>VHKM01000122.1:3442500-4880000 GCA_007210695.1 Neogobius melanostomus | reverse complement strand
TGTCCCATTGATGATGATGGAAAATACTCATTATATACTGGTAGTATAGTCGGAGTAACAGTGCGGTGACTGTCCTTATTTCACTAATGCAAAGCCGATAAATATGGATATACCTCATGCAGTACAAACATGTGCCCTCAGGTTCAACCTCTGCAACTACAACTTGTTCTAATGAATGAGGGGATAAAGAGTGGAAGCAAAAGCCAGTAAACAGATGAAATTCCATGTGGCCTGTGATGCTTCATATACAGAAGATATGGAATGGAGGAAATATACATCACTGCAGCAGGGAATAAACCAGGACTAAAGCCATTGTGGAAAAGGCTTACTCTTACTCTATTAGTACAGGTGTCGCTGAGAACCTGTTTCTAATCTACAGCAACAGTTTCAAATGGATAATCTCTGAAAGTTCCAATAACATCTTTAACCTCTTAACCCCCACCTGAGCCAAGCACATTTTCTACAGTCTAGCTTTACCCAAATGTAAAAGCTTCACGACTGGAGAGTCTATAGGCCAGTGTAACGCCTCATTTGAAAGCTAAGACAAACAAAACTGATATAAGCTGATTTTTTCCTCACGTTGTTGCCATGTTGATGTTGCTCTTTTGTCACTTTTTATTGCATTTTTGCCACTTTCTCCATCACTGTTTTGTCTTTTTTCGTCGCTTCTTTGTCACTTGATGTGTTTTGTTGCGTTTCATCCTCGTTATTGTCTCATTGCTCAGTTCAGGTGGGGGTTAAGAGGTTAAACAGACTCGGGAGCAGCCATGTCTTCTTTGATGTCTCTAATCACACGTTCTGAGACGTGATATGCTGGATCCTGTTGCATCTTGTTGAGCACAGAATACCCAGCAGTAATGACTCATAAATGTCAGAATAAAAAACGCAGATTAAATTACAGCGAGTGCCGGGCTCGCGCTCGACTCCACGCGGCTCGAAGGAAATCTGAAATTGGAAAAGATCACGCTCAGCAGGAAAAGAGGGAGAGGAGTTACCTGAGGCGTTTTCATTGTGATACTTTAGAGAGTTTTTCCAGGCCAAATATCAGGGAAAGTAATGCTGGGTTGACACAGAGGCACGGTGCGTTACCAATGGCAGTAGTGGTGAGAGCAGCATTTGAGGAATCACTGTTTTCTAAGATTTGATGGAAATCCTGTGCCGATGGAGAGGGCAGAGAGTAGCAACAGGCTGGAGGGAGTGCAGCTCGGTGTGTAGCAGAGGTAAACATGTCAAATCACGAACCAATGCACAGTTTCTCTATGTTTAAATAATATAGTATCACTATGGCCTAGACGGAAGAAGCTTTGAGTAGTTTTGTTTTCACTTACGAAACGAAACTACAAGTCCACATGAACTCAGACAAATGTGCCCCGTCATGGATTCCAGGGACACAAGTCGGCGGCCCAAGTTTCGAGAAAAACGAAAAATACGTTGTTTTTTAATTGGTGATTTTCGCTTTTTGCAGAATCATTCAGTTAAAGCCATGAAGAAGCCTCTCCAGGTTTAAAGGGGGGGTATTATGTAAAATCGACTTTTTCAAGCTTTATATCATTTATTATGTCATTCCTCATTAAACACATGCCTGGAGTGTTGCCTTGGCTCATTCACATATTTTGAGTAATCAGTAAAAACTTAAACGGCAGCCATTTTAGGTGTAGCTATGCCTCAGTCCTCCTAGGAACACCCCCACCTCCTGGAGACGCCTCTGGACCTTTTGTCACCAGCCAAGCCACCAACCACTGCTCCTCAGCTCAGCAGAGCCCCCTCCCCACACAGTAGTGTTGTTTAGATGCCACAGCAGTGTGCTGAAGGGGCGTGTTGGAAAGCTTCTTAAAGAGACAGAGGCCTATTTCAAGACGTTCAGTACAGCCATTTTGAGAGAGCAATTTTATTCAAGGCAGTTATTTTAATTTACTGCATATACAGACCAACAGAAGGTTACGTCATCATTGTAGTATGCTATAGACTGGTGCTATGTGATTGAAAAAAGCATAATACCCCCTCTTTAAGCTAGCAGTATTGGTATATTTAAAAGCATAAACTTTTAGGTTCAAACCGGCTTGATTTGGGAGATTTCGGGGCGCGCTGTGGGCGTGTCTTTGTCTGTGTGTATTTACATACTGGGTAAACACCGGGTTGTGTTGGATGGACTCCGCAAAGATTGTAGCAGACGAGCTGAACCGTGGACGTTAAAATGAACATGTTTGGAAGTGGATTTATTAATCACGGATTATGTGGCGCCGCTTCCTCATGAAGAGCCTTGATAGCAAGCAGCGACAGCGGGACAGAGACGCTGCTTTGTTCCCCAGACAGGACACAAGAACACCTTGGCCACGCCAGCTTCAGCGTTAAAAAAAGAAAACAGTAAGTTTGTATCTTTTTATTACGGTGGATTTAGCATTTGAGTTGATCTCTGATGTCTCGCCTGTTTCCAGGTTAGAATACGCTCGTCTCCTGTTTCCTTTTGTTGTTTGGGGAGGAGGCTCCGCTGCTTTGGTTTGTGTTGTTGACACATCCTTTACTGAACAAATGCCACGCAGAAAAGGCAGTTTTACAGGGTATGGCTTACTAAATGTGATTGCTTTACTATTGTCACTCGAGCAGCAGAGTGAGGTGAGAACCAATGGCCGCTGGCTGCTCTGCTTTATGACCACAACACTGGAGGCCGCCATTGCTGTAGTACCTCCATATCATCGCTAGGCCCCCATTGAAAAGCATTGGACTTTAGACACGTTAAAAACAACTTTAACGCCTGGTTTACATTTTTTTAACACTTTCTATGGCTACATATTCCTCCTGTGATAACGCTGGGTTACTCACAAAAAAGAAACCAGGCTGTTTTTTTTAAATCTCCTACTTAACGGAGGTCGGACTGTTAGCATTGGAGCTACGCGAGCTACACGTCACGCAAGGGCGGAGTCTACAGTGAAGATCCCGCCCTTATGCCCTTTTTAGAAACATGCTTCATCAGAGCTGGGAGGAGGAGTCTGTAAATCCGCCATGATTTCCCCCTCGAACGTGGTCATTGTGGTAAACGGGGAGGAGTGAGGAGGAGTTGTCTATTCTTTTTAACGGTCTATGGTGAGAACTGCCCAATAGTTTAGATGCCGTTTTCTGCCCTTTGACATATTTCGAGTTCCTAAATTCAATTTGCCACATCTTCTCCAAATATGATCAGATTTCCATGTGTTACACATCATTGGAAAGCTTGGAGACTACACTTCTCAAGCTATGTCTCTCTCAAAATGCCCCAAAACCGAGTTGTGTCCCTGGATTCCACGGCTGGGCACACATACTGCACACAACAATCGGAGTGAATTTATTTATATTTATACTTACAGGCCCCACATTCGCCTGATTCTTGACATTCTTGATGAATGGTATAAGGACACGACAATTCCCAAAGCCCCGCAGCCATTTATCGTAACTCGTGGCAACAGTTCGCAGCAGGTTTGTGACGGCGCATGAAGCCGTCATGAAATTCCATTGTTTCGTGGCATTTGTGACTTTGTTATGTGTGTGTTATACGTATGTTACGAGACTGTAAAGAAAACGGGTCCTAAAGTTTTGTAACGTCTGCACCTCGATAGTCGCACTTGAGAAATACCACAGGCCGAAAAGCATATACACATATTTGTCACATTTATCCAAGTGCTGACCTGTTTCTGTGATCAGTGTCGTACTCTGAGAGAATGGCAACTTTATGTTGAGCTAAAACAAAATGCTAAAGGGATATTTCAGGATTTTCGACATAGGGCCTCATTTCCTAGTTATCCAGAGTGTTGTTGATTTCTGGAGATATTTTTTTTTCTTAAATTCATGCAGTTCTTATATTTGAAGAGTCTAATGGCGCTAGGCTAATGCTAGGTTAACGCATTTCTATGGTATCAGCTAACCTGCATTAAAAACAGTCTGAGCACCTGAGGTAAATCACTTATAACACCAGACTAACCATATAAATGTGTCGATAGAATAATTTTAACCATTGTGCATTTAAAATAACCATCAGCTTCGTGGCTGTAAGCTAACACAGAGGCGGAGTGATCTGTGAGAAAATAGTCCCTCAAAATGCGGTAATTCATGTGATACAAGGTCAGTTATATTTCAAACATTATTCTATTAACACAGACATTTATATGGTTAGTCTGGTGTATAAGTGATTTACCTCAGGTGCACTGTGGAGTGGGTCAGACTGTTTTTAATGCAGGCTAACTGATACCATAGAAATGCTTAGCCTTGCCCTAGCCTAGCGCCACTAGACTCTTCAATATAAAAACCGCATGAATTTAAGAAAAAAATATCTCCAGACATCAACAACACTCTGGAATACTAGGAAATGAGGCTCTATGTCAAAAATCCCGAAATATCCCTTTAAAGCACTTAAAACAAACGGTTCCGCTCCTGTCGAAATGAGGCTTATAGTTCTTTCGTCTTTGGCCGGGCCCTGTCTCCCTGAAAGGAAACAATCATAATCGACACGTGGCTACCAAACATGTCAATATATTTGTGAATAAATACGTGTTGTAGTTACTTCTTGGAAATCTCAGGCTCGCTTACAAACAAAACACCATCAAATAAGCATCGCAAAGAGAGAGTTTGGTCTGTTTTCCACTCTGACAATAAAACTAAATAAAGTTAGAAAATGAGCTAAAACATTGACCACTGCCTGAAAAATCAATGTCGTGTCTCGCATTAAGTTGTTACTCTCTTCATTCGATCCCCTCTGATGAGCGACTTGCAGAGCTAAATGAGTTACAAAACACCTAAGGCTGAAGTTCTGTCGACGTAGGTGAAGCGGTGGGGTTATTTTTACAGATAGTTGATCAATCTCAGGTTCCTCGGTGCAGAGCGCGGGCGGATTCACTTTGGTGCAAACAGAAACAGAGGCTGAAAGAATGAAATAATGCTCTGCAGTTATTGTCCACAGTTGGCCCAAAGAAAGAACACACATTTCTGGATGATAAAGTCTCCATAAATCTATAATACCTTTGTCAGAAAGTCAGATGAGACTAATGACTTAACATCGGTTCTTAGGTAAAGCTTTTGAGGATCTGTACTTCACTTAAATGCACTTAAAGATCCACAGGTGAACTGAAATGACCCATGATGCACTGCAACATTGTATTTTTTTCCTTCCCTTTTCTCCCCAAACCTTATTTGTTTGTACCATAGATATAATAATTAGAGATAGATTAATACCTATTCAGCCCCATTCACAGAAAAGGTCCCGAATCCTCTGTGAAACTTCATTTCCTAGTGAGTGAGTGTTGTTTCAGGAGATTTTATTTTTATTTTTTTTATTCATGTAGTCCTTATATTTGAAGAATTTAGTGGTGCTAGGCTAGTGCATGTCTATGGTAACTAGTAGCCTCTTCAAAATCACCAGGTAGTCCTCCAAACGTTGCCATATCTGATTTGTAGAAAGCTCCTTTGTGAATTCCACGTGTAGTAATGCCGGCCAAACAAACTACTGTAGATCCGGTAACCTAGCAGATCACTCTGCCGCTGCGTAGCTTACAACCAGGAAGCTGATGCTGCTCAAATATAAGTTCTTTTAAATGCAAAATGGTTATATCTAAAAAGTTATTCAGCCAACACAGACATTTATATGGGTAGTCTGGTGTTATAAGTGATTTGCCTCAGGTGCACTGTGCTTGGGTCAGACTGTTTTAATGGAGGCTACTAGTTACCATAGACATGCACTAGCCTAGCAACACCAAACTCTTCAAATATAAGAACTGCATGAATTAAAAGAAATATATATCTCCAGACATCAACAACACTCTGGATAACTAGGAAATGAGGCCCGATGTCAAAAATCCTGAAATATCCCTTTAAGTACAACTTTTACGTGTACCGCAGTAATGTTTACCTATTAGTATCTTTTTACTCAACTCAAGTAAAAAAAATGGAAGAAGCTTTGACCAGCACTTTTTATTCGTTACTTGAGTTAAAGTACAGATACACTAAAATATGTACAATAGGCCAGGATGAATGAGTGTGTTTGAGAGTGCGCATGGGGGACGACGGATGCAAATTAGCCCAAGGCTACAATCCGGTGTGGCTTGTTTACATGCATGAGACCCATGTATGTTCATTAACATGCACTGTCCTGACCAAATAAACCAATAAATAAAAAAATACTACTGGTCAAATATTACTCCTAATAAAGTAAATTAAAGAACGAAGAAAGTATTTGGCGTCAAAAATATTGAAGTATTCAAAGTTTGTGCCCAATTTCCCCTTTGTACGGCAACACGACAGGGACAAATCTTCCTCCTTGTCTTGAGTCAGTGGCATTTGACAATAAACACAGTGCCACCTACTGTTCTGGAGTGTGCCTCATGAGTGTTTTAAATGAGAAATGTTGTGGAGTAAAAGTAAAAAGTACTCAACAACTAAATACAACTAAAGTAAAGTGCGGATCCTCAGAACTTGTTAACTGCTGAGGTAAAGTTTTCTTTTGAGAGAAAAGCGGCGACACAGGCATCAATGTTTTAAGAATCTGCATCTTAAAAGCCAAAAGCGCGACGAGATAATGAGGCGTTTCATTTTTAATACGTCCACCTGCTTCTGTTTGAGCGGCTGGTTTTATTCTGACTTATTTAACAAGAACAAAGTCAATACGTCACAAATATAAACACAATAATTGTCAGGAGAAATGCATAAGGTATTTTCAACCCGACTTGACATTTTTCTTATGTTAGTTGCTCTATAGCTGCATCTCGACCATGTTGTTCATATATCTAAATACATTATGTCACTGCATGAGCCTTTTTATAACATATAGTTGTCCGCATGCGTTGCTTTCCCAGTCGAACCTCATTACCGAGCGCTTGACAGTAATGATTTCCTGGTTACGTCTCCTCTAACGCCCCCGGGCTCCGTCTCTTTCCTCATCAGTGTTTGTGACAATAGTGAAATCTGACACTGGGCTTTTGTTCTCAACTCAATTAAAACTCAAACGCAATCTGTCTATCCCCCATCAACCTCCATTTCTGCCTCTCTGTCTGTCTTCTCTCTTCAGCTTTAATTATGAGGAGGATGTTCACTCCTGCCGACAGATGTGTTACTCCAACGTATGCGATCTAAAGCAGAGCCAGACAGGGTCTAATCCAGGCTCATATCAGGATCAGGACTAAACTACAGTTCAAACATCACACACATATGCAAAGTTGACTTGTAGTGCGCTTTGCGAGCCTGTGTTTCTCAAAGCCACACTGTAGTCATTAATCAGTCACGACTCACGCCATACTTGGTGGTGGTAAACTACAACTTCCAATCTGCGCCAACGTCCCTTCAGACAACGATTTACTCACTCACTCAGGCAAACATTCTCTCATCCATTCTGGCACCCAGGGGAGACCTGCACAGAAACAAGGAGAAAATGCAAACTCCACACAGAAAAGCACTGTCCGGCTGTTGCCTGGCCAGCCAGACTACATGTTTTTAAAGACATGCAGTCTGGGAGCGAGCGTGATCTCAGCGATTTTCCGGTGAGTGTGATTGACAGACGGGATCAACCAATTAGAGACACGCTGGATATGACACAGGAACAAGCAGCAGGAAGCCTTTCAAACATGTCCTTTCCAACGTTATTTCCTACTCCGGTTTTAGGGATTTGATATTTTCCAATTATTTAAAACAGATGAAAGAGCAGAAGTAAACAGTGCATCATTGTATAACAATTGTTCACTTTTTTATAGCTGTTTTCTGACAGATTATAATATATAATACCAATAAAGTCAAGCCAAAATTGGGTCCATATGGATGTTCTTTCACAGCAAATTCAGTAAGAAGCACATGTAGCATGAAGCTAATGTATCTTCCTGGTTGCAATTTTTTCCCCCCATGAACGGAAAGGCCACATTTGCATATCAATGCCCTGATTGGTCAGATTCATGCTCACGCCTGAAAGACACCTTTTGTAAACAAAGACAAAGTGTTATCAGTCACCTTGAGTCTCTCGCTCTAAAACCAAAAAATCAGGTTAGAAATCTAGGAGTAATCATGGACTCAGACCTGAACTTAAACAGCCACATCAAAGCAATAACATCATCAGCTTTTTACCATCTGAAAAACATTGCTAAGATCAGAGGAATAGTGTCAAAACCAGACTTAGAGAGACTCATCCATGCATTTGTCTCCAGCAGGTTAGACTACTGTAACGGCCTGCTCACTGGCCTTTCTAAACGAGCTGTTAGAGCTGCAGAACATCCAGAACGCTGCTGCTCGAGTCCTGACAAGAACCAGGAAATACGACCACATTAGTCCAGTGCTCCGGTCTCTGCACTGGCTTCCTGTCACTCAGAGAATAGAATTTAAAACAGCTCTGCTTGTGTACAAGTCTTTTCATGGTTTAGCACCAAAGTACATCTCTGACATGTTAGAGCCGTATGAACCATCTCGGGCCCTGAGAACTTCAGGGAGGGGTCTCCTGGTGGTTCCCAGAGTCAATAATAAACACGGTGAGGCTGCGTTTCAGTTTCATGCAGCTAAAATCTGGAACAGTCTTCATGAGGATGTGAGACAGGCCTCAACTCTGACAATGTTCAAATCCAGGCTGAAAACAGCTCTTTTTACCCGTGCAGATGAAAACTGAAAGTATTTTATCTGCACTCTTGCCTTATACTGTCATTGATTAACTTTGTGTTGATGTTTTATTGATTGATTTTATCTGTTTTCTTGTAATTTTATGCAACTGTGAAGCACTTTGAATTGCCTTGTGTATGAATTGTGCTCTACAAATAAACTTGCCTTGCCTATGTAAAACTTCACTATCCTTAAGGTCAGGACTAGGGTCAAGTATCCGGTTAGTTTGGATTACCGTATTGTCCGGACTATATGTCGCACTTTTTTCATATATAGTTTGGCAGGGGCGTGCGTCTTATACTCCGGAGCGACTAATGATTTTTTTATTTTTTTTTTCCTAATTCAAATATATAATTTCACATGCCACTAGAGGGCACTGCAGGCTAATCGAGCAGCAGAAAGAAAGTTTGGAGTGAGCAAGAAAGCGGACAATACAATACAAAGAAAACTAAAAGCTAATCACGGGCTAAAAGCTAGAGCCACAGCTGGAGGAACGAGTTCACAAATGAGAGCTTGAAAACGTGCTGCCGGGAGAGGCTTGTCAATGGTGCAGTTACGCCTCCGTGCCCCGGTCGTTGCCAATGCGATTGTTCAGAAGTGACACCGAGGATGAAGATTGATTTGGAGTGAGATGGAGAGTTTGGTTTGTTCTTTATGCTATAGTTATCTGAACTGTTTATGTGACGTTAACAAACCATACTCCTATTCAGTTTGTTGTTTCTGCTTCATGTAGCTAACCATGTGTTATGTTAGCATACCGTACGCCTATTCAGCCTGTTGTTTTTTCTTCATTAGGCATATTTTGGCTGGTGCGTCTTATACTCCGGCGTGACTTATAGTCTGGAAAATATGGATTGTTTTGCGTAATTGTTTTGTGGACGTCATGGTTGGAGCTCCACTTATCATTGGCTGCTAACGTCAAAAAGCATTAGCATTGTCTGTTTTTTAAGTATATGTGGGCTATTGAACCACTGTGCTACTCTCCATGTCTCTGTAACTTATTTAGTTAGAAAAGGTGGGTGAAAGTAGTTTTTTTCTCTTCTTTGTTTCCCCTCTCGGTCAATTCCAAAGAGTTAACAAAACCGTCCTCTACATTTTAAAGCCCACAGACCAACATTTGATCAATACTGAGCCGTTCTGCACAAAGTGTGTTTATCTCGCCATCATGAAGCTGTTAATGATGTAAATCTAAACTGAAAGTACATTTTTTTACCAAGGTATTCCCACTGGTGCCTGCGGGGGGAGCCCCAGGCAGTCTTTCCTTCCCTAGCGTCTATCTTATTCTTACAGCAGTATTATTTCAAAGTACAATTTCAATCTTGAGGCATCCAAAAGAACGTTTTTAAGCCCGTTCCTTGCCTCATATTAGTTTAGTTTTTAGGGGACGATGTACAAAATACATTAATCTTACGAAAAGATGATTTGAACCAGATTCAGCTCATGCTAATTTCCATGTGCAGTCCCCGGGCAGGGGCTGTGGCGGCAATTCTCACCACTATAAAGGAAAAAGCTTGAAAGTATTTGTCTTATCAAAAGTGTAAGCTTTAATTTAACACACGTGCGGAGAGCCAACACACAGAAATACAGGTAAATCCATGGCGAGCTCTGGGGAGCCCAAGTCTCTGGCCCCCGTTATATAGGTGACAACATGAGAGGCCGTCCCAGCACCAAGATGGGAGGGGCCACAGTTTCAGATGTAAAGGCAGATGAAGGGCAGACGTCTGCAGTGAGGGCGCCACGGATGAAAGCAAACGTCACCTTTTGTGATGATAGAGGGCAGGCCAGTTAGAGCAAGACACAGGAAGGCCTTTGAGCCAGGACACGTCTTTGGCCTATTGTCTTAGGTGTGATGGGGAAGTCTGCAGCGGTCTTTGTGTTCATTATGATGCAGAAAGCCAGCGCTCCCCAACAGCCAGGCCAAAAGGCCCAGCATAGCAGCCAGACGGTACTTTACAGTTAGTGTATTTGCTGCCACTGGTTTTAGTTTAATCAACTCTAAAGACTGCCATTACAGTGCACACAGTATTACAACATTACTATATTATTATAGGTAAGTCTGGAACAGGACAAATCAGGACCAAATGAACCAGGATTTATAACAGGCGTAAACCAGGAATTAATCCAGGCTAAACCGGTGCAAATCTATGCAATCCAACTTTTTTTGAGAGCTAATTGAAATGCTTTTACCTCGCCTCATATGGATGATTGTATTTCGGTTTTCACAAAATTCAGCTGCCACCCAGAACAGCCCCACATCACCCCGCTTTCATCAAGTCATATTGAGCTTTCCTTTCCGTTGCTGTAGGTCAAAACCAGGATTGAACCACAGCTACGCTATACAGGTACCACAATTAACACGGGATTACCGGGTCTAAGCCTCACCTAAACACGGTCAAGAGTGAATCTAAACCGGGACTTAACCGGGTTTACATCCACTCATCTGTGATCATGTGAGCTGCTGGCAGACAGGTGTAGGCCTCCATTATGGCCACGTGACTTCACACATAAACACAACGGACAGACACAATCACAGTACGTCAGGAGGAAGAGACATCCGTGTGCAAATGAGCGCGTGGGCGAGCCGGGATTAACCGCAGAAGCAGAGGAGAGAGGGGGAGGTTTACTGTAGGTCTGTTCATGTATAGAAAACGCTCGTGAGGCGGCAGGAGCTCAGTTGGCCGAGCGTTCACCCGATGTTGGTGTTTCAATTCCAGCTCTGAGAAATCACTCAGATGAGAATTAATGATTACGACAGGGCGCTGCTATCAATCTTTTCCTCACAGTCACCCCAACGTCAATCTCCAACCTGGCACACGCTGTTTAAGGGAAAGTAAAAAGGTTCATATCGGGGCTAATCACACTCACAGTGGGAATGGTGGCAGTGAGGAAATCACAACAGCTGCCATTATTTAGGCAGTACAACATCGTAGTTTAGAAATCTGGCAAAAGTAAAGTGATGTCACAGAAATGTGGCACAGTGATAATGTAGTTGTTGATTTTTTGTTAAAATAAGACTAGAATAATGCCTACAGACCTGTCTGAGTTCCTTCCTTGTCGCCCCTCTCTCCTCTCCTCTCTCTCCTCTCACACTTGACTTGAGCCAGTAAAACTAAGTGATGGAAAGAGCATAACCACTCTGATTTTGGAGTGGGCTTTGGAGTAAAACGTGGTCAAGTTGTAAAATTTTGCACAATTGCTGGGTTTCATGTGGCATCACAGCGTTCTAAAGGCCTATAATATTATATAGAGGTAAAATGACTTTGTTTTGAGGACATGTTCGGACTTGTACTGAGAGATCATGGACCCAGTGACGGATATCATTTTTGGAATTCATACATTTTCTTTTTAGATACAACTTGTGAAAGTGTAATGCAGTTAATGGGACAAACTGGCTCCTGCCCCCCACTGGGTCCGGTGACATCATCACATTCTAGAACCTGAAAACGACCAATACCCTCACTTTGTTCTAGCCTGGCTAACACCAGACTAAAATCACAAGTGATATTTAGTCTGGGGACCACCAATTCATTTTTCTCGTAGCAGAGGTGTGGTTTACGATTGTCCAGAGCAGTTTATTGTGCTGAATGTCTCTCATGCGTCTGCAGTAGCCATAGCCCATCGTATCATCGTATCCAATGACGTATGACGTACCTGCTGTAAACTTTCGAGCTAAACTATTTAGAACACGTTCTAAAGCTTGATCGAAAGATGGCGTCGCGTCTGCTGCTGTCATGTTGGATCCGTAAATATTTTTTTTATCCCTTGTTACAACCTGGCTCTGCTAGTTTAAAAGTTGCAACAAAAACCAAGATGTAAAATGGATGAATAAAGCTGTAATTTAATAAAAGGAGTGTAAAAGGTAAATTTAACAAAGGGGTAACAAAACACTCAACCAAAAGGGGATATTTACAATAATTACAAAAGGTTATCAATAACAAAGTTAGGCCTAAACAAATACCAATAAGAGTCATGACTCAATCAACGTGTGTCTCTCGATCCCATGTCACATACAGTGAACATTCCAAGGAGAGACACAAACTTAACTCGGCGTACTGGCCACCAAGGCCAGCAGCCCCGAATGTTCTCTGGTGTGGGCTTTTATAGGCGTGGCTGCAGCAGGTTGAGTTGGGGCCAGGTGTTCCGAAACCGCACTAATCAGGACCAGGGACGAGCAGCCAACCAGAACAGAGCATGAACGAGTCCTCCAATCCCAGACCAGGGCTCACACAGCCAGGATTTCCATGGAGGGAATGG
Organism: Neogobius melanostomus; assembly: GCA_007210695.1. Lineage (NCBI taxonomy): Eukaryota > Metazoa > Chordata > Actinopteri > Gobiiformes > Gobiidae > Neogobius > Neogobius melanostomus. The sequence goes on along the minus strand of VHKM01000122.1, from coordinate 4,867,154 downwards.
GGGACATTAGCCACACAACCGAAACTAATACAAACTGGAGGCCTGGGGCCGTAACACCCTAAACAAACTACAAGCTTCCGTATGTCGAATAGCGCGTCATCGTCTTACCGTCCCTCCTCGTTCTGTGATTGGTCCCCAAATCCATGCGAAAATTTCGGCCATGGTCCCCAGGCTGTTGTGAAGTTCAAAAAGATTTGAGCGCACACAGCAGTCTGGCGTTAGCCAGGCTAACTTTCTTCGGGAATAGGTCCCTGTGGCAGGGATCTCCAACCAGCAGCTCAGGAGCTGCCAGTAGCTCTCCAGCCCTTTCTCGTTCGCTCGCCAAAGGCTTTCTACGTTTCTACACGCGCTTCATAAAGGAAGCAAGGAAATGGACAAACGAGGAGGAATCCGATAAATGACCAGTGCAGGACACCACGCTCTGAAACAGGGACAAACCCAGGAGGATCAGATTAGACTGAAGGCCAGCCAGCCAGGTTTCCCCGACCTCTAAAAACATGCTGGTCAGGTTGACCCTCCATGGCGGCGCGGCTCAGGACTAACACCTGAACACTACTTTGCTGTACGCTTGTACAATGAAGAATAAACCACTTACTTACTTATAAATCCCATTTTAGACACACTTTGTGTTTGTTTTGAACATGTTGAACAGAATCTGCAAACATAATGTAAAGTTTGAGGACAAAATCCAATTTGTTTTCTTTTTGTGAAAATACCATCTTGGCTAGCACGTCTCTAGGGCGAACTCCTCCTACGTCGCAAAGTTACTCAAGTGTCTTCGAAACATAAGTAGCTCCTTGACTTTTTTGTTGCATAAAAGTAGCTCTAACATGCCCATAGCACATACACTGATCTGGAGCAGATGAAATTTCTGACTAAGATAAGACGACTAGGTTTTAGATGATTAGATTATAGACTGGTCTAAACCAAGGCTAGGTCATTTCAGCTAACTACAGAGAAGCATTTTTTTTTTATATTCTATGTTAATCGTCCTTTAAAAATAAGCTTTTATCTGGAATCAACAGTGCTCTGGTGCCGAGTTAACGTAAAGAAGATGAACATCATTGAGATACTGCTCACGTGTGAACCGGTTCACAGCAGAGACCTCCATTAAAAACGGGACGAAAAGACGAACAAGAAAGGTTCAGCTCTATATTTGTTTGGAGCCTAGTGGGTCTTGAAGTTTTGTGTGTTTTTGTCTTCCTGACTGACAGGCGCCGCGTGTTATCCGTGTTCATTAGGCGCTTGTGTTTTTACCTTTTCATTTTCAAACCTGCTTCAGACGTTTTCTCCGGGGAGCGTCGCCCAAACTCTCAACAAACAAAACAACTGGGGCAAACGGCTTGTATTTTTCCATTCTCACATCAGGCCACTAAGTAATGTTCAGAATTCACTTCTAGACTGAGATTTAACCAGGACTATAAACTAAAATGAGTTCCAACACAATAACTTCTCCTCACGCCGCTGTGTTCTCTCTCTCTCTCTGCTGTTGTCTGGCCCCCGTGTTTCGGCGACGTTCGGTGCCACATTTCCTGAGATGCCGCCGCGTTGCGTCAGATGGAAACTCCTGAACTTCAAAGATCTGCCCCCCGACACACAGAGACGCGGCGATAATGAGGCGGCGGATCTGACGGGGATCTTTGTGTGACACTGACAACGGCAGCAGGTGCACACGAGTTTCCCACGGCAAGAACATGGCCTGCTTTGGTTTGAAACTCGGCCTGAGCCTGAGCCTGGTTCTTTCACTTCAAGATTCGCTCGTCATACGACTCGTTTCCGACTCCATTGCTTAGATTGATGGGGCAACGTCGGTGATGAGGATTAGTCAAAGTTTTACGCTGGTGAAGAGGCAATTTGAGGACAGTAATTGTTTTGCCATGATTGTTTTGAGTTGTTTCCGCTGCACTAATGAATTGTCGTCTCCTGCTCCTCTCACTCTATCCCTGCTTCCTCACCACCAAACGTAGGTGCTCCTTTGTTTGTTCAGACTGAATACCAAATCTTTTTGTGCTTTTTTTTACATATATACAACTTGGAGCAGGAGAACAGCAATCTACAGTAGTTCAACCGCGTGCACTGTTTGTAAAAGGCTTACATATTGTTCCCTGTTGAATCAATATGTTCCAACAGGGGAACAATTATGTGCCGACAATAAGGAAAACCAGGCCTGCAAACACTTTTAGTTGTTATTGTATTAGTTGTGATTTGTTGTTACATTTTGAAAATTGTAAATTGTGTATTTGTCGCCTGCCCAGGGACTACAGATGGAAATTAGCATCTCTGCTATAATCTGGCATATTTACAGTGCACATGTGCAGCTGTTCGAACCGTCATTCCGACACCCCTCCATTGCGACGTCCCGCCAATCAGACTCTTTTTATTACCCCCATTTGATACCCATGACTGTAAACACCGCTATCCTTAAGGTTAGGGATAAGGTAAGGTTAGGGTTAGTTCTAGTTAGGGGAAGTGCCCGCGTCATTTCAGTTAAAACACTGACAAAACGATTTTTGTTTTGCGATGTCCATTAAGATACATTGAGCACAAGACACCAAGAGTGAATAGAGAACCTCACGTTGCGAAAACATGTCAATATTTGTGAATCCATAAGACGAGGAAGCGCCGCCATGTCGTAGTGACTTTCTGAAAAACTAGGGCTCACTAGTCGACAAAACGCCATGAAATAAGCGTCGGAAAGGGTGATTGTGGGCAATTGTTTTACTCTGGCATTAAAGGGATACTTCGGGATTTTTGACATAGGGCCTCATTTCCTAGTTATCCAGAGTGTTGTTGATGTCTGGAGATATTTTTTTCTTAAATTCATGCAGTTTTTATATTTGAAGAGTCTAGTTGCGCTAGGCTAGAGCAAGGCTAAAGCAGTTCTATGGTAACAGTTAGCCTGCATTAAAAACAGTCAGACCCACTCCACAGTGCACCTGAGGTAAATCACTTATAACACCAGACTAACCATATAAATGTCTGTGTTAATAGAATCATTTTTGAAATATAACTGACCTTGTATCACATGAATTACCGCATTTTGAGGGACTATTTTCTCGCAGATCACTCCGCCGCTGCCTTAGCTTACAGCCACGAAGCTGATGCTGCTCAAATATAAGTTATTTTAAACGCAAAATGGTTAAAATTAACCTATCGACACAGACATTTATATGGTTAGTCTGGCGTTATAAGTGATTTACCTCAGGTGCACTGTGGAGTGGGTCAGACTGTTTTTAATGCGGGCTAGCGTTTACCATAGAACTGCTTTAGCCTTGCCCTAGCCTAGCGCAACTAGACTCTTCAAATATAAGAACTGCATGAATTTAAGAAAAAAATATCTCCAGACATCAACAACACTCTGGATAACTAGGAAATGAGGCCCTATGTCAAAAATCCTGAAGTATCCCTTTAAGATGAAGATGTTAAAGGGGGGGTATTATGTAAAATCGACTTTTTCAAGCTTTATATCATGTTATTATGTCATTCCCTCATTAAACACATGCCTGGAGTGTTGCCTTGGCTCATTCACATATTTTTGAGTAATCAGTAAAAACGTAGACGGCAGCCATTTTAGGTGTAGCTATGCCTCAGTCCTCCTAGGAACGCCCCCACCTCCTGGAGACGCCTCTGGACCTTTCGTCACCAGCCAAGCCACCAACCACTGCTCCTCAGCTCAGCAGAGCCCCCTCCCCGCACAGTAGTGTTGTTTAGATGCCACAGCAGTGTGCTGAAGGGGGCGTGTCGGAAAGCTTCTTAAAGAGACAGAGGCCTATTTCAAGACGTTCAGTACAGCCATTTTGAGAGAGCAATTTTATTCAAGGCAGTTATTTTAATTTACTGCATATACAGACCAACAGAAGGTTACGTCATCATTGTAGTATGCTATAGACTGGTGCTATGTGATTGAAAAAAAGCATAATACCCCCTCTTTAAGGGAAAAAACTTGCAAAAAGGTTAAGGTTAAGCTATACTTGAATGTCCCCGTAGGGAAATTTGTCCTCTGCATTTGACCCATCCTTCGATGCCGCTGGGGCGACGTAAAGAGCAGTGGGTGACGGCAGTGCAACATTGACCACTGTATGAAAAACGTTAAACCTGTGGCTTGTGTGTTTACTATTCTTACATTTTGAGTGAGAGCGAGAAGACGCTTCAGAAGACGAAGCGACGCGTCCTCATGTCAATCAACCCAGTACAGTCGACAATACTTGAACATCACTAATATGACGGACAACCCCTGGATCACAAAGAGGCTTCACAAACATATTTAAGGTGAAACGATTCCAATTTCATTCCAACAGTACAGTACAAGCAGAACTGCACTCTCTTGTGGTATTTTACATAATGTTATACTACAAAAAGTATCAATACTAATGTGTCCTGAAGTACCTTTATAAACAATCAGCAGTCTGGGCTCTCTGCTCAGTATGCATTACATAAAAAGTCACGTAGGTCTCCCATAGTTTTGCATAATCTCTGCTCAAACACCTTCGCCACATTGAGTCATTATTCTCTTACAGAACACACAGGTCAAGAAGCAGCTGTTCATGCACATTTTAAAACATTTTCCCAAGATTTTATGCAAATGTTTAAGGTCCCCAAACACCGAAACGCCAGACATTAACATTTTCACAGAGAAAGCTCAGGTCTCGCTCCTCCCCGTGGCCCCATTTGGAGCAGAACCCATTCCATTAGTCATGACACGAGCCTCTGTCTGACCTGCTTCTCAATGGAGGTCTCTTTGTTAGTTGAACCTTTTGAAGTAGGTAAACAACAGAGAAACTATTACAATCAGGCTAAACGACTGTGTAAAATCTATGAAAACAGAGAGCTTTATAAACCAAAAAGTTATAAAAAGAATCGGGTATTTTCTTCCTTGTAAAAATATCCTGGTCCTGCAGCTTCATATAGATACAAAGGAGATTATAGGCCACAGAAATATAAATAAAAAATCCATAAACAGGATAAAGCGACTAATCCATGTGTTTGCACCGATCCGATACTGGTATTGGATATCGGAGACAATACTGGAAAAATACGATATCGGGAATTGGCTACAAATATCCGATACTGAATCGATACCTGTTTTGGCTCTTGACGCTTTGAAAACACAACTTTCACCAACTAAATTTAAGTGAATATGAACATGCTGTACCTCATTTTGAAGGACAGAACCTGGAGAATCCAATCGCTGTGTTGGTTTTAACCTCTGCAAATGTGTTTTTGATCGCCGTGGCTAGCAAAAGTATGCTAAAGCTAGCGGCAGCATGCTAATGGGGGTCAGCCCTATGTTCCCCGGTACCTATGTTCCCCCGTCAATAGAAGTGGGGGAACATCAATGTATTAAGATTAGGCACCAGCCCACTATTCTTTAAAGCTGGGGTACCTGATTTTTTTGTGTTGTAGAATACATGTATTTGTGCCACCTCAGAGTATGTTGTAAACACAGCAAAACACAGACCTTGTTGTATTGTCTCTTTTTTTAATGGAAGCTTCTCAGATGTAAAAACAATTAGCTGTGGTATACCTCAAGGAAGCTGCCTAGGACCACTCCTGTTTTCTATATATACACAATGACTTGCCACTAGTGTTACAAAAGTCAAAAATAGCAATGTATGCCGATGACTCAACCATTTATTCATCACAAAGTACGGTTGAAGAACTTCAAATTGTTTTAAAGAAAGAATTAACATCAGTATTTGAGTGGGTCACAAATAACAAGCTAGTTCTAAACATTGGCAAAACAAAGAGTATTGTTTTTGGAACAAAACACATGCTGCGGGATGAACCCAAATTGAGTCTTGTTGTCAAAGATGCAACTGTTGAGCAGGTGCGACAGACCAGACTGCTTGGTATTGAAATTGACAATGAACTATCTTGGTCTAAGCATATTAGTATGGTGGCCAGTAGAATGGGAAAGTGCCTCTCAATGGTGAAAAGATGTCGTCATATGTTATCTTTCAGTATGATTACAGATGTTATAAAAACACTTGTATTATCGCAGTTAGACTACTGCTCAGAGATTTGGTCTTGTGCTGCCGTAACAAATATAAAAGCTCTACAAACCGTCCAAAACAGAGCAGCTCGTTGTATACTTCGGTGCTCACTCAGAACTAATGTAAACAGGATGCATAATACACTGTCCTGGCTCAAGGTAAAAGTAGAATTTTCTGCTTCTTTAATGAATTTAATAAGAAATATAATTACAACTAACCTTCCAAATGTACTGTACAAAGAGTTACATTTTAGTTCGGATGATCATAATTATGAAACCAGACATGCCACGGAGGGCAGATTTAAACTTCCCAAAGTGATAACCAACAATGGAAAAAGTACTGTAATGTATAGAGCCATGTCTGGTTGGAATTTTTTGCCAAGTGACATTTATGCAAACAGTAAGTACCAATTTAAAGCCCTTTTGAAAGGCATCTCATGTATTAATTTGATAAAACCTGTTGTGTGACCAATGGTGGTCTAATTAAGGAACTTGACCATTACGCTACTAATGCTGGCATTACATCATCTCTTATGTATTCACTGATAGCATACACTATGTCCTTAGTACATTTGAGTGTGTGTGTGTGTGTGTGGGGGGGGGGGGGGGTAATATTATCACTCGGTGTTGAAAACTGGTGTAAATATTGTTTTGTGAGCAGCATGCTGGATTGCCTCCAGGAAGAATAGCTGTACTTACTACAGAGATCAAAATAAATACAAATACAAATACCTAAAGTTTTATTGAGCAATGGATGATCGAAGTTTAATCTAAATGAGTGTAATTTATCTTGGGGGTGGCCGCCCCGGCTTCACTTTATCACCGCTCAATTCTGTATACGGGTGTGAAATGTGCATGTAATTACATTCTTTGAATAATTTGAATACACAGGAGGGACTGTGAGAGCTAGAAACAAGTTTGGGCCAAAACAAAAAAATGTCACAGTTAGAACAGGAACAATCAGGTACCTCAGCTTTAAGGTTAGTGGCTAGGGCAGGGTCAGGGTTAAGCTGGTTGATATATGCAGGACGTTTCACTCTTATGACTTGTGATTGGTTGATGTACCAACTCACCTACGAAAAAAGAATCGCCCCGGGGAACAAAGGTACGCACGCATGCTAATGCTAACGTTAACTAATATGAGTGGATCACCTAAAGTGACAAAACATAATTGGACACTGCAGGAGTGGCTAAATGTTTGTAATGTTTTCTTAGTTTATGAAATGCTGTTAAGGAATAACTGAGGCTATAACATATCTATAATGATCCGATCACTTTGGGAGTAATGTCAATGCAAAAAGCCTCTCATATAGCCAAGGATATTTAGCGAAGAAAAGTCCTGTGATCCTTGTTTAATGTTTTCACATTCATTTATTAATAGATATAATTGATACGCAACATCTCATTTGCAAGAAAAGATAAGATTTTATTGATTTCACAGTGGAGAAAATCAGAGAAAGACACTTCAAAGGAAGTCTCTTGATATCGGTTAATATCAGATATCGGCAGATCTGTACTGGAAGCAAAAAAGCTTGATCGGTGCATCTCTTTGTCTCCAGCAGGTTAGACTATAACGGCTGCTCACTGGCCTCTCTAAACCAGCAGTACATCCAGAACGCTGCTGCTCGAGTCCTGACAAGAACCATGATACGACTATATTAGTCCAGTGCTCTGGTCTCTGCACTGGCTTCAGTCGCTCAGAGGATAGACTGTAAACAGCTCTTCATCTCTGACATGTTAGAGCCATACGAACCGTCTCGCTTTGAGAATCTGGTCCCAGAGTCAGGACTAAACATGGTAAGGCTGCATTTCAACTTTATGCGCCTAAGTGTAGAAGCTCATGGGCCATTTGTAGCAAAGATTTCTTATTACAAGACGATACCAACTGCTGCATTGATAACCGTAGGCCCCGCAAACCTTCCTCCTCTCGTCTCAGCTCCAGGACGTGAGCACAACATTTTGAGGTAATTTGTTGCAGTAATTAAAACATATCCAGATGAATGAGCTCCTACACAGCGGACGACGCGGTTGTTGATGTATTTTCTTCCTCCCACACAATGTGAATAATCCATATTAATGTTTCAGCGCTGCTTTCTCATTTCACCATTATGCAAGTTAAACGCTTCCGGTGTAAAAACATAACCGGAGTTTCAAACTGACAGCCCTGCATTAATGAGAAAACACTCTTTCTTTAATATTTTACGTTCGGGAACATTTTATACAATCTCTATTTAAGGAGAAGACAGGAAGGAGTGGGAGGTCAGGATTGTGGGCTTTCAAAATGTGTATTCTCTCCATGACGTAATAAAGACCAGAAAATACAGATCTGAGAGATTCAGCAGAAGAGAGACAACCACCCAAAGTGAACAGGGTTACTCAAAACTTTGTGAATGAAGCAAAAATCTGGGTGTTCTTTTGCTGAGGGAACAATATTACTGATAATGATTTCAATACCAATCCCATGTAGAATATTCAACACAAAATAGCTCCTTTGATCGTTTTTATACTATTTGACAAACATATGTTGTTGTTTTTTTGTCTGCATTTCACGCTTAAATACATTTTTCATGACCAAAGACTAGTACAATAAATGTTTTTGTAACTATAAATAATTTACTAGACTGAATTTGGCCCATTTACAATGTTGTTTATTACTCTTACTCTTAATAATAATAATAATAATAATAATAATAATAATAATAATAATGCCTTACACTTGTATTGCGCTTTACAAGCCTGTATTACCAAGTTTCTCAAAGCGCTACACTGTCGTCATTATTCATTCACTCCATACTTGGTGGTGGTAAGCTACTGTTGTAGCCACAGCTGCCCTGGGGTAGACTGACGGAAGCGAGGCAACCAGTCTGCGCCATCGGCCCCTCCGACCACCACCTACCACTCACTCACTCACTACATTCGCTAGGCTTCCTGGTGTTACCAAACGGTCTCCCATCCAAGTACTAACCAGGCCCTTCCCTGCTTAGCTTCCAAGATCTGACGGGATCGGGCAGAGCAAAGGCGGTATGACCACATACTCTTACTCTTATCTCTTGTATATTTCAAACTTCTATCATCATGGCCCCCGTGTTTCGGCGACGTTCGGTGCCACATTTCCTGAGATGCCGCCGCGTTGCGTCAGATGGAAACTCCTGAACTTCAAAGATCTGCCCCCCGACACACAGAGACGCGGCGATAATGAGGCGGCGGATCTGACGGGGATCTTTGTGTGACACTGACAACGGCAGCAGGTGCACACGAGTTTCCCACGGCAAGAACATGGCCTGCTTTGGTTTGAAACTCGGCCTGAGCCTGAGCCTGGTTCTTTCACTTCAAGATTCGCTCGTCATACGACTCGTTTCCGACTCCATTGCTTAGATTGATGGGGCAACGTCGGTGATGAGGATTAGTCAAAGTTTTACGCTGGTGAAGAGGCAATTTGAGGACAGTAATTGTTTTGCCATGATTGTTTTGAGTTGTTTCCGCTGCACTAATGAATTGTCGTCTCCTGCTCCTCTCACTCTATCCCTGCTTCCTCACCACCAAACGTAGGTGCTCCTTTGTTTGTTCAGACTGAATACCAAATCTTTTTGTGCTTTTTTTTACATATATACAACTTGGAGCAGGAGAACAGCAATCTACAGTAGTTCAACCGCGTGCACTGTTTGTAAAAGGCTTACATATTGTTCCCCTGTTGAATCAATATGTTCCAACAGGGGAACAATTATGTGCCGACAATAAGGAAAACCAGGCCTGCAAACACTTTTAGTTGTTATTGTATTAGTTGTGATTTGTTGTTACATTTTGAAAATTGTAAATTGTGTATTTGTCGCCTGCCCAGGGACTACAGATGGAAATTAGCATCTCTGCTATAATCTGGCATATTTACAGTGCACATGTGCAGCTGTTCGAACCGTCATTCCGACACCCTCCATTGCGACGTCCCGCCAATCAGACTCTTTTTTATTACCCCCATTTGATACCCATGACTGTAAACACCGCTATCCTTAAGGTTAGGGATAAGGTAAGGTTAGGGTTAGTTCTAGTTAGGGGAAGTGCCCGCGTCATTTCAGTTAAAACACTGACAAAACGATTTTTGTTTTGCGATGTCCATTAAGATACATTGAGCACAAGACACCAAGAGTGAATAGAGAACCTCACGTTGCGAAAACATGTCAATATTTGTGAATCCATAAGACGAGGAAGCGCCGCCATGTCGTAGTGACTTTCTGAAAAACTAGGGCTCACTAGTCGACAAAACGCCATGAAATAAGCGTCGGAAAGGGTGATTGTGGGCAATTGTTTTACTCTGGCATTAAAGGGATACTTCGGGATTTTTGACATAGGGCCTCATTTCCTAGTTATCCAGAGTGTTGTTGATGTCTGGAGATATTTTTTTCTTAAATTCATGCAGTTTTTATATTTGAAGAGTCTAGTTGCGCTAGGCTAGAGCAAGGCTAAAGCAGTTCTATGGTAACAGTTAGCCTGCATTAAAAACAGTCAGACCCACTCCACAGTGCACCTGAGGTAAATCACTTATAACACCAGACTAACCATATAAATGTCTGTGTTAATAGAATCATTTTTGAAATATAACTGACCTTGTATCACATGAATTACCGCATTTTGAGGGACTATTTTCTCGCAGATCACTCCGCCGCTGCCTTAGCTTACAGCCACGAAGCTGATGCTGCTCAAATATAAGTTATTTTAAACGCAAAATGGTTAAAATTAACCTATCGACACAGACATTTATATGGTTAGTCTGGCGTTATAAGTGATTTACCTCAGGTGCACTGTGGAGTGGGTCAGACTGTTTTTTAATGCGGGCTAGCGTTTACCATAGAACTGCTTTAGCCTTGCCCTAGCCTAGCGCAACTAGACTCTTCAAATATAAGAACTGCATGAATTTAAGAAAAAAATATCTCCAGACATCAACAACACTCTGGATAACTAGGAAATGAGGCCCTATGTCAAAAATCCTGAAGTATCCCTTTAAGATGAAGATGTTAAAGGGGGGTATTATGTAAAATCGACTTTTTCAAGCTTTATATCATGTTATTATGTCATTCCCTCATTAAACACATGCCTGGAGTGTTGCCTTGGCTCATTCACATATTTTTGAGTAATCAGTAAAAACGTAGACGGCAGCCATTTTAGGTGTAGCTATGCCTCAGTCCTCCTAGGAACGCCCCCACCTCCTGGAGACGCCTCTGGACCTTTCGTCACCAGCCAAGCCACCAACCACTGCTCCTCAGCTCAGCAGAGCCCCCTCCCCGCACAGTAGTGTTGTTTAGATGCCACAGCAGTGTGCTGAAGGGGCGTGTCGGAAAGCTTCTTAAAGAGACAGAGGCCTATTTCAAGACGTTCAGTACAGCCATTTTGAGAGAGCAATTTTATTCAAGGCAGTTATTTTAATTTACTGCATATACAGACCAACAGAAGGTTACGTCATCATTGTAGTATGCTATAGACTGGTGCTATGTGATTGAAAAAAAGCATAATACCCCCTCTTTAAGGGAAAAACTTGCAAAAAAGGTTAAGGTTAAGCTATACTTGAATGTCCCCGTAGGGAAATTTGTCCTCTGCATTTGACCCATCCTTCGATGCCGCTGGGGCGACGTAAAGAGCAGTGGGTGACGGCAGTGCAACATTGACCACTGTATGAAAAACGTTAAACCTGTGGCTTGTGTGTTTACTATTCTTACATTTTGAGTGAGAGCGAGAAGACGCTTCAGAAGACGAAGCGACGCGTCCTCATGTCAATCAACCCAGTACAGTCGACAATACTTGAACATCACTAATATGACGGACAACCCCTGGATCACAAAGAGGCTTCACAAACATATTTAAGGTGAAACGATTCCAATTTCATTCCAACAGTACAGTACAAGCAGAACTGCACTCTCTTGTGGTATTTTACATAATGTTATACTACAAAAAGTATCAATACTAATGTGTCCTGAAGTACCTTTATAAACAATCAGCAGTCTGGGCTCTCTGCTCAGTATGCATTACATAAAAAGTCACGTAGGTCTCCCATAGTTTTGCATAATCTCTGCTCAAACACCTTCGCCACATTGAGTCATTATTCTCTTACAGAACACACAGGTCAAGAAGCAGCTGTTCATGCACATTTTAAAACATTTTCCCAAGATTTTATGCAAATGTTTAAGGTCCCCAAACACCGAAACGCCAGACATTAACATTTTCACAGAGAAAGCTCAGGTCTCGCTCCTCCCCGTGGCCCCATTTGGAGCAGAACCCATTCCATTAGTCATGACACGAGCCTCTGTCTGACCTGCTTCTCAATGGAGGTCTCTTTGTTAGTTGAACCTTTTGAAGTAGGTAAACAACAGAGAAACTATTACAATCAGGCTAAACGACTGTGTAAAATCTATGAAACAGAGAGCTTTATAAACCAAAAAGTTATAAAAAGAATCGGGTATTTTCTTCCTTGTAAAAATATCCTGGTCCTGCAGCTTCATATAGATACAAAGGAGATTATAGGCCACAGAAATATAAATAAAAAATCCATAAACAGGATAAAGCGACTAATCCATGTGTTTGCACCGATCCGATACTGGTATTGGATATCGGAGACAATACTGGAAAAAATACGATATCGGAATTGGCTACAAATATCCGATACTGAATCGATACCTGTTTTGGCTCTTGACGCTTTGAAAACACAACTTTCACCAACTAAATTTAAGTGAATATGAACATGCTGTACCTCATTTTGAAGGACAGAACCTGGAGAATCCAATCGCTGTGTTGGTTTTAACCTCTGCAAATGTGTTTTTGATCGCCGTGGCTAGCAAAAGTATGCTAAAGCTAGCGGCAGCATGCTAATGGGGTCAGCCCTATGTTCCCCGGTACCTATGTTCCCCCGTCAATAGAAGTGGGGGAACATCAATGTATTAAGATTAGGCACCAGCCCACTATTCTTTAAAGCTGGGGTACCTGATTTTTTTGTGTTGTAGAATACATGTATTTGTGCCACCTCAGAGTATGTTGTAAACACAGCAAAACACAGACCTTGTTGTATTGTCTCTTTTTTAATGGAAGCTTCTCAGATGTAAAAACAATTAGCTGTGGTATACCTCAAGGAAGCTGCCTAGGACCACTCCTGTTTTCTATATATACACAAATGACTTGCCACTAGTGTTACAAAAGTCAAAATAGCAATGTATGCCGATGACTCAACCATTTATTCATCACAAAGTACGGTTGAAGAACTTCAAATTGTTTTAAAGAAAGAATTAACATCAGTATTTGAGTGGGTCACAAATAACAAGCTAGTTCTAAACATTGGCAAAACAAAGAGTATTGTTTTTGGAACAAAACACATGCTGCGGGATGAACCCAAATTGAGTCTTGTTGTCAAAGATGCAACTGTTGAGCAGGTGCGACAGACCAGACTGCTTGGTATTGAAATTGACAATGAACTATCTTGGTCTAAGCATATTAGTATGGTGGCCAGTAGAATGGGAAAGTGCCTCTCAATGGTGAAAAGATGTCGTCATATGTTATCTTTCAGTATGATTACAGATGTTATAAAAACACTTGTATTATCGCAGTTAGACTACTGCTCAGAGATTTGGTCTTGTGCTGCCGTAACAAATATAAAAGCTCTACAAACCGTCCAAAACAGAGCAGCTCGTTGTATACTTCGGTGCTCACTCAGAACTAATGTAAACAGGATGCATAATACACTGTCCTGGCTCAAGGTAAAAGTAGAATTTTCTGCTTCTTTAATGAATTTAATAAGAAATATAATTACAACTAACCTTCCAAATGTACTGTACAAAGAGTTACATTTTAGTTCGGATGATCATAATTATGAAACCAGACATGCCACGGAGGGCAGATTTAAACTTCCCAAAGTGATAACCAACAATGGAAAAAGTACTGTAATGTATAGAGCCATGTCTGGTTGGAATTTTTTGCCAAGTGACATTTATGCAAACAGTAAGTACCAATTTAAAGCCCTTTTGAAAAGGCATCTCATGTATTAATTTGATAAAACCTGTTGTGTGACCAATGGTGGTCTAATTAAGGAACTTGACCATTACGCTACTAATGCTGGCATTACATCATCTCTTATGTATTCACTGATAGCATACACTATGTCCTTAGTACATTTGAGTGTGTGTGTGTGTGTGTGGGGGGGGGGGGGTAATATTATCACTCGGTGTTGAAAACTGGTGTAAATATTGTTTTGTGAGCAGCATGCTGGATTGCCTCCAGGAAGAATAGCTGTACTTACTACAGAGATCAAAATAAATACAAATACAAATACCTAAAGTTTTATTGAGCAATGGATGATCGAAGTTTAATCTAAATGAGTGTAATTTATCTTGGGGGTGGCCGCCCCGGCTTCACTTTATCACCGCTCAATTCTGTATACGGGTGTGAAATGTGCATGTAATTACATTCTTTGAATAATTTGAATACACAGGAGGGACTGTGAGAGCTAGAAACAAGTTTGGGCCAAAACAAAAAAATGTCACAGTTAGAACAGGAACAATCAGGTACCTCAGCTTTAAGGTTAGTGGCTAGGGCAGGGTCAGGGTTAAGCTGGTTGATATATGCAGGACGTTTCACTCTTATGACTTGTGATTGGTTGATGTACCAACTCACCTACGAAAAAAAGAATCGCCCCGGGGAACATAGGTATGCACGCATGCTAATGCTAACGTCAACTAATATGAGTGGATCACCTAAAGTGACAAAACATAATTGGACACTGCAGGAGTGGCTAAATGTTTATAATGTTTTTTAGTTTATGAAATGCTGTTAAGGAATAACTGATAGGCTATAACATATCTATAATGATCCGATTACTTTGGGAGTAATATCAATGCAAAAAGCCTCTCATATAGCCAAGGATATTAAGTGTAGAAAAGTCCCGTGATCCTTGTTTAATGTTTTCACATTCATTTATTAAAGCAGTACTAAGTAACTTGTTCACCTTAATAAATCCTTTCTGTTGTCCCTCTGGGGGTAATACAAGTGTTAATGGGATGATTGGAGGGTCTTTCATCTCCCCCTGGTGTCTCTGGCCAGAAAACCACAATTGCAACTTGACTGCCACCGGGGCGGAGCAACCAATACACACTAATAGAATCACGGAGAAGAAGCTAACAGGCTAACGGGCAAAGCTAACTGCGGGATAGCGCCACTTTAAACAGTATTTACAGCCAAGTTTGAGTGAAAACAATATTCCCATTGTATAACTGGATGAACAATATCCCTCTCTCCCTTCACCTTTTCTGTCAGCGTAGTATTTACTCTCCAAGACATTTAATAAGTTAAAAAATCGTAACTTGCTACGACACCTGCAGTTGCGCTTATGGCCTCTAGGGGCAAGAGTTACTTAGTACTGCTTTAATAGATATAATTGATACGTAACATCTCATTTGCAAGAAAGGATACGGTTTCACAGTGGAGAAAATCAGAGAAAGACACTTCAAGTCCCTTGGTATCGGTTAATATCAGATATCGGCAGATCTGTACTGGAAGCAAAAAGCTTGATCGGTGCATCTCTTTGTCTCCAGCAGGTTAGACTATAACGGCTGCTCACTGGCCTCTCTAAACCAGCTACAGTACGTCCAGAACGCTGCTGCCCGAGTCCTGACAAGAACCATGATACGACTATATTAGTCCAGTGCTCTGGTCTCTGCACTGGCTTCAGTCGCTCAGAGGATAGACTGTAAACAGCTCTTCATCTCTGACATGTTAGAGCCATACGAACCGTCTCGGCTTTGAGAATCTGGTCCCAGAGTCAGGACTAAACATGGTAAGGCTGCATTTCAACTTTATGCGCCTAAGTATAGAAGCTCATGGGCCATTTGTAGCAAAGATTTCTTATTACAAGACGATACCAACTGCTGCATTGATAACCGTAGGCCCCGCAAACCTTCCTCCTCTCGTCTCAGCTCCAGGACGTGAGCACAACATTTTGAGGTAATTTGTTGCAGTAATTAAAACATATCCAGATGAATGAGCTCCTACACAGCGGACGACGCGGTTGTTGATGTATTTTCTTCCTCCCACACAATGTGAATAATCCATATTAATGTTTCAGCGCTGCTTTCTCATTTCACCATTATGCAAGTTAAACGCTTCCGGTGTAAAAACATAACCGGAGTTTCAAACTGACAGCCCTGCATT
This sequence comes from Neogobius melanostomus, assembly GCA_007210695.1. Classification (NCBI taxonomy): domain Eukaryota; kingdom Metazoa; phylum Chordata; class Actinopteri; order Gobiiformes; family Gobiidae; genus Neogobius; species Neogobius melanostomus. Next base: position 4,850,986 of record VHKM01000122.1, on the reverse strand, counting down.
AATGAGAAAACATTCTTTCTTTAATATTTTACGTTCGGGAACATTTTATACAATCTCTATTTAAGGAGAAGACAGGAAGGAGTGGGAGGTCAGGATTGTGGGCTTTCAAAATGTGTATTCTCTCCATGACGTAATAAAGACCAGAAAATACAGATCTGAGAGATTCAGCAGAAGAGGGACAACCACCCAAAGTGAACAGGGTTACTCAAAACTTTGTGAATGAAGCAAAAATCTGGGTGTTCTTTTGCTGAGGGAACAATATTACTGATAATGATTTCAATACCAATCCCATGTAGAATATACAACACAAAATATGAATAGCTCCTTTGATCGTTTTTATACTATTTGACAAACATATGTTGTTGTTTTTTTGTCTGCATTTCACGCTTAAATACATTTTTCATGACCAAAGACTAGTACAATAAATGTTTTGTAACTATAAATAATTTACTAGACTGAATTTGGCCCATTTACAATGTTGTTTATTACTCTTACTCTTAATAATAATAATAATAATAATAATGCCTTACACTTGTATTGCGCTTTACAAGCCTGTATTACCAAGTTTCTCAAAGCGCTACACTGTCGTCATTATTCATTCACTCCATACTTGGTGGTGGTAAGCTACTGTTGTAGCCACAGCTGCCCTGGGGTAGACTGACGGAAGCGAGGCAACCAGTCTGCGCCATCGGCCCCTCCGACCACCACCAACCACTCACTCACTCACTACATTCGCTAGGCTTCCTGGTGTTACCAAACGGTCTCCCATCCAAGTACTAACCAGGCCCTTCCCTGCTTAGCTTCCAAGATCTGACGGGATCGGGCATAGCAAAGGCGGTATGACCACATACTTACTCTTATCTCTTGTATATTTCAAACTTCTATCATCTTATTCTAATATGTAACACTGTATGGGCCAGATCTTGTGTTTCTAAACACAGACTAGACTAGACTTTTGTGCCGACAGGGGGCGCTCTGTGAAATCTTCTGCTTTATACATGTCATGCACAGCAGTGGTCCCTCCCCAAGCTTTTCCTCCTACATCGATCACTTTTCTGCGGCTTGGAATTTGCCCCATGCACGTTAATACTGATGCGGGACCATCGATATATTCAATCAATCAATGGTTTTGTATTGCCCAATATCACAACAGGAGTTGCCTCACAGGGCTGCACTAAACATAAAGGCAATAAAACAAAACAGTAAATAAGACAAAAAAAAGTCCAGGCAAGTGAAGTATCCAGGCAAACATAAACATAATGTTTCAATTAAATATCAGCAGCAGGTGATGAGGAGCGGCGCGGGTGTCCCCTGTCCTTAGACTCTCCAGCACGGCGAGTAAAACTCAAAAACCCAGGGGAGAAAAGAGAAACTTCTGGGAGAACCACAGAAGGAGAGATCCACTCCCATGGACGGACAGGCTATAGAGACCCAGGGCCGAAGGAGTCCCTCAGCAGACGGGCCAAGATCACAGAACATCCAGTCCCTGTTGGAGCATAGTTCTCCCTGACCGATCCACGTAGGCGGGTTTCATATTCAGGACATGGACAGTTTTTAACTCACAGTGGGAAAAATAGTTTGTAGTTTGTCCTGCAAGCGCTTAATAAGATGCTTGAGGCTGGGCGTGATGTTAATGTAAGAAGAGAGGAAGCAGCAAACGCTGGTTGTAGTCAGCATTGTTTCTACCACACCAGGCCCCCTTTGTTTCTCTACCCGATAACACTGTTGTTGCATCAGGCGGAAGATTGGGCCCTAAATGTGTATTCCCAGATTCCCATGGGTGCCCCTTCTTCTTAAAGAGGGGGTATTATGCTTTTTCAATCACATAGCACCAGTCTATAGCATACTACAATGATGACGTAACCTTCTGTTGGTCTGTATATGCAGTAAATTAAAATAACTGCCTTGAATAAAATTGCTCTCTCAAAATGGCTGTACTGAACGTCTTGAAATAGGCCTCTGTCTCTTTAAGAAGCTTTCCGACACGCCCCCTTCAGCACACTGCTGTGGCATCTAAACAACACTACTGTGCGGGGAGGGGGCTCTGCTGAGCTGAGGAGCAGTGGTTGGTGGCTTGGCTGGTGACGAAAGGTCCAGAGGCGTCTCCAGGAGGTGGGGGCGTTCCTAGGAGGACTGAGGCATAGCTACACCTAAAATGGCTGCCGTCTAAGTTTTTACTGATTACTCAAAAATATGTGAATGAGCCAAGGCAACACTCCAGGCATGTGTTTAATGAGGGAATGACATAATAACATGATATAAAGCTTGAAAAAGTCGATTTTTCATAATACCCCGCCTTTAATTATTATATTCCGTTTGTTTGTTTCAAAGTTCACTGTTTTTACTAACACAATTTCCTCCATGGATCAATAAAGTCTGTTCAAGTCTAATTCTCAGGTAAAACTTCATCAGTGTCTGCTATGAAACAGCTATAGACACAGACGGCAACGCATCATACAAAGGGGCGTGGCCGAGAGAGAAGAAAAGCTCTCTTTTTAGCCGTTTCCTGGTGGACTATAAACATACTTATCACACACCAATAAAGTCAAGCCAAAATCGGGTCCATATGGATGTTTTTTTCACTGCAAAATGTTCAGTAGAAATGGGAAAACGGCACTCTTCGCTAACGTTAGCATATGTAGCATGAAGCTAAAGTAGATTCCTGATTAGCATTGTCAGTTTTTTTCAGTATTTATGGGCTTTTGAACCACGTTGCTCCTCTCCATGTCTCTGTATGTTTTATATTAGGTAGAAAATATGTTCGTAATTCAGCATTTGTTAAAGTAATGGAGAAAGTTTGTTTTCCCCCTCTGGCTGCTTCGACCATGATCATATGGGCAATTCCAAAGATGCCGTACTTGAACACAGTCTCTGCTGTTGAACACTTTAGCCGCTTTATATCTGCTCAGTCTTTTTCACCCCTGAAATTGGGACATCTGCTGCCAAAATATCCCAACACTCCACAGTCTCCACAATATACACTTCAGAAGGTTCTCCACAACCTTCTGATGTGTATCGGAGCGGGAGACCGACTGAAATGTCTTCTCCCACTCTTTGCTGAAGAGGAATTGTAGAATGGAACAGGCTGAGTTATTGTTGTGTGTGTTGACCAAGGTCTGTCAGCGCGGGCCTGGGCTTATGAACTGTGAGCTGGAGGAATGAGCGCAGTAGAGGGGTAAATACAGGGGGTGAGGAGGGGGAGGGAGGTGAAAGAGAGATCATATTAACCTGTCAGACTCCGGGGCAGGGCTGACGTGATGGAGCACTTGTGGACTTGGAGGATCTCCAAGAACCTCCACGATCGCCCTTCAGTGTCAGGAGAGTAAATCGGGCTGTGAGCATTAATCATGGACTCGTAATATAGAAAAGCCACACTGCGCAACATTTCACCTGATAAAAGGAATCAATTTCAAGCATTTGTTTGACATTGTGTTTTGTTATTGCTTGAAAATCCCTTTATAAACAGTGTGAGGTCACTTGAGACTTCAAAGAGAGCGGGACGTCACCGTCTCGTCTCCGTGACGATGATGCTGCTTTTCTTTGAATGAAATCGAACATAGAAATGAAAAGTATAAGTGGAGTTTGATCCTAACACATGCAGACAGTCTGCAAGCCGGCTAATCTGGGAAACTTTCCAGCATTCATTAGCCTGCTCAATATAATTTTCCTATAGCCGTTAGCAACATCGCAAACTATGAACGATCCAGATGTTTTCAGCTGTTGTCAACCATCGACCACAAACAGATGTATGCATTTGTAGGAACAGGCTCAAACAGCCAACTGCATTTCTGTCCCTGTAGAGATAGGGTGAGGAGATCAGTCACCCTGGAGGAGCTCGGTGTAGAGCCGCTGCTCGTTAAGTTAGTCTCCGTCGAGAAATTCGTCTCTGCACTTAACCCATCCTTCGATGCCGCTGGGGCGACCTGTAGGAGCAGTGAACAGCCAGTGTCGGCCGGCTCTCGGGGACCCATCTCCAGATGTGGAGCAAGGCTGATGGTCAGAAACACCTGGCTGGAGGATTATTCTATTGTACATGTTTTTAGTGGGAGGGGAAACTGTAGTACCTGAAGAAAACCTACGCAGACACGGGGAGAACATGCAAACTCCAGGCCCTGTCCAGGTGGGAATCGAACCTGGGACTTTCTGCTGTGCCACCCACGTCGAGAAAGAAGACCAAGGACACGCTGGAGGTACCATGTCGCTGAGCTGTGGTCTGGTACCTCCTCGGGATCCCCCAGAAGAGCTGGAGGAAGTGTGCGTGGAAAAGTCTGCTGCCTCTCCGTGACCCGGCCCCAGATAGAAATGGAAGGATGGACTTGTCATTGTTGGTTGAAGTTGGGTCCCAAAGCAACACCCGTTTTCAAGTCTGTCTGACAGTCTGTAAGTTTAAATGTGTAGTAAATGTAATAGAGACCGCCTGGGCCTAAACGCAATATTAAATAGTTATAATTTCCTTTGTATCATTTATTTGAGCTGAAACAACCAAGGAACTTCCTTTAGTGCTGTCTCTGGACTAACACCATCAAAACCTGCTCTGTAAAGATATATTTTTCGGTACCTGCTTTTGATACCAGTCAGTACGTAAACTTTTGTTTTGGTACCATACTGGTATTAAAGGGGGGTATTATGTAAAATCGACTTTTTCAAGCTTTATATCATGTTATTATGTCATTCCCTCATTAAACACATGCCTGGAGTGTTGCCTTGGCTCATTCACATATTTTTGAGTAATCAGTAAAAACTTAGACGGCAGCCATTTTAGGTGTAGCTATGCCTCAGTCCTCCTAGGAATGCCCCCACCTCCTGGAGACGCCTCTGGACCTTTCGTCACCAGCCAAGCCACCAACCACTGCTCCTCAGCTCAGCAGAGCCCCCTCCCCGCACAGTAGTGTTGTTTAGATGCCACAGCAGTGTGCTGAAGGGGGCGTGTCGGAAAGCTTCTTAAAGAGACAGAGGCCTATTTCAAGACGTTCAGTACAGCCATTTTGAGAGAGCAATTTTATTCAAGGCAGTTATTTTAATTTACTGCATATACAGACCAACAGAAGGTTACGTCATCATTGTAGTATGCTATAGACTGGTGCTATGTGATTGAAAAAAGCATAATACCCCCTCTTTAAACTGTGTCCTGAAGTTTTAACTTTCCACTTGTTTACCTATTTCACTCCCTTCCTCTCTTATTTCTACGTTCTTGTGCCCTGTGGATGTTTACAGCTGTTGTTGTTTGCCACTGAACCCCTCAGAGAGTTGTGGTCCTCCACAGTCTTTAGCTCTGGGCTTCATCAGAGCAGAACAGCCTCTCTGTCTCTCCCAGGTCAGGGCTGTAGTTATGATCGATTGGTAAAGGCCTCTCCTGGCTCTGCGGTGATGCGAGGCAGTGGAGCGTAAACAGCATAAACCAGGGCCACTCATAACCCCGGGGGGAGAGGAGACACTTGCTCAGGCGGGCTCTGAGATGGTTAGCGATCTCAATTCACTACAAGAAAGTGATTGTGGTCAAGTTTTTTACTTCCCAGCATCGATTAGCACCACATAGACAGCTTTGAGACTGACGATCAATCAATACAAGGAAGAGTGTGACGATGTTTGTTTGTTGAGGCTGCGTAAAGATGCTCTCACTTCAGAATAGTAACAAGCTCTCGCCCTGTTATTTGCTCTGCTTCTTTATATTCCTGCATCTTTGTCGTCAAATGGTTTCAGTCTGCAGTGTGTGATGGTAGACGCTGTCATTGTGCACGCAGCTATAGGCTACATCTAAAGTTGGGAGGATGAGAAAAGAAAATGGCATGTTTATCCTGTGCACTTTTATGCTGTAAACTTTCAGAAATGTGGAGAGATGAAAGCTTTTCAAGTCGACCCACCCGCAGATAGAGATGCCGGTAAACAGAGGAAAAACTCGACACACAGCCATTATTACGTTTGTCTGCATGCAACAACTTTTCTGAATGCACAGCAGACATTTATTGAAACTGCACTCCAGTGTGTGTCCCTGCTCACACCCAAAAGGGTTTAACTAAGAACATCAGTGACATTTCAACACATACTGTATGTTCCCTGGATCCGATGTTGTCTGGGTTCTGAGGTCGGATAAACTGTGGGATTTGTCCCGAGGTTTTGAGGAACCTACTCACTGACGCCGCTGATCCAACATCTAAACACTAACTTTCACCCAGCCATTGGTTCGGGTCCGACAACCCTAACCCTAGCTATAACCCTGTGTGCCGTCCTCACAACACGTGCTTGTGTTCTGTCAGTGAACCAATAAAGAAGACTCTGACGGCTTTAGTGAAGCTTTGTAGTGTAGTAGTGACAAGTGTAGATAGATTTCATTTTCATTCATTCATTTATTTATTCATTTGAGCAGAAAAGTATTTCAAACATTTTTTACATTTGAAAACAGAAAAAAACAAGACTTTTGCTCAAAAGGAGTAGGAAGAAGTTCAAAGAACTTATAGACCTACCCCTTATTTCTCATCCAAGTAACATCACATACACTCATGCAAGAAACTAAGACATGAGTCTGTGCTCATGCATTAGCTTATGCATTATTCTTAAATATAAATCTTTTATGATCGTACAAGTGTCATTTATCATTTACAATATCAGAGGATTTTTCAATTACAGTCAAACAAAATAAAGGATTTATCATTTACGGTCGTACAAAAAAAAATACACCTATGGTACTTAAGACTTATACCAGTACCATACCTACTTATACCATATAGTATGTATACCATACTATACATAGCTTTATTGGTCATTCTTATGCAACATAAAAACGAAATTACGTTTCACACGTACCCAACAATTTAGTGCAATGTAAAATTAACAAAAAATTAACAAAACTTGATTAGTCTGTAGATGATAGGGTCTTATTCATCAGTCTAACAGCTGTGGGAAGGAAGCTGTTTAACAAGTGTGGTTGTAAATAGTTAGTAATTGACCTTTCTTTTGTATGTTACAGATGAAATGTCAATTACTAACTAAATGTTTGCATGTGTACATGTCTCAATGATTTTACGCTAAAATCATTGGGACCTCCAGAGATCAGAACCATCTACAACACCCTCTGTCTGAAGAGAATGCACAACATCCTGCGTGACCAGCACCTGTTGCCCTCAGGGAGAAAGTCCAAGGCCATTGGTGCCAGTAAAACCAGACTGGCCAACAGCCTGTACCCTCAGGGCCCCTCTCCCCTCTCCTCCCACGGACAGCAAATCATGCCCAGACTCTGCAATAACTGTGAACTGAAGTTTTATTACTGCATTAATTAAATTTACATCAAATTCTGAACCATATTCTGTTTTTGATGCTCTTTTGATCTGTTCCTCCAACTAAAATTACAAAACGTATTCAAAGAACTTTAGTTGCGTCTCAAAAATATCTGCAGACACAGACACTGGCAAAGATGAAAGTTTCCCAATGTTCAAACGTTTAGTACAACACGTCTTTTTCAGGCCTCGTCTCTTTGCCGTGAGGCTATAGCTGACTTTCACCAAGAGAAAAAGACTGTCTCTGTGTGAGAGAATATCCAGTCTGCTGTAACAAAAACGATAATTTCTGGAGAAGATATTTGTTGACTTTGGACCACAGCTTTTTAACCACATTACTAACACTTCTATCATTACATTTAGCAGATTTATTCACCAACTATGAGCTTATTTATGACGTTTTAACTTTGTAATAAACCTTATGTAATTTGAGCCAAAGACATGACACTCTCAGTTCGTGGAAATGATACATTGAGCTATACCTCCTCTAAGTCCGTGCTTTGTGCTTTTGTCTCGGCTAAGTCTTCTTTACTCATGGTTCAGCCCATCGCCTGCCTCTCCTTCAGTCTGCTTCTTCCCTGAAACTTCATCAGAGGAATCCATATTTAGATAATGGCTCCATCACAAACTCTTCCTGGTGATCTGGGGAAACAGCCGCTGCTCTCATTAGCGCCGATTATTTGACGACTTTGCAAATGTTAGTGATTATTGTAACAGGTTTTTGGAACACGTTTTGTACCGATGAGAGGCGTCGGCACGCGTCACACTGAAACATTAAAAAGTGGAATGAGTCACAGAAAGCTCCCACTGTTGGTTTGCATGTGGTAGGTCACAGTAAGGACAGCTCATTTTTACCATTGTGATGTTCTCAAAGGAAGAGGCTGCAGCGGGTGATCTGAGGCCGTGGTCACATTTGGGGAAATTCGAGCGATTTTTCTGGGATAATATGCAATGTTTGAGCAGCTGGTGGAGACTGACTGACTCTGCGTCAACAACACAAGAGAACGGACGGGAGAAAATAGACTAAAAATCACTGTTTTTAAATGGTGTAGCAATCAGAAAAGCATATGTGCATCTAACAGGAGCATGTTAGTAAAAGTAAGACTTGCAAACAAGCAGATGAAGTATATTTTGGCCTGGATCAGAGTCTGCAAACTTTTGATACGAGCCAAATCTTTCCAAAATACTACATTTCTTATAGGTAAAGAGCCACAACTTTTATTTAGTATGTGTACAGTGAAATCATTTCAAATCATTCACATGGTTTGACAAATAAAACAAATCTTGAATCTTGAATGTGAGACGTGAAGCAGTGCTCAACACAAGCCGACGCTAAATCCGGTCCTAATTTGGACAGACTCTCCATTTCTAAATAGCACTAAAAAGTCAAAGAGCCGTAAGAGCAGGTCTGATCATCTGCATGTGGCTCCTGGTCTGGATGCAGTGGTGGCTCCTCATTGACTACAAGGGCTGAACTTCCCCATTTCACACACACAACATAAACCCAAATATAATAAATAGGTCTTAAATGTCATGATGAATCCACACCAATTGCGTGAGAACGTCTGTTGTTAATCAGGTGTTTCCGTGTGGACCATATAGTTCCCTGTCCCTCAGAGCTGCTGAAGCTCTATGGGAAATCCCATTGAAGCTCTGCCTATAGAAAGCAGCCTCTGATTGGCCAACTCTTGATTGTTCTGAAGCTCGGCTTCAAAGCAAAGGGCAGATTGTAACACCCACCAGCTGAATGCTGATTGGCTGCATCCGCTCTGACTGACAGCTCCTCCCCCTCATGCTCTGTGTCTGCGAGAGCAGCATTAGCTTTAGCATTTGCATTAGCATTAGCTGCTGTTACTGTGAAGCTACAAGAGGAAAACTGAAACTGTTGAGAACAACATGACAGGAGTGGACTTTATTTTATTGACATGTGTTATGGAAGCTTTCAAAATAATGTTCAGTTTAGTGGGATAAGAGACTTATGTGGAGGGTAAAAGTGTTTATTGGCGTTAGCTCCTCCTGCTTTAGCTGCTGTTAGCCACATCCAGCTACATAATGACACAAGCACAACAGCTCAGAGGTAATGTCGACCTTGTTTCTTTGTTTAGTCTGAGTTTAGACCCTGTTAGCATTGTAGCTACCGTTTGGTAGGAAAACTTTCCTCTTGGATTTTACAATGAAATACTACTCGAGGTAAGTATTTGATGACAGGACGATTAACACATGGTTAAAAGCTCAAAAGTGTATTTTTTAATGATATGGCCCCATGATTACAGCTATAACCATGAAAACAATCAGCTTAACACAAGAAACCTTCAGAAACTTGGTAACATTCATGATCCTGAACTCTAAATCTGAAGGATGTAAAAAGATCCTTGTAATGTTACAGTAATAAACTTTGTCAATTATTTTCAGACCCTCACAGACCTGCAGGTGTTGTTACTATTTTCATAAGTAACTTTTCCTTTGTGTCATGATGTTCAGAAAACACTTGCTGGTTCCAAGCGCCAAACAAGAATTGCAAAAAAAATAAAAAACTTCAACCGTTGTGAAAAACACTCAATTATTAATCGCGGATTCTGAAATAAACAGGATTCGGCAAAAGCAGAAGGTGCAAAGCTAACGGCGTGTGACAGGTGAGAGAGAGATTTATTCAGAAAGAGTCGAGAAAAGCCCGAGACTGGGGAGATGACAACACTTCGGAGACGGGCTGTTCGCGCTGCAGCTGCGTCAGAGACAGAAACAGGCTCCATCAGCGACGACCAACACTGCTGCTTTTGGACCATTTTTTCATGTTTCCTACTGCGTTTAAAAGAGTGCCCTAACTCAGACACTCCATACAAAACCACTAAGCTTTATTTTAACTACTTCTCTCCCCTCTATATCAAAACCATTTGGAGTGCTAAGAAGATTTCATTCTCTGTTGAATATTTTACAACATGAAATGCTAATGCCAAGGCAGGAAGCTCCAACCAGGAGCTTTAAGTAGCTTCCCAAAGGCTGTCCTCATTTCCACATAAGCTTGATGAGTCCAACCTTCTGTTTTTGCTCTGAACAGGTTGAACAAAATTTGAAAAAAGTTTCAATGGAAAGTCCATTAGAGCAAGGAAAATCCAGAGCCAGAATTGACCAGCTTCCTTCTTCCAGAAATTTCCTAGTCCATTCTTAATTATAGTCTATGGTCAAAACACACGTTCAGGCCGGTCTTTGATGAGAGAAGGACATTGTGACGAGGTAAAAAGCTCTAAAACATCGATTTTGCAAAAAAATGGTGCCGTCTTGCACAAATGCACAAATAGTTCAAGAAAACATCACGGACATTGAGACACTGATGGAAGTCACCGGCGACGTGTTAAAAACGTTATGTTGGATGTAAATACTGACACAGGAGCTAACGGCGAGTATCAAAAACACCACAGAAATTAAACAACTGAAAAGTATTTATACTGAAGACGGGCCCATTATTTCTTTAGCACAACATTAAGTTAAAATTGAGGACATGCAAATAATAAGCTCCTATTTGCATTTGTAATAGTGAAACATGAGCCTCAATACTGACGAGCAGATGATGCTCTGAATAAGTCGTTCTCCTTTGAGACTTTTACGCACAAGTTTGAACATAGTTTTGTTGCAAAAATGTTCCATTAATCTGTTCAGAAATCATGACTAGTTTAGCTCCATTTATCCTGCAATCTCAGATTTTTTCTAACTTAAATAGGTATATATCGCTTCTCTGATCCAAAACTGTCAGGTATGAAATCAACATAAAGGTCTGGCTATAAGAGCATAATAGCAGCAGGTATATATCTCTTTAAACACCTAAAACAATGCATATAATGAGAGATTAATTCATGACAGATAGAAATAGCTCATGACTGATTTTTCTATGACCCTGTCCATCAAAATGAGAGAGGGAGAAATCATCCCTAACGAAACCACTGCTGGAAGTTTCCTCCAGTGAGTCCTTTGCTCTTGACACGACGTCTTGATAATCCTGTGACTGTGTCAGTAACTCACTGTCTCCATGTAATCTATGCATGCAGCTATTTGTTCAATGCAGTCTTTGAGATGCCTCCAGGAAGTGAAAGACTGACTGAAGCTAAACTTCCTCAGCCTAAATGAGAGAAAACTTGTTAAGTTGTTAAGTTCAGCAGTTCCGACCAGACCTTTGACCTTCCCTTCAGCTCCCATGTAAAACATCCTGGAGTCTTGATTGACAGCTCTTTTAAATTCGACAAACAACTCGGCTCTGTGGTTTAAATAAGCTTCTTTCAGCTTTGCTTGATTGCTAAAGTAAAACCATATCTACCTTCTAACCAGCTGGAAAAATCAGTCCACATGTTCCTCTCTACACGTCTGGACTGTTGTAATTCTCTGTACCACGGTCTTGATGCTGCATCCATTCGTCGTTTGCAACTAGTACAGAACGCAGCTGCACGGATCCTAACAGGCATCAGGCACTGTGACCACATCACTCCTGTGCTACAGCCTCTTCACTGGCTCCCGGTGCCCTTCAGGATACAATTTAAAAATCCTACTGTTGGTTTTTAAGTCGCTGAATGGCCTGGCTTCAGAGTATCAGTCTGAAATGTTGCGTTTGTATTTCCTGTGAGAGCCTGCGATCACGTGACCAGCTGCTTTTAACCCGTCTAAGAAAACAACCCAGAGGTGACAGGGCGTTCGCGGTCGCTGGACCCAAACTTTGGAACGAGCTCCCTTAGAGCATTCGATCAGCCTCATCCACTGAGAGCTTTAAGTCACTCATGAAAACGCACTTTTACGCATTGGCTTTCAACACGAGCTCAGCTGATCATTCCAAATACTGTTTCGCTTATTTGTACATATTTGTACATTGTACGTATAGGGAATTAACGGGACAGGAAGAGCAGTATGCTTAGCCCACTTTAAACGACTCTTTGTGGCCTTCAGGACTCTGGCCCAAACACAGAGGGGTGCGCCCTTGCAACTACAGTCAGCAGCATACTCAGAAGACTCATCATGCAGTAATAATCTTACTAGAGAGTTTATCAACCGGAGGAGATGTGGCCTGTTCTGGCTGGTACTTCTCAAAAGCAGAATTTCAATCTGAAATCTGTTGTGCACGGTCTAATTAAGACAAGTCGAAACAGATTTACAATCATCAAATGGAGACGAGATGAAAAGTAGCTCATGATGGGACAAAGGGAGAAACCTCAGTGACTCAAAATTTAAATTAATTAAATTCAGTGGCAAAGAAACAGGTCTGTGCTTTGTCCACAGGTGTGAAGAAACAAGACGCAGAGAAAATAAGTGTAAAGTTGATACAAATGAGTTATTTGTTATCAAAATGAACATTGACTCATATCATTTATAAGTCATACTTAAACATTGTATTCCTTTCTGATTTATTCATGTGAAGATGCCCTGCACTTGGAGGCCTTTGAGAGCCGTGTGTGAACGAGCAGGTCCTCCTCGATTGGGCGTCAGATTAATCCTCGGCAGAACGAACACAGAATCACAGGGAGACAGAGGTGACCTAATGCTAATCTGCGCACACAGCGCCGAGGCACATCTGTTTTACACAAAGAATCAACACAAAAGCTCAGAGCTCCCCGGAGAACAGCCAAATCCTCTGAGGTCGAACCCTGAGGAGCACTCCCTCAACCTTTAAAACCAGGGGATTACAATCACAGAGGAACAAAGCGCTCATTTCAATCTCGACTCAACTGCTAAAAATAACACGGCTGTACCACCACGACAACTGCTTTTATAGTGCTGCTTCTTCATGTCGCTTCAATATGGTTTTGGACTCAACACTACTCTACACGGTGGTACTTCTTCTCACGTATGCAGTAGGGCCCGACCAATACCCACATTCTTCATGTTTAATATGTTTATTTGGAGCATCCTTTACATGTGCACATGGGGTCACTATACACCCAAATCCAGCATCCCACATACAGTACCATTACAACATTGTTTTTACAATATTGGCCAACATCAGCCAATTAAAAAGGCTGATATCTCCGGAAGTGTTAGCCTCTCCCAGTATATTCCTATAGCTCCAAACGGGGTGAAGTGAGAAGCGACCAGGCTCTTCTACGTTTTTCCCATTTAAAGCAGTACTAAGTAACTATTGCCCCTAGAGGCCGTAAGCGCAACTGCAGGTGTCGTAGCAAGTTACGATTTTTAACTTATTAAATGTCTTGGAGAGTAAATACTACGCTGACAGAAAAGGTGAAGGGAGAGAGGGGTGTTGTACATCCAGTTATACAATGGGAATAATTGTTTTCACTCAAACGTGGCTGTAAATACTGTTTAAAGTGGCACTAGCCCGCAGTTAGCTTTGCCAGTTAGCCTGTTAGCTTCTTCTTCGTGATTCTATTAGTGTGTATTGGTGACTCCGACCCGGTGGCAGTCAAGTTGCAATTGTGGTTTTCTGGCCAGAGACACCAGGGGGAGATGAAAGACCACCCAATCATCCCATTAACACTTGTATTACCCCCAGAGGGACTACGGAAAGGATTTATTTAGGTAAACACGTTACTTAGTACTGCTTTAAATACAGTTACGTGAAAAGTCACCCGATCCAAGCCTAGTCACACAAAATTAAACATGTCGATTTTCTAAGCGGATAAAAAGGGGAACTATATTGTGAGGCGTAATAACACCTTAGGAGCACTTCGACGTCCACGCCGTGAAGTCAAAGACGAGATATGCATCAACTCGTCTGAGCTAAGGTAAGAACATGTGTCTAGTTTCTCCAGTTTGGCTTCACCCAAATCTAAAAGCTTCTGACAGCCAGTGTCTCATTTCAAAGCTAAGGCCTACAAAACGGATCTTTTTCCTCATGTTGTTGCTTGTCACTGCTTTTTTTAAACTTTCTTTTATTTCATTGTCTTTCTCGTTGCTCTTTTGTTGCGTTCTTGTTACCTTTTGTTGTAGCGTTTGTTGATGGTTTTTTCATCACCTTTCTGTCTCTTTCTTGTTGCTATTTTGATACTTTTTGCTCTGTTAAGGTGGGGGTTAAGAGGCTAAACAAGGACAAAAATATTACCTGCTACAAAGCAACCCGGGTGCTGAAGGAATCAGAATAAGTCTAAAGAAAAGGTGTAAAGAGATTAAGGAGATCACTGTCTCTCTCTAGTGAGCGCCCCAGGCACAAAACCGGGATCATTTACAGCTATAGATTTAAAAAACGTGACGTCACAACTTTCTAAAGAGCCCATAGCTTAAATTGAGGTGGAGGGCAGCAGAAAATACCATACCGGTAACTATGGTAACTGTCAAATAACGGTATACCCACCCCTAGACTCGTGTTTCACCTAATTCACCATTTGAATTTTTTGTATTAGATACTTAACATGTTCTGTTACAAGAATCCCAATTAGGCTTTTCCCCGAGTGCTCAGCCCGACGCCGCGTCTCTGCGGCCGGTCCGGTGGCGCTGACCTTTCCCTGTATAATTTGAATTGGTCGATGGTGGCGGGAGCCGGAGTAATCAGCGAGCATTGTGTCCTTTTCAAAGGCGTAATCCAACGCACTTCTCCCCTCTCTGTTCTGGCACGCGCTCCGGGATTCTGGACCTAATAATGGAATGTTTTTGTCTTGGTTCCATTCAGACGTTGGACAAAAGAAGACAACGCAGTGAGATGGCGTGGTCAAAGTCAAGTAAGGAAAATGATCTCTAAAGGCTAATTTTTCCTTTCTTTTCAAACAGTAACAGAGGAAGCCATTACAGGGGTATTATGCAACATTTCAGCCACTTGTGGATATTTAAGAAACCGCTGAATCTTTCTCAGCAACTATTCTGCTTCGTCCTGACAGTGTATTTGTGCAGACGTTTAGCGAAACCTCTTCAACCAAACCCAGTCCAGTCGACGACTTCACAACGATGAAGGTCAGTGTTGGGGATAATGTATTACAAACGTAACGAGTTACAAAAATATATTACTTTTTTCAGTAATTAAGGAATATAACATATCACTGAAACAAAATACGGTAATATGTTAGTCAATACAAGTAACTCAGGTTCTCCCCTTAATAAAATGCAATAAGAGCTGCAGTTGTTTTTGTCATTAAAACAAAACATGAGAGAATGGGGTAAAGCCAAGAAAAAGGAAATCTGTGACTGCACTTTTGCTCAGTGGCATTATTACTATTTTCAGTTTTTATTTTGCCAAAAGTAACTCAAAGTAGTGTAACGCAATTACATTTTTGAAACAGTAATATATAATACAAACATATTACATTTTTAAAGCTGTAACTTCTAATATAGAATATATTACCATTAGAAAGTAACTTGCCCAATTCTGCCCAACCCATGCTCAGCTTGTTGTGAGAATGTGAATACGTTGTGTTAGATCAATAGCCTATTGAATGTGTTTAATAGTGATCAGGATGTGTGACCAAAGACTGTGTAAAGCAGGATCAAGGTATCAAGATTAAGATTAAGGTTATACTTTATTGTCCCTGTATAGGAAATTTGTCCTCTGCATTTGACTCATCCTTCGATGCCGCTGGGGCGACCCGTGAGGAGCAGTGGGCGCCCGGGTCCCATCTCCAGGCAAATGGTCAGAATTACCTGCTGGAGGATTCACCTAATGTGCTTGTTTACAGTTGATGAGGAAACCAGAGAACCCAGAGGAAACCCAAACAGACACGGGTTGAGAAACATACAAACTCCTCACAGAAAGGCCTGCACGGTTCGGGAATCGAACCCGGGACCTTTTTGCTGTGAGCTAACTGGTCAGCCACCGTGCCACCATGAGTGTATTAACACCTACTTTAAAAAGCATCCCCTCCTTATTGGGCGCTGACAGGAAGTGACAGATAGACGCAAACCATTTTAAACTGTTGCCGTGCCGACCATGTTAAGTCAATGGGAAATGAGTCAAATTGTTATGAACCTTTACTTTTATGTCACTTCCTGTCAGTAGCTTAAAAAATCAAGTCAACATTACTTTATTCCCAACATTTCTTCATTCAAATTGCTGCTTCACTGAAATAAAATGACAATTATAACTTGCAATTGATATTATCTAAATAAGTCATATTTTCAAAAGCATTAACACCTGTCAAATGCACTTGAACTATTCCGGTTCGTAAGCATTCTATGCCTGCACACTTTTGAATCTATAAGTGTCTACTCACTTAGTGTAGATTGGTCAAAAGTTCATCATATTACTGTGATCTACACGAGCCAAGTACTAATAACATTAGCGCTGATATCAATCTGGGATTGCTCCGGCTTAAAGGTGGGTATTATGTAAAATCGACTTTTTCAAGCTTTATATCATGTTATGTCATTCCCTCATTAAACACATGCCTGGAGTGTTGCCTTGGCTCATTCACATATTTTTGAGTAATCAGTAAAAACGTAGACGGCAGCCTTTTTAGGTGTAGCTATGCCTCAGTCCTCCTAGGAACGCCCCCACCTCCTGGAGACGCCTCTGGACCTTTTGTCACCAGCCAAGCCACCAACCACTGCTCCTCAGCTCAGCAGAGCCCCCTCCCCGCACAGTAGTGTTGTTTAGATGCCACAGCAGTGTGCTGTAGGGGGCGTGTCGGAAAGCTTCTTAAAGAGACAGAGGCCTATTTCAAGACGTTCAGTACAGCCATTTTGAGAGAGCAATTTTATTCAAGGCAGTTATTTTAATTTACTGCATATACAGACCAACAGAAGGTTACGTCATCATTGTAGTATGCTATAGACTGGTGCTATGTGATTGAAAAAAGCATAATACCCCCTCTTTAAATGGTTCGTGGAGAGGACACACTTTGGGATCAGCAAATCCATTAAGTGTTTAGCTTTGTCATGTGTGTTATGTGTGTTTGTTAATGTAGCAGCACCTCGTCATTAGTATCCTATTTCCCCCAAACCACTTTTGGCTCGGACTTAAACAGACGGGTGGCAGCACAAATACCGCGAGAATTCAGCTCGTAGGGAACGAAACCAAAGTTAATCTGCCCAACAAAGTGTTCACTCTTTACTGTATCTACTGCACTTTGCGATATTTCTCAGGTTTTGTTGCGTAAAAGACAAGAACACAGCGCTGTCCTCCACATTGTAAAGCCCATAATCCATCGGATTGTTTGCAAACTGTTCTCACATGGACAAAATATCCATCTGGAGTTGCCCAAAGAACCCACAGTCGTGTCCGCTTTAACTCTCTCCTGGTTGAACGATATTAAATGCCAGAGTCTGCGAGGAGACTGAATAGATTATCGGCATTACTCATATTCCGCTGTATATTCATGTGGGAGGGACGGTTCACCTCTCGGCTGCGAAAGGCGTTATATAATTACATGTAAACAGCAAAAGGAGCGCACTGAGGGCTAAGAGCAGCTCGCTTTCATCAAACGCTGCAGATTTCTGCTCTGTGGAGGAAAGGGATGCCGCGACCTCGCTGGTGAAGTGAATGAAGAAGAGATTCAGGAGATACAGTGCCTTGCGAAAGTACTAATACACCTTGAACTTTTGCACATTTTGTCATGTTTACAACCATAAACGTAAAGATTTTATTTTGAATTTGTTACTGAAAGTTCACACACAACAGACAACTGTGAAGGGAAAGCAAAATGATACATGATTCTGTTATTTTATTTCTGAGTGCATTAAATTGCCTTTATAACATTCCTAATGACTGCAGAATGTTCACACCTTGCCCTAACCATTAAATAGAGTGTACCTGTGTGTAATCTACTCTCAGTATAATTCCAGCTGTTCTGTGAGGGCCTCAGAGCTATGGTCAGAGTGTATTGGTCACTAAGCAACATCATGAAGGCCAAGGAGCACACCAGAGAGGTCAGGGATAAAGTTGTGGAGAAGTTTAAAGCAGAGTCAAGTTATACAAAGATTTGAACATCTCACGGAGCACTGTTCAATCCATCATTCGGAAATGGAAAGAGTATAGCACCACTGTGAACTTACCAAGACACGGCCGTCCACCTAAACTAACAGACCGAACAAGGAGAACACTGGTAAGAAATGTAACCAAGTGCCCCAAGATAACTCTGGAGGAGCTGCGACGTACTGCCGCTGAGCTGGGGGAATCTGTACATGGGACAACTATAAGTCGTGCTCTACACAAATCTGGCCTTCATGGACGAGTGGCAAGAAGAAAGCCATTATTGAAAGGAGGCCATAAGAAATCTTGTTTGAAGTTTGCTAGAAGTCATATGGAGGACACAGCTACCATGTGGAAGAAGGTGCTTTGGTCAGATGAGACAAAAATTGAATTTTTGGCCCAAATGCAAAACGTTATGTATGGAGCAAACCTAACACTGCTCATCGTCCTGAGTGCACCATCCCCAGTGTCAAATATGGTGGGGGGAGCATCATGCTATGGGGCTGCTTTTCCTCAGCGGGGACTGGGAAGATTGTAAGAATAGTTGGGAAGATGGATGGAGCCAAATACAGAGACATTATGGAGGAAAACCTGCTGGAGTCAGCAAGAGAATTGAGGCTGGGGCGGAGATTCACCTTCCAGCAGGACAATGAGCCTGAACACAAAGCTAAATCTACAATGGAATGGTTTAAAAACAAACATATTAATGTGTTAGAATGGCCCAGTCAAAGT
The DNA here is from genome assembly GCA_007210695.1 of Neogobius melanostomus. Taxonomy (NCBI): domain Eukaryota; kingdom Metazoa; phylum Chordata; class Actinopteri; order Gobiiformes; family Gobiidae; genus Neogobius; species Neogobius melanostomus. The sequence continues at coordinate 4,832,158 of VHKM01000122.1, read as the reverse complement.
CCTGACCTAAATCCTATTGAAAATCTGTGGAAAGACCTGAAAACTGCTGTTCACAAACGCTCTCCTTCTAATTTGACAGAGCTTGAGTTGTTTTGTAAAGAGGAATGGGCTAAAATGTCAGTCTACATGTGCAAACCTTGTAGTCATACCCCAGAAGACTTGCTGCTGTTATTGCAGCAAAAGGGGGTTCCACAAAGTATTAAGTCATGCTGTATGAATACTTATGCACGCCCCACTTTTACTTTTCTATTTTTGAAAAATAACAGAATCATGTATCATTTTGCTTTCACTTCACAGTTGTCTGTTACTTGTGTGTGAACTTTCAGTAAAAAATTCCAAATAAAATCTTTACGTTTAGGGTTGTAAAAAGCATTTATTGCAAAAGGTGAAATTAACCAACTCTTACTGATCCAGAGTTTGTTAACAATAGACATATCCTGCGTAGTTGTAGCTTATAAACCTACTTTTGGGATCAGCAGCATTGACATACAGTGTAGAAAACCATGTATGAGCTTCCATTTGTAGCTAACGGCATGCTAACATAATCTGTGGCGCCGTGATGCACGCAGTGTGAGGGCAAAGCTCTGTTTCTGGGCTTTAAAACTGCGAAGGGCTCTTACGGAGTCCATCACTTACTCATTCAAATAGGACATACAGATTGGAGCGCTTAAAACACGCCATGACGCCTGCGAGATAGTTCACAATGTCTAAGATGTGATCGCCAACAGGCACACCTTTTCTGATCGAGAACATCCAACATTGCAATGGGATTGATTTTAACGCTTTGAAAAATGAATAGAGGCGACAACTGCCTGACTAATAGTTTTTAGTGCAGAATCTTTCACTTGTGTTGGCTGCTCCGGGCTGAGCCTTGTGTTCGTTCAGGGTTGCTCTGGGCAAAAAGAAGATGCGACTTTTTTTCACAATTGAAATCCGGTTGGAAGTGTTCACTTTAAAGGGCCGAGTCAGTCATGATCGTCACGTCATTAGAGGTAAGCTACGAACTATTCACAGCTTCCCCTGGGGTAGAATGACATCACATCTGCGCCACTCGCTCACTCACACCTGCCCCGGGTACTCCCTGGTGGTGTCCCATCCAGGTACTAACCGGCCCGGCTCTTAGCTTCAGAGATCTGACCAGTATTCACGAGGCGTAGGAAGGTTTGCTGTATCACAGGGCGGAAGTCGTCACAAGACTGAAGGCCGAGCTTCCCCATGGAATCTTTAAGTGGGATTATATTTCTCGAAACGATCTGAGGGGCCAGAGGATTCATGCTGGACCCAGCCTATCCCTGTGGTCCAATGACAATTCTCCTTTTGGAGTACATGTCGACTGTGATGCCTTTTGGAGTCGACCGGGAGGCAAAGCTTTTTCTCTCGCTGGGACACTTTCAGATAGGAACCCTTTAAGAGTATAGGCCTGTTACAATAAAAACATCTAAGTGTGATTTATTTATTTTTTCCGTTATTGACATAAAACAAAGCTTACAAATAGCACATAGGCAAAGGGTAACTGATACACATTTGATTCTTAGGATCATTCTTGGGTCATGCATGGCGTGTGTGATGAGTAGGTGTGAGATATGGATGAGAGAAAACAAAAAGATGAAAGCAATAATAAATCATGAGAAACTAATCATAAGACATGAACAAATAATAGTAAAGAAACAATAATAATAATAGAGGTAAAGGTAAACTGAATAGGGCAGTGAACATGAGGAAGGGTAAACATTCAAGATTGAAAAACAGACAATTAGGATTAGGAAGAACACACACCAAAAAATGAATAATTAAATAAAATGGAAAAATAAGAAAACAGTGTAGCACCTGTGTTATAGAATCTACAAAAGTCACAAGACTAATACCTGTACTTGTCTATGTGACGCTGTAACACAGAAAAGTTCATATAAATGTTAACGTAGGCTAGCGATCAGAAGGTCTAGATTTCGGCTCAAAGGAGGGAGTGGACAGGAGGCAAGGTTTGAATTAAGAGGTACCATACATTTAGAAAAATGTAGTAAAGGAAAAACAATAGTGCAAAATATATACAGGGAACCCACAGTATAGATTCGGTGAATGGCCATTCAATAACAAGCGCTTCAGTCAATATTCAGTTCAAATCAATATCACATTAATGCACAATTTACAAAGTACAATCTGAGTAACAAATCGCGATCGAGAGTCCACAACCCCACATTGGGAAAAACCCAAAGTCAGGCAAACCACCCACCTCCCAACCCTCCACAAGTCCCGCAGAAACCCACGTCTGGGTTGAGTGCAATAGTCCAGGGGAAAATGTCTGAGGGGATATGGGGATAGTGTGTGTGTGTGGCAGTGACAGGTGAGTTGAGTGGGGAGAGTTCGTGGGCTACAAGGTGCCCCTACCGGCCCGGCAGGAGAGGTGCCATTCAGTGCGATTAGATTCTTCAGCAGCTCGCCATCAGATTAGAACCTGGCCTGGAGAACAGGACCAAAAGCTCCAATGAATCATGAGGTAATATACCTCAAGTAGATTTTAGCTAGTTGCTAAATTATTCTCATGTGCACATAGTTCAAAACAATAATTCTCATTAATAGCACTAGCTGTACTATAAATAAATCACATTCAAAGTTACAATGTTCAACATTAACCTTATAACATTCATAAACATTAACCATATACCCATCTTTTTCCACATATTAGTAAATAGTATTCATCATTAGCAATCAGGTATACAAGTTAATCATAATCACAAATAGATCAAATAGATTCACATCATGTCAATGAAGTGCCTTGCTAAAAGGTACTCAAGTTACATAGCATTAACTTGGATAAACACCAAAGAAGAAGTAACTATCAACCCCATCAAACTCAATGATGTAGTCGATGTACTGTGGTGGATTAATTGCTTGGACATTAGGCAATTGATACACGTTCATTTCATGGTTGACATAATTAGGAACCAGGGCATAAACTGTCAAACCACCATGCTAACCGGCGCCCATAGATATAAACGGCGGCGGCTAACGCTAATGCTAACGCAGCATGACAAACACAAACACTCACCGGTTTTGCGATCTATCTCTACACACAAGCCCTTTTCCTCGCGGTTTGGGTCGCGGTAGGAGACTCCTATGAGTTGACATATAAGTTAAGTTAAGTGACAGGTAAAACGAAGTGTTAGAACAACGAAAATAAGCTTAAAACCAACCTGTAGCACGACTCTGATCTGGCTCGCCCCACTGCCTCTGCACACTGATGCGCAGCGCCATACTAGAACGCACGCTACCCCACGCCGCCCCACGTGACTCGATGACGTCACCGAAAGCGAGCGCAGCAATTGGCCAACAGCCTTGGGAAAAATAATTAATAGGTAGAACAGGCTGGCACAGGTTTTATCACCTGGGTTACACCAGTCGTCCCTCCCAACAAAGTCTACGGCGTCTCCATGTCTGTCACTGACCAGAGACCCGTCTGTGCCTCTGCAGGAGCTTAAAAGACTGTGTTTTCCTCCTTCAGCAGATCTGATCGCCGTGTGGCAAAGCGTCTCGGTGTGCGTTGGGCTTAAATACAATATTAAAATATCCCACAATGAACTTACTTTGGGCAAAAAACAATTTGAAAAACAGGCACAAATATGCAACTAACTCCACAGCCGATAAATACTGAACCCAAAAATACGCTGTATATCTGTCATTTATTGAACGATAAGTACTTTGATTACGGCAGCAGTTGTAGGAGCTTCTTCTACACAGACAGTGGTAATGAAATATGTATTAGATTTCAGTCCAGCATGAAGTATATTTTTATGACTTGAACACACCACAAATATCCATGAAATATCCAATGATACACTAGAGCGTCGGTGTCACCAAAGTATTAATGGCAAAGGGTCCATACAAACCATAACAATCAAAAGAATACATTTATATAAAAGCCTTTGGAAACTACAGTGTGTTAGATGTATTTACCAATAGTCCCTCTTTGCTTTTGTCTACTTTTTACTATAGTTTTTTTTTTTAGCTGAGGTTAGTCCCATAAGTTCCCCATAAAACGGCACATTTGAGGATAACGTTCGACGATCTTATCTAAAATGAAGATTTCGCTGCAGTCTGTCAAAATACCGAGGCGTGGGAAAATGAATTCAGCTCACCTGGCATTTCCCGGCTACATCAAACCCGGCGACATAATGGAAAAAGCACGAGCGAGATGTTTAAAGTGCCATTCTCATCGCTCGATCCGTGCAAATGCAAATATCACTGGTGTGTGCAGCGCGGCCTCGTTCTATTGTGTCAAATACAAACTGATTTAACGTTGGTGGTTTTCCAGGCTCCACTGGCTCCAGGCGCATGAATGGATTCTCCCGCGTCTCTGTGAATGGGCTTTAACAATTTCCCTGCCATAGTGGAGGCTCGATGGTGGAAATAAAAGTGATAGTCTTGGGCTGGGAGGGGCCTACACAAACCCTGTTCATAGCTTGAAATATTCTTGAAACCTTGCCCACCAAAATATTTTGTACCCAGGGCTCAAGAGTTGTATGGTTGCATGGTTGGAGCTGGTGACTTCTGATGTACACCAAGAGCCACCATGCTCAGATCAAGAACCGATTAGGAATGTACTGTGAAAATAAAGATCTACATGAGACTAAACCACGCCTAACCTGGGAGCAAACCATGTCTAAACCAGTAGAACGAGAGAAGAGGAGTAGCGCACACGTGGTAACAGAGGTGCAGATGTTGAGGATTTTTTTCATTAAAAAACAAAAACAGCATCGCTCATGTGCAGTTTATGTATAGAGATGGAAATCTAAATAATGGATTGACTCGAGTTTAAATTTATAGTTTTATTTTGTTGATCTATCATTTACAAAGATCTTTTTTCACAGGAGATGTTTAGTTTAGCTTAAAGGGATATTTCAGGATTTTTGACATAGGGCCTCATTTCCTAGTTATCCAGAGTGTTGTTGATGTCTGGAGAAATTTTTCTTAAATTCATGCAGTTCTTATATTTGAAGAGTCTAGTGGCGCTAGGCTAGGGCAAGGCTAAAGCATGTCTATGGTATCAGTTAGCCTGCATTAAAAACAGTCTGACCCACTCCACAGTGCACCTGAGGAAAATCACTTATAACACCAGAATAATTTTTGAAATATAACTGACCTTGTATCACATGAATCGCATTTTGAGGAGCTGTTTTCTCGCAGATCACTCCGCCGCTGCGTTAGCTTACAGCCACGAAGCTGATGCTGCTCAAATATAAGTTATTTTAAATGCAAAATGGTTAAAATTATTCTATTAACACAGACATTTATATGGTTAGTCTGGTGTTATAAGTGATTTGCCTCAGGTGCACTGTGGTCAGACTGTTTTTAATGCAGGCTAACTGATACCATAGAAATGCTTTAGCCTTGCCCTAGCCTAGCGCCACTAGACTCTTCAAATATAAGAACTGCATGAATTTAAGAAAAAATATCTCCAGACATCAACAACACTCTGGATAACTAGGAAATGAGGCCCAGTGTCAAAAATGCTGAAATATCCCTGTAAGTACAAGACTGGACGGTTTGTCGTCTGTAGGAGCTTCTAAAGCTGAAATATTGTTACAAGAGGGAAATGAAAACCTGATTTTAAGAAAACAGGTCCTAATGTTTGTAACGTCCGCACATGCACATGAATGTTTCTCACAGAAAGGAAATCAGCATATTTGAATTACAGCCTCATTCATGGATATCATTCCGCTCAGTTGAATGAATATGCGCAGGAAAGATGAGGGAACGTCGCAAAGTTGTTGTCATTTCCGGTAAATCTCCCTGTCCCACTCCCCCTTGGGAGTGCCTGTTTCAGACGGTGGGTCGTTGTTGTCGCGGTCTTCAGCCCTGTCCACTGAGGAACGGAACCCCGCCTACACGGACTGGACAAGAAGAACAAGAAGCTCCAACAAGGCCTAGAATTTCTGCGATCTTGTCCGTCTGCTGAGGGTCTCCCATCGGCCCTGGGTCTCTATAGCCTGTCCATCCATGGGAGTGGATCTCTCCTTCTGTGGTTCTCCCTGAGGTTTCTCTTTTCTCCCAATGGGTTTTTGAGTTTTTCCTTGCCGTGCTGGAGAGTCTAAGGACGAGGGACACCCTCACCGCTCGTCGCCACCCACTGCCGACACTTATCTGGACATTATGTTTGCCTGGATACTTCATTCGCCTGAGCTTTACATTGTCTTGTTTTGTTTAATTGCGTTAATGTTTGTGCAGCCCTATGAGGCAACTCCCGATGGCTATACAAAACCATTGATTGATTGATTGAAAACGTCATAAAATCTGCATCATTAAGAGAGGGTTTGGTCTTTCTTTACTCAGACATTAAAAGTAAGGTGTTTTAAGGGAATGAACTACAGATAAATATCCCAACATTGACCACTGCGTGATAAATCGATGTTTTCACCTGATGAGCCTAACCAGATCCCTCTTGCTGTGATCAGAGAGTGCAAGCAACCAGGTATTTGTATAAACTCCAGTCAACAATGGTTTCCCAGCCACAATGAAAGCAATTCCACCTGTGCTGCTCTCCGGGCCGATCGCTGATAAGAACTCCTGCGCTCTCTCCCTTTCCCCCGTGCGACAAAATCATCACCTGCTGAAGCTAAAATCCGTGCCCTGACCTCCGCTGTGTTTAAATTCATAGGTTTCAGAGGACGATAAGGACGTCACTGTCAGAATAATGGCTTCCTTGTTTAAAAGGCTGAGTGCCCGGTAATGAGAGGCCACATTACTGTCGGAGATGGAGGAGAGTGATCGGAGCAAACGTCGCCCACGCGTGTTTCTTAATTGGGCTTTTTCTGCACCTTTTCGGTAATTCACTAATGCCGACTTTATGAGCCAGAACAAAGGGACGTCCGGCCACAGGGGAAGAAAGAGTCTGAAGGAGGTTATTGCAGTTGTGATTCGATTTGCGTTTTCTTTTCCACCACCAAGACTGGGTTCATTCATAGTGCACGTTTTAAATACACTGGTCCCCACAACAAAAATCAGCCACTCTAATGTAGCTGGACGCCTTTAGCTTTGGTTACAGCTAAGGGTGCACAAATATTGGAGTCGATAACTGGAAAAAATATGACATCGAGTAGGCTATATGTGCCCCGTCATGGATTCCAGGGACTCAAGTCGGCAGCCCAAGTTTAGAGAAAAACACAAAAGAAGTTTTTTTGTTGTTGTGATCTTTGCTTTTTTGCAGAATCGTTCAGTTGAAGCCATGAAGAAGCCTCTCCATGTTTAAGCTAGCAGTATTGGTATATTTAAAAGCGTAAACTTTTAGGTTCAAACCGGCTTGTTTTGGGAGATTTCGGGGCGCGCTGTGGGGCCGTGACTTTGTCTGTGTGTATTTACATACTGGGTAAACACCGGGTTGTGTTGGATGGACTCCGCAAAGATCGTAGCAGACGAGCTGAACCGCGGACGTTAAAACGAACATGTTTGGAAGTGGATTTATTAATCACGGATTATGTGGCGCCGCTTCCTCATGAAGAGCCTCGATAGCAAAGCAGCGACAGCGGGACAGAGACGCTGCTTTGTTCCCCAGACAGGACACAAGAACACCTTCGCCACGCCAGCTTCAGCGTTAAAAAAAGCTTCCTGCAAAAGCAACAAACAGTAAGTTTAGTATCTTTTTATTACGGTGGATTTAGCGTTTGACTTGATCTCTGATGTCTTGCCTGTTTCCAGGTTAGAATATGCTCGTCTCCTGTTTCCTTGTGTTGTTTGGGGCGGAGGCTCCGCTGCTTTGGTTTGCGTTGTTGACACATCCTTTAGCGAACAAATGCCACGCAGAAAAGGCAGTTTTATACATAGGCCTATTGTCGATCAGTTTATGTGCATTTGAGTGAGTGAACTGAAGGCCTGAGGACTGAAACCCCACACATGACAGGACAGGAGGAGCTTTACAGCGGTATGGCTTTACTAATGAGATGTAAATGAGCCCTATTGTCACTCGAGCAGCAGAGAGAGGTAACTTTCATAGTTACGCTGATGATACACAGTTGTACATCTCCATGTCTCCTGATGACACCAGGCCAATGGATGCACTTTTTAACTGCATTTTAGATCAAATCCTGGATGGCAGAAAACTTTCTCCAGCTTAACCAGGACAAAACTGAAGTTTTAGTCATCGGTCCTGAGGCCCAGAGTGAGAAACTTTTACCCAAACTACAGTCATTGTCTTTTAATCCTTCCTCACAGGTGAAGAACCTGGGTGTGATTTTTGACTCTGAGCTGACTTTTATTCCACACATTAAGAATATCACAAAGATAGGTTTTTACCATCTAAAGAACATAGCCAGAGTCCGCCCCATTCTCTCTCGGGCCAACACGGAGACGCTGATGCATGCTTTTATCACCAGTCGTATCGACTACTGTAATGCCCTGCTCTCTGGTCTTCCCAAAAAGAGTATCTCAGGTTTACATCTTTTACAAAATTCAGCAGCTCGTGTCCTGACGAAGACCAGGAGGCGGGACCACATTACACCGGTTTTAGAGTCGCTGCATTGGCTCCCCGTGTGTTTCAGGAGTGATTTTAAAGTTCTTTTAATGGTTTTTAAATGTCTTAATGGTCTTGGTCCTTCTTATCTTTCAGAACTGCTTTTACCTTATGAACCTTCGCGGGCCCTTCGCTCCTCTGGCAGGGGTCTCCTAGTTATTCCTAAAGTCAACAGAAAGACTCACGGCGAGGCGTCTTTCCAATATTATGGCCCTCACCTCTGGAACGACCTGAGGAGGAGCTCAGGACCGCAGAGAACGTTCATGTCTGTAAGAGCAGGCTCAAGACCTGCCTTTTTAGCTTAGCTTTTAACTGACATCTATTTATCTAGTCCAAATCATGTATGTGTAAGTAAGTAAGTAAGTAAGTAAGTAAGTGCTTTATTGTCATTGTACAAGCGTACAATGAAATAGTGTTCAGGTGTTAGTCCTGAGCTGCTGCGGCTGAGCCGCGCTGCCACTGTGTGTCAACCTGACTCGGAAGAAACCTGGCTGGGTGCCCTCTGTCTCCTCTGATCCTCTGAAATGGTGCAGCGCCTCCTGGGTTTGTCCTGTTTCAGAGCGTGGTGTCCTGCACTGGTCAGCTCCTCCTTCCTCTTCCTCCTCCTGCAGCTCCCTCCGCTTCACAACAGTCTTTCACCATCTTCTCGTTTGTCCCTTCCTTGCTCCCTGTAGCTCCTCTTGTGACGCCTCCACTGTGCAGCAGCTGTGGGGGCTCTTGGTGCCTCTTCAGTGCCTCAGAAGAAGAACTGTGTAGGTCTCAAATGGATTTAGCTGATAAGCTAGCATTTTGTTTACCTTTGAAAAGCTGCTTTCTTCAGGACCATTTTAGACTCTCAAAATAAACAAATCCACCAAACCTCCACAAAAACATGGCAAAGACGTACAAAAGCATCCAGAAAAACAATGTGGAACACAGAAAGCACAAATGCAGTTCGCAGAAAAAGGTGAAAAATTAAGTTGTACCAGGAGGGAGGGAGGTTTCTTCCTGTTTTCACATCTCCATGACAACGTGTGTGCGTGTGTATGTGTGCACGCATGCACATACATGCATGCATGCATACATATATGTGGATGTATGATGTGGGGCGTATTGTTTTAAATGTTGTAATCTGTAAAGCAATTTGTTTGAAAAGTGCTTTATAAATAAAGATAGATTGATTGAGACCAGCCCAAAAGTTTAGAGGCCGTTTTCTGCCCTTTGACATATTTCGAGTTTCTAAATTCAATTTGCCACATCTTCTCCAAATATGATCAGATTTCCATGTGTTACACATCATTAGAAAGTTTGCAGACTACACTTTCTCAAGCTATGTCTCTCTCAAATGCCCCAAAACCGAGTTGTGTCCCTGGATTCCACGGCTGGGCACAAATATAAAACATAACTTTCACCAACTAAACGTCAGTGAATATGGGCTGTATGCTGTGTGTCATTCCGAAGCTCAGAACCTGGAGAATTAATCGCTGCACCAAAAGGCTAGCAACTGCATGCTAAAGCTAGCAGTAACTAATCGAGGCTGAGGCAGAAACTATGACTGGATCACCTAAAGTAGCCGGATAAGATGAAATTGCCACTGCTGGAGTGGATAAGTGTATTTTATGAAATGCTGTTAAAGAATAAGTGATGTAACATAGCCTTGCCTATTATTTGTAATGCCTAAACTGTAATGATCAGATCGAGTTGTTCATATAAATGTAACCTAACCTAAAAGAATGTCATGTAGCTTTATTGATCTCAAAATGGAGATCACAGCAGCAGATACTCAAACCCCCAGTATCGGTATCGGAAGCAAAAAAATCTGGATCGGTGCATCTCTAGTTTTAATATTTGGTTGGACGCCTTTACCTTTGATTACAGCACATTTGCTGTGGCTTTGTTTCAAAAAGCTTCTGCAATGTTAAAAGATCCAGTTCGCATTAATATTGATGATGGGAGAGTGTGACCACTGTGTGAAGCCTTCTCCACACATTCCAAACATTCTCAATGGGATTAAGATCTGGACTCCGTGGCGGCCGATCCATCCTATGCTCCCTGATCCACTCTTTCACAATGTGACGCCAACATATCCTGGCATTGTCATCTCTGAATATGCCCGTGCCATCAGGGAAGAAGAAATCTACTGATGGAATAACCCAGTCATTCAGGATGTTCAGTTTTCAAGCCCATAAAGCTGAAATCGTGAAACCCAGACAGTCTCATGTTACTGTAACTGGGCCCCATTCATGAACGTCTTAAAAAAGTCTTAAAATCAGATCTTAAGAAGGCAGTGTCAGCAAACTGAGCCATCTCTTAAAGGGATATTTCAGGATTTTTGACATAGGGCCTCATTTGCTAGTTATCCAGAGTGTTGTTGATGTCTGGAGATATTTTTTTCTTAAATTCATGCAGTTCTTAGTCTGGTGTTATAAGTGATTTACCTCAGGTGCACTGTGGAGTGCGCCAGACTGTTTTTAATGCAGGCTAGACTTTACCATAGAAATGCTCTAGCCTTGCTCTTCAAATATAAGAACTGCATGAATTTAAGAAAAAAATATCTCCAGACATCAACAACACTCTGGATAACTAGGAAATGAGGACCTATGTCAAAAATCCCGAAGTATCCCTTTAAGTGTTTTGAGGTTAGTGAACGCCACATTGGATGCGCGTGCGTGTTCGGACTAATTAGTATTATGTCACCGCCTCACTCACCGTAAAAGGGCAATAAGTGCTGTGTGCAACAGGCAGCCAGAAGAGGACATGAATGACAAAAGGAAAAAGAACTTTCAATCCCGTTGCTGCTGTGGGGCTCAAGTACCTGGTGAATTAGCCCTCATTACAAAATGATACAAGAGATATGACCTGTGCATCATGAAAGCTTTCACCTTCCTCTCACAGGCCTCTAATAACTGCAGTGACAATATGACAATCTGTCCGCTTAGCTCAACAAGAATTTACAAACACGAGATTGCGAGATAGAGGCCGACACTCGTCTATTTTAGTTTTTTTTTTTTTACATTAGTCCTTTATTCAGTGGCGTGCTGGGACCTCATTTCGACCCGGGAATTTAGAGAAGACCGGCCCACTTTTCTGTAGGTTTATAGCTCAGTGATAGCGCGCTGGTCTCTGGTGCAGGAGGTCCCCGGTTTAAGTACGGCTTCGACACTTTTCTAACGCTTTCTCTTTTACATGGGCCGCTGCACACACAGTCTGAGCCTGATACAACTCCACAATCAGCACCAAGTTATGAAGATAAAACTATTTATTTGTCCACTTTTCTACCTTTCACTGCCTTTTTCTCTCTTTACTCACGCGGACACTTGTCTCCGCAGGATTGGACTGCACCAACTTCAACTAAAGCCGAGGGGTGTTCCACTAAAACACCCTTAAACACCCCTCTGAGTTAGTTCAATGTCAAATGGTATCTCCCCACCACAAGGATGAAAAGTTAGATGCGAGCCCTAAACAGTGCCGCGGCCCACCGGGAAACGTCCCGACTCTCCCTATGGCCAGCACGCCTCTGCCTTTATTGGCCGTTAATAAGCTAATGTTACCTTACTAATATTATTAACTTATTTATGAATAACTCTAATTCTTTATCATTATATTTACATGTTTCCTGGAATTCATAAAGACGGTGCACTTTTCTATCAAATCTATTGGATTATTTGTTACGAGACTGTTCTTATGGGATTTGTTCTGACAGAGGAACGTTTTCAGCTAAGAACAAATGACGTGAATGGCAAAAACCTTCCTGAGAACAAAGTTGTGTGTAAGAACGTGTCGTGAACGAGGCCCATTGTTTTCATTTGTCGCATGCTCCTCAGTGCTTTTTTTGGATGAGCGCGTCTACCCGGCTGTTTAACAATCGAAGCAGAAGCATAATATTGAAACAACGCCATTCCCAATGTGCTGTAATCATTTCTAAATCCAAACCAAATAGTGTGTGCAATAACCTGGAACGTTACGACTGATGGTAAACTATTGGGAAAGAGCTATTTGCCGTTATTTGCTCACAGTGGCCTCCTGAACGAGATCAACGACATCCCGCTTTGTTTTATCTGACTCCTCGGAATCTCGGAATGCAGTGTATGCGCAGCAGCCATGTTCCTTCATTAATGCGGCATGTGTTAAACTGCACCGGGATAAATGAGAGAGGTGCCATGAAAGAAGAAGAGGAGAGGGAAGAGGAGGGGAGGAGTGGGCGAGGAGGATATAGGGGCATATACAGCACACAATCATTCTACACAACAGTCCAGCATAGAATCTGACAGATACCAAACGCTTCAGACGCATAATATATATGGATTCACACTCACCTGGAATGCATAAGCTTAATGTGACTATGGATCATTCTAACGCACTGGTTTTTCCTGTGTCTTTCCTCCATTATTGTTTGGATTTGAGCCTATTGTCTGTCATGTGTTTTGTATAGGTATAAACTTATTGATTGAGATTAGACCTCAGGAGTCTCTACTTCGGTAACGGTTGTTTGGTAAATGAGAACCAGACTCGGACTAAACCAGGACTTAACCACGACTAAACCAGAACTAAATCTAAAGGTCTGGAAAAGACAAAACCTATCAAGACCAAACAAGACAAAAAACTGCCAAAACTATGAAGTAAACAGTAAAACTGTGGATTAAACCAACCAAGACCTGACAATGACTGCAGCAGTTTTACTCAAATTAACTTGAATCACGTCAGCTCACATTTAGTAGATGACGTACACATGCAGAGGAGGGACAGTGAGTAGGAAGGAGTGGGGCTAGCTGTCATGCGTCTCATATCTATCTATCTATCTATCTATCTATCTATCTATCTATCTATCTATCTATCTATCTTGCTGTCTATAGAGCTCTTCAAAAGAACGTCGCTTACATTCAATGAAAGCTTGAACCCTTTACTTGGCGTCTCGTATTGCAATAAATACTTATTAACTGTCAAAGAGAGATCCTATGTTTACATCTATCTATCTTGTTTCTCAAGATAAAAAGACAACAATAGCTACCTGTAATAGTAGATTTAAAATCACGCACTGATCAATGCCTGACGTTTCCTTCCCAGTATTCTGTTGTTTTTCTAAGCCAAATACTTTATAATCAGAAAAACAATGTACATAGGGGATGACTGTGTTACAACCATCCCCACCCCTGTCAGCCATTGTTCAGCTACCTCTATTAGCATAATGGTTTGAAATTAGCAGGGGAAATGTGCATCACATTTTGCCTGAGAAACTTCAATTTAATCTAATGTGAGTCATGTGGTTTTATGTGCAATAGTTCAAGCACTAAACAAAATATAGTCTTGGTCAAAAATTTACTTTCTTACCTCAAAATCAATGTTTTCTCAATTGAATCTGCATGAACCTGTTTACAACCTTGACCATCACCATGTGGGATCAGGGAGGAAGTGGGTAAACACTGATATGATCATGTGACTCCTATCTTGCCCCTGAATGGTGGAATTGGTGGTGTTACGACTCTCCCCATGTTACAACCATACCCGGTCTCCCCTATATTCGCCCATAATGCCCAAACACGTGCTCAACACACACTAAACATAAGATTAATACAATCATAAAAATAAAAAAACATTGAGAGACAACACATTTCCAACACCCCATGTGACGACCAGCCCCGACTGAACGAACGCTCAATAATCGTACAGTTCAAAGCTATCGTCTTTAGCTTTTTGCAAGATATTAGCTTTATTTTCAGAACACAATCATCTACAGGCTTTTAAAACACAAACATTATCTCCTCTTTAGATTTTTTTTTTTTCTTCAGAGAGAATGAAAACACAACACAGTACAAGAGGAGAATGAGGATTTTAACCTCTTAACCCCCGCCTTAACGGAGCGCATTTACAGCCTTTGCATTGTTTTGGACATTTTTTTGTTGGTCTTTGTTGTGTTTTTGTCACTTCATTGACACTTTTTTGTCTCCTGTTCTTGTCGCTGTTTTGACGCTTCCTTTTTCCAAGAAGCTTTTAGATTCGGGTAAAGCCGAACTGGAGAAAAATGTGTTCAGTTCAGGCGGGGGTTAGGGGGTTTTAAACTCGACGCGTGGAAACATTATCAAGTCACAGCGCCCCCTAGCGTGGCCATAAAAAATAACCCTACGCTGAGGTTCGAGCCACAGGGGCCCATATACACGGAGACCGATATGAACTCCACAGTGTTCCTAAAGCTTCTCTTGATTCACTCCAGTCGAACCCGTGATCGCGCGCTGTCCGCTGGAGGGCACCAAACTGCGCACACCTTCGGACGCGTCTCGTCTCACGGGCGGCTCGTGACAGAGAGAGGCGACCTGCGCGGGCTTCTTTTCCCCAGGCAGGCCAGAGCGCGCGATTACACACCCGTGACAACAACTCCACATCTCAGACAAGGCACAAGCTGAACAAAACGACAGCACTCCGCAATGGCACACGCGCGTAAAATAAAGCAACCTGTTGGCGATGCTCAAAATCAATTAGCAGTGTGCGTAATTAGAAAGGTATGTATTCATTTGTCTGTATCATTCCCAGGCGAGCATTACGTGATGGCACCCCGAGGCTACGTAAAAGAAACACTGTCAGATGATACTCTCGCGCTTGGAAAAAAGATTTGGCAACAGTTTGACTTGCGTGGGTCTTTTATTTTGTTCCTCTTCCTCCAAAGTGTAAAGCTCTATGGTTTATTTTTAGTTGTTGCGCGTTTGTGCCAAAAATAGCAACAGTGCTCTTTTAGCTAAAGGCTCCTACTTGTGGATTAATAGGTCTTGAAATCAACCCCCCCTTTTGGAAACAAGTGGGAAATTCAATGATGAAAATTATGTACAGTTTTTTTCCCTTACCTTTTGGGACATCAACGAAGACGGCGTCTCCAAATGCGCCGGAGAAGAAAACAAGTGCAATATATCCCCAAAAGACTGGCCACTTTCCTCCAAATCTCCTCAAACTCCACGGTGTTCAGGTGGTAAACCTCCACGCGCGCGGTTCTTGGCTTCCCTCCTTCGCACTTAAGCGCAATCAAATCCGAACATGGGAAAAATCCACAGCGCAGGAGCAGGAGCCGGCTCTCTCATCCAGCGTCTTCCTCGCGGGCATCTAAAATCGTGGACAGCGGTTCAGCCAAACACGAGCGGAGGAGACGGAGGAGAGATGATGTGTGGTGTTTTTTTTTTTGGCACCTGCGCGCGCTCCCATGCACGCGTCTCAGGCTCATTGGCGATTCGCGTGCCTGTACTTAACCCCTCCGAACAAGACGCGCGACTCCATTGCGCGTAAAAGTTGACGACGGGGGCATTAAAAGCACACACACACACACAAAAAAGGTATATTATCCAAGCTCCCTGGATGAAGCGTGTCCGTGCGCACAGGCAGGCAGCGAAGTGGAGAAGAAGGAGAAGGAGGAGGAGGAGGAGGAGGAGGAGGAGGAGGTGACTTCTCCGTAGGTGGCAAGTCGATTTCTCTCCCTGCGCGCGCGTCCAAAAAGCATTAACAATCCGTGCTGAAATGCGCTCTATAGGCACGCCCTCCTGGCCCCCCTGCGCGCGTTCCCAATCAGTCAAAACATAAATAAATAAATTAAAGGGGTTCATTCATCACAAAACGCCCGGGCAGCTTCTCCACCTAAAAGAAGCACACCACAGAAGTACGAGTGTAAAGTAGAGGTGTCGGAGTTGGAGAGACACCTGCTGCCCGTGCGCACCGAGCGTTGCCTCGGGGGTGGAGGGAGGAGGGAGGAGCGGGGGCTCGTGAGGGGTAATTGAATACACGGAATGGAGCGTTCGGTTAAGTGCGTGAGTCAGGAGGCCAATAACAGGATTGTTTTAGTCACATTATGGATCATTGCATCAGCATATAGTGCACTGAATAGAACATGTGTGAAAGTCTGTAAAGGATATGGGGCAGAGCAGGGACAGAGTTTGGGGATAGTGAGTTTTTCCAGATGTTCGGAGCATTGAGGGCGTGGGGGACCCCTTCTGTACAATTTAATAAGCATTTCTAATCATTTAAGGCCCAATAAAACTGGTTTAGTGATGTTAGTTTGGATACTGCATTTTGATATCTGGCTTCATTTCACTAAAATCTGCTGTTTTCAATCAAAATACTTAAAACTAAATGTCAGAAATGTAAATAATATTGTGTCAAAATCATCTTGCGACCCCCACTTTGGGAACCACTGTTATAGGCAACAAGTCTTATGTCTGACGACCCCGGATACGCCAAACTAAAGAAGAGCAAGTGAGAGGAAGCCATTATGAAACATCTGTCATATTACCTCACTGGTTCTTTTCAAACTATTCACTGTCAATATTTAGCCAGTGCAAAGTGTCTCTGGGTTAAAACCATGACAACCGATTCTCCTGGAAGATAAAGCACGACTATAGCTCTAGTGCTAGAGACCATCGCACGAGAAAGAAGGCAGAAAAGAAGAAAGAAGACACTGAATACTTGAAAATATGGTGAAATGCTTTTATCACTTATAAAGTTTTAGAGAAATCTTCTGTTTAGAAATGTGTGTTAGCGCTCGTGCTTCACAGCTAGAAGGTCCCGGGTTCGATTCCAACCAGGGACGGGGCCTTTCTGTGGAGTTTGCATGTTCTCCCTGTGTCTGTGTAGGTTTCCTCCGGGTACTCCGGGTTCCCCTGCCACTAAAAACATGTACAATAGGTGAATCTTCCAGCCTGATGATACTGATCTGGAGATGGGTCCCTGAGCGCAGTACTGCTGTCGGCCACTGCACCTCACGGGTCGCCCCAGCGGCATCGAGGGATGGGTCAAATGCAGAGGACAAATTTCCCTACGGGACAATATCGATTTCAGCAGAGTTTAGTTTCTTGGTTTATTTGGTTGGGACAGTGCATGTTAATGAACAAACACGGGTCTCATGCATGTAAACAAGCCACACAGTCTCTGCCTGGTCTCAAGTTGTGGCTACACTGCAAACACAATCTGTTGTCCTCAACCTGTGAGACGTCTCTGTTACGTCCCTGCAATGTCTCTGAGACCTGTCGGAGACTTGGGAAAAGTTTCAACTAAAATCAAACCAGTTCGTTTTCACTAAGGCTGATTCCGAAACCACTAAATTGTAGCCTCTAAGTCCTAACACTAGCAACTAATCCTTAACCTTTCATGGGGTCAGCTGTTAGATCTCTATGCAGTTAGTGAACTAGAGCTTCAGCAGCATTTGCCCAATTCCACCGTCCTTACCCAGGGGAAGAGGAAGTGACATCACCAACAGCTGTTCTTCTTCTTCTTTAAGGTTATTGGCAGGCAAACAAAAGCGCATACCGCCACCTACTGTAGTGCATATGCAACAACATAGTGTCCAAATAAAGATATTTAAGGAGAAAAAAATTAATCCAAATGATTCTTCACATTTCCCTTTATTTTATCTCAACAGCTGTTTCATAAAGCTACAGTATGCAAATTAGCCATGTGGCTTAAGTTTCTACTAAATGAAAGTAAAAGCACAAACTGCTTCATTTAGTCCATTTACTGAGGAGGCTTTTAAAACCATGGGACTGTGCTGTGGTGACGACAACATGTATTTCGTCACTTTTATAAAGTTTGGCTTGTGCAGAATCTTTTATATATATTTTTAATGAATTGTGCACCTGTCAATCAAAGCATGAAGAATCACTCGAGGGTGGGGGCGAGGGGGGCGGGCATGTGGCGCGGTGGCTTATGGGATGACACATGGCTCCTAATCACCAGTGAGTTAGCATCAGAAGCTCCTATGCTAAAGTGGCTATGATAGTTAGCATTGAGGCCACTTTCCCTAACTCCTTCCTAACTGACAGCCCAATTCGGAGGCTTCTTATCATGGCGGACGCTGACGCACATCCGGTTTGGCGTTAGACCTCTTACCAATTTCACGGTTTCGGAATCAGCCCAAGTCTACCTGGAGACTCGTCTTATCTCCAATCAATCAATCAATCAATCAATCAATCAATCAATCAATCAATCAATCAATCAATCAATCAATCAATCAATCAATCAATCAATCAATCAATCAATCAGCAGCAACTCAAGTCTCCAACTACTGTCGTCTCTAACTTGTCACCAGGCCGGTGAGATAGGCCCTTTAATAAACAAAAAGACAAACAACTTGCCAAATGACTGTCAAGAGCACAAAGTGTCTTGCCCAGAGACACAACGGCAGAATGTGCTCAAGCTGGACTTGAACCTGGAACCTACGATCACCCAGTAAACGCTTGGACCACTGCGCTATCACAGCTTTTCTCCAAACGAGCCCGTGCAGTCTGGTGTTGTTATCAATCCAACAACAGGGACGTCCACCTGGGCGAGTTTATTTGACCAAATCCCACAGATGCACTTTCTAAACAAACATATGGTTTTCCCCAAAACAGAGACATCTCAGCGCCGTGTTCTGTGGCTTCTTCCCGGCGAGTGTCTGTCTGTGTCACTCAGGTACAGGCGGCTCTGGAGGTGTCCCGATAAATAATTTAAAATGTTGTGGAGGGACCAAACAAAAGGAGAACGAGAGAGAAGCAATGAGAGCCCAACGATATTTATTCTTGCTCTTGTTTGACCTTCATTACTCCTACACCGCAAGAAAATACCTGGAAGGATTTAAAAATACTGTATAACCTTCCACTCTGAGAAGAATCTCTCTATCTACCTTTGTCTGATTGATTTGTTTTTATTCATATGAATTAGGACAATGCATATGAACGTGTTGGCAGAAAGCGTCAGTATAATTAGGCCGAAGTTAGCACAAAATCTAATTTCCATCCGTTGTCCTAAGAAAGTTTATAATAGACAAATACAGAGTGTTCCTCATCTTCCTGCGCTAATGGAAGCCAAAATTAGTCCTGTGCCGTTGTCTCTCTGGTCAATGCTCTGGTGTTTAATGGATTAGGATTTTTACTTATAAAAATCCATTAAGGGAGATTGAGCAGGTTCGAAAAACAAGGAAAGCACACGTCATTTTCTGAAAACTATCAAAATCCAAAATACTTCAGATGTTACAATATAGAAACTGTGCCTTCAGCTACAAATGAATGTAGAAGCCACTCCCTATATAAAAGTATGGCGAGGTATGGTTTGTCTGTTTAATTTCTGTGGTTTCTTCTTCATTAACATAAAAGCAGACATTTAACTGAATATGATTTAGCTCTGAGGACACTTTTATATGCTGATTTGTATCTAAAGTAAAATCTCAAAAGGTCTGTACTTTTATTAATGATTTCTAACCTACTGTATATGTGCAGGCTGCCCAGCCAGAATACTTATGTTTTTATTTATTGGTTTATTTTGTAGGGACAGTGCAAGTTAATGAACAAGCCACACCAGATTGTAGCTTTTGGGTTAATTTCCATCCGTCGTCCCCCATGCGCACTCTCAAACACACTCTCATTCATCCTGGCCTATTGTACATGTTTCTAGTGGTCGGGGAAACCGGAGTACCTGGAGGAAACCTACGCAGACACGGGGAGAACATGCAAACTCTACCGTGCCGCCCTATACACGCCTTTCCTATTCTTTACAACGAAGTGTATCTGGGATCAGGGGTGATTTCTTCTCATTCCCGATGGGGTGGGATTGACAAGCTTATTAACCAGAGAAAAGCCGGATATGACGCAGACGGCAGCGTATTAAACAAGGAAGTTCGTGTTTTTACGCTGCATCAGCCAGAAGAGCGGAGTTTTTGCCACAAAATCGTGAATATACGAGAATTCATCAGCAAGTTTGTTCAGATTATAAAGTGGACATATCCTGCAAAATCGACTTTCTTGAGGTTCAAAGCATGTTTTAAGGTTGTTCCCTCATCAAAGACAGACCTGGAGTATTTCACAACATTCAAGCAGTTATGAGTTAATCCTCAGACAAAGCTGTCAGATTTAGCTGTTTCTTCTTCTACGGCGTTCGGTACTTCCTGATTACACTCGCGTCAAACTACAATGACCCAAAGTGAACTGCCAGAGTCAATGCTTTGAAGTGGCCATCACAAAGTCCTGATCTTAATCCAGTTGAAAATCTATGGGCAGAGCTGAAAAGGCATGTGCACCAAGGTGGCCGAGACATTAAGCTCAGTTACACCAGTTCTGTTTGGAGGAATGGACGTTTGAAAGTTTAAAGGCAATGCTACCAAATATCAATGAAATGTATGTAAACTTTTGGTTTTGTGAAAAGTAACAAAAACTTAAAAATAAAAAAAATCTCTTTCATTCTTCTGGCATTTAGCAAATAGAAATAATAGAAAATTCTACTTGACCAAAAAAGTAAAAGTTAATTCTGGTTTCATGTCAGACAGTGAGTAAAAAAATGCAAATGTGTCTTTTTATGAAGTGTATGTAAACATCTTATTTTATCTATCTACCATAAATCCTCTAATATAGGCCGGGGCCTTTATTTACTCAAGCACATCGAGGACCAGGCCTTTATTGGAACCAGGCCAAAATTAGAGACAGGCCTTTATTTCTATTTGAGCAAAACGGACGACCAGTAGAATGAAGAAAAACGAGATTTGTGTCCATTTGAAGCTATAACATTAGGTTCATTAACATTGCAAACACTCTCTCAGCGGCTGGAACATTGACGCCTTATATTTTGTAGGAACAACAGGAAGCATTTTGCTGCTGTTAGCGGAACTTTGACGTCAATGTCACTGCAGATTTCTCTATTTTCGTTTTTACCGCGGACTTGGGATTATTGGTTGTTATCTCGTGTTAAAGGCGAGTTTAGACGGAGTGTTTGTGTTTGTGATCGATCACAAAACAGACACGAGGGAAGACGAAACGCTCGGGCCGATCGGAGGAGTTATTTTGAGGCACACGGAGCCGCTGGATGTGCTTTAAAGACACAATGGTGACTTTATTAAAACCCTGCAGGGTCACACAACATTTGTTGCTTGCCCTGTTTCCAAGTGTAGTCAAAGGAGGTCAGAAAAGTGGCTAAATCCGTGTCAAAGTTACGCTTGGATCAGCTCCGCTCCACAGCGTTCCACCTTCCTGTTTGTTTACTTCCTGCACGTGGGTTATCATTTACACTTGTATGACACAAATTCCTATGGGGAATATTTCTACCGCTATACCGGTAGAGTTACATTAGTTTGTATTAATAGCCCCAGCCTAAATTAGAGACCGGCTTTTAATTGTCTCCTCCAGCCGTGAGCCCAGCCACTGTTAGAGACCCGGCCGGTAATGAAATACAGGCCAGTATTAGAGGATTACGGTATCTATCTATCTATCTATCTATCTATCTATCTATCTATCTATCTATCTATCTATCTATCTATCTATCTATCTATCTATCTATCTATCTATCTATCTATCTATCTATCTATCATCTATCACTCTATCACTCTATCATCTATCTATCTATCTATCTATCTATCTATCTATCTATCTATCTATCTATCTATCTATCTATCTATCTATCACTCTATCTATCTATCTATCTATCTATCTATCTATCTATCTATCTATCTATCTATCTATCTAACTATCACTCTATCTATCTATCTATCTATCTATCTATCTATTACTCTATCTATCACTCTATCTATCTATCTATCTATCTATCTATCTATCTATCTATCTATCTATCTATCTATCTATCTATATATCTAACTGATGACCCCTAGTGGCTGGATTGGGAGCGGCTCCTGTCTCCCCTGATGATCACTCCACAGTGTGATCTTATTGGATTTCACCTTGTCCCTCGCGTCACGGCCCAGAGGAGAGAACCGGGAAGGTCAAAGGGAGGCTGGTCTCGCTGGAGAGTCAACCCCCGCCGCAGAGGCCCGAGCTGGGGGTGAGGCAGCGCAAACATGTCCCTCTCTCCGGGGGTTAGCCTCGATTGTCTTTGAGTGAATCTCGAACATAAAACAGCCCCAATTTGTTCGCACATAAAACTCCTTTCCTCTCGGGAGTGAAGAAAGGACAAATTTCACTACAGAGAAGATAAAAAAAAAAAGCAACATAACAGGTGGCAACATGAAATAGATTAACGGCACTAACAACTCTTCAGTCGACAGTAAGATTTTATCCATCTGTCTGAGTTTACACTGGGCTCCTCTCGGTTCCCACAGCGCTTGCGTCATGAATATTAATGCCTGATGACAGTGCGGAGCCGGTGTCCTTCACTGTCCCATACGCCATCTGACACTGAGACACGTCGCTCCGAACCAGAAAACACTTCAGAGAGACTCGCCGTCTTCTAGCGCGAGTTCAAGTGAGCAGTGTTTATACAGTGAATAGCGATCGCAGAGAAAAACTTTCACAATAAAAGTCAGACTAAACAAAGGGACTTGGACACGACATGCAGCTGCTGTAAAAAGAAACAACTCCAACACATAACATCATTTCAGGCCACACAAAGATGCTATAAAAGTACCATCATATTGTTGAGACATTTGTAAAGGTTAAGGTAGGTCTTTAGTTTTACTCTCATCAAAACCAGGCCTGGAGTGTCGAACTGTTGGCGTTAAACAGAGACACCTACAGTCTCTGTGGGAGGAGTCGGCGCTAAAGAAGCTAAGTGTATCTCGGGTCGGCCTCTCCATGCTCTGTCCTCAGAGTTTGGTGCCATGTCATTGGTCTGACAACCCATTAGTTCAACGTCTCATTAGTCAGAAAATTTACTATTGAGCAGAGTCCGACATCACTTTAGTCAGAGAAAAACAAGCCCTAGCTCTAACCCATCTTTTTCTGACTTAAGAGATTTCGGAGTAATGGCCCACCCTCTCAATGGAACATTTTCGGAATAATGAGACGTTGGACTAATGGGCCGACCCCCATAGTTTTTGCTCATGCCTTCAGGACGTCGTTTTTATGTACCTTTCCGTCCAACTCTTTGGTCCGCTCTGTCACTGAACTGTTGAATTCTGAAGGGAGTGTGTTTATTAAGTAACACAGACCTTTTGAAATGTGCTCTACTTTTATTGTTATGGGCTATTGTTTTCTTGAGCCTCGACTCTTGTCTGAATTGTTGTGACACACAGTGACTGTGATGTGTTTGTGAAATGTTCTGAGGTTTACTACAACTTAATTGCCCTTTGGATCAATGAAGTTTTCTGAAACTGAGTAATCTTTGAATCTTTTCCTGTGAGTATTTGGCGGCAGCTCCCAAAAACCTCCTCCTGAGGTCCTGCTTATCTACGTACCTCTCCATCTCTTGCTAAGCTTAAAGGGATACTTGGGGATTTTTGACATAGGGCCTCAATTCCTAGTTATCCAGAGTGTTGTTGATGTCTGGAGATATTTTTTTCTTAAATTCATGCAGTTCTTATACTTAAAAAACAGTCTGACCCACTCCACAGTGCACCTGAGGTAAATCACTTATAACACCAGACTAACCATATAAATGTCTGTGTTAATAGAATAATTTTTAAAATAAAACTGACCTTGTATCACATGAATTACCGCATTTTGAGGGACTATTTTCTCGCAGATCACTCCGCCGCTGCCTTAGCTTACAGCCACGAAGCTGATGCTGCTCAAATATAAGTTATTTTAAATGCAAAATAGTTATAATTATTCTATTAACACAGACATTTATATGGTTAGTCTGGTGTTATAAGTGATTTACCTCAGGTGCACTGTGGAGTGGGTCAGACTGTTTTTAATGCAGGCTAGCGTTTACCATAGAACTGCTTTAGCCTAGCATTAGCCTAGCGCCACTAGACTCTTCAAATATAAGAACTGCATGAATTTAAGAAAAAAATATCTCCAGACATCAACAACACTCTGGATAACTAGGAAATGAGGCCCTATGTCAAAAATCCCGAAGTATCCCTTTAATCCTTTGATCGCAAAACCAACGGAGGGGCACGTGATCAGTGGAGCTCCACTTCTCCACAGGAAATGACGTCACCTCCACAAGACAACACTATCTTAAACTAATCCAAACTAAACCTAATCCTAGCCTGAAGGATAGTGGACTTAACTAAAGGCGTCTTATTGAGATTCATTGAAATAAATGTTGCAGGAGAAAAGTGGAGGTAACATCAATTCCTGTGGAGCTCCACTACCCACTAGGGCCTGAACGACTACAGATTTTTAAAGGTCGACTTTTTTGTCAAATTAGTCGAAGTCAAGGCGACTAGTCATGTGATGATGTCATCTTATTAACATCGACCACATTAAGTCCACGTCCAAATCCAACATGTGATAATGTAGACTCACATGTAGTTTTGCAGCTTATTATACAATATAGTGGCTTATTTCCATTTCCATAGGTTTTAACTTAATTTTTAGGCAATGCTCAGTGTTACCTGCACCTCCAGAAACATCTCACAGATCCGCTACTCCTCCTCTGTTTGTCTCGCTCTCCTCCTGGCCTCATCTGTACTCCTCTGTACTGTTAGGATCATCTTCATAGTAAATCCAAGGTCTGAAGCAAACAAGCTTTCAGTCAGTGTGTTTGATTGTAGTTGATTCCATGTGAATGAGTCAAACTTCAAATCTAGAACCTGTCCAGTTAGGTATTATTGCTGTTCACTTATAACCTGACCTGATGATGACATGAATCTACGTAAGTGAGTTAACAAACCACAGACCAGGCGACAGCTGATTATAAACCCCGGTGTTATTATTCCATCAATCCAACATTTCCCCCAGAGCTTTGTGTTTCATCCCCGTCCACTGGCAGAAGAAGACATCACGGAGCTAATGGTGCGATGTTTTCCGCAGCGGGGCGTCTCTGAGGACACGAGAGAAGCCATTTTGTGCCGACCTCTGCAGTTCCCTCATTTAGCATGAGCTTTGAATGAAACTGAGGAGCCGGAGCGGGTCCAGCTGGGCTCACATCCTCGCGACACGCCCCATTAGCTCGGACTGCTTAAGCTTCATGTTATCGCCGCAGTGACACGCTTTAGACACAAAACGCTCTGGCTGAGTGGAGCTGCAGACCTCTGCGCTTAGAGAAACTGCTCCAGAGTGGGGGATTCAATGTTAGGCATAAACGTCTATGTAATGAAAAGACAGTAAGGAGTGAGAGACTGAGCAGGTGAGTCATTTGAGTTGGCCTGGGGCGCCCTCTGCAGGCAGCCATGTAAAAGACACGGGATCACGGACAATATAAGCTTTCCGTTTTAACCAATGGCATGCTAACAAATCTGTAGACACAGGTGTTACATAGCAAGAGCAGAACAGGCCTGATGAGGATATACATTCACCATTGACAGAATATTCAGGATTGAGTACACCGATAGTGAATATTATGAGAAATAACAATCAAGTAAGAGTTTTGTGTCAACTCAAATGGATTATTATAAACCCTTTTACAAACGTAGCATATGACATCATTTTGATAATGCTTAAAGGGGGGGTATTATGTAAAATCGACTTTTTCAAGCTTTATATCATGTTATTATGTCATTCCCTCATTAAACACATACCTGGAGTGTTGCCTTGGCTCATTCACATATTTTTGAGTAATCAGTAAAACTTAGACGGCAGCCATTTTAGGTGTAGCTATGCCTCAGTCCTCCTAGGAACGCCCCCACCTCCTGGAGACGCCTCTGGACTTTTTGTCACCAGCCAAGCCACCAACCACTGCTCCTCAGCTCAGCAGAGCCCCCTCCCCGCACAGTAGTGTTGTTTAGATGCCACAGCAGTGTGCTGAAGGGGGCGTGTCGGAAAGCTTCTTAAAGAGACAGAGGCCTATTTCAAGCCGTTCAGTACAGCCATTTTGAGAGAGCAGTTTTATTCAAGGCAGTTATTTTAATTTACTGCATATACAGACCAACAGAAGGTTACGTCATCATTGTAGTATGCTATAGACTGGTGCTATGTGATTGAAAAAAGCATAATACCCCCTCTTTAAAATGCAGGCATATTGTCTTTGAATTTTCTCAGGATTTTCAAAGTGAAATTGATTGGGATTAAGTACAACCATAGTGGACATGAAGAGGAATGATCATTAAGAGAGATGTCATCTCAAAAGGGATTATTATTATACCTTTCAAAAATTAGCATTAATAGTACTGAGGATTACTTTGATGGCATATTCAACTTGGTTTTTCTCTGGATTTCTACAGTGCAATTTTCTGACATTTGGTACACAGATAGTGGACATAATAAGGAATATTAATCCAGGGAGAGTTTTGTGTCGACTCAAAGAGGATTATATTAAACCTTTGCAAAAGTAGCATATATGGCATTTTGGACAATGATTACGACGACACTTGTAGGCATGTTGTCCTCAAATGTTCTCAAGATTTTCAAAGTAAAATGGGTTGAAACTGAGTACGCCAATAGTGGATATGAAGTGGAATGATAATCAAGGGAGAGTTTTGTGTCAACACAAAATGGATTATTATAATATCTTTCCAAGGTAACCAAAGCAGTGAAGATGGCGGTCGCGACACAATGATTT
Organism: Neogobius melanostomus; assembly: GCA_007210695.1. Taxonomy (NCBI): domain Eukaryota; kingdom Metazoa; phylum Chordata; class Actinopteri; order Gobiiformes; family Gobiidae; genus Neogobius; species Neogobius melanostomus. The sequence continues at coordinate 4,805,346 of VHKM01000122.1, read as the reverse complement.
TTTTTTTTTTTACCTGTGGCCTTTCTTCTGTTTTAAATGAGCTGGACTTGCAGGAACACAGTCCTTTTGAAATTGTTTTTGGTTTGTCATTGAAGATACAACAGAATCATCCATGTTTATCTAAAGGCCTAACGGTCTGTAACATTGTGGACTCGAGCCAAAAGTAATTTCTATTGCTAAATTTAGTGAATGAAAGGTTTAACCAATGTAACACATGCACTAAACTACCACTAAATGACTCTGTAAAGACTATATTAAAGTCTTTATCTTTAAATGTATGCTTATTTAGTTGAATGATGAAATAATGAAAATTATGGTGCCAGTTTTATTACTTGACTTTATTACTGTTCTGTAACTAATGACTAAAACTACAATATTCAACAACAACAACAACAACAACAACAACAACACTATTAACACTACACAATTATCTATAATACAAAAAGCCATGCTAGAAAAATCTACCTAAATGCTATAACTAATCGCAAACCTGACAATTGATGAAAATATTCTCTCGCTATTCCTTCTCCAACTCGCTACGGGGGCGTGAGCGAGCGGCAACTGACGTCAGGCTTCACTGCTGGGCCAATAGGAGCGCCAAATTCAAAAATCAAATGCAGTAAAGACCGATCGCCTGTAGATGGCGCCTCACTGACGGTTTTAGGCATGAAGTTGATCTTTCAACTAATTTGCACTAAAGTGCCAAAATAATGACCAGGATATGTAGACAACACTATTGGACACTCATTTATACAGTTTATCAGGGGGGAAAAGTGGATATGAGGGTGAGTTTTCCTTTAAAGCCACAGAAAGAAGCTGCTCTGACTGCACGTGTGGACTACAAACAATGATGGCGGAGGAAGTAAACACAAAGCGTAGGTTGTTTTGTGTTTGATTGGTTCACTCTCGTTCAAACTGCGATCGTTAGCCCCGCCTCCAGTGTCCATTTGGAAATAATGTCCTATTACCACAATTCCAGACTGTCTTTATGTGTGTTTATAAATACATGAATAAAGTCAGTGTAATGCCTCATTTGAAAGCAATTGTCATGTTGTCGCTGCGTTTTTGTCACATGTGTTTGTTGTGTCGCTTTTTCATTACTTTTTTTGTCATGATTTTGTCACTTTTTTGTTGCTTTTTCAACACTTTTTTGGTCATTTTTTCGTTGCATTTTTGTGGTGTTTTTGTCACTTTTTCTCGTTGCTTTTCCGGTGCTTTTCTGTTCTGTATTTTGACACTTTCCTTTGAAGCTTTTAGATTTGGGTAAAGCTCGGTTAAGGTGGGGGTTAAGAGGTTAAGTAGTAAAACTGAGAGGCCAGACCGGTGGCCCTAGAGCCTGTGGCCCGTCTGTGCTCTTCCAGAATGGACATATGACCATCGGGGGCGGACTCCCTGGCCTCCTCAAATGCCCCTGATTACTCTTCCTAGTCCTGAAATAGACCGAGTTCTCCATCACCGCCCCGTCTCTCACGTATGAACTGTATTGTAATTCCACCGCGGACAGCCTGGTCCAGACGCGGCCCTCCCCCATGTAAAAGCGCGCCCCCCCCCCCACACACACACACCATCATTTCACTCCAGCTCTGACTGGAAATCAATGAGCGCCGAGCTGCGGTTCGGGCCAAAGTTTTACTCGGCGTCACAGCCCCAAAGGTCGTCTGTCAGTCGCTCAGCCTCGTATTTCAAAACATCATGCATCAAAACGTACCGAGGAGCGGAGCAGGGAGGTTCGCTGCGAGGCGGCAAAACATGTGCCACCCCGGAGTTCAGGCTCAAGAGAGGACATGTCATTCATTTGGGAACCTCAGTGTCGATATTTCATGTATTAAAGTCTGAAATGATGTAAATGTAAAGAATAGAGAGTAAAGAGTGCCTGCAGAGGGAGCTCCAGCCCAAGCTTTTCTTCTAGTAACATTTTTATTCAGCACTTTACAATGTATAATGTTTGATTCACTAAATAAGTGAAGCTCAGGTCACTTCATGCATACCCGTGTAGGAAAATTTAATTCTGAGAAAACTAGTCCCACTGTCAAGTTTATGCCCCACTGAGGTGGATTTCCTCAGCAGGTGCCATGATGTTACCACTTGAAGCATGGACAGGACTTCACTCCATTACCAACTTTTTGTACACTTGTTTTATTCATTGAAGTTGCAGTACTTGGTAGGTTGGTAGCAACAATTGGTCAGCAGTAGTGACAGAGGTAGCATTAGGTCAGGTGAAAAACTTAAGAAAACATAACACATAACACATATAAATAAAAGCACTCATACAAGTGAGTGAGTATAAAGTTCCTACATAACACATGCCTTTTTAGCTCCATAGCTTTTAAACACATGCTTTTGAACTCAATGCTTTTAAACACATGCTTTTGAACTCAATGCTTTTAAACACATGCTTTTTAAACATGAGCTTTTAACATGTTGTTTTTTTACATTCAACATCAATGGCTTTTAATGTATTCTTTTTAACATTATGCTTTTAACTTAGCTTTTAAACATATGCTTTTATCTTAGTGCGCAACACATATTAAGTAAAGCCAACATGCAGTACATCTCATGCTCAAGATCAGTCCATCTCGAGGCCAAACCGCCTTTGCTCTGCCTGATCCCGTCAGACCTGGGAAGCTAAGCAGGGAAGGGCCTGGTCAGTACTTGGATGGGAGACCGTTTGGTAACACCAGGAAGCCTATAGCGAATATAGTGAGTGAGTGAGTGGTTGGTGGTGGTCGGAGGGGCCGATGGCGCAGACTGGTTGCCTCGCTTCCATCAGTCTACTCCAGGGCAGCTATAATAAATAGCAATAGTAGCTTACCACCACCGAGTCTGGAGTGAATGAATAATGCAATGTAAAGTGTCTTTGAGTGCCCAGAAAAGCGCTATATAAAACCGATGCATTATTATTATTATTATTATTATTATTATTATTATTATTATTATCTCATTATTCATAAATTTAATATTTCAACTGGACTTTTAGTTTTGATTTCATGTTGTATCAGTGAAGACGTTTCAATAGTCGTCCAACTGCCAGCATCAGTTTGGTCTTTGAGACTGAGCACTGGTCTTATATACTTTTGCTCTCCCTTGTACACAGCGCACATCTGGTACCATTACAGAAAGAGGAGCCTCTATAAGCTGAATGTTGCATAGAATGATTCTCTGAGAATCTTACTGAAGTGAAATGTTTGTCAGCTGTAATGTAAGATCCAGTTATTCACTATTGTATATATTCATTTATGTGCAGAGTCGCAGACCACTGTAATCCTATAACTGAAGCTCTGGGCTCCTGTAGTAAGAGCTCTGTCAGGTTCACATCTAAATTATTTAATTTAATTTTCTACTCTATGGACCATGTTTTTGCGTCCTTAATAAAGTCTTCATAATAATAATAATAATAATAATAATAATAATACACAGCAGTAGGTGATGACCCATTAGGCCACAACTGTGTCAGTCTGTGTTGCCAGATAAGATGGTATACCTCCCTTTGAGGCAATCCCCCTTTAGTCTAAGGGAAAAGTTGTTAGCACAGCACTTTAGCACAGCACTATGAGTGGCCCACGCCCACGTTCAGAGAGGGCTTCTCCACTTTAACATAGATGGCCTCCTTAACGCCCCTCTCAAACCACCTCTCCTCCCTGTCCAGTATACGGACATCCTGCTCTTGAAAGCTGTGCTGCTGTTTCTGCTGATGTAAAAACACTGCAGACTCCTGTCCAGAGGAGCTGGACCGTCTCATGATTGATGAAGCAGATATTTGTCCAGGAAATCAAATAAGTTTCTTACCGGCTGTCCTTCAGGGATGTAGTTTACGTCCCCAACCGTTTTTACCCTGTGAACGTCTTCTACTGAGTTGAGTTTTCACTTTATTCTTTTCTATATTTAAATAAAGTAAATGTTTGGAGAGAGTGATCAACGCGCTTGTAATAAAATAAAATCCATCTAAAATCTGATACTATGTAGAAAGCATTTGGGGAGCTACCGGTGTGAGATCCCTGGAACAGGACGTGCCGTCACCAAACAAGGAATTAAACATTTAAAACCATTGCAATAAAAAGCAGGCTCAGTGAAGATTAAATCAAAGCTCGGTCATTAGGGAAATGGCATAGGGATCAAAGCTTTGATTCAAATGATGAAACGATTTACCTGAAAACACTCGCCATAGCTTCATTACAGCAATTTACAGCTATGATTTCCTGTTTTCACTCTTCATTGCATGAGCTGCACAGGGGAGGAGAGCAAGGGGAGCGACGTGGGAGGAGTTTACAGTGAGATCACGTGGAGGATCAGGAAATGAAATGACAGGATAAAGCAGCCGATGGAGAGTCACATGATCAGTGGAGCTCCACACCTCCACAGGAAATGACGTCACCTCCACTTATTTCCCACAATTTGCTTTTATCAATTCATCTCAATAAAACGCCTTTAGTAAACTCCACTATCCTGAAGATTAGGGTTAGTTTGTATAAGTTTAAGCTGGCGTTGTCCTGCTGAAGTGACGTCATTGCCTGTGGAAAAGTGGAGCTCCACTGATCACAGGCCCCTCCATCCCCCATCAGCTGCGTTCAGACCCTTCTGTATCCACAGGAAGATAGAACGGGTCTAGTTTCCAAAACGTTTTCTATAAACATGGAGCCAGCTCAGTAAACACTCATGTGTAAAACCGCCATTCATCCACCAGGCCTGTGTGTGGCGCTGTGGACTGCAGACAGTACATGCACAGTAAATATTTTGCAAAGTAAACAGTAACACTCCGTGAAAATGAAACTGCTCCATAGATTTAAGATATACAGACGAGACGAGGAGCTGAATTTGCTTCAGAGGGACTAACACAGAAAAACTGTCAGTGACCGGACTTTCACTGTCTGTCCAAAAACACAGACTAAATAATAATAATAATAATAATAAAAAAAAAAATAATAATAATAATAATAATAAAATAATAATAATAATAATAAAATAATAATAATAATAATAATAATAAAATAATAATAATAAAACAATAATAATAATAATGACAAAAAATAAAATAATAATAATAATAATAATAAAAATAATAATAATAAAATAATAATAATAATAAAATAATAATAATAAAATAAAAAAATAAAAAACATAATAATAATAATAATAAAACAATAATAATAATACAAATAATAATAATAAATAATAATAATAATAATAAAATAATAATAATAATAAAACAATAATAATAAAATAATAATAATAATAATAATAATAATAATGAAGAAAAAATAAAATAAATAATAATATATATTTTTTAAATGTATTGGTTTTATATAGCGCTTTTCTGGACACTCAAAGATGCTTTACATTGCACTATTCAGCAGAGGAGTAAAACTCATCATAAGTAGATGTCATGTCAGTAGATTATACAGATCTGGAATCGTCCATATGGTCATGTTTGAAAACAGTTAAGGGGGAAAACAATTTGGAGAAAAATCTAAACTTTCGCTAATTATTCAAAAACTACTTTAACAAATTATTGATATAGTTTTCTACTAAATAAAGATACAAAGACATGGAGAGGAGCAAAGTGGTTCAACAGCCCATAAATACAATGGAGAATGCTAACAGGATGCTTCATGTTAGCACCGTGCTAATGCTAAGGCTAGCTAGCGTTGTTTCACTTCTACTGAACAATCTGCTGTGAACAAACATCCATATGGACCCGATTTAGACCTGACTTTATTCAGTTTTCGATCTTTTCACTTTGGGAAAGATGTTTGTTTACAGAACCCCCAAAACGCCGGTTTCGTGTGGATGATACGCTGGATGAATCAAATATGTTTGTGTTTATTCCTGAGCTTGACTTCGTGTGGCCTTAGTTTCAGCTGTTTTAAATCAATAATGCATTTTCTAACCAATAAAGCGTAAGCCAGTGATTAAGATGTGCCTGAGAGTATTACCAAATCCCTACAAAAAGCATAATATTCCCTCTTTAATGTCGCATCTTGGCATTACGAACCGATGCCCAGAAGGGAGAAAGCTAAATTCCAAGAGCAAAGGCAGCTCTGTGTCTTTTTCCTCTGTGACTGTCTGCAGTACAGAGAGTCTAAACTGTTGTGAGGCTGGGATGACTTTCCTCGTCCATCAGACAGAGAAGTCAAAACATGTGTGGAGTTTTCATATAGACACAGACTGCTGGGAATCTATGAAGAATTTAGAACAAACAAAAAAAGGCAAGGTTTTCTTTATATAGACATTATTTCAAAGGAAGACACTGACGTGGACATGCCATAAGCCTCAGTTTCCATCGTTTCAATTCAAACCTAATGTGTTCTGGCAAATGGCTGTAACTTGTGAATAAGAAATAATGAGAACTCAACTTTTGGTCCAAATTGTTATTTTCTTCTTTTATCACCAATTATTCCCTGTGTGAGGACAAGTTGCCAGCGCTGGAATAGATCACTCTCTCGTTATCTTTTCTGCCACCGCTCAAAAAATAATAATTTGGCATCGTTTTCCCCCCGAACTTTCACAGCGACAAACGTGGTGTTTTTCAGCAGCACGGACAGCGCCGCGCCGACGACGTGCCAGCTGCTGTGGAAATAACACTGAAATTATGCCATTACTGAATATTATGATTATTATGCAATCAGGAGGCAGAAATACTCCTCACAGCAAGAAGGTCCTGGCTTTCCCTTCCAGACAGTGTGGGGCCTTTCTGAACGGGTTTCCTTTGCTTTCCCATTTTGATCATGTTCCTTCTGTTAACCGCTCACCCCTTAACACAGTGTATTTAAATCTAAAAGCTTCTCACAGCCTAGTGTAATGCCTCATTTGAAAGCTAAGACCTACCTACCTAAACTGATCTGAATGGATCTTTTTCCTCATGTTGTTATACACAATGGAATAATATGTATTTGTAGTTGTAGGTACATAATGTAATAAGACACAACTCTAGCCTTAAAGGGATATTTCAGGATTTTTGACATAGGGCCTCATTTTCTAGTTATCCAGAGTGTTGTTGATGTCTGGAGATATTTTTTTCTTAAATTCATGCAGTTCTTATATTTGAAGAGTCTAGTGGCGCTAGGCTAGGGCAAGGCTAAAGCATTTCTATGGTATCAGTTAGCCTGCATTAAAAACAGTCTGACCCACTCCACAGTGCACCTGAGGTAAATCATTTATAACCCCAGACTAACCATATAAATGTCTGTGTTAATAGAATAATGTTTGAAATATAACTGACCTTGTATCACATGAATTACAGCATTTTGAGGGACTATTTTCTCGCAGATCACTCCGCCGCTGCGTTAGCTTACAGCCACGAAGCTGATGCTGCTCAATATGAGTTATTTTAAATGCAAAATGGTTAAAATTATTCTATGGACACAGACATTTATATGGTTAGTCTGGTGTTATAAGTGATTTACCTCAGGTGCACTGTGGAGTGGGTCAGACTGTTTTTAATGCAGGCTAACTGTTACCATAGAAATGCTTTAGCCTAAGACTAGCCTAGCGCCACTAGAGTCTTCAAATATAAGAACTGCATGAATTTAAGAAAAAAATATCTCCAGACATCAACAACACTCTGGATAACTAGGAAATGAGGCCCAATGTCAAATATCCTGAAATATCCCTTTAATGGTCTCATGTCCTATTACATTATGTGCCTACAAAGTACTAATACAAGTTATTCCATTGTGTATCTAACCCATAGGTACAAGTTATTCCAGATTGTTACATTACATTGTACTGAATTTAGTTAAGATGTATCAAGGTACTGTAAAATAAAGTGATGCCTGACATTTTTGTTGTTGCATTTTTGACACTTTTTGTTACACCTTCATCACTTTTTTGTCATATTTTTGTTGCGCTTGTGTTGCCTTTTTATTGTGTTTTTGTCACTTTTTTTTTTTTACACTTTTTTGTTGCGTTTTCATCCTTGTTTTCGTCGCTATTTTGACACTGTTTTCAAGAAGCTTTTATTTGGGTAAAGCCAGACTGGAGATAATGTGCTCAGTTCAGATGGGGGTTAAGAGGTTAAAAGTTCTTATATAGTAGCCTACATCTTCTTATCTTTAATCTTCAGTGCATAAGAAGATTTTAGACAACATTTTCATTTACGCATTACACAATTGTATTATTTTGCCAAAACATTGTCCAGTTTGAAATTTTTGTGGGGGATTTTTTTCACTTTCTCAATGAGAGAAATAAAACAGAGAGGTGGCGTTCAATCCCGACATGCTCAGGGTAAAGTTTTAAGAGTCCGTTGGCCTGTTCTGTATTTTTCCTATAGCCGTTAGCATTAGCCATCAAACATCACAAATCCAGATGTTTTCAGCTGTTGTCAACGAAACGACCACATTTAGATGATGTCACATCCTAAATCATGAATGAAAGTACAGCCCTTTTGAGATTTTACTTTAGATATGAATTATCGTCTAAAAGTGTCGGATACACATTCAGTCCATAAACGTCACTGATCAAAATGAATGATAGAAAAACCACAGAAATGAAATACATGCCATGAAACGGAGATGTCATACCTCGCCATACTTTAATATAGGGCCTGGCTTCACCATTCATCTGTATGGGGAAAGAGCACTCAACTCAAACTGGTCCGGGAGCCGTTAGCGAACAAAATGTAAGTTTCTGTAGGAACAGACTCAGATAGTTAAAGGTTTCTATGTTTTCTATGATCGGGAAGTGACTTACAAAGAGATAGAATTCCCAAACTGTTGGATCTAATGTTTTAGAACACAAACACGCCAAATGTCTTCATAAAATTGTCACTTTGTATAAAACTATAACACGTACTGGCCACAGTTGTTTTCCATTAATGAAGGTAATTAGGCATATCCTCCTCATAACCCTTAAAAATAATACTAATAATGCGGTCAACTTCTCTGATAAAATTATTTTGTTCATTAAACATTGCCAGTCCATGTGTAAGCTGATTTAAAAAATATATATAAAACCTTAAAGTGCATATGACAGATTTTAATGCTCTTGAAAATATGACTTATTTAGATGGATTACATCAGTTGAAAATTCATCAGTTGCATAGTTTTCATTTTTTTCAGTGAAGCAGCAATTTTAAAGAAGAAATGTTGGGCAGAAAAGTTATTTTTATTTGAATTAATTAAGCTGTTGACAGGAAGTGACATAAAAGAAGGTAACATTCCAGAGCAGTTTGACTCATTCATTTCCCATTGACTTAACATGGTTGCACGGCAACAGTTTAAAATTGTTTACCTTCTTTGATGTCACTTCCTGTCGGTGTCCAATAAGGAAGTGAAAACATAAACATCACAAAAATGTTCAAACTAAAGAAAACTAGGTACAATCTTTAGCAAAATCTTAAATATAATCGTGTTAACTGTGTTTTAGCAAACATTGTGTCTAATGTGTCAGATGCACTTTAACACTTTTCAAGAAATGATAAAGGGTTATAAAAAATCAGCTGTTAATTGGAGTATAATATATACATATATGTCACATATATGTCACTTTCCCCTCATGAAATATGCATACTGTCCTCCGCCGCCGAGGATCATGGGACTAAAGCAGTGCACGGTGAGGAGCGTGCACGTGAAGGTGTCCGTGCACATCTGTCACGTTAAACAGACCGAGGCTCTGACAGGAGCACATCTGCGAGCGCACGTGAATTATTCAAGCACACATGTTCAGCACGGAGGAGTTTCCCAACCAGCGGCGCGCGGACCTCCACAGAGTCAGAGAAGTTTATTAATCCCATATACACAGCAGAACAAACATGTACAGTATGTGCCACAGCAGTTCACAGGTTCACAAAGGTCCAACGAGACCGAATAAAAACACAAACCCTTAGTTTGAATTGAAAAAGCTTAAAGGGATGAATGAGTTCGAATAGCGATTCACATCTGATCTAAATCTATGACCTTTATAGTGACCCGACTCGTCCAGAGCGAGGTCAGATCTCTCTGTCGAACACTGATGATTTGGAACACGCATTAACAATTCAAGTTGTTTTTGTCTCTCACAGATAGACAACAAAAAAACATAAGACTTTCTATAGGAGCAGACAAGACTGAATCCTCTCACTGACGCCAAAGGAGTGAAGTTATAGACTCTCTGCTGTTCTATGTTTACTCTACATAAATGTCATCCTATTGTCAAACACAGTTCCCAAGTAACTCTCAACAATTTGCACCTCTTCGCTGTGTATGACAGGCTTTATGCTCACAGTTATTTTGCCTAAAGTCTACAAATATGTTTTTTTTGTTGAGACATTTAGGTCTATAGGAAATTATAGTTGCTCCAGGTGACAAAGGGTCGTGTTTTATGGGAAAGTGAAAATGGTTCCGTGACCCACTTTCCGAGATCCACTGCTCTAGTTTATTCCATAGATCGACCCCGTGGTGAGTGAAGAACATGGTTTTTAGGGTCGTACTTACAGTTTGTTTCTTAAAGTTTGTTTGACCTCGCAGATTATATTAATATTAAGCTTTATATTAAAGGAACAGGCCACTCTTTTATCATACTGACATTATGTTCTTACCTGAGCTTATACGAGTTGATGCGTAGCTGTCTGGTCTTTACGCGTGCGCTCAGTCACGTAAATAGAGCACAGACGGTGTTAGCATTTAGCCTCTCCTCTATGGGGCCAAACGGAGGTGAAGTTAGAAGCGACCGAGCTCTTCCACATTTTCCATATTTAAATACGTTACATGAGCCTTTACACAATCCAAGTGTAGTTACACAAAATTAAACATGTCGATTTTCTAAGTGGATAAAAAGGGGAACGATAGTAAGGGATAATGTATAGAACACCGGTCATTATCGGGAAATAAGCACAGACAGGACGGACTGACTTGTTTCGCCCTGAAGGTACTTATTTTCCCGATAATGACCGGCGTTCTATACATTATCCCGCTTATTATACGGCTGTTTGCCAACTGTACACACACAAATAAACTTCATACACTTTTATAAAGGCAGAAAGGTTTATTTAATGATTTCCGCAGCAAATAGTTCCCGAAAGTTTGCGCGTTGCTTGGCAACGTTTGTTGTTGATTCCAGGCAGTGTGGCGAGGCTAGTAGCAGCACGGCTAGCTACTTATTGCTAGCCTAGCTACTTAGTTGAAGGTGCAGTTGGAGAGGAGGAATGGTGGTGAATCTCTGGGTAAGTTGAAAGTCGGACTCCCGTTAACTTCACGAGCGATTTCCCCAACTTCTCTCGCAGGGACGGGGACAGAGATAGTGTCCGCTACTACTACTGTCAGAGTGATATGAAACCTGACAAGCACGAACTCCGTTGCCATTGGCAGCGGTCATTATTTTTTCAGAGGTCCTCTATCAGAAAATAATGACCGGTAGAACATTGGAATATATATATATATATTTAAGTCAATGGAGCGTTCTACTTGCATTGTGAAGGGCCGTATAATAATAACACCTTAGGAGCACTTCGACATTACTGCGCGGTGGTGTGACGTGTGGCCAAACAGCCTTTGCTCTGCCTGATCCCGTCAGACCTCGGAAGCTAAGCAGGGAAGGGCCTGGTCAGTACTTGGGAGACCGTTTGGGAAACACCAGGAAGCCTGGTGAATGTAGTGAGTGAGTGAGTGAGTGGTTGGTGGTGGTCAGAGGAGCCGCTGGTGCAGACTGGTCACCTCACTTTCGTCAGTCTACCCCAGGGCAGCTGTGGCTACAATAGTAGCTTACCACCACCGAGTATGGAGTGAATGAATAGTGCAATGTAAAGTGTCTTTGAGTGTCCAGAAAAGCGCTATATAAAACCAATGCATTATTATTATTATTATTATTATTATTATTATTAAAGGAGCATCCCATAATATAAAGCGATACAAAGTCTTGGTCTAACCCTGTCTTTGAAACATGTCATTATTTACTTTGCAGAAATGATTTGAGACAGAGAAAATGCCTCCTCTCTGACTGTGTGGAGGTGCTGGCTCCTCTCCAGGGTCCGCTCCCGGCTGCGAGGCCCAGATTAGAGGCTCCTGACTGGGGTGATCATCCGGCAGAACCAGGGGGGCTCCGGGCCAGACCAGACTGTATCTGTCGCTCTGCAAACACAAGATGTTTACTGCAACGACTAATCTCATCATTCCAATCTCACAACTACAACTTATTTTAAAAGTTACTCATAATTTTTAGGTGGTGGCGCTGTGTAGACATGCAATTAATGCCACTGAGTCAAGACAAGGAAGAAGGTTTGTCCTTGTTGTGTTGCCAAAGAGGAGGTGACTTTGGATGCAAGTTTTACATTTTTAAGATATGTCGTCTTTCCCACACGTGTTCAACACAAATACTCACATGTTTGGTATCCACGTGTTGCAAGGCTGTGACCGAGATGATGCTGCCATCTTTCTACCGCTCTCTCTTTTCACACGGGCCACTGCACACATAGTCTGAGCCTGATACAACTCCACAATCAGCACCAAGTTGTGTAGATAATATTTATATTATATTTATTTGTCCTCTTTTCTACCTTTCACAGCCTTTTCTCTCTTTACTCGCGCAGACACTTGTCTCCGCTGGATTGGACTGCACCAACTTCAACTAAAGCGGAGGGGTGTTCTGCTTAAACCCCTCTGAGTCAGTTCAACGTCAAAGGGTATCTCCCTGCCACAAGAATGAAAAGTTTGAAATTGTCTGATTTTCATAGCCTACGTCAGTCGTTATTTAGATAGATTTCCCTGACAATGTTACTTAGTTTATATCTGGAACAGCAGCTCAGGCTCCGGCTGCAGCCCAGTTAAAGCCTTTAAGGCCTGGAATGGCACAACTGTGAGTCTGTTATTAATTCATTATTTTATTCTGTCGGCACAAAAGCACCGCAACCGAGCGGCCCACCGGGAAACGTCCCGACTCTCCCGATTCCCCACTTCGAACGTGGCCAAATTGAAATTCATACAGATTTTCATACAGATGTTTTTCCCACTTAAGGGATATTTCAGGATTTTTGACATAGGGCCTCATTTCCTAGTTATCCAGAGTGTTGTTGATGTCTGGAGATATTTTTTTCTTAAATTCATGCAGTTCTTATATTTGAAGAGCTTAGTGGCGCTAGGCTAATGCTAGGCTAATGCATTTCTATGGTAACAGTTAGCCTGCATTAAAAACAGTCTGATCCACTCTACAGTGCACCTGAGGTAAATCACTTATAACACCAGACTAACCATATAAATGTCTGTGTCGATAGAATAATTATAACCATTTTGCATTTAAAATAACTTATATTTGAGCAGCATCAGCTTCATGGCTGTAAGTTAACGCAGCGGCGGAGTGATCTGCGAGAAAATAGTCCCTCAACTATGAGATAGTTGAGGGACATGTGATACGAGGTCAGTTATATTTCAAAAATTATTCTATTAACACAGACATTTATATGGTTAGTCTGGTGTTATAAGTGATTTACCTCAGGTGCACTGTGGAGTGGGTCAGACTGTTTTTAATGCAGGCTAACTGATACCATAGAAATGCTTTAGCCTTGCCCTAGCCTAGCGCCACTAGACTCTTCAAAAAAAGTAAGAACTGCATGAATTTAAGAAAAAAATATCTCCAGACATCAACAACACTCTGGATAACTAGGAAATGAGGCCCAATGTCAAAAATCCAGAAATATCCCTTTAACAAGATCCACTCAAACAAAATACCATACATTTAAAACTGGCTCTGTCCATCGTTTAGATTTTTTGATTTCACATTGATCTTCATATTGATTTGTTCTTTGGATCGGGGACTAGTCCTTGGAACTGAGGCACGTGCTAAAGTTTTGGCGTCTCTTTTCCTGGTGGACTTTCTCTCTGAACCTCGTTGACTCTGAAGTGCCCTATTCTCGTCTCCTCTTTCCCTCTTGACATTTGGCGACGTGGGCTCATTCTCTGAGTAATTCCTGTCATTTCTGTCTAAAGCGAGGGCTAATGTGAGTTCAAGAGCCGATCGGCAGATGCTCTCGAGACGGGGGTCACCGTGGAGGACCCTGACATTTGTGTCTGCGGCGTCTGCAAATTGATCTGATAATCTGAGGTTTAGCATAAATGATAGACAAGAGGGATCAGGAGAGTCCTCAGCGAGACACAGGAGACGAGACGACCCCCTGGACGTCATAACACCAGCCAGATAATCACATGATGAGTTATCCAGAATCACAAATCTGCAGGTGTTTTAGCCGTCAGTTCATTTGTAGATTTGTGGATCAAATGTTTAGTGAAACTGCAGCAGAGACACCTCGTAGAGCCGCATGTCATTATTACATAATGCCCCCGTAAATGTTCATGAGTTTCCTTTATAAATCATTGTTTGTCTGGATAAGAAATGTCAGTTAAATATATCATAGGAGACACACACAGTGACATTTGAGAAGTGAAATAAAGTCTATATGATTTATGTAAAGTGTGCAAGAATTATTTAAACAAAATTAGGCATGTGCATAAATGTAGGCACCCTTGTAATTTTATTGATTTTAATACCTTTAGCACTAATTATTAGAACTCACATTGGTTTGGTAACCTCAGTGACCCTAGACCTCCATACACAAGTGGATCCAATCATGAGAAAGGGTATATAAGGAGGCCAATTTACCTTTGCAAAACCACGCCCCAAAACGGTAATTGTCCAATCAGACATCCCAGCAACCGTTACTATGAAGCTAGGTCCGTCATGCCGCGGATCTGTAATGCAAAACAATGGGACATACCAGCAATGAGCAATGACCAGAAGCAATTTTATTTTTACTGCTAACCACCAAAAACCCACCAGACAAAGAAGAAGAAGCAAAATGGTGAAGCGATCTGCCTATGGAGGATGTAAATCATACACTAGGGACCACAAGAGTGTGTCAGGGAGAGTCCAGTTATTTCCCTTCCCAAAGCGAAAACACAACCTGAGCACTGCCTACAATGGATCAAACAATGTGGACGGAATACGCCCAGCTAAATTTCTCCAAAATAAACAAGCATACGTCTGCTGTAAGGTAAGGCCGCTAGGCTAACACCTTAGCATGCTAACATCTAGCTACTGACAGTCACACATAACGTTACACAAACTGGAGCTGTAACTTTAACTGCAGAGGTGAACTTTTACAACCCTACAGTCTCACATGTTTTTGTCTCCCTTTATGATAAAAGTACTGTGTATTTTGTCACGGTCCTGATAACTGGCTGTAGCTGATTGTCATTGTGGCCTGTGAGTTTAGCTAGCGTTAGCTAACTTTAGCGCACCGGAGAAATGTTTCTGGCAAAACAACGGGCGTTATGCATGGCGGAAAAAGAACACAGCATTCCAAGAACAACACTTGCTACCTACAGTAACATTTGGTGGCGGTTCCATCGTGCTTTGGGGCTGTGTGGCCAGTGCAGGGACTGGGAATCTTGTTAAAGTTGAGGGTCGCATGGATTCCACTCAATATCAGCAAATTCTGGAGAACAATGTCCAGGAATCAGTGACAAAGCTGAAGTTGCGCCGGGGCTGGATCTTTCAACAAGACAACGACCCGAAACACTGCTCAAAATCTACTAAGGCGTTCATGCAGAGGAACAAGCACAACGCTCTGGAACGGCCGTCTCAGTCCCCAGACCTGAATGTTATTGAACATTTGTGGTGTGATTTAAAGCATGCTCGGAAACCATCAAACCTGACTGAACTGGAGATGTTTTGTAAAAAGAATGGTCCAAAATACCTTCTGCCAGAATCCAGACTCTAATTGGAAGCTATAGAAAGCGTTTACAGGCTGTTATTTCTGCAAAAGGAGGATGCACAAAATATTGAGTTAATTCTTGCACACTTCCCATTAATCATATGAACTTTATTTCACTTCTCAAATATCACTGTGTTTGTCTCCTATATGATATATTGAACTGACATTTCTTATCCAGACAACCAATGATTTATAAAGTAAAATCATGAACATTTACAGCGGTGCCCACACTTTTGCATACCACTGTAATTGACAGAGGAAAACTGAAAAACGACCAAATGTCTGTATGTGTTTGCACTCATGAGCTCATAGCCTGTCTCATCTGAAAAGCGTTACATAAACACATTCATTTCCCTGTAATGAGTGAGTGAGTCCTTGTTCCTTGCCCTCTCCTCCTCACGCCTGCTGTAGTCTCAGTCTGCGGGGCCATGGGGGTGATGGCTCGGGAGGCTACGGGGGAAGGTGGGAGCAGCTCACCCCAGCGGGCAGCTCTCTCCTGTGGACAAACCATCTGGACTCTGGGCCGAACAGGGCACTGCACGACCAGCTCCCCGCGCCGTACGACAGACAGAGAGAGAGAGCATTAGCCATACTGATCAGCACCAGAGCGAGGGGGAGACAGGAGACCAACAAGACACTGGGGAAAATAGACGATTTGGATAAGGAAAGGACTTCAGAGTGCTTGAATTATGAGAGTTTGTGCTGATTTTGAGAAGGTCTGGACTAAAAATAAGACCTTTGTTATTCATTTTGACTGTGTGTGTGTGTGTGTGTGCGCAAGTAAAATTTTCTTAATTCAAGCAAAAATAGTGCTTTTTCCATTGGCCGTTTCAGATTCAGTTTATTAGCCGTTTGCAGTGTAATGAAGCCTAGGCGTTAATTCAGCCTGGTAGACAAACCCCAGCGTCATCAACCTCCAGCCAATGATCGATCCTGAGAGGCCACACCTCCACCTCAGCCATCAGCGTAAGAGCAGCACCTCCGTAGCAGCCAATCATCGCCATCGGTCCCGCTTTTAAGCCCCAGCAATCATGGTCCGTTCGCTTCCCAGCTGCGCTGCGACCCACCTCCACCCCATCTCCACCTCTTCCATCCACGGCTTCTACCTGCTGCATCATCACGGGTCCTTCATACCACCACCAGTGTCCAGGCTCCGGGGGAAGACATCCCTAACTCCAAGCTGTTCATCTACACTGACTATACATCGATGTCTACCACCGGGGTCTGATCGCCAAAACTAATACACATGTCAATAAATCTCCCTAATCACTGCTTTTGTCTGTTGGAGTCTATCCAGGTTGAAATAATAATGCATCGGTTTTATATAGCGTCTTTCTGGAGATGCTTTACATTGCATTATTCATTTACTCCATACTTGGTGGTGGTAAGCTACTATTGTAGGCACAGCTGCCCTGGGGTAGACTGATGGAAGCGAGGCAACCAGTCTGCGCCATCGGCCCCTCCGACCACCACCAACCACTCACTCACTCACTACATTCACCAGGCTTCCTGGTGTTACTGAACGGTCTCCCATCCAAGTACCGACCAGGCCCTTCCCTGCTTAGCTTCCAAGAACTGACAGGATCGGGCAGAGCAAAGGCCACACAACCAAAGTGCACGGTCATTACATGACATAAAAACAAATAAATGCCACATATAAAAGAGCTGCTGCGACATCATCGCCATTGATTGTTTCCAGAGTCTGTTAGCCTGCTCAATGTATTTTCCCTATAGCCGTTAGCGTTAGCCATCCCACATCGCAAATCATGAACAATCCAGATGTTTTCAGCCGGTGTTAACCCATCGACCACAATTAGGTCAAAGCCTTGATAGAAATCATTAATGAATGTACAGACCTTTGTTTTGAGAGTTTACTTTAAATACAAATCATGCTATAAAAGTGTCCTAAATGCTAAGTTTCTGCTTTTTGTGGGTTGGATACACATGTGTCCACTAAATTTAATCTAATAAAATATTAATGATAAACGAACCACAGAAATTATTAGAGATGCACCGATACCAGTATTGGGTATCAGGCCAATACCACATGCTTGTACTCATACTCACACTCATTAATCTGGTGCCGATACCCGATACCGCTGGGGAGAGAAAAGAGCAACAAACTGGAGAATTCTTTAGTGGAAATACAATATTCCACATAGAGCTGACTTCATCACAGACTACACTCCCTAAATCAGAGTCTGTGCTGGATTTAACCAGAGCTAAATGTTGTTAGCGCTGCAGCGTGGAGTCTGCAGTGTTTCCAAGATACAGGCTAATGTTGCTAAACTAGCCACTAGCGGCTAACAGCTCTGGTGATTCTTAAGCCATTTTATTCCAATCCAACTGTCAAACTAGCCCTGCGACTAAAAAGTACTCGAAGTGAAATTGAGCTGTAGCAAAAACAGTGAAAATGCTGTAGCTACTGGCTAACTTGCTATAAACACACGAGAAAATCCACACGGAGCCGTAGTAAAGGCGAATAGAGACCATTCAGCTGCAGTAATAAGTAACCATCTCAATACTATTGTTAAATTAAAATAGATAAATGAATAAAGCCCAGGCATTGAGGAGCTTTTAGACATGAGCTGTTCTGTCTATGATGGACAGGGCAATACAAATAAAAAAATAATATTGAATGAAAAATTAATTACTGACCAATCTGCTGTGAAAAAGTCAGTCTATAAACCGTATATTCACTTTAAAAAGTATGTTGAAGAAAATGCCTTGTACTCGTATCGGTATTTGGTATCGGCACGTACTTAAATCAAAGTACTCGTAAAGGTTCATCCCTAGAAATGATAGAAATTCCATGAAAAGGACAAAACATACCTCTCTTTAGTGTTACTTTAGTGGCTCCTGGCTCCTCTATTTATTTGTATGGGGATGGAACCTTCAATTTCAATCGGGCCCGGGATTCGGCAGCTAACAAAATGTGCGCATTTGTAGCAACCGGCTCAGAGCTATTGTGTTCAAAAAAGAATACATAGGCTCGTTCTATTAAAATCAAAATCATTGTTTATTCCCTAAGATTATAATCTAAAACACAGAGAGGTACATCTGGGCATGTTAACCGGCCAGCCAGGAGGGGAGAGAGAGGGAGGAGCGGCCCCGTGCCTGGCCTTTTATAAACACAAGAAGTGGGCGTCTCCTTGTTGAAGAACCAATCAGTGCCTTTAGAATACTCTTCTTCTGCGCGATCTGACTCCGCATTCTAACACACTGCCCCTCAGTGGATATCAGAATAAAGACAACAACGATACAGTAAAATGTCAGCCCAATTCAAATCAACCCCAAAAGCACAGATTAGAATCAACACAGTTTCATATATAATCATTAAAGCCTATTATGACAAAAACATATATAGAAATATTCAATAGAGCTAAAGGCATTTCTGTGGTTTCTATGGTTAGCATTGTCCGTGCAGCGACATCACCTGCCTTCCCAAATCACAGACCGTCTTTGAAACGCCCCTGAGTTTCGCGACTGATCACCCGAGATCCCATCGCAAAGTCCACACATAGCAGAGTTTGATATTTTTCATTTGTGCGTAATATCGTCGCCATAACGACGCTCTTTCTCTTTATCTGAACGTCCCCGTGTATTCGCCCGGTCACGGCCGCGCTCTCAAATCTCAAAAACAAGCCGCTCCCTCCTTATCTCCACGTGTGATAAACGGGAGGTCCGGGGTGCGACTCCTCTAATGTCCGCGCCGCTCGATCCTTATCTCCACACCGCTTCGGTTTGATAACGGGGGGAAGAAAAATGCTCGAACGAATCGGGCGGCGTCGTTTTGGCCGCTTCTAACCGAAGGCGACTGGTGTAATTGTTTTGGCGTCAATCCCGCGCTTCCATCGCTTGAAAGTTTAGATAAAGCGTTGGAGGAGTTTGCCATTCGTTATCCAGATCTTCTGTCGGCCCATAAAGAATGAGTCTGGCCCGTGTTGATTAGAATTGAATGAGGTTCAGCAAATGAAGATTAAACGGCCTCGAAATGCAGTGGGACAGACAAAAAGGCAATAAGAGAAAGTGGGGAGAGACAAAAACATGATGAACAGGCTCCGAGACTGAGATAAACAAACATGGCAATAAAAGTTGGCTAATGCTGAATGTTATATCTGTTTGTAACTAATATGAGAGTTCGAGAAGTGAAAGGAGAACTTTTTCAGTGGCACAGATCGGTTGTGTTTCAGAGACAGACGAGAGCAAACAAAAGCCAGTGACTTTCCTGCTGAGAGATGAGAATTGCAAACCCAGTGCTTCTAGGGGTGGGCCAAGATACAAATCCCACGAGACGAGACTTTGACATAATTTGCAATAATAAATAATATTTTGCAAATATGTTTCCTTTGTTTGGAGCCATTGTATTGTATAAGCCGAATGCCCATCTCGGCTCGCCCGTTGCATTATGGGTAATGGAATGTCTTTTGGCTACCAAACAATAATGATAGTTAGCGTAAAGCAACAAAGAAAGCTCTGATTTGGAGCGTTTTAACCGCTGGAAAGTTGATGATTTAAAGCGTTTTTGTCGTGGCCATGGAGCCTGTTACAATATTAGCTTAAAGTCTATTTTTACAACCAGGGCTGCGTACGGAGATAGACAGAAACCAAACTGCCATTCATACGAAGAGATGCTTCAAAGGTGACGACCAGTCCTTGTTCATATATGTGAGAAAAACATTTGTGACCCTTGAAGCGACTGTTGGACAAAGTCCAGGGTCTGAAACTGTGGCCTCATGTCGCCGATATTCACAACATTTAAACTGGAATGAGAAATAAAAACATAGAATCGCTCTTTTCTTTTTTTTGTCAATAAGGAGGTGGACAGTAGACAAAATCTTTTTTATAAATTCTGACCAGAGAGATCCACATACACACGTAGGCTATGCCATCGAAATGTACTTTATTTGTATTTTTTTTATGAGTGATCTGTTGGTGCCTGGCCGCCTCCCTCGGGAGGTGTTCCAGGCATGTCCTGTTGGGAGGAGGCCTCGTGGAAGGCCCAGGACACGCTGGTGGGACTATGTCTCCGAGCTGGCCTGGTGTTGCCTCGGGGTCCCCCAGAACAGCTGGAGGAGGTGTGCGTGGATCGGGAAGTCTGGGCATCTCTGCTGAGACTGCTGCCCCCGCGACCCGGCCCCGGATAAAGCGGAAGAAAATGGAAGAGGAGGAGACACAGACTTAGATTTAGTATCTACACAGCCCATGCCAGACCCTGACGCACAGGAGGCTTTTAAACATTAAACAGACTGTGATCCTTAGTTAGACTGACCTCTTTCTTCCTCAAATGGCCTTTCATTTTTGTGTCTTGAATTCACCGTGAGACTCCCCCCAAGCAAGAGCAGAGACCTGAGCACTGGACTAATATTTCCGTATTTCCTGGTTCCATTCTGGACTCGAGCAGCAGCGTTTCTGAGCAGGATTTCTCTTCTGGATTTCTCTTCTTGTTGTGATTCGGCGGCTCCCACGTCTTCTCCTCTGACGGGCAGGACCGCAGCTGCACCGCTCCGTTCTCCTCATATTAAACTGATTCCTCATTTTAATCTCCATTTTCTCTGTGTCGGCGGCTCCTCCTCCAGGTCACCGAAAACACCAGTCCATTATCTGCATGAGGCACAGGCACAGGAAATGTCCGTCACAGGTCTGATGGACCGACACTGAGGATGCGGCGTGAGCTCGAGTCGCAATGAATTGGTTTATGGTTAATATCAATAATGATCATGGGCAAAGGTATTTAGAAATGTTCTGCTTACTGCCCAACTCCTGTTCTGAAAACTGTTGTTCAAAACACCTGCCTATTACTGTCCTATGGTGTGGTCCAATGCTACACAAAAGCATCTTCAGAAACTTCACATTGCTCAGAACAGAGCGGCTACAGTTGTGCTTTAAACCGGGACAAACCCTGTACGCGAGTTCCAAAAACATGCTGCTCAGGTTGGCCCACAATGGCGGCTCAGGACTAACACCTGAACGCAATTTTGTTGTACAGTTGTGGAATGGATTACTTACAGGTGCTCGTCATATAATTAGAATACCATGAAAAAGTTCATTTATTTCTGTAATTCAACTTAAAATGTTGTAGTTGCAGAAATTACTAATAACGGAAATCAAACAGTTGTCTTTTGGTGATTTATTATAAGCAGTAGAAAATGATAATTTGTGAATAGCAAATGAATAAAATAATAAAAATATAAGTGAGACTGACGAGCAGTGTTATTTTCGTCGACTAAAATATTTAGTCTTAATTTTAGTCAAACTGATATTTTTGCTGACTAAAATTGGACTAAAACTCAATTAAACGTTTTTCATGAGACTAAAACTATGACTAAAATGTCCAGATATTTTAGTCGACTAAAATAAGACTAAATAAAAATGAAAAGGAGAGACTAAAATCACCCAAACTTCTATTGACAGTCTGAAAGCTCTGAGCTTTGTTCATGTGGGAGCAGCTCCATGAAGCAGAGGACCTGATTAAATATGATTATAATGAATATTATAAATGCAAAGTCGACTAAATTTGTCTTAAATTTAGTCGACTAAATTTACTTGCAATTTTAGTCGACTAAAACTAGACTAAAATTGAAGATATTTTTTTGACTAAATCTTGACTAAAATTGAATTACATTTTCGTCAAAAGACTAAGACTAAAACTAAATTAAAATATGTTGTCAAAATTAACACTGCTGACAAGACAATAATGTGATCACATCAAATCCTAAAGTCAAGTCTGAAGTTTCTAACCCCTTCACTCCCAGTTACTTTCTCCGTTGACCCTCCTCCCAGAACAGCAAGCTGGGAGAGAAGACACTGGTCAAGCCTGATAAGAAACCCATAAACAATGTAAGGCAGTTTTATGGTTGCTTCTCGTCCTGTTTAGACCAGAACTGAGATCACCAGATCAGACAGGTCAACAGGTCATCTTTGTATACATTTTCCCATGGGGACACCTGAGTCTGGTACAAAGGTTCACATACCAAGATGATTACAACAACACTTCAGTGCACAATGATAGTTTTCATGGAAATTATACAATTAAATCAATTGCCCAACTACAATGTGAAACTAATATATGATATAGACTCATTACATGCAAAGTAATGACAGTAATGTCAAGACTTTGTTATAATTTTGATGATTATGTCTTAGAGTCCATTTTCAAAATATTCTAATTTTATGAGATTTTTAATTTGGGGTTTTTACAAGCTGAGCCATAATAATCAAAATAATAACAAATAAAGGCTGTACTTATCTCACTTTCCATGTAATGAGTCTGTCATATATTAGTTTCACAGTTTAAGTTGAACAACAGAAGTGAATGCACTTCTTGTGTGTTTAATGATAGAGGAGACGAATGTTTAAACTGTTAGTTGTATCCAAACTTATTCCCAGTTCTTCACAGGGATGAGTTCATGAGCATGTTTCACAACTTTTAGGGTCACAGTCACAGCAATGCTGACAAAAACTATAGCCTGCAAGCTCACAGGTGATAAAAATGCTTTATAATAAGTAAGCAAGTGCAGCGCTGCCATTGTGGGCCGACCTGCATGTGTTTAGAGGTAAGGAAACCAGAGCACCTGGAGGAAACGTGGCTGGCTGCCTTCAGTCTCCTCTGATCCCTTGAAACGGTGCAGCGCCTCCTGGGTTTTAACATGGACAGTCCTTTTCCCACAAACCACTGTATATTCAATAAAATAACTAGTTTAATTTGACTATACTGAATAAAAATGGGGTACAAAGACAAAGTGTTATCAGTCACCTTGAGTCTCTCACTCTGAAACCAAAAAATCAGGTTAGAAATCTAGGAGTAATCATGGACTCAGACCTGAACTTAAACAGCCACATCAAAGCAATAACATCATCAGCTTTTTACCATCTGAAGAACATCGCTAAGATCAGAAGAATAGTGTCAAAACCAGACTTAGAGAGACTCATCCATGCATTAGTCTCCAGCAGGTTAGACTACTGTAACGGCTGCTCACTGGCCTTTCTAAACCAGCTGTTAGAGCTGCAGAACATCCAGAACGCTGCTGCTCGAGTCCTGACAAGAACCAGGAAATACGACCACATTAGTCCAGTGCTCCGGTCTCTGCACTGGCTTCCTGTCACTCAGAGAATAGAATTTAAAACAGCTCTGCTTGTGTACGAGTCTTTTCATGGTTTAGCACCAAAGTCCATCTCTGACATGTTAGAGCCGTATGAACCATCTCGGGCCCTGAGAACTTCAGGGAGGGGTCTCCTGGTGGTTCCCAGAGTCAATAATAAACACGGTGAGGCTGCGTTTCAGTTTCATGCAGCTAAAATCTGGAACAGTCTTCATGAGGATGTGAGACAGGCCTCAACTCTGACAATGTTCAAATCCAGGCTGAAAACAGCTCTTTTTACCCGTGCATATGAAAACTGAAAGTATTTTATCTGCACTCTTGCCTTTTACTGTAACTGATTAACTTTATGTTGATGTTTTATTGATTGATTTTATCTGTTTTCTTGTAATTTTCTGCAACTGTGAAGCACTTTGAATTGCCTTGTGTATGAAATGTGCTCTACAAATAAACTTGCCTTGCCTTGCCTTACAGGGCTATGTTTTGTGTAACTGAAGTTTGGACATCCTTGACTTTGAGCTGGACTTATTTGTGTGAACTCAACCCAACAGCATTTTCCCATCGTCATCTGTGCAGAACTTGGAAGTGAATCCTGCCATAACTGGAGGCACAGCGTCTCCCTCCATCACGCTCCTGTCAGCCAGGCATAATAACCATGTCTCTATCTCTGCTGTCTCTCATCTGGCTCCAAACATGTGTCTAATGAGAGCAGAGGATTCAAAGGCCGTTTGATCCACTGTCTCCTGCTCTTTCATTTCTCTGCATTGATCTGGACTCTGCTTTACATGGGGATTAGACCTGGCTCAGACTGGAGTCAGACCTGGCCAGGCCTAGACTAGATTTAGGCCTGAGCTGCTTCCAAGGTTTTGTTTATCTGTTTTTAAACTAGGGATGCACTGATCCGGTACTGGTGTCAGATATCGGGGCAACAGTGGCGCAGATAGTGGAGCAGGTCGTCTTGTGACTGAAGGGCTGGTGGTTCGAATCCCGCAGGTGCACACTGTTGTTGTGTCCTTGGGCAAGACACGTCACTCACCCCACCTCCAGTGTCTGACGCTGCTGAATGGATGAGCGTGTGAATGGGTGAGAGGTTCCTTGATGTAAAGCACTTCTGAGACACTGAAGAGGCACCGAGAGCCCCTCACACCTGCAGCACAGTGAAGGCGTCACAGGCGGAGCTACAGGGAACGAGGAGGTATCCAGGCAAGACTCCCAGCTAAGCCACACATGCCTTCTATTGTTGTGGCTAATGGACGTTCACTGGAGAATAAAACAAAACGGCTAAGCTCTTTCCAGAAGATGGTGGAAGGCTGTTGTGGAGCGGAGGGAGCTGCACAGGAGGAAGAGGAAGGAGGAGGTGGAGCTGACCAGTGCAGGACACCACGCTCTGAAACGGGGCAAACCCAGGAGGCGCTGCACCGTTTCAGAGGATCAGATGAGACTGAAGGCAGCCAGGTTTCCTCCGGATCAGGTCGGCCCACAGTGGCAGCGCGGCTCAGTTGCAGCGGCTCAGGACTTAAACCTGAACACTATTTTGTTGTACGGTTGTGCAATGACAAATAAAGCACTTACTTAACTATTTTGAGTGCCTAATGAAGGCAGCAAAGCGGAGCCGATACTGGGGAACAATATGATCGGATACTGAACTGATGCCTCTATTCTTACCATTTTAAAAACTCAACTTTTACCAACTTCATCTAAGTCAGTCTCCCATAGCTCTCCATCCCTTTCTTCACTCACCAAAGGTTTTCTACATTTCTACATGTGCTTGATAAGTCGGAATTTAGAGGCATTTTCAGTTTTCTTTGAACATTTTCAACAAAATCTGCAAACATTTGAGTACATAAAGTAAAGTATGAAGACAAAATGTAATTAGTTTGCTTTATTTATGTTAAAATGTCATGTTTTTCAATGTTTTTGTTACATAAAAGTAGCTTGGCAGGTAAAAAAGCAAAGTGCTGTAGCTAGCAGCGGCATGCAAGTGATCGCAACAATTAATCAAGACAGGGACAGACACTATGTCCTAAAAATAATTTTGGCCACTGGAGTTTATAAAATGCTGTTGAAGAATAACTGATCTAATGCACAACTTGCGATGATCAGATCACTTAATGTTGTTTATTAAAGGCACTATACCTGATATTTTCTTAGTAGTGGAATTTTTGTTTTGTCCTCCTTTAGTATATTGTAAACTCAAGACATTTGTGGGGGAAAAAAACACTGTGCATCTAAATACAACGTTTTCTGGCATTTCTGTGACAATGACCCTGAAAAGGTCCCTATAAACTCGTCCCTGTGAAGAATCGGGATATTACAAATATGTTAGAAAAGTTAGGAATGAGTTTGGACCACAATTAACATATTTATTTAATGGCTGCCTATTTCATTGTTTGTAAAAAATATATATATATAAATAAATAAATAAATAAATGGTATAGTGCCTTTAACCCTTTATACAGTGGGCCACTCATTGAAATACTTTGAAATATATAATTTCAACTGAAGAGTGTTATGGGGGACATAACATAAGTTTATTTCTGTTTCTCATTATTTGGTTCACTGCCCTTTAAGTGGTAAAAAAATACAAAGGTTTATATATAAAATATACTAAAAGTACTTTCAGGTGTCAGGGGGGCTGGTATTCAGGAGGCGTTGTTGAATATTTGTTATTAATGCATTTATTTTGGGTTTATGCATTTACAGATTAAAAGGTTACTACAGATTAAAATTAAAATACATAAATAGTACAATTCATATTAGATCCAATATCTAAATTAAGGATTAAAAGCTATTTAATAGCACAAGTTTAATTACAGTAGAACATGTTTTCCTTTCAATGAATGCACCAGATTCACCACCAGATGGCGCTGGTGCTCCGCCGGTTGGCCGAAGTTGTTATGGTTCAAACTTAGATGCGGCGAAGAAGAAGACAAAAATGCAATGCGATGAGCTAGAATGCAGTATGTTAGTCAGTGAACGCAAAAGGCATTGTAACATGATCTGCAGCAATCTTCAGTAAACGCTGAATTAATTTGAAATCGATTGTCTGGACATTTTTCTTTTGGATAAGAGATGTTACAGCTAAATCTACAACATTTTTTGGTGCCGAAACCCGGGACTGGGAGCAAAATAAGAACTTTGTTGGGATCGCGCCGATAGCTGTAACAACAACACGAAGACAAAAAGGAAAAGATGTCGGAGAAACTACAACGATTAAAACAGAAACGGACTGTGCTGCGGTCGTCCGTTACGAAGCTGCTTCAGAATATTCAAGATGAAACAAGTAAGACCAACGTGAACTGTGATCGTTTGCTGGAAATGTTAGCCATGTGTGGCATTACATGCCTGGAGGCGGGCTTTCCACAGGGCCCGGGCGCTCATTGGTCACCAGCGCTAGTCGGCAAATCATAAAAGTGCGTACTCTTTTCACTCCCCTTTGACCTCACGCACGTGTCCGCCCACCGGCATTCCACTTCCGTGTTTACAGAAGCCGCACGGCAGGTAAGAGAAGCTCCGCGCTCCTCTCCTCAAATTCTAGTCTTCATAGCTAATCGGACATTTTATTTTTAGCACGGACAGTCGCGCATACAACCGCGGACCTGCGCGCCTCGCTATAAAACCGATGGTAAGTCGACTTCCTCTCTTTTGAGCACTAGAGCTCCGTAGCTGTAGCTTAACATAGCCTTCTGTTATAGGCCGCAGTGTAGCTCTCTAGCTGAGCCTCTCTCCTCCATAGGAGCTGCATTTCAGCCCCAAAGTGGTGAGTAATGCCTGTGCCTTTGGTGTGAGGGCTCCAGTATTCCAATCTAATATTTCGTCC
The DNA here is from genome assembly GCA_007210695.1 of Neogobius melanostomus. Taxonomy (NCBI): domain Eukaryota; kingdom Metazoa; phylum Chordata; class Actinopteri; order Gobiiformes; family Gobiidae; genus Neogobius; species Neogobius melanostomus. Next base: position 4,777,754 of record VHKM01000122.1, on the reverse strand, counting down.
TCCACTTTTTACTTCAGACGCTGCTGTTTTGCTCCACCTCGCTACACGCTACTACTCTGCTGCGTTGCAGCGATTGTTTACGCTGTGTTCTACCTATACCATCATTCACCTATCCTACCCGCTGCTGCAACGTTACGGCGCTCGCTCTGCCGGCATTTAGACCTCGCTAACACACTCCTGGCTGCGGTTCCATTGTGGTCGTGTGGACCACTTTCCCTGGTCCATCTACAAGCTGCAGGTTGAGTGCTGCTCGGTCTGATATTACACCCACAAGGAATCTAGCGCCTGTCCTAAGGAGGTGGCGCTGCAACGCCGTGTGGAACGTTATCCCTTTGGAAAGCGACGCACGGGATTATTGACTATGGACTGATTTCTTTCTCAATTGTAATTTTAAACTTTTGTTTTCCTAGGAGCTGACTACCGAGCCTAGTGGTGGTGGTGGATCCCCTGGTGGTGGCCCCTTTTTGGTTTGTGGTGCACTTTCACTATTTATTGCTTTACTATTTTGTTGTGTTTTGATATTAGTTAGGTTGTCCCACCCACGGTTGTCCCCCCTCCATCCACAGGTAAACCCTGCTCCTAGGTTCTCACGTTTGTTTTGTATGTATATAGAAAACTTGGTACCTTTTTATTAAAAAAAAGAACGCATTTGATAACGTTAAAATTTTAACTTTTCTACTATCAATAAAGCTCGTCAAATCGAACTGAACAGTCTCCGGCCTCTCAGTAAAAGTGAACCTGTGTGCTGTACCCCATATTCTCCAGGCGAAATTCCTGGTGTGGCGTTGTCGGCCCTGGTACAGTAGCATTAAGCGCTGTACCTGGCAATCGATCAAATTTACACCCCCCTCTGGCCACACATGTTAGCGCAGAAGGAAAAGAGCCTGCAAGAGATTGAACCAGGCATTGAAAATGAGATTCCTTTGGAAGAGTTAGATGCGGATGTGGTGCGAACAATGGACTATCAAGACAGCATTGATTTATGGAGATCACGGGCAGAGAGAGCGATAGAAAGGGCTGCCATACAACAACAACAACAAAGTCACGGGGCTGGAGCCATAGAGCGTCCACAACGACTGAGTGATGCAAGTACACGGTCAACAACAAGCAGACCCCCAGTAAAACTACCTAAGCTCACAATAAGCAAATACAATGGAGAAGTGTGCATGTGGCAAGAGTTTTGGGACCAGTTTGAAAACGCTATTCACCAAAACCCAGATTTGAGCAAAACTGAAAGATTCAATTATCTGAAGTCATATCTCATCGGGCCAGCTGCTCGCGCTATTGCAGGGCTGAAGGTAACTGACACAAACTATGACACAGCAGTAGACATGCTTAAGCAAAGATTTGGCAGGAAAGATCTCATTGTGAGTGCACACATGTCTAAGTTACTGAATCTAAGCCCAGTTAAAAGATCCTCAGACATTGTTGCCTTTAGACAACTCTTTGATGATGTGGAAGTGCAAATAAGAAGCCTGGAAGCTTTAGGCGTTCCGTCAGACAAATATGGAGGTTTACTGTGCCCCATACTGCTACAAATAATTCCTGATGACCTTGCCCTTGAGTTTACACGCAAAACGGATTTAGGGCAAGAGCTGAATGTTGCCGATCTTGTTAGCTTTTTGCAGCAAGAAGTTGAAAGCAGGGAGCGTGCTGCACATTTGACGAAAGCTAGAGACAAAGATGCACATGCTACTCAGAAACAACATTACAAACCAGATTCAAGCAGAGAAAAGTGGAAAAGAGCTAATGTGCCATCAGCTGCAGCCCTCCACACAGGCAGTTCGAATACACCACTTGTGCACAATTGCATTTTCTGCAACAGTACCAGCCACAAGTCAGAACAGTGCACAGAAGACACAGTCACAAGCAGGAAAGAAAAGTTAAAGAAAATGGGAAGGTGTTTCATACGTCTAAAACCTAGACATCTTGCTCGAGTCTGCAGATCCAAAAATGTGACATGCACTGACTGTGGAAGGAGACATCATGCTGTTGTGTGCGACAAAGGTGGGCAACCAACAGAAAACACGGATGCCGCTGAGAACACAAGTGATGCTGTAGTCTCCTCAGTCATTCCACATGCAGCCAAACAGACTCCGGAAAAATGTGATACAGTGCTGTTGCAAACGGTGAGAGCAAGGATTGAAGGACCCGGAGGAAAGAAAATTGTGCGTTGTTTGATTGATGGAGGAAGCCAACGGAGTTTTGTTCATGAGAAACAAGTGAAAGATTTAAAGCTGCCAATATTAAAACAAGAGACACTGAACCTCCACACGTTTGGCTCCAAGAACCCAGTGACCACAAAATGCAATGTCATTAAACTAGTCCTGGAGAATGTGAGAAACAAGGATCAGAAAATCGAAATTGGAGCTGTTCAAACGCCACAGCTTTGTACTGCAGTCATGAAAGTTCCCAGTGAACACATCCAACAGCAGCTGGAGAAAAAGGGTCTACCAGTAGCAGATGTGTCAACAGGAGATAAGGATGATTTGGAACTGTCAGTACTCATTGGAGCAGATTACTACTGGAGAGTAGTAACAGGTAAAACTGAAAGACTTTCAGATGCCTTAGTGGCTATAGAAACCAGATTTGGCTGGACAGTGCAAGGTCCAGTTGTCATGTCCAGTATGAATGAAGCAACATGCATGCACATTGGAATCAGTGAAAATCCAGTGAACATTTCAAACCAGCTAAGAGCATTTTGGGAAATAGAATCACTGGGCATCTCCACCAAAGGTGAGGAAACACCAGATGACACGAAGGCCAAAGAGAGCTTTGACAGGTCAGTCAGATTCATGAATGAGAGATATGAAGTCGCATTGCCATGGCGCCAAGACACCCCTGAACTCTCAGACAACAAGAAAGTTGCACAGAAAAGGTTTGAAACATTAAAAAGAAAACTGAAATGTGACGTGACATTGTTCAAAAGATACAATGATGTGATTGAAGAATATACAGCGCAAGGAATATGTGAAGATGTGCCAGAGAGCAACCATTCAGCGACAGAAAATGTGACATACTACTTACCTCATCATGCTGTAATCAGAGAGGACAAGGTAACTACCAAGCTAAGAGTAGTGTTTGATGCTTCGTCACATGAAGAAGGTTGTTCCTCTTTAAATGACTGTTTATTACCTGGCCCAAACCTGAATGCTGACCTCATTAGCATTTTAATCAGATTCCAACAAAACCCTGTAGCCTTCACAGCAGACATAACCAAAGCTTTCCTGCAGATATCCATTACTGAAAGTGACAGAGATGCTGTGAGATTTTTCTGGCTTACAGGACCCCCAGATACTGGGAGCACCAACACACGCATAATGAGAATGACTCGTGTTGTGTTTGGAGTAACTTCAAGTCCATTCTTACTTGCAGCCACAATCAGACATCATCTGGAGAAATACGAAGCTGACCAATCAGATACAGTAAAACTGATGAGAGACTCACTTTATGTGGATGATCTGATTGCTAGCTCGAATAATGCAGAAGAAGCATACAAACTTACAACTGGAGCAAGAGAGATATTGGCCGCTGCCAACATGAACCTGTGTAAGTGGACGACAAACTCCAATGAACTGAAAACCATGTGGTCAAACAGTAACCTTGATTTCACACAAGAAGCAGAGACAAGTGGAAGTGTGCTGAAAGTGCTTGGTCTGGTGTGGAGACCAGACACAGGCGACTTTGCATTTGACCTCAAACACTTGATGAACATTCTGAAGGGAAAAGAGAATACAAAGAGGAGTGTTTTGAGATCATCTGCCAGAATCGTTGACCCCATAGGTTTCCTAACACCCTTTACCATTCGAGTCAAATGTCTGTTTCAGGAAATGTGGCGACGGGGCCTGAACTGGGATGACGAGCTGCCTCCAGACCATTCACAAGCATGGCAACAGTGGTGCGTGGAGCTTCCTCAGATCCATCAAATAGTCATTCCAAGGTGGTATGGAACAGAACAACTGTCAGACACATCACAAGTACTCCATGTTTTCACAGATGCAAGCGAAAGAGCCTATGGTGCAGTTGCATACCTGCAAGGACAAACAGAAGAAGGGACTATGACTGCACTGGTTGCATCCAAGTCAAGAGTGGCACCAATCAAAACGTTAACACTGCCTCGCTTGGAGCTAATGGGAGCTGTGATTGGAGCAAGGTTGGCAAATAACCTTTTAAAGGCACTAGACATGCAAAACACCCAACTCAGAATGTGGTCAGACTCAACGATAGTGATCCACTGGATTCGCAGTTCATCAAAGAAATGGAAACAGTTTGTTGCCAACAGAGTAATGGAAATACAAAGTCTGACCCCACCAGAACTATGGACACATTGTAGCGGAACGACCAACCCAGCTGATCTCACAACAAGAGGTCAGTCTGCATCAAAGTTAAAAGAGGAAGCGCTCTGGTGGTCAGGCCCACCATTTTTGAAAGAAAACAGGCTTCAAACTACACTGGCAGAGACAACACAAGAAACGCTCTCAGAAGAAGAGGTTAAATCTGAACAAAAGACAAGTCAAGTTGCAGTACATCTCAGTAACAGTGAGAGCGTGCAATCTGATTCCTTGCTGCAGCTGGAAAAATACAGCAAGCTACAAACTGTGCTAAGAGTAACTGCATGGATTCAAAGATTTCTCCACAACTGTCGTTCAAAGCAAAAGAAAAGAGGAGAAATAACAGCAGAGGAAATATCAGAAGCTGAAAAGGTATGGATACGTGAAGCACAACTTAACAGTTTTGAAAGAGAAATAAAAGAGCTGAAAGTTGGAGAAGATGTGCACAAAGACTCAAAAATCTGTGACTTTAAACCTTTTCTAGACGAGCATGGTTTAATCTGTGTAGGAGGAAGGCTGCAACAGTCAGGTATGAGTTTCCATGAGCAGCACCCATGGTTGTTACCATCAAGTCACAGATTTGCACAACTTCTGATCAACTACAGTCACGAAAATGTCATGCATTCAGGCGTGAGAGACACTCTAGTTCATTTACGAGAGAAGTACTGGATTCCACGTGCAAGACAGCTAGTCAAAAAATGCATTTCGGACTGTACCATTTGTAAAAGATTCAAAGTGAAAGCAGCACAGCAAATGGCTGCACCTCTACCCAAAGACAGAGTAACAGAGGCGCCACCATTTGAAATCACTGGAGTAGACTTTGCAGGCCCGCTGTTTGTAAAGTCCAAGAATGCTACAGAGAAGGCATATGTAGCACTTTTCACCTGCGCAGTGACACGTGCAGTGCACCTTGAACTGGTTTCAAGTTTATCAACAGAAAGTTTCCTCTTGGCACTCAAAAGATTCATTTCAAGGAGAGGACTTTGCAGAATAATCTACTCGGACAATGCACAAACTTTCAAGAGAGCAGATCAAGATCTAAAGGAACTGTGGAAAGCAATGAAAGAGCCCGAGCTGCTGGAATATTTCTCTGAAAAGGGAATCAAGTGGAAATATATTGCAGAAAGAGCAGCTTGGTGGGGTGGTTTTTGGGAAAGACTAGTGCGCTCTGTAAAAGCATGTCTCAAAAGAGTAATGGGCAGAGCATCTTTGAGCTTTGAAGAGTTCTCTACTGTCAGAAATAGAAGCCACCATCAACTCAAGACCGCTCACCTTTGTGTACAATGATTTGCAAGAACCACAACCTTTGACGCCAGCTCATTTTCTAATAGGGAAACGACTCACCTCCTTACCTCCAAAGCCATTCTGCACAGCAGGTCAGACAACAAATGCAAACAAAGAAGAACTGACCCGAAGATGGAAATACCGCCACAGACTGGTAAATGAATTTTGGAAGAGATGGAGGAGTGAGTATTTACTGGACCTCAGATCGGCTCACACTCGTCAAACCCCAAATCCAACGCATCTCAAACCCGGAGATTTAGTTCTCATTGGAGATGACCGGATGCCACGTTTAACATGGAAAACAGGACTTGTCACAGAAGTGTTCCCAGGAAGAGATGGACTAGTCAGATCCTGTGCTGTCCGCACTCCAACAGGGACAACGTTAAGAAGACCAGTTCAGCTACTATATCCTTTTGAAGTTAATGCTTGAACTGTCTTCTTGGGGGGAGGATGTTGAATATTTGTTATTAATGCATTTATTTTGGGTTTATGCATTTACAGATTAAAAGGTTACTACAGATTAAAATTAAAATACATAAATAGTACAATTCATATTAGATCCAATATCTAAATTAAGGATTAAAAGCTATTTAATAGCACAAGTTTAATTACAGTAGAACATGTTTTCCTTTCAATGAATGCACCAGATTCACCACCAGATGGCGCTGGTGCTCCGCCGGTTGGCCGAAGTTGTTATGGTTCAAACTTAGATGCGGCGAAGAAGAAGACAAAAATGCAATGCGATGAGCTAGAATGCAGTATGTTAGTCAGTGAACGCAAAAGGCATTGTAACATGATCTGCAGCAATCTTCAGTAAACGCTGAATTAATTCGAAATCGATTGTCTGGACATTTTTCTTTTGGATAAGAGATGTTACAGCTAAATCTACAACAGGCGTTGTGTTTTGTGATATTGATGTTTGAATGATCACACCTTGAGCTTTTGTAATGTGATTGTGCTTTACGTGCAGTGGGCGGAGTCAGTCACTTCCAATATTGTTGACTAATATATTTAACTAAAAATAACCTTTGGCAACATAAAAACATAGTCCTAGGGTTTATTGGTTCTTTTGTCAAGAAAATAATGTAAGTATGAATAACAGGTGCAACGGGCAAATGTCCGAATATGGACAAAACTAATTAACTTTAGGTTTAAGTGAACAGGGTACGATCAAGAGGCGCAGACAAATGTTTAATATCCAATCCTGGTCATATTCCGTCTCAAAAGCTTTGTCTCCGAAAAGACAGTTGTCCAAGAACAGCTCAAACACGAGCCTCAAATCACACGCGCTGCTCCGAGTGCTTTAGCCTCCGTGTGAGAAAAAGCCAAAATGAAACTACCACGGCGCCGCTTTATTTATTTCCTCTTTTTTTTTAAGTTAAGTGCGCTACAATTTGTTTTCTGTTTTGCTTTGTATTGTGAGCCCAGCGGTACATTTTATTATAAAGCAGCTTTGAAAGCATTGCCAATTTTATTCTAAGATTATAAATACTGTCTAATGACGAACATTTAAGCTATTTTTCTTTATATATATTTCAAAACTAACGTATTATTTTTTATATCGTACTTGCACCGTGATGCACAAAACCACTGTGAACCGAACCGTGAGAGCTGATCCCCTAATATTTATCCATCAATATTCCACTGTCTCTTGAATTTCAGTGTTTATAAGTAATGATTGATAATGGTTATTAAGCAAATGGGAAAGAGGAAAAGTAAATAAAAATAAATGCTTATACATATTGGTAAACTGCATACATTTCTATCTTCGTGTTGTCTTCTTACTTTGGAAGTCTTGTAATCATCATGTGATTTTCTTCTTGTTAAACATGAATGTTTTTCTTTAGCAAAGCTGCTGTACGTAAAGTCAATATCAGAGGTGGGAGTAAGTCACTAAATGCAAGTCTCGAGTCAAGTCCAAGTCGTTAAGGTCCAAGTCCCAAGCAAGTCCAAGTCGATTGGTCATGGGGTCAAGTCAAATCAAGTCAAGTCATAGCTTTTGCCAAGTCAAGTCAAGTCAAGTCTTTCTTTAGCCGGCAAGTCACCTCAAGTCGCAACCGTCAGCGTTAAGCCTAATTCTTCTTTTCAAAATGTGTTTAATCTACTTGAAAATATAAAGTGCTTTCTCAAGATTTAGCAATTTTGAAAATGTAGGCTAAAATCAAACTTTTTAAAATATAATGTATTTGGATTTAAAATCTAATTAATATTTAATCGCCACAAAATGTAATATATATATTTATTTGAAATGCTCCAGTCTATGTACAAAATTACTGGGACAGCATTTTAAGGAAGGGAGCCCGGGGGCCTACTTAAAAAAATTTAAACAGACTCTTTTAAATATGAGCTGCTTTTCCCTGCAGTCTGAAAGATAAATATAACATTATATTTTATTTTTTGTTAGTTGCTGGCAGTTTTTCTGTCAGTGGTTCCCCTGGAATGCCCCAGTCCCTGTATACTCGGATTCGCCCCTGCTTAAAGTCAATTCCGCGCAGCCTTCAGTCCCGCTGTCACTGGGCTCTGTGTGGCTGCGGAAAATAGCCTCTAAATGCTGTAACTTTCATGAGAACGCTTTAAAACACCGAAAAGCCCCCAGGATTTCTGTCATTAATCCAGCTGTTACCATCGTCGTTCTGGAGGCCGCACCGTAGCTTCAGTCATTGTTTCGAACGTTTTCCTGTCCTTAATAAATGTCTATGAATCTTCACCTCTTCACTCACTGTAGAAAACTTTTAATGCATTCAAAGAAACACACGTATTTCCTCCTGCCTTTTCGCGCTGTCTTGATTAGAAGCGCTCTGTCGGAAGCCGAAAAGCATGTGGCTAATTACCATATGTAAACATAGATGCGCCGCTTTTACGCAATGAATCCTGTTCTTTCAACAGTTTCACTCAAATAAATAATAACTATAAAGTCACAGCAAGTCATTCAGAGTCATTGGCCTCAAGTCCAAGTTAAGTCTCAAGTCACAAACAGGCAAGTCTAAGTCAAGTCAAGTCTTTCTGGAGCTTTGGTCAAGTAAGTCTCAAGTCCCGAAAATTGCGACTCAAGTCTGACTCGAGTCAAGTCATTTGACTCGAGTCTCCCACCTCTGGTCAATATAGACAAATGTAATTGTGTAATCCAGGAATTTGTAATGTAAAGTGTTATATTGTACGAGATGATGTATCACTGTAACCGGAATGTAAATTCATTTTGAATATGGGGGTAGGCACTTACAAGCTCTCTTGCTTCGGCCTCCTCCTTTTGAGTTTTTGTTACTTTTTTGTTACTTTATTTATTTTCTGCACTGCTACAATGTTAATGTAAATAATGTAAATAATCACTCAAATAAATTCCTAACTAACCTATTGTAGATGTAGCCGCTCATTCTGCTGGTGCTCTGGACAACAGGCTCCCTCCTTTCTGCACACTGCAGCGAGTAGGAAACTTTGCACTTGACTATATCATTACAGTGGTTCCAAAAGTGCGGGACGCCTGGGATTGCAGAGGCTCAGAGCTTTGTCTGGTCAAAGGGTCAGTTCATGAGTAGAAATCATCAAATATGTCCGTACTCCGACTACAGCAAGTGCAGGGGGGGCTTCAAGTAAAAGGGTTGGGAACCACTGGTCTATAGCTATAGTGAGTGACGAGTTATAGGGACTTGGGTGGACATTCCTTTGTAATAACTCATAATGTCAGAGGATGAAGTGTGGAGACTAGCGGAGGCAGTGCATATAACGCAGAATGCTCATTTCAATTTTTCCTCCAACTTCTTATTCCGGGTGATTTGTCATTTTTATATCTTGGCATGAATGTAAAGCTCGGCTGCATCTGTGCTCACTCGATGCCGAATATACATCTACACTGAGATGAATAAAACATTTTTCAGTCACTCTTTATGTGCTTTGGAAAAAGTAGAAATATACCATCATTTTGTCTAACAGAACCCATTTTTCCAAACTGTACATCACTCAAGAAAAGAAAAAAAAAGCTTCTTATTATGGCGTTTGTGGCTGGTCAAATGGTGCCACCTACTGAACAATCACAGAACTACACTGAAGATGAGCCGAGGCACTTTTTACTGCAATGAACAAATGTCTTCTTTAGGAGAAAGTGTTGCCAGGTTTTTTTAAGAGATGCCCGTCCTCTGCAAATGCATTGGCCTACTTTTTAGTTTGCATGAACTGGAATCATGCAGAGAAACGTGTTTGTTTCAATTACTTCCTTCTAACATCCACAAATCCACACCTGACTTTACTTGAGGCTCGTATCTATCTGTGCGCTGTGAATTTTTTTTCCTCGTTGCGCGTAAAAGGATTTAATAAAAGTTTTCTCTGCTACTGGAAGTATTTTTTTTTGTACGGACTTCCTTCATCTCTTTATTGAGTATTGTAATGGTATTTGAAAGGACTCGGCGAAATTGACACACATTAATTTCTCAACATGTTCGGGGACTCTCTTGATGATCAGAAATATGCAAAAAAAAGTGCTGTCAAACATCTAAATCCCACCCCCAATTTTTTCCCATTTTCCCCAAATTGAGTCATTTTTCTTTTTTGTTTACCCCCATGACATTGGAGATAAACTCAATATTGTAAATTTGCATATCTTTTGATATTAGTATCTTGTAGGCAAGTTTGCGTCGTGTAGGGCCGATTTCAATCACTGCCAAAACACCCAGGGCCAAACCTCACCACTGTAGCCTAAAGTAAAGAGCTTTGATTATTCTGCAAATGCCAATGTTTCACATCCGTGGTTCTCCTAAAGTTCTTCTCTTCTCTCTCTCAGGTGGTACGGCTTCGGGACCCACCACTATGGCAAGCCGCGATCTGTCATATATCGTAGTTTTTACTGAACAAGCTGAAATGATGATCAAAACAACCACATTTTTTACTGTTTATACGTTTTGTCCCCTTAACGTTTTTGGTAGTCATTGTATATAAGAGACCTCTATTTACTATTTAATTGTTTGCACATTTCCTGTCTATTCTGCACACCCTGAGTGTTTGTGAGTGCTGGATGTGACAAGTGAATTTCTCCATTGTGAGATCCATAAAGGCTTACCTTATCTTATCTTATCAATAATATTCATTTTCACAGACTCCGGTAGTGTTTCCATGCAGTTTAAGATGGAAAATATTGAAAAAAAAAATCCCAATAGACCCGCCAGCCACTGGAAATGGCTTTTGGGTCCTGACACACCATTGAGAATCACTGTTTTACATTATGTATGATCAAGTGGGATGTTCTGCCAGGAAAATTTCAAAAGACTGACACTTTTTCTTGCAAATTTAGAGTACTTTAACAAGTATTTGATCTCTAATTTGCATAATAATATTTCTCAAAATCATCTTGGGGGTCAGAGGTTCTGTGCTGGAGGGCCAGACATTGCCTACTCCTGTTGTAGACCAACAAACAACTCGGGATCCCCTTCTGTAATAATTATAATAACTTATGCAAAACATTTAAAATCTGGTTTCATTATGTTTGTATGTGGCTTAATTTCACAACAATATGCTGTTTTCAATCAAAAATAAATAAGTTTCAATGTTAGAAATGCAGAGGCAGATATAGTTACATTTACTCAAGTACAAGAACTTGAGTAACTTTTTTAAGAAACTATACTTTACTTCTACTTGTGTAATTGTAATGAATAATAGTAATAATGCATCGGTTTTATATAGCGCTTTTTTGGACACTCAAAAACGCTTTACATTGCACTATTCATTCACTCCATTCTTGGTGGTAGTAAGCTACTACTGTAGCCACAGATGCCCTGGGGTAGACTGACGGAAGCGAAGCAACCAGTCTGCGCCATTGGCCCCTCCGACCACCACCAACCACTCACTCACTCACTACATTCGCCAGGCTTCCTGGTGTTACCAACGGTCTCCCATCCAAGTACCGACCAGGCCCTTCCTGCTTAGCTTCCAAGATCTGACGGGATCGGGCAGAGCAAAGGCGGGATGACCACAATGAAGTATCTGTACTCTCACAAAAAAAGTTACCTGTGCCACTGTGAGCAAACGTTATACTTGTATTACAGAAATAAATTAACTTTTTCACGATATTCTAATTTTCCGAGTTTCACTTGTATTTTTATGAGTTTATTTTGATACTAGTTTAACCTCTGTAACCGAGCGCATTTTCTCCAGTTTGGCTTTACCCAAATCTGAAAACGTCTTACAGCCTACAGGCCAGTGTAGTGCCTCATTTGAAAGCTAAGACCTACAACACTGATCTAACATTTTTCCTCGTGATTTTTTTTTGGTAGTCTTTTTTGTTGCCTTTTTGTAACTTTCATGTCGCTTTTTGGTCACGTTTTTGTTGCTTTTTCATCCTCGTGTACGTCTCGTTTTCATCTCTATTTTGACGCTTTTTTCGGAAAGCATTAGATTTGGGTAATGCCTGGATAATAACTGGAGAAAATGTGCTCGGTGTAGGCGGGGGTTAAGGGGTTAAGTCGATGAGCGAGAAAAAGTACAAACACTGTCCGACTCCTAGCGCTGCGGTGAAGGAAGGAGGAAAAAAAAACTGCGAAGAAAAAATGATAAAGGCGAAGGTGTGCGTGCTCGTACCTGTCTGGACTTGCCCCTGTTCCCGTGCGCGCGCATTCTGGCGGTGACGGGGGAGAGACACGCCTTTCCCTCTCCCTCCCTCCCGCTCTCTGTTTTTACCTGAGTTTCTTCAACCAGCGGAGGATTGTTAAAACACACCGAGGAGCGTAAGATGTCTACGGACTCCAGATCCGTGCGTGCTTTGAAATCAATCCTCCAGAGACCCGGCAATGACGTGTGCGCGGACTGCGGGGCGCCAGGTAAGGCCAACAATCAGCGGTAAATCTGGGCAAAAGTGCATGTTCGAGGAAAAGACACGAGCGAGTCACTTTGAAACGCGTCCCCTCGTGCTGTCAGTGCGTAACAAGGCGAACATTACGGTTTTACGCTTATTCCAGTGCATAGTGTTCGTGTATTACCGTGTTATAGCCTTAAATGGTTAAATAGTTTTGAAGAGGTGGGCGGGGCCTGTCGCAGCGCCGCAGGTAACAGTCATGTACCTGAATAAACAAAAGGCTGCACTCATGGCTGGGAAATCTCGAGCCGGAGGCCACAAGAAAAGAAAGCCTGATTAAAGTAGCAGCACAAGAGGAAGTGACGAAGACAAGTTGGCAGGGACTTTTATCGTTAGTTAGTCATGGGCTGTGGTGGTGAAAGTATTTGGTTTCATGACAAACTTCAGACAAATATTAGCATACATGAAAGTACTGAAGTATTTGCTGTGGATACACTTCACTAGGTACAAATCCGTTTAAATAAGTTGTCTGAAAATTACCTTTGCGGCGTCAAAAACATTAGCATTTACCCCGAATTCCCCTCTTGTAGGCCTGCCGCGATAATTACTATATCGACTTATCGCTCGATAAGTAAAATGAAGCACGATAACATTTTTAGTCTCGATAAATGCGCGTGCTGCGTGTGCTTAAAATAAATACAGAAGAATGAACGCTATCACAGCGCTGACTGAGCGGAGCGTCCATCCAACCCGTCTCCAAGTGCATAAAGACAGCACTGAAGCACATCAGCCGTATCCCCGCATGTATCCAGATCATTTATAGATCAGCGCTGCTTTTGGAGAGAGGCGGGCTGTAAACAAAGTGCCGTGCTTACTACGGAGAAGCTGATTCCGACACTTTCTGTGAACTTTATCGCGGAGCAAGAGGGGCTCGTGTGAAAACACTTTGAGTTCCAGCCAAAGAACGCATCACGGAGAGAATAACGACATTAATGCGACTGCAGGTTTGTCCAACTGAGAACGAAACGAAACCACCGCCCAGTCAGTGTATCAAAGCTAATCAGCGCTACTGTTAGCGAGAGGAACCAGAGCGCTTTTGCCACTATCCAAATACAAGCGCGATAGTCCTGAGAACATATTACTGGTCCACACTTTTCAAAAGCCAGAGAAACGCTGCAGCAGTTTGACAAACAGTCACTAAGTTCCCCCACCCCCAAAAAAGCTGCTTTACTCCGACAGCCATGTGTACAGGAGGTGAGATTTGAAAAGAAAAGGAAAAAACAAAACATATAGCTACTCTATTTTTGCAGTAATACAGTATTATCTGAATCCATACATTTAATATACATGTTATTCTAACCAGGTTTAATTCAACATAGAAGTGAGTTTTTGTCGGGGAATATTTAACCAGACTAATGTAGATGAAATATCAATATTGTTATTGGGATATTTTTAAAGAGGACACTGAATATTGGCTATTTAAAAAAATGTCATGACAGACCTAGTTCAAACACAGAACCTGGTGAGAGAGTAAGTTATGTTAAAGGTTGAGAAGCACAGATGGATACAGTGTCCTAGAATATATCGACCCTAGTTGGCACTTTGTTTGGTATAAGGTGTTAATATTGAATGCCAAAAGTTCAATACATTTCAATTAAAATAGTTGCTTACAGTTTTCTTTTTATTGCCTACAGTATTTGAATTATACTCAATATTATCGTTTATCGCGATATTTTCTGAGACGATATATCGTCCTCAAAAAAAATTTATCGTGGCAGGCCTACCCTCTTGTCTGTACGGCAACACCATGGGAACAAATCTGCTTCCTTGCGGTGAATCATTGGTATTGGGCAATACACCTGCATAAGACTTTTACTTTTTACTTTGGAGCTTTCATTTCAAAACAAATAGTTACTGTGCCAAGAGCAAGACAGAAAGGTTACATGGTAATAATCACATATACACTGATGCTTGACATGGACTGGGGAGAAGTTAAATTCATTGAACCCCACCCCGATCTATCAAAGAATTCATACAAACAAAATAGCTGCTTCCTTACTTAAATTATCTCAAAAATACCTCATTAAGAAACAGTATTATAGTTGTACTGTATGTGTAAAACCACACATACAGTACATACTAACTCATAGGGCCCGATAGCCGATATATAGGCCGATATTTTACGTAAGATAATAGAAGTTTATCTAACAGAGGTCGACCGATGTGGAGTTTTCTAAGGCCGATGCCGATAAGCACCAACAATTTTTTTTTTGACCGATTTTTAAGATTCGTCTATAATCCTGTGTATGAAGCTTCTAAACATGAGTCTCTCTTTTGATTTCGAAATGATACGCGAAAGTCTTTTTGAAGCTCTGGCTGAACTCTTTCCGATGCACAAAACGGGAAGTCGCTGTTACCATCTGAAGATATCGGCCATAATTAATTACATTTGGTTCGATATACAGTATTTGTCGGGCCTGACTCATGATATACAGATATTACCACGGGTAACAATGATTTCAAATGGGAATAACACAGGGATTAGTAACATTTAACCCAACTGTCCACACAACATGAATACAATCAAACCTCTTTGTCTTTGTGAGCAGACCTTTTGTTTATAAAGACCAAATGGTGAATGTTGACATTGCTTTAGTTCCACAACATAACACCACACACAGACAGAGAGAAACTTCCCGCCATCAGAACCACAGAGTTTCCAAATCCTCTAAAACTGTGCGACTGATAATTGTGAGAAACGTAATTTGAATATTATTAACAGGTAATAAATAATGATGAGCTTTGAACATGATCATGCATTTTCAATAATTTTGATTCTTCTTTACAAATGTAGTGGAATAGAAAGTATTATATTTATCTTTTGGAGTAAAACAACAACAATAGTTCTCAAGTAAAGTACAGATCCTCACTGAAGTAAATGTTCTGAACCTCTGAAAAGGACTGAATGTCTGTGGGTGTGTCTACAGCAAAAATGCAGGTTTCCAGACCATAACCAGCTGACAGTGTCTTTCTTTATAAATAGCAACATAGAAATCCCTTGTCTACTTGTCATCGCATTACAGTCATATCATAGCACTGACTCGTCATTGTGCTTTGTCCAGAAAGAGGAACCACTTTCAAAACAAACGCCTTCTGTGAAAAATCATTAGCAAAGGTTTTCCATGAAAGCAGCGTCCGCTCGCTCTTTCATGCCGCTCCATTCTCTGAACTCAAACGCAAAAATTCTACATGTTTTGGCTTGTTTGCATCTCTCTCATTCCCTCCTCTTTTCAGCGCCTCCCTGTTACTTTAAACACTCGCATACCAGCGGAGAAATTATAATTATACACACGGACCACAAAAAGGTCACGCACGCTGATATTTGTTTGATTTATCTTTTATACCGGGAAACAGTAACTTCTTTATATGTTTATTTAACCTTAATTCTGTCAGATCTCACTCTGCCCTTTATCTTCTCTCTTATGTAAAGTTTAACAGGTGGCGCAGTGGTTAGACAGTGCCTTTCTGTGGAGTTTGTATTTTCTCCCCGTGTCTGTGTAGGTTTCCTCCAGGCACTCCGGTTTCCACTACCACTAAAACATGTACAATAGGTTCCCATCTGGGGCCAGGACTCCCCTGGAAATGAGATTCCTAATTCCTAAACCTGGTATGCCTTAACCGGTTAAGCCGACGATTACAGATAAGGAATTAATCAATTATTCATGGACAGTTTGAAGTCCCCATAAATCAACATGACGATAGTTATCTGTAAAATCCTTATTGGTTCTGAAAAGGTTTACATCAGATCTGGAGACACAAATGGGCAATGCCCTTGTAGTGAAAGGTAGGATATGTTTATTATTTTTGTAAATATTTCATAATTGCTAATTAATCATGATTATTTATAGTATCTATGACCAGTGTTGGGGGTAACGTGTTACAAAAGGAATATAAACTATTACTTTCATAAAACACAGTAATATGTTGGTCATTACAATATAAGTAACTCGAGTTACATGTGCATTTAAATAGTTTGTATTGAACACTGGTGTATTAGATCTGCAGTTGTCTGTAGTTAATGTCGTCAAAACAAAACACGAGCGAATGGGGGAAAGTGAAGGAAAAGGAAATGACTGCACTTTTGCTCAGTGGCTTTATTACTATTTTCCGTTTATATTTTGCAAAAAGTAACTCAAAAGTACAAACATTGCATTTTTAAAGCTGTAACTACTAATATAGAATATATTACTCTTTTAAACTTGCCCAACACGGTCTATGACTCATTGATTGTTTTTATCTTTATCTGATTAATTCTTATAAAATGGCCTTTATTTAAAGCAGTTCTAAGTAACTTGTTTACCTTCATAAATCCTTTCCGTAGTCCCTCTGGGGGTAATACAAGTGTTATGGGATGATTGGAGGGTCTTTCATCTCCCCCTGGTGTCTCTGGCCAGAAAACCACAATTGAGTCACCAATACACACTAATGGAGTCACGAAGAAGAAGCTAACAAGCTAACGGGCAAAGCTAACTGTGGGCTAGCGCCACTTAAACAGTATTTACAGCCAAGTTTGAGTGAAAAATTTGATCGGATACAATTGGATGTACAATATCCCTCTCTCCCTTTGTCTTTCTGTCAGCGTAGTATTTACTCTCACGGACAATTCATGAGTTAAAAAAAACGCAACATGCTACGTCACCTGCAGTGGCACTTATGGCCTCTAGGGGCATGAGTTAGTTAGCTCTGCTTTAAACTTTGTCGTGTTTTGTATTGTTCTTTCTATACAGTTCTTTGAATTGCTTGCCCTGTCTTGCCTCGTTGTGGCTCAGAAAGTAAAAGCCCCCTAAGACCGGAAGCTTACTGGCTCTATATTTAATCTCTGTTTGTTTTCTCCCTTTCCCGGTGTTTTCTTTAGCTCCGACTTGGGGCTCCTGTCTGGGCGTCTTCATCTGCCTGGACTGCTCAGGGATCCACAGGAACATCTCTGACGTCAGCAAAGTCAAGTCCCTGAGTCTGTCTCACTGGGACGAACACGAGATCCAGGTACGAGGAGGGAATTTCCACTGATACGGCCCGGACACTGGGTTTATCTGTTATCCTCCACTACAGCAGACATGAGGAGCGGTTTCCTCCTTCATGCAGTTTTGAGTAATCCTATTCACTTCGGTCATTTCTTCTTCCTTCTTCCTTCTGTCTCTTCTTTGCGTAAACATGACTTGAAATTCCGGAAATGTAAAATATCTAGCCTGAGGTGAACAAAAGAAGCTTCTTGACATTTCTATTTCTATTCAAATGCGAGAGCTGTAAACTCGCTGAACTCTGAAGTTTTCGGTGAACAAGTTTGTAGTAGCTGTAAAAACATGGACAGTATTGGGTGCAGGAGCAACAGTTCAGTGTGTGGTGAATCCTCTCTGCCCCCGGGGCCAGTTCCTCCGCGTCTCAATAATACTGTATTTAGATTCTAGAGCTCTGTCTCCACTGCTGTACAAAATGTGTTTTTCTTTCTTAAACCGGGACTAAATCTAGAATAAACTAGGACTGGGACGGCAGTGGCTCAGTTGGCCGACATTAGGGCTGCACGTTTTCAAGTTATTCATTAACCGTTAACCGAGGCCCTTGGCGATTAATACACGGTTAACCATTAGGGTGCGTCTCCTGATCTTTCATAATAACAAAACTGCGCAGCGTCCTACGGAAGCGTATTGGGTTCACTTGCGTGTGTGTTATTTTTTCGCTGGTATCACGTTATTTCAAGATAATTTCACGTTATTTCAAGATAATTTCATGTTCGTACAACATACGGATCACGTTATTTCAAGAAATGAAATTATCACGTTATTTCATGATACCCATTTATCATGAAATAACAAGATAATTATCACGTTATTTCATTATACCAATTTTATCATGAAATAACAAGATACTGTTGTAGACGCCAGTGGCAGGGAGCTGCGCCAAGAGAGGCAGGTCTGCAGAATGGTTGAGGCAAAGGGTCCGCTTTACACTTTCCTACGACAACGAGGGGTGTCAGAAGGACGTTTATCGCGGATGCAAGAAGACTGAGTAAGTAATCAATGTGAATTTATGAACTGCATTCACCAAAATGTGCCAATCGTAATCAATCTGCTAATATTTAGCACAATGAGGCTAGCGGGTTAGCTTGTTAGCCTAGTAGCTGTGTGTCGTCTGTCGCTCGTGATGGCCAAGTTAAAGGCTAAACATAACCATCTTTGCTGGCTTAAAATGAAAGCACTGTCAAATAAATAATGACCAACAAATAAACTCAGAATCATTTTATTTTTATAAATATAAGCATAAGTTACTTGAACAGTAGGCTGTAGGCATGCATGTAACGTTAGCTACGTTACATCTTGAAATTAACCGTTCTTTTTAAACTGTTCAAACTCCTGAAATATCATAAATCACTGCGGATATAGGTATAAATTCTATGCAGCTGCCTGTATGAACTGAAAGTTTAGGCTTATTGATATTACACGCTTCCCAAAGCAAAGCCCACACAATGTAGTCGGGCAAGCATGTAACCATGGTAACACACATACAAGTTGCCAGTATGAATAACACATGTTGTAACTTACCCCTACAATAATTAATATTAGCAGGTTGTTTTGTGTATTGTAGCATATTTTGTTGGGCTGTAATCCTATTATCTCCAAATACACTCCCACTGTTTTTTATTGATTTGTACTGATGTGATCTTTTTATTATGATATTAACATTATTGTTTTTCTTCTATGACAGGTTGATGCTACTGTAATTGACCAAATGGATGATGTCAGCTTTGTCGTCTACTTGCTAGCAAATGGATATAGACTTGCAGCAAGGCATTTGTTTGGAAAACAGAGAAGGACCAAGTACAAAAGACTGTAGGAAACATTCCTTACTTGAGAAATTAAAACACAAGATGAGCATTGATGGAAAAGAAGATTCAAAAGAAACGCAAGATGTGCTGGAGAGTCTAATGAAGGGGGACACCCACGTGACCCGTCACCACCTGCTGCTGACACTTATTTGGACATTACGTTTATGTTTGCCTGGATACTTATTTGCCTGAAATTTACATTGTCTCTTTTACTGTTTTGTTTTATTGCCTTAGTGTTTGGTGCAGCCTTGTGAGGCAACTCCTGTTGTGATATTGGGTTATACAAAACAATTGATTTATTGTTGATGGTATATTAGGTCTGGGTGATATGACGATATTAGACCGTCTTACGATCCCCAGAGCAGACGGTCTGTCATTTTTGTGGGATCGTTTTATCACGGTTTTTTGCACTTCAGCACAGTTTACTCTTTTCACAGTCAGTGAAGGAATCTCAAGCCGCAAACTTTCTGCTACGCGATGTCAGACGCTAATGCGAGCATTTAGCAGCGAGACGCTCCTCTCCAGGGCGTATATACGACCAGGCTCCTCAATCTAGAGCTTTAAAATGTTTTAAACCCAGCGTTCTGTCTCTATTTCAGCGCTCATGTCGGTGTCTTTCCCCGCTAACGCCGCTGCTCTGCGTACGTAGATCGCAGCGTGTGTTTATTTACCTGGCGGCACATGTGCGAAGAAGCGAGTGTGTCCTTCGTCCTTACAGTTCTGTCAGGCGCCGCATCCTTCTCATTTGTTTAATTTAAATCCTGGAATGCGTTCATAAATGCGCAGTTCCTCAAAAACACCGTGACTCTGAGTTCATTGTTGTCAAGTCGCCTAACAGTGACACACTTTTTCCTGTTTGAGTTTTACACAATAAAAGTCACTACATGTTATTGGTTCACGAAGACTCTTATTGTGAAAGGGTGTGACAGAGCGTTACATTTACAGCAGCTTGATGTCATGAGAGAGACGTCTCAGAAAAGCTGCCAAACAGCAACAAGCATTTACCAAACTTACTCTACTTACTTCAAGCTAATTTTATTATCTGGATTTTTTTTTGTGTTTTTCCATTTATAAAGTGAGTTTGCTTTAGGTCCAATTCTATGATTGCTGTGTTGATTATCACAAAGTTGAATACATTAGTATAGTATTTTCATCTTCTGTGTGTAATTTAAGTTATTTTTGTCATTATAAAAAAATCGTGATAAAATCGAAATCGTAAGTTTATAATTCAAAAATCGTGATATTCTATTTTTGCCATATCGCCCACCCCTATGGTATATGATCGTTTTTCTTTGGCACAGGATTTTCCTTGGTTTGATTGATTGATACCAAGGAGAATCCTGTTCCAAAGAAACAACGATCTTATGCCATCAATCAATCACAGCAAATGGGTCAGAAAGAAGAGTAGCCTACTCTTACTTATTGCAACATCATCTACTATCTTCAGTAACATTAACATTTCAGCATGTCTCATTCCAAGATTGAAGTAAAACTTGGATCAGGACATCTTCTTGAGTCTCCATGCTTGGATCCATTTGCATCAACCTGCAATAGAAGCAGGGCTCGAAATTAACTTTTTTTCTTGGTAGCGCTTGTGCTCCTAATTCTGAAATTTAGGAGCACAGTCAAAAATGTAGGAGCGGAACCACAAAAAAAACAGACGCTTTTAACAGGGATGAAGGGAATTTAAACATATCACAGGCCACTTCCAGCCTTCTGTTGCATTTTAGAAATATTATTTTAGCTGGTTGCAATGATTCACCAATCTACAAAACTCATTAGGCTAAATTTTAACATTATAAATGGGACAACAGATCGCCCCCGACTTGCTCCGCCCCTGCTTCACTGCACTTCATCTCCTCTCTCTGCACCTTCACTCTCCTCACTCTGTGCTGTGGGAACAGCTCCATAGATCGCGCTACACGCTGCAAACTCCTTTGCCAGAACCTTAGAAGACGTGTTAAACATTGCGTTTGTGACTTTACGTTTTGTATTTTGCGAGAGCGACGATGATTCGCTTTCAGCTGCACGAGGTGACGAGTGGGTTGGATTGAAGTTTGCGCTGCTTCTCCGCCCGACATCGATTTGAGCGTCATTGGAGAGATAGTTCCCAGTCCCAATGAGTTTATGAATGACATATATTCCTCGTTTTCTCATAAAGAGACTGCAGTTGCGTAAATACATTGGCTTATTAAATGAAAGCGGGCAGAGGAATGAGAGCGTTGCACAAGCACACGCAGAGAACACGGGCTGGGCTGGTGCAGGTCGGCCCAGCACGTGTGACCGGGAGGAATGACAGCGGCGCTGAGTCAAAAGAGAGAACAGGTCGTACTGTTCAGATATGCTCTCGAACTATTTTAGAACAGAAAGTTTGCTGTTCTTGGCAGGCAGCGTTTGTGAAAACAATGACACAAGCCTTTTTAAGGTAGCACGAGAAGGTTTTCTTTTAAGGTGGACCGGAGCATTTGTTTGCAGTCGGAAACATGCGAGTGATTCTATTTTTAGATCGCAAAGGCATAATTTTGGGAGCATATGCGACCAAAATGGTCGCAATTTCGAGCCCTGAATAGAAGAAAAACAATAATGTTAATATCATAATAAAAGATCACATCAGTACAAATCAATAGAAAACAGTGGCAGTGTATTTGGAGATAATAGGATTACAGCCCAACAAAAGATGCTACAATACACAAAACAACCTGCTAATATTAATTATTGTAGGGATAAGTTACAACATATGTTATTCATACTGGCAACTTGTATATGTGTTACCATGGTTACATGCTTGCCCGACTACAAGGTGTGGGCTTTGCTCTCACCTTTTGGGAAGCGTGTAATATCAATAAGCCTAAACTTTCAGTTCATACAGGCAGCTGCATAGCATTTATACCTATATCTGCAGTGATTTAAGATATTTCAGGAGTTTGAACAGTTTAAAAAGCACGGTTAATTTCAAAATGTAACACAGCTAACGCTACATGCATGCCTACAGCCTACTGTTCATGTAACTTATGCTTATATGTATCAACATAAATAAAATGATTCTGAGTTTATTTGTTGGTCATTATTTATTTGACAGTGCTTTCATTTTAAGCCAGCAAAGATGGTTAAGTTTAGCCTTTAACTTGGCCATCACGAGCGACAGACGACACACACCTACTAGGCTAACAAGCTAACCCGCTAGCCTCATTGTACTAAATATTAGCAGATTGATTACGATTGGCACATTTTGGTGAATGCAGTTCATAAATTCACATTGATTACTTACTCAGTCTTCTTGCATCCGCGATAAACGTCCTTCTGACACCCCTCGTTGTCGTAGGAAAGTGTAAAGCGGACCCTTTGCCTCAACCATTCTGCAGACCTGCCTCTGTCTAAATCATGAAATAACGTGATAATTTCATATCTTGAAATAACGTGATAATTATCTTGTTATTTCATGATAAATGAGTATCATGAAATAAGGTGATAATTTCATATCTTGAAATAATGTGATCCGTATGTTGTACGAACATGAAATTATCTTGAAATAACGTGATGCCAGTGAAAAAATAACACACACGCAAGTGAACCCAATACGCTTCCGTAGCGTCCAGACCATTAATATTTAGATTCATAATATGTTATGAACAGTTGGGCTGATTAAAAATTGTATTTCTCTTTTAAATATTCCTTGGCTGCTCTCAAAAGTAAAACTTCTAAATAAGCCATGGAGTTTTCAAAAGCATTTTAGTTTTCTCATCCTCATGCCTCTGATGCTGTGATTGACAACCGTCTCCATGGAGACTCAAGGGGAAAGGGGCAGAGTTAAGCTGCTGCTGTGCCTCCACTCAGAGCATCAGGGTAAGAGAAGGAAGAGGATCAGATTGGGGAAAACTCAGTTTTAGCGGAAGAAAACTCTATTGCGCACTCCGAAAAACACAATGAGCGGCCTTTGTAAAGCAGCAGAGATCGTCAGAACGTCTCTGGGTTCTCTTCGGGTGACATTTCCGAAAACAGTTTCTGCGGAGCGTCTGAAACGCTGCTAAATTGGCAACACGGCGCACGTGAGGCGGACATGGAGCGACGGGCACGATTTTACGATTTACCATTTTCCACATCGTCTGTTTTTAAAAGCATGAATTAATTTAATTAATTTGATTTATCGCCCAGCCCTAGTATGATATGTCTGTGTCTCGGGACAATGATCCAATCAGAAGCGCCTGTGTATTTATGTGAGACTCTGACCCCTCACCAGCCCAGCAGAGCCCTACGTTCTGCCCAACACCACCTGCTGGAGGTGCCCAGGTCACGTTACACACAGTGGGGTGATCGGGCTTTTGCTGTGGCAGGTCCGAAAACTCTGGAACTCGTTGCCGCTTGAGTTGCGTGCCGTTTCAGACCTGCCCCTGTTCAAAACAAAACTTAAGACTCACCTGTTTAAAAAGGCATTTGACACATAGTTCTGTGGCAACTGTTGTGAATGTGATAATGGTCTGTTTTTAATGAAATTGTACTACTTTTTAAATTGTATTTTTTATTGTGTGCAGCGCTTTGGTCAACTTTGGTTGTTGTTCGGCTCTTTAGAAATAAAACTTGATTGATTGATTGAAGTTATTCCCTCTCTGATCGGTGTCTCTTGAATTCACTACAATTACGAAAAAATTAAACAAATCAATCCATCTGCAGATCAGTGTTAATTTTGACAACATATTTTAATTTAGTTTTAGTCTTAGTCTTTTGACAAAAATGTAATTCAATTTTGGTCAAGATTGAGTCAAAAAATATCTTCAATTTTAGTCCAGTTTTAGTCGACTAAAATTGCAAGTAAATTTAGTCGACTAAATTTGTCATAAATTTAGTCGACTTTGCATTTATAATATTCATTATAATCATATTTAATCCAGGTCCTCTGCTTCATGGAGCTGCTCCCACATGAACAAAGCTCAGAGCAGTGGCAGTGAATTCACATGATATGAGGCTCTTTCAGACTGTCAGTAGAAGTTTGGATGATTTTAGTCTCTCCTTTCATTTTTATTTAGTCTTATTTTAGTCGACTAAAATATCTGGACATTTTAGTCATAGTTTTAGTCTCATGAAAAACTTTTAATTTAGTTTTAGTCCAATTTTAGTCAAAAATATCACTTTGACTAAAATTAAGACTAAATATTTTAGTCGACGAAATTAACACTGCTGCAGATTTCCATGCACTCGCAGTTTCACTTTCAACAAACGCAGCAGCACGTGGTTCTTTTGGGACTCTTCATTTGGAAACGTTATGCAATTATCCTGCGAAACTCCCGGTGACGTCATGTGATTTGAGTTTATATAACGCTGGACACAGCATTTTGTAGCCTTTACCGGTGAGTGGCACCGTTTGGCACAAATGCACTGCGGCTCATGAGACGTGACAGTGATTCTTAAAGAGGGGGTATTATGCTTTTTTCAGTCACATAGCACCAGTCTATAGCATACTACAATGATGACGTAACCTTCTGTTGGTCTGTATATGCAGTAAATTAAAATAACTGCCTTGAATAAAATTGCTCTCTCAAAATGGCTGTACTGAACGTCTTGAAATAGGCCTCTGTCTCTTTAAGAAGCTTTCCGACACGCCCCCTTCAGCACACTGCTGTGGCATCTAAACAACACTACTGTGCGGGGAGGGGGCTCTGCTGAGCTGAGGAGCAGTGGTTGGTGGCTTGGCTGGTGACAAAAGGTCCAGAGGCGTCTCCAGGAGGTGGGGGCGTTCCTAGGAGGACTGAGGCATAGCTACACCTAAAATGGCTGCCGTCTAAGTTTTTACTGATTACTCAAAAATATGTGAATGAGCCAAGGCAACACTCCAGGCATGTGTTTAATGAGGGAATGACATAATAACATGATATAAAGCTTGAAAAAGTCGATTTTACATAATACCCCCCCCTTTAAGATTAACCTACAGCAGGATTTTGTAACCGCGGTGATTGTACAATGGGTTAATGTTGACATAGTTTCAATTGCAGTTTTAGAGAGATTATAGATAACAAGATGCTCCTTTGGGGAGTCTATAAACCGAGGTGCGCTTTCTTTTACAACTAATCAGAAAACGATCAAGCTGTAAAGAGTTGTCTTTCATCTGAAACAATGATGAAGGCACTTTGGAAGACTTCACTCATCATAGTAATACACTGGTTTAATCTCTTAACACACAATGACAAAAACAAGCCGAAAATGAGGATGAAAAAGCCACAAACAAGTTTCACCGGCCTATAGGCTGTGAGCTCCAGTCGAGAAGCTTTTAGATTTGGGGAAAGAACTGGAGAAAATGCACTCAGTTAAGGCGGTGGCGAAGAGGTTTAACTAAGATTATAACATCAAGTGGCAAATTACAAAGCAAGGACATGATCGAGACTAAACTTTGAATCTATTTGGATAATAATGGATTTTTTAGACATTCCTTTGGACAAGCACAGGCCAGGACTACGCATTGTCCAAACCACGTCTTAATTGTGACTTAATCAGGTCCAATTTTTGCTAAGACTGAGCGAGATCTAACCCAGACTGACCAAAAGTACTTGTGTTTTTGTGCCGCAGTTCATGGCGGAGAACGGGAATGAGAAGATGAAGAGCAAATACGAGGCGAATGTTCCTGTTTATTACTACAAACCCACTCACAAAGACTGCCGGTGAGTAACACAGTAGAAAACCCATAATATACAGAAAATAAAGCTTGTATTTTTTATTAATGAGTGAAATGTTCAGCAGCGTGGTTTTAAGAAGATATTGTTATTAGGTCAAATATGTAACATTCAAAAACAAATGTGTTTTAGTTCATAGCGAAGTTCCCCGTGTTGTCGCTGTAAAAGCTGCCTGTAACATGTGTGTGCAGGGTGCTGAAGGAGCAGTGGATCAGAGCCAAGTATGAGAGGAAAGAGTTTTCTCAACCAGGAAACCCTTTCGCCTACGAGGAAGGTACAGTAGACAAGCATTTCTAAACACGTCTGACTGTAACATGAGCATCATTTACTGGCAAGTGGATTTACTGAACTTTCAGCATGATTAGCATCACGCTCAGAACTGGTCCGGTGATGGATCAAGGGATTTAAAATGGTGGAGGACAGTTTTGTTTTACCCATGACACAATAAGATCCAGGAAGTACAGATCAAATGACCAAAGTCAACAGGATTTCTCAAAACTGCGTAAATGCAGTGACGCACTCCTTTAAAGCAAAACAAAAGTGGCTGTTATGATCTGTGATTGCTGCAGTTGGTCATGTCTAGGCTTTTTTCCACTGGCAGTTCCTACCCAGCCCAGTGCCAGGTCTACCCGTGTAGTTGACTGTCTCCACTGGTCACACCCGGGTCAAACAGGGTCTTCCAGGTACAAGTTCAGGGACCGAGCTCAGCCCTGGGCCAGAACCAATGGCCGCTGGCTGCTCTGCTTCGAGACCACGACACAAGGGGCCGCCATTGCTGTAGTACCTCCATATAGCTGCTAGTCTCCCATTAGAAAGCATTGCACTTTAGACACTTTAAAAACAACTTTAAAGCCTTCATCGTTCTGTTGTTCCTTCAGTAATGTGTAACAGTGCTTGTTTGAAGCGTGCTACATGGGTAAACGGTAGTCTAGGTTCAGCAACACGGTTAGGGCTCCACTGAAAAAAAAATGCTGGCTCTTGGTTCCAAAAACTGGTGCCGGTTGGGAACCAGTTAAAAGCTGTCCAGAAATGGAGAAGCCAAAACAGTCTCTGTGGAGGAAACTAACTGTTGTTTTGCTTTATGCTCTTTAGCTCCAGCTATAACAAGGAGCCGTTAGAAAGAAGAAATCGAAATGTTAACGGCTGCTGTAACAGGAGCATAAACCTTATAACCAGAAGTGGCTGTAGTAAGATGTTATTATACATGTTTTATATGACAGTTAACTTCCCAAAGCGTTGCTATGGCAATAGGCACAATGCTAGCTCTCACTGGGTGGAAACCCAAGTCAGTACAGAACCAACTTGGCACCAGAACCAGCTCTGAACCAGCACCTTGGTGGAAAAGCCCTATCGGTGCCCAAAGGAAGAGATTAGCTGAACTTCCTGAATGACCAGGTTATTCCATCAATGGGTTTCTTCTTCCCTGATGGCACGGGCGTATTCCAAGATAACGATGCCAGGATTATCCAGCTCTCGTTGTGGAAGAGTGGTTCAGGGAGCATGAGATGCATTGGCTGCCACAGAGTCCAGATCTTAACCCTGTTGAGAATGTTTGGGATGTGCTAGAAAGGCTTCACGCATCTGGGACCTTATTTGCACATTTTTATTGATCCAATTAAGACTCACAAATCGTATATCATTCAGATCGAACTTCTGTCACCTTTAATTATCTTTAGTTTAGTGGTTCCTGTTGATTTGGCAGAAGACAGCGCTTCTTCACGTCTTCATCAGCCGCCATGTTTGTTTTGTACGGATGAGGACGGTGTTTTCTCTCATTGGTTAAAAACATGGAGCAATCGTCGACTCTAGATCTTAGTAAGTCGCAAAATAAATATGTAAATTGCTGTTCTCTTCAGGAGTGAAGGACGGGCTGCTGATGAAGCGCGGCAGAGATAACGGACAGTTCCTGAGTCGGAGGTTCGTCCTGTTGGAGCGTGAGGGAACTCTGAAGTACTTCACCAAATACGACGTAAGTGCTGCCGACTCCGGTTTCTTCATAAGTGAAACATACCCAAACTGTGCTCTCTCTTCTGTGTCAGGCCAAAGAGCCCAAGGCGGTGCTAAAAGTGGACACGATAAATGCCACGTTTCAGCCCGAGAAGATGGGAAACCCCAACGGCCTGCAGATCACCTACCTCAAAGACTACAGCACCCGCAACATCTTTGTGTATCACGACAGCGGCAAGGTACGCGCACGACGAGGCAGCAGTTTATCAGAAGGCATTTAGAGTGCTTAAACGCTAATGCTTTTGACGGATATTTGGTAATAGTTTCAAACACATCATGATAACTTTTGTATTACATATTGTTGATTAGAAAGAACTGTAGATCGGAGCAATTTCCCGACACTTTTGCTGTTGCGCCAAGTCCCCGACCCTTTCTGTGTGAAAGCAGCTCTTTTTACGCCATGGCGGCACATACAAATTAAATAAACATTATATTTGTTGCCTTTTTCATTGTATAAACAATTAGTGAACTATTACTTGCTCATTAAGCTTTTGAACAATAAAGCATGCGTTTGAGTAGGGCTGTGCAGTTAATCAAAATTCAATTACGATTTAGATTCTTACACTAAACAATTACAAACATAGCATAATGGAGAAAAAAACGATTATTGAAGCAGTACTAAGTAACGTGTTTACCTTAATAAATCCTTTCCGTAGTCCCTCTGGGGGTAATACAAGTGTTAATGATTTGATTGGAGGGTCTTTCATCTCCCCCTGGTGTCTCTGGTCAGAAACCATGCTTGCAACTTGACTGCCACCGGACCGGAGTCACCAATACACACTAATGGAATCACGAATAAGAAGCTAACAGGCTAACGGGCAAAGCTAACTGCGGGCTAGCACCACTTTAAACAGGATTTACAGCCAAGTTTGAGTGAAAAAAATGATCTCCATTGTGTAATTGGATGTACAATATCCCTCTCTCCCTTTGTCTTTTCTGTCAGTGTAGTATTTACTCTCACGGACAATTAATAAGTAAAAAAATCGCAACTTGCTACGACACCTACAGTTGCGCTTATGGTCTCTAGGAGCAAGAGTTACTTAGTACTGCTTTAAGGATGCCCTCCCGCTTGTCCATCCAAAGCCTGTAAAGTTCGTCCTGCACAGTTTGTTTGTGTGAGCGCGTCTGATCCAGCGTGATGGAACTGTTATATATGTCACTGATAATTTTTATATTTTTTATACGTAGCTCTTGAGATAACGCCACTGATAATTGCTCACCTTTTACTAAAACGAGAACAGAAGTTTAGAAGCCTCTATATCCTTTGCCCTGACGCTGGTTGTGTTGAAGAGTCTAAAACTCTTCTTTAGGAGCAGATCAACGGACCTCAAAGCAAACTCGGATTATTTCATGCCACTGGGATGATTGTTTATGTTCCTATTGCATTTCACGTGCTACTGACAAATGGTTTGGTCTGACATAAACAAACCGCGCTGTGTGATGATGTCATCAGGCCGTGCGGGCTGGCCAGCAGGGGGCAGGTGAGACCGGGATCTCTCATAATGGATTAGTTTAGGAACTTGAGCATATTTAATATGATTTGCACTTTTTTAATTGTCCAAAGAAAACATTTTACATAGCTCTTTTAAAGGCAACAAATAATCGTTTGATTAATCGTCCATCCATCCATCCATTTTCTTCCACTTTTCCGTTGCCGGGTCGTGGGGGCAGCTGTTGGAGCTGCCCAAATCACAGTGCACCAGCCCCTATGGCTCCTCCTGCAGGTGGTGGGTCCACAGAAGGACGGCCTCATGGTTCTAACCGGGCCTGTTGGTCTCTCATAAGGGGCTTCTGAACCGCTCTTTGTCTGACCCGTCACCTAGGACCTGTTTGCCCTGGGAGACCCTACCAGGGGCACGAAGCCCCCGACAACAGAGCGCCCAGGCTCAAAACCCTCTACCACGTTAAGGTGGCGGCTCCAGGAGGGGTTGATTAATCGTGATTTCAATTATTACTAAAATAATAGTTTTTTCTATCATCGAGCAGCCCTACGTTTGAGTGATGTCAATCCAGACCCATCCAGTGTGAGGTTCCATCAAACCTAACACAAAACTTAACACCTTATTTTTACTTACCTACATTCTGCTTAATGCTCTTTCTAGTAAGTGCTGGAACAAATGGCAGCGTTTTATAAAATGATTTTGTTTCATCACACTGTAATCTGTTAAATTCACTCTAACTCAGATCATGACAAACGATGACCAGTACAGTACAGGAGTGGGCGGGGCCTGTGTCTGACACAGAGCTGCATTACACAGAACAGACCAAACTGTAGAACAATCTCTACAGACTGACACATGGTACAGATTCTTAAAACAATATGACATCTTATTACTGCTCACACTTGATGAATATACATAAAATGGACACAAACATGGAATGAGTCTGTTCCATTTCCAAAAGCCACAAACTAAAACACTGTTCTCGTCAGACCCTTGATGGACATGATGATTTCCTCTCTCTGTGATAGACATTTCAGTGTAGAACTATTAAATCAGATTCTTATGCTGCAGTTTGTATCGGTCTGTAAAGAAGCAACATTCAGGTGTGCTAATTCCCATGGAAAATTTCCAGCATTTTGCAACCCATCTCCCATCTATATATTGATCTAAAGCAGCATGGTTTCCTTTGGCCGATCCTCCTGTTCAGCATGTGCAGCTAATCGCCTCCTCCTCTCGCTCCCCATCAGAACAAACCCCCAAACACAACAAGCTCCAAACATAACTCCAAGTATGACACTGTAATGTGTTAAAAAATGGGCTGTTCCTGTTGTTAATGTATTTGACATGAGCTCGGAACTTGCAACAACATTTTTCTCGGTTAATCATTTCAGTAAACTTGACATTTTTCTTGTGTATGTGTCGGCCAGTGATTGACGTTACTGGGTCTGTTTCTCGGACTCGAAACCCTTTCTCTCTCATCAATTTAAATGATTCAGTGCGATCCAATGCGCTGTGACATTTTAGCGCTTCATTTTTCAGACTCTGCCATAAACAAACAGAGGCGATGAAGAATTAATCGAGCTCTGTGCTCAAATAAAAAATTAGCTGGAAAGAAAAGAACAGCTCTTGTTGGATGTTTTTTGGAGAAAGTATTTTGACCTGCGTAATATGGTAATTTTCTCATTTTCCTTCTGTGTTTTTTAGGAGATCGTGGACTGGTACAACGCCATCCGGGCCGTCCAGCTGCATTATCTCAAAGTGGCTTTTCCCGGAGCCACAGACGCAGAGGTGAGGGGAGAGACATCACGAAACCTCCATGTTTAAAAGTTTAAAAGTAGTCAAGGCGAGACAAGGAAGGCGATAACAAAGATCTTTCTCGCGGTGGTCGATGTGGAGACTTTTAACTAGTTTTCTCACTCTTGGTTGTAATGTCAGAGTAAAAAAAGACCGAACTCAAGATGCAGATTTTACGTTACACTGACATTTTTATAGCGCTTTTCCACCGACATTAGGCACTCAAAGCGCCAGTCACACTCTCATTCATACACCAATGTACGCACTGGGGGAAAGGTCGGTGAAATGTGCACCTGCAGGAGCCGGGAATCGAACACCTGACCCTCTGGTCACAAGACGAACCGCTCTACCACCTGAGCCACTGTCGCCCCGTTTCCTTTGGTCATTTCCTTTCTGGGAGACAGCAACGGCAAAAGTCTGTAGAGACTGGATCCTGTGCAAGTGCAAAACTCTTTTTCATTATCATTCCTGCCTGATTTATTGAGTCTTGAACCCCCAAAAAACAAGGAAAAACATTTATTTTATTTTTAACTAGTTTATTCAAAAACTAGATCCCCCTCTAAGCAAATCTTTGCAACTAAAATATAAACAAAATAAAACCATTAGGGCCGGGACTTTTTTCAATTAATTGCGATTAATTAATTACATGAGGTTTAGTGCGATTAAAAATATTAATCGAAATTAATCACACTTTGCTTTCCACACTTCAGTTTCCTTTTTTCCTGCAGACGCACAATTAATGGCAATATTGCACTGGTCTGTTGGACTTGGTTGAACAAAATAAACAATATTTTGTTGCTTAAGCTTATGTATTCAGTCATTATTCAATGGTATACTAAAAATCCTTATGAAAAAACTTACTTCTCACTGTTCTCAGGTCAAATATTTATATGCGATTAATTTCGATTAATTAATTACAAAGCCTCTAATTAATTAGATTAATTTTTTTAATCGAGTCCCGGCCCTAAAAACATACATTCAAACCTGGTTCAATCCATTATTTTGATTTTGTTTTATCATAAAAGGCCTTATTTTTTATAAAACATAAATTAGAGATAACTTCTAATACATTTTTTCTCATATTTATATCGGTAATCTTCCGTGAACGTGTCAAATTGATATAAGGCAAGGCAAGGCAAGGCAAGTTTATTTGTAGAGCACAATTCATACACGAGGCAATTCAAAGTGCTTCACAGTTGCAGAAAAAATTACAAGAAAACAGTTAAAATCAATCAATAAAACAACAGCACAAAGTTAATCAATTACAGTAAAAATCAAGAGTGCAGATAAAATACTTTCAGTTTTCATATGCACGGGTAAAAAGAGCTGTTTTCAGCCTGGATTTGAACATTGTCAGAGTTGAGGCCTGTCTCACATCCTCATGAAGACTGTTCCAGATTTTAGCTGCATGAAACTGAAACGCAGCCTCACCGTGTTTATTATTGACTCTGGAACCACCAGGAGACCCCTCCCTGAAGTTCTCAGGGCCCGAGATGGTTCATACGGCTCTAACATGTCAGAGATGTACTTTGGTGCTAAACCATGAAAAGACTTGTACACAAGCAGAGCTGTTTTAAATTCTATTCTCTGAGTGACAGGAAGCCAGTGCAGAGACCGGAGCACTGGACTAATGTGGTCGTATTTCCTGGTTTTTGTCAGGACTCGAGCAGCAGCATTCTGGATGTACTGCAGCTGTCTAACAGCTCGTTTAGACAGGCCAGTGAGCAGGCCGTTACAGTAGTCTAACCTGCTAGAGACAAATGCATGGATGAGTCTCTCTAAGTCTGGTTTTGACACTATTCCTCTGATCTTAGCAATGTTCTTCAGATGGTAAAAAGCTGATGATGTTATTGCTTTGATGTGGCTGTTTAAGTTCAGGTCTGAGTCCATGATTACTCCTAGATTTCTAACCTGATTTTTTGGTTTTAGAGCAAGAGACTCAAGGTGACTGATAACACTTTGTCTTTGTGTCTGTGGGCCAAAGACAATGATTTCAGTTTTGTCTGAATTTAGTTGGAGAAAGTTGTTTTGCATCCACAAACTGATCTGTTCGATGCAGTGACAGAGAGTATCTACAGGCCCATGTTCACCTGCCGTCAGTGACACGTAGATCTGAGTGTCATCTGCGTAGTTGTGGTACGACACATTGTTGCTGTTTATTAGCTGACCCAATGGAAGCATGTACAGGTTGAATAAGAGGGGTCCCAAGATTGACCCCTGGGGGACTCCACAGGTCATGGAAATTTTGTCTGAGACACAGTTGCCAATTTCGACAAAGTACGTCCTATCCTCGAGATAGGACTTGAACCAGTTTAGAGCAGTACCAGAGATTCCCACCCAGTTTTCTAACCTGTGAAGTAAGATCCCATGGTCCACTGTGTCAAAGGCAGCGCTCAGGTCCAGCAGAACTAAAACTGAGACCTTACCTGCATTGGTGTTCATACGGATATCATTTGTCACCTTGATCAGAGCTGTCTCAGTGCTGTGGTGGGGCCTAAATCCTGACTGGAAAGTATCAAACACATTGTTAGATAGGAGAAAGTAAGTGAGCTGTTGATATATTACTTTCTCTAGGACTTTTCCTAAAAACGGTAGGTTTGATATGGGCCGGTAGTTGTTCAGTACCTTGGGATCAAGGCTGCTCTTCTTTAGAAGAGGCTTAATGACCGCGGTTTTCAAGGCCTTTGGAAATGCTCCAATCTCAAATGAGATGTTAACTAACTGAACAAGTTGTGGTAACAAGCTGGTCAGCACAGACTTCAGAAATCTAGTGGGTAATTCATCAAGGCAGCATGTACATGAACTCAAACCGGAGATGACCTCTTCGATTGTTTTGCCAGTAACAGGTGTGAAATGTGTCAGCTCAAGGTGTCTAGTTGGTGGCAGGGTTGGTATTTGTGTTGTGGAAATTATGGCATTTTTTATGCCTTGGACTTTATCATAAAAAATATTGCAAACTCATTGCACTTAGATGTAGAGATTAGTTCTAAGGGCAGTGAAACTGGAGGGTTAGTTAATCTGTTTACTGTGGAAAACAGAACATGAGAATTGTTTCTACAGTTTGCGATGATTTTAGAGAAGTATTTCTCCCTTTCTCCACGCAAAATCTGGTTGAACTCACAAAGCACTTCTTTGTATATCTCACAATGAACCTGGAGCTTTGACTTGCGCCATTTCCTTTCGGCTTTTCGGCACTCCCTTAACAAAATGTCTTTATTTTTCCTATTCACCTGCAGCGTCTCGCCTTAAAGGGATACTTCGGGATTTTTGACATTGGGCCTCATTTCCTAGTTATCCAGAGTGTTGTTGATGTCTGGAGATATTTTTTTCTTAAATTCATGCAGTTCTTATATTTGAAGAGTCTAGTGGCGCTAGGCTAGGGCAAGGCTAAAGCATTTCTATGGTATCAGTTAGCCTGCATTAAAAACAGTCTGACCCACTCCACAGTGCACCTGAGGTAAATCACTTATAACACCAGACTAACCATATAAATGTCTGTGTTAATAGAATAATTTTAACCATTTTGCATTTAA
The DNA here is from genome assembly GCA_007210695.1 of Neogobius melanostomus. NCBI lineage: Eukaryota > Metazoa > Chordata > Actinopteri > Gobiiformes > Gobiidae > Neogobius > Neogobius melanostomus. The sequence goes on along the minus strand of VHKM01000122.1, from coordinate 4,743,049 downwards.
AATAACTTATATTTGAGCAGCATCAGCTTCGTGGCTGTAAGCTAACGCAGAGGCGGAGTGATCTGCGAGAAAATAGTCCCTCAAAATGCGGTAATTCATGTGATACAAGGTCAGTTATATTTCAAACATTATTCTATTAACACAGACATTTATATGGTTAGTCTGGTGTTATAAGTGATTTACCTCAGGTGCACTGTGGAGTGGGTCAGACTGTTTTTAATGCAGGCTAACTGATACCATAGAAATGCTTTAGCCTTGTCCTAGCCTAGCGCCACTAAGCTCTTCAAATATAAGAACTGCATGAATTTAAGAAAAAAATATCTCCAGACATCAACAACACTCTGGATAACTAGGAAATGAGGCCCTATGTCAAAAATCCCAAAGTATCCCTTTAACGCGGCCCCGTTTTGCCGGTCTGGCATCGTTGCATCCCCACATTGCGTCGCTAGATGCGCCAAAATCGCAAACAACAGCGGACTTTGTGCCGCAGAAGGAGACCGGCGCCGCACCTCCCTCACCTCACAGGACACCCCTAACACACGCCTCACCCCCACAAAACACAAACACGTGAACAAGAGATCGCAAACGTCTGAAGCAGCAGACGCAGCAACAGTTAGCGGCTAACAGTTTAGCATTACGGCAGAAGTTTACAAAAAGATCGTGAACTGACAAACCTCTGACCGACCTGCTCTGATGCAGCTGAAATCCTCATGAAATGTCCATTTGTTTAATAATCCAATATCTACAGGGAGCCTTCAAGTCTTTTTCCTCCTTATGCTTTCGAAGCAAAGCAGGCACCGGAGGCTCAAGGGGAAAAAGCAGAGCAGGGTTCACTACTCCACCTACTGATGAAAAAATTCAAAAAGACAAATTAGATTAGATTAAATTAAACAAATATTGCGGTTGCACAATGTGATACACGATGGTACAAACGATGAAAATGAAGCTTGTAAAAACCTTCCTTGTGTTTGCAGCTGGTGCCGAAGCTGACGAGAAACTTCCTGAAGGAGGGTTACATGGAGAAGACCGGGCCCAAGGTGAGAGCATGCGCCTTAAAATGTGAAACGTGCCAGTTGTGAGTTAGTATCTGCATGTAGGGCACTGTTTTGGTGACCCACGGGTTGAGAACCACTGATATAGAGCATTAGTTAGACTTTTCATTTTTGAATGAGCTAAAAGTCTGTAACAGTTGTCTTAAAGAACAGAAAAAAAGAGATCTGAGGCATTCTGACTTACTTAAAAGTCCTTTTTTTTAACCTCTTACCACCCACCTTAGCATTTCCTCCAGTTCAGCTTTACTCAAATCTTAAAGCTTCTCGACTGGAGATTACAGCCTCTAGACCAGAGTAACGCTTCACTTAAAAGTTTAGACCAAAAAAATTCATTTAAACTGATCTTTTTGTCTCATGTAAAGCGCTTTGTGACCATGTCTGTGAAAGGCGCTATACAACAAAGCTCTTCTTCTTCTTCTTTTTCCGTGTGTTGTTGCTGTGTTGTATTTCTTTTGATAGACTCTATGCACGCAAATGACACTTGACTTCCAAGTGGATCCTAAGCCGGTGCTTCCGTATCCTGTCCGTTATTTCCCTCTGAGGTCTTGTCTAAAAAACATAAATAGTTCAAGGAAACAGTCGGAAGTGACTCGCTACGTTAAAAAAATTACATTGGATGTAATTTTTGACTGCAGGAAATGTCTGTGTTTTGAGGCAGGACTTTTTATCTCAGAGCTAACGGCTAATATCAAAAACGTCACAATAATTAAACGTCTAAAAAGTATTTATATTAAAGACAGGCCGATTATTTTTAGAGCAGGCTCGTTTAAAATCTTGTTGCTATTTTCATTTTTAAAGGAATAGGCCACCGTTTTTACATACTGAGATATGTTCTTACCTTAGCTTAGACCAGTTCATTTGTCTGGTCTTCACGTGTGCCTTCCTTAAAGGGGGGTATTATGTAAAATCGACTTTTTCAAGCTTTATATCATGTTATTATGTCATTCCCTCATTAAACACATGCCTGGAGTGTTGCCTTGGCTCATTCACATATTTTTGAGTAATCAGTAAAAACTTAGACGGCAGCCATTTTAGGTGTAGCTATGCCTCAGTCCTCCTAGGAACGCCCCCACCTCCTGGAGACGCCTCTGGACCTTTCGTCACCAGCCAAGCCACCAACCACTGCTCCTCAGCTCAGCAGAGCCCCCTCCCCGCACAGTAGTGTTGTTTAGATGCCACAGCAGTGTGCTGAAGGGGGCGTGTCGGAAAGCTTCTTAAAGAGACAGAGGCCTATTTCAAGACGTTCAGTACAGCCATTTTGAGAGAGCAATTTTATTCAAGGCAGTTATTTTAATTTACTGCATATACAGACCAACAGAAGGTTACGTCATCATTGTAGTATGCTATAGACTGGTGCTATGTGATTGAAAAAAGCATAATACCCCCTCTTTAACGTAAACACAGCACAGACGGCGTTAGCATTTAGCCTCTCTCTTCTCCTCTATAGCTCCAAACGAGGTGAAGATAGAAGCTACCAAAGTCTTCCACGTTTTCCCTATTTAAATATGGTTACGTGAAGTGTTACACTACAAAGTATAATTACACAAAATTAAACAATGTGGATTTTCTAAGCAGATAAAAAGGGGAACTATATTGTAAGGCGTAATAATACCAGGAATAGTTCGACATCCGCGCAGCGATATCTTCACTTTACTGTGCGGACGCCGAAGTACTCCTGGTATTATTATTAACGCCGTCTGTGCTGTGTTTACGTTATGGAAGACACACGTGTGAAGACCAGATAGGTACAGATGAACTCGTCTAAGCTCAGGTAAGAACATATCTCAGTATGTAAAAACGGTGGCCTATTCCTTTAATTAGTGTTAGCCGTTAGCTTCAAGACAAAAACACTGACCATGAAGACCACGGTTTCCTCCAGTGAATTCTTTGCTCTTGAAGCGATGTTTTTAACCTGATGCTGTGACTGTCCGTCAGTAACTCACTGTCTGCCACGTAATCTTGAGCTATTTATTTTTTTAGACAAGACCTCATAGGGAAATAACGGAGAACGGAAACGCAAACGACTACTTACGATCCACTCAGAAGTCATGTGACGTTCGCGTGCATATAGCCTATTGCTGTTTGGTTGCTTTTTGTCACCTTTCTGTTGCTCTTTTGTTGCTGTGGTATTTGTTGCTTATTTGTCACTTTACTGTTATTCTTAGGCTGCTTTTTTTGTCACGTTTTTTGCCGCTCTTTTGTTGCGTTTCCTTCCTCGTTTTTTGTCGCCATTTTGACGCTTTTTTCAAGAAACTTTTAGATTTGGGTAAGGCCAAACTGGGAGAACATGTGCTCGGTTCAGGTTAACATATATGGCGTCAAATTAGGGTCTGCTTTAACGTAAACGTAAAAGAGGTATTGTAAACGTAGGTTGTCAGTATTGTAATCGTAAAGAGAAAACTGTAAATGTAACTCTAAACTCCATAAACTAAAAAAGTATCATAAATAGAAAAAAAAATATTGTAAACGTAAACTTTCATTTACGCTTCTTCTTTTCATTCTTCATTTCACAAGTTATGTTTACAATTTTTTCTGACCCTTTTTTTAATGGGGGCGGGCTCAGCGCTCATTGGCTGAAGTGACAGGATGTGACGTCATCACTATGAGCTGAAATCAAACGCACACTACAGACTCTCTCAGACTAAAATAATCCCGGGAGTTTTGTTCATTCATGTGAAATCCATGTTTAATAAAACGTATTTGAGTCAAATTTATCCATAAATGTTCCACTGTCCTTTGAGTTTAGTCGGTCTTTATCGCAGAAATACATTATTCCCGAATTTTAGTGAACTTATAGTAGAAGTATTCACTTATTCTGCTGGGGTTCGGAGTCCCGACACACTATATAGTATACAGTCTACTATATAGTGCCTATATAGGGCCTTTGTAGTGCATGAGGGGTTAGGGACTAGGGTGGACATTCGGACACGGCCTCTGTAGTGTGTGTGCGTTTGATTTCAGTTTATAGTGATGACGTCACATCCTGTCACTCCAGCCAATGAGCGTTGAGCCCGCCCCCATTAAAAAAAGTGTCCGAAAAAAATTTATCGTAACCGTAGCTTGTGAATTGTAAACGTAACTTGTGAATGAAAAATGAAAAGAAGAAGCGTAAATGAAAGTTTTATGTTTACATTTTCTTTTTCTATTTATGATACTTTTTTCGTTAATGGAGTTTAGAGTTACATTTACAGTTTTCTCTTTACGATTACAATACTGACAACCTACGTTTACAATACCTCTTTTATGTTTACGTTAAAGCAGACCCTAATTTGACGCCATAAACATACGCCGACGCGTTTTGACCCCGGGCCGGTCTCCCTCAGGGCATAGCAGACTAAGAAAAAGCCTATTTACAAGACTGGCAGGTTTGGAGTTACTGAAGTGGAGTTGTTGTGGAGTCTTTACCTGAATAACCTAAACTGTCCTTAACCGCTCTTTTTACAAACTTTATAAATTGTCCACAAAGTTCCCCGGCTTGTGTTGATCCGACCGCTGATAAAAATTTAAAGCGTATTGACTGTAGCACAATCTATTTTTTAAAGCGGAGTGTAGGGTCCCGGCGCTGTGCAACTTTGGCTCGTTTCACGCCTTTTGGCTTCTTCCGATCGATCGCCGGCTTTCCCTCTCCCCGGACACTTCCCCCTCTACTTCAGCTTTACTTTTACAACTTTGCAATATCCTGAACTGATGCAGGGCGTTCTCTTATAGCGAGTTCAATAGTTGCATCAGAAAATGTGTGTGTTTGAAAAAGCGAACACGTTTTTGCGACAGAATGAAGTCGCTCTGAAGCTCCGAATCTTACGAGACTTTTTGCCAGGAAAGTCTTGAAGTGTTGAAGTATTTGCTGTAGAAAATACAAACTAGAAAGTACTTGTAAGTTTAAATAAGAGTTAGAGCGACGTGGACAAACCTTCAGACTCAGTGGCATTTGACAGCACATCTGCACAGCGCCACCTGCTGTTCTGGAGTGTGCATTTTAACCTCTTAACCCCCGCCTCAACCGAGTGCATTTTCTCCTGTTGGGCTTTACCCAAAATCTAAGAGCTTCTCAACTGGAGCTTACAGACTCTAGGCCAGTGCAACGTCTGATTTGAAAGCTAAGACCTACAAAACTGATCTAAGATTTTTCCTTCCTTCCTTTTTTTCATTGCTTTTATGTCACGTTTTTGTGATGTTTTTGTTGCTTTTTCTTCCTTGTTTACGCCATATTTTCGTCGCTATTTTGACGCCTTTTTCAAGAAGCTTTTAGATTTGGGTAAAGCCAAACGGACGATAATGTGCTTGGTTCAGGCGGGGGTTAAAGGGACTGTTTTTGAACTCTTTAGAGCAGGGGTGTCCAAACCTTTTGTCTCCGAGGGCCAAAATGAAAAGTGCCTGTGGGCCGCGGGACAAACATGATGATGGCAAGCGTAAAATACATATAACTGCAAATAACAATAGTTACTTTATTTTATTTTTCAGTAGCCTATACATTTGAGTTTGATTCTATCTATGCAAATAACCTGCTACATTAAAACAAATGTTAACTATTGCAAAAGCCTAGTTTTAGTGGAACAAAATCAACAATTGCAGCAATATAGTGCAAAATGTAAACAACAACAACACCTGTATCAAAACTACCTATAGTGAATTTACCTCATTCATTTGTTAACTCAAAGAAAATGCCACATTAGATCATTAAAGTATCATTTCAGCATAAAGTCTTTAGTCACCTTTGTTGAGGTCAACAACCTTTGCAATAAAAGTTGGAAAACTGGGAAAGTTGATGCTACAACGCTCTGTTATTGATAAACACCAAGACACCACAACAACTTAACTTTGTGAAAGGAAAGAAACAGCGCCCCCAATTTGACGCTGGTGGCCAAACAGTGTACTGCATCCATATTTACCATTGAGAATGAATGGGAGAGAAAAAGATCTTTATTTATATAGCGCCTTTCACAGACATGGTCACAAAGCGCGAGAGAGTTAGTATTAATCATACCAGCACAAACGTAGGTCACTCTCTGGCGGGCCAATGGAATTGTTCCGGCGGGCCCCACTTTGCGCACCCCTGCTTTAAAGTCACATAGGCTATGTTTAGACTGCAGGGTTAAAGGGACTAGACGCAGTTTAAAAATGTTAAAATTGTGTATTTCCTGCCCCTAAAAAGCGCCGCGGGTCTGGCAATGTAAACGTTTCTGGAAGCTAATTGAGCGAGTGCAGGGACATCAATAACCAAATCATTTTAAGAAGGAAGAGAGACTGTTTTATGGACTATGGACTTTTATGGAGCGTGGACAGCAATGTCTTTAACGAGAAACGTGTCACTTTGGAGTTCAGCCGTGGAGAGGGAGGTGAGCGGCTTCACTTGCGCTAACTTCATTCATAACAAGTGCACGTGTTGAGTGTTCAAAGAGACAATCGTAGCTACAATCTAAGTTTTGTCGTAGCAGTTTCAGGCTTTAGAAGACGTGTCTTTAGCTGAGGCGAGCGCAACACGCTAGCGGGGTTTATTTCCGTGGAAAAGTCCAAAGAAAGTCCTGTTTACTATGGAGTCAGACCCGTTCATGCCAGGCCTCTGTTACTGTGACTCTGGCAGCGGTGTGTGCTGATGTATCGAGACGCTTCACGGAGATCCTCTCTGCAGTGAGAGGATGGCCCACTCTACGACCAGTGTTCCAAAATATCAGACACAGTCGTAGCTCATCTTTGTTCGTACGACGGTTCTATTTTAAATCTTTGTCCCTGTGATTTTCAGCTACGACCTAAGATTTTTCTCACGACTAGTGATCGTACGTCGCACAGTGTACACCCGCCATTACATGTAGGTCGGATAACTGCGACCTGGCCGTTCAGACTGAAGTCGCATTGCAAAAGATCAGATAGGACATACTGTATATCCAAGTGTCCTGGGTCGCATTTGAAAGCATCGGCTCTGTGTCGTTCAGACTGTCATGACAAGATCAGATACAGGTCACATAGGGCGGGAAAAAAAATCAGAATTGGGTCGTTTCAGCCCCTGTCTGAACGTAGCCATTTTGACTGATTTGGGTTGACCATACACAACATCAACAAATCATAATAAGCTGATTTTTTTTCACAAATGACTACTTTTACAACATACTTTTATGAGGCAAAAAGAATTTTACCCTATAAAAAGAAAAACAAATGTCAGCTGTAGCTCCTTTAAGAGGTTAAATGGATACTTCGAGATTTTTGACATAGGGCCTAATTTCCTAGTTATCCAGAGTGTTGTTGATGTCTGGAGATATTTTTTCTTAAATTCATGCAGTTCTTATATTTGAAGAGTCTAGTGGCGCTAGCCTAGAGCAAGGCTAAAGCATTTCTATGGTATCAGTTAGCCTGCATTAAAAACAGTCTGACCCACTCCACAGTGCACCTGAGGTAAATCACTTATAACACCAGACTAACCATATACATGTCTGTGTTAATAGAATAATTGTAACCATTTTGCATTTAAAATAACGTATATTTGAGCAGCATCAGCTTCGTGGCTGTAAGCTAACGCAGCGGCGGAGTGATCTGCGAGAAAATAGTCCCTCAAAATGCGGTAATTCATGTGCTACAAGGTCAGTTATATTAAAAAAATTATTCTATGAACACAGACATTTATATGGTTAGTCTGGTGTTATAAGTGATTTACCTCAGGTGCACTGTGGAGTGGGTCAGACTGTTTTTAATGCAGGCTAACTGATACCATAGAAATGCTTTAGCCTTGCCCTAGCCTAGCGCCACTAGACTCTTCAAATATAAGAACTGCATGAATTTAAGAAAAAAATATCTCCAGACATCAACACACTCTGGATAACTAGGAAATGAGGCCCAGTGTCAAAAATCCCGAAGTATCCCTTTAAGACTTAAAATGAACTCAACACAAGCACAAATTGAGGTTTTCTGTTGCGCCTTTATAGAAATGTAGTGGAGTAAAAGTAAAATGTTCTCAATAAAAATAACAATCAGGCCGAGTTTGAAGCCGAAGGTCGAGCAGAAAGCCTTTGTCGATTTGACCTGGAATGAACCTGTAAGTCTTTTATAATGTCTCCATTGTTTCACAGGACCCGTTGGTTTTCTTTACTCTCCACAGCGTTACCTCTGACTCACTGCTTTCTGTCTGCAGCAAACGGAGGGCTTTAAGAAGCGCTGGTTCACCCTGGACCAGAGACGCCTCATGTACTTCAAAGACCCGCTGGTACGACCCACGCTCACACCGCCACGCGTCACCTCACAGCGGCTTAGGAAACACACTTTGTTCTTTCTGAGTCACTGTCCTGAACCAGAACTAAACAAGGCAACAATTCACAAGTCAGGAATTAGAACAAGGTTTGAGCCAAAACTGAGGCCCTGAACGTCTTTATAAAGCGATAGATTGGATTCAAACTACGGTCAAAACTACACTGAACCATAGTTTGGGCAATTTGTTACTATCAAGTTTCCCGTTGTGCCCAATTTGCTTTTGAAGATACACATTTCCTCTCAGTCCTCTGCATTACAAATATGGGCGCTAAAATGGCATTAAAAAGCATTAAAGAGGGGGTATTATGCTTTTTTCAATCACATAGCACCAGTCTATAGCATACTACAATGATGACGTAACCTTCTGTTGGTCTGTATATGCAGTAAATTAAAATAACTGCCTTGAATAAAATTGCTCTCTCAAAATGGCTGTACTGAACGTCTTGAAATAGGCCTCTGTCTCTTTAAGAAGCTTTCCGACACGCCCCCTTCAGCACACTGCTGTGGCATCTAAACAACACTACTGTGTGGGGAGGGGGCTCTGCTGAGCTGAGGAGCAGTGGTTGGTGGCTTGGCTGGTGACGAAAGGTCCAGAGGCGTCTCCAGGAGGTGGGGGCGTTCCTAGGAGGACTGAGGCATAGCTACACCTAAATCTGCTGCCGTCTAAGTTTTTACTGATTACTCAAAAATATGTGAATGAGCCAAGGCAACACTCCAGGCATGTGTTTAATGAGGGAATGACATAATAACATGATATAAAGCTTGAAAAGCCGATTTTACATAATAACCCCCCTTTAAACTTAACGTACTGTCGCCTGTATGAACTCTGTAGAAGCAAAGTGAAAGTAGATTTTACAAACAAAAGCATCTTATTGACATATTTATTAAAGGGCACACAAAAAGCGTTTCTCCATTTTTTTGTTTTAGTTAGATTTTTGATTTGTTTAGAACTTGTGTTGTCATGATACTCACATTTCAGTCAATGAGTCAAGTACAGAAAGGAAAAATGTAATAGCTAACTGATGCATGTAAACAAATGGATGCCGCTGAGCTCCTACATTTCATGGATGCATTTAGTTGTAGAATTTTATTCAGGGTTTAAGTGAGTGCTTTTCAGCTCTAGTTTGAGTTTTGAGCGTAGCCGCAGGTTCTTCCTGCGCTCTGGGAACGTACTGGAGGAGGGTTGTGCGCAGCCCGGAGGAAACACACAAATACGATACCATTGTAAATCAATATCTAGCTTCTCAACTTTATTAATTTATTTCAACAGGGACAATGTGCAAACACATTAATTAAAGATGCTTTGCACCAGATTTAGCTTGAGCTAGTTTCCATCTGTAGTCCCTGAGCAGGTGAGTTACAACATGTACAATATAAAATATATTTAACCACTCAAATACAAATATTCATTCATTCATTCACACTTACAGCCATCAGTCCACATAGAATCATGCTAAATTACTACAGTAAAACATCACTAAAAGTCATATTTACATTTACAGTTATCAGTGCTGACATGACTGGTTTTCCAACAGCACTTTCTTTGTATTACGAGAGAAATCTTTAGAAAAGTTTAAGACTCTGCGGGAGTTTGTTCCATTCTTTGATGCCTTTGAATGAGAAGGATGTCTGTGCAAAGGCTGAGCTACGTTTAGGCCTTACTCTACAGTCATTGCGACTCGTGGACCTGGAGCTCCTAGTCAGACCAACAGAAGGTTACGTCATCATTGTAGTATGCTATAGACTGGTGCTATGTGATTGAAAAAAGCATAATACCCCCTCTTTAACATGTTTTTTAAAACCAAACGTTGAATCAAAAACAAGGCCTAGTTATTTAAATTAGATGAGGTGGTGTCCATGTGCAATTTTCCACTCGGCAAGTGTTTATTTTTCCATAATTATGAGACCACATGAAGGCAGTATTAATCCTTTCATCGCGGAGTGAATTCAACCTGGATAGACTCAAACAGACGAAAGCAGTGATTAGAAAGATTTATTGATATGTATATTAGTTTTAGCGATCAGACCCTGGCGGTTGACATCGATGTATAAGTCAGTGTAGGTAAACGGTTTGGAGTTAGGGATGTCTTTCCCCGGAGCCTGGACACTGGTGGTGGTATGGGAGACCCGTGAAGATGCGCAGGTAGAAGCCGTGATGGAAGAGGTGGAGACGGGGCGGAGGTGGGTCGCAGCGCAGCTGGGAAGCGAACGGATCATGATTCCTGGGGCTTAAAAGCGGGACCGAGGGCTATGATTGGCTGCTACGAAGGTGCGGCTCCTGCGCTGATGGCTGAGGTGGAGGTGTGGCCTCTCGGGAGTGATCATTGGCTGGAGGTCGGTGATGCTGAAATTAGTCTCCCAGGTGGAATTAACGCCTAGGCTTCATTACACTTGTCATAGCTTCACAACAGCCAAACGCGGTATTATTATTTTCTCTTCATTGAAACAGCTGCACAGCGAAGGGCAGCAGGAGGAGAGGGGCTTATTTTAGCTCGCTCAGAGGATCAGGAAGTGAAACTGCTGGATATTCTGTATTTTCTAAACAACTAAGTGTAAGACAGTGATGGGGATGAGTTTCAGATTATTACCAAACACCCGCTCTTTAAAGCAGTATATTTGTATTTATAGTAAAGTAAGAAAGAATCCTGGCATTCAACATTATTCACAATAAAGGTTCTTGACTTTACTCTCTCCTTCCAACACCATTCTGTGAGCGATTTTCTTCTCTCAGTGATGGTTTTTATCGCTTTATTACCCATTTATTATCTCGATCTCCTTCAGCGCCTGTTACCGCGGCCTCTTGAACTGGTGAAAATGCGCTCTTATAACTCGGAGAAGTGGAGGAGTTTATTACCATCGACTAAATCGCATTAAGTTTATGGCAGTGAGAGAATATGAAGCCATCCGTCTGTGGAAAACGCCTCCCACATCACCGCGGTTTGTATAAGGCCGCCGTCGCCGAGAGTAAAGGCACGGGCCGAGAGGAAAGGACTGAGCGGAAAGCCGATGTGGGCGGAGACGCTGATCCCGACGCTCTCCTCAAAACAATATTACTCATAATGGAGAGCGAGAGCGGGCCAACTGGTTCTGCTGTCATCGCCAATATAAGGAATATATAAGGAAATATTCCACATTAGTCACATTGTGCTTTTTGCAGGTGTTTGGTAATAATCTCAAGCACAACCTCCATCTCTCTTGGTACAGCGACGTTTGCCTTTTTCTTTGCGTTTGTAGTTTCTGTGCTCCACATTGTTTTACTGGATACCTTTGTACATCGTGTTTGTTTTTGTTTTTTGAGGTTCAGTGGATTTTTTACTGCAGAGAGTCCGTACCAGCCATGAAGGAAACAGCAGTAAACAAACACTCATGAGCTAAAGACATTTGAGACCTACACATGTCTCCTTCTGAGACACTAAAGAGGCACCAAGAGCCCCACACCTGCAGCACAGTGGAGGCGTCACAAGAGGTGCTACAGGAAACAAAAACAGGGACACACGAGGAGGTATCCGGGCAAGACTCTCCGCTAAGCCACACAAATCTTCTATCCCTACTATTGTTCTGACGAATGTTCGTTCACTGGAGAATAAGACGGATTATATTCGTCTGCTACGCTCTTCCCAGAAGATGATGAAAGACTGTTGTGGAGCGGAGGGAGCTGCGCAGGTGGAAGGAGGAGCTGACCAGTGTAGGACACCATGCTCTGAAACGGGAACAAACCCAGGAGGCGGTGCACCGTTTCAGCCGGGTTATGAAGTTTCCGCGACCTCCGCGATAAATATAGCCGCAAGCGGCAATTATCGGCCCTCGCCGACCGCCCTGCCTAAAGCTGCCTTTTGTCTCCCTCAATCTAAAATTATGGTATTGCTACTGCCTTTATGTTTTTTACTTTTTTCCCAAGGGTCTTAGTTTTAGGATTTTTGGAATGCGCTAACGCGCACTCCGCGCTCATTTTGACATTATACAGACAAAAATGAGTATGAATTTGTATCATACTATATCTGCAAACTGAAGCATATTTTTACATTTTACTTAGGGCTGCGGCTGCGCCACAGAACATCCACAAAGGTTATCCAAGTACTTTGGATAACCATTGGGTCCTCACTTCTCGCTGAATTATGGAGTTTAACATTTTCCATCAGAATAAAATGGGACGTTCTGGTCATCGCTACGGCAACACCGTGAAAAATATGGCATGGGTGTGATTGACTTTTCTGATCGGAACGACCAAATAGAATTTTGTGCCAAATTATTTTAATTTTCGTAAAACTAAAATTTGTACTCTCCATATAATTCCTATAGGAAGGAAAGAAAGAAAGAAAGAAAGAAAGAAAGAAAGAAAGAAAGAAAGAAAGAAAGAAAGAAAGAAAGAAAGAAAGAAAGAAAGAAAGAAAGAAGAAAGAAAGAAAGAAGAAAGAAAGAAAGAAAGAAAATTCCCATACGAAAACAATGTTCCCGCTTACGCGGGTACCATAAACTATATATTTTCGGAAAGCGCTCGCGCATTCCTACCTCATGGTAGAGGTCCTGGGTCGCCATTGACTTTAATGGGCTCTGTACAATTACAATGTTGATTTTTGCATTATATATGTATGTGCACGGGACGTGCACGACAAGAGGAGTGTGTTAGTGAGTGTTTGAGAGGAGGGGAGCGCTTCGCGCTCGTTTTGTGCGTTTTGTTCGCACTTTTTGTTCGCGTTTTGTTCGCACATCCAATTACAATGTTCGTTTTCTGATACATGTGCACGAAACGTGCACGAGGAGAGGAGTGCGTTAGTGCATGTTTGACAGGAGGGGATCGCTTCGCGCTCGTTTTGTGCGCTACGCGCACTTTGGGGGAGTGCGCTCCGCTTCGCTCCGCGCACTCTATACGATTACAAGAGCCCCTTCGCCAGCCCTGATGGCGCTCGGGCCTAATAATAATAATAATGCTTTACACTTGTATTGCGCTTTACAATCCTGTATTACCAAGTTTCTCAAAGCGCTACACTGTCGTCATTATTCATTCACTCCAGCTGCCCTGGGGTAGACTGACGGAAGCGAGGCAACCAGCCCGTGCCATCAGCCCCTCCCACCACCACCAACCACTCACTCACTCACTCACTACATTCACTAAGGCTTCCTGGTGTTACAAATGGTCTCCCATCCAAGTACTGACCAGGCCCTTCCTGCTTAGCTTCCAAGGTCTGACGGGATCAGGCAGAGCAAAGGCGGGATGGCCAACATGCTGGTGAAGTTGGCCCACAATGGCGGCGCTCAGTCGCAGCGGCTCAGGACTAACACAACACGCAATTTCGTTGTACAATTGTACACTGACAAATATAGCACTTATTTACTTACTTATTTAAATCTCCATCTTTCACTGATCAAAAACAGCTGAAACTAAATATCCAGTAGTTTCACTTCCTGATCCTCCACACCAGGGGCTTCCAAACATTTTTGGCTGGGACCCGAAAAATTGACACATTAAACAACTCGGGACCCCCGTTGTATAAAGTTATTGCCTCTTACGCTACTTTAGGGCAGAAAAACATTTGAAAATCAAGTTAATAGGTATTTAAACAGTTTATTTGGATAATGTATTAATGGATTTCACAAATAGGCTGTTTTACATTCAAAAATATACTAAAAACAGTAGTATTTTTCTTTTTGTTTCATCTTGAAATCATCCGGGGACCCACACACCCAATACCTCGCAACTCCCCGAGGAGTCCCGACCCCCACTTTGGAAACCACTGCTCCAAACGATCTCCAAATCAGCCCCCCTCCTCTTGCTCCCCCTCACAGCTGTTTCCATACAGTCAAAAGAAAAGAAAGTCAGTGCAGCTCGTGTGGCTGTGGTGAAACTACGGTGAGTGTTTTTACCCTGCGATGAACGGATTAAGCTTAGCAGGGGATGGAGAGGCGAGGAAAGCAAAGAAACAAACTAAAGCACACGTTATATCATCTGTAATCAAACGGAATGTAAAGTCTGAGGCGCTCGGGTGAGACCGGGTGAAGCGCAGGAGTCCCACAGATCTGATGTAAGACATGAGAGCGCCTGTGCAATAGTCCTAAAGGGCTAAAGGACCAGACGACTGTCCCGGGAGCTTTACCCCGCTGCTGCAGAGAGGCGACCGGAGTACGGGACCGCGTGATGTTTAAAGAAGTCTGAACAAGAACAAAGAAGCCACAGCAGTAACGACAAAGCTCATTACAGCAGATGGTCAGTTAGAGCCGTGCACAAGTAGGCTGTGCAATAATCCAGGATGAAAGAGCCTGTGTTTGTGAGTGAGAATGTGAAGTTACAAAAAATCCGGCCACTACTCCAACAACTACAATTACATACTGCTTTTCAAAGTGACTGTAAAGGGTTTTAGGTGAGGTCAGGATTGTTATTTTCTGTTCAATGAGTCAAAACACATCTATTTTATGCGTCAAAATGAAGATTTGTCACTTAAAGGGACTAGACTAGCAAGTTGGTCATTTTTATACTCACTACTGCCACCTCAGGTGTGACGCGTAACTGCAGTCTCTATATTAAAGCAGTACTAAGTAACGTGTTTACCTTAATAAATCCTTTCCGTAGTCCCTCTGGGGGTAATACAAGTGTTAATGGGATGATTGGAGGGTCTTTCATCTCCCCCTGGTGTCTCTGGCCATAAAACCATGCTTGCAACTTGACTGCCACCGGGGCGGAGCAAGCAATACACACTAATAGAATCACGGAGAAGAAGCTAACAGGCTAACGGGCAAAGCTAACTGTGGGCTAGCGCCACTTTAAACAGTATTTACAGCCAAGTTTGAGTGAAAACAAATATTCCCATTGTATAATTGGATGTACAACACCCCTCTCTCCCTTCACCTTTTCTGTCAGCGTAGTATTTACTCTCCAAGACATTTAATAAGTTAAAAAATCGTAACTTGCTAAGACACCTGCTGTTGTGCTTATGGCCTCTAGGGGCAAGAGTTACTTAGTACTGCTTTAAGCTCGTGCATGACGGCAATTCAGACCCGAATCAACACCATTTTGAGTGACAGTGCAGGATTTTAGAGGCAGTTGTGGTGAACAGGTCTGGGCTCATTCTACACATTAGGACATGGCTGGAACATGTAGGGGGAGGAAAATACATTTTTAAACTCCGTATAGTCCCTTTAAAGATTCCCAGTGTTACGAGTTACTTTTTTTTTACTCAAGTAAGAAACAGATATATTTTATTTATTAATTCTCAAGTAGAAGTAAAATGTATTGTCTGAAACAAAAGTACAGTTACTTCAGAAAGTGACTGCCCACCTCTGCAAATGACCCTATGTCTAAAGTAGGGCTCCACGATATTTTTTTTGTTCATTTGTTTTTCGACAAATTGTGTCCAAACAAGACTTCAAAAAACACAATTCAGAACCGAAATCAGGCTCAAAATGAATAAAGCTATTCAGTAAATCTCTAGGTAGGACGTGAGGCCCGTTGACGTGGCAAACGTGGCGGCCATCTTGTGACTGGCCGGCGAGGCTAAACCCCTATGCCACCAATGCAAAACCAGGAGCGACATTTTCATTGATCCAACGGCAGAATGTGATACACTCATTGTTTGCGATTGGTTTATTACTTGTAAGTCAAAGTATCTCAGTCAGGATGTAATTTCTTTGAAATGTCTTGTTTTTCTAGTCGCGTTGTTTAGCTGTATTAGCTTTGTTTTCTTCATTCATTCCCAGGGTTCAGTGTTAGCATTCACTGTATCACTTTCCCATGTTCAATACAAAATGGTCATGTCGTGTTAAAAAGTACAGAAATACTGTTTTAAAGTTGGAAACAAATGTTATATTTGATCTAATTAGAAGTGAATGATTTGAAGTGTTTGACAGAGGAAAACCCATGAACAAATGAAGCTAAAGTCTACGCCTCCTAAAACTGAAATAACATTTGAAAATCTTCAACATTTTTATTTTATTAAATGACATAAGATCAATCACAATGATCAAAGAGTCATGAAAAAACTAAAATGGATAAAAAACAGTATCAAGGAAATAATTGGTGATTCCATTTGATTACATTGCACTGGGGTAGAAGGGCCAGTCATAAGATGGCCGCCAGAACAGCCATTCGTTCCAACGTATTATTATAACCATGTTCTATCCAGACTTTTATTAAAGGTCTTTGGGAACTAAATTAGGAACTAAACTGCCTCCTCTAACGTATCGTAGCGTTTTCATCAGTGTAACAAGGAGGGGCAGCTTGAATGGAGAACGGGCGTGTCGTAATAACGGTGTTTATTTCTCCTGCAGGATGCGTTTGCCAAAGGAGAGGTGTTTTTCGGGAACAAAGAACACGGCTACAGCGTGAGCGCGGGGCTACCGTCCAGCACATACTGCAACGGCGCCTGGACGTACGGCATCACCATAGTAACGCCCGACCGCTCCTTCCTGTTCACCTGCGAGACGGAGGAGGAGCAACAGGAGTGGATCCAGCAGTTCAGCGAGGTCATAGACGCCACGATGTCCCCCAGGATTACACGAGTAAGAGCGAACAGCAGACATGATGGAATCTTCAAAATATCTGTCTCCATGGGGTTCTGTTTTGTATAAACTCTGTACTTTACAGCTCGACAAACACCTTGGAGTGAAAGCTTAGTGCCTTTATGGATCTCACAATGGAGAAATGTACTTGTTACATTCAGCTCTGAGAAACACTCAGGGTGTGCAAATAGGCAGGAAATGTGAAATAAACAACAACAATTAAATAGTAAATAGGGGTATCTTATATACAATGACTACCATGGACTTTGTGGGGACAAAAAGTGTAAACAGACTATAACAAAAAAAGTGATTGTCAGTATTAGCAGTGCAGGTTTACGTCATAGTGCAACTGGATGATAAAGTGACGCAGGTAAGTGATGTAAATACAGGGATTATTGCATGTGTTCTGCAAAGGGGTTATTGCACATGTTTACAGTCTTGTTGTACAGGCTGACAGCAGTGGGGATGAAGGACCTGCTCCTTCTTGCACTAAGGGTGTCTCAGTCTCTCCACTGAAAGAGCTGCTCAGCTCCTCTACAGTCCTGTGCAGTGGGTGGGAGGTGTTGTCCATGATGGAGGTGATACCCTCCTGTCCCTCACCTCCTCCACAGAGTCCAGGGGGCAGCCCTCCTGACCAGCTTGTTCAGTCTGTTCTTGTCCCTCTCTGTGCTGCCCGGGGCCCAGCACACGGCAGCGTAGTGGACAGCAGAGGCTACCACAGAGGTCTGCTCACTCCGAAGGACCTCAGTCTGAAGGTGGAGGCGACTTTGGCCCTTCTTGTACAGGGCGTTGGTGTTGTGGGACCAGTCCAGTTTATTGTTGAGGTGAACACCCAGGTACTTGAAACTGTCCACCACCTCGATGTTTGAACGGATGTCAAAGATTCAGCTCTCAGATCCATAAACTTTCGAAGTCTCCATCAAACCCTCTATCACATTCAGTTTCAGAAATACAGAATCGGCATTTTATCGGCCTCTAGTCCTCCCAACAGGGCCCGTCTCACCAGAGAGTGTTGGAGATATTACGGAGACTGCAACTCGGACTTACTGCACGCATACAGAGGGCTTATCTAACCGACCTGGAGACTAGTTATTAAAGACTAGAGTCGCTGCTGGTCACGGTGAAGTCTCCGACTCGTCCCCTGGCAATAAGGCGAGTCTCCAGGTAGTCTTTGTGAAAACGAACAGGTTCCATTTTACCGAAGTCTCCACATGGTCTCTGAGAGGTCTACGCGTTCTCAAGCAGCTGTGGCAATGTTGTGGACACTATTTGTTGTCCTCAACCTGTGAGATGTTTCTGTGACGTCCCTGCAATGTCTCCGAGACCTGTCAGATACGAAGGAGATCTCAAACACAGCTGCTTGAGACAACGTAGACCTCTCAAAGACCATATGGAGACTTTTTCAAGTGTCCATATGGTCTCCGTTGAAATCAAACCTGTTCGTTTTCACCAAGACTACCTGGAGCCTTGCCTGATCTCTAGGAGACATCTCTGTTACCAGCGGCAACTCGAATCTCGAACTAGTCTCGAGGCCGGTGAGATAGGCCTTAAAGACTGTTTATACTGCAGGAACTGAACATGGGATTTATGCTGAGTTTAGAAACGAGGCATTTTGAAGAGTCTGAACGTCCTGAACACATTGCCAAGTGCAGAATCGCTGAAATACCTTTCCTCTGAGCTTGAGCTAAGATAAGAGAACTCCACCTGACCTTCAGAAAGACAAAATGTGCTCTTTCTCGCGGGGCGCTCCCTGACTTGTGTTGTGTGTGTCTTTGCAGTGGAAGCCCATTTCAATCACAGGCACTGATGGGACCGTGGCTCGTCCAGACCTCTCTCATCTTTGACCCTTCGGTGACTCGCTCAGACCGGCTCCCATTCCTCAAAACCTGCCTCAGAGATTATAACAAGGAGGAGGGCAGAGCAGATAAAGCTTTGTCACGTCAAATAATATTAACCAAAGTACAAGTGGTCATCCATATCCACATCCATATCCCGCAAGTTAAAGAATATATTTATACTGATTAGACTTAAAGCAGTACTAAGTAACGTGTTTACCTAATTAAATCCTTTTCGTAGTCCCTCTGGGGTAATACAAGTGTTAATGGGATGATTGGAGGGTCTTTCATCTCCCCCTGGTGTCTCTGGCCAGAAAACCATGCTTGCAACTTGACTGCCACCGGGGCGGAGCCACCAATACACACTAATAGAATCACGAAGAAGAAGCTAACAGGCTAACGGGCAAAGCTAACTGCGGGCTAGCGCCACTTTAAACAGTATTTACAGCCAAGTTTGAGTGAAAAAAATGATTTCCATTGTATAACTGGATGTACAACACCCCTCTCTCCCTTCACCTTTTCTGTCAGCGTAGTATTTACTCTCCAAATAAATAAGATTCCCTTCCCCCTTCCCTTCCAAGACATTTAATAGGTTAAAATAAACGTAACTTGCTAAGACACACACACATTGTTGTACATTGTTTGCTATATTGCTATTTTTATCAAATGCATTCTACTCTTACGGCCATAAATAACGCTTTGGTTTGACTTGTACAAACTGGAACTCAATTAAACTAAAATAAGAGATTATTTAGATTAATAAGGATATGGATGAAACATTTTCTTATTTGTAATCTTTATATTTTTAATGATCAAACACATGTATTTTATTTTCGTTTAAAGTATTACAGCCAAGTCTGTGGCTGCTGTCGCCTCGTGCTGCTTAATGTTTGTGTTCAGAACATGGACAGTAGAAAAAATTAGAATTATCAGACGCTCGGCTCCAATTAATTTCTCATTTGAGCATGTTTAAAGTATTAGTATTAGTATAATAGATATAATTCATGGACGAAATGCTCAGTGGGGACCGTATTTCACAGCTTTCCCCCACTTAACCTCAAAACCTTGTCTTGACGACGACTAAAATGAACAAAATGTTTTTTCTACTGTCGGTGACCCTGTTTTCACACCTAACAATGATCACATTCAACTACATCCGACCAGTCGTGTATTTTTTTAATCACTTAGATGCTTTGTAAAATCTCCACTGATGTTTAACAGTATAACGCTGCCCTCTGGTGGCAGACTGTCAGAACACACGTTAGGTACTGAATGCCAAGTTCTTTATGTTTTAATAAATAAGTAAACTATGAAATGTGTTATTTGTGTATGCTTTGTGAGAATATGTATTGGTTTATTTAGTTGACAGCGACATTGTGCATTAATAAACACAAAAGAATTGTCAGAGGATCTGCAAGAAAAGGTAGTTGAACTGTATACAACAGGAAAGGGTTATAAAAGATATCGAAGGTACTGAAAGTATCAGTCAGCAGTGTTCAAACTCTAAGTGGAAAATCCGGGATTCTGTTGAAACCAAACCACGGTCAGGTCGACCAACAAACATTTCAGTAACAACTGGCAGGAAAATTGTTTGGGATACAAAGATAAACCCACAAATAACTTAAGCCTCCCTGAGAAAAGTGGTGTAGCTGTTGCGAGATGCACAACAAGGAGGCACTTGATGAAACATGGGCTGCGTGGCCAAGTCGCCAGAAGAAAGACATTACTTTGCAAATGCCACAAAGTGTTCGCTTACAATATGCCAAACAGCACAGAGACGAGCCTCAGCATTTCTGCACCGTTGGTAGAGCGGGTCGCCTCATGATTGGACGGTCGGGGGTTTGAATCCCAGCTCCTGAAGAAGCACAGTCGTTGTGTCTTTGGGCCAGACACTTCACCCTCCTTGCCTCTAGTGCCTGTGTATATTGATGTATGAGTGTGAATGGGTGACTGGTTCCTTGCTGACAAAGCGTTTTGGGTCTAATGAGGGTAGAAAAGCGCTATATAAGTTGAGACCATTTACCATGCTGGTGCTGCCAGGACCCTGGAAACATATTTGAACATAAATACAAATAAATAAATAAATAAAATACCGAAGTAGAATTATGCAATACTACAACATGTAACAATATCTCTACTCAGGATATAAAAGAAAGACAACTGATTGACAGTGGCATATGTCCTTGTAATCATTGTTCATGAAGATAACAGTAAAACACGGCCCCAAAGACGCACGTTTATGTGAAGAAACCAGTGAGTCAGCGTTTAAGCTGCTCAAGACGTTAGCATGCTACCAGTTAGCATTTAGCTTCAACAGCTCAGCTCTGACCTCTCCAAGAGAAAGCCCTGAACCACAAACATCTAGCCTTGGATACAACATGTGACAGAGGTCAGAGCTGAGCTGTTACTGTAGTATTTCCTCAGTGTTCATAGATGTGAGCCACACATGTGTTATCGTGTTGAAGCCATGACAGTTGATTGATGACAGTTGCTAACCGGTAGCATGCTAACATCTTGAGCAGTTTAAACACTGACTCAGACTGAGACTGTTGACATGACAAACTGTAAAAATCCCAGACAATGGTTTTCTGTTTCCTCTTTGATGAGTTAATTTAGTCTGAGGAGTGAAGCAGATCTTTAGTAAATCCTGCTGTAGCTCGACAGACAGCGCTTTGTGTGATGTCATTGGAAACAGGACAGTGTAACGCTTCATTTGAAAGCTAAGACCTACAAAACTGATCTGAACGGATCTTTTTCCTCGCATTGTCACAACTTTTTTTTTTATTGTTTTTTTGTTGCGTTTTCGTCACACATTTTGTCACTTTTCTGTTGCTCTTTTGTCGCCTTTTTTGGTTGCATTTCTAACGCTTTTTCTGTCACTTTTTTTGTTACGTTTTCGTCTCATTTTTTGTCGCTATTTTTTCAAGAAGCTTTTAGATTTGGGTAAAGCCAAACTGGAGAAAGTGTGCTTGGTTCAGGTGGGGTTAGAAGGTTATAAGTACAATAAATATTCACTCACATATGGACCAGTTCCAGCTGTTGTTCTAGTAAAACCCAATCTTTAGTCCCACACGGTCCAGCGTTACACCTGAAACTCCCACACACATTCTGACCGTAAAACCCGCAGTAATACATTTCCCCCCCAATACATTTCCCCTCTCACTTACCATCGTCCTGTTAGTGGGTTTCTAGCGGCTGCGTAAAACCACACTTCAGTGCTTAGAGGCTTCAGGCTGCGGTCAAGCTAATAAATCTATCTGCCCCTCGCCACTTTTCACCTCCGCGCCAAA
Organism: Neogobius melanostomus; assembly: GCA_007210695.1. Lineage (NCBI taxonomy): Eukaryota > Metazoa > Chordata > Actinopteri > Gobiiformes > Gobiidae > Neogobius > Neogobius melanostomus. Next base: position 4,721,146 of record VHKM01000122.1, on the reverse strand, counting down.
GAACCCGGGGCAAATGGGGCGTCGAGACCGAGGAGGACGAGCCCAAACTGAGGCTTAGCAGAGAGACAGAAACTCCACCACGAAGTTCTGGGAGATCGAAAGTTGAATTTGAAAAGTTGAATGGATAACGCTGGAGCAACATGGATCCGTTCGAAGTCTCAATCGGAATAACTAGAAATATACAATTTCAGCAAAAACGTGGTCCGCCGCGCAGGAGTGAGCCGCCATTTTGTCTTTTCTTAAAGAGTTTGGAGAGTCTCGAGAGATAACTGGAGAAACAGCTTCTCTAATGCCTAAGGTAGGTCTATTCAACTGTATATATTTGGTAAATGGCTTTGGTTAGTACTTGTTAGACATAATATAAACGTAATCTGTGCAGACCAGGAAATTAAATTTGGACCCGGTTTAAAAAAAAGTGATGAAAGACGACAAAAAAGCCACAAAATAAGACGATGAAAAAGCAACAAAACACAACACAAAAACTACAAAGACCAGACAAAAAGGTGACAAAAATACAACACAAAAACGACGAAAACGTGGCGACAAAAAGTTAATGTGAGTTTTGTAGGTCTTAGCTTTCAAATGAGGCATTACACTGGCCTATAGGCTGTGAACTCCAGTCGAGAAGCTTTTAGATTTGGGTAAAGCCGAAGTGGAGAAAATGTGCTCGGTTAAGGTGGGGGGTAAAGAGGTTAAGTACTGAGATTTATTTTTGTTGAGAACTTCATTTACTCCACTACATTCAAAAGATGGGAATGAGCCTGATGTGTGAAGTTTGCATTGTTTTATGATGTGTTCATGTTGTGTGGTCAAACCAAATAGTCCATATGTGACGAAAAGGGATTTAGCTTTTACGTTACATATTGACTCCTAAGGACGGCCATGATGGTAAAAAAACAAACTATTTTGTCACATTTTGACTAAATGGTTATGTGTAGTTATTTATTAATTAATTGATTAGTAGTATCTGTTCTTTACTTAAAGGGATACTTCGGGATTTTGACATAGGGCCTCATTTCCTAGTTATCCAGAGTGTTGTTGATGTCTGGAGATATTTTTTTCTTAAATTCATGCAGTTCTTATATTTGAAGAGTCTAGTTGCGCTAGGCTAATGCTAGAATTATGCAATACTACAACATGTAACAATATCTCTACTCAGGATATAAAAGAAAGACAACTGATTGACAGTGGCATATGTCCTTGTAATCATTGTTCATGAAGATAACAGTAAAACACGGCCCCAAAGACGCACGTTTATGTGAAGAAACCAGTGAGTCAGCGTTTAAGCTGCTCAAGACGTTAGCATGCTACCAGTTAGCATTTAGCTTCAACAGCTCAGCTCTGACCTCTCCAAGAGAAAGCCCTGAACCACAAACATCTAGCCTTGGATACAACATGTGACAGAGGTCAGAGCTGAGCTGTTACTGTAGTATTTCCTCAGTGTTCATAGATGTGAGCCACACATGTGTTTATCGTGTTGAAGCCATGACAGTTGATTGATGACAGTTGCTAACCGGTAGCATGCTAACATCTTGAGCAGTTTAAACACTGACTCAGACTGAGACTGTTGACATGACAAACTGTAAAAATCCCAGACAATGGTTTTCTGTTTCCTCTTTGATGAGTTAATTTAGTCTGAGGAGTGAAGCAGATCTTTAGTAAATCCTGCTGTAGCTCGACAGACAGCGCTTTGTGTGATGTCATTGGAAACAGGACAGTGTAACGCTTCATTTGAAAGCTAAGACCTACAAAACTGATCTGAACGGATCTTTTTCCTCGCATTGTCACAACTTTTTTTTTTATTGTTTTTTGTTGCGTTTTCGTCACACATTTTTGTCACTTTTCTGTTGCTCTTTTGTCGCCTTTTTTTGGTTGCATTTCTAACGCTTTTTCTGTCACTTTTTTTGTTACGTTTTCGTCTCATTTTTTGTCGCTATTTTTTCAAGAAGCTTTTAGATTTGGGTAAAGCCAAACTGGAGAAAGTGTGCTTGGTTCAGGTGGGGGTTAGAAGGTTATAAGTACAATAAATATTCACTCACATATGGACCAGTTCCAGCTGTTGTTCTAGTAAAACCCAATCTTTAGTCCCACACGGTCCCAGCGTTACACCTGAAACTCCCACACACATTCTGACCGTAAAACCCGCAGTAATACATTTCCCCCCAATACATTTCCCCTCTCACTTACCATCGTCCTGTTAGTGGGTTTCTAGCGGCTGCGTAAAACCACACTTCAGTGCTTAGAGGCTTCAGGCTGCGGTCAAGCTAATAAATCTATCTGCCCCTCGCCACTTTTCACCTCCGCGCCAAAGAACCCGGGGCAAATGGGGCGTCGAGACCGAGGAGGACGAGCCCAAACTGAGGCTTAGCAGAGAGACAGAAACTCCACCACGAAGTTCTGGGAGATCGAAAGTTGAATTTGAAAAGTTGAATGGATAACGCTGGAGCAACATGGATCCGTTCGAAGTCTCAATCGGAATAACTAGAAATATACAATTTCAGCAAAAACGTGGTCCGCCGCGCAGGAGTGAGCCGCCATTTTGTCTTTTCTTAAAGAGTTTGGAGAGTCTCGAGAGATAACTGGAGAAACAGGATAATTTTGACAACTTCTCTAATGCCTAAGGTGGGTCTATTCAACTGTATTTATTTGGTAAATGGCTTTGGTTAGTACTTGTTAGACATGATATAAACATAATCTGTGCAGACCAGGAAATTAAATGTGGTCCCGGTTTAGTTTGTGAGAATGTGAGTGGGGAATTAAATCTAGATCTAAACAAGGACAGATGCTGCTTTCATGTGTTATTCGAGATTATGGTAAAGGAGAGAATTGCACATGAACGCCATCTCGTCTCAAAACAATGTTTCCCTACAAAAAGAAAATAATGTCAAGGTCCTTCAACCTCTAAACCCCACCTGGCTTTACCTTTTCAAGAAGCTTTTAGATTTGGGTAAAGTTAATGTGAGTTTTGTAGGTCTTAGCTTTCAAATGAGGCGTTACACTGGCCTATAGGCTGTGAACTCCAGTCGAGAAGCTTTTAGATTTGGGTAAAGCCGAAGTGGAGAAAATGTGCTCGGTTAAGGTGGGGGGTAAAGAGGTTAAGTACTGAGATTTATTTTTGTTGAGAACTTCATTTACTCCACTACATTCAAAAGATGGGAATGAGCCTGATGTGTGAAGTTTGCATTGTTTTATGATGTGTTCATGTTGTGTGGTCAAACCAAATAGTCCATATGTGACGAAAAGGGATTTAGCTTTTACGTTACATATTGACTCCTAAGGACGGCCATGATGGTAAAAAAACAAACTATTTTGTCACATTTTGACTAAATGGTTATGTGTAGTTATTTATTAATTAATTGATTAGTAGTATCTGTTCTTTACTTAAAGGGATACTTCGGGATTTTTGACATAGGGCCTCATTTCCTAGTTATCCAGAGTGTTGTTGATGTCTGGAGATATTTTTTTCTTAAATTCATGCAGTTCTTATATTTGAAGAGTCTAGTTGCGCTAGGCTAATGCTAGGCTAACGCATTTCTATGGTAAAGTCTAGCCTGCATTAAAAAACAGTCTGACCCACTCCACAGTGCACCTGAGGTAAATCACTTATAACACCAGACTAACCATATAAATGTCTGTGTTAATAGAATAATTGTAACCATTTTGCATTTAAAATAACTTATATTTGAGCAGCATCAGCTTCGTGGCTGTAAGCTAACGCAGCGGCGGAGTGATCTGCGAGAAAATAGTCCCTCAAAATGCGGTAATTCATGTGATACAAGGTCAGTTATATTTTAAACATTATTCTATCGACACAGACATTTATATGGTTAGTCTGGTGTTATAAGTGATTTACCTCAGGTGCACTGTGGAGTGGGTCAGACTGTTTTTAATGCAGGCTAACTGATACCATAGAAATGCTTTAGCCTTGCCCTAGCCTAGCGCCACTAGACTCTTCAAATATAAGAACTGCATGAATTTAAGAAAACAATATCTCCAGACATCAACAACACTCTGGATAACTAGGAAATGAGGCCCTATGTCAAAAATCCCGAAGTATCCCTTTAAGTAATAAAATAAAATGCTTTGACCGACTCTGGTCAGCAGTTTGTAGACGGCTTTCTCATGTGAATTTACCTGTTAGCAGGGCCGGCCCGAGGCATAGGTGACCCAGGGGGCCGCATAGGGCGCCATCTGCTTTTGAACCCCATACTCCCGCCATCTACAACATCGCCGATTTTCGGACATAACTTTGGAACAGAAGGTGATAGAGACTTGCGGTCTTTTGTGTTGGAAACTAGAGATTTCAAACGAGCCTCCTTTGGTCCTTCTACGCCCCCGGGGAGCCATGTAACATTGCAAAGAAAATTCGGAAATTTACTTCTGAAGTGGAGGTTCCTCCTCCAAAAGAACCGTTGGGCACATGCTCTAATTTTGTTTTTGTTGTTAGATAGATAGATAGATAGATAGATAGATAGATAGATAGATAGATAGATAGATAGATAGATAGATAGATAGATAGATAGATAGATAGATAGATAGATAGATAGATGACTCTTCTCAATACCCATGCAGTAACTCTACTACATCTGGCTTGTAGATGGTGCCTTTTTGCTGAACCATGAACTGCAGTGCTAACGCCACTTTCGCCGGTCCACAGCTGGGACTCGCCCTAAGCCCCGACTCCGGATCAGGCTCTTCCCAAGACCCCAGCGGGACCAGCGCGAGCAGCGGAGGATCGAGCGGAGCGACGCCCGGTGGCGGTCTGTGGGTAACGTTCCTCCTCGGCGTCACGCTGGTGGTCATGTGCGCCATCGGAGCGAGCGGGAACATCTACACCCTGTTCATAACGCGCTCGGCCGCTCTCCGACGAACCGGCTCCATGTACGTCTACATCGCCAACCTGGCGCTGGCCGACCTCCTCTACCTGTCCACCATCCCGTTCGTGGTGTGCACCTACTTCGCGCAGGACTGGCTTTTCGGAGAGGCCGGGTGCCGGATTCTGCTGAGCCTCGATCTGCTCACGAAACACTCCAGCGTTTTCATCCTGGTCGCTATGAGCGCAGAGCGGTACCGCGCCGTCGCCACGCCGTTCACCGCGCACAGGTCCACCTCGAGAACCCGCAAAATGGTCGCCGGTTTGATCTGGGGAATCTCCTTCGTCCTCACGCTGCCGATGATGATCATGATCCGGCTGCGCGAAGGCAAAGTCAACATGGCGGGGTTGGTCAAGCGGATTTGCTACCCCACGTGGACTCCAGACGCGTTCAAAGTCTACATCACCGTCCTGTTCCTCACCAGCGTGCTGCTCCCCGGGCTGGTCATCGTGGCGCTGTACATGGGGCTGGCGCGGAGGTACTGGGCCGTACAAGCGCGACTGGGGGCAGGGAGACGAAGAGGCCTGAAGCAGAGAGTGGTGTCCATGATCTTCAGCATCGTGGTGGCGTACTGGGCCTGTTTCCTGCCCTTCTGGGGTTGGCAGCTGGCGAAACTCTTCTCCCCGGAGTCACTCAGGGCGCTGTCCCCGACCGCTCACAATTACATCAACTTCTTTGTGACGTGTTTAACGTACGGGAACAGCTGCATCAACCCCTTCCTCTACACGCTTCTGACCAGGAACTATAAAGACTATCTGGTGCAGAAAAGCCAGTCGAACGGCTCGAGCAGAGCGGAGCCCGGGTCGGCCATGACGCCGCCGCACGAGCTGTAGAAATAAGCTCTTCCTTTTGCACTTAGTGAAGACTCTTACTTTGACTCTAAAAAGCATCGGAACCAAACAGAACTTTGTCACATATTGTACAAATTTGACGTGGAATTAGACAAATGATGTAATAAAATGTATTTTTCTCTCTCTCTCTTTATATCTTTTATAATATAGTTGTGTCGTGTGTCGTGTTAATGTTGACAACATATTCAAATTTAGTTCTAGTGATAAAAATGTGTTATGTATTTTTATTTGACATTTAGTCAATTCTTTTGTGTTTTAGTCAACAAAGTTTGAGCATACAGGTGCTTGTCATATAATTGATTGACATATTGATATAACAACTTTAATCAAATGTAATGCTTTTTAATTTAATTTATGACACAATTCATGTATGACTTTTAATGCCCTGCGGAAACTCTGTGATAGTGAATCATCTTACCTCAAAGAGACTGAAAAGAAATACATTTTACATTTTACTCATACTTGTAGTAATCACTCAGAATCTATTCCAAAACTCCCACAACTAAAAGACATCTTGATTTGACCTTGTTACTGTAACATTACGATATAAAGAGTAAATGTTGGGTAAAAGTCCTATATTGTCCCTGTAGTAGAGGAATGTGTTCTCTGCATGTCTTTATTACCGCTGGGGAAATGACTGGTAACGTTTGACCTCAGACTTGGAAACATGCCTTGGAACGTCGCTTGAAGTATATGTAAACTTTGAGATGATCAGAGTGATCCGAGTTCAGCTACAGATGAAGAAGCAATGGCGCCCCCAAGTGGAGAAGTGTCACTGATGATGTTTTGCTTCTCATCACAGCCCACAGCACAGTTTAACGTATGTAGCATGTTTTGAATTATATCTGGTGTGAAGAAACGCTCATATAACGTTAGCATATTGTCGCTAACCGCTGTAGCATTAGTTTTGTTTTCATATAGGTTTATTCACAATAAACCTGTAGAGTTGCTTTTTAATTTTTAACTTTTAAACAGTCAAAACGCTTAAATAAACAAAATCTATTTCCTATTCTGTTGTTGAATAAACTATTAGTTACCCATTATGTTTGAACTAACGTCAAACATTAAACATGATCCTCAACATGAACTCTCTAATGAGGGTGGGACAAACAGCCAAGTTTTACATAATGGTGTTTGTTTTAACAAACTGTGTCTCTAACTCAGATCATGACGCTGATCAATAGGAGGAGTGGATGGAGTCTGTGTCTGACACAGATCTGCATTTCAACCCGAGAAGACTCACAGAGACAGACTGTATTAGAAAGGTTTATTGAACTTGAATTGGGGCTCAGACCCCGGCGGAAATACATGGCGTTGATAGATGATGGCCAGAATCTTCCCCGGAGCCTGGACACTGGTGGTGGTAGGACGAGACCCGACGTGCGGGCTTTGTGATGAGCAGAGCCTGAGGAGGGGCAGAGGAGGGTCGCAGCACGGCTGGGAAGCGGCGGAGTGATTGACCGGGGAGCTTAAGAAGGGGATCCTGGACGATGAATGGCTGAGTGGAATAGGCGGCTGCGATGATTGGCTGACGTGAAGGTGCGGCTTGAGCTGGGGCCGTGATTGGGTGATTGGTGAAGGCTGCAGGTACGTCTCCAGGTTGAATTTGCGCTTAAGCTTCATTAAACACAGCAGACAAAAACTATAGAACCACAGACTGACACATGGCACAGACTGTCTATAATATTGTATTATACCATTGTCTGGGTGAATACTCGATTCTGATTGGCTGGAGGGTGAACGTTAAAATGTGATAATGTACTGTAGTCCTGCAACAGTTAAATCATGTTCTATATCACTCCACTGCAGCTGTTTCCATAGTAACAATAAACAATTGAGCTGGAACTAGCTTCAGGTAAAACAGCTTAAAAAGTGAAATAACTCCTGCCCAGGACTTAAAAAATAAGCAAACAGGCCCCAATGAACAGTTTCAGTCTGCGGGACCATGGTATAAGCGGGATAATGCGCGACAAGGTGTCCATTATCAGAATAACTGGACTCCGCGGAAGCAAACGTCCTCCGCTCCGCGTCATCCAGTTATTTCTGATAATGGAAACCTCGTCGTGCATTATCCCTTACATACTGAACACGGGTGAATCTACCCAACGTGGAATGAGTCTGCTCTAAATAAAAGAACCTTCTTGTACGGCAGTGCAGAAGGTCCCCTCCAAAGTCCCCCTGTGTGGACTGTGCTTGTTCTCCCCGTGTCTGCTTTGGTTTCCTCGACATCTAGAAACATGCACAATAGGTGAATCCTCCAACCAGGCGATTCTGACCATCAGCCTGGCTTCCACATCTGGCCCCAGTGGCATCAATGATGGGTCAAATGAGTCCACACTTACTACGACTCCACTCGCCCGTCTGTGGCCCGTGAGCTGCTGTGTCTTCATGGAATTCGTCTGCTCAGTGGGACATTCCTCGTCCCGCTGACACTTCACTTTAGAGTCCGACTCATAATTACTGCAGCGCCGTGTCACTCCAGCCTCACGTCCATCACAGCAGGTCCACACGAGCTCAGCAGGATCATTACGTACAGGAACATGTGAGGAAGCAGAGGTTTGACACACATTATTACAGTGATCAAATACCTGTTACATAACTCAAAGTACTTTCATTTTAGTATCAATTGGGGTAAAACTGAACTGGAGAAAATGTAATGAGTGTATTGAGTAATGTAATTGTTTCATTTCTTTAAAGGAACCAAATATACACAAATACCGAAATACAGTTACTCAAAATTATTATTCCAAATACGTGTTATAGTGTAATGAATTCTATTACTCTCCAACACTTCTGAAGATGGGTTTCCTTTTCAAGGTCCTGTCATGATGGGAAAGTGGAGCATGACATCACCTACACAAAACAACACTATATCTTAAACAAATCCAAACTAACCGTACACCTGACCCTAACCCTAATCTTAATGATAGTGGTTTTCAGAATCTGACCAATCAGGGAGTCTATATCCAAATGTGGCCTTTCCAGTCCTGGGAAAAATAATTTGCGTCCCGTCAGTTCCCCGGAGCAGTACACTGAGCACTACCCATAGACCGTTAAAAGAATAGACAGCTCCTCCTCACTCCTCCCCGTTTACCATAATGACCACGTTCAAGGGGGAAATCATGGCTGATTTACAGACTCCTCCTTCCCAGCTCTGACGAAGCATGTTCCTAATAAGGGCATAAGAGCGGGATCTTCACTGTAGACTCGGCCCTTGCGTGACGTGTAGCTCGCGCAGCTCCAATGCTAACAGTCCGACCCTCATTAAGTACGAGATTTCAAAATGTTTTCTTTCGAAAACCAGCCTGGTTTCTTTAACTGTGACTAACCCAGCGTTCTCAGGAGGAATATGTAGCCGTACAAAGTGTTTAAAAAATAGAAACCAGGCGTTAAAGTTGTTTTTAACATGTCTAAAGTCCAATGCTTTTCAATGGGAGACTAGCGGCTATATGGAGGTACTACAGCAATGGCGGCCTCCAGAGTTGCGGTCGTAAAGCAGAGCAGCCAGTGGCCATTGGCACTACCTGTTAGCCATTAGTTTGTCTATAGTTTGGTATTGCTCCTTCCTTCCGAGTTGCCCCAGTGAAGGATGGGTCAAAAGCAGAGGACCTCATACTGGGACGACAAAGTGCACCTAGCCTCTTTTTCTATTTTAAATGTGGATTAGTGGAGTCAAATAGGTTTAATTTTCCCTTTAGCATCACCTTTATATTTTCTATGGGCCCATGTGAAAATGTTGGATTGGACACATGAAACTGCAAATCGATAGACCTTACTCCTTAAAATGAACATGTGGTTTTGTCCATTTTGTCAATGCCAGGAGCAGGACATGGGCAGAGTTTAAAAGCCTTACAAATTAATGTTGTAAACAAACAAAAGAAACACGGGACATTTTGGTCTTTAAAGGGATATTTCAGGATTTTTGACATTGGGCCTCATTTCCTAGTTATCCAGAGTGTTGTTGATGTCTGGAGATATTTTTTCTTAAATTCATGCAGTTCTTATATTTGAAGAGTCTAGTGGCGCTAGGCTAGGGCAAGGCTAAAGCATGTCTATGGTATCAGTTAGCCTGCATTAAAAACAGTCTGACCCACTCCACAGTGCACCTGAGGTAAATCACTTATAACTCCAGACTAACCATATAAATGTCTGTGTTAATAGAATAATTTTAACCATTTTGCATTTAAAATAACTTATATTTGAGCAGCATCAGCTTCGTGGCTGTAAGCTAACGCAGCGGCGGAGTGATCTGCGAGAAAATAGTCCCTCAAAATGCGGTAATTCATGTGATACAAGGTCAGTTATTCTATCGACACAGACATTTATATTGTTAGTCTGGTGTTATAAGTGATTTGCCTCAGGTGCACTGTGGAGTGGGCAGACTGTTTTTAATGCAGGCTAACTGATACCATAGAAATGCGCCAGCCTTGCCCTAGCCTAGCGCCACTAGACTCTTCAAATATAAGAACTGCATGAATTTAAGAAAAAATATCTCCAGACATCAACAACACTCTGGATAACTAGGAAATGAGGCCCAATGTCAAAAATCCTGAAATATCCCTTTAAAGTGAGCTCTGGGATATAACATTTCAGTATGGCTCCCTCTGCTGGTCAGTATCACAGTTACACAAGTTCAGCGTATTGATACAAACAGACTGGGTTTGAACAGACTTTATTCTTTATTAAAAACAACCACATTGGGGTCAGGACTACTTGATCTTGATGCCGACGATGCGAGCGTCTCCGCTCACGTGGAAGTACTTGTATTTAACGTCTCCGAGTCGGTTTGGGAAGTCGACCATGGAACCGTCCGGGAGTTTGATGTAGAAGCGCTCCATGTTGAAGCTTACGTGGAACTGGAGAGACAAAAGACAGGACATCACAGAAAGTGTCAAGCTGTGTTCACATTTGGTCAACTTGAAATAAGGGCTGGGAAAATGTTTTATTTGAATTCAAACTGGAGTTGGCAAGTCAAACTGATTCATATTTGTTTTTGGTTTTTTAGTATTAATAATATGGATATTTAAAAGTCACTGCACACAGTGAATTTTCAGTTTTTTTACAGTGAGTGCCGTTGCCATTTTTGGGTTTAACTGAAAACAGTAAATATATATTTAAAATATATTCAGCAGTTATTTTGTTTTAAATGGTGGGGAAATAAATCTACAAAAACAAATTGTAAATTGACTTTTTTATACGAGAGCATTTAGATTTGTTGGGAACTTCTTCGCCCAGAGGTTTATGTTTCAGAGTTCAATGTTGCCTTCCAGCTGTCCCAGGTCAGAACTCGGAGTTCCCTCGTCATCTATAACCAACTTATTTAAAAACACAAAATGTAAAGTTTTTTATCATACGTATTGTATCGCTCCAATCTGAGCATACATGTATATAATGTAGGTACAGTATATTGTATTACTTGGCTCGTTCTTTATTTACAGTCTTGTTTTGTGGCACTTTGTATTTTACCTTTCTTTTGGACATGTGCTTTTGTAAACTTTGCTTTTTGAAGAGAATTCACATGTTTGCTTTTGTTTTTGTGTTTTATTTGTAACGGCCTTTATGTTTAAATTTCATAGAGGGCAAGCGTTTATGTTAATTTCACCTCTTTCCCACCGTACTACATTTTAACAATTCCCCAAGCAATGTGATGGATTTAACAATGTTACTAAATGCTTTCAAAAGAGAAATGCATCGTCTTTAACCTCAGGACGAGTTTCGGTAAACATTAACTTCCCGTCTGAGGGAATACGACTCTGCTCGCAAAAACAGGAACGCGCTGTTAGGCATATATTATAACCACTCTGCCACAGTAACATGGAGAAAACACTCTGTTAACTTTTATCTTCTGTGTGTTTATAGACGATATATTTGCAGTTCCTCCTCTCGTCAGATTGAAGCGGATGTATACTGACACACTATGTACCTTCCATCACCTTTATGAGCCAATAAAACCCTGTGTACTTTACTGTAGTCAACAATAAAACGCTGTGGCCATTATCTGTTTGGACTTGGGACATTGTTATCACAGTTACACGAGGTCAGTCAAGCCCATAAGAGGGCTCCGTCCAGGATTTAGTGATGTATATCTATATGACCGGTCTCATAAAGCATAAACTTTACCATCTCTTTTGACAACTACGATTGTGATGAATCTATTCTTAATCACGCGGTTTAGGTCAAAAGTTCGAGAGCAGCACCTTGCACTCCTCTCCTCGGCAGAAGGGGAAGTTCATGTCCCGTTCCTCGTCTCCCCAGCAGCCTCCGGATTTGGAGTTGGACACGATGGTGTTGCAGTCTCCGCCGAAGTCAAAGCGCGGGTTCAAGTGCAGCGCGATGTTCTCCGGGTCGTGGCCGATGTTTATGGCGAAGCTGCGCAGAGGACAGAGAGGCTTCATGTGTGAGAAATAGCAGCATCTTTACCCCAGTGCAAACTACTTTTACCAAACGGCAGAGAGGTATTTATATGCTTTATAAATTAGGAAGTATCCAAGATGATATTTCAAATAGATGTTAAATGAACAGTGCCATTGAAATTAAATCATTTGATCCCAACAAACATGAAATCTTTTGTTTTACATTTCTCAGTAATTTTGCTCCATAAATTCATCAAAATACAAAAAAGTTATTGCTCCAAAAGACATTCAACCTCATGTTTTGCTAAAATTGAGGCAAATTTTCTGTTTTTGCCCAAAAGTTGCACGTTGTGTTCTTAAATATCCAAGTATGCCCTTATTCCTCTGTTCAATGGAATGGGTAGAAATAGTAGATTTATAGATTATCATTCTGGGTATTAAAATGGCTTTAACACAACAGACCATTTTGAATAACCAAGTAGAATTATGCAATACTACAACATGTAACAATATCTCTACTCAGGATATAAAAGACAGACAACTGATGACAGTGGCATTTTTATGTCCTCGTCATCATTGCTCAATACAATAACAGTAACAACACGTCCCCAGAGACGCACGTTTATGTGAAGAAACCAGTGAGTCAGTGTTTAAGCTGCTCAAGACGTTAGAATGCTACCAATTAGCATTTAGCTTCAACAGCTCAGCTCTGACCTCTCCAAGGGAAAGCCCTGAACCACCGACATCTAGCCTTGGATACAACATGTGACAGAGGTCAGAGCTGAGCTGTTACTGTAGTATTTCCTCAGGGTTCATAGATGTGACACACATGTGTTTATCGTGTTGAAGTTGAAGGATGACAGTTGCTAACCAGTAGCATGCTAACATCTTGCACAGCTTAAACGCAGACTCAGACTGACACTCTGTGATTTTTACAGTTTGTCATGTCAACAGAGAAAGGTTTTCCGTTTCCTCTTTGATGGGTTCATTTAGTCTGAGGAGTGAAGCAGATCTTTAGTAAATCCTGCTGTAGCTCGACAGACAGAGCTGCTACGTCTGTGCCTCATTTGCTGGTTATATCACATAAACGTGCGTCTCTGGTTCCGTGTTTTTACTGTTATCTTCATGAGCAATGATTACGAGTTCATAATAATGCCACTGTCAATCAGTTGTTTTTCATTTTCATCCTAAGTAGAGAATTTGTTACATGTTGTAGTGCTGCATAATTCTACTTCGGTATTCAAAATGGCCTCCCGGAACTATGCATGACGTCATTGGACATTTCGTGCATTTTTTTAGGCTTAAGATTCCTTATCTTTTATATGAAAACACAACACGACAGAAAACTTGCAATACATTTTTTTCTCATATTTATGTCAGTAATCTACAACAAAGGTTTCAAATTGATATCTTTACAGTTAAAAAGTTTCCCTATTCACCTGCAGTACCACAATTGCTTCTACCTAAATAATTAATCTTGTTTCAACACAAAGATTATTATTTTTCTTTGTTTGCAAATAATAAGAGTGCGTATGCATTTTCAATTCATAGTAATGGGCCAATTTGTTCCTAACTTTCCAAACCCTTTCCTCTCATCCGAGCGCTCCACAGGGATGAGTTTATGGTTCCACAATTTTCAGGGAGTAATACTGTCACAGTGTCAAGCAGCTTCTGGTTTGCGATCAATAAATAAATGCAGAATACACAAAGGTCTTTTTCATGTTTACTTTACAATATTACTTTGCCTTTATTACTTTGAGATTTTTTCCCAAGACAGTAAAGATAGAGAAAGTCTTTGGGGAAGGACTGTCGAGTGACTGAAGCTTGGACACCCGCACAGTAAAGTGAGTGATTTTGATATCGAGAGCATATTTATAACGTGCTAAACCTGACCTGATGTCAACCCCATTATCAGAGCAAAGGTTTGTCGGTGAAAACTCACGAGTTGCTGTCGCTGTTGCACTTCACCCGGATCTTGAACTCCTGCCCCTCCTTAAACGTCATGTCCGTCACTTTCTGTCAGAGAAACAAAGCACCTTTTGTTAAGTCAACACGTTTCCACAGAAATGAGGAAACATGTTCAACATCTCATTTTGTTTCACTAATAACAATTGGGACATGGATTTACTCACAATTACATGATGTCAAAGTTGTTTATGTTATTCTTTGTTGGTTTGTTTTAGTTATTGTGACAATTATCCAACCAAGATGGAGACATTGTTCAGGGTATTGATCATTCAGAAGTCTGGCGATACTTCCACATGAAGAGAGTTAAGTAATCTTGGTGACACGTTGGCACTAAGAATCGATGCACTGACAGTGTGCCACGTTTATTAGGCCACAAGTCATGTAGAAGGCCAAATGTACTGATAAGGGCAATGTGTGAGGGCCGAATTAACTCTATAATTCCCCATCACCGCCATTACCATTCTGTCCGTCTGTATCTGGAAGTCCCACAGGATCTTGGCTCGGTCATTCTCTACCACCCTTGGAGGTGTTTCCCACTTTGACCTTGGGGTTTCCGGCCCATACTCTGCACAGATGTTCCTGTACACTATGCCAGCCACTCGGTTATGTGTGTAATGTTTGTATATATTTGGAGGGATGGGAGTGGGTGCCGGGCATACTGTTTTAAATGTTGTAATCTGTAAAGCACTTTCGGTACTAAAAGCGCTTTATAAATCAAGTTTGATTGATTGATTTTCCACACAATTTTTTTTTTTTTTTTTTTTTTTTTTTTACACAATTTAATTCTTATTATGCCCCAACTTTTTCTTGTTTTTCCCAATTTTTATATAGCTAATATTTCCCCCCATTTGTTCTGTATTTTCGCCCAGTTTTTTGCCACAATTTCTCCCATTTTCCCCCAAATGATTCCCCATTTTTCCACACATTTCCTGACATTGGCGATTAACCCGATATTGTAAATTTGCAGATCTTCCACACATTATCGTTCTGTTTTCTGGTTCTAGATGACAAAAGATTGTAGTAGTCTATAGGTATCGAAAAAGAGCATCGTTAAAGCGTAGCAGTACCCTGCCCTAGTTATGGATACTGGATGCTTCATCTTGGATAGAGGCTCTCACTCTCACTGGTCCTCAGCCTCCTTCTTTACAGCTTGTCTTGTCTGAGGGTGCTGGATTGGTGGTGGAACCGTCCATGCATGGTTAGGATCATTTAGAGAAACTATACATTTTCAGGATAACAATGCTAACGTTCTGGTTCTGGAGTCAGTCCTCATTTACACATTAAAACTGATTGTGGCTCTTCACTGACAAGAATATCTGTGTTTGGGAAGAATTGTCTCTTTGAATCCGTAAGGTTATAGACCCTACACTGTTTCTTACAAATGAGTTTGCCATTAGTCAAACATTGTAAATTCCGCTTCCTTATCATCAAAGTGAATGAGTAACCTGTTAAACATCATCAGTGGGGGAATAAAAGTGAGAAAGAGGAAGAGCAGACCCGAGAGAGAGAGAGATATTTAGTCAAAGAGAAGTCATAAAAACATAAAGACAAGCCCAGTTCGATATCTCCGATACAGTATTTGTCACCTAGAACCAGAAAACAGAACAATAATGTGCGAAAGATCTGCAAATTTACAATATTAGGTTAATCTCTAATGTGTAGAAATGTGTGAAAAATGGGGAATAATTTTGGGAGGAAAATGGGGGAAATTGTGGAAAAAATAAGGAAAATGTTGTAAAATAGGGGGGGGGGGAATTGGGAAAGAAGAAATAATTGAGTCAAAACAAGACTAAAAAAATCTTTAAAAACGTAAGAAAATTTGGCAAACATTAGGCAAAAAAAGTAGGAGGAGAATAAATAGGGCAAAATCCCTTATTTGGGCTGAAACAACCAAGTCACTTCTTAGTGCTGTCCCTGGACCAAAAAAAAACACAAGTATTTAGTATTAAAGGAAGTGGCTTGGGTGACGGGTCAGACACAGAGCAGTTCAGAAGCCCCTTATGAGAGACCAACAGGCCCGGTTAGAACCATGAGGCCGTCCTTCTGTGGACCCACCACCTGCAGGAGGAGCCATAGGGGCTGGTGTAGCTCCAACAGCTGCCCCCACGACCCGGCAACGGACAAGTGGAAGAAGATGGACGGATGGATGGAAGTGGCTCGGATGTTTCAGCTCAAATAAATGAACATTATTGTTCTAGACAATATTTTATAGAAGTATGAAAAAGTATTGTTCATAAATCGGTATCGTAAACCAAGTAAAGTTCAAGTACTGGTCGATGAAAATGTAACAGTACCCAGCCCTCGTAATGTCCATACATGTTATGACAGTATGTTAGTGTCGCAGAAGGCAGACATTTAATTGTTCTATTCGCATCTGTTCTCTCGTAGCATTAGGGGATGGTGCCACTCGACCTTAGTGCTTTCCTAATCAGTGTTGGGTGTAACGCATTACAAAAGTAACGAGTAACAAAAATATATTACATTTTTCAGTAACTACGGAATACAATACATTACTGAAACAAAATACGCTAATATATTACGGTAGACATTACAATTCAAGTACAAGTGCATTTAAATGTATGAACGAAGAAAAGCCAAACTCCGCCCAAATAAAATGCAGCACCGAATCAAGTTGGACACTGGTGTTTAAGATCTGCAGTTGCCTGAAGTTAATGTGAAGTTAATGTGTAATGAAGGAAAAGGAAATATTTGACTGCACTTTTGTTCAGTGGTTTTATTACTACGTTCAGTTTATATTTTTCCAAAAGTAACTCAAAGTAATGCAACTCATTTGAAACAGTAATATGTAATACAAACATATTACATTTTTAAAACTAACTACTGATATAGAATATAATACAATTTTAAAAGTAACTTAAAGTAACCAACACTGATCCTAATGATGAAATACAGGACACGCCTTTGACACAGGCATTTTCAATTAACTTATTATATTTTAAGAACATCATAATGTACGCTCAAACATGTTGACATGAATTAAATATATGTATTCAAAATGTCTGTTGTAAAGCCAAAAGAAGTGAATCAGATGTAAAAAGTGGATGTTGCAAAAGGATATAAGCGAGTTCTCACCATGGTGGCTGTCTTCAGTGGGTCGTGCCGCAGTGATGGAGTTTGACCTCGCGCTCAGCCTTTATAACAGCAGAGGGTCACGCGGCTCAGAAACCAGGAAGTGCTGCAGCTAAACATCAACCAGGTGGGAAACGACTTCAGGAAATGAGTGTGACAGGACAGCCCTTTGCGCTCCTGCACGTAGTGGCTGATGAGGCGAGCGGGCGCACTATAAAAAGGGGGGTTCGCTACGCAGCCCGACCTCTCACGTCACCTGCTGCACGGCTGAACACAGGACGCAAGGGCTGCCGCTGCTTAGGCCGGCTTCTTTGGGCCAAACATGCGCGTAAAGCCAGCAACTTGAATCATGTTTTTAGCGCGGGGACCAGTGCGCGTCCTGTCTCCATGGGCTGCCACCATGGGGGGTCGCAGCTCCGTGTCAGGACTGCGTAATGTGAGCGCTCCGCTTTTATCCCACGGTACGTTGCTACGGTAGCTGCAAACTGTTTGGATTTTAAAGTAATGTCAAAACTAAAACTTAAAAGAATAGGCCACCGTTTTTACATACTGAGATATGTTCTTACCTGAGCTTAGACGAGTTCATTTGTACCTGTCTGGTCTCCACGTGTGCCTTCCGTAACGTAAACACAGCACAGACGGCGTTAGCATTTAGCCTCTCTCTTCTCCTCTATAGCTCCAAACGAGGTCAAGATAGAAGCTACCAAACTCTTCCACGTTTTCCCTATTTAAATATGGTTATGTGAAGTGTTACACCATAAAGTATAATTACACAAAATTAAACAATGTGGATTTTCTAAGCGGATAAAAAGGGGAACTATATTGTAAGGCGTAATAATACCAGGAATACTTCAGCATCTGCACAGTAAAGTGAAGATATCACTGCGCGGATGCCGAATTATTACGCCTTACAATATAGTTCCCCTTTTTATCAGTTTAGAAAATCCACATTGTTTAATTTTGTGTACTTTATGGTGTAACACTTCACGTAACCATATTTAAATAGGGAAAACGTGGAAGAGTTTGGTAGCTTCTATCTTCACCTCGTTTGGAGCTATAGAGGAGAAGAGAGAGGCTAAATGCTAACGCAGTCTGTGCTGTGTTTACGTTACAGAAGGCACACGTGAAGACCAGACGGGTACAAATGAACTAGTCTAACCTAAGAACATATCTCGGTATGTAAAAACGGTGGCCTATTCCTATAACATCATCAAACAGGGTCCTGCCTCCTCTTCTGACCGGATGCAATTCTGTGGACGCTGTCATGTTTTCCTCCGTTCTACGACTGGTTGTACAAGACCAAATTCAGAGACTTCTTTTGATAGCAACTGTCTGTTAGGGCATTGGGCTTCGGACTCACACCGCCCCTCGTTATTCCCCTCATCAGTCGCTGCACCGTCACTCCAGGTAAATGTGTGATGGAAATGTGGGGCTGCTGAATCTGGGCTGCCAGCCGTTCTGCAAGGACTTGATTATCTTTTGTATTTTCATTTCAGACGCAAGGTTTATATTTGCGCACCATTGTTTTTAGCCTGTCTCCAACTTAAAAATGAACTAAAAATATATTTAAATCTAAATGAATAAAAACAATATATTTTCTTAACCTGTCTCTGTCCTACCTAGTCCAACGAACCTGTGTGACCTTAGAGTGGGTTAAAGTCAATACTGGGTTCTCTGATCCGTAATTCAGAGTGGCGTTGTGATTATTGCGCAAAATTAAGTTAATGTAGTGGGTTAACTAGCTAGCCACTGCCTCGGTCTGCTACATGAGGAAGAAGAGATGATCGCAATGTCTGATGAGCACATTGTTAAAAGACAAGTGTCCATGCTCTGATTAAATGTCTCGATATAGAAATGAAACAGTATTTGAAAAGGAGTAAAAATGTATAAGTCTGCTGCAGCTCTTTAATATCGACCTGCTTACCTAAAACCTAATCTCTGCTTACTACGCTTTTGAATAAGTGGTGCAAAGTTTTATAAAATGGTATGTGATTGGTTAAATTCGCCTGTCTTTAACTCGGACCCTGACAGACGCTGCACAACACCATATGAGGGGTCTGACACAGAGCTGCATTTAATAAATATACAACAATCTCTGACCGACACAAGGCACTGGGAACCTCTGGGTAGCTCACGATTCGATACGATACATGGCTTACGATAACTATTATTTCACGATACGCCGATACTACGATAATCGATATATTGCACAAAAATCTACGATACACAACGATAAAAAATACATACTACTTTTAACCTTCATTTTAACCTACTTATTATTTTTCATTTACATTTCTTTTCATGTACTTTATACCACTTCTATCCACCTTATTCCTGGGGCGGCTCATGTAGAAACGAAGATGGGGGGAATTTCCGGTGAGATGCCGGAAGTCGCTCTGAGCCATTGGTTTACATTGGTTTCCAGGGCGAGTTTTCGTTTCACATAGCGGTTTATTTCCACATTTTAAGATGATTTTCCAAACGATCAGCCTCCGTAACATTTGAAAAGACGTCCTCGCGCAGCTCTGGAACACGTTACGCTGTTCGTGGTTTAATCAACAAAAACAGAGAAAGTGACACTTGTGGCTGTGGAACGTGCAGTGTTTGGGACATGCTAAAACTGGCCTGACACTGACATGTTTGGGGCGATTTTGAACATGCTAGATGCTACTGACTCACATAAATTTACGAAGAAAGCCTTAGTTCACGGAGGTAAATAAACACTTAACACACGACTGACTGACCTTGCTCACACTGTATGAGTGACATGAACCGAGCCCCGTGAGGCGACACAAGCTGAACTGGGTCTGAATACATTGCATTTTAAATACTTAGTTATGCAAAGAGCATTCCAACTTTTTTCTGGTCGTTTTTTGTGCAAAACCTTTGACCTAATTAAACTACAGACATGGCCTTTTTCCACGTGAAGCGGCGTATGTAATGAGGCATCGTAAACAGACTTTCGCTCAGTTTAATCTGAAAATGTGAAGATCTCCAAGGATATTTGACCAATCAACAAGAAACAAAAAGACTGTGTTTATGCTGACAATCCATTCTCTAAACCTAAAGTACCACATCTGAGCAAAGCCTTTGTGAAAGATCGCAGAATTAGAAGATATCCACAGAGGTTAATTGGCGACGACTTGGCCAACACGTCCACGGGTCAGAAAATTCTTCGACGGAGCGATTTTCAGTCATAAGTTTATTGTGAGCAGTTAATCACGGCTCGTAGTTTCGTCTCAGCTGTGACAGCTCGTGTTTCCACATAGTCTACACCTCTAAACCTCATTAAAAGTGGATTCGAGCGAACGGTCTCCATGCAAACAAACAGCGGCCCGGTCATACCGGAAATCCCCCACATCTTTCACGCAAAGGCTCATGGGGCGTAGGAATAAGGTGGATAAATGATCCCTGACTTGCACACAGGAAATAGGTCATAGATCTGTCAGTGACTTCATTTACATTTAAATAAACAAGAAACCACAGTCCTATTTAAATTAATCTTCTTTGTAATTATAAAAACTATCATTAAAAGTAATTTATTTGTGTGACAGTGTCTGGTCCAAGTGCTTAAAACTGTAGTGCTGCCCCCTGCTGGTCTGACTGAATTCTTGATCATTATTGGCCTCTGTTGACTGTGAAAACAGTGCAGCACTGCCGCCTCATTAATATGCATGACATCATCAAAAGTATCGATATTGGAATAAAAAGTATCGGTATCGTATCGTCCTGCAAATATTGCGATATATCGGAAAATCAATATATTGTCACACTCCTACAAGGCACCGACTCTTAAAGTGGACATGTCAAGCATATAAAGCATAAAAATTGACTTTAAAACCTTATGTATGTAACCTCAGCTTTGATATTTTACATTTCATCATTTGAAAATGAAAATATGTCTCTGTAAGAATTAATTTCTTATCTCTAGTTCGGCTTTACCCGAATCTAAAAGCTTCACAACGGGAAATAACAGCCTCTAGGCCAGAGTAACGCCTCATTTGAAAGCTAAGACCTACAAAACTGATCTTTTTCATTGAGTTTTTGTCACTTTTTTTGTTGCACTTCCATTTATGTTTGTGTTTTGCTCTGTTTTCGTCACATTTTTGTGGCTTTTTTGTCTTTTTTGTTGCGTTTTCTTCTCGTTTTTGTTGGTATTTTGACTTTTTTTAAAGACGTTTTTAGATTTGAGTAAAGCCAAACTGGAGAAAATGTGCTCTGTTCAGGTGAGGGTTAAGAGGTTAAATGGTCCCACATGGAAGAAACCTATATAAACATATATGTTTTGATATAGGTTTTGATATAGGTTTTGAATATATGTGACATATATAAAATTGGCCGTTTTCCTATATGTCATGTACATATATGTGTGCATATATGTGTACATATATGCACACATATATGTACACATATATGTACACATATGCACACATATATGCACACATATATGTACATGACATATAGGAAAACGGCCAATTTTATATATGTCACATAAATATGTGTACATATATGCACCTATATAATTTTTTTTTGTAAAATGATTAAAATCCATAATTACTAGGCAACATAAATAAAAGCCCAACATATACAAATTTACATTATTTATTTACAATCAAATAGTACAAGAACAAAATAAGAAAAACTGAATAGAAAAAACAATATCTAAAATGGTAGTGTTTTAACCAAGATTAGTTAAAAACACTACCATTTTTAAGATTGGTTGTTTTAACCAATAGATTGGTTGGACACCAACCAGATTGGTTAAATTTAACCAAACAAATGGAACCATTAATATTGGTTAATACTTCTGTGAATTTAATTCTAGTACCCAAATCAAATAATGTACCAACCAAGGTTATACCTCCAGTGCTGTTTGTCTTAAGTTTAGTTTATTTTCAAATAAGTCTTCCGACTGCAATTCAACAATAGTACACATATGTAAAACAATTTATAAGTGTAGTTAGGGTTGTTTGTTGGTTATAACACAAAAGGCAGTATCACAAACAGTTGTTTCAATAGACTCGTCATAGTTTGGCTTTAAGCAGTCAAAACAACCTCTGAACAATTTAAAGCAAACATCTTACATGTATGCAGTGACAATAAAATGTATTATTACTTGATTTGTCAATCTGGATGCTCATTGGTTGAAACGCTATCACGTAAAACATTGTATAAAGATTACATTAACCCGGAGGTGAATGTCACTTCTGCACCACTGGAAGTGCATATTGATCGAGCTTTTATGCACTTCTGCAAAAATATTTTATTGTTTTAGTGTCTGAATACGAGAGAGTCCAGAATCTGGTCAAAACCTAAACTTGTGGAAAAGTTAATGCAAACATGTTGCCTGTATCCGACTTTTGGACTGTTTTTGGTACTTATTGCCACAGCATAAACTCCAATGCCACAATGTGATTTAAACAATCTCAACAACTTCCACAGTTCATTTACATATCAGGCAATCCCTTTTTTGTTTGTTTTTTTCAAAATTGCTTTGATAAGTCCCAGGAGTTCTTTCACCCTTGCAGTCAACACATCATATGGTGTGGTGATGCCATACACACCCTTCTGTAGGAATGTCCGAAGCAGGGAGTCCAGCAGGTAGATTACCTCCTCATAGAGGTGGCATTAGTCCTTGGCTGCCATCACTGTCTCCAATACTTGGGGCTGGCAGGTGACCCCTCTCCACCGGTTTCCTTTGATTGGCAAAGGTCTGTCCCATGCTGGAATGAGAATAGAAGCAAACAATGTTTATTGCATTTCTGGGGAACAAACAATTATTTAAGCATGCTAGCTCTAATCTCCATGAAAGTATAAATCAGGACTTTTAAGTAAGGACACTAATGTTGTGTTTCTATTAAGCCCAGTGCCAGGTCAACCCTGATACAGACATGCCAACACAAACATGGTGAAAAAGGTTCCATTCAGGTTCTGTACAACAGAAAATATACTGTCTTCTATAATAATGGATTTAAATGAAAACTAAGGTGGTTAAAGTATTATTATACTTTTGATTTTTAAATATAGATTTTAAATTCCATATCTATGGAAACGCTATGTACTGTAGTGCACTTCTATTCAGTGAACAAAGTACTCTGCTTCTCATTTGCTACATCGTACATGCAAGGGTTTTTAACTTAATAAAGGACTGCAGTTGTTGTGGACGCTGGAATACACATTAGTGAAGGAACAACAGAACGACAGGTTTTTTCAGAGGTGCCAAGACAAATAATACAACAAAGAAGCAAATAAAAGACAACTATGAAGGACTCTCACCTCCATTCCCACCGTGCACATGGTCCTTCAGAGCCGTCCTTAAGGTCCTGCAACATACACAACACATCAACATCAGTAAAAATTATCAACCACAGAGTTTAAAACAATGCCATATTAACATATAACATTATTATTAAATGGATAGAGTAATACTCATAGTATTATTTGTCATTATACAACTGTACAACAAAATTAAACGTACCAGATGTAGAATTAGTCCTAAGCCGCTGCGTGGAAACCTGGCGGGCTGTCTTCAGTCTCCTTTGATCCTCTGAAACGGTAGCGCCTCCTGGGTTTGTCCCTATTACAGAGCGTTGTGTCCCGCAGTGGTCAGCTCCTCCACCTCCCCCATCCTCTTCCTCCTGCGCAGCTCCTTCCACGCCACATCTCGCTCCTTCTCCTCTGACACCATTATTCACCTGAGGGTCACAATATTTCTGTTTAATGTAAGAGTAAAATGTAAGAGGAATGGCACAACACAGCCACGCCATGAAAACATATATTAACTTGCATCAAAGGTTATTCAATTTCCTGATTGTGTAAACGCACCCATGACTCCTAGCTTTTCATTTTCTTATTTATTTCATTCAAAAGTGACATCATACAATCACAACAAATCCACCAAGCCAATACAGTATGAATGAAACGGAGCAGAGAAGAACATGTCTTATAATATCTGCCCCTTTAGTTACTTCACACTTTACATTTCATACTGTTGTCTTTTCTTTCACTACTGCCGCTCTTTTTTTTGTACATTCACAATGCAGATACAACGGATGCTCATGACCAAATATACAAAAAGAAAAAGTGGATCAAAATAAGAATTGCATATAATCTTACTAACAGGAGTAAAGTTACAAATAGTACAATTGGTTCAGGAGGCACACCCTTGATTTAATTCACTCAATTCAGTCATCTGATATGAAAAATTATAATTTTAACTATAACACTATAACAAAAATCAACACTCAGGCTTATAGAGAACCTGCACCTTTCTACATCTGTTATATATTAACATTACATTTGTTTAGCGGGCCTATAAGACTTCTATAATGATTCAAATGTGTCTAAAAACGTTCAGAACAGAAGCTGCTGTAATCGGCACTGTTAAAAACAAAACAAAAATGTAAGTAACTAACCCACAGACATTTAACCAAACCAACAGCAACTTTATTGGCGCATAATCACTGATGCTGTACACGCGCTTTCATGCATACTATTAACTAGCATAACAAGACAAAGATAGACAGTGTTCAAAGCTCTAAGTTGTACCTGCATCTCTCTGCTCTGACCGCGGTCACACGGGTTCTCCTCTCGCCGCAGTTCCCTCCATTGTTTAGCCACATAACGTTAGCTCCTATCGCCTTTTCCTCTACCACAAGCAGCGCTGATATCGCCGCTATGCTATTCTGGCTGAAATCGCGGGTGGCTCGTGACTACAAAGACTTGGCGTGAGAATAGTACTACACTTAATAGACTCACCGTTCAAAGTTGTGTCCAGGACCAGATACGCCGGTGCCTTTCTCCTGTCGCCGCCTTCCGCCTGTTTGAATTCTTCTTCGTTTCTGACAATGGGACTAAACAGCGCCAATTTTAGGTGGTGGCCAAAAATATACAGTCTATGGGCCAAACTCATTTCTGACATGTTTTAGCCATTAAAATTGACTCAAAACACAGTGTTAATGTTTTTCAGGGACACATAACAAATTCATTCTAGATTTATTTTATTATTATTATATGCATTTGTTTATTCAATAAATCAATTTATATTGAGTTTTTAATATCTTCTATTTTCCATTTTGATTTTTATTCTATTTTCAAAAACTATTTTCTTTATTTTTAAGTAGTCCCGACAGAACTCCATGTTCATGTTCCTTGGGACCAAGCTGGGTTTCTATCCTGGTCCAGCATTCTTGCAGAGCCATAGGCATGCTCTATCACCAAAGTCTTATTCTGACTGTGATCGAAATATTCTTTTTTTTTTTTTTTTTCAAACTAATTGAAATCAAACAATTCGTTGAACTTATAAATGTGTTAACGTTTTGGTGAAACACGTACTAACATAGTTCTATTTTAGTCTTGTTTTGGTCCTGATGTAGTCTTTTTTTTAAGTCGCAATTTGCTGAAAAACAATTTGTGTTTAATTAGAATGGAACATATCGTGTTGAAATGGTTTAGTGAAATATTGCAATAATATAATTATCACAATATTGTACAATTTTACATAATTTGTTTAAGTTAGTTTTAGTTATTGCTTTGATAATAGAAAATATGAGCTAGGCATCATGTATGACAGTTGTTAAAGTGAGATAGGAGCTACAAATGACTAGATCCTGCCATGAGCAACATAGGAGACATATGTTGTATGTACATATAGGGCTTATATGTGGATATAAAGAAGCAATACAGGAGACCTATGTAGCCTGTATATGCACATATAAGCACCTCAATTTTGCCTATATGTGGCATACATACGCATATATATATTATCATATATGTGCATATATGCTGTATATATGCACATATATGCACCTCAATTTTGCCTATATGTGGCATATATACGCATATATATTATCATATATGTGCATATATGCTGTATATATGCAGCATATGTGTGCATATATGCTGCATATAGGATTCATGTATGCGCATATATCCTCATATAGGTTCTTTCCATGTGGGGTAACAATGCAGGAGAAAGAGCAGGTGAACATGTTTTTACACCAGCTTTGGGTTTGAACAATGACACAATTGTAATCAGGAAGCAGAACGAGGCGCTGACGCTGTAGAAGAAGAAACCGCTGGATTTAAACTCTTAAAGGACCTGTATCATGCTATTTTAGCCATTCCAAAGTATAGGCATTGATATGATATATTGTACCTCTATCACTATGGAGTACTATTTTTTGTGATAAATATAAGTGTTTTCTGGAGGTATTTTTCCAACCCGGAAGACAAAACGCTTGGATTCAGTTAACTCCGCCCCCTCTCTCCACTCATACAACTTTAGCAGTAGTAGAAAAGTGAAGTTACTTCACATAATGCAGTTATAAGGAGTAGAGGATGACAATTTGTCGGGATTCCCGTGGGTCACGGGATTCCCGCGGGATTCCCACGGGATGGGAGTGAATTTCACTATTGATCCCGTGATTGGGACGGGACCGGGAAAAAAACACCGGGAGTGGGCGGGAGTATATCGCATCAAAGCGGTAGAAAGTGGCAGATAATGCAGTGACATGCTGTTGTTATTTCATGAGGCACAAAACACGGAAAGAAATGATTAAATATACAAATAAGCGCTAACTTTCTTCTCTTCATCCTGCCTTCTGTCCATGCGCCGCAGCAGTGCACCCTCCCCTTGTCGGCCCAAACACGGCGCTCTCTCTCCCCCTCTCTCTACCTCGCGCGCGGCTGCGTGTGACCCCCAGATTCCACATTCCCCGTGCTCGCTCCGTTCCACTCCGTTCCACTCCGCCCCGACCGCCGCAGCAAATACGTTGCTATTTTGAACGTTCAGAAACATTCCACATCGTCCACTCCGCTCCGAGGGCCAACGTCGCCGCTCCGCCTCTCCGCCTTGGCACGATAAAAATACGGACCAACTCTATTTTCAGCTACGTCTGCGCCCCGTCAGCTCCGTCCGTATCAAGCTCAACAGTTCAGAACGCACCAGAAGACAGGAAAGAGAACGGAAACAACATCCGGATTTTCGAAATAAAATGTAGAAATATAAATACAGAACGTTTCAAACATATAAAGTATTTTTATACATATATTTACATTAAAGCTGTGCTATATATAATATTTTTTAAATCGTAGACTACTTGTAAATCACAAAATTACATTACAATATATTTTTAAAATACATCAATGAGTCACTTTCTTTGATAAATAAATATAATTGCATTGAGCCTGTAATAATACTGAATAAACTATTTACACACTGTTAACTCTGTCCTACGTGCATTTTTGTACACACATTTTATCGCGTGATCTCGTACGTCTTGCGCATGCTCTCCTCAGCTCCGCGGTTGGGCGGAGTGGAGCCCAGACGGAGCAAGACGTGTGCAGTGGGCGTTTGATTTCGGAATCCTTCGGAGGCGGCCCGCGGCGGGCTGGAGCGGGGCGGTGACGTGAGATGTGGAATCCCGGTGTGAGGCTGGAGCCGCTGTCAGCGCGGACAGAGGGAGATGTGTTGGTGCTGAACACAGTGGCATTAGGCGAACGCTAAAGTAAAAAAGTGAACTTCACAGCCACTAGTTTTCGTGTGTGATAAAAGCTGTGTGCGATACGATGACAGGGTCTTTGGCTGGGGATCTTAAAGGGACAGCGATCTTAAAGGGGAGGTGTCATGTTCCACTGCCCCTGTGAAATAAAACTGAAACTTCCTAAACGACTTTATTTAAATAGTGCTGGTGGTTAGACTAATAATGTAGCCCAGGTTGTGACCCTGGTTATTTCAGTCACAACATGTGGCTTTTATCGGCCTGATGTGCATCTAAAAAAACTTTGTAAAACATGCGGGATTGGGACGGGAGTGGGATTGATTCTGTCGGGAACAGGACGGGACAAGATTTTTTTTTGCACATCACACCGGGACTGGGATGGGACAGGATTTTTTTTGTGGGAGTGGGACGGGACAGGAGTGAGAAATCACTCCCGTGTCATCCTCTAATAAGGAGTTGACATGTGCAACACAGCTTCATAAATGGCTAACACACACGCTAACACACACGCTAACACACACGCTAACACACACGCTAACACGCGTTTTGATTGACTCACCGCTCTGGTCCATCGGGTGTTTACATTATGGGACTCGCGTTGGTTATAAAAGTTAATCCACTTTGATTCTGGCCAAGGTTCATCAAGCATCAGAGACAGTCACAGACAAACACTATATTGGCTGATAGTCGCTGAATCCCGGAGAGAAATTCCAACTTCTGGCGAGTGGCCTCTGCTTTAGGAAGGTCCTGCACCTCTCGCAGCCAAACGCGCTTTTCTCCGTGACATTATCGTGAGGTAAGAAAAAAGAACAGGCATCCAGAGTAGGTTAGAAAGAGCTCTTTCTTCACAACTTTCGGTGCAAACATGACATCTGTTCAGACGCTCAGGGGGTGCATTTGTTTACTCTGCAGGGGCAGCGCGGACGCGTCAGGCACTTCCTCTTTTTTTTTCTTTCTTACGACAGTAATGAAAAAAGCTGTTTGTCCTTTGTGACGACACAACTGAACAGCTCAGTGGTTTACCAGGAGAGGGCGGAGCAGGATTCAGGAGGATTACTTAGAACTGCGTGAATGAAGCCAAAAACCGCTCTGGGGGTGTTTTTGAGAAGGAAATAGCAAAACAACATGGCTAAAAACTCCAAAAAGTCGATTTTGCATGATATAGCTCCTTTAAAGGCACTATACCTGTTTTTTTAGTTTTTTTTTTACTAACAATTAAATAGGAAGCCACTAAATAAATATTTTAATTGTGGTTCAAACTCATTCCTACCTTTTCGAACATATTTGTAATATCCAGCTTTAACCAAGCGCATTCTCCGGATCGACTTTACCCAAATCTAAAAGCTTCTTGAAAAAAGGTGTAAAAACAGCGACAAAAACAAGATGTAAATGAGGATGAAAACGCAGCAAAAAAGCATCAAAAGAGCAACAAAAAAGTGACAATGCTGCGACAACAGAAGGAAAAATCTTAGATCAGTTTTGTAGGTCTTAGCTTTCAAATGAGGTGTTAAACTGGCCTATAGGCTGTAAGCTCCAGCCAAGAAGCTTTAAGATTTGGGTAAAACCTTAGTCTGAGGATTACTCAAAACTGCGTTAAATCATGGTTTAATCCTCAAGAAAGTCGATTTTGCAGGATATGTCCATTTTAAAACATTACGGTAATATTGTAATATTGCACATGGAATGAGGTTCTTTCATTTCCAAAAGCGCTTCTGTGTGTCGGCCACAACCTAAAACCCTGTTCTCTTCAAACTCGGCCATGAGGATTTCTTTGAGACATCTGAGGTATTTCACTGCTTTGATTTGATTGATTTATTTGAGCTATTATTTACAATATTTACATCATTACATTTACATTTTCACACAAAACCAATAAAAATAAAAATAAATAATAACTCAAAAGGAGTAGGCCGAAGCAAGAAAGCTTATAAGTGCCTACCCCATATTCAAAATACAATTATTGATTAGCAGCATTGATAATTCAAAGCTTTTACATGTCACAGGTTGAAAATCTGATGAGACTTACAAGAAAACTTACAGGTATGAAAAACAGAGCGAAAAAAAGAAAGGTTTGTGATTTCTGAGTGTATTTACTTAGTTTTATAGTTTTCTCTTATTTTTTATCATTGCTTATATTACCATTCTGGTCACCATTCTATTGATTTACTTATAGTTTAAGTAGTCATAGTGTTTTAGATATACATATATATACACATACACATACATTACTAGCGCACATATTACACATATATTATCATCACCATAATAACAATGACAATAATAGCATTCTCAAAAATATCATCTTCAAATGTATCATGTTTCTCATTGTCATCATACCTGCTTCCACTGTAATAATGTTGGTTAAGGTTGACTTTCATTTATGTATTCCCTGTTTATTCCCATTAATTCCCATACATTCCTGTTAATTCCTGTGGAAAATGTCCTGGAATTTTGCAACCCTACTTGCGAGTCCATCCATCAAGAGAAACAAAGACAAACTTGACTTTTCCACAAAAGCAAAGAAGAAGAAAAGAAAAAAAGTGAATCAGAAAACTCTCTCCGACAGACATGAAAAATTAAATGCAGCAAAACCAGATTACGTTTGAATGAAGAGATTTTATTTCGCCTTGTGTCATTGCTCTTTACAGCAGATTGCACATTGCCCACTTATTATTGGTCCCACAATGCGATAAAAACAAAAGTACAGCAAACAGTATGAGGAATTCCTGATGTTAAGACAGAATGATCAGACTGAATAAAAATGGACCAGTGGTTTTAAGTTTCACACCTAAAAAGGCAGAAGGAATGGCATATTTTTGCATATTGTACAAAAACAAAAAGAGTAATAAATAAAACCGGGACACAAAAGCTTAACAGTATTCAAAATCAAGTTTAGATTATCACACATTGGCTCAGGTCTGTTGTTTAAAAGTACTTTTTACACACAACGGGTTCATCGTCTTTTCATCTGACGAGTCACGCCCCCGATTTTTCAAAAACGTTATTTACAATAATTACAAATACTTCCAGAAAAGTAAAGTCTCCCACTGTGGGATGATTAAACGTAGAATTCTTAAGAAGAAAAAGCAGCGTCATGTCCACATTTAACAGCAAAAACATTACTTTCTAAATCTTTTAATGCAATCAGTAAAGGGCCATTCAGGTTTCTTAAAATGTGTTCAGACACTTCAGTATTTTTGTTTGTTTTGTATGTGAAGTGGACAAACATATCCTTCATTATTGAGAATTAACATTGTGCACCTCAGCCAATGATATTTTAGATTTTAAATAGATTTTCTGTAGCCAAATTGAGCGTGTTATCCCCATACAAACGAATGGAGCCAGGCCCTATATTAAAGTATGGCGAGGTATAGTTTGTCCATTTCATAGCATTTATATATTTTATGTGGTTTCTTTGTCATGAACATATTATAAGATGATGTTTAGTGGCCATTGGATACGTTTCCGACTCCAAAAAAGCAGAAACTTAACTGAATTTGAGTTAGCATTTAGCTCAGAGGACACTTTTAATACAGGAATTTGTACCTTATACATGCGTTTCCAATGACATCACGCATAGTTCCGGCCACCATTTTGAATACCGAAGTGGCATTATGCAGTACTACAACATGTAACAATATCTCTACTCAGGATGTAGGATGTAGGCTAGATGTTTGTGGTTCAGGGCTTTCTCTTGGAGAGGTCAGAGCTGAGCTGGTGAAGCTAAATGCTAACCGGTAGCATGCTAACGTCTTGAGCAGCTTTTAACACTGACTCACTGGTTTCTTCACATAAACGTGCGTCTCTGGGGCCGTGTTTTAACTGTTACCTACTTGAGCAATTTGTCTTTCATTTTCATCCCGAGTGGAGATATTGTTACATGTTGTAGTACTGCATAATTCTACTTCGGTATTCAAAATGGCCGCCATAACAACAAAGGTCACATGACTGAAAGGCAAAGTAAAATCTTAAAAGGTCTACTCTGTACATTCATTTATCATTCTAATGAGGCTTTGACATCACCTAAATGTGGTCGATGGGTTGACAACAGTTGAAAACATCTGGATCGTTCATAAATTACGATATTTCAGGCTAAATGCTAATGGCTATAGGAAAAACACATTTAGCAGGCAAACGGACTATGAAATGTTTCCCGGACTAGCCAACGTGCTAACTGTCCACATACGACAGGCTCGAACACCACTGAGGATTTAGAATTGGCCTTGTGGCACGCCATGAACGGTGAAAACAAGCTTTCACTTTGATCTAACGGCCTGATAGCAAATCCACGGCACAATGGGGAGGAAAGTTGAAGTTCCCCCTGTATAGATTTGAGCACTTCAGCAGTAGAGGAAACGACCAAACTGAAGAGGAAAACTCCAGATCTGTTTATGACAAGGTAACAACTTGGTTAACCTCTCAACACACGCCTTAAGCGAATGCATTTTCTCCAGAGCATTACAGTGCAACGCCTCATTTGAAAGCCAAGACCTAGAAACTGATCTAAGCTTCTTCCTCGTTATGATCGTCAGTTTCGTCCATTTTGTTTGTGTTTTCATCCCGTTCTTGTTGCTTTTTTGGACACATTATTGTGGCTTGATCACAGTTGCATCACACAAAAAAAACAAATGTGGCCAAAACGCTACAAAAACGCAACGAAAACACGACAAAAACGTGAAAAAATGTGGCAAAAACGCGATAAAAAAAGCAACATACATAAGATATTATATAATGCATCGGTTTTATATAGCGCTTTTCTGGACACTCAAAGACGCTTTACATTGCACTATTCATTCACTCCATACTTGGTAGTAAGCTACTACTCTATATTGTAGCCACAGCTGCCCTGGGGTAGACTGACGGAAGCGAGGCAATCCGGCCTGCGCCATCGGCCCCTCCGACCACCACCAACCTACATTCGCTAGGCTTCCTGGTGTTACCAAACGGTCTCCCATCCAAATACCTACCAGGCCCTTCCCTGCTTAGCTTCCCAGATCTGATGGGATTGGGCAGAGCAAAGGCGGTATTGGCCACAAAAACAAATTTACTTTTTATTGAAATTGTATTTAATACGAATACAATTTTATATAATAAAAGAATGTGGCAAAAATGCGACTAAAACGACTAAAACCTGATAACAAAAACAAGGAAGAAGCTTAGATTAGTTTTGTAGGTCTTAGCTTTCAAATGAGGCTTTAGCCTGGCCTATAGGCGTAAGCGCCAGTCGAGAAGCTTTTAGATTTGGATAAAACTGGAGAAAATTCACTCGGTTACGGTGGAGGTTTAGGGGTAAAAAGGTGAAAAAAGTTTTTTTTCTCCATGATATAACACTGGGAAAACTTGTTGTCACCAGAGGGCGCATGGGCGGGTGTGGAACAGTTTAAATAAGGCTAATATCAATGGCTGCAGGATATGACATGCTTTCTAGTGAAGGCAATTTGAGGGATTGAAATGAGGGGATGACTCAAAAGTTCATAAAAAGTAAGATTTCGCTGGATATAGGCCCGTTAAAGATGGCGGAGAGGTAAACAACAGACCATCTTTTCAAAAAACATCGTCTCGTTCACAGATACTGAAGACTTTCCCAGCAACTATGGGCCTTAAGCGGGTGCACCCTGGACAGTGGCCCGAGAGTTGCTAAGAATCAGGAGAATAACAACTACATGTATTTATTTACATTAAAGTCTGGTTTGTTTTTAAAAGTCATTCGGTCTGTGGCACAAAGTGAGATGGTCTTTTTTATAACACGTCTCCGTTTTCAGTCCGTGATCTGAATCTGAGCGGATTTAAAACGTCGATCCAGTGGAATTGTGAGTGTTTCGTAACGGTCCTAACGTTTGAGTTTCTGTAAACATTTTGACTGGTTCACAGCGAGGTTCTTGGCTCTAAATCCAGGTACAGACTCCAGTCTCAGTAAAAGCCTCTGACGGAAGCGAGAAGGTCCGGGGTAAAAAACACGGATCATGAGGATAAAGAGACGACGCAGTCATCGTGGGAGGGGGTTAATGAAATGCAATGGAGTGAGAATAAATGAAAGTTATGGCTTTGCTTGTGTGGTCTTGTTGGTGTCGGCGCATTTGTTGCACCATCAGCGTAAATCAGACCCAAGGGCACTCCAAAATATGATATCGTGATGAGTTAAAATGACTTGAATTAGGAATATTTGACCTTAATTTGAGTAATGAAATGAAATGGTGTCTCTGTAAGAATTATGTAAATAGTAAAAATGGAGTACAAGTCTAGAGCTGGTGAAGACCTTGACTGAGGCTCCACCTGCTGGCTGCTATAGGAATCACTTATTTTTAAAAATCTAACTTTCTGCTTCGATTCACGTCGTGATTTTGAAGCTTTAAAAACACACATGGATGCGAGAACAGCTCAGAAGCGATGTAATGTTGGATTATGGCTTTTGGGTTTTAACAATCACACAATTGTATCGAGGAAGTTCAGAACGAAGCGCTGACACCGTAGAAGACGATACAGCGTAATTAAACATGAACCTGAGGATTACTCAAAACTGCACTGTCAGGCTTTGACAAGGGAACAACCGCGTCAAACTTGTCAAATTTTAGCAGGGCTCGAAATTGCGACCATTTTAGTCGCATATGCTCCCAAAATTATGCCTTTGAGATCTCAAAATAGAATCACTCGCATGTTTGCGACTGCAAACAAATGCTCCGGTCCACCTTAAAAGAAACCTTCTCGTGCTACCTTAAAAAAGCTTGTGTCATTGTTTTCTTAGCCTGTCAGCAACAGCAAACGTTCTGTTCCAAAATGGTTCAAGAGCTTATCGTAAACTACGATCTGTTCTCTCTTGTGGCTCAGCGCCGCTGTCATTCCTCTCAGTCACACGCGCTGCCTGGGCCGACCTGTACCAGCCCAGCCCGTGTTCTCTGGGTGTGCCTGTTCACCGCTCTCATTCCTCTGCCCGCTTTCATTGAATGAGCCAATGTATTTACGCAACTGCAGTCTCTTTATGAGAAAACGAGGAATATATATCATTCATAAACTCATTGGGACTGGGAACTATCTCTCAAATAACGCGTGAATCAATGTCGGGCGGAGAAGCAGCGCAAACTTCAATCCATCCCGCTCGCCCCCTCGTGCAGCTGAAAGCGAATCATCGTCGCTCTCACAAAATACAAAACGTAAAGTCACAAACACAATGTTTAACACGTCTTCAAAGGTTCTGGCAAAGGAGTTTGCAGCGTGTAGCGTGATCTATGAAGCTCCTCCCACAGCACAGAGTGAGGAGAGTGAAGACGCAGAGAGAGGAGACTATGAAGTGCAGTGAAGCAGGGACGGAGCAAGTCGGGGGTTGGGGGCGATTGGGAGGCACAAAATCTGGTGTCCCATTTATAATGTTAAAATTTAGCCTAATGCATCTAAAACAGAAGGCTGGAAGAGGCATGTGATATGTTTAAATTCTCTTCATCGCTGTTAAAAGCTTCTGTTTTTTTTGGTTGTGCTCCTAAGTTTTTGACTGTGCTCCTACATTTCAGAAATAGGAGCACAAGTCTACGAGAAAAAAAGTTAATTTCGAGCCCCGTTTAGATTTGAAAATAAGGGAATTATTCCAGCCCCAACCAAGCTCAGAGAGAGGGTCAGATACAGTTAATAATAAAAGACTTGACAGTTACTATGTTATAACAAGGTGTACTGCAAAAAGAAATCTTGAAATAAGTGACATTTACTCGACATGAGTAAATTTGTCCCAGATTTGAGTAACTAATTTAAAGAAATCTGTCCATGAGTCAAGTTTTTTAATATTTTTCAAGTAAATTAAAAGGTCAAATAGGCACCAATATGATGTTTTTTCTGCATAAACGTTCCATAATGCACCTTTAAGTTTAAGAAAAAAACTTGCCTCATGGACAGACTTCTTGAAACTCAAATCAAGAGCAAATTCACTTGTGTCATGAACAAATCACTTATTTTTAGATTGTTTTATCTTTTAAATCAAACATATTTCTTCCTTTGGTACATCATTTTACTGAACAAGCCAAATCAAGGTCAAATACCCTTAGTTCAAGAAAATGTCATGTATTTAGGCCCGAGCGCCATCAGGGCTGGCGTATAGTGTAATCCCCCAAAGTGCTCCTCTCAAACACTCACTAACGCACTCTCCTTGTCGTGCACATACATATATAATGCAAAAATCAACATTGTAATTGTACAGAGCCCCTACCTCTACCATGAGGTAGGAATGCGCGAGCACTTTCCGAAAATACATAGTTTATGGTACCCGCGTAAGCGGGAACATTGTTTTTGTACGGGAATATTCATTAATTTTCTTTCTTTCTCAGTTTTTTTTTTAACATTGCGAGATAGGACTTGGGCAAAAGGTTTTCCAAAGTACTTGGATAACCTTTGTGGATTTTCTACGGCGCAGCCGCAGCCCTAAAAACCCTTAAAATATGCTTCAGTTTGCAGATATAGTGTGATACAAATTCATATTGTATAATGTCAAAATTGAGCTGAGTGCTCAGCCTTGTCAAAAAACACAAAAACCTCTTTTTTTCTGAGAAAAACTTTGTCAGATACTGAGAGGGTGCGTTAGCGCATTCCAAAAATCCTAAAACTAAGACCCTAGGGTCTAAAAGTTCAAAACAAACATAAAGGCGGTAGCAATACTGTAATTTTAGATTGAGGGAGACAAAAGAGCGCGAAGCGCCCCCTTGCTTTGGGCAGGGCGGTCGGCGAGGGCCGATAATCGGCGCTTTGCGGCTATATTTTGATATTTTGATTTGTTTTCTGCAGCGACAGTGAGTATGGCGTGATGTTTTTCCACGAATGTGCAGCTTGTGAGACGTGGTTTTCTCCCTTTTTGGAATAAACTGAAAGTGAAAAAGCGAGGGCCTTGGAGGAGGAGAGGCTTCTACAGCTCCTGTCGACAGGCTTCAGCTGTTCAACAGTGGCGTTCAAGTGTTTCTTACTCGCTCATGAGCGGCCGTGCAGACTCTGATCCTCGGGCTCTCAGGGGAGCAGCGCCTCTCCCTCCTCGACCCACAGCAGGTTCAGGACCTCGTTTTGTCTCTGCTCTCGCTGGTGGATCCGCCTCAGCCTGAGCACGTAAAGCAGGATGGACAGCGCCACCACCAGGATGCAGACGGACAGCACGTGGTGGTTGTAGACGAAGGAGGAGCGCAGCCAACTGGAGTTCGGGTTCGGACGCAGAGACTCCTGCTGCAAATCCCTGAGTCAGAAAGCAAAAGGAACAAGTTACTGACTGGTTTGTTCACTCAGAGTCACAAAGTGTCTTGGCCCAAAGGTTTACAAAATACCAGTTTGCAGCTTATATCTTGGCTGCACATTCCCAGGGCGTCAACATCTATTTATATTTGTTTACTTGATTGGGACAGAGTGTATTAAGAACAGACATGAGACTCATGCCAGGGAAAACTCTAGGATGTTTGTTTTTTTCCCCCAGGTTGTGAGACTCACTGTTGAGCTATGCCCATTTCAAGACAGGGCAAGTTTATTTATGGAGCACAATTCATACACAAGGCAAACGTTCAGTATTATATGCACAGGTAAAAAGAAACGTTTTCACCATGGATTTGCACATGGTCAGAGAATGACAAACTTGCTTATTCAGACGGATCCCAGAGCTGCTTAATAATAATAATAATATAACTGTATTTTCCGCAGTATAAGTCGCACCTTTTCTCATAGTTTGGCTGAGATTTATACTCAGGTGCGACGTGTCTATCAAAATATATAATTTCACATATTCTTTATTTTCACACTGCGCTCTGTGTACCAGTATCTCTTAAGACTGAACACAAATGCTCCCAAATAGAAAGTCATATTCTGCAGATTGCAAGCTGCAAGTAATGAAATATGCAGCCGAAAACTGTAATGGAGCAGCAGAAAGAAAGTTTGGAGTGAGCGAGAAACTTGTGAGGGACTGGAGAAAAGAGAAGGTTACTCTTACAGCAACCAATCACAGGCTAAAAGCTCGAGCCACAGCTAGAGGAACAAGTTTGCAAATGGGTGCTTGAACAACGTGCTGCCGGGAGAGGCTTGTCAACGGTGCTGGAGGGACCGGAAAATACGGTAATAATGGTTTACACTTGTATTGCGCTTTACAAGCCTGTGTTAGCAAGTTTCTCAAAGCGCTACACTGTCGTCATTATTCATTCACTCCAGACTCGGTGGTGGTAAGCTACTATAGAAGCTACAGCTGCCCTGGGGTGCACAGGTGATTCTTGAGTTTAGCGCTTCAAATACAGCTTTCTCTCAAATGTGAAGCTCCTGAACATGTTTAAAATGTCCACCATGAACTGAATCTTCATTTTAAAACATCAATTGTAAATCTTGTCCCAACACCTATACTTAAAGATATTATTTAAAGGGGGGGTATTATGTAAAATCAACTTTTTCAAGCTTCATATCATGTTATTATGTCATTCCCTCATTAAACACATGCCTGGAGTGTTGTCTTGGCTCATTCACATATTTTTGAGTAATCAGTAAAAACTTAGACGGCAGCCATTTTAGGTGTAGCTATGCCTCAGTCCTCCTAGGAACGCCCCCACCTCCTGGAGACGCCTCTGGACCTTTTGTCACCAGCCAAGCCACCAACCACTGCTCCTCAGCTCAGCAGAGCCCCCTCCCCGCACAGTAGTGTTGTTTAGATGCCACAGCAGTGTGCTGAAGGGGGCGTGTTGGAAAGCTTCTTAAAGAGACAGAGGCCTATTTCAAGACGTTCAGTACAGCCATTTTGAGAGAGCAATTTTATTCAAGCCAGTTATTTTAATTTACTGCATATACAGACCAACAGAAGGTTACGTCATCATTGTAGTATGCTATAGACTGGTGCTATGTGATTGAAAAAAGCATAATACCCCCTCTTTAAAAGAAATCCTTCAGCTCAATTATGACCCCATGGAAGTCGCTTTTTCCTCAGACGTTGTTACCTGAGCGGGAGGAAGCGCGTCTTGAAGAGAATGGCTCCCAGAGTCCACTGCACCTCTCGGTCGTAGACGAGCTGCGTGGTTTTCAGATTAGAGTAATCCACAGGGAAGCGGAAACCCGAGTGCAGCACCTCGAACATCCAGGCCGACTTAAAACACTGGTATCTGCGGCACATCCACAGAGAAACAAACATATAAACCTTAAAATGTCTCAAAAGCATACTGTACAATCTCACTGAATGACAACAGCGCACTCTAGTGGATGATCGGTATGGCAACACGTTTGTCATAGAGGAGCTTCATTCAAATTAAAACCAACACAGTCCTATAATATTTAGTTTTCAAACTGTAATTTTCTTTTAAGTTATAATGTTTCTTTTTTTCTTTTTAGGTGAGAGGATTTGAGACATAACTTTATAGACATAACATTATTGTGCTGATATCCAGGTAACAAAGATTAGGATCTGCCCTTTACTCGAGTAGTGTTTTTGTTGAGAATTGTAAACTTTTACTTCACTAGTTTTGAAAGACTGCTTTCTAATCCACGACATTTCTACAAAGGCCCCAAAGTACAAATATTGCAACATATTTCGTTCCATGGCTTATACTCTGAAACAGTAGGTGGCGCTGTGGTGTCAATGCCACTGACTCATGACAAGGAAGGAGGAAGAGGAGGATTCATTTGAATGTTTTTGAAGCTGGAAAGTTATTATGTGTAACTTTCTACTTTAAATATTGAATACTTTGGTACTTAGCAAAACGTATACTTGTATTGGTGTAATATTTGACAAATATATTTGTATGAAGTACCTTGACCCCCAGTGATTATTATAAATATAAGTATATGGTATAAACTGGTTAAATGAGTCCAGGGTAAAAGGTCTCACTTGAGTCTGTTGATGTCGGCCTGTTGGGAGAAGAGCTTGTTGTCCAGACGCTGTTTCAGGATGGACCACTGGGTGGCGCAGTAATCCTAGACCACACAGGTGCAGTTGTTAGTCATACAGTAATGTGATAGTAGTTTTAAAACAGCAGAGGCTGCAGTGTTTCTCACCGAGGCGGCGCGGGAGTATTTGCGGCTGTCGTAGGTGCCTCTGATGCGCAGCACGTCCTCCATACAATAATAAAACTCGGAGAAACCGTAGAACTCGCTGTTACTGAAGTTTATCGGGGCCTAGAAAATAAAAAAGAGCAGTGTTAAAGTATCAGCAGCATGTTTACCCTCCCCGTGTCACATCCACGGCATCACAAAACAAAACAAATAATGGTTTGCTTTGTAATTCAAGTGCTAATTGTGGCGTGACTGCTCAGTTTCAGAAAAGCCGTAAGCAAACTTCTTATTACCATAATCCTCATGTTCCCATTGCTCCTGTCACATATGTGTACAGTGTTACAGGCCATAGTCCTTGGAATAAAGCAGGTGTTTGGGTCCGGGGACCAAACCATTACGAATTTATTATATTCTTAAAATATTATAAACTCTTAATGGCAAACTCAGAAGCTAAAAAAAAAATAATAATAATAAAAAATGATCCAGGCAGATTTAGCATCACAATGTCCAAAATGATTCATGATTTAAACAAACTGAGTGATTGAACTCACACACTTTGTGCAGTGACAGCAGATTCTGTGACTTAAAGGCACGGTGGCTCAGCGGTTAGTGCTCGTGTACATGTACAATAGGCCAGGATGAATGAGAGTGTGTGAGTGAAGGGTGTTGGTCAGTCGCACTTCTGTCACTCTGCCCCAGGGGAAACTGAAGCTACATACGTAGCTCACCACCACCTCATTTTGGAATAAACTTAGTGTTGTCCTGCTTCAGTACATTGTAAACCCGGACATTTGTAATTTAGAAAAAAAAAACTGTTTATTTAATAATAAAGTATCTTTATCAATGTAGGCGAGTTTTTCTTGGCTTTACTGAGACACTGACCCTGAAAGTTGTGAATCAGGCTCATAAATCCATCCCTGTGCAGAATTAAGTTAAGAAAGTTAAGAATGACTTTAACAACAATTAAATGTACTCGCTCCTGCTTTCATTGTTTGTATCAAACATGAGGTAAGGGCCTTTAAGCATTTACCTTTGTCAGAAAATGCAAAATGCAGATAATCTGATGTAACAGCCTCCTGATGCCTTTCCGTTTTGTGTCTTATTAATCTTTGTATCTGACCTGGTAAACTCCTCCGGGCGACATTGTGCCGTTGTGCAGCCCGAGGAACGGCCGCACCGCCTCCTGGCAGCGGGACCACTCGCCCTGACCGCGCAGGTGAAGGGTTCTATTCCCGCGCAGCACCGAGTCCGACAGGCCCGCGGGCAAACAGGGGTCCAACAGCGGCTGCTCAGCGGACAGGCCCAGAGCGGACTGAGAACGGACACTGGAGACAGAGGAAACTATGAACGCTATGAACTGAGCAGCGAAATATCCGAACATAATCTGCAACATTTGTCAGCGGATTGGCCGTAACATCTGTCAGGCCGACCTCATTGTGCTGTTGAAGAGCTGGTCCTCGTATCTCTGTCGCGCCATGTTTCCTCCGAAGCCCAGGAACGTGGTGACGTAGACTCTGTAGACGTGCTGCGTGTGCTCCACGTCGCAGCCCAGGTTAAACTCCGCCAACACGCTCTTACCAGCCTCCTCCTGAGGAAACACAACAGCCGGTTAGTCCTGGTTCAGATCTGTACTCAAACTATAGCTAGGACATTCAAACTTGTGGCGACAAATGTGGCGGCCATTATACAGGCAGCAGCCAATTCAATGATTTTTAATGCCCAAATACTAGATTTTTAATGTCACACGCTTTAACAGACTAGTTGGCATAATTATAGACGAGTCCACTAGTCGTGTGTTAATCTCTGTCTCCCTCTCTCTTGCTGCCTAGTTTTAATGTTAATGTCAAGGCGGAACCTCTTTACCATGTTTTTTAACTTTTACTCTCACACTCATTCACGTGGAATCAACTACGATCTAACTACAGCACCTTTTGCTTGTTTGCTTCAGACCTGGGATATAGAATGATCCTAACAGTACAGAAGTGTACAGATGAGGGCGGGAGGAGAGCGAGGCAAACTGAGGAGGAGAGAGGCGCAGGTAACTCTGAGCATTGCCTAAAAATTAAGTTAAAACCTAGGACAGGGGTAGGCAACGTCAGGCCCGCGGGCCAAAACCGGCCCTCCATCATAGAATCTCTGGCCCTCGAGTTGATTTTGTGGAACATAATTACACAAATCAGAGCTCGAATGCCTGTTAAAGGGCTCTAGAAATGTGAAGAATACTGCCAATTCTTTTAAAATGTCTTATGAGAACACCCACTTAGGCCATAATGACGTACAGCACTGGCATTTGAAGAAAGTGATGATTTACTTTGGCCGACAATTGGACGGTCCGGCCCTTGGTCTTTTGACGAAAGATGAAGAAAATCGGCCCTCCACTGAGCAAACTTGCCTACCCCGACCTAGGAAATGGATATAAGCCACTATATTGTATTTTAACTCTGAACATAAGCTGCAAAACTTGCTTACATGTGAGTCTACATTATTACATGGCGGATTTGAACTTGGACTTAAAGGGATATTTCAGGATTTTTGACATAGGGCCTCATTTCCTAGTTATCCAGAGTGTTGTTGATGTCTGGAGATATTTTTTTCTGAAATTCATGCAGTTCTTATATTTGAAGAGTCTAGTGGCGCTAGGCTAGGGCAAGGCTAACGCATTTCTATGGTATCAGTTAGCCTGCATTAAAACAGTCTGACCCACTCCACAGTGCACCTGAGGTAAATCACTTATAACACCAGACTAACCATATAAATGTCTGTGTTAATAGAATAATGTTAACCATTTTGCTTTTAAAATAACTTATATTTGAGCATCAGCTTCGTGGCTGTAAGCTAACGCAGCGGCGGAGTGATCTGTGAGAAAATAGTCCCTCAAAATGCAGTAATTCATGTGATACAAGGTCAGTTATATTTCAAAAATGATTCTATTAACACAGACATTTATATGGTTAGTCTGGTGTTATAAGTGATTTACCTCAGGTGCACTGTGGAGTGGGTCAGACTGTTTTTAATGCAGGCTAACTGATACCATAGAAATGCGTTAGCCTTGCCCTAGCCTAGCGCCACTAGACTCTTCAAATATAAGAACTGCATGAATTTAAGAAAAAAATATCTCCAGACATCAACAACACTCTGGATAACTAGGAAATGAGGCCCTATGTCAAAAATCCTGAAATATCCCTTTAATGTA
Organism: Neogobius melanostomus; assembly: GCA_007210695.1. Taxonomy (NCBI): domain Eukaryota; kingdom Metazoa; phylum Chordata; class Actinopteri; order Gobiiformes; family Gobiidae; genus Neogobius; species Neogobius melanostomus. The sequence continues at coordinate 4,678,345 of VHKM01000122.1, read as the reverse complement.
CTCGATGTAAATGAGGCGTTATTTCTCCGCTGTTGATATGATGACGTCATCACACGACGAGTCGACTCGACTTCGACGAATTTGTTCAAATGAGATTTTGTATAAGTAAGTTGATCTGAGTAAAATGTATATAAAACTGTTTTTTACAGCCTTCCAATATAAAAAGGTCAAACAATCTCCCAATTCCCAAAGTAAATTTAGATTTAATGCCCGAGAATGAATTTTAAGCATTTTCTAAGTCGCTCCCACTGCCTGAGGAGAGTTTTCAAACTCCTCACCAGCTCTGGCCATTGTTTCATCCTTACAAAGACATTATTTCAAATTATACAATGTAAAAAAAATCTATGCATTTATCATTTCTACACAAAGGAATGAAGAAAACATTACTCAAAGGAATGTTTTAAACGTTAAAGCCTGATCATATTGACCTGTTGTGGCGAGCTGAAGCTGATCACCCCGGGAACCTCGTAGGCGATCTGCAGTGAAGCTCCGCCCATGTCCATGATGCCCACTGTGCGCCGGCGGCTGATTGGGTGATGGCTCTGAGAACTGGGCGTGACCTCCACCGTGGCGTCCTCTGAACGAGCGGCACAGAAATGACGGATTATTAAAGTGTATTATTAGATGTTATTTGACATTAAGAACTCACCCTCATCCGCGTGGTCGAATCGCCCCAGGACAAAGTTGATACCGATCCACGCGTAAACCCCTACAGACAAGTGTAATCTCTTAATAAGATGCAGCAGCGTTAATATCGTAAGCATATTAGACTTCTCACCTTCCTGTTTGCCGGAGATGACCTCGGCGTGAGACTCTGAAAACAGAAAGTCGAACTCCAGGGGAACGTCGCTCACTACGTCCTCCAAGATGGCCGCCTGCTCGCTGGAGAATAAAACAAAATGAAACTTTAAAAAAAAAAAGAACAAATCAAGTAGACTGATGTAAGGACAGCTAAACAAGCCGAGCCGATCGTGTCCTCTGCATAAAGAGAAGACGGTGGTGGTGATGTTGCAGAGGTTTGACTGGTGGGAGCCGTACCTCTCGGGCAGCAGCCTCATCCCCGCGGTGCAGAGGATGTACAGCGGCGTTTCCTTGTGTTTGCTTTTGGGGACGTGAGCCGCGGCGAAACTGAGCAGCGGCTGCAGGTAGTCACTGGCAGCGGTCGGCGTTTTGGCCAGAGTCGAGATCCCTGCGAGGAACAAAGACACTTTTAGGGAATCACTCATTATGAGATATCGCTGTGTTACCGGCGCCATATTATTGTAAAGAATGTGTATTATTTGCCTCCGAGTTGTGTTTTTTACTGTTGCCAATACAAAACAACAACTTAATGACCAGCTGGAGACGTCCCGCTCCCGTAAAGTAACAGTCAGGTCTGAGAAGAGCTGAGCCACTCACAGCAAACACACGTTTGTTTGGTCAGTTTTCAAGATAAAGATATCTGCAAGTACTGGTATATGTATTAGGTGACATGTTACACGGTGTGGCTTTAAATGCTTAGGCCAGGGGTGCCAAAAGAGTGACCTACTTTTGCACTGTATGGTTAATACTAACTCTCTCCCATTCATTCTCAATGTAAAATATGGATGCAGTACACTTTTTGGCCACCAGCGTCAAATTGGGGGCGCTGTTTCACTCCTTTCGCACAGTAAAGGAAACACTGTTAGGGTTTTCCAACTTTTAGTGCAAAGTTTGTTGACATCAACATAGGTCATGTTAAAAATGGACTTAAAAGACATAAACATAAAAGACTTTATGCTGAACTGACACTTTCAAAATGATCTAATGGCATTTTCTTTGAGTTAACAAATGAAAGAGGTAAAGTCACTGTAGGTAATGTAGATACAGTTCTACTAAAACTAGGCTTTTGCCATAGTTAACATTTGTTTTTATATAGCAGGTTATTTGCATGGATATAATCAAATGCAAATGTATACCGAAAAATAAAATAAAGTAACTATTATTATTTGCAGTTATATGTGTTTCACGCTTGACATCGCCGTGTTTGGCCCGCGACCCACAGGCACTTTTTCATTTTGGCCCTCGGAGACTAAAAGTTTGGGCACCCCTGGCTTAGGCTAATGTTGTCCAGTGGTAATAGATCTTCAGCCAGGATCTACTGTATTGTGCATGTTTTGGGTTGATGGTGGAAACCAGAGCACCCAAAGGAAACGCGCCAAAAACCACACAGAAAGGCCCATTCAACCCAGGAATGGAACCAGGGACCTTTATGCTGTGATTGGAGAGCTCTGCCCACTGTGGAACGATACCTGGTTTGATCTTGAGAACGACGGGTTTGCGCTCCTTGTCTCTCATCTGCTGGATGTCGAGCAGCGTGTGTGGGTTCCCGTTGTGCGGAGGCCAGTAGTAAACAAAGACTCTGGAGCCGCTGCTGCCACAGTCCACCACCACGCCGTAGTTCAGCAACGGGTTCTCCGTGTCCGTGGCCTCCATGGACTCTGCTATGGACAGGTACCTGACACAGAGGGAGAGGAGAGCGGACTTTATTATGAGTACTTCAGTATTAGTATTAATTTTCCCCTGTGAAGATTTTAAATCGGAGCATTAAAAGGTAATTATTGTAGGATGCCATCTTAGTGATTAAAAAAAAATCCAAGATGTTCCTATTGATTAATGTTTATGGCCTGGTTTGAGTGACGCACTGTTGTGCCTTTGTTTTGTGCTTAAAGGATAAAGTAAAGTGAAATCGGGCGGGGCTATAGAAAGCCAGGTAGGAGTGGTTGTAACTCCTCAAGAGGTATTTGATGCAGTCTCTAAGTTGAAGAATAATAAGTCCTGTGGGCTGGATAACATTACACCTGAACATTTAAAATATGCCAGTACAAGACTGTATCCTCTAATGGCCGTCTGTTTTACAGGTTTTTTGGTACATGGCCTTTTGCCACAGTCCCTTCTGTCAATCGTATTGGTCCCCGTGATAAAGGATAAGACGGGTAAACTTAGTGACATGAATAACTATAGGCCTATAGCCTTGGCAAGCTCAGTGTCAAAGGTGCTTGAAAGGATCTTAATGACGAGACTTGAGCCATATTTGTACACCACAGCTAACCAATTTGGCTTCAAGCCTGGGCACGGCACAGATATGTGCATTTTTGCTCTCAAGGAACTATTGCATAAATACAACAACCAGGGTTCTACAATATGCATGTGCTTTCTAGATGCTTCTAAAGCCTTTGACTGTATTAATCATGGTAAATTGTTTGATAAACTCACAGAAAAAGGTGTCCCAGGATACCTTACGAGGATTCTTATTTTCTGGTATTCTTGTCAGTCTATGAGGGTGAAATGGGGCGACTCTATATCTAACTGTTTCAAAGTGAGTAATGGAGTACGTCAGGTTGGTATTTTGTCTCTTTTGTTCAGTTTATATATTGATGACCTGTCTGTGAAACTTAATGAATGTAATACTGGGTGTCTTGTTGGTGATGTCCTGTGTAACCATCTGATGTATGCAGATGACTTAGTACTGATAAGCCCTTATAGTGCAGGCCTGCAGAAACTCTTGAATATCTGCTCCTCTTATGGTGATGCATTTGACGTTAAGTATAATACTCTTAAACGTCACATAATGTTTGTTAAAACAAAAGAGGATCAGAAGCTGATGTTCCCAGACTTTTATCTCTGTGGAAAGGTTCTTCCGGTCACAGATGAGGTTAAATATCTCAGACAGATAGAGACTTGTTTAGGCAGAGGTGTAAACTGTATGACCAGGCTAATGTATTGGCTCGTAAGTTTCACATGTGCTCCACCAATGTCAAAATTGTATTGTTTAAAAGTTTGCGCTCCTTTGTATGCAGCACACCTTTGGCGCAGCTACAAAAAGAAGAGCATGCAGGCCCTGACAGTGGCATACAATGATTCCTTGAGAATGCTGTTGAAAGTACCGAGGCACAGCAGTGCGAGTGCGATGTTTGCTAATTGTGGAGTAAGATCTTGTGCAGCTGCATAAGGCATTGTATCTATACATTTATGTGTCGAGTTCAGAATCTGTCTAACTGTATTATACAAGCTTTGGTCTGTCCGAGGAAAAGCTCGATCAGGTTTACTTCAAGAATTTGGAAGCACTGGCGCTCCTGCCTATGTGTGTAAATAATGATGATGTAACTTTCTCTTCTTTTATTAGCATCATTCTTTTGTTATTTATTTTTTATACTATGGACCAGGATTGTGTCCTTAGTAAAGCTTGATTGATTGATTGATAAGATTGAAGTGCTAAGTGCTGTGTTTGTGTTGCAATGGAAAACCAGTTTAGACCAGTCTGACGAGCAAAACAAGAAAACATCACTGTGCCACTTCATCCAATCAGAAGACAAGCTCATGTTGACCTTTCTCTGTGGAGATTACACAATCTAAGCAGAACTTTGCAGATGAAAAAGAAAAAAAGGGAAGCAACCAAGCAAAATTGTAATCAATACCATATCAAGGATGGAAATGACAACTGGGAAGTAGCAAGATCACGGATAATATGTATTTAATGTTCTTCTAACACAAAACTAGTGACTTTAGGAATGTTAACTGTGTTTGGCATTGATAACCATCTGTAACTAAGTAATGGCCTTTTGTCACTTGCTTTGTAGCAGACGTCCTACATGAAATGAGAGCGTTGTTGTAGTTGTGCTTCACTTCTGTTTCTGTTCATTATATGAACATCTCAAACAGTGCTTTGTAAGTGTGGTCCGTGTTAAAACAGCCGCCTTGAAGTGTAACAGGTTCTCTTTTGCTCACGAGGCAAATCAAAATCAAAATGTGATGTGCTAAATGTATCATTGATAATGTGTAAAGTTAAATCACAAACGGGTACGTTGTATGTTTGCGTGCTTGTACTTTGTCCTTGTAATATGTTCCTTTGTACTATTGTGATATGTTATTGGAATGATTTCGGGGTGGTCACTCATAAGCTTTTGCTTCGGCCCACTCCTTTAGAGCAGAATTTCAACTGCTCAAATAAACTAAACTAAACTATTGCTGCGCCGATGATATGCTGGGCATCTCTCGAATAAATATATATTTAAGAAAAGTAGCTGCACTAGCACTGGTTTGTGGAAGTGTGAACCTAATCCACGTTAGCCATGGGTTAAATGACTAAACTGGATTAGCCATTCGCTTTGTGATTAGATCAATGATTTCTTTGAAAAACAGTCATTGCATCATGTGAAATGTGCTTGAAACTGTGAGTAAACCCTCACACTTGTTATTAATAAAAACATTTTGCTTAAACATATTTCCCTCACATCCAGGGACACCGATGGCCATGTTAATAAAATGTTCACTGATAGAATATATTCTGTATCGCTCATATTCAGGGCTCGAAATAAACTTTTTTTCTCATAGACTTGTGCTCCTAATTCTGAAATGTAGGAGCACAGTCAAAAACTTAGGAGCACAACCGAATAAAACAGAAGCTTTTAACAGGGATGAAGGGAATTTAAACATATCACACGACTCTTCCAGCCTTCTGTTTTAGATGCATTAGGCTAAATTTTAACATTATAAATGGGACACCAGATTTTGTGCCTCCCAATCGCCCCAACCCCCGACTTGCTCCGCCCCTGCTTCACTGCACTTCATAGTCTCCTCTCTCTGCGTCTTCACTCTCCTCACCTGTGCTGTGGGAGGAGCTTCATAGATCACGCAACACACGGCAAACTCCTTTGCCAGAATCTTTGAAGACGTGTTAAACATTGGTTTGTGACTTTACGTTTTGTATTTTGCGAGAGCGGCGATGATTCGCTTTCAGCTGCACGAGGGGGCGGCGGGATGGATTGAAGTTTGCGCTGCTTCTCCGCCCGACATCGATTCACGCGTTATTTGAGAGATAGTTCCCAGTCCCAATGAGTTTATGAATGACATATATTCCTCGTTTTCACATAAAGAGACTACAGTTGCGTAAATACATTGGCTCATTCAATGAAAGCGGGCAGATAATGAGAGCGTTGCACAGCACACGCAGAGAACACGGGCTGGGCTGGTGCAGGTTGTCCCAGCGCGTGTGAGAGAACAGATCGTAGTTTACGATAAGCTCTTGAACCATTTTGGAACAGAAAGTTTGCTGTTGCTGACAGGCTAAGAAAACAATGACACAAGCTTTTTTAAGGTAGGACGAGAAGGTTTTCTTTTAAGGTGGACCGGAGCATTTGTTTGCAGTCGCAAACATGCGAGTGATTCTATTTTTATATCGCAAAGGCATAATTTTGGGAGCATATGTGACCAAAATGGTCGCAATTTCGGGCTGCTCATATTGAAGCGTGTACTCTCTGAACGTGACCTCGCTCCACAGCTAAAAGTGATAATCAGGTGCTGTGACCTTCTCCGTCTCTCAACACGAACACAACCCATCTATTGTCCAACTTCTCCCACACAGATAACTCTGTATCACTGTATGTTGTATCAGCGCTGCTCCACTACGTCACAGATCACTATAAAACAGCAGATCACTGTTGTGGCATTAAACATTCTTGCGTATTGTAAACTGTGTTCCCTTGGCCCAAAAAAGCAAAAAAAAGTCAACATTTATTTTCATCTTGTATATTTCCTAAAGAGTTTTTTCAATATTGTCCTGTTTACAGTATCGCCCACTTCTAGACTGAAAACCTGTTAAAGAGTGATCAAACTCTGAAACAGATCGTACCGTGTGGTGTTCAAGGACACGTGAAACAGCTGGGATCTTTCTCATTCTGTGCCATCCTTTATCAGCTCCGTTCGTATTTTTAGCTGTGTGGGCAGTACGTGCAACGGTTACATAAGAACTCTGAGAAACACTCGTACAGGAGTGACATTAAACGCACCTCTTAATGCACCTCTGTTACATTAGGAAAGAACCAGGGCAGCAGAAATAGTCACGAGTCAGAACCGCGATGTGGATGGTTCAGCGAATCGCAAAGGCTGCAGTTATGTCTTTGCAAACAATAAAATATCGTCTTCTCTCTCTCTTCTCTCTGTTGATGATTGTGTTTCGTTTTAGTCAAGCAATTATTTATAGTTTTTAGTCCAATCTTTGTCCCTCATGTAGCATCAGACATTTTCCACAGACATTGTATTGAAGATCTTTTTAATCCCTTTTTTGCTCCATCTCTATTTAGGTTTTATTAATCTACAAAATTATCTGAAGAAAATGCCATAATGTTAGTCGCCCTTAAAGGAACAGGCCAGCGTTTTTCCATGCTGAGATATGTTCTTACCTGAGCTTAGACGGGTAAGAAGAAATCCATTCACAGAATAACCTGGTCAGGATGTTCAGCTGATCTCATTCTTTAGGCTCATAATGTTGCTGAACCTGATCAACTGCAGCAACTCCAGATCAGAACAGTTAAACCCAGGCAGTGTAATATATTACTTTGACAACATTTCTAATCTTAAGAGTTGTCAGATATACAGATTTTAGATGTTCTGATGAATTTTTCCAACACGGGGCCGCCGGACTACTGGTAAATAATGTGTATTTAGTGTGTATTTGCACGACTACATTGGCCGCGTAAACTGACTAAATATTTGCCCCGACCCGTATGTCACTGAGCTGGGTGGATATTTGATATTTCTGTAAATTTGCTCTCCCTTGTTTGTATAGCAAAGTAAAGTGTAGGCAAGACTTCAGGCAATATTAAGTTAAAGCCGGATTAAAAAGTGTCAGAAACAAGACGTTTATTCATATTTACTGGATTACAATTGGGTTGCAAAATATTAATGGTAATTAACGATTATCTATCACAGCAGAGATGAAAGTCTGAAAGAAATGATCTTCATCATGTCTGACACCAGGGTTTGAAGAGGACAGTGTTTTAGGTTGTGTTCGATACAAAGAAGAGCTTTTGGAAATATAGCCGTATTACAATGTTACATTGTATTAAAAGTCTATAATTTATAATAAATAATAATAATGCATCGGTTTTATATAGCGCTTTTCTGGACACTCAAAGACACTTTACATTGCACTATTCATTCACACGACCACCACCAACCACTCACTCACTGACTCCATTTGCTAGGCTTCCTGGTGTTACTAAACGGTCTCCCATCCAAGTACCGACCAGGCCCTTCCCTGCTTAGCTTCCAAGGTCTGACGGGATTGGGCAGAGCAAAGGCGGTATGGCTTATGAGCTACATCAGGTCTGTGTGGGACACGGCCCAGCTCCTCATACAGTTTGGTCACCGTTTGTCATGATCGGAGTTAGAGCCAGGTGAATTTAACCGATCACAGTGTGATAAAACAAAATCATTATATAAAACTTTGTCCCAAAGCAGGAGGTAGGTTTAAGAAAGTTGTGTTATGTTTGACTACTAGGTTACATTTCTTCTATGGGTCTTGTATGGCGTGTGACTCAAATGCATGTTTTATGGTTCAAAAACGTAATTAATGGGTGGCTACTAGTACACCAATTGTCTATGCAACAAAAAAATGCAACAAAAAAAAGCACTTTTGCAAACCTAACAATAATAGATTTGAGGTAAAAACAGGCTTCAAAAAAATGCTATGTTATGCATTGTTATCGCACAGGTTCGATATTACTACGTTATTACTGTATGCTTGGTCTCACTTGTTGAGCTGTGTGTTGCGTCGCGGCGGGCTCCACAGCAGCAGCAGCAGCAGAGTGGAGCAGAGGAGCAGGAGTAGAACCAGCAGCCTCTGTCGGGAAACGCAGCCCAGAGACACCGAAGACACAGAGCAGTACCAGGAGGCCGGCACGCACGACAACGTGATCCTGCAAACATGAAACACACACATGTGTCACAGGGGAGCTCCAGGATGTGGCAGCATTTCAAACCAAGGACTTGTTTGGATCCTATGATGTCCAATTATACATTTTAAGCATTTACATACAAGTGCTATATGTTGATTAAGATTTACAAATGACACACACCACAACTTTAGAGTAAATATTGTTAGCTTCATGTTTACTAACATTTATTCATGAGTTCATAATTAGTCCATTATCAGTTCATGATTACATTATGTTTGTTATAGCCTAGGTGTCTTATTCTGAAGTGTCACTGTGATTTCTATTATTGCATTTCCAAATAAAGCATTTGTTTTTGAACATTGGGCCTCATTTCCGAGTGTTGTTGTTGTCTGGAGATATTTTTATCTTAAATTCATGCAGTTCTTATATTTGAAGAGTCTAGTGGCGCTAGGCTAGGGCAAGGCTAAAGCATTTCTATGGTATCAGTTAGCCTGCATTAAAAACAGTCTGACCCACTCCACAGTGCACCTGAGGTAAATCACTTATAACACCAGACTAACCATATAAATGTCTGTGTCAATAGAATAATTTTTTGAAATATAACTGACCTTGTATCACATGAATTACCGCATTTTGAGGGACTATTTTCTCGCAGATCACTCCGCCGCTGCGTTAGCTTACAGCCACGAAGCTGATGCTGCTCAAATATAAGTTATTTTAAATGCAAAATGGTTAAAATATTCTATCGACACAGACATTTATATGGTTAGTCTGGTGTTATAAGTGATTTACCTCAGGTGCACTGTGGAGTGGGTCAGACTGTTTTTAATGCAGGCTAACTGATACCATAGAAATGCTTTAGCCTTGCCTAGCCTAGCGCCACTAGACTCTTCAAATATAAGAACTGCATGAATTTAAGAAAAAAATATCTCCAGACATCAACAACACTCTGGATAACTAGGAAATGAGGCCCTATGTCAAAAATCCTGAAATATCCCTTTAATGTTCAAAACTAAAAAAAATCTGCCCTAATGCCCAGTGGCTCCAAACTTTTTGTTGTCTTGTGGACCTGAACCTTCAGAGGTGCTCCTCCGTGCACCCTCTACCTCAAGGGGTTGCAGATTATTTCAAAGGGATCAATTAAATTACTCTTAATTATTATACTAAGAAAATGTGGTGTGTTCAAAATAAAGTGCAGTTCAATGTTTCAAAATAATGTTCTAGTAGTTTCATCTTTCAACTTCCTTTTTAATCTAAAAACCGCTGATAATTCCTCAAGTGTGGTTGGGAAACACTGCCTTAAACCACCACCAACCACCCATCAGTGAGGCGGGTGAAGTGTTTGTGATGGATCTCGTTCATCCAGGAAGTATTCACCATGATGAAGCCACATCATCGACTGGACTGGGTTTGAGTTGAGTTGAGGATGTTTCGCTTCTATAAACAGAAGCTTCTTCTTCTTCTTCTCACGTCCTCAACTCAACCAACAACGGGGGGTGAAGTGTCTTGTCCAAGCAAGGACACAAAGTCAACATGATCATTTTATATCAGTCATAGGTTTTAGACTTTGCAGTTTGATTTTGTAGCAGAAATGAAAGGTTCTTGATAGAAATTATGTCCAGTCAGAATTTTAAAACAGTGTCCCTGTGCCATCTATCAGTATCATCCAGGGTCGAATAAAATGAGGAGAATAAGAGTAACATGTCAACACAGAGGTAGTCAAGGCTCTTCTATGTAACACAACAGTCTAGGTCTAAGAGTTGCTGTCAAAGTTAAAGCAATGAGTTAAAAGGAATTAAAGCAAAAACCTCTGTGAAGGCAACTATTCAAAGCTATGGTAGTAAATACTGTATTATATCTCGACATGAAGTGCATTACCTTGCCATAAGTCCTGTTTCGGGGAAGCTCAGCGTTTTCCAATCGTCACCTCATGTTGTCTGTACAATTTGCTCCAACTCAGATGAGGGAACCTTATCTAGCTGTAGGAAAAAAGATAAGACAAAGCGCGACATTTACAGCAACTATTGGTAATGTTTAGAATATGCCATCCCTTTATTAACTAGTTATAGTTTTAACATTTTGCCAAAAACTCAATTGTATTGGAAGAAATACAATCTTATTCCAAAACAGATGTCGAAAGCCGGTATCACCTTATTACATAACCGTTATCAAATGTAGTTATAAATCAATCACACATAACATAACCGTGATCATGTCTGAGAATAATGTACACGTTCAAGTCATAGTTCTAGTTTGGTTTTAAAGAAACAGAGTCAGTACCACGTAGTAACTATCAGATTATGAGTTAGTTACAACAAGCCGGCTGATCCCGTTATGTTTACAGGCTGGGACTCACACAAAACAGCGCCTTTTCTTCCCATCACTGATAAATCCATGAAGAAATCACGCGTATGTTCCAGGAAAGCTCAAAAGTCTCCGCCGATGATAAAATCCTGGGACATTTAAAACCAAGCGACTGAACGGAAAGGAAGAAGAGGAAACTCTTCCGGCCACGTGTGTAATGTACGTCATTCTTTACGTAACTGCGTCAGACGTGAAGCTGCTCTTGCCTTTCTATCTTTTTATCGAAGCTTTTTATTAAAACTTAGCATTTACTATTTATATATGTAGCTATGTTTTAATTTTAACCACTAATTCATAATATTAATAATAATAATAATAATATTTAATTTTAAGCATTTGGGTTTTTTTTCAACCTCTTAACCCCCGCCTTAAGGCTTATTCACACAAAAAATAAATAACAAGAACAAAGTTCCCTCATCTTGTGGAGTAGGCCTTTAACCAAGCGCATGATTCTGCAAGTTAGCTTGCATAGCTGGTGATTTTTTCTTTTTCTTTTTTTTTGTTAGTTTGAGGTTGTCACACTTTGTCTCACACTTTCTTTTAACTAGAACGGTTTGTGACTCGTACAATGTTTGCCATCTGTTTTAACATATCGTGTTGTATCAAGAGAAACAATTTCAGAGTGAACACCAACATTTCTATAGTTAATACAAAACAACATCTTTTCACATCTACATTTTATTATTCATTACTATAAAATGTGGTTATTTGCATGTGGCAGCAAGAACAGGAGGAAGATCATTAGGTACAACAGTAAAAGCTGCAAAAATCAAGACAATCATTTTACTTCTTAAAACTATTTAAAATGTACAATAAACATTATTGTGAAAATGGTTATAGCACTTTTCAAAGATGCTTTTCAAGAAGGTAAGTCTGTAGCCACAGCTGCCCTGGGGTAGACTGACAGAAGCGCAGCTGCACACTTCTGCGCCTACAGACCCTTCCTACATGACATCGCCGTGTGATAAATGTCTTCAAGCATCTTTGAAGAAAAACAGAGAAAAAATGACTTATTTTTCCATCTGTAATTCATAGTGTTTTTAGAATTTAGAAAATAATTTTACACTTTTCTTTACTATTGGTATTTTCTTTTGAGCCACAGACAGTTTCATACACACCAACATCACCTGTAAAGTAAATATAAACAAAAACATAACTAATTATTGAATGCTAATTAACAGAAGTAAATATGTTTCTGAGCTTGGTTTGTGAAGACGTGAACAGTTACACTTTGTCTTTGTAGACGCAAGTTAATTACGCTGTCAACTGAACTGGGTTGATTTAGTGAGAGGCTTCATCAGCAACTAATAATGATTTGGCAGCAAGATGAATACATACTAATCCAGTAAGGGAGGAAGTTATTCTAAAAAGCTACTCTCAACTTGTTCAAGAAGCTTTGAAGAATAAAGACAGATCAGTATTTTCAAGCAGCACTTTCACACTTTACCGTCATTTTCTTCTGAGCCTCTGATCGTTTCGTAAACACCAACATCACCTGTGAAAGATATGAATAAGTGATTCAATATTGTTACAAACTATGATATTGTGTCAACAGAACTGACCATGAAGAAGAGCTGAATATAACTGCTGTTGGTTTTCTTCAGTGGCGTTGTGTGTCTGGTCGGTGGCGCTACAGTAATAATAGTTTTTAACATGCATAATAATAACTGTTGGGTAAATGATTGTTATGATGACCAACCTGTTATTTGTATCTGTATTTGTAAGATATTTTTCATCACTGGTTTGGTGACATCAGATCTAATTGTTTTGTTGAAATGCCACGAGACGGAATAAACCAGTCCATATTATAAGTTTCAGCCTGTGTCACTTTTACCTTTAGTTTTTATGTAGCGCCACAGAGGCAGCAGTGAAAGGATGAGAAAACATGGCGCACAAAAAGGCCCAATCACCCACATCACGGGAAAGGAAGAGACGTTTTTCAGATGCTGGGACGACTGGAATGATTCAGAGAGTTGGATTGTGCTTTATTAAAATAACTCGTTTTGTTTAGACTAGTTTTACTCACTTTGAACAGACATCCAGCTCTCTGTGGACGTCCAGGTCTTTGGTCTTGATTGTTGCTGTTGTTTTAGTTCTTGAGCCTCACATTTATAGAATCCTTCGTCAGACCTGGAGACTGCAGAGATGTTCAACTCTGCTTTGGTCCCGTTTTGAATGAGTTTTCCATTTTTATAAAAACTGAATAACAGAGCTGAAGAAGTCACTTAGTTGTAGATTGCACTAATTCTATATTATTGATTATAGATGAATCAAAGACTCACTGTGAACAGAGATGTTAGGCGCGTTGCTCATTTCTCCAGATCCAGACTCGCACCAAAACACACTAAAACTTTCTGCAAATTGCTTGAACCAGTGATAGCTCCATCCTGCAGAGGGCCTGTCACAGCACAGCTCAGAGACACAGAGACCCCAGGAGACCCCAGGAGCGGGCGGGGGACACCTGCAGAGTCAGAGTTAGAGTCAGATCATCACATTTATAACGTCATATGATATGAGACGAGAGAGCGTACTGTCAGACACGTGGACAGTGACACCGACAGAGAGGCCGCGCTGGCCACTGGACACAGATAAACAAGATATGAAACAGAAGGGCATTAAAGAAACAGGCCACCATTCTTCCATAATGAGATATGTTCTTACCTGAGTTTAGAGAGTTGATGCGTACCTGTCTGGTCTTTGTGCGTGCCCTCAGTCACGCAAAAAGAACAAAGATGTTTTTAGCATTTGGCCTCTCCCAACATATTCCTATAGCTCCAAACGGAGGTGAAGTTAGAAGCGACCAAGCTCTTCCACGGGAACAAAGACCAGACAGGTACGCATCAACTCGTCTAAGCTCAGGTAAGAACATAACTCAGTATGGAAAAATGTTCCTTTAACCTTTACAGTGTACATATTTTATGCAAACACAAGAGATGGTTCCAGACAAACTGACCAGTCTGTGTGAGCCTGAAGCTGGGGCTGAGCTCAGTGAAGTAGGGAGTGTCTCCTCTGAAGGCTCTGCACTGGTGCTCTCCTCCCTCTGAGACTCTGAGCTCAGAGGAACCATCTGTGGAGAGCAGCTTGTTTCTGCTCCACTCATATTTTCAACTGGAGGATGAGGGACAGACTGAGTAGCGCAGAGTCACACTGCCCCCTGTCTGCAGCTCTGTGTAACAACTCACTCGGGCCACAGGTTTGTCTAATTACAAAAAAACGGTATAAATCTGCACTGCGGTGGTGAAATCACATATAGTCATTTACAGTAATCAGACTCACTCAGTACATTGACTTTGGTTGTGCTGCTCCACTGAGTCATGAGGTAGAACCTCTGTCCTCTGCAGCTGAAGCCTCCTCTGTCAGACACAGTCACATGTGACACAGTGTTTTCTCTGTTTTTTTCAGATAATAACTCATTATTCCTCCTCCAATGATAGATCCCACCATGTCCACGTCCCTCGACTTCACATCTGAGAGTCAGCGTCGCTCCAACAAACATCTCAGGCCAGTTTGGATCCAGAGTCAGAGAGACTGTGTAAGAAACAAACTCTTTACGAGGTAAAATAGCTTTCGCTTCTATTATGTGCTTAATTCAGTTAATAATGTGCAGCACAACACAAGGCCAAAAATACACAGGTCTCACTGGTTTCTCTCACAGTGGCCCCTGAGGAGAGAAATGAATGTGGACTCTGTGATCTCACCTCTGCAGGTCCTTTCTGTTGAAAAGAGGAAACATGTTATAACGTTAGAAATAATGCTGTGTTCATAGTTTCAAAATGGCTAGAGCTGATGCTAGTTTGTATTTGATATGAAATCCTCTTCTCACTTCATTCAGTACTGACCTGTTACTCTCAGATGTTTTTCAGTAGACTTGTTGTGTTGATTGATCCCACACGAGTACAGACCCTCATCTGATTTTGACACTGAAGACATTATCAAGTACACAGTGTTTTATATTGATCGAATGTATAATGTTTTGTGTCCAAAAGTGAGTTGTTTTTGTAAAACATCTCTGAGTCTCACAGTGATACACAGAGCCTGAAGGACTGGACAGAGTGGCCCCTGTGCAGCAGAATACACAAAGTAAAGAGAAGTCCTTTTCGTTTATTTGGTGGGGACAGTGCATGTTAATGAACACACCACTCTGGATTGTAGACATGGGCTAATTTGCATCTGTTGTCCCACACTCGCTCTTTCAAACACACTCATTAATTTGGGCCTATTGTACATGTTTTAGTGGTAGGGGAAACTGGAGTATCTGGAGGAAACCTGCGCAGACACGGGGAGAACATCCAA
Source organism: Neogobius melanostomus (assembly GCA_007210695.1). NCBI lineage: Eukaryota > Metazoa > Chordata > Actinopteri > Gobiiformes > Gobiidae > Neogobius > Neogobius melanostomus. Next base: position 4,662,992 of record VHKM01000122.1, on the reverse strand, counting down.
ACTCCACACAGAAAGGCCCCGTCCAGGTGGGAATCAAACCCAGGACCTTCTTGCTGTGAAGCATGAGCGGTAACCACTGAACTGCCGTGTAGGGCTGCAAGTAACGATTATTTTGTAATCGATTAATCTATCGATAATTTTTACGATTAATCGATTTATCGCTTGGCTGTGAATGGTGTAGGAACATTTTATTTTTTTCAAAAAATGTATCACATAAAGCTAAAGTGGCGCCGCTTGAGGACGTGTTGATGGTGTAACCTTAAAGTAAATGTTTGTGGGAGGCTCTTAGCGCTAATTCTGCTGATTGGATGAGACACAGATATTCATGAAATTTACAATGTACAAAACACTATATACACTAAACAATAAAAACAAAGTGGGTTTTCATAAAAAATACTAAATTTTCAAGTCATTTTTGCTTAATTTGAGTCTGTGTGAACCAGAACACGATTAATCGATTACTAAAATAGTTGTTGACTATTTCAATAATCGATTAGTTGTCGATTAATCGATTAGTTGTTTCAGCCCTACTGCTGTGCTGGTTAAGACTCAATTCAAACTTCAGCCGGAGCGGGGGGGGGGGGGGGGGGGACTAACTCTAGCATCAGAGACGGTATTTGTCAAAAAGTATTTGTAAACAGCTGCTTACCTTTGGTGTGTTGGCAGAGACGGACATTAAACGCTGAAACGAGAAACATAAATCATGTTTGCAGTTGACCCAGGTCTGTAAAAGCAGTTTTTACTCACAGATAGACGCCAGAGTCCAGATCAGAGAAGCCCCTCCTCAGAGCTTTAATATTGATAATAAAAAAGTCCTCTGTGCATCTTTGTATTGAAGTGAGGAGAATGCAGCCTATTAAACCAGCGACTGTTCTCACTTGGACTGATGTGGTTTGTTACAGAAAAACCACTCGACCGACTGTGGCTCGGAAATGATTCTGCACCAGTTCAGAGCTGAGGATTTGTTTAGTTAGTTTGAGGTTAGTCTTCACACCTTTACCTCACACTTCTTTCTTTTACATAGAACGGTTTGTGACTCACACAATGCTTTGCAGTTGAGCCCATGTTTAGAGTTATTTGTTGTATCAAGAGACAAACAATTTCACAGTAAGCACCAACATTTATATTTAATACATAACAACTTTGAAATCATTACTTTTCATTTTGTGAGAAAAAATATATTTCAACTCACTTTTTGGGTTGACAGAACAGAACAGAATAGAAGGTAGAAATGCAAAGGAATTGAGTATGGTGAAAATGTTCTTTTCCAGCTCATCCTTATCTCCAACATTATATTTGTCCAACAAAAGGGCAACAATTGCATGATGTTGCAGCTGTATGTTGCACATACTGAAAAAGCACAGTTATAGTAAAACAATCTAATATGCTTCTTGACATATTCATGCACATTCACATATTTATTTTATCAGGATATTCCAATTTCAACCTGTAGTAAAGTGATAATTATGTGTCGCCTCAAACCACCACCAACCACTCACTCACACATTACATTACATTCACCCCGGCGCCTTCAATCCAACGTCAAACATAACACTATTAACAGCGTTGGGTAGTAACTGAATACTTGTATTCAGAATACGTATTTACATTTTGAGTAACTGTATTCTGGTAAAGTTACTCTTTCATTTGAGGGTATTTAGAATATAGTTACTTTCCTAAATCAAAGGAATACCTCACAGTACTCATTACACAGTACTCAGTCATTAAATGTCAGTTTCATAATCATAACAATAAGAAAGAGCAGATCAAAACAGCCGGAGAAATGTTTATCTGTAGATCATTCTGGGCTGTGGGGAGTTTGCAAAGTGATTTTTTACATTCCTAATTAACAGCAAATGAGTTCATAACAGCTGGAGTATAAAGTCTAGCTGCATGTTTTTAAACACACACCACTTTTTTCTTGATTATAATGCATATCAACATGAAAGTATTCTATATAGGCCAAACCGCCTTTGCTCTGCCTGATCCCGTCAGACCTAAGAAGCTAAGCAGGGAAGGGCCTGGTCAGTACTTGGATGGGAGACCGTTTGGTAACACCAGGAAGCCTGACGAATGTAGTGAGTGGTGGTGGTCGGAGGGGCCGATGGCGCAGACTGGTTGCCTCGCTTCCGTCAGTCTACCCAGGGCAGCTGTGGCTACAATAGTAGCTTACCACCACCAAGTATGCAGTGAATGAATAATGCAATGTAAAGCGTCTTTGAGTGTCCAGAAAAGCGCTATATAAAACCGACGCATTATTATTAAAGTAACTTAAGTATTCTCCCAACACTGACTATCAATCAGATTATATTTAAAATAAAGTGATCAAAGAAGTAACTATAGATTACTTTTATAGAGTAATCCCAACAATACTGAAGACGATACGAGTTTTCTTTCTGACTTCTTAAAATCACAAAGTACTGTATACCGTATCAAATCTACAAACTGTGCAAAAAGTGCAGTAACTGTCCAAGAAAGTAGTTTAAAAACAGATATATTTATTTTAATATATTATTATATAACAACAGGGGAAAAACACAGCGGTACAACATTATTAATGACAATGCACTAATAAAAACTGAATATTCCCACACACACGTACAAAAGCATGCCATTCAAATAAACACAGCTCTGAGTAACAGATATAATCAAAGTAGTAAAACATGGTTAACAGTTTTAGCGCTACGCATATATTTTTCTTAATTCTCCTGAAGGTGAGACTAAAAACTATAATAGTAGATCAAAACTAAGATACATGTTATTGTAAAAACTAAGAAATGTCCAACATGGAGGCAGACGAAGGGCGTATCAGTCTTAAGGCAGATAGTGAAGTTACATGATGGAGTCTCATTTACATTACAAACAATGTAGTAAAACTGTTACATTCCTGCCCATTATTTTGAAGATAAAATGTCGTGTTGGATTTCCATTCAGCTCCAATCCTCCTGACTTTTAAAAGCACTGTAGTGTCTCCTTTAGAACGGATAATCACGCCACAGACTGGAAAAAGAGGGGGAAATGCATTATAATACATGGTCAAATATCTTTTCCCTTCAATAAGCTCATGCGTGTGATGTCCTGCGAGCGGAGGTCACCTGAGATTGTATTCGGGGTCGTGTGGGGTTTGCAGCAGAAGCTCTTTGATTTCTTCAGGAGGGTTCAGTCCGTGAAACTTGGCACGCTCCCACCTCTGCAGCCGACCGATCCCTGCACAGACATTTACACACTTTAGAACGACAATATAAACTTAACCTATAGATTTAATTAGCAGAAATGTGTGGGTGGTTCTGTGGAATTATGGACCCACTTTCATTTCATTCTAATTCTTAAAGTGGGTCCATATTTCCACAGTTCTCATTTCCAGGGAGTCCGACTCGAAGAAGAAACAGTACGTCCGATCTAAAGGCCTTTGTAGTAAATAAGGCAAGGCAAGTTTATTTGTAGAGCACAATTCATACACATTCAAAGTGCTTCACAGTTGCAGAAAATTACAAGAAAACAGATAAAAATCAATAAATAATACATCAACATAAGGTTAATCAATTACAGTAAAAGGCAAGAGTGCAGATAAAATACTTTCAGTTTTCATATGCACGGGTAAAAAGAGCTGTTTAATTCATCCAAGCTCATAGATAGACCTTAAGGCCTATCTCAACAGCCTGGAGACTAGTGTTGCTGCTGGTCACAGAGAGGTCTCCGAGACGTCCCGTAGAGATAAGGCGAGTGAAAACGAACAGGTTTGATTTCAGCGGAGACCATGCAGTCTCTATTTGCGCGCTGTCGCAAGCAGTTGTGTCCCAGATACTATTTGTTGTCCTCAACCTGTGAGATGTTTATGTGACGTACATGCATGTTTTTAGTGGTAGCGCTCGGAGGAAACCTGAGAAGAGAACGTGCAAACTCCACACAGAAAGGTGGACGGGACCCCAGACCTTCTTGCTGTGAAGCACAAGCGCTAACCACTGTGCCACTGTGTGATGTAACTGAAAGTGCAGCTCTGTCTGTTCCTGTTTTGTTGTTGACCACATTAAAGCAGTACTAAGTAACTTGTTTACCTTAAATCCTTTCCGTAGTCCCTCTGGGGGTAATACAAGTGTTAATGGGATGATTGGAGGGTCTTTCATCTCCCCCTGGTGTCTCTGGCCAGAAAACCACATTTGCAACTTGACTGCCACCGGACTGGAGTCACCAATACACAATAATGGAACCACGAAGAGGAAGCTAACAGGCTAACGGGCAATGCTAACTGCGGGCTAGCACCACTTTAAACAGCATTTACAGCCACGTTTGAGTGAAAAAAAATCATTTCTATTGTGTAATTGGATGTACAATATCCCTCCCTCCCTTTGTCTTTTCTGTCAGCGTAGTATTTACTGTTACAGACAATTAATAAGTTAAAAACTGCAACTTGCTACGACACCTGCAGTTGCGCTTATGGCCTCTAGGGGCAAGAGTTACTTAGTACTGCTTTAATTTATCTTGTCGGAATTAGTTACTTATTTTTACCTGTAATTCCATTAATAAATGTTAATTTAGGCGACACGCGCTAAAGCTAAACAAAAGTATCTTAACTACTCTGAGGTCTCACAGCACTTTTAGTTTAGTTTATTCATTTATTTGAGCAGGGACAATGTACAGTATACAGTAACCTCAAAAAGGAGAGATGCGTGTACCACATGCACTAATTTTCACCTGCAGCTGCAGGTGAACAATAACTATCCCAGAGTGTCTTTTCTACATTTTCTACATTCCTGGACAAGTTCTTAGATGCTTGAGCTCCTGCACATGAGGGAAATATTTTTTGGACGAGCTATGACCTGCGACTGATGGATCACTTTTATTCTTCTCTTCGGTCCTCTACTGTCAAAACAGTCACGCGTTCTTTTTATTCGCTACGTGAAACTTTATGTGATAAATCAGTTTCCAGATAATCTTTTTCGTCAACGTTAAGAGGTGGGGAATAAAAGACTCCTGTGCACGATGCATCACCTGTACAAGGCCCAAAGCTCCAGTCCAGGTCGAACTGCTTCAGCTTCTGCAGATCCTCCTGACGAGCTTCATTCTCGATCTCTGCTCGACACAAGAGAGAGATTCAGATTGACCGCTATTAAACAGGGATATAACTTAAAGACACTTAAAGAGTCGGTGAATATGGACTCTGATATCTGTATTGATATTGGAGCAGTTACTCACGCTCCGGTGTCGGGGGAGGAGTGGGGCTTCGCTCTCGTTTTCCGCCTCGTCTCTCCTTCTTCACCACTCTGTACGAGTCCGTGATCAGTCTGCGCTTAGTCGTCATCGTGTGCGACCTGAAACACAGAAATATCAATGCAATATTATGCAAAGCAATGATCTAGGAGAGGTCTCACCATCTTTACTCATATTTCTGTGAGCTCTAAAGTATTAATACTCCTAACTTTGTGTTTAAAATGTTTGTAGGAGTAATTTTACAATGACAAATAAAGCACTTACTTACTTTAGTGTTTTGTAGTTTTGAGTTATTTCAGTATTATCTGTGTTGGGTTTTCTGTGCATGTCTGGTTGTTTTTACAATCATTTCCAAAATGCAAAGTGATATAATTCTTTATTTTTTATCTTGATTTTGTTTGAGTAAACGATGGGAATATAGGGTGTCCCTCTATATTCCCATTGTTTACTCAAACAAAATACCTACAAGTTGGCTTCACCACTAATCTTGTTGTTTGTCGCCAAATACTCGGAAATAAATCAATGGAACAACACACTTTGGTTTAGATATTGGACTCATTTAAATAATGCACAAACCAAAAACCTATGTAGAAAACCTGCATAGGGACTGCAGCTGGAGCAGTCTGAGCAGAGATGCCCAGACTTCCCTGTCCACACACACGTCCTCCTGAGGCGACACCAGGCCAGCTCGGAGACATAGTCCCACCAGCGTGTCCTGGGCCTTCCACGAGGCCTCCTCCCAATAGAACATGCCTGGAGCACCTCCCGATGGAGGCAACCAGGAGGCATCAGAAACAGATGCCCTAGCCACCTCAGCTGCTCCTTTCGACGTAAAGGAGCAGCGACTCTACTCCGAGCTCCTCCCGGGTAACTGAGCTCCTCACCCGATCTCGAAGGGTGCGCCCAGCCACCCTGTGAAGGAAACTCATTTCGGCCGCTTGTATCCGCGATCTTGTCCTTTCGGTCATTACCCAGATCTCATGACCATAGGTGAGGGTGGGAACGTAGATCGATCGGTAAATCGAGAGCTTTGCCCCCTGACTCAGCTCCCTCTTCATCACAAAGTCCGATACAGCGACCGCATCACTGCTGATCATCTATCGATCTCCCACTCCATCCTCTTACTGAGAACAGGACCCCGAGATACTTGAACTCCTCCACTTGAGGCAAGGACTCCCCACCGACCTGTAGAGGGGAAGCCACCTTTTCCTGGTGGAGAACCATGGCCAACCATTGGAGGCAACAAATCACAAGTAGACCTACATTACCAGATAAAAAGGCGTTGAAACTGTCGACCTGGTACTTATATTGTGAATCTATACTGTTTTAGTATCTTCGCCTCTATATAACAATATCCATTCTAGCCACAAGGGGGTGACAGAGATGCGCAAGAGTCAGACATCTTCGCCAAAGTAAATATATCTCTTATTTTAACAAATAATTATCTATTTGGGACATTATTAAATCATTGGCCACACATATTTTCATGGCATTTACATGATTTAATTACCTAAATGCGTACTTTTTGATCGTGTGTCGCCTATTCATTCATTCCCGTGGATATTACGACCATAAAGTGTCTGACTTAGCCATTTACAGCAGCACACGTGAGTTACAGTTTGTGATCACGTTATTACAAACGTATTTGACTTATTGAAGTCTTTAAACATTAACTAAATGAAGCACGGCCATTTTTAAAACCCACCGCATTCAGCTTTTCCTCAAACTAGACAGAGACATGCACGGACACGTCCTGCCGCTGTTATAACACATTTAAACATTTGTTAAAACGTAGCTCTGAAGACATGCAATTGATTCTCCACAAACCTGTTTATTTGGGAGAGCTGTGAAGAATATAAGCCGAAATATCCGCTTAAATGCACTTTACTTTCGTGGACGGTCCGAAGCTGATGATCAAAACAAAGACTTCCTCGGTTCTTCTTCTGCGCATGTCAGAGAGTGGTCCCTCTACTGCCCCTCAGCGGACAGGGGGGGAATTACAAATACAAAACCAGAGCGTTACTAATCGAAGTTTATTTCTGTCATGTGCTATTTATTGTTACATTACACAGAGAAGCAGATGGCAAGAATACAAAACAGACAGTAGATAAATAATCTGTGTTGACAAAAATATGTTTTCTATGTGTAAAAATATATAAAAAGTAGTGACCTAAATAAATAGCTATGCAACAAGTGCAAATAAAAAAAAGTACTTGGAGACAATGTTACTTGAATACTGTGAGTACTGAGTTATTGATTGATTTATTTCATTCATTTTTTTTCCAGTTGTGATTATGAGAAACAAAACTTGTAATAATGTGAAAATCCGAATTTTTCCACAGAAAATACAATAAAAATCTAGGCTATTAAAGAAAAACTGCATATACTGTGTTTTATGTTTAAGAGTGCACCCAGCCACCCTACAAAGAAAACTCATTTTCCACGATCTTGTCCTTTCGGGCATTACCCAGATCTCATGACCATAAGGGAGGCGTGAAGCTTCTGTAACTTTAAAATGTGCTCACTCTGGCACAAATAACTTTTTTTTTCTTACTCAAGTAAGAGTAAAGATACTTCATTACAATATTACTCAAGTAGTAAAAAGGACTGAATGATATAGGGGAGACTGGGTATGGTTGTAACACGTTTTGCTTCAGCACCTGTAACTCACTGAATTTTTGAGTTCTCAAACTTTTATACAAAGTCCCCACATTTGTTAACTACAAATGGCACCAATTCAAACCTCTGCAAGGAAATCACAGACCTCATGAGCTGATGTCAAATACATGGTGTTCCTGTGTTACAACCTACCCACGTTGTAAACACATGCTGGGGTAAGTTGTAACAGTTAGACAAAAGAAACAAAAACAGAGGCCACGTCATGTGATATGTTCAAATAGAGGTTTATTTAAATAACAGAACAATCCAGAAGAATCTCTCTCTCTCTCTAACCTGTCATATGCTTAACCTCAGTCAGAGTCAGTTCATAATACAGGTCTGCTGTCTGAATCAAATAATCAGCCAACACTTCCTCCTGCACCTCAGAGAAAACTCTGTTGATGCTTCAGTGTGACCTACACTGGGATGATCACTGGACCCCGGTCTCTCAGCTTCTGCTGTGTTTTACAGTATCTGCTCACTGTTAATGGCAGATCACATGTGCATTTGCCACTGATCTGATTTGCCCTTCTTTCTGACCACATCAGATGCTTTTTTAACACATTAGCTGGCACAAATCTTTCTTTTCCACTGTCTAGGCATTCTGTAAAAATATTAAAATGGAGTAAGTGTTATTAACTGCATATAGGGGATGATTGTGTTACAACCATCCCCACCCCTGTCAGCCATTGTTCAGCGAGCTGTATCAGCATAATGGTTTGAAATTGGCCAAGGAAATGAGCATCACATTTTGCCTGGGAAACTACAATTTAATCTAATGTAAGTCATATGGTTTTATGTGCAATAGTATAAGCACTAAACAAAATCTTGGTCAAAAAATGTACTTTCTTACCTCAAAATCAATTTTCTCTCAATAGAATCTGCATGAACCTGTTTACAACCTTGACAATCACCATGTGGGATCAGGGAGGAAGTGGGTAAACACTGATATGATCATTTGACTCCTATCTTACCCCTGAGTGGTGGAATTGATTGTGTTGCAACTCTCCCCATGTTACAAACAGCCTACAGTTTCTTCAGTCCAAGGCTAGAAAATGTGTCTGCAGATTCATGTGGGCGATAAAAATGCATTATGAGATTCCCAAATAAATCTATACGAAAACTTGAATCAGTGAATAATTAAACATGTTGTGACGATTAGGCTTTTTTTAATTTTTTTTTTTTTTGGAAAGGCGAAAGTTTATGTTACGAGAATTTGGCCCAAAAACTGAATGTTTAAAAAAAAAGTTTTGCCTGTAGTGTCTCCCCTTAATCGATAAATCGCTTGGCTGTGAAAGAGGCTAAAGTGACGCCGCTTGATTACATGGTGGAGTAAACATACCACCTTCGTCAGAGCTCGTATCAAAGCGGGTTATAGTGATGGGATTTACGGCTCTTTACTGGGAGCCGAGTCTTTGGGATCCACAGTGGTTCAACAGTCTGGCTCTTAATAATATACCATTTGAATCACGCCAGCCAGAAAACTCACAATATCTAAGATGCGATCGATAAAAGGCACACTTTTGGAATATTTAGAAAACGAATTTGTGAATAAAATCCTGTGCCACAACTAATAAAAAGAGGCTGCAACTGTCTGACAAATCACTTAAGACGGCACTTACTTAAACCACAGTAAGAGTAACACCGAGGTATCTTTACAGCCCGAGCATTTGCCTCTCAATCACCGTCTGCTCAAATACATTAGACGTTGAATGAATAGTGGATTACATTCATCGATTAAACAAAGCCCCTCCTAAAGCGATCAACGCTCCTGAAGAACTTCTAAGTGCACGATGCGGCCGTATTAAACCTGCACTTGAGACAATGGACCTGTGAAAATGCATCTTCATGCCATTAGTTTCTTTACTGTGGTTTGAGGTCGGGCGCATTAAACGGCTCACGGTAATGCTAACCTGTTCATATGGATAATACTTCAACGAAAGAGATTCCACCAAAGCACACAATTACACCTTGGACTCAGTGGAAAAATATGTTTTTTTTCCCCCCCTGAGTGTGCCACTTTTTTGGCCGTGGGGTCTGGAGAGGTTTGCTTGTTTAGGGGTTGTCATGTTTTGGTTGCTCTTTGTCACTTTTTTGTTGCATTTTTGTCACTTTTTTGTTGCATTTTCATCCTTGCTTTCGTCGCTCTGTTTACGCTTTTTTTCAAGAAGCTTTAGTACTTTCCTACATTTCAACTTATTTTCGTGCAAACACTTCAAAGACAACAGCAGTTTGATTTATTTCGGAGAATGTACACATGACACTGGAGGCAAGGCGGGTGAAGTGTCTTGCCCAAGGACACCACGACTCTGTCAGACCAGTGCTCATTCGGTGGAGCACGTGTGTCTGCAGTGAAGACCCCTATTTTGTGTTGGAGTGGATGGTTAGAGTCAAACATCAAATACTGGTCAGTATGAGTTGCCTTCCTGTAAACCTCTGTCTGAAGTTGTCTGTTTTCCCCTATGATAACTTTACAATCTAAAAAGGGGGGTCATTAGGACACTCAGACATAGAGCTAAAGAGGTGCCTACCAGTGCAGAAGGAAAGACCAAAGAGGAACAACATGTCCAGAGAGCCCTCTCAGACTGTGGCTATCCTAACTGGTCCTTCACTAAAGCACAAAGGGCAGGACAGACAGACTACAGAGCCCAGAAGAAAGGGAGTTGCAGTGCCGTATGTAGCCGGGGTATCAGAGAAACTTCAGAGAATCTTTAAACAGCACAGGATTCCAGTGTACCACAAACCTGTGAACACACTGAGACAAAAATTAGTTCATCCCAAAGACAAAACTCCGAGCCACAAACAAAGCAATTTGGTTTATTCTATTCGATGCAAAGAAGAAGAATGCAAAGAACATTATATTGGAGAAACCAAACAAGTCTTACAGAAGAGACTTTATCAACACCGAAGAGAAAGCACAAGCGGCCCTCAGTCGGCTGTGCACCTTCACCTCAAAGCCTCCAACCACTCCTTTGAGGACGGGGAGGTCAAAATTTTAGCTAAAGAAGAACGTTGGTTTGAAAGAGGAGTAAAAGAAGCTATTTTTGTCAGAAAAGAAAATCCCTCCATGAACCGAAATGGTGGACTCAGATTTAATCTTTCTTCTTTTTACTCCAATCTGCTTCGGGGAAAACCGACAGGACACGACCAGTCCAAGAAGACGATACCTCAGCTAACAAAAGAACAATAGGCAGGTAATTAGCAGTGATCATCTATGAATAGGACAGGACTGACCGATACTGGGGGAGCAGGTCGTTACAGACGCTCTACTTCAAAGGTGTTTACCCACAGGTGAGAGTAGCTGTGATTAGAGGGGAGGAGCCGGGTCAATCCCAACTCCTCCCAACTGGTCTTTATCTACGCTGCGTGCTGAGCGTAACCTTGTTCACTGACGAAGACTTTTGGATGAGAGGCGAAACGTTTGGAGACCTCAACTACCAAGTACAGAAGATGACTCAAGTACCTTCATTGAAGATGGACAACTCCTGTACGACTGAGAACTTACACAGACATTCAATCAATAATCAATCAATATTAAATCAATATAATTTAAGAGAGTTAATATATTAAATTAAGTTACGTTACTGTTTCATTCAAAACCTCTGTAGTGAAATCGGTCACAAGTTTGTACACCTATTTTATCTAAGACTTTTGCTTATAATTTCAGAGCCAAAAGTTATAGATTATTTGTTTTGGAATCTGCCTACAGTATAGGCCATGTGTTACGCCTCATTTGAAAGCTAAGACCTGCATAACTGATCCTAACTTCTTTGTCACGTTGTTGCCACATTTTGATCAGATTTTTGAAGCGTTTTTTGTCATGTTTTTGTCTCTTTTTAATTTTTGTTGTTGCTTTTTTAGTTGTGTTTTCATCCGGTTTGTGTGTGGGTTTTTATCAGGTTTTTGTCACTGTTTTAGTTGCTCTTTTGTGGCTTTTATGTTGCTTTTTCATCCTCGTTTTCGTGGCTATTTTGACACTTTTTTCCAAGAAGCTTTAAGATCTGCGTAAGGCCGAACTGGAGAAAATATCAGCGGTGTATCAAGGTCAAGGTAACTTTATTTGAAGTTAAATTTGGTTTACCATGAGTGATACAGCATCACACACACAGATATGGACCAACATACAGTAGAACAGATCGAAGTGACATCTGTGCACAGCTAAAAGGGCTAAAGGCCAGTTATAAAAAGTGCAAAAAGCATTTTAAGCCCATCCACAAAAGACAATATGCAAAATAGTAATAGAATAACAATCATCAAGTCAAACTATTTGTTGTCTATGACAGTTCCAAGATATTTGTAGGTGCACACAGTCTCTACCACTTGGCTGTTCAGAGTTACATCATGTCTGTAAACACAGCGAAAGTCACTCACCATATCTTTTGTTTTTGAGATCATCTGAAGGAAGGATTTTTCGCACCGATCTAAAAAACTACTATACTGGCTATACTGGCCTTTGAAAAACCCACATGGGTCAACCTCTGTTAGATATATTTCTATAAAAGTATGTTCCAAATTATTATGCAAATTGTATTTCAGTGGCATAAAAGAAACTCATGGATGGTATTGTGTCTCAGGGCTCTTTGAATCACTGACATCAGTCTCAGACGCCTGGGATGATTAGTTGTCAGGTAAGTCCAGTTAAGGGAGAAACTACCAAAAAAAGGACGCTCCACATTATTAAGCAGACGACCATTTCCAAGCAATAAGGGAAAGAAAAAGAATCTCTGCTGATGAAAAGTGTGAAATAGTTGAATGGTCTAGGTATGAAAACCTTCGATATTTCATGGAAGATGAAGCGTAATCATCGTACTGTTAAGAGATTTGTGGCTGATTCAGAGCACACACGGGTTTGTGCAGATAAAGGGACAATGAGGACGGTTTCTGCCAGACACATCAGATTAATAGAACAGCTGCTACAAAACAGCAAACAGGTATTTGAGGCTGCTGGTGCCTCTGGAGTCTCCCGAACATCAAGGTGTAGGACCCTCCAGAGGCTGCAGTTGTGCATAAACCGTCTATCCGGCCTCCCCTAAACTGTTCATTGAAGCTCATGAGCAGAAACGGCTGCAGTGGCTCAGAAATACATGAAGACTCATTTTCAAACAGTCTTGTTCACTGATAAGTGCCGTGTAACCCTGGATGGTCAGATGGATGGAGTAGTGGATGGTTGGTGAATGGCCACCATGTCTCAACAAGGCTGTGATGTCAGTAAGGAGGGGGCGGAGTCATGTTTTGGGCCAGAATCATGGGGAGAGAGTTGGGCGGCCCCTTTAGGCTCCAAAAGATGTGAAAAGATGTGAAAAGATGAAGAACAGCTCTGAATAATATGTCGGCGGGGCCTTGTTGGAGGACTCTCTGCTGAACATGGACTGAACATACGGCTCTTCAGTGGGAGTCGAGTCTTTGGGATCCGTTCATTTCAAAGAGCCGTTCAAAAGGCTGGTTCGATAAAAGGCTCGATCGATTACCACATTAGCCCATCAAACGTGCTGGTATTTTGCATGACTTAGTGTGAGTACAGAGTATTGGTAATAATGTAGACGGGTGACAGGAAAAGACGATGACAGCAGCTCGTATAAAAGGCTTCCGCAGCGGTTTAGAAAAGACTAAAATCGATACAAATCCTGTTTAAAACGCTCAGCTGTGTCCTCTTGTCTCCATTAATCGCTGCAGAGATCGTTTTGTCCGTAATGGGACTGGGAGACATGGGCACATGAGTGTTATCACATCTGCGGGACAGTGGGGCCGTGATGGAGCTGCTCGGATGGAGGGATGGACAGATAATCGATGCAGACTCTCTCACTGAAAGAGATGGGCTTAACTGTGCTCACTGTGTCATATTCGAAAGTGGGAATTTATAAGGAATTAAGCAATTAACTGGTTAATCTTTTGCACCTTATTCATGGTCAGTCTGCAGGTCTCACTTGAGCTCAGAACTTCCATATGCAACAAGAAGAAAAGAGAGTGAGACAAGTAAACGTTTTATTGACAACAACAATTAAGTTGGTTACTGAAGAGGCACAAGAGCCCCCTACCTGCAGCACAGTGGAGGTGTAACAAGAGGAGGTACAGGAAACAAAAAAAAGGACAGACGAGGAGGTATCTGGGCGAGACTCACAGCTAAGCCACAGAAGCCTTCTATTGTTCTGGGTAATGGACGTTCACTAGAGAATACACTACGCTCTGAAACAGAGTCAAACTCAGGAGGCGGCACCGTTTCAGAGGATTCAAGCTTTTTTATTTGTCAAACTATGTGAATGATTTGAAATTATATTTCTTCCATCCTTGATTGTGGAGTGGGGGAGGGGAAGAGGGGTGGGAGGGACGGCAGGGAGTTCAGCTTCCCGATGGCCTTGAGTATATAACTGTTTTTAAGTCGACTTGAGCTGGCCCGTAGATTCCGCAGTCTCCTGAAGGCATTACCTTGAAGAGACTGTGGCTGATTCCGAAACTCTTGAATTATAGCCTCTATGTCCTAACCCTACTTCCTGATCCTTAACCTCTCATGGGGTCAACTGTTAGATCTCTATGCAGTTAGTGAACTACAGCTTCAGCAGTATGTGAGTATGTATGTAGCATTATCATGTAGCATTATCATAGTTGTTTTGTAATTAGTTGTTACGTAATCAGTATTGCTCCGTTTTGGGGTATGGTCGGATGTTGCTGTTGTTTCCTTGTTGCTATTTTGTTCCTTTGTTGTTCCACTATGTTCTTGTGAAATGATGTATTGATTTTGGGGGTGGGGCTTATAAGCTCTTGGTTCGGCCCACTCCTTTTGAGCAGAGTGTTTGCTGCTCAAATAAACAAATAAACAAAAACTAAACAGCATTTGCCCAATTCGACCGTTCTTACCCAGGGGAAGGGGAAGTGACATCAACAGCTGTTCTTCTTCTTCTTCAAGGTTATTAGCAGGCAAACAAAAGCGCATGCTGCCACCTACTGTATTGCACATGCAACAACATAGTGTCCAAATAAAGACATTTAAGCGCGGTGGCATATGGGATGGCACATGGCTCCTAATCGCCAGTGAGTTAGCATCAGAGGTCCCTATGCTAAAGTGGCTATGATAGTTAGCATTGAGGCTCCTTTCCCTAACTCCTTCCTAACTGACAACCCAATTCGGACGCTTCTTATCATGGCGGACACTGACGCACATCCGGTTTGGCGTAAGACCTCCTACCAATTTAAAGGTTTCGGAATCAGACTGTGTGATGGGTGCGTAGGGTCCCTGGTGATTCTGACGGCTTTGCGGGTGAGACGGGTGGAGTACATGTCCTTAATGGAGGGGAGAGGGGCTCCACAGATCTTCTCCGCTGCTCTCACGATGCGCTGGAGGCTCCTTCTGCAGGAGGCAGTGCTGACGCCGTGCCACACAGTGATGGAGCTGGTCAGGATGCTCTCTATAGTCCCTCTGTAGAAGTTGCACATAACGGAGGCTAGGACTCTGGATCTTCTTAAAGGTCCTATATCATGCAAAATCGACTTTTTTGAGTTTTTAACCATGTTGTTATGCTATTTCCTTCTCAAAAACACCCCCAGAGCGGTTTTGGCTTCATTCACGCAGTTCTCAGTAATCCTCCTGAATCCTGCTCTCTGAGCAGCTGCTCCGCCCTCTCCTGGTAAACCACTGAGCTGTTCAGGTGTGTCATCACAAAGGAACGGAAGTGCTCTACGTCTGTAATGTAATGCCTTACGGCCTGGTTTTAATTTATAAAACAGCTTTTTCATTATTTTTGTTATAAGAGAGAAATAAAGAAAAAAAAAGAAAAAAGGAACTCTCCGATGCGTCTGTGCTGTCCCACGAAGCTAATCAAGCGCACACCCGGCCGGAGGATCCATGGATCCCAGCAGAAGTGTTGTTTTTGAAGACTGAGCTCTTTCTAACCTACTCTGGACACGCCTGTTCTTTTTTCTTACCCAACGATAATGTCACGGAAGCGCGTTTGGCTACGAGAGGAACAGGACTATTCAACCTTCCTAAAGAAGAGTGCACTCGCCAGAAGTTGGAATTTCTTTCCGGGATTCAGCGACTTTATCAACCAACCTGATGGATGCTTGGTGAACCTTGGCCAGAATCAAAGTGGATTAACTTTTATAACCAACGCGATCCCATAACCCGATGGGGAGGCCAGACTGAGCAGTGAGTCAATCAAAACGTGTGTTAGCGTGTGTGTTAGCGTGTGTGTTAGCGTGTGTGTTAGCCATTTATCTTTAACTTATGGAGAATGTAGGGACGCTGATTACTTTCTTGACCAGTGATGTAGTGTGCATGGTCCAGGAAAGGTTCTCTGTGATGTGCACACCCAGGAACTTAGTGCTGGTCACCCTCTCCACTGCAGCACCGGTGATTGTTAGAGGAGCATGCTGGACCCGCGCTCTTCGAAAGTCCACAACAACCTCTTTTGTCTTCTTCACATTTAGAGAGAGATTGTTCTGTGTGCACCACAAGGCCAGACTGCTCACCTCACTCCTGTAGTTTGACTCGTCTCTGTTGCTGATGAAGCCCACCACTGTTGTGTCGTCTGCAAACTGAAGGCAGCCAGGTTTCCTCCAGCTATACCCGTCCCCGACCTCCAAAAACATGCTGGTCAGGTCGGCCCACAATGGCAGCGCGGCTCAGTCGCAGCGGCTCAGGACTAACACCTGAACACTATTCCGTTGTATGCTTGTACAATGAAATGTGAAATCTGTGGAACGAAAAAGTTAAGTGGAAGACCCAAAAAAATGCCCCGAGCCCTGAGCCGGAGGATCAGCTGTCCGTCAAGACCCTGGACGATCCTCAACCCAAATGAAGGCCATTACTGGAGCTTCGATTAATCCGCAGTATGGCTTTATAAACACACAGTTTGCAAAAGAATATTTGCGATTTCATAGACGCACAGGGAGGTGGCCTTTAGTTTTCTCAGTTCTGCGCTCCGTCTGCGGTGATACATGTATGGAGTTATTGAGTACATGGACATAAATATTTCAGTATCTGACATACATCATCAGTCCGACTGGAGACGTCCAAACAACTTCCTGCTCACGGCTGTAAAATCCTTTTACAGATGGCGAGAGAGGAGGAGAATCTGATATTTTTTAGGTTTGGTTGGAAATATACGGAAGCCCGGGTTGGTTGTCACATTGCTTTTTACTACTATGATACGTTACAAGTTTCTTATAACCTAAAACATTATAACATTTCATTGTAGGAAAGAGATGGTTTTGAGGGCACGGGTTAAAATTCTGCTAAATGCACTCGGTTGAAATGTTCACTGCAAGTCACTGCGCTCCATACACTTCAGTATGTGGCCCTCAACGAAAGGTTTAGTCACCCCCGCTTTAAATCAAAGCTTTAAGATAAACGATAATTAAGCTTTCGAGAAAAAGTCATGTGAGAGACAGGTCAAACTTTGTGGGGCTGGTTGAAGAAGGATGAAGAAGGATGATGGAAGTTTAGGTCAGTGGCCTTCAAACCTGTCACTTCAAGTACTACTTTACAAAATGTGTGAGCTTCCCAATAACACCAGGCTGAGATCCAAGTCAAATCCGGACTGGATAGTGTCTAGAAAAGACCAGATTATGTATCAAAAATACAAGCGCACGCAAAGATGGTAACAAACTTTAGTTCTAGTTTTCTCAAAATACTTTCTTTTAAATAAACATCTCCGCTTTAGTAGCTCCTACAGATTCCAAACTTTCATGTCTAATCCCCAGCCTATTTTATTGAGGCTTAAAGCAGTACTAAATCAGCAGCACGGTAGTACAGGGTTAGCGCTCGTGCCTCATACCTAGAAGGTCCGGGTTCGATTCCCACCAGGGACCAGGCCTTTCTGTGTGGAGTTTACATGTTCTCCCTATGTCTGCGTAGGTTTCCTCCGGGTACTCCGGTTTCCCCTACCACTAAAAACATGTACAATAGGTCAGGGTGAATGTGAGTGTGTTTGAGAGTGTGCATGGGGGACGATGGATGAAAATTAGCCAAAGGCTACAATCCGGTGTGGCTTGTTCATTAACTTGCACTGTCCCTACCAAAAAAACAAATAATAATAAGTAACTCGTGCCCCTAGAGGCCATCAGCGCCACTGCAGGTGCCGTACCATGTTTTGTTTTTTACTCATTAATTGTCCGTGAGAGTAAATACTACGCTGACAGAAAAGACAAAGGGACAGAGGGATATTGTACAATCAATGACACAATGGAGGTAATTATTTTCACTCAAACTTGGCTGTAAATACTGTTTAAGTGGCGCTAGCCCGCAATTAGCTTTGCCCGTTAGCCTGTTAGCTTCTTCGTGATTCCATTAGTGTGTATTGTTGACTCCGACCCGGAGGCAGGAAAGTTGCAATTGTGATTTTCTGGCCAGAGACACCAGGGGGAGATGAAAGACCCTCCAATCATCCCATTAACACTTGTATTACCCCCAGAGGGACTACGGAAAGGATTTATTAAGGTAAACAAGTTACTTAGTTCTTCTTTAAAACAAATTAGATTTTTTTTCACCTAAAAAAAATGACTTATTCCAAAACTAAAGATCCAAAATGCCCTAAATCTGGGCAAAACAAAATTAAAAATACTTTAATCTCAATCATCGTCACGGGACTTTACAATCGTCAGGTTGAAGCTGAAAGTGTTTTATCTGCACTCTTGCCTTTTACTGTAATTGATTAACTTTTATGTTGATGTATTATTGATTTTCTCTGCTTTCTTGTAATTTTATGCAACTGCTTTGCAAGTTTACCGCCATGTCTGCGGCAGTAACAGCCCCTATAGTGTTTAGGGCTCATTAAACGATATACCAGTCAAGTATCGAATGCAGGTACAAAAAAGAGACCAGGTTCTGATGCCTGTTGGTCCAGGGACGGCATTAACGGAAATGACCTGGTTGTTTCAGCTCAAAAAATGATACAAATCTAAAAGAAAAAGGTCTTTCATGGAATAAAGTGACATTATTGTTCTGTTTTCTGGTTCTAGGCGACAAATATTTTAGTATAGGTATCGAAAAAAGTATTGCTCTGCTATTGGTGTCGTAAACCAAGTATCGTTAGAGAACCCGTATCAGATCTTTAATGAGTTGTTTGACCTTGAGCCGAAGTTATGTTTAAATTCATGAATCAGCTAAGTAAACTAAAGTCTACATGAGTGAAGACTGCTCATAACAATATAGTATAATATTCTTAATTGATGTCATTTAAACCCATGCTTGATGTTTTTGTAATCAAATGTATATCTCTCTATTCGCCTGTGTCGTGGCTCAAACCCCCTCAGACAATGTAAATACTCCACATCTGTATTATTTCGTGCGATGCTCTCCGTGCTTGCAGCAGTCCATTACGCGCGGGGGATAAGTGACTGTGTAATGGGGGAGGGCACAGATGGACAGGCAGCTTCATTGCATTAGGCTGAAACTGGATCCCCGCGCTGGTTTTTGCGGCGCAGATCTTTCGGATGTAGGGCCCGATGATAGGAAGTCTTTTTGTTCTCGACCACATTCTCACAGCGGGGGCGCAGCCGAATAATGCACTGGCGAACATGAAATATTAACGTGCGGCGCTGACGAGCAAAGCTGCGTTAAGGACTCGGTGTTTAGAGACGAACTGAATTAACGGCGCAGGCAGAGGAATGAAGAGGAATAAAGGCAAGGCAAGTTTATTTGTAGAGCACAATTCATACACAAGGCAATTCAAAGTGCTTCACAGTTGCAGAAAATTACAAGAAAACAGATAAAAACAATCAATAAAACATCAACATAAAGTTAATCAATGACAGTAAAAGGCAAGAGTGCAGATAAAATACTTTCAGTTTTCATATGCACGGGTAAAAAGAGCTGTTTTCAGCCTGGATTTGAACATTGTCAGAGTTGAGGCCTGTCTCACATCCTCATGAAGACTGTTCCAGATTTTAGCTGCATGAAACTGAAACGCAGCCTCACCGTGTTTATTATTGACTCTGGGAACCACCAGGAGACCCCTCCCTGAAGTTCTCAGGGCCCGAGATGGTTCATACGGCTCTAACATGTCAGAGATGGACTTTGGTGCTAAACCATGAAAAGACTTGTACACAAGCAGAGCTGTTTTAAATTCTATTCTCTGAGTGACAGGAAGCCAGTGCAGAGACCGGAGCACTGGACTAATGTGGTTGTATTTCCTGGTTCTTGTCAGGACTCGAGCAGCAGCGTTCTGGATGTTCTGCAGCTCTAACAGCTGGTTTAGAAAGGCCAGTGAGCAGCCGTTACAGTAGTCTAACCTGCTGGAGACAAATGCATGGATGAGTCTCTCTAAGTCTGGTTTTGACACTATTCCTCTGATCTTAGCAATGTTCTTCAGATGGTAAAAAGCTGATGATGTTATTGCTTTGATGTGGCTGTTTAAGTTCAGGTCTGAGTCCATGATTACTCCTAGATTTCTAACCTGATTTTTTGGTTTCAGAGCGAGAGACTCAAGGTGACTGATATTTGGAGGTGAGCAATATTTGGAGTAAAAGTGGGCTCACAATTGAGACTCACAGTTGTGTTATTCGGCCTAATGAAGCCTAGGCCTTAATTCAACCTGGTAGAGTAATTTCAGCATCACCGACCTCCAGCCAATGGTCGCTTCCGAGAGGCCACACCTCCACCAAAATTAAACAATGTGGATTTTCTAAGCGGATAAAAAGGGGAACTATATTGTAAGGCGTAATAATACCAGGAATACTTCGGCATCCGCACAGTAAAGTAAAGATATCACTGCGCGGATGCCGAATTACTCCTGGTATTATTACGCCTTACAATATATATTAGCTTATTTGTATCTAGATTCTGTGTTGTATGTTTTATGTTGCACGTCAGCACAGAGAAAAATTCCTAGTTTGTGAACCTGTTCTCAAACCACGGCAATAAAAACGATTCGGATTCTGATTAATTTCAATGGCGCCATAAATTGTGTGAAACAAACAAAACATAAAATCATGTGGAAAAATACAATGGCGTTAAAATACAGAAAAACAAAATAATTCTAAAGAACAAGGGGCACGGGACGAACTACATCTATTTCATAGATCAAAAGGAAGCATTTACCACTTAAAGATTTACTCAAGTAAGTGCAGATACTGTACTTCATTATAATATTACTCAAGTCGAAGTAAAAAGTACAGCATGATAAAACTACTCTAAGAAGTACATGTGCATGTGATAATGTGAAAATCCTCTAACCCTGAATTACCATAAAAATTCAATTTCTGCAAACTTTAAGTCTATGGAAAGCTGACTGTTGTCCTCAATATGGCGCTGACTGTCCTGCGTTACCATGGCGATCATCTGTGGTAGTATTGAACCGATTGGAGTAATATTTCACCAGTATATTATCAGTACATGTATTTATTTGCGTAAACAAACAGACTTTTGTGGTGATCCGTTGAGCCTGATGACGTAGAAGCGCTGCTTTGATATTTTTACTTAACTCAATGGACACTTAGAGCGATCCCAGGCACTTTCGTTTGTTTGTGACTGGAAATGCACACGGCGTCTCAAGTTTCTGAGGAGCCAGAGAGGGAGGAGACATTTAGAGGGAGCGGGAGGAGAGAGAGAGAGGAAAGAGGGAGGAGAGAGAGAGAGAGAGGGAGGAGAGAGAGAGAGGAAAGGAGGGAGGAGAGAGAGAGAGGGGGTGAGGGGGAAGGAGGGAGAGAGAGAGAGAGAGGGGGTGAGGGGGGAAGGAGGGAGAGAGAGAGGGAGGAGAGAGAGAGAGGAAAGGGGGGAGGAGAGAGAGAGAGGGGGTGAGGAAGGAAGGAGGGAGAGAGAGAGAGAGAGAGGGAGGAGAGAGAGAGGAAAGGAGGGAGGAGAGAGAGAGAGGGGGTGAGGGGGGAAGGAGGGAGAGAGAGAGAGAGAGGGGGTGAGGGGGAAGGAGGGAGAGAGAGGGGGTGAGGGAGGAGAGAGAGAGGGAGGAGAGAGAGAGGAAAGGAGGGAGGAGAGAGAGAGAGGGGGTGAGGGGGGAAGGAGGGAGAGAGAGAGAGAGGGAGGAGAGAGAGAGAGGAGGAGGAGGAGAGAGAGAGAGGGGGAGGGGGAAGGAGAGAGAGAGGGGGTGAGGGGAAGGAGGAGAGAGAGGAGGAGAGAGAGAGAGGAAAGGAGGGAGAGAGAGAAGAGGAGAGAGAGAGAGGGGGTGAGGGGGAAGGAGAGAGAGAAAGAGGAAAGGAGAGAGAGAGAGAGAAAGAAAGAAAGAAAGAGGAGAGCGAGAGGAAGGAGAGAGAAAGAAGAGGGGGTGAGGGGGAAAGGAGGGAGAGAGAGAGAAAGGAGAGCGAAGAGAGAGGAGAGTGAGAGGGGGATAGGAGAGAGGAGATAAAGGAAAGAAGTGAGAGGGAGAGCGGGGAGAGAAGAGAGAGAGAGTGTGAGTGAGGGAGGAGCGAGAGGAGGGAGAGAGAGATAGCGAGAGAGAAAGAAGAGATATTTATATAGAGAGCGAGGGAATAAAGAGAGAAAGCAGAGCGAGGGAGTGCTGGGTGGATGCTGTTCTGACTTGTTGACTTTCATTCATCGATATAAAGCTCCATCGAACTGAACGTCACAATCGGATTTCTAAACCGGAGACCTCGCAGCTCTCAGGGGGAAACCGCTGTGAAAACCTTTTGGAAGTGAAATCTATCGTTTCCTTTTACCCGCGAGAGAGAGACCGCTCCGGATAATCGCCGTCATGTGGTCGTGCATCACAGACTTCTTCACGTACGAAACCACCAAGTCTGTGGTGGTGAAGAGCTGGACCATCGGCATCATCAACAGGGTCGTGCAGCTGCTCATCATCACCTACTTCGTCGGGTAAGTCCTCCTTTATCAGAGGCATTTGTATCCGTTTCATGAACTCGCAGGTGAGTTTTCGAACATTTCTGCGACATTTACCACATGCTAGGAAAGTTAGGATTGAGTTTGGAAGCTAACATTTTAATTCAGTCTTTGTTTGTCAAAAAAACAGAAAAAAAAAACAGGTACAGGGTCTTTAAATTTAGATCTGATTCCTTCCGGTCCCAGTCGCCTGAATTCAATTTACAGAAGACACGCTGGAAAAATGACCATCTTCAATGAGATCAAAAAATCAGACAAATTCAAGATAAAATGCTAATGCTAATGCTAATGGAACGAACATACTTGAAATCAGAAAATTCACTTTTACATTAAAGAAAGAAAAGAAAAGTGATGCTCGGACTCAGGTGCACGGATCAGACACTCGTCTTGGTTATAATCACATTGGACAGTATCTACTCTTCTTTCCTGTTTCTCTGCGACAATATTATGCTGATATTTTTGCTTAACATCAGCAAAACGGTTTTATTTTGTTTTGGCTAAAGTGTGGATTTTGACCTGAAAGACTGTTGTCGCAAAATCTTATAACGTTTGAATGATTTAGCCAATAATACAAAACTAATTCCTAACTTTGTATTAGTTTGGAGCCATATTGGTTTAAATCATGCATGAATTGGACATTGTCTACTTCACTGTTCACACTAACTACCACACCATATTATATAAGGTCATATTATATTTGACCTTCCAAGTACCACCGGGCCTCTAAATCCAGGTCAAATCAAGGCTAAACCGGTCTAAAATAAAAAGGGTCTAAAATAGACGCAATCAGACTAAACAGGGTGTATACGTGTCTTAACAGGAAATACACCTCATTTAAGTATTATCTTTGATCAGACTGGACGTCCCACAGTTTGAGCACAAAATGGCGCTTAGAGAGACATAGTGTTCGGCTGCTTGTGTAATATGGTTATAAGCTCGGGATCTAAGGGGTTCTGGAAATAGAACAAGTAAACATAGTGGTTTAAATTCTTGCTCTAATTCTAATTTCCCCTAAATAGTAAATTAAAAAATAAAAACATAAAAGTTTAATCTCTTAACCCCCACCTGAACCGAGCATGTTATCTCCAGTTTGGCATTACCCGAATCTACTTCAAATGCAATAACAAAAGTATCAAAAAGTGACCAAAAAATCCACAAAGGAGCAACAAAAAAAGCATATAAAGTGACAAAAACGCACCAAAAAATAAAAAAAAAGATTAAAGTGCAGCAGAAAAAATGAAAAAAATTCAACAAGAAAAGTAACAAAATGGGACAAAAAACAATTTAAAAAAGCCACAAAAAGGCGATGAAAGTGCAGCAAAAATAAATAAAAAAAAGACAAAAACTCAACAAAATAGCGGCAAAAATAAGATGAAAAAGAAAATGAAACAAGTTACGGCATCAAGGCAAGGAAAAAGATCAGTTTAGATCAGTTTTGCAGGTCTTAGCTTTCAAATAAGGCGTTACACTGGCCTATAGGTTGTGCGCTCTCCATTCCAGAATTAGATTTGGGTGAAAATTCACTGGGTTAAATAATAAATATTTAATGCACCACACAGCATAGGAACATCATCTACAAAACAGCTGGGTGGAGGTTTGTTGATGGTGAGCTAATGCCCTCTTCAACCGGCCCACTCTACACCCTGGCTTTTTAACACACTACAGGGCTTACATAATACATGCACTTTAAAAAAGAAAAAAAGGAAGGAAGGAGGATGGTAATGACAACTGGGAAGTAGCAAGATCACGAAGTATAATATGTATATTATTGTGCCTTTTAACATAAAACTAGTGAGTTTCGGTAATGTTAACAATGTTTGGCATTAATATACCAAATATATTAATGGTTGCATTTTGTTACTTGTGCTTTGTTTCTGTTCATTATATGAACATTTCAAACAGTGCTTTGTAAGTCTGGTCTGTGTTAAAATAGCTGCTTTTGAAGTTTAACAGGTTCTCTTTTGCCAACGAGGCAAATCAAATATGACGTTGCTAATTGTATGATTGATAATAAAATTACATTTGGTCATTTCTACCATGATCAAATACTGCAAGTGTATATAATCAATTTCTTTTGCGGTTGTTCTTTATTGTTGTTTTGTTCCCTTTGCACTGTCTTCCTTGTACTTTTAAAGGGACCATAGAGAGTTTAAAAATGTTAATAATAAGTATTTTCCTCTCCTTACATGTTCCAGCCATGTCCTAATGTGTAGAATGAGCCCAGACCTGTTCACCACAACTGCCACTAAAATGACCAACTTGCATCTAGTCCCTTTAATGTATTGATTTCGGGGATTGGCGCTCATAAGCTTTTTGCTTCAGCCCACTCCTTTTGAGCAGATTGTGTATTTGAATGAAATAAAGCAGTGTGTACAAATTGGTGACCATGCATCAGGATGGAGGAACAGAACATGCGGTGTCCCCCAGGGGTCGATATTAGGACCTAAACTGTTCCTCTTGTACATAAATGATTTGTGTGAAGTTTCAACTAAAGCTAAACTGTATATTATTTGCTGACGACACGACTGGGTTCAGGCAAAGATCTACAGCTATTCGTATCCGAGGTCACAACAGAATTAAACAAACTCAAAGCATGGTTTAATAGAAACAAACTACCGCTGATTATATTGAACACAGTAACTATTCTATTTGGTAATTGGAAAAGCAATGTTCAAATAAAATAAAAATGTATCTGTTGCTGACCATTATCCTGGCTCCACATCTGGAGAGGGCTCCCCTAGCGCAGTTTTTTTTATTTTATTCTCACTGCATTGACCACTGATCCGTGGCCCTCCACACCATATACACCAGCCTGCTTTAAAGGTGCAAAAAATAAAAAAATACAATTGTGCATAATTTACCTTTTTGTGACTCAATGGCTGTGTGGGTGGTTAGCAGGGTGCCTTTACTTTGCATTTCGACCGTCTCTACAATTCTCCACGATCAATTGTTTTGTAGGTTTTCTGGCGAGAGGGTCCGTCAGCAGTGAAAACCAACCAGAAACTAAAAACAACTGATCCTAGAAGCCACTGTGATGGAAAGCAAAGGCTCCAAGCTAACCACTAGGTCACTAAAGTGACTTCACAAAATTAAAAAAAGGAAGATATGTTTCATCCGAAGGGGAGGGTCTGCTTAAGAGGGGGGTTCTGGAGGGCTGGGGGTTAAAGTAATCATAATATTTAAGAGAATACTTAATAGAATATTTAATACTAAAAATAAATAATTAAAAAGCAGTCAGAGATGATGAAACTGATCTGAAAATACAAAAAAAAAACTTTACAAATAAACATTTGAAAGTGCCTTATAGCAAATAAATTAAAAACAAAACAAAGTCCTTTGTTGCTCCATTAAGCAGTGACATTTGTTTTAATGTTTGAATCAAATTCTATAAATTTCAAGTTAACAAAACTAATTATTTTCTATTATTTATTAAAGTGGCAAAAACTAATATTAATTATTTGACCAAATCTTGACAAAAACATTGCCTTTTTTGTAAAGACTACCGTTTCAAGTAACATGAACATGGGCTGCAGAGCCATTAAACTGCTTTAATAAGTCACACAAGCCAACACCATCTGTCTTTCTTTCTTTCTTTCTTTCTTGGGAGCTGTGGTGCATTCTGGGTAATTTTGGTTTGAGCAAGACAGCAAAGGCTACACTGATGTATCCTTGGTAAATTAGCCACATGCTAACCAAAGGGAGGACACATGCCTCCGGATGACTTGAACATTGGAACAGCACTCGGGTGGCGATGTGGCTGCCTGACCACGCCCACTTCAGACCAAGGCAGGGTGAGGTGCCAAAGGCCTTTCTGAAATCGCTCCCTCCTCCCTCACCCTACCCCCAACACTCAGTTTGCGCGTTCCCGCGGAGTGGAGTTCTGTCCGAAATGGAGCACTCAGTGAGGGAAAGTGGGTGAAAAGCTCCTTCACAACGAGTCTGCATCGATGCAGGCTGTTTCCCAATTGCGAGGATCCGTCCTCCGTTTGTCCACTTCGTTGACGTCCTCGGTGGTGGGCTCCTCCCAAACGGAGGCGAGTGTCCTCGTACCGCCGCATTTGAGCTCAGTTGGAACGGCCTCCGGAGCGAGCGGCTGCGTCATGTCACGTGTCCAATCATATAATAAAATGTCTATGCTTACAAAAACTACTGTTTTATGAATAAAAGCTGTTTATAAACTGGTTTTGGTTGGATGTCTGACCGTCTGAACATTTTGGCCTGAATAAAATAATAACATTTCTGGAAGGATTAAGAAATTCAATTAGTTTATCACTAATCACCTTCAATTGCAGACTTAGGTTAACAACTATAGGCCTGATTTATCAATAAATAGGCCTATTTATTAGGCTTTTCATTAACTTTATATAAACCTTTTTTACATCTTTACTTGCTTACAACACTTCTACCAATGATTTTTATTACAGTTATTTTTTGCACAAATGTGGAACAAAACTTCAAACTAATAAAGTTTTGCGAGAAAAGGAAAGAAAAAAAACAGTGCTGCAGTGCATGATGGGTAATTTCAGCTCTCCGAGGCAGCGGAGGATCCACCGGTGCATCCTTCGTAAATGAGCCAAACGGAGGAGTCGAGCTGCGAGGAGGCGAGTGGTCTGAGTGAATTGGAACACCACTTGGCGGCGCTGTTGATGATGTGAATTACGTCTGAAGTGGTCGAGACGCCGAGGATCCTGCAACTGGGAAACAGCCGCAGACTTAACAGGTGTGTGTTACACCGGAGAGCCGTCCCAGGAGCAACACACACCAAACAACCTCAGTTCTGTGTTTACTTAGGAGCACTAAGTGTTCATTTGAACAACTTTATCATCATAAAGACATTTATTAATGAAAAAGAAATCAACAGTGAGACCTGATATGATTTTATAGGAAAGGAAAAGTTTTCACTTGTGAGTTTGAAGAAGCTAAATTATATCATGTAAATACGACACATTTGAATCTGAATTACTTTGTAAACTCATAAGGGAACTTTTTTTTCATTTAAAAGTAAGATCAGTCAAACTGTGCAGTCCGTGAGCGTGAGGGAAAGTGGGTCTGAAAGTCACAGCTCGAATTTCTCTGATGAGTGAACCTCTGAAGGCGCCCTCACTGAGGCCTGAGTGGAAGGGTGTAGGGAAGGGAGGAGGGAACGGTTTCGGAAAGGCCCCCTAGGCTTTGGGAAACAGCCCTTCTCTCCCAGCTGCTGGCTGATCACCTCTCATCTACAAGTCATCTACAATCCAACAGCCTTCATTTACTCCAGTTCTACTTCCACTCCTCGCCAGTTCATCAAACTACGATAGTGGTAATTAGACTTCGGCTCCAGAGACTATTTACAGTCAGTTTTGCTATGTTTAGACTCCAGCCCAGCCAGACACCTCTGCTCCACCGGCCCCCAACCCTTACCTACCTGCTCCCCCCTGGACCTCGGCCTGATACCTGCTCCCCCCTGGACCTCGGGCCTGATACCTGCTCCCCCCTGGACCTCGGGCCTTATACCTACCTGCTCCCCCATGGACCTCGGCCTGATACCTACCTGCTCCCCTCTGGACCTCGGGCCTGATACCTGCTCCCCCGCTCGGCCTGACCGCCCCCCCCCCCTGATACTCGCTCCCCCTGGACCTCGGGCCTGATACCTACTGCCCCCCTGGACCTCGGGCCTGATACCTACCTGCTCCCCCTGGACCTCGGGCCTGATACCTACCTGCTCCCCCTGGACCTCGGCCTGATACCTACCTGCTCCCCCTGGACCTCGGGCCTGATACCTACCTGCCCCCCTGGACCTCGGGCCTGATACCTACCTGCTCCCCCTGGACCTCGGGCCTGATACCTACCTGCTCCCCCCTGGACCTCGGGCCTGATACCTACCTGCTCCCCCTGGACCTCGGGCCTGATACCTACCTGCTCCCCCATGGACCTCGGGCCTGATACCTACCTGCTCCCCCTGGACCTCGGGCCTGATACCTACCTGCTCCCCCCTGGACCTCGGGCCTTATACCTACCTGCTCCCCCATGGACCTCGGGCCTTACTGTATACCTACCTGCTCCCCCATGGACCTCGGGCCTTACTGTATACCTACCTGCTCCCCCATGGACCTCGGGCCTGATACCTACCTGCTTGCTGATTAAAATAAATATTCTTAAACCTTTGGCTTGGTTCTGCTCTTGAGTTCTACCCGGGTTTCGTAACACACTGGCCTATAGGATGTAACCTTTTAGATTTGGGTAAAGCTGAACTGGAGAAAATGTGCTCGGATAAAGCGGGGGTTATGAGGTTAAGAATAGCTAGACCTCTATTAATCGATCATCGATTCAATCACGAGTTCAATAAAATCAAACTGTGTAACCGTTCCTCTGTGCTTTCCTCTGTGCTGCAGGTGGGTGTTCCTCCATGAAAAGGCCTATCAGTCCAGAGACACGGCCATCGAGTCGTCGGTCATGACCAAAGTCAAAGGCTTCGGCATCTACAACAACAAGTGATGGACGTGGCCGACTACGTCACTCCCACGCAGGTATTCACAGCTAAACTTTGGGACTGAAAAAGTGGAAATGAGTGACTGTGAGCTCGTCCTCTCGCAGGGGGCGTCGATCTTCTGCATCATCACCAAAATGATCACCACCGAGAACCAGATACAGGGCTTCTGTCCGGAGGTGAGAGACTGTTTTGAACAAAGCTTTTATTTGAAGCTTTTAGTCACGTTGTTGTAGCGCTAACCTCTTAACCCCACCTGAGCTGAGCATGTCCAGTTTGGCTTTACCCAAATCAAAAAGCTTCTTCGTAAAATCGTTAAAATAGCATTGAAAATGAGGATGAAAACGCGTCAAAAATGTGACAAAAAAGCGACAAAAACGTGACGGAAAAGCAACAATAACAAAAAATAACATAAAAAAAGACGAAAAAACACATCAAATGCAGCATCACACTGTTTATTTTATTTATTTATTTGAGCACTATATCAAAAGGAGTGAGCCGAAGCCAAAGACTTATGAGCGCCCACCCCAAAAGTAAAAACAATAACATTTCATTTAACAAATCATAAACAAATCATAAACAAGGGGAACATATGGCAAGATAACAGCAAATAATAACAGTAATAAACAACAGCAACAGCAAAATAAAGAAACGACAGCAAAAGAATATACAACAACACTCACAATGTCTGTTCATATTTGAGGAATATGGATTCTT
The DNA here is from genome assembly GCA_007210695.1 of Neogobius melanostomus. Taxonomy (NCBI): domain Eukaryota; kingdom Metazoa; phylum Chordata; class Actinopteri; order Gobiiformes; family Gobiidae; genus Neogobius; species Neogobius melanostomus. The sequence goes on along the minus strand of VHKM01000122.1, from coordinate 4,633,158 downwards.
TTTGAGAGTTTGATGCTTTGATCTAGATTTTTCCACATTTTTACACCACGTCTCGTGGGACAGATGCTTTTCATGGTTGTTCTTGAGTACTGTTTATCAAAACTAATTTTACCTCTCAAGTTGTATTTGAATTCTCGTTTGCAGAACATATTTTGTAAACTCTCAGGAAGTTACTTTTTTGAGGCTTTGAACATGATTTGAGCCATCTTAAATTCAGTAAGGTCCTCACATTCATTGTTTTTGATGTAAAGAATAAAGGATTAGTGTGTTCACGGTATCCAGCTAAATGGATTATTCTTATTGCCTTTTTCTGAACTTTAAACAATGGGTCAAGATTACTTGTATACGCATTTCCCCAGATCTCTACACAATATGTTAAATGGGGAAGGATAAGTGAACAGTATATAGTATATAGAGCTTTGTTGTTAATAATATATTTAGATTTATTCATTAGGGCTAAAATCTTTAAAACTTTAGTTTTAGTTTTTAGGATGTGCGGTTTCCAGCTGATTTTATGATCAAGTGTTACACAAAGAAATGTATGTTCATAGACTCTTTCAATAGTGTCGTTGCCAATTTTAACTGGTAATTGTACATTCATTACACGATTTCCAAAGAACATTGTTTTGATTTTCGTAATGTTTAGAGACAATTTGTTTACGCAGAACCAATCTTTCAATTTATCCATTTCTTCTGTAATCTCCATCACCATTTGCTGTAAGTCTGCACCTGAGAGTATGATTGTTGTATCATCTGCAAAAAGGACCAGTTTAAGCTTTTTGGAAACAAAGTACAAATCATTGATATATAATAAAAATATTTTAGATCCCAGCACCGATCCCTGGGGGACACCACACACTAGGGTATCACACATGGATCTGCACTGCCCCATTTGAACATACTGTTTACGGTTTGTACTGTTGCTCTCCAGCTTTTAGATTTGTTTAAAGCCGAACTGGAGAAAATACGCTCGGTGGTAAGAGGTTAACAATGTGCTGAATAAAAACTAATCTCCATTGGAAATGAAAAGGAACAGGAAGTGCTGGCGCTCACAACTTCCTGTTAGCGGAAGTAGCCACATCGTGCAACGAGCCAAAACAAAACAACAACAAAGAATGTGCAGCTTTGTGACGTGTCGACATCCACATCTCACCTTGTATCATGTGTTCCCCACAGACTGAATCCAAGTACGTTTGTAAAAATGCGGCAGCATGCAAAGCTGGGAAGCCTGCCGGCAACGGTAAGAGCTACAGAAATCAAACGGTTGTAATTCCAGGGAAGGAAGAATATTTGACAGCTCATGCCGTCTCTCTGTGTGCAGGGATCCAGACCGGGAACTGCGTCCCGTTGAACGCCACTCATAAAAGCTGCGAGATCCAGGGCTGGTGTCCCGCGGAGGTCGACACCATCAGAACGTGAGATGCTTTGTTTAAAGGTTCAGTTGTTGTTTTTGAGCGAACCACTTCTTTCTTACGTAAAACAACCCACCTCAAAAGCATTCGGTCCAGTGTAGCTTTTACTCAAACTAACTGATAAGAATAGATTGATGCGCCCAAAGCCTGGATAAACAATGAAACTCAATGATGTCAGCCTTTCTAGAGCTGCTCTTTCCAAAATCCAGAGCGCTGTGGGAGGCCCACTTATCGTTCCAAAGGTCCCACAGAGGCCTTCAATAATAATAATTCACTTTACTCAAAACAATTTGAAATTCCATATAACAAATAACAGTGAGTGCTGACAAAATATAAAAACACAAGAAAGCATGAGACATTGTTGATAAAAAATACAAAAAAGGATCCTTGTTTAAAGTCTATCAGTTGTGAACAGGCAGCTTGTTGTTGTTTGTGACATTACCATGACAGGACTTCTCCCTGAAAGTTGTTCAAGTTGTTAGAAATGCATTAGGATTGTTCACAACCATAAATAACAATTTGTTCCATCATCCAATCAGGGATGTGGCCTTTGAAGTAGTCGAATTTAACAAATTGGTTTCAAACAATCCTTTCCCAATGTTCTTTGTATACAAGGTTTGGGGCCCCTCTGCAGTGCCTCTGAGGCCCTCCAGGGGACTCCAGACCTGTCGAGGAAAGCACTTCTCTTTGGTCCTCATGGCAGGGAGCTGACATTGCTGTAATACCACCCCCTGGTGGCCAGAGGCGACTCCAAAAGACACTTTATAAAATGGATTCCATGCATTGGAGACTTTGCACCTCCCAAACCCTGCTGAAAAGGCTGGCTCCAAAGAGTTTATTATGTTCTAAAAATAACTATGACCCATGTGACAATGCTCGGGAAGTTTTCCTTTTTTTTTTTAAACCACAATGTTTTTTGTTCTGTGAAAAGTTTAAGCCTGAAGCTTTGCTTGACAGGCCCTGGAGCACTGGAGGCTTATTTTCTTATTCATTTGGCCTTTATTTTATTTATCTATTTATTTATTTATTTATTTATATATTTAAGCTATTATTTACAGTGCGTTATTATATACAATATTTACATAATTTAATTTACATTATCACAAAAAACAAGAAAAAATTGAAATAAAATAAAATAACTCAAAAGGAGTAGGCAGAAGCAAGAAAGCTTATAAGTGCCTACCCCAATTTCAAAATACAATACAATACAATACATATAGAAAAGTTTTTGATTTAACCAGGAAAGTCCCACTGAGATTAAGAATCTGTTTTCCAGGGGAGTCCTGGCCCCAGAGGGGGACCTATTGTACATATTTTAGTGGTAGGGAATACCAGAGTACCTGGAGGAACCCTACGCAGACACGGGGAGAGCTCAAAGCTTGCACGGCGACCTCACATCAGTGAGGGTCACAAACACTGAGCCGGTTCTCCCAAGATGATATTAAAAAGGGGTTCCTTCGTAAACCTCATGTTTGGAGCAGCTGCGTACGGCCAAACAAACACAACACTTGGCCTTCGTGAGGCCACTGAAAGAAAAGTATTGATAGTGTGTTTGATGTAATTCTTAACTGAAAACAGCCAGCTTTGTAATTTCTTTTTTTTTTATGACTAATTTGTCTTTACTGTGGGGGTCTTGGATTGCTCACATGCATTTTTCCCCTGCCTAACAACACTGAACATCACGATGAGTCAATGACAGTAGAAGGAACTCTTAGTGTAGAATAGAAGTGTATGATGAGCGTGGCTTTCCTGAGGGGGTTCTGATGACGTCTTACCTGATGTTCTTTGTGTCCTGCAGAATACCGATGCCCGAGGTGGAGGACTTCACCATCTTCCTCAAAAACAGCATTCGCTTCCCGACCTTCAACTACACCAAGTCTGTATCTCATTTAGCGAAACGATTTGAGGCTGATTAAGATATGTGTATCGTTATTTTCTTCAGGGGAAACTTCCTGCCGACCATCACACAACAGTACATCAAAACCTGTAACTACGACAAGGTGAAAAACACGTACTGCCCCATCTTCCGAGTCGGCGACGTGGTGGCGTACGCGGGGCAAAACTTCACCAACCTCGCAAATAAGGTAACGACCCAAAACATGCGCAACGGAGGCTGCTCGGGGAATCTGGAGACGCCCCGGGGTCTCACTTGTATTCGTTTGTGTCTCCGTCAGGGCGGAGTGATCGGGATAAAGATCGGCTGGATGTGCGATCTGGACAAATCCGATGATATGTGCAAACCGGAGTACACGTTCACGCGACTGGACGCCATGTCGCAGAAGAACGCCGTTTCCCCGGGATACAACTTCAGGTAACGGCATCGTTTCTACAATACTTTCTACTCCACGACATTTCTATGAAAGGCTCCGAAGTAAAAAGTACATTTGAACTTGAACGTGTGCTTTGTTCAATACAAAAAGGCTGAACAATGCACTCTTTATGGACAGTAGGTGGCGCTGTGCAGATGTTACTGTCAAATGCCGCTGACTCACAGTAAGAGAGAAGTTCTGTCCCTGTCGTGTTGCCGTGCGGAGGGGAATTCGGCCACAATGTTTGTATATTTTAGAAGCTGCAGTGTTATTTTTGGTAACATTTGTGCTTTGAATACAGCAAATACGTACTTACTCACTTAAAGAGGGGGTATTATGCTTTTTTCAATCACATAGCACCAGTCTATAGCATACTACAATGATGACGTAACCTTCTGTTGGTCTGTATATGCAGTAAATTAAAATAACTGCCTTGAATAAAATTGCTCTCTCAAAATGGCTGTACTGAACGTCTTGAAATAGGCCTCTGTCTCTTTAAGAAGCTTTCCGACACGCCCCCTTCAGCACACTGCTGTGGCATCTAAACAACACTACTGTGCGGGGAGGGGGCTCTGCTGAGCTGAGGAGCAGTGGTTGGTGGCTTGGCTGGTGACGAAAGGTCCAGAGGCGTCTCCAGGAGGTGGGGCGTTCCTAGGAGGACTGAGGCATAGCTACACCTAAAATGGCTGCCGTCTAAGTTTTTACTGATTACTCAAAAATATGTGAATGAGCCAAGGCAACACTCCAGGCATGTGTTTAATGAGGGAATGACATAACATGATATAAAGCTTGAAAAGTCGATTTTACATAATACCCCCCTTTGAAGGCGCTATACTTGAATTTCATTTTAGCAACGGAACAGAATTTGTTTTGTCCTCCTTTAGTATATTGAAAACTCAAACATTTTGGGGGAAAATACTGTGAATCTATTTATAAAACATATGTCTCAATTTCATGAGCTTACAGGCGAGTTTTCAAGTATTTTTTGTGTGTGAAAGTGAGCCTGAAAAGTGACCCTGCAAGTTGTGAAAAGTGCTTATGGAATTGTCCCTGTGAAGAATCGGGATGCTACAAATGGAACGAGTTCATACACAAATAACATTTCAATATGGTGGCTTCCGCTTTCATTGTTTGTAATTTTATTTCATTTTCAAATCCGGTATGGGGCCTTAAAACTAGCTCTTTTCCCACATTAAGCTGGAGCTCTGTTGTCGTGGGCTTCATGCCCCTGGTAGGGTCTCCCATGGCCACACTTTGGACACCCCTGTATTCAGTGATGCCAATAACTAGTTACTCTACTCTGATTACTTTTTTACTACTTGTTACGACCCGGCTCTGCTAGGTTAAAGGAAGTAACAAAAACCAAGATGTAAAATGGATAAATTAAGTTGTAATTTAATAAAAGGGATGTAAAGGGTACATTTAACAAAGGGGTAACAAAACACTCAAACAAAAGGGGATATTTACAAAAGGTTACCAAAAGGGTAACCTAACTAAAACAACAAAATTAGGCCTAATCTACTAAACAGAGTCATGACTCACTAAACGAGTGTCTCTCGATCCCACGTCACATATAGGGAACATTCCAAGGAGAAACACAAACTTAACTCGAGTGGTCCCTAGACACACACACAGGTTTAGACGAACAACGACGGGACACAGACATGACACAAAAGGGCGTACTGTCCACCGAGACCAGCAGCCCCGAATGTTCTCTGGTGTGGGCTTATATAGGCGTGGCTGCAGCAGGAGGTTGATTGGGGCCAGGTGTTCCGATACCGCACCAATCAGGACCAAGGACGAGCAGCCAACCAGAACCGAGCATGAACGAGTCCTCCAATCCCAGACCAGGGCTCACACAGCCAGGTTTCCATGGAGGACAAGGCGGAAATTAGCACCACACAAACAGAACCCACAAAAGGGAGGGACACTGGAGGCCTGGGGCCGTAACACTTCAGTAACAAGTAATCTAACTTTTTCCAGTAATCTGATTAAAGTTACTTTTGTCCCTGTCACACTTGTCTCTGTGAGTTAATATTCTGTCTTTTTCCTGCGTCTTGTGGAGTGATGTAACATTAGGGATGGGCAACATGAAGCTTCATGAAACACCAAAGCATTTGAAGCGATTGTGCTGAAGCTTCGAAACACAGTTCGAAACCGACTCCACAGTGACATCAAGAGGCAATGTTTCAGTACTACAACATTCACAAAGGTTCAGCCGAGAGATGAAACACTACACCAGTGGGTGCTACGGGGCTCAAGCATACACCCTTTGGCTGTTTTTGTTTTGTTATTGTTTCTCTTGCTTTCTTTGTTGTCAATGTCGTTTTTGTTTTTCAGTAGGCTTATGTGTGAGTTAATGTTGTTGCCCTGTGCCCTTTGGCTATTTCAGTTATTCTTCATTCAGTGTAAGCTTTAAATCAATGTAAACATTAAAAAAAAGACACCCACGTCTTTGGGCAATGTTACCATGTCAACAATATGATTCAATAGATATAACCCGTAAATCACGAGTGTCCTTTGATTCTCTTCTCACATGCGAGCATGGTCGGCCAATAGCGTGCTGGGACCATTTCGGCCCGACAATTTAAAGAAGACCGGCCCACTTTTCTGTGGGTTTATAGCTCAGTGATAGAGCGCTAGTCTCTGGTGCATGAGGTCCCCGGTTCAAGTATGACTTCGTCATTTTTCTAACGCTTTTTTTTAAAGCTCTTTTTACATGGGCCGCTTTCAAGATTTTTTTTCAGAAATATAATGTTCTATGCTGTGGAAGGACTTAGTCTATTTCTTTTCTTACTAATAACTTCTCCTGCTTTAGAAAACACTCTCACACAAGGTACACTTGTCGCTGGCATACACAAGTATTTTTTGAGAGAATGAACAAATGTGGGAATCTCTCTCGTCTCTCACAAAACCCACAAGGGACAGATGTGCTGACGTCTTTTAAACTTTATGGGAGATAGGTTGAGACAGGTGCGCTGTTCTGTGGTTCGTTGAAACTCCTGTCAATCAAATGCGTGTCGGCACGCGTGCCCCCTAGTGAAACACTTGCCAAACAGCGGCGTTTCATGAAACGTGTCTCAGATCCAGTCACGTGACATGCGCGGTTTGAACCTTGTTTTGAAGCAGTGTTTCGACACGCATGTGCCATGAGACTTCGACACAGTGTCGAATCCCATGGTTCAAGACGGCCATCCCTACGTAACATATGCGACAAGTCACATTTTCAGCCTGAAGAACGACTCACGACATAAACGTAAACAATAGAGGAGAGATGGAAATATGTCACTCTTCTGAATCTATGGCAGCTTTGTTGATGTTGCTGTTAAAATGCACTTCCAATAACGCGAGTATTGCTCAAACCGGTTCATTTGCATTTTGAGGCGGAGGAGGTGATGTCTGCAGCTGACGAATGGAACTAATAAAGTAACTTGTAATCTAATTGAGTTACTTTTAAAAATCAAGTAATCAGTAAAAGAACTAAGTTACTTTTTAAAGGAGTGATCAGGAATCTGTAATCAGATTTATTTTTCATGTAATCTGTGGCAACACTGTGGTATCTGTACTTTTACTAAAGTAATAAAACCGACCGACAGGACGACCTCTGCTTTTAGTATGATGGTTATTATCATTCCCACGTTAAATACGAAGTCTTGTTGTCAGTGCTATTTCCACAGCTTGTTTTCAGAACAACACATTTGGAAAAGGACTCACACAGTTATGAGTCAGCTCTGCGGATAATAACTATTTCTTAATGTTGTTTTTCTCTTTTTTGTTTAAGATTTGCCAAATACTACAAGATGGACAACGGCACCGACTATCGGACTCTGATCAAAGCCTACGCCATTCGCTTCGACGTGCTCGTCAACGGAAATGTGAGTCAAACCGAGCACAGACTCTAGCGGCTCACCGGACACTATCATTGTGTGCATAACCTGACCCATGTGTGTCGCAGGCAGGAAAGTTCGACATGATCCCGACGCTCATCAACATGGTGGCCGCCTTCACCTCAGTGGGAATTGTACGTGGGTTCGAGTTTGACCACGATGAGACGCCACAACGAAACGATGTTCATTATTAACGCTTCGTTTATTCTTCAAGGGAACTGTGCTGTGTGACATCATCCTCCTGAACTTCCTGAAAGGAGCAGAGCAATACAAGGCCAAGAAGTTCGAGGAGGTAAAAACAACAATATGACAAACAAAACCCGCACTGCAGAATATCCCTGACTATATTCTATTGTCTCAGAGCTCAAAACTATATGATATGATCTTTTGTTTTTTGAATAAGTAAAACTGTTTTTGCAGTGGGTTATTAAGAATTGAATAGAGAGAAACTTTTTTACATTTGGAGATATCAATTTGAAACTTTTGCTCTAGATTCCTGGCATACGTTTTCGGTCATTTTATGTTTGTATATGAAAATATGGGCCTTTATGCCTATTTAAAAAAGCACAAATGACCAATTCAGTGGTGAAATTTAAACAATGGATCGAGCCGGGCTTAAAACCTCTTAACCCCCACCTCAGCCAGGCACATTTTTATCCACTTCTTGAACAAAGAGTCGAAACACAAAGAGCCACAAAAGAGTGACAAAAACAAAAAACAAACAAAAAGTCACAAAAAAGAGTCATGACCCGTTTTGTAGGGCTTAGCTTTCCAGCCGAGAAGCTTTTCGATTTGGTAAAGCCGAACTGGAGAAAATGTCCAGTCAGAGACGCTCTTTAAACGTCTCTCTGTTGTCCTGCACTGAAGCCGCTCAGTCGTGTTAAAAGTTCTCTGAGTTCAGATTCTGCTGTTACATCTTTGCTGCTTTTCTCTCTCACGGCGCTTGGACTTTCACGTCTCTTTTTCTTCGAGATAAAGTGTTCAATTCCTCACCAAAATACAGGAAGCATAGAAACGATGAACGAATGGACGACCATCGAAGCGAAGAGGAAACAGAGAAGCGGCTCTGAAGTTGGACGTTCACCTCCAACACTTCGGCGTCGGTCTACAATAGTCTTGAAATAGAACAAAAACAATACATTCACTTGACCAGTACGACGACAGGAGGGGTGGGAGCTGGAGTCCGAGTGGATCCTTTTCTTCCTGTCTCTGTTATTTCCCTGTGAGTTCGTAGCAGTGTCTGTCCAAAAAACAAATAGCTGTAGATGACATGGAGACAGTGAGTTACTGATGGACAGTCACAGCATCAGGTTAAAAACATCGCATCAGAACAAAGACTTCACCGGCTCCTCACCTGACCCCGCGGTGCAGTCCTCCCTCTCCTCTCGGCCGTCAGCCTGTTGAACACGGCCCGTAGCAGCAGAGTAAAAAGTCACTGTCCTCCGTGAACATGAACACTGCCGCTGAGATGAAGCTTTGTTTGGATCTGTCGCGTTAAAAGCTGCCAAGTGCGGCTGAGAAGCAGCTGTTTAGCGCTTTAGCTCGCGTTACGCTAACCTGTTAGCTTTGTGGTTTGGATTGTTCATCATCCAGTCCATCGTTCATCAGACGCGCTCTAGACAATACGGTTTTAGGTTTATTTTTCACAAGACGCTCAGCCTTCCTTTGCCAAATGCTCATCAAAGACACACTGATTTTCATTTAGCTACAAACTCTGCTCGCTGTCACAGATCACTCACCGCCAGGGCTACTACTACTAGTTACGTGATGTAAACAAACCTACGCACTACTCCACTAAAGCCTCCCCAAACAATAATCTGATGCATCGCACAAGCAGATAACATGAGTATTCTTTACCCTCTAGGCATGGGCGTCGGACTGGGGCGGGTAAAGGGTACTGAGTACCCAGGGCCCAGAGCAGGGTAGGGGCCCTTGAAAGTGCTGCAAAAAGCGTTCTGTATTGGACTTTCTAAATTTCCTCATAATTGATATAAGAATTGAACATAACCAGGCTGAAATACAGTGGTTGCTAGACATAATTTTGCACAAACAATAATGATGGATGAATCTCAGGGCCCTGACACCCCTTTAAAAATGTGCCAAATGGTTCAGCCCGCACACTGTGTTTGAGGTGAGCTCTGCAATGCAATGACACTAAGCTAGGAAAAAGAAATATTAGCTTTATGTGCTTTTATTCAACACTAACCTATTCTACTAGCGGACCTTAGATGCAACTGTCTGGTCATAAATGACAGTTAAACATGAAGTGAGGCGAGTTCTGCCTCTGTCTGCTGAGAAGTGGAAGGTGCAGAGTCAGAGAAAGAGCCAGAGCTCCTTCTCTCCTCGTTTTAACCCCTAAAGGGCCTAGGATTTGGTGCTACGCCCCTGCCTCTAGGCGTCACTGCAGGATAAGGGTTGGACATGGGTGGGAACCTTTACCTGATGCAGTTTGCTTGTCGGTCAATTATTAGACAAGCACTCAAGTTTGTCGCTCGATGCAACACTTTTTGTAGCCTATACTATTAGGATTATTTTTTGATATGAAGTTGAAAGCACCAACTACTTTAGTAAGAAATCAAGCAACAAATTATAATGGCAACTGCCTTTGGACTTTTTGATCAGACATTGAACAAACAGTGATTAGAGCATCAGCGAACCTGCTCCGTCTGTGAGTTAAGTGATTAAGGTAAAAATATCCCTTTGTTCAAAGTGTTATTTTGGATAATAAGTCATAATATTACACTTTATTGATCCTTAGCAGCATGTAAAGACAATTCCACATACCGTGGAATCTCATACCGTCCCATCCCTACTTCCTGCTCATCGTGGTGTTTTTGTCTTGACTAAACACTAAATAAAATCTGAATAGTAAAGCACCAAAAAAATTATCTTAGTATAAAATAAATACTTTTTAGTTGTTTAATTTTGTGGTGTTTTTTTTTATATACTAACTGTTAGCTCTGAGAAAAAACTCCTCCTCAATGAACTCAGACGTTTCCTGCAGTCAAGAATTTACATCCAACGTGATGTTTTTAACACGTTGCGAGTGACTTCCATCAGTATCTCACTGTCAGTAATGTTTTCTTGGACTATTTGTTGATTTGTGCGAGACTTCACTAATCCTTATCGGGAAAATAGCGAGAGAAGCAAAACAAGTCCTTTTGACCGAAACGTTGCAGCAGAAATAAATGTCTGAAAGAGTGAGATGGTGTGCGGGAGCTTTTGTTCAGTTTTGAATCTGTTTTCTCGTCTTCCACGCACCTGTCGCCTCCTGGGTGTGCGGAGTCGTCCTGAGCATCGGAAATGGCGAGAGAGGAAGGACCGCGGCGTCCGGAGAGCGCACTCGGAGTCATGTGTCATTGCGTGCTTAAGCAGTCTAATAGCCTCAGGATAGAAGCTCCTCCTCCTCCTCTTGGTGGTATCGCCCCCTGATGACAGCAGGAGAAGAGGATGTTTTCAGAATGGCTGATGTCCCTCACAATCCTCTCAGCGTCTGTGGAAATGTCGTCCAGTTTAGGAAGACTGATCTTCAGGATCCTTTCTGCTGAGCGGACTATACTCTCCAGAGTACGGGCTGGATACAGTTCAACGATACCGATATGGTCAAATAGAAAAGAGTTTGCTGAACCCATAGCATGACTATAGACGGCAGGAAAGCACAGATCTGAGGCACACTGTTTCTGATGAAGACGCTAGTGGAAATGCGTTGGTGTGGTCCAAGTTAATAAAGGACTTTAAGTCTACTTGTTTTTGTTCACAGTGAGCCTCAGATCTCTTGCTTTCCTGCCGTCTACAGTCATGGTATGGGTTCAGCAAACTCTTTTATTTTACCTTTTTGGCCTATTCCTTTAGAGCACCTGTGTTTGCTGACAGTTTTTGGATCACTCGAGCCGTGTGAGGCACTCACCTCTCAGTATTTTTTTTTTATACGAAACCAATATGTTATTGAAAAAAGGTTTAGGTGCTACATGGTATCGAATATACAGTATATATGAATATATATGGTATATATTGATAGCACCTGTACTGTTTAGGATACCGATACCTGAACGATACTTTTTTCAATACCTATACTGGAATAAATTTGATCTAGAACCAGAAAACAGAACAGTAAAGTAGATTTATTTCATAACATACTTTTTCTTTTAAATTTGTATCATTTATTTGAGTTGAAACAACCAAGTCACTTCCTTTAATGCCGTCCCTGGACCAACAGCATCAACACTTACCGTTACCATCAGCATGGAGTGAATGAACCCCCTCCCTTTCATGTGTGAAGCACTTTGGGTGTGACTTGTGTCATATAAAAAGCGCTATACAAATAAGATTCCCTTCCCTTCCCCTTCCATCCTGGTATCGTTTAACACTACCCCGTCCTATAGCCAGGATGGTATCTTAACATAATTAAAGAACACAAATTGAATTTTGTCCTCAAACTTTACATCACGTACCCACATGTTTGCAGATTCTGACACAAAAGCCTCTAAATACTTCTCACTGAAGACAAGCTGCTCGCGTAACATTATGAGAGGAAGTCATGTGCAAAGCTACAACATTTAACAGTAGTTTTCACCAATAAAACAGTAAAATGGCTATATTTGCATTTATGGTTGTAAACACATGCAGCTAAGGTTAATCATCTCTCATGCATGACTTACAACAATGAGATGAAATAAAAAGCATTTATCAGGCTTTAAAACTACACATTTCAACATCTTCGCTCTTGGATTTGGGGCTTTGTCACTTGTCACGATGTAAAAATGGAAACACATTTGCAGTCAGCCATGAGGAAGAAAGGCTTTGTAGTGGATGCAGTTTGAGAGCTGAAATAAAGTCCGCCACCTTGTAGCTTTGCATATTGTAATAACACCGCGACATGTACAAGCAGTTCAAAATGCAATAAAACTTTCACTTCTGTGTGTAATAAAAATTGAACATTTGGGGGGAAATATGTGGAAAGTGTGTTTTTTCTGCCCTTTTGTAGTTAATGGAAGTTTCTTGGTTGTTTTACCTCAAATAAATGATACAAAAGTCAAGAAATGAAATAGAAAGAAGAGGAATAAATGATTATGGTTCTGGTAGGCATCAGAAAAAGGCATCAGTATTGAAAACCAAGTATCGTTTAAGTATCTGTATCGAACGGTACCCAGCCTAATAATGAGTGCACAAAGCTTAATATGAAACATTCCTGACGTGTGCCTTAACTCACCCGGACACAGTGCACAAGGTCCTAAGCTAAGGTCCAATTATTTCCTCAAAAAGGCGCTCAAAACTGGTGACAGTGTTCAAGAACTCTCAGCCACAGGATTCGTATGGCGGGTCAGGAACCACTTTCAGAACCAGCGTACAATTCTTTTAATAGGCAGAGCAAGGCATGTTTATTCATTTTCTAGAAAATTATAGAAACGTCTGAATCTGTTGTTTTGTCAAGTCAGCTTTAATGTTTTCGGGAAATACAGTATTTTACATAATATGTAACAAATTAAAGTCTTATATGGGTCACGGCTTGCCATCCTAGGATTACAGCAGGTCCTGACAGCATCCCAGCTTAGAATCACTGATTTAAAACCTCCTGGGACCTGAACAAAGAAAATGGTTTATGTTTTTTTTTTTTTTATTAATTATTTTAATGGATCTTATTATGATAATTGTAGAGGACATAAAGGTGAAATATGTAATAATAAATAAATGTTACTGTTTTGATAAATCTGACATTAATTAACATCATAATCATCAATATTATTTACGAGAGTTAAGATATTAAAGTAGGTTAAAATTAATTTCAAGTTAAAATCGCCTCTATAGTTATGATTATGGTTTATTACTTTAATAAATTAATGTAAATGAATGTAAAGTGACACTAACCCCTCACACTTCTGTGTTTCCACAGATGTGACATTGTGTTCGGGATGTGAGTGTGTTACAGAGCAGTGATGGGCTCTGTTTTAGAATACAAAGTCACACAAAGTGCTCACTCACAAACCCTTTTCTTAATAACCCCGAGTTCATTCCCCATAGCACAGACCCAGACCTGCTGTGTCCTCGGCTGATGCTTCCTCTTCTGAACCTCCAATCATCTTTTCTAAAACTGTACCTTCAGCTCAACTTCTCACAGCTCCAAGTCTGAATCTACTGTCACTAATTAATTCAAAATAGAGATTTAGATGTCACATTTAGTGCTGATGTCCATTACAAAGGACATGGAGAGAAAATGTTTTTCAAAAAGCTTAAATGTAAAAAAATAAATAAATAAATTGGTAGACATTTTATTTACAAAAGTAAAAAAGCCTTCTCTACAAGAATTAATAAGATTGACGTGGTTCTCTCTCTGATTTAGCAAAAACGAGCCCTCTCGGTAACTTTGGGTCAATAAAATTTGATGAAAATTTAGCCATTTTAAAGGAAAGTCTCAAACGCACCATTAGAGCCACATCAACACATTATATATTGTTAGAAAGACCTGGATGTCCTCTAGAAAAATGGGATTCAGATAGACTGCATGTAAACAGCCTAACTTACAGACTCAAGACCAATGTCCACGACAGAGGACATGAATGCATGGGCTAGGCCTAAGAAGGTTAAAGGAACAGGCCACCGTTTTTCCATACTGAGATATGTTCTTACCTCAGCTTTGACGAGTTGATACGTACCTGTCTGGTCTTTGTGCGTGCGCTCAGTCACGCAAAACGACCAAAGATGTTGTTAGCATTTGGCCTCTCCCAGTATATTCCTATGGCTCCAAACGGGGGTGAAGTTGGAAGCGACCACGCTCTTCCACGGGCACAAAGACCAGACAGATGCGTATCAACTCGTCTAAGCTCAGGTAAGAACAAATCTCAGTATGGTGGGCTGTTCCTTTAAATAGTGATCATCCATCTATCCCTCCATCCATCCATCCAATCATCCATCCATCTATCCCTCCATCCATCCATCCAATCATCCATCCATCTATCCCGGCCTCCATCCATCCATCCATCCATCCATCCATCCATCCATCCATCTATCCAAACATCCATCCATCCAATCATCCATCCATCTATCCCGGCCTCCATCCATCCATCCATCCAAACATCCATCCCTCCATCCATCCATCTATCCATCCATCCATCCCTCCATCCATCCATCCAAACATCCATCCATCTACCATGTAAGTTTTATGTTTTGTTTCATGTTGCACGTTTTCACCGAATACATTTTCTAGTCATGAATTCCTAGTCATGACATCATCACATTAGTTTTGTGGAAGCTTGACTTGGATTAACCGAGCGCATCTTCTCCAGCTCGTCATTACCCAACTCTAAAAGCTTGTTGACTGGAGAGCTCAGCATATAGGCCTGTGTAATGCTTCATTTGAAAGCTAAGACCTACAAAATTCACCTTAAAAGGAACAGGCCACCGTTTTTCCATACTGAGATATGTTCTTACCTGAGTTTAGACGAGTTGCACCTGTCTGGTCTTTGTGTCCGTGGAAGAGCGTGGTCGCTTCCAACTTCACTCCCGTTTGGAGATATAGGAATATACTGGGAGAGGCCAAATGCTAACAACATCTTTGGTCGCTTTGCGTGACTGAGCGCACGCGTAAAGATCAGACGGGTACGCATCAACTCGTCTAAGCTCAGGTAAGAACATATCTCAGTATGGAAAAACGGTGGCCTGTTCCTTTAAGTTTTTTGTCACATTGTCGTCACATTTATGTCATGTTTTTGTTGCATTTTTTTTTAGCTTTTTTATGTGTTTTGTTGCCTTTTTATTGTGTTCTTGTTGCTTTTCTGACACATTATTGTTACATTTTATTGCAATTTTGTCAAATATTTGTCGGATTTCTGGCGTGGTTTTTTTACCTTTTCTGATGCGTTTTTGCTGTATTTTCGTCACTTTTGGGCGTGCTTATGTTGCATTTTTGTTTACCACCTATCTATTTGAAAGCTAAGACCTTGTAGTTTCTGAAAACTACAAGGTATGTAGTTTTGTGTGAGATCTGAGTAAAACACAACTTACAGGTGGTGGACGACAGGTCACTGGTTAACAGTCTTTCTTTGTCTTATACTTGTTTGACTGAATCAAGTGCTACTAAACTTGTATTCTCTTTCCCCGTGTGTTCATGCACAGGTGTCCGATGACCCTCTCCACGACTCGCAGAGCGGCCTGTACCGCTCCCAGCTCTCCCTCCGAAACACCGACCTCATCATGAAGTCCAGCGACTCGGGCGCCTTCTCCATCGAGCACTACACATAAGAGGAGCAAAGACGCTACATACTTGAATTACACTTATTTTGGAGAACATTGAGGATTATATACATAACGAGAAGATTTCTAACTGCATGAGCTATTTGCATGTAGCATTGAGTGAGTAAAGAGGCTTTCACTGTATGATAACAATGTCATTCAAATGAGTGGGAATGTCCACAGGCCTGATGCAGACACACAGATGTAATGAATGTGAAAGTGCAGAAAGGCTCAGTGTTTGCAGGTTTAATGGAACCAGAGTGTAAACCTATTGGGCAATGACTAATGTGTTCTGTATTCAGTTCTAAATTACTTATGTATTAAACCAAGCCCAGTGTTAGTTTAGATGAAATGTACATGATGTGCTCAACCGTCCCAACTGTCTCAGGTTTAATCATTTGTCCAAATTGTAACTGGACATGTTTGGTCTTCATGATATTGATCTTCCCATGAACGAACCTTCAATAAAATACATATAAACATTAGGCTTTTCCTTTGTCCTTTGTTCTCATTGTCTCCCTCGTGCCCTGCTCAGCAACGGTCGCGCGCTTTGGCACCTCCCCTGCACTCCCTCACGTCCTCAGAGTGTGAATAAGAGCGCTGCGTCAGCGGCACAGAGGACACTTGAGGAAATCTACTCAACGACTGAAAATGAGCGGCCGCGGAAAAGGAGGAAAAGGACTCGGAAAAGGAGGCGCTAAGCGTCACCGTAAAGTTCTCCGTGACAACATCCAGGGCATCACCAAACCCGCCATCCGCCGTCTGGCGCGCCGCGGCGGAGTGAAGCGTATCTCCGGTCTCATCTACGAGGAGACTCGCGGGGTTCTTAAGGTTTTCCTTGAGAACGTGATCCGTGACGCCGTCACCTACACTGAGCACGCCAAGAGGAAGACCGTGACCGCCATGGACGTGGTGTACGCCCTGAAGAGACAAGGACGCACTCTGTACGGATTTGGCGGTTAAGCTGTGACTGACTTCATTATAAACAACGGCTCTTTTAAGAGCCACCCACCTCCTTAAAGAGTTACTTCTGTCACGAAACAGTCTTGCACCAAAACATCCAAATCACATAGACGTAAACTAGTATGTGATGCTTTAATAACATTTTAAATTGGATTAAATCGATGAGAGGCGCTCCGCGGCATCTACCACGTTTGATTTAGAACTATACTTAAAGACGGGACGTAAACACAAGGGCTGGGTAATAAAGCTCTGCAGCAGCAAGATAATCCGTAAACGTGGTTTATAGTGAAAGGAAAAGTATGATTAGAGTGTTTGAAGTGTATGTACATGTTAAACAGAGGATTTAGTTCCGTAACTTTAATAAAAATATCTCTCTCTCAAAAGGTTGTACTTGTGACCTGTTTGAATCCATAAGGCGATGTTAAATTTACTTAACTTAATTCCCTTTTAAAAATGTTTAGTTTTCATGAAGGAATTTTCTTGTATTGAATTTGCCACTGAAGAAGGGAGACCCCCGAAACGTCTGACAGGCAATAAAAACTTTATTCTGACTAGGAGTGCTGTCCTTTTTCTATTTGTATTGAATTCTCCAAATCATCTAGAAAAAAGGCGGGTAAATTCTTTGTCTGTTCCGCTCGCTCTCGCGTGTCTTCGGTTTCCTCCGAGGCGTCTCCAAAGCCCGCCCACAGCGCGCGGCAGAGCTCGAGCCAATCTCTGCGCGGGACCAGCGCAGGCAGTTTGCATCAGAGCTGTATATAAAGAGCGAGACACTGACTGCTCTCAGTACTGTTCTGATCGACTGACTGAACGATGCCTGAACCAGCGAAGTCCGCGCCCAAAAAGGGCTCCAAGAAAGCCGTCACGAAGACCGCCGGCAAGGGCGGCAAGAAGAGGAGAACCAAGAGGAAGGAAAGCTACGCCATCTACGTGTACAAAGTGCTGAAGCAGGTGCACCCTGACACCGGCATCTCCTCCAAGGCCATGAGCATCATGAACTCCTTCGTCAACGACATCTTCGAGCGCATCGGAGGAGAGGCCTCCCGCCTGGCGCACTACAACAAGCGCTCCACCATCACCTCCAGGGAGATCCAGACCGCCGTGCGCCTCCTGCTGCCCGGAGAGCTGGCCAAGCACGCCGTGTCCGAGGGCACCAAGCCGTGACCAAATACACCAGCTCAAAGTAAACGGCTCCAACTGACTCAAACAACGGCTCTTCTAAGAGCCACACACTTCACATAAAGAGCTCTCATTTCTAACTGTGCCATTGAAAATACTAATAAAAAAACGTCATACAGGTATCCTTACCTTTATTGAAAATGCGCACTTGTAAATGGTTTTAATGGGTTAAATGGAAGAAAAACTAATAGCGGAGAACATTTAGTGAACTTTAATAGCTTTACTCTTTCTAGGCCATACTTCACCTCACTAAACGAGGCAAACAAAACAATCACAACTAAAAATGTTACGATGGGAATGTCATTGTTGATTATGTAATACTTGATAACTAAGTCAATGTTCAATTACTAGAATGGTGACTGGTGTTTATAAGTTAAGATTGGTTATGGTTATTAAGCGAATGGAAAAGTAAAGTACAAATTGTAAATAAAAATAAATGCTTATACATATCAGTAAACTACATTTCTATCTTCGTGTTGTCTTCTTACTTTGGTATTCTTGTAATCATTCTTCTTTAGCAAAGCTAATGTGGACAATTGTAATTCTGTAATCCAGGAACCTGTGTTATGGTGTATCACGGTATCCGTAATGTAAATTCATTTTGAATATGGGGGTAGGCACTTAGAAGCTTTCTTGCTTCGGCCTACTTTTTTGTTACTTTATTTTCTGCACTGCTACAATATTAATGTAATAATCACTCAAATACATAGTTCTATCTACTTGCATAATTGTTTACTATTTGTTTTCTCGTGGAACTATGTAATGTGGGTTAGGCATAAGTTTTCACTTCAGCCTAAACCCTTTCGGTCGTGTTGTACACAAATAATGGAAATGTTTTTTCTTTAAAGGAATGAAATGACCGAATAAACTATGTAAGGTTACTGTAAATATTTTGCCCACCTATATTTAACGTTTGCGTTCTTGGCTTCCTAAACAATAACTAAAGAAAAGGGGGTCAAATACTATAAAAAAACATTTGTGGTTATTTATAATAGTTTGTGCAAACAGAAGCGTGTCTTTAGGCTGACGTGGTGGCTCTTAAAAGAGCCGTTGTGTTCAGATTACGCACAGTTTAAGCTCTCTCTCCGCGGATGCGGCGGGCCAGCTGGATGTCTTTGGGCATGATGGTCACTCTCTTGGCGTGGATGGCGCACAGGTTAGTGTCCTCGAACAGACCCACCAGGTAAGCCTCGCTGGCCTCCTGCAGAGCCATCACGGCTGAGCTCTGGAAGCGCAGGTCGGTCTTGAAGTCCTGGGCGATCTCCCGGACCAGGCGCTGGAAGGGCAGTTTACGGATGAGCAGCTCGGTGGATTTCTGGTAACGGCGGATCTCCCTCAGAGCCACTGTCCCGGGCCTGTAGCGGTGAGGCTTCTTCACTCCGCCGGTGGCTGGGGCGCTTTTACGCGCTGCCTTTGTGGCGAGCTGCTTCCGTGGAGCCTTTCCACCGGTGGATTTACGCGCGGTTTGTTTGGTACGAGCCATGTTTACAGTTCAGAATGAACAGAAAGAGCTGCTTTTCAACTGTGGTCTTAGGCTTCACTGTCACGTGCTTTTCTTCACGCGCTCTGGTTGGTTACCTCTCGACGCAAACGCCTCTCAGAGGCGCTGCTCGCGCGTAAAGCTATTATGCTGATTGGACAAACCGGTTTTGAAACAGTCCTCTTTGTGTGTGTTTGCGTACATGCGTGCGTGTGGGCGTGCATGGGGCGGGCTCTGCTGATTGGTGCGGCACTGAAACACCATAAACGCCTCCACGTAAAAGGATCGAGGCCGTGTCCGCCGTAGGCTCGTGTGTGTTTTTCTGCTTATTTCTCACATTGATTTCGTTGCTAAAATGAGCGGCAGGGGAAAAACCGGAGGAAAGGTCCGCGCTAAGGCCAAGTCCCGCTCCTCTCGGGCCGGGCTGCAGTTCCCAGTGGGCCGAGTGCACAGGCTGCTGCGGAAAGGGAACTACGCAGAACGCGTCGGGGCCGGAGCTCCCGTGTATCTGGCGGCTGTACTCGAGTATCTGACCGCGGAGATCCTGGAGCTGGCGGGAAACGCAGCGCGTGACAATAAGAAAACCCGTATCATCCCCCGCCACCTGCAGCTGGCCGTGCGTAACGACGAGGAGCTCAACAAACTGCTGGGAGGAGTGACCATCGCCCAGGGAGGAGTGCTACCAAACATCCAGGCCGTGCTGCTGCCCAAGAAGACCGAGAAGGCAAAGTAAACTGCGCTTTTACTGCGACCAAAAGGCTCTTTAAAGACATCTGTAAAGAGCAGACTCTGAAATCAACAATCAAAACATGGGCTACGTGACTTGCATTACAAGTGTGTTTTCAATGGCTCATCTCTGCCCTCTGCTGGTTAAACTCAGGTTCTTCATGTGACAAAGCAGGAGCCAAAACATGATGCGAAACGATCACCAAAAGAATTTCCACTTGTGTCGTTTCTCATAATAACCTGCACTTTCATAGCCCATCATCAAATCCTGAAACATAGTGTTCACTGCTGTGCGGCCGCGAGACGAGCCCCGCCCTGAGTCTATTCATGAATAAAGGAGGATGAAGTTCATGTTTCTGGCCACCAGAGGGCACCGGAGCTCCACTGATGTTATTGTTTACAGTCTACAGTGTTGACGCAGATCGTTTGGTCACATGTAGACTCATTTTTCCTCATGAGATTGAGTTTGTTGGCTATTAGATGTTTTCGCCACATTTTGTTAATAATAAAAACACAGTCTAATAAAGTTCTGTTTTTCATCAGTAAAGTCGATTGTCTTGTAATTAAGCTAGTGCTCCACGTGGACAAACACCTTGAACAGTTGACCCAAGTGAGTACCATGTTTTCCTGCCTTTCCGTCTAATGATATGTTTGGCTTTGTCGATAATTTGGACTGGTTCAAAGGCTTTGAAAACTATGAAACACATGGACACCGTGCAGTATTTTACGCGCAAAGCCAAAGACGTTTTACGCATTTAACTTTTTTGTGAGTTTTGTTTTTTTTATATATTAAGAGTTGAATGAACACAAAGAGGGGCATATAATGCACACATCAGTTTCCCTGTGCCTTAAGACTTTCTTTTAGGTTGTGGAGATGTGCCAATGAACTATCGATTAATATTGAAACACAGAATAAACAGAGGCTTCATAATAAGTGCTGGGTGCCCACTGTAATTTAGAACTTTCACACTCTGATATAGAAATACAATGCACAAAGATGACTAGATGTGCTGTCTCTGAGCTGGTCTGTTAAAGGGTTTACAGAAAAAAATGACAGAAGTGTCTCCCCTGCAGGCATAACTACATGTTTAGGTTTTTTTCAGGTTTTAGGCCGTATCTCACATGAACCGGGCGCATTACCCAAATCTAAAAGCAAAAACAGTGGCAAAAGAGTGACCAAAACTTGGTGGAAAAGCATCAATAGCACAACTAAAGAAGCGACAAAAACACACAACTAAGTGAGAAAAAAGCAGCAATAAATCAACAAGGAAGCCACGAATGAATGCCAAAAAAGGTGACTAAAATGTGATGAAAAATGGCCAAAACACTTTTCTTTTTTTTAAACTACGAAAACACGAATATTGCACTGGCACTATTTCAGCAATTTGTTTAAAATAAATCAACATTATGTTTGTCTAAAAATATACCAATGAGTTCCATCATAAAAGCAGCATAACAAAAATAGCTTAACATACTGTAATTGTATTTTGC
The DNA here is from genome assembly GCA_007210695.1 of Neogobius melanostomus. Classification (NCBI taxonomy): domain Eukaryota; kingdom Metazoa; phylum Chordata; class Actinopteri; order Gobiiformes; family Gobiidae; genus Neogobius; species Neogobius melanostomus. Next base: position 4,611,488 of record VHKM01000122.1, on the reverse strand, counting down.
TGTATTTGTAAAAACTGGCCTAAGTGTGCTTTTCAAAATTAAAATGGAAAGTGTTTTCTTCTAACCCACACTGTATCCAATGTGTTTGTTTTTTTGGGAGTTATTAATGTGACATTACTGTGACGGTACTTTGACGTCCGCGTAGCAATATGTCGAAGTACTCCAGGTGTTGTTACGCCTCACAATATAGTTCCCCTTTTTATCCGCTTAGAAAATCGACATGTTTCATTTTGTGTTACTAGACTTGGATCGTGTAACCTTTCACGTAACTGTATTTAAATATGGAAAACGTGGAACAGCTTGGTCGCTTCTAACTTCACCCCAGTTTGGAGCTATACCTTTGCTGGGAGAGGCTAAACACTAACAACATTTGTGTGACTGAGCGCACGCACAAAGACCAGACAGGTACGCATCAACTCGTCTAAGCTCAGGTAAGAACATATCTCAGTATGGAAAAACACTGGCCTGTTCCTTTAAGGCTAAGGATGTTAAAACAAAACCCTTTTCATTAAACATGAGGGATCATTTTCACACATGGATCGGCCGCCACAGAGTCCAGATCTTAACCCGACTGTGGATCTTTGGGATGTGCTGGAGAAGGCTTTGCACAGCGGTCACACTCTCCCATCTTTAATACAAAGATCTTGGTGGGAAATGAATGTAACACAGGATCTTTTGACTTTGCAGAAGCTTATTGAAACTACAGTGATCGCAGATATGGAAGTGTTCTGACCTGATGGTGAAGAAGCCCCGGCCGGCTCTGCTGACGCTGATGTAAACCCCGGGGCGGCCGCTTTAACTGGGGCTAACTGCGAGGTCACAGGAGGTGATGATCAATGGCCTCCGCAGAGCAGTGCTTCAGAGACCACAGCGTCCGGGGCCGTAACCTCACATCCCTTTATTACCCGACGTCTGGTTCTGTCTCAGGGCAGACTTTATTGTCCCTGTAGAGAAATCTGTGACCCGTCTTTAAGCCTCTCCTGGAGCTGCAGCACTCAGGGAGTCTTTGTGCAGCGGTCAGTCCAGCATAGAGGTCGTGGGTTTGATTCCTGGCCAAGTGGGGCCTGTCTGTGTGAGTTGTAGTAGAGATTTATGGGTACTTGCAGAGCCGGTGCTGGCCCTTGTGGGGCCCGAAGCAAAAATCCAGTTCGCATCCCATGGCTATTCAACGAAGAGCGAACCCATTTACGGTCGAAAACAGTTCCACTGTTTGTTTGTTTATTTGGTAGGGACAGTGCAGTTAATGAACAAGCCACACCGGATTGTAGGCTTGGGCTAATTTCCATCCGTCGTCCCCCACGCGCAGTCTCAAACACACTGTCATTCATCCTGGCCTATTGTACATGTTTTTAGTGGTAGGGGAAACCGGAGTACCCAGAGGAAACCTACGCAGACACGGGGAGAACATGCAAACTCCACACAGAAAGGCCCCGGCCTTGGTGGGAATCGAACCTGGACCTTCTAGCTGTGAAGCACGAGCGCTAACCGCTGTGCCACCGTGCCGCTGTGCAGTAGAGCAGGGTAGAAGTGGAACATAATGACCTCAATTCAGGCCCTGCCCCTCTGTGTGAGAACCACTAACCACTTAGCCACTGTCAGACTGGGGTTTAGGACTATTAGTCTATTTTCCCCACTTGTTAAAATGGTAAATGACAAATGGTCACATTCTCTCACCTCTGGTTCCTGACCCACAGTTTGGGAACCGCTGATTTAAAACTGAAACCTGCATCTGACGGTTATTTCTGTCTCACCACTGAGAATTAGCCTGTGAGTTGCCCAATTCGTTTTAGACTGTGCGCATTCAGAGAACCAGAGTTACTGTAGTAATCGTGTGGATTCAACTCCTCTTTGAGACAAAAAGGCCACGTAAAACGGCTTTACTCTCGTCTATTCGTCAAACTACTGTCCTGATTCTCTGCTAGAGACAATAAGAAGAGTTTAAATGAGTGTGTGGCCGATGCAGCCCCGAGTCCGAGCAGAGAAAACATGAGAGCAGCGCCCGGGACACGAGAGACATGCAGCCGTGGCCCGAGCAGGAGGGGAGGTGAGCACCGGGAGACAGACAAGCGGGGACGCAAAGGGCAGAAGCACTCGCGCCTTGGAAGTGACAGGGAGAAGGCGGTAGGTCTCTCCTGCTCATCCACTTCAGCAGACTGCTGCGTTTTGGTGTTATATGTGGCAAAGTAGGCGGAGAGTGAGTGAGCGCTGTCAGAGAGCCTGTCCCGTAACAACGCGTTGATTAATCAGTGAAACAACACCATAGTTTGACTGAGATGCGGGGCACTTACGGCTGCGGGGGCTCTAGTAGTTTGCGTATAGGAAAAAACGACTCCGGGTACTTGACGTTTCTGACCTCAAATAGGAATGAAAGTGGGACAAGTGATGTGACAAAGAGGGACAGACATGAGAAATTAAAACTTAGATTACATAAAGATCAGCATTGAAGCGTTTCCTTTGCTAATTTGGCCCAAAGTCACACTCAGATAGAAATAGGTCACACAATATTTTAATCTGGAAAGTTAGGACACAATATAAGTAAGTAAGTGCTTTATTTATTTGTCATTGTACAACCATACAACGAAATACTGTTCAGGTGTTAGTCCTGAGCCGCTGCGACTGAGCCGACCTGACCAGCATGTTTTTGGAGGTCGGGGAAACCGTAGCACCCGGAGGAAACCTGGCTGCCTTCAGTCTCCTCTGATTCTCTGAAACAGTGCAGCTCCTCCTGGGTTTGCCCCTGTTTCAGAGCATGGTGTCCTGCACTGATCAGCTCCTCCTTCCTCTTCCTCCTGCGCAGCTCCCTCCGCTCCACGACAGTCTTTCACCAGCTTAGCAGTTCATCTGTTTTATTCTCCAGTGAACATCCTTTAGCCAGATCGATAGAAGGCATGTGTGGCTTAGTTGTGAGTCTTGCCCGGATACCTCGTCGGTTGTCCCTTTTTTGTTTCCTGTAGCGCCTCTTGTGATGCCTCCACTGTGCTGCAGGTGTGGGGGCTCTTTGTGACTCTTCAGTGTTTCAGAAGAAGAAATGTGTAGGTCTTTAGCTCATAAGCTAGCTGTTTGTTTACTGTTAAAAAGCTGCTTTCTTCAGGACCGTTATGGACTCTCACAGAAAAAGGCAAAAAAACTCAGCTATACCAAGAGAGAAGAAAGTTGCCGTTTGTGTACACGTTGCCATGCTGTCATATTGTACATTTCAGTATGTTTAATGCCTTAGATGCAACAAATCTATGCATTCATCATTGCTAAAATGTGGAAACATCAGATTAAGCTGAGGAATTTGGATATTCGACAAACTGGTCAAAATAATTGTGTAAAACAGACAAAATAAATGCTGAAAATTTCATCAAAACCCACAGTTGAATATACTTTGGACCATACGTTTTGCCATTTTTATGAATTAACGGCATGAAAGATTAAGAAATGTAGATCTTTTCCATTTTTTTTCTCAGGATCTTTGGCTCCGCTGGATGAGCCGGTCCAGAGTAGGAGCGAGAAGCAGCACTTGAACCCATGGCACTGGGATCAGCCCCATAGACGAGTGGTATCAGTCCTGGTAAACTCACAAAAGGTATATCTATGCACAAAATGATCATTAAAATTGCATTAAATTTGTCTTGTTGTCGCCTGTAGAAACCCTGCATATGCAAATAGATTTGATTTTACTTACAATTTATCTTAGAAACGCTTATTTTCAAACATAATGGACGTCATAGTCATAAAATTTCCGTGTTTTTGCTTTCAAGTTTGTCAGATTATCTTTGGGTTATTTTCCCCTAAACTTTCTCTACGTTTTGTTCTCCTTCACACAGTTTAGGAACCACTTAACTAGGTCTTTAGATTTGAACAGGAACAATAATACAATATTGCTGCGTTTTCATCCTCATTTACGTCTCGTTTTTGTTGCTGTTTTGATGTTTTTTTGTCTCCTGTTTCGTTGCTTTTTGTCGCATTTTCATCACTTTTTTTGTCGCTCTTCTGAAGCCTTTTTTGCTGCGTTTTCATATGTTTCTGTCGCTTTTGTTTCAAGAAGCTTTTAGATGTGGGTAATGCCAAACTGGAGAAAAATGTGCTCAGTTAAGGCGGGTGGTAGGAAGTTAAATATTATACCCTGATGAATAAATCAGGCAGATGTCATTTATCAAACTCTGTTTTTGAGAGTAAACTTCCTTTTTGATGCTGGCCAAACTTTATTTATCCTAAGAACAGACCCCCAGAGCAAGAATTCAAGATGGTTGACTTAGGCTTACACTTTATTTAGAACAGAAGTAATAGGCCATTTGCTTAAAGTGCATATGACAGGTTTTAATGCTTTTGAAAATATGACTTATTTAAATGGATAACATCAGTTGCATAATTATTTTATTTCAGTGAAGCAGCAATTTTAATGAAGAAATGTTGGGCAGAAAAGTTATTTTTATTTGAATTTTTAAGCTGCTGACAGGAAGTGACATAAAAGAAGGGAACATTCCATAGCAGTTTGACTCATTCATTTCCCATGGATTTAACATGGTTGCACGGCAACAGTTTAAAATTGTTTACCTTCTTTTATGTCACTTCCTGTCTGTGTCCAATAAGGAAGTGAAACTATAAACATCAGAAAAATGGTCAAACTAAAGAAAAATGGGTACAATCTTTAGCAAAATCTTAAATATAATTGTGTTAACTATGATTAGCAAAAATTGTCTCTAATGTGTCAAATGCACTTTAAGCTTCCCCAATTCCCAAATGACCTGAGTACACCCTAGTAACAGTTAACCTCTTAAAGGTACAGGCCACCGTTTTTCCATACTGAGATATGTTCTTACCTGAGCTCAGACGAGTTGATACGTACCTGTCTGGTCTTTGTGAGTGCGCTCAGTCACGCAAAACGACCAAAGATGATGTTAGCATTTAGCCTCTCCCAGTATATTCCTATGGCTCCAAACGGGGGTGAAGTTGGAAGCGACCAAGCTCTTCCACGGGCACAAAGGCCAGACAGGTGCGTATCATATCTCAGTATGGAAAAACGGTGGCCTGTTCCTTTAACATTTTCTCCAGTTTGGTTTTGCCCAAATCTAAAAGCTTTATATTAAAAAAAAAGCATCAAAGTAGCGACAAAAACGTGGCAAAAACACGACAAATGTGTCAAAAGAGCGACAAAGAAACGCAAAAAAAGGGACGAAAACATGACAAAATGCAATAAAAAGCGACAAAAGAGCGACCAAAAAATGCAAAAAAAAGACAAAAACATGGTGAAAACACGACAAAAATACAATGAAAAAAGTGACGAAAAAGCAACAAAAAATTTACAAAAAGTGACAAAAAACGGACGCAAAAACGGGCAAAAAAAAAGCAACAGAAATGTGACAAAAACGCAGTATTTTTAGTGCTATTTGTCATGTTTTTGTCGCCTGTTTCGTTGCGTTTTTGTCGCTCTTTTGATGATTTTTTAAAATGTTGCTGCCTTTTCATTCAAAGCTTTTAGATTTGATTAGAGTCGAACTAGAGAAAATGTGCTGCGTTAAGGCAGGGGTTAAGAGAGGTGCTCGTCATATAATTGGAATATCGTTAAAAAGTGCGTTCACTTCTGTTATTCAACTTAAACTGTGAAACTAATATATGATACAGACTCATTACATGCAAAGTGAGATATGTGTAGCCTTTATTTGGTTTAATTGTGATGATTATGGCTCAGCTTGTAAAAAACCCACATTAAAAATTTCATAAAATTTGAATATTTTGAAAACTGACTGTAAGCCATAATCATCCAAATTACAACAAATAAAGGCTATATACTAGGGTGCATCAAACCCCCCTTGATTTTCAAAATGTTTTTATATTATGGCTATATAATAAAAATGTTCTACCTCATGAAAAAATTATTTGGTCAAAATTTCATTCATTTTGATGAACATCTACCGGGTCCACATCGAGATTGAAAATATGGAAAATAATGATAAACGCAAGAAATTTTAAATTTCACAAATATATTCTATATTCACACATTCTTGTTGAACAATGCATAATAAGTTTTATTTATGATTTATGATATAACCATGAAAATCCAGAAAGTCATCTAATCGTGTATGCACTGGTTTCCTCTTCCGGAGGTTTGGTCTGTTTCCACTACTTGTAGGACATTCTGAGAATGCTCTTCTGGCGTTGCAGCATCAGTAAAGTGGGCACTTAGCTTCACTCCTCTTTCTGCACATTCATTTCGTCATTAATGGCGTTAATGGCATCGATCTTCGTTTTTCACGAAAGATAAGATGGCAACTTCACCCACTCACGAACTTCTTTGGTCAGGAAATCACTGTCCAGATGCATCAGACTAAAGATGAACCAGAAGTCATTTGTAACAAACTCTGCCAGTTTCGTAGACAGGGTGATATCAGTAGGAAAATGTGGCTTCCCGAAACCTGTACCAAAGCGACCTCTAGGTGTGTTGTGGATGTCACCATGTTCAGATTTAACTGCCAAGAGCCTTTCAGCCAAATTGGGCCGCTCATCTGATGGAGTCGAGTCACTGAAGAGTGCAAGCGGTACCATTTCTGTTGTCACCCCCAGACTCCTCAGTGATCGCGAGTATATGCCGCCTGCTCGGCTGGTGATAACTTCATTCTTGTAGCTAATGAAACCAACTTTGGACTTTTCAGAATGTCATGTGGAATAAAGGCCACTGTTCCAGGACGAGCTACTCGATGATGTGTTTTTCCCTGTGATGAACCAGGAATGGCCAGATCTTCACTATTGGCATCCTCATCTGGACTGCTTTCACTGTCAGCCAGCTCAACAGTTTCACTATTTCTCTGTCTTTCTCAGCCTTCTCTTGGAATTCCCTTTATTTAGTGTCAGTTTGCATTGACTGAAGACATTTGATATCCTCTTGTTTTTTCATAACTTTATCTGTATCTCTAGTCCACAAAGGAAAAGTCCTCTGCAGATCATTTTCCACATCTTTCAGCTTAGCCAGTACACCTGGAGATGAGCTACTGGTATTTTTTTTAAATTTTAGCATTCGTTTCAACCAGTTCTACAATTTTCTGACAACAGCTTTTCACTGAAATCATAGGGATGTTACCTTTCAGATAAAATGGAATTAACTTGTCCAGAACAATCTTTGCATTGTCCCTTTGTGTTCTGTTGGATGCTGTACCCTGCGCTGATCCTTCACATCGATGAAACATGTAACATTTTATGACTTGTTCATTGGTTGCAGCCTGCAGCCTGTCATTTCTTTATATTTCTCTGTTATGCCAGCTCCAAGACCAAATACAGCAGCAGATGTACGAGTGATCCTTGTTTCTTTAGCTGCTTTGGCCATTTTGTCATCCTATGTCAAGTTAGAGAACAATACATCTAGAAATAATATACTTCTGGGAAAGTATATATTTCTGGGAAAGTGAAAGTGCAGAAGAGTGACATAATCACTATTAACCACTTAAAGTTTTGGGGAAATGAAAGCATTAGTGTGTGCAGTAGTTTATAATCATATATTTTGAAGTTTTGAATATTGCTGTTATTTCAGATTTTCATGGCCCGGTAGAATTGATCCAAATCTCAAATGATCTTACACAGTGTCTTTTTACAGGAGATAGAACATTTCTTTTATATAGCCATGAAAAAAATGTCACTTGGGGAGGTTTGATGCACCCTATTATATACGTATCTCACTTTGCACGTAATGAGTCTGTCATATATGAGTTGAATTACAGAAATAAATGAACTTTTTCATGATGTTCTAATTATATGTCGAGCACCCGTATATGCAAATGTAAAAATTGCATATAAAACACACATGGAAATCCTTGCACCTCCTTCACAATAATATCGGAAAGAGCGAACAGTAACCTGTGCGTGAGTAAACATGTAATCCACACATGTCGTAATAATGGTGGAAATGAAACATATCTTTGACGGTTTGATGCTCGCAGGTCGTGGGATGAGAGCGGAGGCGAGGGGAGGGGAGAGGCAGGGACTTCCCTAAGCCTCCATCATCTGCAGGGAAGAGAGAGGAGGGAGGAAAAAAAAAAAAAACGACGCTCTCTCTCTCTCTCTCTCAACACTCAGCCGCCTCCCACATCCCCCCAGAACGAGCCCAGCGCTAGCAACCGAGCAATCACACCCTCAACCCTTCAGACAACCACAACGACAGGGGAAATCTATAACCTCTCGCCCGCCGGAACCATGGAGGAGAACATGGATGACTCCCAAAGCCAGAAAGGTAGGGCGAAAACGAAACGAAAAGTGGACTCCCTATCCGTGTGTGTGTGTGTGTGTGTGTGTGGGGTGAACCATCTTGCCATTGTTCTGTGCCGCCGCCGCCGTCGCTTTTATCCACGGGGATTCTTTGTGCCGCAGACGACGATGAATTAAGATTTGTGAATTGTGCGTGTGGGAATTTTTTTTTTTTTTTTTTTTTTGTGTGTGTGTGTGTGGATCTGCGGTCGGTCCGTCGTCCGCAGATCGGAGATGCAGGCGGCTCGCATCTTTGCACAAACGCCCTCTTTTTCTCTTCTCTTTTTGGTTTGTTGTTTTTTTTTTTTTTTTTTTTACAGTGGGGGGGGGGGGGGGGTTTCAGTGGCCCGTGTTGTGCGCTTCTTCGTGGGGTGGGGTGGGGGGGTTCTATGTGGCGTGTTGTTTTGGAGGGGCTCGGACAGACATATGGACGGACAGCTGGGCGTTCGGGAGAGAGAGGGAGAGGTGGGAGTGGCAGGAGGGAGGCGGAGGTGGAGGGGAGCGCGCTCGATCTACCCAAAAAAACAACAAGAAATAAAGAAATAAAGAAAGGGGGGGACACACTAGTAAGCAAGCGAAGCGGGCGCAAATAAAGACGAGATATTAGCAGCGAGGAGGAGGAGGAGGAGGAGGAGGAGGAGACCGGCGCGGGGGGAAAAAAAAAAGGGGGGTGATTGATTCCGCGGCCGGGATTTCTTTGTTGGTTGCCCATTGTTGATCCTTCACGCTTGTCTGAACGCCTTTTGCTTTCTCCTGTCTCCCTTCTTCTTCTCCCCCCCCCCCCCACACACTCTGCTTCCTATGTTGTCTCAATCACTCATCACTAGCACCCTATTTTTCCCAGTTTTTTCCCCCCTTCTTCTTCTTCTTCTTCTTCTTCTTCTTCTTCTCCTCCCTCCCCCGCCTCCGCCTGTCTCCACCTCTCCCTCTGACGTGTTCTCGCCTTTTCCCAAAACATCCCTCCCTAAAATCGCACACACTCCCTCTCCACCGAATCGCAGGGCGCAGTCGTTTTTTTTGTTTTTATCACCGTGTGCGTTTTACCTTTTATTCTGCGGCCGAATCCAATCGAATTGTTGTTGTCGTCCAAATGGGCGTGTCCATTTTGTTTTTTTCTCCTCGCAACCTCGGGCCTTTTTCGACAGAACCCGTCCCCGCGTTGTTTTTTTATCGACTCGGACTGGGAAGAATCACCGACATTTAGCCGTCCGTCGGAAATTGCGCCTTTTTGTCGCGCTGTAGCTATGGAAACGGCGTTATGTATGGGGCTGGCCGCGTCGCGATTGGTCGGATCGGTGTGTTGTTTTTTTTTTTAAAGGGAAACGAAGGCGCCTCGGCCAATCCCGTGATACAGGCACACGGTGTTTTTCATTCCGGTGACCACCCTTCTTCTTCTTCTCCTCAATGGCGCCGTGTGCGATTAGAAAAGGCGTCGGAGAGCGGGGACATATATGCGCAGATAGGATGTTGTTTCCCCCCCCCCCCCCCCCCGCCCCACACATACACATTTTATGCATGAGCTGCTCGCACCTGGCGCTCGCCCCGACGCTGCAGCGCGGGAAAATGTATAGGACGGGTAATGAATCGAGCCGTAGTCATTAATAATAAAAGGTCTGCCCTGTGTGTGTGGTGGGGTGGGGTGTGTTTATCGCCCGCTGTGGTTCTTGAGTTTGATGATGTCATGGTTTCAGATTCAGGGCAGGGAACAAGAAAATGTGCAAATGTTTGAAGCTGATGATGTAGTCACTCTCGACTGCCGTGTTTGTGTGTGTGTGTTGTCTCCACTTTGGGACGAGCAAAATAAACCTGAGCTTTGTGCCCGTTTTTGTTTCATGTGGGTCAAGAGTTACAGAGATATTGAATGCATGATTTTACTTCAAACACGTGAGCGACTATAGGGCTGGGCACAGTGACATTTTTTCAGATACCGAAACTTTAACAATCCTAAGTTTGTGTGATCTTATCTGAGCTGAAACAACCAGGTCACTTCCTTTAAAGTGCATATGGCAGGTTTTAATGCTTTTGAAAATATAACTTATTTAGATGGAAAATATCTGTTGCAAGTGATAATTATCATTTTATTTCAGTGAAGCAGCAATTTCAATGTATGTTATTTCTATTTGAATGTTTAAGCTGCTGACAGGAAGTGACATAGATGGACGTAAAGTTCACTGCAGTTTGACTCATTTCCCATTGACAGAAGATGGTTGGCACGGCAACAGTTTAAAATGGTCTGCCTCTATCGATGTCACTTCCTGTCGGTGTCCAATAAGGAAGTGAAACTATAAACATCACAAAATTGGCCAAACTAAAGAAAGCTGGGTACGATCTTTAGCAAAAAATATAATTGTGTTAATGTTTAAGCAGAAATACGCACTTTAAAGCCACACCGTGTGGAATATTACCCATCAATAACATTGCAATACAAGCATTTAATTTATGCATTGAATAATACCTCATAAATGTACAAACAAACAGAGGCTCAGCTCTCCTGAGACATGACTGTAACTTTACCGGGAGTGGGTACGTCTCCAGCTCGTCTCCATGGAGATGTGACTAAAGTCAGCAGAAACTGAGATTTAAACAGGTTAGGTTCTCATCCAAATCCATTCTTTGTTTACCCACTGCAGTAACAGCATGTTCTGTGTCGAGCTGCTCATCAGGAGCGTGTTTTGTACTCATGGCAGCAGTATAGTCCAAAATGTTACGCAGTGTGCCTTTAATGATGTCCCTGGACCCAACAGGCATCAAAACTTGGATCTAAAGATAGAATAGTAGAATAGTAGTAATAGTTTTATTTTATTTTTTGATACCAGTAGTACCTAAACCTATTTTTCAATACCACGTTAGACACCATTTTTGCTAAAACATAGTTAACACAACTATATTTAAGATTTACCCACGCGGCTTTCTTTAGTTTGACCATTTTATGTGATGGTCAAATTAAACTAAACTATGTCACTTCCTCATTGGACACTGACAGGAAGTGACATAGATGAAGGCAAACCATTTTAAACTGTTGCCGTGCCAACCATGTTATGTCAATGGGAAATGAGTCAAACTGCTGTGGGACTTTACCTCTATCTATGTCACTTCCTGTCAGTGTCTTAAAAATTCAAATAACTTTTCTTCCCAACATTTCTTCATTAAATTTGCTGCTTCACTGAAGTAAAAATGATATTGTGCAACTGATGAATTTGCAACTGAGGTTATCCTTCTGAATAATTCATTTAGCTCAGCCCTACACTCAACGCGTCTCTACAAAAAACTAAAGTGTTCAGGCTGTTACAAACGAGCGAGAGCAGAAGCAACAGGTTTACAAAAGCACATGCCCCAAAAAAAGGAGTGGGAAGAAGTTTAAGTTATTTAATCCCACCCGCTATTCCAGCCACATGATTCAATTACATAATGTTCCTGTTAATTAGCCATAATATTAGCCTTAAACCAATCTTAATCTTCTCGAGCAGGGGTTCCCAGGTGATTTCGAGATATGTAATAAAAAGACAAACGCCAAAGCATAGAACTCGTGAAATCAAGTCAAATATAAAGATAAATGGTATAAATTCATGTTGCAATGTCACATTAACGCAAACTATTAATTACCTTAAACCAGAAATGGCTTTTATTATACCATAGGGCAGCACCATATGAGGAAAACATGACGATATTCAACAACTGTCTTGAATTTCGCAATAATATGTTCACCATAACACCTTTGTAATACAGTACGCTCCATTAAGGATCATAATGACTTTGATTTTTCAGTGAATTCTGTCAAAACACGACAATAAAAGCCCCAAAATGGAGCGAAACATGGAAAATCACGCCTGGATTTCGTGAATGTCAGTCAGAATGATATAAGCCCATAAAGTGCGGATGAATTGTCATTACTGGCGTTGTTTGTCCGGGTAGAAATGGGAAGATTAGACTCTTACGGCGCGGATAATGTGCGGCGGGATGACATTTGTGGACATGATGCTGTAGTAAATGCGGGTCATTTAGCATTACCTGCTACTGTGGCCGCTCTATGGGGCGTGATGATCGGCAAATTCTCTGTGAATGGAGAGAGGATTTATCGCCGTGTACTTGAAACGATCGACTTCGAATTGAGGAATGGTATAAATTGCTGGTGGGCCTCTTTGTTGATCAACCACAGCTGAGCTTTGGTTTCCTTTAGCTGCGGATGAGGACGAGTTCCTATTTGTGGACATTGTTGGTGTAAATTGTAGTTAAAGTGTTATTCAGCTACTGATTTATTAAATATATGTTATGAGATATTTCCTAGAGTCCATAGTTTGCTGTCAGAAATGTTGAAGCATAGATACAGATATATCTTTAGTATTGTCCACATATGGTCATGTTCAAAGCAGCCAGAGGGAAAACAAAAGGGGGAAATCAAAACTTTCTCCCATTTCTTCAAAACTACTTTAAAAATGTTGAATTATGGACAGATTTTATATCAAATAAAGATATAGAGGAATGGAGAGGAGCAAAGTGGTTCAACCGCCCATATACACATAAATAACAGCGAATGCTAACAATAAGCTTCATGCTACATTATGCTAACATTAGCTACGAGTCCTGTTTTTTTGCTTCTACTGAACTATTTGCTTTGAAATAAAAATCATCCATATGGACCCGGGCGGCACAGAGGTTAGCGCTCAGGCTTTACAGCTAGAGACCTGAACGGGGTCTCTCTGTGTGGAGTTTGCATGTTCTTCCCGTGTCTGCGAAGCGTATTTCCAACCCAGTTGCGCCATGATCCCGCCCCCACATTGTTCTAACTCTAACCACACCCTTTTCCTAACCTTAATTCTTAACCTTAAACATTTGCAAAACGACAATATTAACTTAATAAAGCCAACAGAAAAAGCTGCATTTAGAGTGACATCCAATGAGAATTTGCTGGGGTGTGGCTTTTGGCTTAACTTGGAACTCATTTCGTTGGAAATCGAAATGAGGCGTCTGCGTCGGTTCCTCTGGTTTCCCTTACCACTAAAAACATGTACAATAGGTTATCCTCCGGCCAGGTGTTTCTGACCATCAGGCATCAGCCTGGCTCCACATCTGGAGATGGGTCCCTGAGCGCCGGCCCACGCTGGCTGTCCACTGTTCCTACAGGTCGCCCCAGCGGCATTGAGGATGGGTCAAATGCAGAGAACGAATTTCCCTACGGGGATTAATAAAGTATACCTTAACTTAACTTTATTGGTGTGTGATAAATATGGATAAATATATAATAACTACACCTGATGTCGCGTCAATAAATGATGAGTTAAAACCAATGGCCGCTGGTTGCTCTGCTTTATGACCATAAAGCATCCGCCATTGCTGGAGTACCTCCACATATGGGTGGCAAAACAAGCTAGTTTTCCATTAGAAAGCATTGCACTTTAGACACATTCTAAACAACTGTAAAGCCTGGTTTCTAACTTTCTACTGCTAGATATTCCTCCTGTGATAACGCTGGGTTAGTTACAATGAAAGGGACCAGGCGGGGTTTTGTAAGAAACATTTTAGAAATCTCGTATACTAATGAGTTGATTGACAGGCCGTTAGCATTAGAGCTAATGGTGGGGGCGTGGCTACGGCCGAACTACACGCCCCCACGAGGGCCAAGTCTACAGTCAAGATCCCGCCCTTTTTAGGAACATGCTCCGTCACAGCAGGGTAGGAGGAGTCTCTAAATCCGCCATGATTTCCCTTTCAAACCTGGTCATCATGGTAAACGGGGAGGAGTGAGCAGAAGGTGTCTATTCATTCTACAATCATAGTTAAAACTTGATTCATTATGAACAACGCCCCCTTTTATGACGTGTTGCCGTCTGTATCTATAACACTCTGGTTACTCAGCCACTGATTTATTAAATATTAGATATTTCCTAAATCAACAACAACTGCATTATCATCTTGTAGACGATATGTTCCCCCAGCTCCAGCATCTCTCATTGAAATCAATAAATTGCGTTGAAATGAGCGCAATTTCCTGCACAAAAAGCACCAAAAGGATTCCTCATGCAGGACTGTTCTTAAGCCTGCGTCGGAGCATCGCCTTTTGAATAAGCGCTCCCCGATTAATTTGACGTTCGCGCTCAGTGGAACGTCCCGTCAGGAGGAGGCCGCTCTGCTCACGGCGGGTCTGGTCTGTTTCACTTCTGCCCATTTGATTATATGACCCCTAATAGAAAGCAACTTAATGGACAGGCAGATAAGTCGATACAAATGGACTTAGCGGAACATAAAACAGAGAGAGGCAGAGAGCCAGGGTTTCAGTCAAGCATGTGGGAAAATGCAGGAAAAAGGAGAAGTTACAATGAAAAATACACAATGAATTATATATTTACTTTAATTAGGAGAACGTACGACTGAATTTGAGCTGTTTTGGACTAGTCTGAGATAAGATTTGAAATATTACTGCTAATCAAATAGGCAGTTTAATTCTTAATTCACATTTTTGCCTCATTTCAAAGGGATATTTCAGGATTTTTTAAATTGGGCCTCATTTCCTAGTTATCCAGAGTGTTGTTGATGTTTGGAGATATTTTTTTCTTAAATTAATGCAGTTCTTATATTTCAAGAGTCTAGTGGTGCTAGGCTAGAGCAAGGCTAAAGCATTTCTATGGTATCAGTTAGCCTGCATTAAAACAGTCTGACCCACTCCACAGTGCACCTGAGGTAAATCACTTATAACACCAGACTAACCATATAAATGTCTGTGTTAATAGAATAATTTTAACCATTTTTCATTTAAAATAACTTATATTTGAGCAGCATCAGCTTCGTGGCTGTAAGCTAACGCAGCGGCGGAGTGATCTGCGAGGAAATAATCCCTCAAAATGCGGTAATTCATGTGATACAAGGTCAGTTATATGTCAAAAATTCTCAGGTGCACTGTGGAGTGGGTCACACTGTTTTTAATGCAGGCTAACTGATACCATAGAAATGCTTTAGCCTTGCACTAGCCTAGCACCACTGGACTCTTCAAATATAAGAACTGCATGAATTTAAGAAAAAAATATCTCCAGACATCAACACACTCTGGATAACTAGAAAATGAGGCCCAATGTCAAAAATCCTGAAATATCTCTTTAAGTGGACAAAACATATACATTTTAGGGGAAAAGTTAATTTGTCCATATTTGAAGTGGTGCAATGCTTTTTATATTTGGTAATCATATGTTTTATCTTTTCCTAGACTAGTCCCAACTCTGACCATTTACCACATTTTTTTGAAAAATGATGACATCGCTCAACAATTTTTACTGTATACGTTTATCGCAAATACCAAAGTCATGCTCTAAAACATAATGCAGTCTTGGCTGAAACTGACCACATTTTTGCTCAAAAGTCGCCTGTTTTGTCCAATTCAAAAATGGCATTGAAAAGCATTCAATTTGACTTGTTTTTGCCTGTATTAACCCTGAAGTATGTCTACAGGCCAACAAAAATCCTTTACCCTCTTAACCCCCACATGAACTAGTTTGGCATTACCCAAATCTAAAGTCTGGCTGTGCATTACAAAAACATAATAGTGTCATAATTGTGCATCTAAAGTTCAGCTCCCAATCAGCTCGATGTGAGTGAGTTGAGATATAACTCTAATTCATAAATTCTTTCCATTGAAACGATCTTTTCTCCACACATAAGAAACATTGGCTTGAATACAGGCGTGTGGTCATTTGCGGTTAACCTTTGGCCTCATTGAGTTTCATCATCGAGCTGCAGGAAACTCGACACCAAAGCTCCCAAATATTGACCCGGGGCGGCCTGCTTTGTCTTGCACCACAAACCAAGGATCTGAGACTTGGGAGAAAAATATTTAGAAGTAGCTCCTTTCCCCGTCTCCCGTTTGGTCTTAAAATGTATTATAGATTAGTTTTGCAGCTCATATTTCAATCGTCTCGCAAAGAAATGATTTCGTTTTCACCTGCCATCCACCACACAGATCTTACGCATATTTTCAGAAACTACAAGGGCTTAGCTTTCAAAAGTTGCAATGCTCTGGTCCATAGGTTGTAAACAAATACATGACAAAAAAGTGACTAAAAACACGACGAGAATGTGACGAAAACGCGCCAGGAAAGCAGCAATAACACAATCAAAAAGCAATCAAAAACAAAAAACAAAAACACGACTAAAAAGCGACGATGAAGCAACAAAAATGTGCAAATGTGTGACATAAACGCGGCGACAATGCAACAAAAAAGTTTTGATTAGTTTTGTAGGTCTCAAGGTGCTTCCACACCTTTAGTTGGACGCTTGTGTTTACTGGAGTCAGACACTTGTCACAAATGTCACCGAGTGTCAAGACGCCCTGGCCGCACGTCAGCTCAGAGTGTGTTCATAGCCATCTTGGAAGTAGCTCTTGCCTGAAAAATACCTGCTGTTTGGGACAAACTAGTCTCCCTCTTTGCTACTACCATGTCCTATGGATCTTTAACTATATCCCATGGTCTACGCCAAATCTCCCCAGTATTTAAGCTCACATCCAGCCCATACGATTGAATATGTGACATATTTTGTGCCGGTAGCAAGTGGCTATAGGTCCGGTTAGCCCCATTAGCATGTTACAATCGCCAACAGCCCATTGTTGATTAAAAGTCTGCAATAAACCACAAATGCGTGAATCAGTGTGTGATCATTGTTAAACGGTTCTTTATGGACGTTTTATTGACTTTATTTGTACATATTTCCAGTTTTCACGTGATGACTGGAGATTTAGCTTGTAGCATTAGCTTTCTCCAGTGGTAATGCTACAACAGGCATCCTCGAGGCCCAAACACATTCCCAGCGCAGATTCAGCCACTGAAATAAGTTTTCTTGTTGCCGCTTTTAATCCTGGGTGTTTAGGTCAAAGAAACACTGATGCGTGTCTTTGTAAAAGTCCCAGAGCTGCTGTAGCTCCGGTTCACAATGAAGCCATGACTTGTTTTCGTCGGCCGCGCTGGACGCCCTGGAGGTGCATCAAAAGCTTCCCACGCACAAAAAGCTTTAAAACCAATGGCCGCTGGCTGCTCTGCTTTGCGACGACGACACTGGAGGCCGCCATTGCTCCGCCATTGCTGTAGTACCGCCATATAGCCGCTAGGCCCCCATTGGAAAGCATTGCACTTTAGACACGTTAAAAACAACTTTAATGCCCGGTGCCTAATTTTTTGGAACTGTCTAGAGCTAGATATTCCTCCTGTGATTACACTGGGTTAGACACAATCAGAGGCACCGGGCTGGTTATTATAGGATACATTTTAGAAATCTCCTACTTACTGAGGGTCAGACTGTTAGCATTGGAGCTGCACGAGCTACACGTCACGCAAGGGCCGAGTCTACAGTGAAGATCCCGCCCTTATGCCCTTATTAGGAACATGCTTCGTCAGAGCTGGGGAGGAGGAGTCTGTAAATCCGCCATGATTTCCCCCTCGAACGTGGTCATTATGGTAAACGGGGAGGAGTGAGTATTCAGCTTTCAAATGAGGCGTTACCCTGGCCTATAGGCTGTAAACTCTCGAGAAGCTTTTGATTTGGGTAAAACTGAAATGGAGAAAATGTGCTCAGTTAAGGCAGGGGTTAAGGGGTTAAGGAATATCTTTTGCAAATGACAAAGAAATCTTGTCTCTATGACGACTTATTGTGCATAAAACTGTAAAACAGCCCTTAGTTTAGACCTTCCATTTCTTTTGTGTTGTTTTTGAAGGATTTTTTTCCCCATTTATGTTTTATTAAACAGGAGAGTGAAGGGGTCGAAGCACTGGGAGAGACATTCATTGTTGAAGCTGAAACTCGAACTCCCCGATGTTGAGGACATATGTGCAGCAGCCCTAACCCCTAAGCATCCGCCGACACCCATTCTTCCACTTCTTAGCTGAGCTTTGAACGGTTTCAATATG
Source organism: Neogobius melanostomus (assembly GCA_007210695.1). Classification (NCBI taxonomy): domain Eukaryota; kingdom Metazoa; phylum Chordata; class Actinopteri; order Gobiiformes; family Gobiidae; genus Neogobius; species Neogobius melanostomus. The sequence goes on along the minus strand of VHKM01000122.1, from coordinate 4,593,384 downwards.
GTTTCATCTTAAAGTACGACATCTGAGCACAAAACCTTGAAAAAAAATAATCACTGACTAATTACTCTGTACTTTTCCTCACGCTTGATTATCTTAGGCTGATTGCTTTGCGCTTTCTTCTCGTCTCTCGCGCGTCCGTGCCGTTGTAGGATCTCGCCCCGAGGCTCAAAGGGAATCTGAACCACAGATTATGTTCCTAGCGAGCAGATGGGCTGAATATTCACTGAACACGGCACCCTTCCCCAGAGAGGCCGCGTCCAGCCAATCGCCGCTCATTATCCGCCGCACGATCCTGCTAACAATCCATGACAAAATGGCTCCACGCGCGAGAAAGTGTGCAATACCTGTCTGCTGTGATAAGGAAAATCCAAAAATGTTGAATGTATTAGTCAAAATGGACATAAGTCTCTATTTTGATTGAACTAAAGGCGACAAAAAGGACAAGTTTTGTATGAAATGGTAATTTTCCTTATTGCATTGTATGTATATATTGTATTTAAAAGCAAATGCTACAAATGTGGGTTTGAATGGAGCAAGACATTGAGAGAAATCAGTCAAAAAAATCTTTTCATATGCTTATTATCACACTTACAGTATTTGCTAGTTACTGTTGCTATCACGGGGGTTCAGTTCTAAATTGAATCTTTTTAACAAACCGTTATAAATATAGAGATATCAATTTGAAACTTTTGCTGTAGATTACTGACATACATATGAGGAAATGCTGTATTGCAAGTTTTCTGTCATTTTATGTTTTCATATAAAAGTAGGGTCCTTTCTCACTAAAAATGGCCAAATTTCTAATATTTTTTTTTTAACAAAATCTGAATAATGGATCAAAGCAGGTTTAAACTTATGGTTTTATGTTGTTGATTTATTAGTTACAATGAGTTTTTCATTAGGGATTTTGTTTAGTTTTAAAATAAGATGTTTAGTCATGGGGGGAAAAATCTGTAAAAAATGTTGACATTCAAAACTCAATAATTCAGGCTAGGAATGAGATGTAAAAAAAAATCCCTCTAAAAAATCTTCAAAATATTGTTCAGTCCAGGGCTGGACAATTTGAAGTCTGTACAGTAGGTGCTACAGGTACTTACGTTGAGATATTGTCGCACCAATGTGAGAGAAATGCATTTGGAGAAAATGGCCCTTGAAATTATGATTTCCCAAATAAATCTAGATTAGGTTTTTTTTTTGGTTCCAGTTAGGCCTAAAAGTTTATATGCGACACCAATTTGGATTTTCACTAAATATATGCTGCATGTGGTCTTTTATTTGGCGATCAGGTCTGAAAAAGGTTTTTAAAAGTCTTAAATTTCACATTGCAATGTCAACTTTGGCCATTCTCCAGCTACATTTGTCCAACCACACCACAAAATCCACAGATTATTAGCCACAGACTTTACCCAACATAGCCACCCTGCCCCCATCTGAATTACACACTAAAGGGGGTCTAATGTGATAGATCTAAAAAACCTGTTTAAAAACATCTTGTGGAACTCAACCACTTGGCCCTGGAGAAGTGATTTAGTTCATTAACAAAACATCGGCCCTCCAGAATTCCTGTTTAATGAACTTAATGACATGTATTGTATTAAACAATATCCCCTTTTTACAAAGAGATCAAAGCTGATTGTCCAGTAGAATTGAAAAACCGGCACTCGAAGATCAGTTAGCATATAGGGAAGGGAAGGGAATCTTATTTGTATAGCACTTTTTATATGACACAAGTCACACCCAAAGCGCTTCACACATGAAAGGGAGGGGGTTCATTCACTCCATGCTGATGGTGGTAAGCTACATTTTGTAGCCACAGTTTCCCCTGGGGTAGACTGACAGAAGCGAGGCTGCACACATCTGCGCCAACGGTCCCTCCGACCACCACCAACCACTCACACATAGGCATTGGGTGAAGTGTCTTGCCCAAGGACACAACGACAGTCTGCATCTGCAGGAGCCGGGATTCGAACCCCTGACCTTCCGATCATGAGACGACCCGCTCTACCATCTGCGCCACTGTCGCCCCGCCCCTATTATATAGCATAATGCTAACACTAGCATCATGGTTATTTGTGTATTTATGGGCTGTTGACCCAGTTTGCTCGTCCGCATGTCTCTGTATCTTTATTTGGTATTAATATGGCATTTGTTATAGTAGTTGTGAAGCAGCTCAGTGAAAGAATGGCTTTTCTTCTTTGTATTTCTGTAGTCGCTTTCCGGTCGCTAGCTTGCTATGGGAAAGACGGGGAGCTGGTCGCTTGTTTGTGAGCGCAGTCAGTCTTCCTAGTTGGATTCACGTAACGGCTTTAAATCAACACCCTGTGATTGTAATTTTTCAGATTAGCTACCTCAAAATTAATCTATTTTCTGATTAGTTAAGCATCAGTCTCACTGTGTTTGTGCTATTTTGTCAAGTTAAACATAAAAGCTAACCGACATACTATGGAGCCAACTAAGTATAGTTTTTGATTTGAAAAAAAAAGGGACATTTTCCGGCACCCGCTGCGAGCCGTCCCAACACCCAAACATTGTCCCAGAGGGGTAAAATACAGCAGTTTCCCGGCCAAAAACGAACAATTGACAGCTATGCTAACCTCAAGTTAGCTAGTGACAGATTTCAGTTTGGAGAGGCAGAGAACTGTTTATTTGTTTGTTTTTTAATATAAAACAGGAGATTTTTGTGATCATTGTTGTTGTTTTGTTCCTTTTGCACTATGTTCCTTTGTACTATTGTGAAATGAGAATCTTTATTGCATTGATTTTGGGGGTGGGCGCTCATAAGCTTTTTGCTTCGGCCCACGCCTTTCGAGCAGAATGTTTACTGCTCAAATAAAATAAAATAAACAAAAATACTAATATGGGAGAACAAAGAGGTGTAAAATAGGGTAGTTTAAGTCCCGGCCAAATGGGAGACTTGGTTGCTATGCTAACCTCTAGTTACAGTAGCTAGTGTGTTCAGTTTGTAGAGGCAGAGGAATTTTTAAAATGTTATTTTGTTATAAAAGGATAATACTATTGTGGGAGGACGGCGGGAAAGACATGTAAAATGTGGTAGTTTCCCGGGCAAAACGGGAGATTTGACATATTAGCTTTGGAGCTAACATGTTAGCAAAAGCTAAGAGTACAGCCTATGGTCAATAGAGTTCGGGAACATGATGTCATATTGCTAACCATTATGGGATTAGCAGCAATTATAAACTAATGGAGATTTTAAAAGTTAAAATACTGGAGTTATTGTTCACATTAAAACACTTGTTCCACAGCTTTTTTTCTCCACTTTTGATACTGTTTTTAGCTAATGTTAGTCAATGGAAATGTATGCTAACGGCTGCAAAGAAGGCGGATCTCCATGGTAACTGTGGAATTTCCCGAACTCTATAGAAAATGCGTCCTTTTAGGCTTTATTTTATTCATTGGACTCCGGAGTAAAGTCTATCTCAAAATGTAACTTATATCCTTTATATTTGTGATTAGTAAGGTCCATTTCTCCGCTATACTTCATAAAGTACTTTTGAAATAAGTGTATTTGCTCTTGATTTAAGTAGGAGTAAAACTACCCGTCAATGGAGCGGATATTTTGGCATTTAAATGAGAGAATGATAAGTTCAAATAGTTTTCATTCCAGTCATGCAGTACTAGACACATTACCTGCCCCCTTGTCAACACCACAGGTTATACAGGAGGTTGTGATTCCATCTGAAACCCATTAATAGGCCTCTAATTTCATTCATACGAGTATCGGCATGACCGTTCGTCTATCCGTGTGTGCACTTGAGTGACAGACGCTGCATTAGATCCGTTACAGAGCCCAAAGCCCTGTTTTTTTAAGTCGCTGGGTCGTAGCGTCTTGGCTGCGTTTCCTGTTTTCTGATGCGCTCGGAGCCAGCATTACTCTGCAGATGACGTCACCTCCCCTCTCCCTCCGCCTCCCTCTCTTCTGCAGTGCACAAATGGCAAAAGTCACACTGTGAAATGAATCACGTTGGGGAAAGATAAGGATTTTGCGTTTGTGTTTGTGCCGTATGGATATGGCATTGCTTGTAATTAGCAGTCATGAAATTGGCAAGATCAAGAGCATCACAGTGTCTGGGAGCTTCCAGTCTGAAACATAATATAAGTTTAATTGTAGGATGAACCAAATAATGGCACAGATTCATTCTTTTACACAAATAATGAATCAAAAGAACAGAAACCGCAATGTAGATGTAGTGAAATCACACATAAAGAACCACATCATTTAAAATGGCTGAAAACTTTTGCAAAAATAACAGTACTTGTGAGTAAAAAACAACTAGCATACACGTTAACTTGACTAGTATAATTACAGTTACATCAGTAGTGTGGTCGCAAAATACCAAATTCGTTGTCGTTGTAATAGTACTGCAGGTTTATTAATATTTATTTGTTTATTTGAGCAGCTTACATTTTCCAAATTACAAAACACACATTTAAACAGTCACAGATACTGCAGGTTCGTTTTTTTGTTTATTTTCACTATTTCACACATTACATTCATGGATGTATCAAAGCAATGTTCCAGACGGCAACACGTCATATAAACGGGCGTGGCCTAGCCGAGGGGGAAGAAAACCACAAAATCACAATGTTTCGCTGTTTTCTACATATTTATCACACACCAACAAAATCAAGCCATAATCGGGTCCATATGGATGATTTCTCACAGCAAATTGTTAAATAAAAGCGAAAAACGCATTGGTAGCTAACGTTAGCTTATGTGGCATGAAGCTAACATTAGCTCCCTGGTTAGCATTGTCCACTTTTTAAGTATTTATGGGCTGTTGAACTACTTTTCTCCTTTCCATGTCTCTGTGTCTTTATTTAGTAGAAGAAGAAAAATTAATAATTCAGAATTTGTTAAAGTAATGGTGGAGAAATGGGAGAAAGTTTAATAAAACAGACTTGTAACTTTGTAGCTTGCCCTGAAGAAGGTCTAGAGCCGAAACGCGTTGGCTATGATTTTATCTCATCTAGCCATGTATTAATAAAGGCTTTTTAATATTTCTACTTTTGGAGTGCCTTAGTTTATTTGATTTTTTTTTTTGCTGAAACTGATCCCTGCACTGAAGAGCACCCAAAGGACAAAGTTTCATACTCTTTTACATCCAAGTAGCACTCCAGCCCAAATTTTTTCAGACTTTTAACTTTATTGGTACCCGTATAGGGAGATTTGTCTTGCAGCGTTTCACATCAAGTTTGGCGTCAGAACATACTGTGCATTAAACACACAGGCTCGCTCACATTCAGACCGAAATGTGCATATTGGCCCATCAATGTAAGGACAACTTCAATTGCATACAGTCTATAGTCAACAACATTAGACACAAAACTGTTTATTGTGAATGAATTTTGTTATTTATAAAACCTCTCTTCTTCTCTACAAACTTAGGGTGACCAGATGTCCCAGTTTACCCGGGACATCTGGTCACCCTAAGTCCCAGTTTTGAGTCCTTTGTCCCACGTCCCAATAGATTTCTCCAAAACCATTGATTTGTCCCAGTTTTACTTGTAATCTGTCCCAGTTGTCCCGGTTTTGGCCAATGTAGTCCCCGAAATAGCAAAGTCTACACTTGAAAATCAATGTCTTCGGCCCATTGGAAAATCAATTACCAAGTATAAACCAATTAAAAATCTCAATTCACAATGCGGATTGGTGCATGTCATAAGTCGTTGACAGTTTACTGCTCATCGTGGGTAAAGACAGTTTAGATTTGGAACCCTTGTGGCCGATTCCCGAATATTGTCCCAGTTTTTTAGTTGTAAAATCTGGTCACCCTATACAAACTTGATCTGAAATGCATGATACTTGCACTGGTTCAACATTTTATAACATTACACGCACTGAAATTGACTTTAAAACATGTATTTCTAGTCCAAATTATTACATTTGGCTACGAAATCGCTCTGCTCTAGACTTAAAGTGACAAAAACACAAAATGTCGTTGTTTCCCGCTCAGCCCAGCACTGGCGTCTGCAGCTGCCTGTGAGGACACCGGCCTCAATAGTTTATGGCACAGGTCCTCGGTGCAGCTCCGTTTGCTCCATTCATCATCGAGTCGTCTCAGGCTCCCCTTTCCCCCTCGTCCCGCCGCCTCGAGTGTGAACAATCGCATTAACGGCATGCAGGCGTAATGATATTAGCGCTTTCTCCTTTTGAGCGGAGTGTGCGAGAGTCCTCGTTGGTGTCGTCTAGGTAGGACGCAGATGGCTCCTTCCAAGCAGCAATCACCCCGCAGACGGTGATGAATGTTTACAAAGGTTCTCAAGCCGTCATCTGCGCCGGGTAGTTTTAGCGTTGAGGGCGTTTCGTCTCGGCTAGCACTCGTTGCTTCACAGCTAGAAGGTCCCGGGTTCGATTCGGGTGTCTGCCACTAAAAACATGTACAATAGAGTAGGAGTAGGAGATGATAAACTCACTAAAGATGTGTGAATCTCAATAGTAACTGTAAAAATTCCCTTATTTTTATATATTCTTTTGTTTTGCTCTCATTTTGTATGGGGTGAAAGACTTTTTTATATAATAGACCCTTTTCTCTTTAATATTGTTCACAAATCCGTCTAAATCTGTGTTAGTGAGCACTTCTGCTTTGTCAGGGAGTCCATCGGATGAACTGGTGCATTTTATTGATGGCATTTTGAATGACATGTCCCCGTGGAGCATGTTTGGGATGTTCTGGATCGGCGTATACAACAGCGTGTTCCAGTTCAGGCCAATATCCAGCAACTTCCCACAGCCATTAACCTCTTAACCCCACCTGAACCGAGCACATTTTCTCCAGTTTGGCTTACCCAAATCTAAAATCTTCTTGAACAAAACGAGACAAAACGAGACAAAAAAGCAACAAGAAAATAACAGAAAAGTGACAAAAACACGATGAAAAGAAATGTCAAAAAAAGGTTGCGACAACACGGCAACAAAAAGCAAGGAAAACAATCTGTTTAGATCAGTTTTGCAGGCCTTAGCTTTCAAATGATGCGTTGCACTGGCCTCTCGGCTGTAAGCTGCAGTCCAGAAGCTTTTAGATTTGGTTAAAGCCGAACAGGAGAAAATGCAGTCGGTTCAGACGGGTGGTAAGAGGTTAAAGGGATATTTCAGGATTTTTGACATCGGGCCTCATTTCCTAGTTATCCAGAGTGTTGTTGATGTCTGGAGATATTTTTTTCTTAAAGTCATGCAGTTCTTATATTTGAAGAGTCTAGTGGCGCTAGGCTAGGGCAAGGCTAAAGCATTTCTATGGTATCAGTTAGCCTGCATTAAAAACAGTCTGACCCACTCCACAGTGCACCTGAGGTAAATCACTTATAACACCAGACTAACCATATACATGTCTGTGTCGATAGAATAATTTTAACCATTTTGCATTTAAAATAACTTATATTTGAGCAGCATCAGCTTCGTGGCTGTAAGCTAACGCAGCGGCGGAGTGATCTGCGAGAAAATAGTCCCTCAAAATGCGGTAATTCATGTGATACAAGGTCAGTTATATTTCAAACATTATTCTATTAACACAGACATTTATATGGTTAGTCTGGTGTTATAAGTGATTTACCTCAGGTGCACTGTGGAGTGGGTCAGACTGTTTTTAATGCAGGCTAACTGATACCATAGAAATGCTTTAGCCTTGCCCTAGCCTAGCGCCACTAGACTCTTCAAATATAAGAACTGCATGAATTTAAGAAAAAAATATCTCCAGACATCAACAACACTCTGGATAACTAGAAATGAGGCCCAATGTCAAAAATCCCGAAGTATCCCTTTAAAGAGGAGTGGCCCAACATCCTCAACTCTATGACGAGATGTGCTCCAGTGTGTGGGCAAATGGTCCTTTTATTTATATATTATAGTATTTGGGGTCTGGGTTTATTGCGTTTATAGAAAACAGTTTTATGTCTTTGAGTTCACGCCATGAACAATGAGAGCAAAACCACCGTGTTGCATTTAGATGTTTGTTCTCAATCTAGATAGAGATGTAGCTCATATCCACATCCGAGCGTTTTTATCTGTGGCGAGGGAGAGATTTACGGATGAGGGGATGATGTGATTGACACAAAGGGGAATCATTGCAGGAGGCCACGTCGACTGTGGCCGGCGTTAGCGTTAGATATGTAGGTTATCTGTGCGCGCGCGTGTCGATGCACACAACAGATAACACAACACACAACCTTCCAGTCTCACCACAAGAGCCAGTGTTCATTCTGACATGTTTCACTTTAGTTTTAGTCTGATTTGTTCCTTTGGCGCTGGATTTTAATGATATGAGGCTCTTTCAAACGGAGTCACTGGACGTTCACTTGTTTTTAGTCCCTTAAAACAAAACTGTCTAGAGATTATATTCATAATTTTAGTCTCATTAACCATTTTTATTTGGCTTTAGTCTCATTTCAGTCTGCAGAATATGACTTAGACTAAAATGATGACAGAATGTTTTAACACATCGATTTTTTCTATTGCAACGAGGGCTTGAATCTTAATTTTTTTCTTTGAGAACCTAAAACAATATTTGACTAAAGACATTTAAAAAAAGAACACAATTTGTTTGCTTGGACCCTGCAGGGACTTTGTCGCTGTTTAAAGTGGATTCCACACATTAGACACAATTTTTACTAAAACATAGTTAATACAATTATATTATAGATTTTGCCAAAGATTCAACACAGTTTTCTTTAGTTTGGCCATTGTTGTGATGTTTATATTTTCATTTCCTTCTTGGACACGGACAGGAAGGGACATAGATGAAGGCAAACAATTTAAAACTGTTGCCGTGCAACCATGTTAAGTCAATGGGAAATGAGTGAGTCAAACTGCTATGTTGCCTTCTTCTATGTAACTTCCTGTCAGCAGCTTAAAAATTCTAATAAAAATCCTTTTCTGCCCAACATTTCTTCATTAAAATAAAATGATGATTATGCCACTAAATAAGTCATATTTTCAAAAGCATTAAAACCTGTCATATGCACTTCAGGTTTTAATGCTTTTGAAAATATGACTTATTTAGATGGATTACATCAGTTTCAAGTTCATCAGTTGCATAGTTATCATTTTTTTCAGTGAAGCAGCAATTTTAAGAAATGTTGGGCAGAAAAGTTATTTTTATTTGAATTTTTAAGCTGCTGACAGGAAGTGACATAAAGAAGGCAACGTAGCAGTTTGACTCATTTCCCATTGACTTAACATGGTTGCACGGCAACAGTTTAAAATTCTTTACCTTCTTCGATGTCACTTCCTGTTGGTGTCCAATAAGGAAGTGAAAACATAAACATCACAAAAATGGTCAAACTAAAGAAAACTGGGATAATCTTTAGCAAAATCTTAAATATAATCGTGTTAACTGTGTTTTAGCAAAAATGGTGTCAATGTGTCATATGCACTTTAAGGATTGATAAAATGGATACAGCAGCTTTAACAAAGTGAAAGGTTTAATTTAAAGGGGAAATATTTACAAAGTTGACAGGGGAGGACTTAGCCGAGCTAAGCTCCTCCCTGTGGTCTATATCTGGACTGCCGGGCTGAGCTGAAACTTTAGTGCGCTGACGAAGCCTTTTGAATGAAGAGGCGAAACGTTCGACACTTCAGCTACAGAGTACAGAAGATGAGTCGAGAACCGTCATCAAAGTTGACATTGTTTGAGCTTTTAGCAATGTAATAACTGGTCAAAAACAGACCTTGAGTAAATATTTAGTAAGTATTTTGGGTAACTGTTCTAGTCTGTTGTTCAGCAACATGTGCCCAAAGATCAACATCCTGAATGACCAGGTTATTCCATCAATGGATTTGATCTTCCCTGATATTCAGAAATGACCATGCCAGGATTCATGGGGCTCACGTTGTGAAAGAGTTGATCAGGGAGCATGAGATGGATCGGCCGCCACAGAGTCCAGATCTCAACCCCATTGAGAATCCGCTTAAGACCTCTCCACACACAGAAGTCATTTTTATTTTTGAAGCGTAAAATATCAATGCTGAGATGCACAAAAACAGGTTCAAAGCCAGACTCATTGGTGATATTTCCACTTTAAACCGACAGCCTCAGCCCCGACTTTGTCCCGCTCTCACAAAAGAAGCATTTGCTCTGAATTTGCAGTAAACTCTCCCTGTGCAGCTGCCCCTTCAGCCTTATTTACCTGCTCCAAATCACGCCCCACATTTACAAGTCTCGGGGGAATAAAGGCCACTCCAGTGTTTGTGATTTGTATGTCGGTCTGAGCGGAGCAGTGGGGTGAGAGCTGTCGTTTCCGATCACGGCTCGGAGTGTGAGCGCTGGGTGAGTCGCACTGTATCTGTACCGCTCTAAGTGCTGCTCATAAATGGACCAAAAGAGCTTCTACTTTGTTCAGGTTTACTCGCTTTCCAGGCGTGTCCATGTGCAATCTCCCAATCTGAATGTGTGCAATCTGAAATCGAACAATTATGGGATAAGATTTGGGCTGCACTTTATTGAATATTGCAATTTCTTCTCACATCTAGTTTGTAAAGGTTTTGTACATAATAAAACCCGACAGAGGCAGGAGATGTTGTTGTTTGCAGAGGACATGATACGTATGCCCTGTTTTTTGGGGAAACTATTATTGCGATATTTTATCAGAATCAGAATAGGTTTTATTGCCATTGTTTGAGAACAGGTTCACAAACTAGGAATTTTTCTTGATGCGGACGTGCAACATAAAACATATAACACAGAGTTAAGATAAAAATAAGCTATAAACTATAAACTATAAGGCTTTAGGGGGCATGCATAAAGAATATTAGATAAATGAGATACAAATAAAAAGTAAAATATGGTAAGACAACAACAATTGACATAGAACAACAGTGGGATTATACGCATCCATTTCAACACAGCAATAGTTCTAATACAGACCTGGCAAATTACGGCCCGCGGCCACATCCGGCCTGCGAGATGATTCAATCTAGCTCCTGACCTGTAGGGCATAATTCCTGAGTATGTCAAAAGTCTATAGCCCATTCCTTTGCGGAGTTATGATTTTTTTAAAGAAATTACCAGAATGCTCACTCCAGCCACTAGGGGGCTGCTTAAATAAAAATAAAAGGAAAGAATTCCACACATGTCCAGCAGAGGCCACTGACATGATACGAGGTCAGGAAATAAACAACACATTGGCTACAGTCCTGTCCGGCTCATTATTATTCATTTATTGAAAAAAGTTTCCTCAATAGTATTTTCCCAATCAAAACATATTATTATTATGGAGCTTTTGTTTTTTTTGAAATTTACTTGGAAACCCCTGTTATCGCTTCACTTCCCACAAACATTTGAAGGAAGCACTGAGGAGCTTTCAGTGCGATGGTAGAAGTTAACAAGTGTAAGAAGTTGAATATCCTAAATAACGATCCTTGGCTTGATATGGCTAAATATTTACAGAAAATAATAGTCCTACTAAATACCAGTATCAGATATTCAAAATACACAATTTAGTGTAATGTACAATTGGATAAAGTTGCAGAATAAGTTCGAGTTATTGTTTGTGCGGCCCTCCGACTCATTTCAGGCTTCTTTTGTGGCCTCTTATGAAAATTAATTGCCCACCCCTGTTCTAATAGGTTTGAACAAAACTTTTCTTTCCAGCAAATTGTCTCAAAATAAGACTTTAAAGCAGTACTAAGTAAGGTGTTTACATTAATAAATCCTTTCCGTAGTCCCTCTGGGGTAATACAAGTGTTAATGGATGATTGGAGGGTCTTTCATCTCCCCCTGGTGTCTCTGGCCAGAAAACCATGCTTGCAACTTGACTGCCCGGAGCACCAATACACACTAATAGAATCACGGAGAAGAAGCTAACAGGCTAACGGGCAAAGCTAACTGCGGGCTAGCGCCACTTTAAACAGTATTTACAGCCAAGTTTGAGTGAATTTTTATTTTTTTTATATTTCCATTGTATAACTGGATGTACAACACCCTCTCTCCCTTCACCTTTTCTGTCAGCGTAGTATTTACTCTCCAAGACATTTAATAAGTTAAAAAATCGTAACTTGCTAACCTGCAGTTACGCTTATGGCCTCTAGGGGCAAGAGTTACTTAGTACTGCTTTAAGAAATACTAAATCTGGATAAAAAGAAGGCTAAAGGGAATAGATACAGTCAATGGCCACACATGGTTACAATCGAGGGGAAAAACATGGAGGATGAAGAAAAATCTCTTTTCAATAGCGCAGTATCTGAATGATGTCACTGCTGATAACGCACCCCCACAAAAGTCTCGTATGCGTCGTACAAACACTGACCACGAATAGTATACCACTGATTACTGGCACATTTACCCCACTTTTATCATGGACACTTGAGAAAAGAATGAATCACTCCGACGCTGACCATAGCTACAGTGCTTTGTTTTCACCATTATTCTGTGGTTTAAGCGGCTATTCAGCTGAAACTGACACGGAAATGCTATTTGATTGTAGTGAGCGCAGTGGAAATCAATGGAGTCACACAGAGTGTTTTTGTTCCGAATATAATGAGATATGGACGCATGCACGGTCAGTCGAGCTATTTTCTGCCCAATCGGGAAACCAGACACAGCCCTAATAACGTACTTCTCCACAACGTTAAAAGTGCTGAATTATAGATGCGTCTTCTACCAAATAAAGATACAGAGACCTGGAGAGGGATGAAGTGGTGGGCCTTGAAAACCGCGGTCATTAAGCCTCTTCTAAAGAAGAGCAGCCTTGATCCCAAGGTACTGAACAACTACCGGCCCATATCAAACCTACCGTTTTTAGGAAAAGTCCTAGAGAAAGTAATATATCAACAGCTCACTTACTTTCTCCTATCTAACAATCTGTTTGATACTTTCCAGTCAGGATTTAGGCCCCACCACAGCACTGAGACAGCTCTGATCAAGGTGACAAATGATATCCGTATGAACACCAATGCAGGTAAGGTCTCAGTTTTAGTTCTGCTGGACCTGAGCGCTGCCTTTGACACAGTGGACCACGGGATCTTACTTCACAGGTTAGAAAACTGTGTGGGAATCTCTGGTACTGCTCTAAACTGGTTCAAGTCCTATCTCGAGGATAGGATGTACTTTGTCGAAATTGGCAACTGTGTCTCAGACAAAATTTCCATGACCTGTGGAGTCCCCCAGGGGTCAATCTTGGGACCCCTCTTATTCAACTTGTACATGCTTCCATTGGGTCAGCTAATAAACAGCAACAATGTGTCGTACCACAACTACGCAGATGACACTCAGATCTACGTGTCACTGACGGCAGGTGAACATGGGCCTGTAGATACTCTCTGTCACTGCATCGAACAGATCAGTTTGTGGATGCAAAACAACTTTCTCCAACTAAATTCAGACAAAACTGAGATCATTGTCTTTGGCCCACAGATACAAAGACAAAGTGTTATCAGTCACGTTGAGTCTCTCGCTCTGAAACCAAAAAATCAGGTTAGAAATCTAGGAGTAATCATGGACTCAGACCTGAACTTAAACAGCCACATCAAAGCAATAACATCATCAGCTTTTTACCATCTGAAAACATTGCTAAGATCAGAGGAATAGTGTCAAAACCAGACTTAGAGAGACTCATCCATGCATTTGTCTCCAGCAGGTTAGACTACTGTAACGGCTGCTCACTGGCCTTTCTAAACGAGCTGTTAGAGCTGCAGAACATCCAGAACGCTGCTGCTCGAGTCCTGACAAGAACCAGGAAATACGACCACATTAGTCCAGTGCTCCGGTCTCTGCACTGGCTTCCTGTCACTCAGAGAATAGAATTTAAAACGCTCTGCTTGTGTACAAGTCTTTTCATGGTTTAGCACCAAAGTCCATCTCTGACATGTTAGAGCCGTATGAACCATCTCGGCCCTGAGAACTTCAGGGAGGGGTCTCCTGGTGGTTCCCAGAGTCAATAATAAACACGGTGAGGCTGCGTTTCAGTTTCATGCAGCTAAAATCTGGAACAGTCTTCATGAGGATGTGAGACAGGCCTCAACTCTGACAATGTTCAAATCCAGGCTGAAAACAGCTCTTTTTACCCGTGCATATGAAAACTGAAAGTATTTTATCTGCACTCTTGCCTTTTACTGTCATTGATTAACTTTATGTTGATGTTTTATTGATTGATTTTATCTGTTTTCTTGTAATTTTTTCTGCAACTGTGAAGCACTTTGAATTGCCTTGTGTATGAATTGTGCTCTACAAATAAACTTGCCTTGCCTTGCCTTGCCTTCAATGGCCCAAATCTCTACACATAACAGGAAATATTAATGTTAGCTTCATGCTACATGCTAACGTTAGCTTCGCGTGACAGTTTTTCACCCCTGGGGGAAAATCTGCAGTGTCAGAACATTCATGAGGACCAGATTTTGACTTGACTTTATTGGTTTGTGCTAATTGTGTATGTCTGTCAGAAAAAAGGAAAAGTGAAAAATAACCATTTCCATGTCACACTTCCTTCCCCTCGCTAGGCAACGAAATCATAGAAATGGCTTTTAGCTCTGAGCCTGTTCCTAGACATTTTGTTCTCTGTCGAATCCCGGACCTGATTTAAATCGAACGTCCATCCCCATACAATTGAATAGGGAAGGCAGGAGTAATACTAATATATGGTGAGGTATGTTTTGTCCTTTTCATGGCATTTATATAATTTATTTGGATTCTTTATCATTAAAGCAGTACTAAGTAACTTGTTTACCTTAATAAATCTTTCCGTATTCCCTCTGGGGTAATACAAGTGTTAATGGGATGATTGGGGGGTCTTTCATCTCCCCCTGGTGTCTTGGGCAGAAAACTAGTAGTAGCTAACAGGCTAACGGGCAAAGCTAACTGCGGGCTAGCACCACTTAAACAGTATTTATAGCCAAATTTGAGTGAAAAAACAATATCTCCATTGTGTAATTGGATGTACAATATCCCTCTCTCCCTTTGTCTTTTCTATCAGCGTAGTATTTACTCTCACGGACAATTCATGAGTAAAAAAACGCAACATGCTACGACACCTGCAGTGGCGCTTATGGCCTCTAGGGGCACGAGTTACTTAGTGCTGCTTTAACATCTTATGAGATGATGTTTAGTGGCCACTGGATGTGGATCCGACCCATAAAAAGTAGAAACATAACTGATTTTGATGTAGCATTTAGCTCAGAGGACACTTTTAAATGCTAATGTGTATCGAAAGTATAATCTAAAAGGTCTGTACTTTCATTAATGATTTCTAACGAGGCTTTGACCTAAATGTGGTCGATGGTTGATCTGGATTATTCATAATTTGCAGTGTTTGATGGCTAATGCTAACGGCTATAGTAAAAATACATTGAGCAGGCTAACAAACTCTGAAAAGTTGCCAGAACTAGCCGACTTGCTAACTGTCCGCTTACATTAGGATCTAACGCCGCTTGTCCTTTTTATTTCCATTGGCAATGCACCTAGTATGACGTGTTGCTGTCTCTATTGATTAAAGCTGAACTTTTGCACATTTTAAAGTTATCACGTGTTAAGTTTACTGGATAATGTTGCCGCTTTAGTGCGCGCCAAACACACTGGCAGATTTCCAAACATTGAAACCGTTATCTGTAAGACAATTAGCCCGTCGTACTGTTGGACAAATTGTTTTTTAATGAGCGACAAGATGAATTTGACACAGAAAATAACCTCTGGCCTGCAAAATCCAATAGTCTATTAGCAGCTTTAAGCCCCTCCTGAAACAAGGAGATCATGTTTGAGACGGGTTTAACCGTATCACGATTACAGAGAATCGTAAAGACATGAAAATCGAGGTGATCGATAATAAAGTCAATACATGCAGAATATAGAAGTAGAGGTGACTGCTGTCTACTTTGGAAAGAGCAAGAGCACAAATGGCCGGGTGCAGGCTTTCTAGAGTTTGCCATATGTAGAGGAGTAAGGAAAGACGACAGTGGCACAGAGAGTAGAGCGGGTTGTTCAGTGATCAGAGGGTCAGTGGTTCGAATCCTGCAGGTGTGTGAATGTGAATGAGAGTATGAATGGGTGAATGGTTCCTTGATGTAAATAAATAGATTACTATTACTATATCGAATTATCGTTCAATAAATGGCAGGTAAACAATGCATTTTTGGGCTTAATATTTATCGTCTGTACGTTTATTCGCCTTTTCCCCCCATTTTTCTAATGTAATACTTTACCCAAAGTAAGTTGTGTTTCATTGCATAGTTTCCTGCCTGAATATATCGAACTTTACATTTAGTTATTGTGACAGGCCTTTACATTAGACACTAGAAACTTTACATGAAGGAACCGTTCACGCTACAGGCAAGGTGGGTGAAGTGTCTTGCCCAAGGACACAATGACATGTTTATCTATCAAGGGTAGATAGATAAACATGAGGACACACAAAAACATGAGCAGAAGTGTAGTGTAAGAATCGACTTTTAGGCAAGGCAAGTTTATTTATACCGCACGTTTCATAAACAAAGCAACTCAATGCAGCTCTGCTTGTTTCAAGCCTCTTCTCGATCCAGCACCAGACTACATGTCAGACATGTTAGAGCAGAGCCGCCTAAAGTGCGGCCCGGGGGCCAAATAGGGCACTCAGACCAATTTTGTATGACCCACAGGTTTCTTGTTTTATTGGCACATATTTTTACTGCAAGTTTAATAATTGTATGCAATTAAAACCTCAAAAACTAACTGTGTTGGGTTAAGTTACTTTAAAATTGCATACAGTATATTTGTATTACATATTACTGTTTCAAAAGATAAGATAAGCCTTTATTGATCTCACAATGGAGAAATTCACTTGTTACATCAGCTCTCAGAAGCACTCAGGGTGTGCAAAATGGACAGGAAATGTGCAAATTAAATAATAAATATATACAATGAATAGAAAAGCTGAAGGGGCAAAAGGTATAAACAATAAAAAATAAAAAAATTAGAGCAGAGTTTACAGTCCTAGTGCAGGTGGTTGATAAAGTGACACTGATACAGAGATTATTGCACATAGGTTTTCATAAACATGTAGCTGAGTTACACTCTGAGTTACTTTTGGCAAAATATAAACTGAAATAGTAATAATATCACAGAACAAAAGTGCAGTTGAAGATTCACTTTCCCCCATTCTCTCGTGTTTTGTTTTCACGACTTTAGCAACTACAGATCTTATACACCAGTGTTCAACTGGATTTGGTGCTGCATTTTATTTAGTTTGGCATTTCAATACAAACCATTTAAATGCACTTGTAAGTTGAGTTACTTACATTGTATTGACTAATATATTACTTATATATTATCTGAATGACACTGGAAGGATTCTGTCTGCAGTGTTTATCTTGATAATGTTTCTTGATGTTTTATTTGTCTTCAAAGTGGACAGTTTTGTAAATTGTGTTCTATAAATACACTTGCGTTGTTCATTTCCTCTGATATCAAACGGTCGACAGAAGCCAGATCGAACCTATGATTCCCGTGGACTGACTAAGCGCCACAAACGGCCTGTAAATATGTAGTTTTTTATGTAATATTTCATCAGAAAACGCCCTTCTGTGTTAAACAAAGGGAGGCCTGGCGCTCGCAGCCTCTGCCCCACATTTTAACAGGTCACTGGGCGCTCCGCGTCTCACGCCCAAATATGGAAATATGACGAGGATTACGGCGAGGAGGGGGCGGGGCATGGACCGAAGCCACAGGACGTCTGTTTGAAGCAATGCAACAGAGATGTTTCAGTTTACAGCTTAACATCATCATTAATGTGAGAGGGAACCAGAGGCCTGTCACCAGAACACAATCTGAAGCTCCATATACTGAAGCAGGAAAATACTGTGATAAACGATATTAATGACGACCTTTTTAAAAGAAACAAACTCTAAAGCTTAAAAATGACAGAAAAGGCTTTGTTCGAAAAGTACTTTCTCTTTAAATGCCCAACAATAAACATGGAATACAATGAAGCACAACTTACTTAGGGTAAAAAGTAAAGTACGACGTGAGAAAAATGGTGAAAAAAAATGCATATACATGTACATTTAGCCCAAAAACGTATTGTTTATTGAATTTATAGCAATTATCATGACAGCCTTAGAGACATTTTTTGCAAACACAACCTAAAATAAACAGAAATGAAAAGAATTACGTTTTAGTCCAGATTTTCCTCGTTCAGTTGCATCTCAGCCTTGTCACTATTTCTATACAGCAAGTCTTGTTTTGACACATTTTGACAAAGACAACAAATTGCTTCAAGTCAAATATCTCGAGACAGTTTTGAATACAGCAACAACAACAACAAAAGTCAGACATTATTTACATTCATTTAAATATACTGTACCACCCTTTTTAACATCTTACAGAACGTGTTTTTTGGTCAACGTGCTTTGTAATGTTACAGCAAACAGTGAAAGGAACGTTTAACTACTGTATAATGACAGAGTCAAACCAGTGCTCAGAGTCTGTCGCTCTTTATACTTTCTCTTTAGGTGGAGGGGGCTCATTTCAGCTCCTGTGCAGTTATTCCGGAACAGAAACTCATGATGTTTGTATGAAATGTTTTCTTTATAAACATCTCTACACCTATAGGTTTGTTAAGTGTGACGTCACAGCTGTACTTCCGGGTCCTGGCAGACGGGCAAATATGCGAGAAAAAACATAAAAAACTCTTCAAACAACCATCAATATTTCTGAAACTCAACAGTTACTGAAGCTACTTATTACTCAGACTCATTAGCCAAAATGCCGCACCTACTGCTAACAAAGTAATATTTACTAAAGTCGCTACTTCCGGGTTAGCGTAGCTGCTGCGCCGTTAGCATTATTCTCCACTAACCCGGATGTAGCGATTTTGGTAAATATTACTTTTATAGCAGCAGGTACAGCATTTTGGCTAATGGGCCTGATACATAAGTATGTTCAGTAACTCTGTTGAGTTTCAGAAATATTGATTGTAGTATTAAAGAGTTTTTTGTAGTTTCTCGCACATCTGCGGACCCGGAAGTAGAGCTGTGACGTCACCACTTAACAAACGTATAGGTTTTTAACCGAGCACATTTTCTCCAGTTCCAGAATCTTAAAGGTTCTCAACTCGAGCCTCATTTGAAAGCTAAGACCTACATGACTGATCTAAACGGATCTTTTTCCTCGTGTTGTTGCCGCTTTATTGTGGCATTTTTTAGCTTTTTCTGTGGCTTCTTTTTTTAATTTTTTTATTTTTTTATTTCAACTTAAAACCATACATGAAAGGACAGGGACAATAGACATCAACAAAGCATAAAAAACAAAACAAAACAAATACACATACAAACAAACACACACATACACACACATACCACATTCTATGGAATGTACATGTTCTTTAAACTTAAATCAAGGGAATGTAATAAGTAAATATTGAAAAAGACTAAACAATACAAACTAGAAAATATGAATGAATACAAAAACAATAAAAATAAATAAAAAAAACATTCAGACTACATTTTGAAATATGTTAGACAGGGAAAAATGGGGAAAAAATAACTAAATCAATAGTAACAACAGAAAAATAAAATATTACTATCCAGTAGATATCCACTCTATCAATCTGGACCACCGTTTTTCATGAAGATTTTTTTCTTTTTCAGATTTTAGCATACACCCCTCAACTTTGTAATAATATTCAATATACCGCAAAAAACTTAACATGTTTAGTGGCTTCTTTTTTTATTTTTTATGTTGATCTTTAGCCACATTTTTGTCCCATGTTTGTCACTTTTTCCATCTCATTTTGTCACTTTTTTGTGGCTTTCTTTAGACTTTTTTGTTGCATTTTGTAACTTTTTTTGTATGTTCTTTCATTGCTTTTTTTCTGCCGCTTTTTGTCACGTTTTGTTTACCCTCTTGTGGCTTTTTTGTTGCTCTCTCGTCACATTTTGTCACATTTTCATTGCATTTTTGTCACTTTTGTGTGCCTGTTTCTGAGGCTTCTTTTGCCACTTTTCTGTCGCATTTTCACCCTCGTTTACGTCTCTATTATGACGCTTTTTTTTCCCAAAAGCAAACTGGAGAACATGTGCTCGGTTCAGGTGGGGTTAAGAGGTTCATCTCCACCTTTCCACTTATTCAAAAACTAAACAAGATCCGAAATCTGGAAAATAAAAATAATCTGTGTAACTAACATATCAACATACAGTAATAAACCTGTTTAGATTGAGGCCATTTTTAAACTTGCGACACATGTTTCCCTCACGTAACAGCAGAAGTTTCAAATTCATATCCCTGCGTTTATTCTTGTTTTCCTCGTTGGCCCGCAGCGTCTCAAGCCGCTGAGATGAAGAACGTGCTTGTGTAAAGATCTCCCGGCTGCATCTTTTCTCTCTGAAATGAATAAATGAGAAGTGCGAGCCGGCGGGCGGGCGGGCGGCGCGCGTGTGAGCAGCCTGCAAATGGAGCCGCCGCAAAATGGTACCTTCCCAACCCTTTCCTGACGACGAGCAGCCATCTTCTTACTCTCTGTTATCGGGACGTGAGAGCGAAACAAAAAAAAACGCACCAAAGAAAAACAGAAGAAGAAGAACATGATATTTTTACGCGAACGGGGTGATGTCTTTGTCGGATGAAGGAGAAGAAAGGGTGCGGGGGGGAATGAAGGGGAATAAAACATGCGACGGGAGGGAAGGGAGGAGGAGGAGAGTAGACGATGTAGGAGACGATGTAATGCTCTGCTGCAGTTGCCATGACGACGCTACGGGCAAAGTGGGTCAGGCAGTGACTCAAGCGGCGGCAGGGAGAGAGAAAGCGATGCAACATGGAGGGACAGGGAGCGCAGAATGGTGACGGATCTGACGAGTTTGGAGACGGGACTCGGGACAGAGCTCTGGATCGGGAGATGAGAACAGGAATCCACTGACACTCCAACAGTATCAGAAAACTGAGAGTCTGTGGATAGACCAGCGCCACATCCCGAGTTCGAGCCTGATTTGGGTGAAAGAAACTCGTACAGAATCTCCTGGTCTTTTCTCGTTCAATGGAGAAAATGGCATCTTATCAAAATCTTTGCAAAATGGCTTGAAAAGTGCTTGAATGAAGAGATTTAATGCAGGTTTGGAGCAGGTTCGGACCGTCTTGGGAAGAGATTGCCAAGGGAACAAGCTTTAATTTGCTTAAAATAAGATCATTTACTTGTACACTTACAATAAGACAAAAACCCTTTAAATGAGACAAAAAGTCCAAGGCAACATGAATCGTTCTTGCTCTGTTGGCAATAACCTACTCGAAATCAGCACAAATTCGGATAATTCAAACACTTTTAAGTCATTTGTCTAAGATAATATGGCATTTTTACCCAGTGTGTCTCACAAACACATCTGTTCACTGTTAAAAGACGATTGGGATGTATTTTGAATGTTTATTGATCGCTCTCTACTACGATCATCATAACTGGGGAACAGCGCCACACGGTGGCCGCGTATCTACTCCATAAGACGTACAAGTCTATTGCCAATTCACAAGTAATCTTGCCCTTTGTGACTTCTTTAATTGGTCAACTCTCAGCCTGATTAAGCATGCTCCGAATTAGGCCTAATTTATGATTCTCTGAGTCTCAGAACACACGCTAACGTTAGCAATAGCAGCTAGCTTAGCAGCTTAACAGTAATATAAAGGGACAGAATAAACGCTGTAGTTATAATTACATTATAACCACAAACAGCTGACATGAAATGATCACAGGTTCAGCTGCTACACTTAAGGCAGTGGCGTGTCCAGACATTTTCCTTCTGGGTGGCCCAGGGGTGGCACGTGGTTTTGCTGGGGTGGCACGAGGACTGGGGTTTTGAAGCGCTTTTTTTAAAATCACTTTTCATCACTATTTTTAAACATGGGTTTCCAATGACATCACGCATAGTTCCGGCCGCCATTTTGAATACCCAAGTAGAATTATGTAACAAAATCTCTATTCGGGATGAAAAGGAAAGACAACTGATTGACAGTGGCATTTTTTCAAGAAGATAACAGTAAAAACACGGCCCCAGAGACGCACGTTTATGTGATATAACCAACAAATGTGGCACAGACGTAGCAGCTCTGTCTGTCGAGCTACAGCAGGATTTACTAAAGATCTGCTTCACTCCTCAGACTAAACATCAAAGTGGAAACAGAAAACCTTTCTCTGTGATTTTTACAGTTTGTCAAGTCAACAGAGTCTCAGTCTGAGTCAGTGTTTAAGCTGCTCAAGACGTTAGCATGCTACCGGTTAGCAACTGTCATCAACTAACTGTCAATGGCTTCAACACAATAAACACATGTGTGTCTGACATCTATGAACACTGAGGAAATACTACAGTAACAGCTTAGCTCTGACCTCTGTCACATGTTGTATCCAAGGCTAGATGTTTGTGGTTCAGGGCTTTCTCTTGGAGATGTCAGGGCTGAGCTGTTGAAGCTAAAGGCTAACTGGAAGCATGCTAACGTCTTGAGCAGCTTAAACACTGACTCACTGGTTTCTTCACATAAACACATAAATCTTCATGAGCAATGATTACGACATAAAAATGCCACTGTCAATCATTTGTCTTTCATTTATACCCTGAGTGGAGATATTGTTACATGTTGTAGTGCTGCATAATTCTACTTTGGTATTCAAAATGGCCGCCATAACAACAAAAGTCACATGACTGAAAGGCATGTATAGTCTGAGGAATACCAAATTAACAATTTCAGGTTATTTTACACTTAATTTAATGAATTGTATGTTATGTGTTGCATAAACATAGGCAGGCAAAAGCAGCACAACACAATTTGAAACAAATGGCACTCAATATTTCTGAGGTGAAATGTCCACTGGACCAACCAAGCAAAAATCGAATTTTGTGATTGTGAAGGTCTTATATCTGCCCATTCATTTCACCCAAAAGAGGTTTCTCCCATCTATAGACTCAGTCATGACAGATATAACGATAAATCAGGTCCATTTTGTCTTTTCCTGGACTGACTGTTTACAAGTGGTTGTCGTCTCACTCCCGATATTCTGTCTTATTCTTATCGGATTATAACTTGTTCTAGTTGACCAGAGCATGAGCGTGAAATCTCCATAGATGAAATCCAAACGCCGTGACATCATCCAAACCCAGCAGTGCCGCGATTAGGACAAACATGAAAAATAAATCAGCATCGGCCTGAGCTTCTTCAGCGTAAATTATAAATGAAGCCACGGTTCCCCAACCGTTCAAACCCGTTCTTGCCAGATACAAATTTAGAGTTTTTAGGGCCGCTAAATGTTTCATCATCTCAGAATCCCAAAAGATGCCATTTTTAGTGGTGGTATGGACGTCTGAACGTGCACAGTTTGAAGCAGATTTTACATTTTATGGCATTAGTTATTGAAGAGACAGTATTTTCCAAAGCTTCCAAAGGACTTTTAACATCTTTTCCAATTCTGCAGCGTCTCGGAAGCTTTTTGACTGCGTTTTTACTACGTTTGATCGATAACTTTGCACAAATCTGCCTCTTGTTGATCGATTTAATAAATAATGATATTGCTTGACTATTTTTATCCAAAAACTAGGCTCTAAAACAATTGCTTTTCTGGCAATAGAGAATTTGTGCGTTAAAATGCATTTGGCTCAAAGCTACACTGGAAAAGATTGCATACCATCTTAAAAAAATTGCTTAAAAAGTGCTTGGATTAAGTCGTTATGCTACTTTGGAGTTTCCACTGTATTGTCATTTCTTCCCTAAAATGATTATTTTTCCGGTGCACAACATTTGGACATTTTAGTAATGTTCTGCATATGTGCAGCGTCTTAACCACTCGACTGTTGGCAGCACATTTATCCTGCAAACTAATTTATTTCATGGCTTTTGTGATTATTTTTCATTATTTTAAAAAATGAAATGCATTTAGTATTTTTATTATACCTTATAATCTTAGTCTATTTTGTCCTTTTTGCGGTATTTTCCTGGTTAGGTTAGGCACATGTAGGGCTGGGCAATATGGCCAAAAAAATGTTTTAATTTTTTTTTTAATTTAATTTGGACGATTATGATTTTAAAGCAGTACTAAGTAACTTGTTTACCTTAAATCATTTCCGTAGTCCCTCTGGGGTAATACAAGTGTTAATGGGATGATTGGAGGGTCTTTCATCTCCCCCTGGTGTCTCTGTCCAGAAAACCACACTTGCAGATTTTCCTGCTCCGACCCGGAGACCCAATACACACTAATAGAATCACGACGAAGCTAACAGGCTAATGGGCAAAGCTAACTGCGGGCTAGCACCACTTAAACAGTATTTACAGCCAAGTTTGAGTGAAAAAATTATCTCCATTTTGTAATTGGATGTACAATATCCCTCTCTCCCTTTGTCTTTTCTGTCAGTGTAGTATTTACTCTCACGGACATTTAAGGAATAAAAAACGTAACATTCTACGACACCTGCAGTGGCGCTTATGGCCTCTGGGGCACAAGTTACTTAGTACTGCTTTAATCGATTTGAATTGGAAATAAACTTAAAAAGGTCTCCTGATCTTTATGAAGAAAACTGTTCAGAGTGCAGACCATTTATATTTACATTCATAATATAGCCTACAATTAGGCCCACTCTGTGTGGCCTACAATTAGGCCGCACAGAGGAGCACGCTGTACAGATCGTCATTAAAGGTTTTTAGAGCCGCGATAGAACAAATGTGGACAAATGCTGTCATCTGGTGGGAGTTATGGAATCATTCACAGGAGCCAAGCTGTAGAAAAGAAACCACTAAAACAACTATGAAGTTAAGCTACATGCAAATGTTATGCTAACACCAGCTAAAGCTGCGCTAACAGTGGCTTAATGCTAATATCAGCAAAATCCCCTTTTAGCACAGCGGTATGATGCTGTGAAATATTAAATCCGTATGACCTGTGTGTCAATAGTGAGGGCTGTCCACTCTCTCGTTGCCAATCAGAGGCCAGAGTCTGTTCACGTCACATCAGACACGGGTCAGCGCTTTGGCCACAGCCAGAGGTCGGGCCAAAACCTGTACCTGGTCAGACCAGTTGGCCTGGCCTTTGTTATGGAAAGCTCGACAAAGCAGGTGAAAGAGCCATTCGGCTGACACGCGCCTGCATGTGGAAAAGAGCCTTACTGTATATCAGATTGCCACGTCAATAATCTGAGACCTCCAGAAATCAGATTATGATCAGATAGGTTCAAGATCAATACTATATAATAATTCTTCGTCCTAGAATGTTGTATATAGTGTTGCAGTAACTCGTCAAATGTGCTGTAGCTTTTGGGCGTTGGCTTTTGTTGCATTATAGAAAACCTTCTCACGGTGCGTTCGCTGTCGTCATGTTGCATCGTGTTAAATCAAACTGTTGCGGGGCTGCCGTCTGAATATCTCTGTAAAAGCCACTCCCTCCCGAATGTAGCGCTGCGCTGTCACCTATGGAGAAAATATGTCCCAGAGTTCATAGCTGCAATGGCCATTTCATAACATTACGTGCTTTTTGGCTTTGGTCATGTAAATAATATAATATAATATGATACATTTGTGGGACTCATGGGAAACCACAAGATCTCGTAAAAATCACTTAGGTTTTCCATTTCACTGAGATTTACACTTTTTGTTTCACATCTTTAAACTTCGGTTCAGTTTTAGTTATAATTTTACTATTTTAGTTCCATTTGAGCCTCGTTTTGGTCTCGATTGAGTGAATTTAAGTTGTTTTTGACACCATTTGATGAAAACAAATCACGTTTTTCTCATTTATTTTGCTACAACCTCTGGATGTGTTTAAAACTGAACATCTCGTTTATTTATTGCCCTGATGTTGGAGAGCCGTGATTGACGCCAGGTTCATGGGGCGTCAGAAACTGTGAGATTATGTTTCATCGTTAATGGCCCGCAGCACAGTCTGAAATGGTGAGTTTATTGGAGGTTACGGGGACACAAATCTGCTTCCAAAGCCTCTTAAAGGGATTTTCCTCCCGCCGGGCTCTGAAAGGGTTACAGAGCATCAGGGGGTCGTGTGATGTCGTCACAGTCACAGTGCTAACTGATCTGGGGGGGGCTGCCGGTCAAGGTTCAGCAACGCTACGAGCTGAAAGAAGGAGATCAGATGACGGCCTGAACATGCTGAATGATGAGTTTATTCCATCAATGGATTTCTTCTTCCCTGATGGTACGGGCGTATTCCAAGATGACAATGCCAGGATTCATGGGGCTCACAGAGTCCAGATCCTAACCCCATTGAGAATCATTGAGATGTGCTGGAGGAGGCTTTGTGCAGTGGTCACACTCTCCATCATCAATACAAGATCCTGGTGATGCAACACTGGATCTTTGGACGTTGCAGGAGCTTTTTGAAACAAAGCCACAACGAACGTGTGCTGTGAACAAAGTGTGTCAGGCAGTGTATTGATCTAATGGCAAGTGCGATTTTTAATAATATTGTCCTATTTGCTTTCCCACCTGGACGGGGCCGTGTCTGCGTAGGTTTTCTTCTTCCCCTAAAACATGTACAATAGATGAATAGGAGTGTTTGAGAGTGCCAGTGTGGGACGACGGAGGGAAATTAACCCAAGGCTACAATCCGGCGTGTGTGTTCTTTACATGTACTGTCCAATACAATACACGGGGGTTCGTATTCCTATACTGTAGTAATCAATAATGAATTGGAATATTTTGCCCAAAATGACTGGAAAAGGAAAGTACAAGTTCCAAAGCATTTCCAAAAGTTATTTACTAAATGTAATGTTACAATCAGTCGGACGTTTAGTGAAATGTTGAAAATTCCTTTTTGTTTTGACAAATGAGCCTCAAGCTGGAAATACAAATGTAATATTATATACACACAGCAGCTTTTAAAGTCATTAACATTGAGTTTAACTGAGTGATGCACCAAACAAACAAGGCGCCTTTGGCACAAAATAGCAAGAAAAACATTTAGTGATATTAAGTATTTTAATAGTGTCACTGTGTTTGGCAGAACTCCTGTCCACTATCAACAGTAAAAGCAGTGGAGAACAGCAGCCTCATTCATTTACATGATGTCATTGAAGTATTGCGATCTGGGCTTTCTGATGCTTTATGACAACATGACGATATTTAGCAAAACATATCGTCCAAGCGCTGTTTACAAAGTGAGGAATTTGCACCTATGGGATAAAGAATA
The DNA here is from genome assembly GCA_007210695.1 of Neogobius melanostomus. NCBI lineage: Eukaryota > Metazoa > Chordata > Actinopteri > Gobiiformes > Gobiidae > Neogobius > Neogobius melanostomus. The sequence goes on along the minus strand of VHKM01000122.1, from coordinate 4,566,312 downwards.
AATATTTAAAGTGCATATGACACATTAGACACACCTTTTGCTAAAACACAGTTAACACGATTATATTTAAGATTTTACTAAAGATTATTCCCAGTTTCTTTAGTTTGACCATTGTGGTGATGTTTATGTTTTCACTTCCTTATTGGACACCGACAGGAAGTGACATCGAAGAAGGTAAACATTTTAAACTGTTGCAACCATGTTAAGTCAATGGGAAATGAATGAGTCAAACTGCTATGGAATGTTCCTTCTTTTATGTCACTTCCTGTCAACAGCTTAAAAATTCAAATAAAAATAACTTTTCTGCCCAACATTTCTTCATTAAAATTGCTGCTTCGCTGGAAAAAATGATAACTATGCAACTGATGTAATCCATCTAAATAAGTCATATTTTCAAGAGCATTAAAACCTGTCATATGCTCTTTAATGCTGTCATTTGGGGCATGCACCTTCTGCATGTGTTTGAAATAGTAAACTGAACTAAGATAACGATAAAGATATGTTTTGTGATATTTTACTAAACCAGTTTGTCTTTTCATCAAATTGTATCAAGAAGACTTAATAAGATAGTTTAAAATGGAAGTAAAGTAGGAATATTATGACTAAAACCTTTTTGTAGGTGTTGTAATAACGTTCATTTGACGATATTTGAGAGTTTTTACATTTTAAAACAGTCATGAGTTTACTATCATTGAACACTCCCTTTTCCCGAATACCTAGCGGCTTTGATGACACTTTCCCGAGCTCTACAGCTGCTGATATATTTATTCCCTACTGTCAAAACGCCGTGCCATATCCTGCAGACATGTGTCTTCACTCTCTCCAGTTCAAAGCCGGTGTTGTGACAGCAAAGCCACCTCTATCCGTCAGAATCCTCCCAGCGCAGCCATATCATTCAATATTAATGCGCATGTAGGGAATCTCAGGAGTGAGCACCTTTACCAGAGCGCTGGCCTTTCCCCTCAATCTGAGAGAGAAAGAGAGAGAGAGATCAGCTTCATCCTGATGGACAGAAGCTAAAGCCACTATACTTTCATTACTTCACTGAAAGTACAGATCATGACCGCTCAAATATTAATCCAATGTAATAAAGGTTGCTCAGTCACTACCTAAAACTCAAAATCAGGTTAGAAATCTAGGAGTAATCATGGACTCAGACCTGAACTTAAACAGCCACATCAAAGCAATAACATCAGCAGCTTTTTATTATCTGAAAACATTGCCATGATCAAAGGTATAATGTTTGAATCAATCCATGCGTTTGTCTCCAGAAGGTTAGACTAGAGCTGCTGCACATCCAGTCCTGAAAGAACCAGGAAACATGACCATATTAGTCCAGTGCTCTGGTCTCTGCACTGGCTTCCTGTCGCTCAGAGAATAGAATTTAAAACAGCTCTGCTTGTTACTTGTAGTGAATACAAGCACTAATTACAAATGATTGAATAGATATAACCTGTAAATCACGAGCTGTCACTTCCTTATCTCTGAACATGACAGCGCGGGGGTGAGGAGAGCACCAGACTCAAATGCATTAGTTTGTGAGATCGATTCTGAGCCTCGTCGTTTTTTGTTTGTTTGTTTGTTTTTGACTGGGCACTGTGGAAATATTTCTATACATATTTTTATCACACTAGGCTTTAGTGATTATATATAAAACTGTGTTGATGTAATCTGTGCTTTAAGGTTCATTTGAATTGGGCGGACATTTTATTACTACATTGTTATTGTCTTTTCTGTTGGAGCCACTGGGGGCAGTGTGTTAGAAGGAGGAGTCAGATTGTGCAGAGGAAGTGCCGACAAGAACATTCCAAGAGCACTGATTGGTTCGACAAGGAGACGCCTACTTCCTGTTCCTATAAATTACTCTTCGCTCCCTCCTCGCTGGACAACCAAGATGTAGAGCTCCGCATAACTTTTGTTTAGTTTGTAATTCAGGGAATAAAACAATGATTATGATTTTAAAGGGGGGTATTATGTAAAATCGACTTTTTCAAGCTTTATATCATGTTATTATGTCATTCCCTCATTAAACACATGCCTGGAGTGTTGCCTTGGCTCATTCACATATTTTTGAGTAATCAGTAAAACTTAGACGGCAGCCATTTTAGGTGTAGCTATGCCTCAGTCCTCCTAGGAACGCCCCCACCTCCTGGAGATGCCTCTGGACCTTTCGTCACCAGCCGAGCCACCAACCACTGCTCCTCAGCTCAGCAGAGCCCCTCCCGCACAGTAGTGTTGTTTAGATGCCACAGCAGTGTGCTGAAGGGGGCGTGTCGGAAAGCTTCTTAAAGAGACAGAGGCCTATTTCAAGACGTTCAGTACAGCCATTTTGAGAGAGCAATTTTATTCAAGGCAGTTATTTTAATTTACTGCATATACAGACCAACAGAAGGTTACGTCATCATTGTAGTATGCTATAGACTGGTGCTATGTGATTGAAAAAGCATAATACCCCCTCTTTAATAGAATGAGCCTCCGTCTTCTGTCCATATAAAGAATACGCCGACAGCACCCACTGGGAAAAACATCAGTTGGCGTCTATGATGTGGGTTTATTACAATATCGGCTATCTGCTGGAATGGAACTTGATAGAGACGTCCGTTGTTTGCCCTGCCACAACGTCCAAGGCCTCAGGGAGCTGAGAAACCAGTCCAAGTTTGTTCACCACAGAGGTTTTCATTTATTTTATGTTGCAGACTGCTGTTTTGTTTGGAATCTGCCGATTTCTGTCCGACTAAACATGAATGTCCTGAATAAATCAGCCCTGCGCCCCTAATAAAGCGCCATCTGCTGTCATAGTTCAACACTGACACATTATACAGTTTAAAAGCGTCACGCACAGGATTATAAGCATTTTTAAATATTGGCCGGTCAACCTCTATGATGTTAGTCCTGAATCATTGTGATGTTTAACCCCCGTCTGTCCGTCCGCAGGCTGTAAGGAATGCTGCGAGCGGTGTGTGGGCTCGCTGCCCTGGGCCTCGCTCATCGCCACCATCCTGCTGTACATGGGCGTGGCTCTGTTCTGTGGCTGCGGACACGAGGCCCTCAGCGGCACCGTGACCATCCTCCAGAACTACTTCGAGGTGATCCGAGCTCCGGGAGACAACATCGACGTCTTCACCATGTGAGTATCTATGCTCTGTTTGAGTGTAGCCAACAGTGTGAACACGTGTACCAAAATGCTTCGAAGTCCAACTGTTTGGGACGCTGATTATAATGATGACATCAGTATAAGATCCCTTCACATCTTAGTTCTAACGTCAGAGTCACAAGAAGATGAAACTCACCCTTTGCGATGCTCACTTCATGACCTTTTGTTCGTTACCCATTACCCGTTACCCTTTTTCCGATACCAATACCTGAACAATACTTTTTCCGATACCTATACTAGGGCTGGGCGATATATCGATATTTAAGATATATCGATATATTTTTAAATGAGATATGGAATTAGACCATATCGCGAATATCGGGATATTTCAAAATCCGATAAGCTATTAAGTTAACAAAAAGAAACAGCTAATCTCAAGCTGATAAAAAAAAAAAAGGTTTATCTTAAACTGAGCACTTTATTTTATTATCTCTTTATATATAAATGCTGCCCTCAGAAAAAGATTGACCTATTTTATTGTATAGGCCATTTTTATCCAAGACTTTTTTTATTTAAATGTGCACCTTACGGAGCTTTGTGTTATGTTTACATTAGTGAGTTTTCAATAAAACTACTCTTATTTGGCTTTGACTTAACATTTCATTTCACAGCTCTCACTTTGCAGAAAAAATATCAGGATATATATCGTATAAATATATCGGGATATGACTTTTGGTCCATATCGCCCAGCCCTAACCTATACTAACATTTGTCATCTAGAACCATAAAACAGATTCATTATGTTAATGTATTCCTTTTCCTTCCATTTAATTTATTTTTGTATCATTTATTTGTGGTGAAAAGGGCAGAAAAAACACTTTCCACAATTTTCTTAATTGTTCCCCCAGTTTGAACCAATTATTCCCAATTTTATCATTTTCCCCAAATGTTTCCACTTTATTTTTCCCAATTTTGCCCCAATTTTCCTTAATTTTCAGTGAGCAACAGCATCAAAACTTGGATCTAAAAATGTTCGATTTTTGTCTGCACCTGCTTTCGATGCTGTTATGTTTTGTCCTGAACCCCAAAAAACAAGACAAAATTTGAATTTATTACCTTATTCAAAAACTAAACAAGATCCAAAATCCCTTTGAGCAAATCTTTTAACCGATATGTAACAAAATCAAACCAGATTCAAACCTGGCTCTGTCCGTTATTACAATTTGAGACATTTTAGGCATTTTCACACACAATGTTTGTATTTAAAAACGCAGCTTCTTCACACATGAAAAAATAAGCTTGATCTCAAATCTAAAAGCTTCTGGAAAAAAGCATCAAAACAGTGGATGAAAACGAGGATGAAAACGCAAGAAAAAGTGACAGAAACATGACAAAAAAGTGACGAAAACACAACAAAAAAACGGTGAAAACACAACAAAAAAGCTGCAAAAAATGTGACTAAACCGCGCCAACAAAGCAACAAAAAAGTTGCAATCTTTATTGTTTTTTCCACTGTTGCTCTCCAGTCATGAAGCTTTTAGATTTGGGTAAAGTCGAACTGGAGACAACGCCCTCGGTTAAGGCGGGGGGTAAGAGGTTTAATGCAGACTCCATTATCAGGCAGCAGTGGTCAAAGTATTTGATTTCGTTTCTTGAGTAAAAGTACAAATACTACTGTACAAATATTACTCCAATAAAAGTAAAAGTTACTCAGATTATTAAGAGATAAGATAAAATGGGGCTTTATTGAACTCACTATGGAGAAAGTGGAGAAAGTTGAAATACTTAACAAAAAGTACTTTCTCCTTATCGGTATAAGTGGAGAAAGTACTTTTTGTTAAGTATTTCAACAGCAAATACTTGTTGAAAATACGTACTTTTACTATTTAAAGTAAAAAGTACAGATCTTTATAAATAAGTCCTGTAACAACTTTGCAGCTTTTAAAACACAAAAATTGTGCCTCTGTACGGCAACACGACGGGGACAAACCTTCGTTCTCAGTCAGTGGCGTTTGACAGTACATCTGCACAGCGCCACCTGCTGTTCTGGAGTGTTCATCAAAAGGCTTAAATGGGGCAAAACACAGCCAAGTTTTACAAGTGTCTTATAGAAAGGAAGCAGAGTATCACATTTATCCTTTAATTGTAGTGTAGTAAAAGTCATAAGTTCTCGTACAGTACTTACATTGTACTATAAACGTAGTACTGACTTTATTTCTCCGCTTAAGGAGCAGCTTGTTTTGCTTTCTGAACATGTGGAATCAGGCCAGGTTTCCCCTTACAAATAAATGAATAAAACCCGGCTTTAGTGACTGATGTGCAGTCGAGGGCTGTCATCTCGCTCTGTGGTTTGGTCTGACTGCCAGCACTCAACCACATGGCACTCCAATCCTCACATAAACAGTAATTACATCCACTGCGTATTGACCGAGCGCCTGTGTGTGTGTGTGTGTGTGTGTGTGTGTGTGTTTGTGTGTGTGTTTGCAGCATCGACATCCTGAAGTACATCATCTATGGCCTGGCAGCTGGCTTCTTTGTGTTCGGAGTGCTGCTGCTCGTGGAGGGCTTCTTCACCACCGGGGCCATCAGGGACCTGTACGGGGAGTTCAAGATCACCGCCTGCGGACGCTGCCTCACCGCCTTCGTAAGGAACTTTCACTGTCCTCGTGATTTATGGAAGATATCGAGTTTTCAGAGGTTTTCTCACTATAGAGGGTTAGCAGGTTATATGCATGAGGGCAGGTTATATGATAGTTTGTGGGTAAAAACACGAACATCCACAAGTACTGAGTCAGTGTGCAGGATCAAAATGTTAGTTAATTTGAGTTGTTTTTACGAGTTAAAGCAGAAATAAGTAACCTGTTTACCTTAATAAATCCTTTCCGTAAGTCCCTCTGGGGTAATACAAGTGCAGAAAACCATAATTGCAACTTTCCTGCCACCGGGTCGGAGCCACCAATACACACTAATGGAATCACGAAGAAGAAGCTAACAGGCTAACGGGCAAAGCTAACTGTGGGCTAGCACCACTTAAACTGCATTTACAGCCAAGTTTGAGTGAAAAAAATTATCTCCATTGTGTAATTGGATGAACAATATCCCTCTGTCCCTTTGTCTTTTCTGTCAGCGTAGTATTTACTCTCACGGACACTTAATGAGTAAAAAACCGCAACATGCTACGACACCTGCAGTGGCGCTTATGGCCTCTAGGGGCATGAGTTACTTAGTTCTGCTTTAAAGGATCTGTATCATGCTATTTTAGCCATTCCAAAGTAAAGTATAGGCATTTATATGATATATTGTACCTCTATCACTATGGAGTACTCATTTTTGAGAGAAATATAAGTATTTTCTGGGGGTATTTTTCAAACCCGGAAGACAAGACGCTTCGATTCAGTTAACTTCGCCCCCTCTCTCCGCTCATTCCACATTTACAGTATTATAAATATAAATATCACTACAAAAGTGAAGTTACTTCACATAATGCAGTTATAAGGAGTTGACTTGTGCAACAAAGTTTCATAAATGGCTAACACACACGCTAACACACGCGCTAACACACACGCTAACACACACGCTAACACACATGCTAACACACACGCTAACACGCGTTTTGATTGACTCACCGCTCAGTCTGGCCTCCCATCATCGGGCGTTTACGTTATGGGACTCGCGTTGGTTATAAAAGTTAATCCACTTTGATTCTGGCCAAGGTTCACCAAGCATCCATCAGGTTGGTTGATAAAGTCGCTGAATCCCAGAAAGAAATTCCAACTTCTGGCGAGTTCACTCTTCTTTAGGAAGGTTGAATAGTCCTGTTCCTCTCGTAGCCAAACGCACATCCGTGACATTATCGTTGGGTAAGAAAAAAGAACAGGCGTGTCCAGAGTAGGTTAGAAAGAGCTCCGTCTTCACAAACATGACTTCTGATCGGATCCTCCGGCTGGGTGTGCATTTGTTTACTCTCCCGGGACAGCACAGACGAAGAGTCGAAGAGTTCCTTTTTTCTTTCTTTATTTCTCTCTTACAACAACAATAATGAAAAACCTGTTTTATAAATTAAAACCAGGCCGTAAGGCATTACATTACAGACGTCGAGCACTTCCGTTCCTTTGTGACGACACAACTGAACAGCTCAGTGGTTTACCAGGAGAGGGCGGAGCAGCTGCTCAGAGAGCAGGATTCAGGAGGATTACTTAGAACTGCGTGAATGAAGCCAAAAACCGCTCTGGGGGTGTTTTTGAGAAGGAAATAGCATAACAACATGGCTAAAAACTCAAAAAGTTCATTTTTGCATGATATAGCTCCTTTAAGATTTAGTTGAACGATTGACCCAGATGATTTCACTTGTTCTGAGATGTTTCTGCCTCGTTTCAATGCATTTTGTGCTTTATTTGAGATCAAAGAAAACCGCTCCAAACAAGATGAATATTCTCGGAGGGTGTGTTGGCACAGGTTGGCCGCCGCACATCTGTCAGGCTATCCCAGGACAGCGGTGGCTACATACTGCACATACCACCACCGAGTGTAGCGTGAATGCTCCTCCACCCTAAAGAACGCAGCGGCCTAAACAAGTGCCGCCGAAAACTAAAACCTTCAATTGTTTCTCGCCTCGTCAACCAACGTTCAGTGATTCCTGGAGGAGCTGAGACTAAAAATATCCTTCATGATTGTCGTGGATAAGCAGCTCTGTAGTTTGTTTTCGCTCTTCTGTCTCCTGCACTGTAATGGCTAATTTTAAAGTGACATTGTGTTTGTTATGTAACCAGGCCAAGCTTCAATGGGATATGACTAAAGGAGCCGTCCTTTTATAGCTTTGTGGCTGTGACTAAACAGTTTACAGTGTGGCAGGCTTAAGGGATAATTAGTAATACAGTCACAGCAAATAGATATAGTGTTTTAATTTATTTTATGATTTACTTTTTACTAAAACCAGCGAGGAACTGATAATCTCATCTGCACAATAATAGGTTATGTAACTAGTAACAGACCTGGATCGTAAATAAGGCTCGCTTTGCCAGATATTTTAACGTTTCTCTCCACAGCTGTACACAGGAAAACTGATCGTGACGCTACGTTTAATCATTGTGAAATGCATTACACCTTGTGCCAGGGTTGCCAGGTATCAGCAGCAAAACCTGGCCAACTTTATCTGACAAACCGCCCAAAACCCACGGATATACAGCGCGATGTATTTCAGAGCGACGATGCGGGTCAGGCCCTTTCTCTCTCTTTGCCTTGGACAAATTTGAGAGTTTGTCATGAGAAATAGAGATTTTATTTAAGGAGAAATAAGGTGAATATAGAACATTTTACATATAGTGCAAATTTCATGGGAAAATCTGGGTTTAGATTGAAAATAATTTATATGAGCTATTTCGGTTTACATTCACCAGTTCAATTTCATATCATTTAATTATACTTTAATCTATGAAGGTGACATGTTAGACACTTTATTAGGTTGATAAAGTCTAAATCCAGTGTGATTTTCATGAGAAAATCGTGTACAATTTTGAAGATATTACAGTTTACTGAATATCAGCCAGTTAAGTTAGAGCGGCCATCTTGTTTCCTCAATGAAAGAACTCATATATTTAGTTTATTTTTAAGCCTCTAAGGCCAAGATTTAATCTGAGATGATATAATGTCAAAGTACACATACAGTGCAAACTTCATGGAAAGATTTAGCAGCTGAAAATGATTTTGGTTTAGGGTCACCAACTCCTTTTCATATAATTGTAACTGTAACGTATGAAGGTGATATTTCACACACTGCATTAGGTTGAAGAAGTCTAAATTCAGCGTGAATTTAATCAGAAATTCAATATTCAATGAAGATATCACAATTTACTGAATATCAGTGAGTTTAGTTATAACGGCCATCAAGATTATTGATCTCACGATGGAGAAATTCACTTGTTACATTCAGCTCTCAGAAACACTCAGGGTGTGCAGGATAGACAGGAAATGTGCAAACAATTAAATAGTAAATAGAGGTCTCTTATATACAGTGACTACCGAAAACGTTAAGGGGCAAAAAATATAAACAGTAACAAATAAAATAAACAATGTCAGTTTTTCTTCAATGAAATAACATATTTTGTATTTAAACCTATAAGGCCAATATTTCATCTGAGGTTATGTAATGTCAAACTACACTTGTTTGACATTGAAGAAATTTCATCTCAAATGACTGACAGGACATTGCTTCAACGTTCTCGTTTTATTTCTGCTATGAAAAACAAAAGGCGATACATGAGCATAGACTGAATTAGGCTATTAGCTGCTGAAGCCTAATAGGAAATGGGGCTGGCTCCGGAAGTTCCTTTCTCTAATGGACTTTCCACTAAAACGTGTTTGCCTCTTTAAGTCGTTATTGAACACAGACTTGTCATTCTAACCTCCTCGTGTTTGTCTTAACACGCGCAACGTCGTCTTATTTTTCATTTTGCTTAGTCCATATATTCTACAAACCCACTATATTGTCAGATCTATGTAAAGCACATGCAGCGAATCCAAAACTGCATTCTTCTAAAACCAATGGAACCAATCCACAATCTACAATTTCATTCATTTCACGTGATAGATTGACACTTTTACATTTCATTTAGAGACTTGGTTTACGCCCAGACATATTTTACTCCAATTTAAACCCTCTCCTGCCTCGGTCTAGTCCTGTTTTGATCTTGATCTTTGCTCGGTGGTACTTGGACGGTCAGTTACATTTTGAGGTGGTGCTTGGTGTGAAGAGTTTGAAAACTGCTTTGCCTGAAGCCTGTGTGATTGTGGTGGAAGGTCCAGCCCAAGAGTCGATCAATAATGCATGAAACAGAGAGTCTAAAAGGCATTAGCCATTATCACGTCAATACAGCCATCATTCTGCTGTGGCATATTCTCTTTCTTAGCTTTTTTGCCTTGTTCAAATGTCCATACAGATTCCCTTTTAAAACGTATCTCATGTGTTTGGATGCTATAATAATTTCTGAATCGAGTGGAGACAGAGAATAGGAACTGTCCACTTTATACGGCTAACCTCCTCTGCAAACATCTGGAGTTTTTTTTCTTTCTGTTTGGTTATTTACCTTTTTTGTGCACACAGTGAAGAGCTTTCTAGTTCAGCCCCCAGGAGACGCTCGGCGCACACTCAGAGTTTATAGCTACGAGCTTTTCCAGAGCGAGCGCGGTGAGAGAGATCAGTAAATAATCGTCCCTGCAGCCCCTGAGGGAGACGGCGGGGACAGAGGAGGGTTACGGGCACGAGTCAGACAGTCAGAGTAACAGGCGTCTTACAATCCAGTCAGCATGTTTATACAAAGTGGGGCCCATGAGCCAAATCTGGTCCTCCAAGGGGTCGAGTTTGGCCGTGATATTGTTTTTTTGAGACGTATCTGTGCTTTGATTATTTGATGCACCACATACACTGTCTCAAGGGACAAACCCGTGTAAATAAAGGATACATTTAAAGAAAGAAAGAACAAACAATCTCTTATCATGTTGGCTCAGATGGTGGAGTTTCAGTTTCTTCATCTTTTTAAAATCTGAAATAATTAGAAGTATACCCTGCTAAGCACTTAAAGGCACGATACTTGATTTTTGTTTTTCGAGGAGTGGAATAAATGTGTCCTCCTTTAGTATATTGTAAATCCAGGCATTTGTATCAATTTCATGGACTTGCGAGCTGTGAGTGAGTGAGTGAGTGAGTGAGTGAGTGAGTGAGTGAGTGGGTTTGGTACTAGTTCCTGAGGGAGAAAGTTCTTTTGGAACAAGGCATTTGATAGGGCTGGGAAAAAATCAATTTGATTTAAAAATCGAGTTGGTAGGTTAAATCAATTGATATTGTCAAAAAATAGATTTTATTTATTTATTTATTTTTATTTTATTTTATTGCTTACGATTCGAATCAAATCGTAAATCGAGTTTTATTTTTAAAAATCGCAGATTTGGGCAAAGTAACACATACACAATCACCACCATACAATACCATTGTCACAAGTTCACATTAATGAAAAGCACAACAAAGAAAAATCCATCTCATCTCCTCCCCTGGCTACTCTTCAACTCACTGTTGAACAGTTTGACAGAGGTAGGAATGAAAGAGTTCTTGTATGTGTAACCGAGCGCCCAGGGCAGCATCAAAATAATTAGTTACCTGGTTAATAAATTAACCTATTTGTTGCCACAACGCCATCCTGCGTATAAAGCAGGAAAAAGTAGCGCCCACAGTAGAACTTAAGGCAGACAGAGGTTTGTACTGATTCGGACAGAGAGTAAGAAAATATGTATAACATTTATTTAATTTGACATTTTATGGACGAGCCACTTGAGTAATTCATTATTTTCTGTTCACTATTAAAACAAGTCCATGACAGTCCTTCTACATTCGCCATTCAACCATTTGTTCCATTGAGCCTTTGAAAAAGTGTCCGGAGTGTTAGGCCAAACCCGCCGCCACAAAGGCATGGCCAAACACCTGAGTCCGCCACTTTCTGCATGGTAGGAGAAGGGTAGAAGAAAGGGGAGGTTATGAAGAGGGGTCCGGCGCCAGCGACAAACTTCAGCTCCACATAGCTCCACAACATAAATTAAAACTATAACGCGCTACTCACGATAAATACTACAGCAGCACATCACCGGAGCTGGACGCTTTTTACGGAGATTCTAAGCTTAGCAGTCGGCTAACCAGCGCAACCCATAGTTGCTTCTTCCGGACACACGGGTGACACCAGAGGTGGGAGAGGTCAACGACCTCCCTTTTATGGGACCTGGTCTACATGATTGGCTATGCATGGGTGCGTTAAGCATACCCCACTACATTCGTATTATACTCTGCTACACTGCAAGGAGAAACTCAAAAACCCAGTGGGAGAAAAGAGAAACCTTGGGGAGAACCAAAGAAGGAGAGATCCACTCCCATGGACCGACAGGCACCTTCTTCCAAAAGTGCATGTGTGTCTTCAGGATGTGCGTGGTGTCAGGTGTCTCTTCCATTAGTCTACCCCAGGGCAGCTTTGGCTACAATAGCAGCTTACCCCCATGGAGTAAATGGATAATGAAAGTATAAATGTAGCTCGTTAAGAAACTTGTCAACACAGTATTGTAAAGTATAATACAAATGTGAGCCTTTATTAAGAATATTTGACTTGCTTTGTGTAATTTTGACTTGCCAAATAAAAACATCAACTAAAGTAGTAAGTAGTTTTGCACTTAATATAATAAGTGCAATGTTTATCTTAATTCTAATGCAAAAATACAGAAATGCCACACAGTCCACACACACATTTACATTGAGCAACATTTTTCACTGTCATCGGGGGCTAGGACTTCCCTGGAAATGAGATTCTTGATCTAAGTGGGACTTTTCTGGTTAAATAAATAAAAAAAATTATATTTGGTTGTACTGTAGAAAGTAAAAGTTAATACATGTATAAATACTGTATCTCTTTACTACCAGGCCTGACCTTATAAGGCATTTTCAAAGTGGTCTGAGCATCACCTGTAAAGTAAAGTTTGTTTTTACTTTTGCCTCGTCCTGTCCCCGTCACTCACACCCTGTCCCTCTCCTCTGTCGTCCACAGCTGATGTTCCTGGCCTACCTGTTCTTCCTGGTGTGGCTGGGCGTCACTGCCTTCACCTCCCTGCCCGTCTTCATGTACTTCAACGTGTGGTCCATGTGCCAGAACACCAGCGTGGTGGAGGGCGCCAACCTCTGCCTCGACCTGCGCCAGTTCGGTAAGATTAATCCGTGTTCTTGGCCCAAACGCCGTTACAGGACGGGACAGGGTGAAACGAGGTGGATATTCAAGACGCAGCGACAAGATTCTGTGGCTCATGGGCCGTTTCTGTGCGTGTCGTTTGTGTTGGAGATATTTGATGTCCTTGTGTATAATTGCAAAGAGAAGCAGGAGACGCTGATTGTTATGCAAGGGAAACAAATGAGTGTTTGTTCAGGGAAAAATCCATAGATGACATAGAGTAGATCAGTGGTTCCCAAAGTGGGGGTCGCGGGGCCTAGGGTGGGGGTCCCCAGATGATTTCAAGATGAAACAAAAAGAAAAATGCTACAGTTTTTAGCATATTTTTGAGTGTAAAACAGCCTATAATTAGTGAAATCCATTATTATTCAAAATAAACAGTTTAAATACAAATTAACTTGATGGTTTTCTGGCCTAAAGTAGCATAAGAGGCAATAACTTTATGCAATGGGGGTCCCGAGATGTATATGTGTTTTTTTGGGGTCCCAGCCAAAAAAGTTTGGGAACCCCTGCAGTGGATAATAAGGAATATGTCAACAATGGGCACCTCTCGGGCTGTGGGCAGTTTTAGTGAAACTGCTGACTATAATTAGATAGGTAGATAGATAGATAGATAGATAGATAGATAGATAGATAGATACTTTATTGATCCCGAAGGAAATTGTGCATTAGTCTCTTGCTCACATTCACACAACAAAGCAGGAGCTACAAAATTAAAAAGTTAATTAAAAACACATTTTAAAAGAAAACAATAAATACAAGAGAAATTAGACTAAAACTAAGGTTAGAAAAATAGTTAATGAGACTTATCTTCAGATATATACGCGACCGCTCAAAAGTTTGGGGTCACTTACACTGCCCTTATTTTTGAAAGAAAGAACTGCTTTTTTCAATGAAAACATTAAATAAATCAGAAATACAAACATTGTTAATGTTGTGAATGCATATTCTAGCAGGAAACGGGGTATTTTTAATGGAATATAGGTGTGCAGAGGTTCTAATGGTACATTGGGTTAGCTAATCGTGTTAAAGGGTAATTGATAGGGCCGGGACTTTTGTCGATTAATTGCGATTAATTAATTACATGAGGTTTAGTGCGATTAAAAATATTAATCGAAATTAATCACACTTTGCTTTCCACACTTCAGTTTCCTTTTTTCCTGCAGACGCACAATTAATGGCAATATTGCACTGGTCTGTTGGACTTGGTTGAACAAAAATAAACAATATTGTGTTGCTTAAGCTCATGTATTCAGTCATTATTCAATGGTATACTAAAAATCCTTATGAAAAAACTTCTCACTGTTCTCAGGTCAAATATTTATATGCGATTAATTTCGATTAATTAATTACAAAGTCTCTAATTAATTAGATTAATTTTTTTAATCGAGTCCCGGCCCTAATTGATTAGAAAACCCTTGTGCATTTATGCAGCACTGCTGAAAACTGTTTGTGCTGATTAGAGAAGCTGTAGAAGGTGACCCCAAACTTCTGACCGGTAGTGCCATTAAAACTAAATGAAAATGAAAATAAGGGATTAAAAGCACGTGAAGTTTAGTGAAAGTTCACAGCCAAAGACACAGGTCTGTGCTTTTTCCACGTGAGAAAAGTTCCAAGAAGCAGAGAATCAAATTGAATATGTTTGACAATAATATGAATGTAATGCTAGATTTTGTCGACTATATTTACATATAATGTAAAACACTAAAACACTAAAACAAGACTAAAGATAAAAGTAATTATTTGACTGAGCCTCATTTAAAGACTAGTCGTTCTCCACTTGCTCTGGTTTTCCTCATCGACCCAAAACATTCATAATAGGCAAAATTCCCTTTATAGATAATATCAGTCAAATGTAACTCCCTGCTGCTCTGTTGTTGCTCACTGCTCCTGCTCGGTCAAAAGCAGAGGACAGTGTTTCCTAACTGGGACAAAGAAGTAACTCATAAACCGAATCCATCCATGCAGTAGCCAAAAAGTACAAACTAACTTAGTCAAATCAATTCTGAATTTTCACCAGGAGCCAATGGAGAGTTATTGATTCAGCGTTATGTGGGCTGTTGGTGTAATTTCTACCTGTTAAAGGCCTCGAAGCCTGAATCTTGCACAATTTTAAGTCCGTCAAAAGTGTTGTTATGCAAAAGGTATCACAAGAAAATATGCCATTTTTTATGAAAAGCGCTTTTATAAAATTTGTTTTAGATTGATCGAGAAAGAGACGAGAAAAAAGCATGAAGAAAAACAAAAAGATGCAGACATGTTCAAAGTTCCCGTTCACAATCATGTGCAGTTTCCTGGTTACATAAAGCATAACTTACAACTGTTACCTCATTGCACCTTTGCACGGGCATCAGCTGGTCCTGGATCAGATTTTGGGTGTAATGCGGTTTGATGGCAGCGCACCAAAAGCACCAAACTGGCAGAGTCTATGGAAACCTGTGTGGGCGCTCCAAATGCCACGGAGCGACACGGGCCGGTGTCCCATCTCCCAACACAGTCATCCTCAAAATGTCACGCTCCACGGAGACAAAGACTGGAATATCCGCAGTGTCAGTTAGCATGTGTGATTATGCTTAAAAATCTAAAAATACTAAATGAGTGTCAGCAAATGCTCTGGTGACAACACAGTGTGAGGAAAGCGTGTGCAGCGCTTAGGGAGACAAACGATTTCAAACTGTTTATTTTCTCTTTTAACCTGAACCAAAACCATGATGTAATATCAAAGAAACACCTGATCACTGCCATCTAGTGTTCAAGTCCCGCTGGAGCAAATTCTGACTGGACAAATCCTCTTGTTCTTCTTAAACAGCAAGTCTAAACAATGTAATGGAGACACATCACGTAAAAGAATAGGATTTTAGGAAGTAGTCTTTGCCCCACACTGGTCAACAGGAAGTTAGCCAAAAAGGTTTCCGTGCACAGAGCCTTTAGAATGCTGAGCCTGCATTCTGATGTGGAGTAAGTTACATGAAATATATATATATATATATATATTTTTTTTTCTAAAGTCCCCGGCAACTAATCAGTGTGTGGCAGGATTACAATGAGACTTTCAGGTCCAGTCAGGAGGTTTGGGTAAAGGAGCTAAAGTGTTTACTCTTAAAGGGATATTTTGGGATTTTTGACATTGGGCCTCATTTCCTAGTTATCCAGAGTGTGTTTACTTGAAGAGTCTAGTGGCGCTAGGCTAGGGCAAGGCTAAAGCATTTCTACGGTAACAGTTAGCCTGCATTAAAAACAGTCTGACCCACTCCACAGTGCATCTGAGGCAAATCACTTATAACACCAGACTAACCATATAAATGTCTGTGTCGATAGAATAATTTTAACCATTTTGCATTTAAAATAACTTATATTTGAGCAGCATCAGCTTCGTGGCTGTAAGCTAACGCAGCGGCGGAGTGATCTGCGAGAAAATAGTCCCTCAAAATGCGGTAATTCATGTGATACAAGGTCAGTTATATTTCAAAAATGATTCTATTAACACAGACATTTATATGGTTAGTCTGGTGTTATAAGTGATTTACCTCAGGTGCACTGTGGAGTGGGTCAGACTGTTTTTAATGCAGGCTAACTGATACCATAGAAATGCTTTAGCCTTGGCCTAGCCTAGCGCCACTAGACTCTTCAAATATAAGAACTGCATGAATTTAAGAAAAAAATATCTCCAGACATCAACAACACTCTGGATAACTAGGAAATGAGGCCCAATGTCAAAAATCCCGAAATATCCCTTTAACTTTCTTCTCTCTCCTCATTTTGCAATCGTATGGGCTTCTTCTACTTTAATATTGTTCCCTCATGACCTGCTGGAGATGCTTTTTCTTCACGTTGGTTGTTTCTTCTTCTTGTCCTCCACATTATTACAGCCCACAATCCACCCATGTGTCATTTATATCGCTGCCTGCAGAGGGAGCTCCAGACCGACTCAATATCAAGATTGTCACTCCATACTACACTGTCTGACTTACGCCTGAAATGTCAGAGCTGAGATACCCAAATAAGGTTTATTTTCAGCCCCAATATCGCACAGAAAAAAAACATTGAGAAAAAAAATCAATGTACTAAGATACTAAGCCCAGTGCCTTATTCCTGTTTTGATAATAAAACATGTAATATTGAACGCTATTGTGTATGTTCCAGGAGCCGTGACCATCTCTGAGGACAGGAAAGTGTGCACAGGATCCGAGAAATTCTTCAAGATGTGCGAATCCAACGAGGTGCGACCCCCAAATTCGCAATATTTCGATCCAAATACAGATAAACGGCTGTGGACTAACACTTGTTCTCCTCAGCTGGACCTGACCTTCCACCTGTTTGTGTGCGCTCTGGCCGGCGCAGGAGCCGCTGTCATCGCCATGGTGAGAACAGACTTTAATACAAAATGTGTTCAGTGTGTTTATGAAATCGTTTGGTGCACAAAGAGAACATGCATCTATGAATGTGACTTGATACTTGTTTCTCCAATACAGTATTAAGCTTGAACTACCAAGCGTTTGTAGAAATGTAGAAAGCCTCTGCGAGCACTTACAATAACTGTCCAGCAGTAACACAGCAACTTTAAAAATTGTGCACTGTGGGAGTGAAGTCTGTCATTTTGCAATACCACAAGTGTCCACTAGTTAGATTTGGCAGATCGAAATAATGTAGACCAGTGGTTCCCATCCTATTTTGTCTCGCAGTCCCCTTGAGTCCTTCATTTCTACTCAAAGTAACCCCTGAATTCTAAGGTGCAGACAATTATTTTGAAAATTCTCTCATATTTATTGGTATTGAGTCGTGTATTGTATCCTGGGAGCTCTGTTGTCGGGGGCTTCGTGTCCCTGGTAGGGTCTCCCATGGCAAACAGGTCCTAGGTGACGGGTCAGACAAAGAGCGGTTCAGAAGCCCCTTATGAGAGACCAACAGGCCCGGTTAGAACCATGAGGCCGTCCTTCTGTGGACCCACCACCTGCAGGAGGAGCCATAGGGGCTGGTGCAGCTCCAACAGCTGCCCCCACGACCCGGCAACGGACAAGTGGAAGAAGATGGATGGATGGATGGATGGATGGATGGATGGAGTTGTGTATTGTGTTAAATCAAGCAAAAACCTTTTTCTGCAAATTATCATTACAAATAAGTTTTATTTTAAAATATTATTGAAATACTGTACCCCCTGCAAAGTGCTCGCGTACTCCCTGGGGTCAGCGTACCCCTGGTTGGGAAACACTGACCTAGACCACTGTAGTTCTCAACTGGTGAGGCTCAGGAACCCACTTTCAATGCTTCATGACAAGCTGCAACACAAATAAAAATGTTAATTTCTACTCAGATTAATCTTTAAGGACATGTTGACCCTGTTATAGCAGCTTTAAAGGTGTTTCCCAACCAGACTCGAGCTACAAGTGCATTAATGCAGCCCATTTAAAAGGCAGCATGTAGATCAAGTTGGAGGTTTGGTGTATAAGATCTGCAGTTGCGTGTAGTTAATGTCGTCAAAACAAAACACGAGCGACTGAGGAAAGTGAAGGAAAAGGAAATCTCTGACTGCACTTTTGCTCTTTGGCATTATTATTATATTCAGTTTATATATAAAAGTAACTCAAAGTAGTGTAACTCAGCTACAGTTTTGAAACCGTAATATGTAACACAAACAGCTGTAATTACTAATATAGAATATATTACAATTTGGAAGTAACTTGCCCAACACTGTTTGTCGGGGGTAATTGAAAATAAAACTGAATCCTTTACTCTGATACAAAGAAGCTTTGGAATCACTGTCTAAAAATGATCTAGTATAGTATTTTCTCATTTCAATTATCATCCTGACTTCCAGAAACTATCAGAACAATTTATCCAGAGGGATTAAATCAAAGGCTTACCCTCTGAAAATGGTCCTACGATTCACTTCAGGGTCACGACCCACCGGTTGAGAACCACTGTCATATACTACCATGTGCTTAATCTGGTATCTTACAGGCAGCTACTTAAATTGTCCCTACAGGGCATTTGTCCAGCCTTAACGTTCCCCACAGGATTATTTCAGTTGGCCTTTGTATCCAGTCAGATCTATCAATAGGACGGATCTACTCCTTTACCAACTGTATCTGTTCATTTAACTAGACAGCTTTAAACTCGCATCGATCGAGCTTATAAAATGATTTTCCTGGAATGTCTTAAGTAATGAGCATTGTTTTATAGAACGGCACGGTCCATTTAAGAGATTGAAGACAACAAATCAATTGCATTCGAAAGCAGCCGCTCATACGTCGCAACAGTAAATCAATAGAATGTGTATAGGTTTTATAATTTAATGAAGTCAGGATGTCTTACAGAGAGGAGCAGGAGCTAATGTTACTCTAGAGGAGAGTCCGAGATTAAGGTTCTTGAGTTACAGGTATCATATGTGTTTTTGTTATTGCATCTTATGTGTTATTGAAGAATGAAGATATGTTATTATGTACTTTAAAAAGAAGAGGTTACTGCGATTTCCATGTTTTTAGTTCTTTTCAGGGGCTTAACACGTCTTTTAATGAAATCGTCTAGCAATATATTTTTGCCTCAATGTATTGAACTTAAGGCGGGGCACGGCAGGTGAAAACACCGAGTGGTCAATGTTGAGATGTTTAGTTTAGTTTTAATTAACATTTTGTGCAACCCATTCACAAATACTCATACTCATTCACAAATATCAACATGTTTGGTATCCACGCGTTGCACGAAAGGCGACCGAGATGACGCTAAAGACTGAAAATGGGAGACATACAGTATAAAGGCACATACGTTGCAAAACCTTTTCAAAAGGAGGTTTTCATTCCACTCTTGCAACAACATCTCCACTTCAGTAGCTCCGACTGACTCCACACTGTCTGTCTTGTACTTAACAATTGGTTTTCTCAGAGGGATCGGTAACACTTTATTATGCACTTCCCTTGATACATTGCAAATTCAGTACAATGTAATGTGCTCTGTAACAGTGTGTGTTAACTTGTACCTGTGGGTTACATACACGATGGAATAAATGGTACATAATGTAATAAGACATAAGACCCTAACCCTAATCATAAGCCCTAACCTAATTAAATGTAGTACAATGTAATGTGCTCTGTTACAATGTGTAATAACTTGTACCTATGGGTTAGATACACAATGGAATAATGTGTTTTAGTAGTTTGTAGGTACATAATGTAATAGGACACGAGACCCTTAAAGGGATACTTCGGGATTTTTGACATAGGGCCTCATTTCCTAGTTATCCAGAGTGTTGTTGATGTCTGGAGATATTTTTTTCTTAAATTCATGCAGTTCTTATATTTGAAGAGTCTAGTTGCGCTAGGCTAGGGCAAGGCTAAAGCATTTCTATGGTAACCGCTAGCCCGCATTCAAAACAGTCTGACCCACTCCACAGTGCACCTGAGGTAAATCACTTATAACGCCAGACTAACGATAGAAATGTCTGTGTTAATAGAATAATTTTAACCATTTTGCATTTAAAATAACTTATATTTGAGCAGCATAGCTTCGTGGCTGTAAGCTAATGCAGCGGCGGAGTGATCTGCGAGAAAATAGTCCCTCAAAATGCGGTAATTCATGTGATACAAGGTCAGTTATATTTCAAAAATTATTCTATTAACACAGACATTTATATGGTTAGTCTGGTGTTATAAGTGATTTACCTCAGGTGCACTGTGGAGTGGGTCAGACTGTTTTTTAATGCAGGCTAGCGGTTACCATAGAAATGCTTTTGCCTTGCCTAGCCTAGCGCCACTAGACTCTTCAAATATAAGAACTGCATGAATTTAAGAAAAAAATATCTCCAGACATCAACAACACTCTGGATAACTAGGAAATGAATTAAAGTATCCCTTTAAGGTTAGAGTTGTGTCTTATTACATTATGTACCTACAAACTACTAATACATATTATTCCATTGTGTATCTAACCCATAGGTACAAGTTATTACACATTGTAACAGAGCACATTACATTGTACTAAATTTAGTTAGGTACAATGTATCAAGGGTATTGTAAAATAAAGTGTCTGATTTATTGAGCTTTGATCAAAATTTAATTTTTACAGATTTTTTTCAATATAGCTTATTCAAAAGCTAAACAATATCCAACATCTCTTCTGAACAAATGAATATATATCAACAAAATAAAACTGTAAACTTAAAACTGCCTTTAATAATTATTTCGATTCCGTCACTAATAATATAGGGAATTTTTTTAAATGTCCTCTATGAAAACAGAGAACTTGCAATAAATGTGTTCTTGATATTTATGTCAGTAATCTACAGCAAAAGTTTCAAATTGACATCTCTAAATGTATTTATTGTTACCTTTAAAATCTTGTTATTGTGGCAGGCCTGATGGAGATATTAATGGTGCACCCGTGTTTGGTGTTTGGCCTAAATCTCTGCTCCATCTGCTTCCCGCCCGTCCCCTCGCAGGTGCACTTCCTGATGGCCCTGGCCGCTAACTGGGGCTACCTGAAGGACGCCAGCCGAATGCAGAAGTACGAAGACATCAAGTCCAAGGAGGAGCAAGAGCTGCACGACATCCACTCCACGCGCTCCAAAGAACGCCTCAACGCCTACACATAAAGCGGCGCCGGAGGGAGGCGCGGGGAGACGGCACGCTGAAAACAACGAAGAAAAAAAAACACACCAAGCATAGACACGCACATTCACTCACACACACCATGCGCACACAGCCTGACGTACAGCTCAACAGACAACAACGAAAACACACTTTAAAACGCGCAAGGAAACCAAGACACGAGTAGGAATACGTTTAAAAATCAAAGAGGGTGGGACGGCAGACACTTGTCAATCCATGGTGACTTCTATACCGTAAGAAATGAACAGCTACATAACTTAAAATGAAGGAAATCGAGTGCTTTTGACTAGATAAGATCCATTTTGCTAAATTATTGGTTGCGATATCTCAGAATCGACAAAGAATGATGATAGCAACGGAAAGGCCGGGACGACGACACAGATATATAAAATCATGTGCTCGAAATAGGAAAAATGTGTGTGTGGAAATCAAATAGTTCAGCACTATCATGTCTAAACTAGTCAAGAAGCAGATTTCAAGTCATAATAGCTAATGTACATATTCATTTTTTGCCGTTTTTAAACTATTACCTCCAAGAAACGAAGCAATTTTATATTTTTTCCATCGTAAAGTGGTGCTAGATGATAGAGAAAAACATAGAACATTAAATATTTAGTAGCTCAGTAGTGTTTTAGGGCCTTGATAGCTGAATTAGTGCACTAAGGCGATTAGAGAAACTTCCTTTATCCTTTTTAACAAACGCTTAGAATGACCTGTACATTATTTTTGTGCTGTTTTGCGCTTCGGAAGCAGCTATTGAATGTGCCGGAACAATCACAGTCCCAGTTTGTGTGTAAAAACGTGCAAGGATGCCAAAACAAAAGAAACCCAAAGAAGGATGCTCGTTTATGGCATGTATTACGGTATCAACGGGCCAGTATTTAACCAAGCTTTCTAGACTTTCTATTGATTTGCCGAGCTGTAATTTGTTGCCGTGTAGTTGCCGGTATAAAGCTGGGAGATTTGACCAGACATTACGGTAGCTCACTATGGATTGTACTTAGTGTCTGTGGTTCCATTCTTTATCATTTGGGGGTGTCCATCAAGGGCATTGTTTCTCCCCCCTTGTATTCTCCTACACACTCGCACATATATATATACAGTATATCTCGACATGGAGCACCACATGAGACATAAACACGATAGATGTGGCTGAGTGGTCGGTGTTGTGCAGGCAGTGTCGTCTGGTGGTGTCATGCTGTGTGTCGTGTCCGTTTTGCCACATTACGATGACAAAGGGGGGAAAAGGGAGTTTCAAAAATGGTCCCCGAGGAAAAATGTGTATCTGCAAAATGGTACAAAATGGGTAACTTTGCTGATGAAAAAAAGAAAAAAAAATTACCCCACCCGACCATTCCTGTACCCGCTTCTTCTCCCTGTAACCTTGTATTGTCTCCTCTTCAACCCACTTTCATTAGTTGTTGGACACAATTTGAGATGGGTTTCCAATAAAACGCAACGCACTTAGGTTGAATAAATTCGCAACCTCGCTTTCGGAGTAAGTTAGGACACTGGATAAAGCTGCAGTGATTCCGAAAACCCTCGACTTAGCGACATATCACGAACACTGAGAGCAAGATACGGCGTAAAGTATAGTGTTCAGCAAAATGACCAGAAATAAATTGGACAACTGTCGTGAAACATCAAGGAAATGCATTGTATTAGTCGAAATTGACCAGATAAGTTACAATATGATTAATATAATTAAAAACGCGATGGTCTGAAGACATAAAACAACATTGTCAGGTGTTGAAACCAAGGTAATGTGCCATTGCTTGAAAATAAGTAGGATTTCTTAAGATTTGACACCAGCGACACAACTCAAAACGGAAGATTGTCAACAAAACAAAGTATGAATTGTACAATAAAACCATGATTTGGGAAGTTGTACAATTGTAGCTTATATACATACTGTTTTGTAATGCTGTCCGTAACGCACTGAAACTGAGGTTGCCGCTAAATTGAAATATGCTAATGTATTGATGTCATACAAGAGACCAAAACTATTTATCCGTATGCACATCTTACTTTGAATTTGTACGATATAGCACTTAAATGGCGGCTTACAGTAGATTTATCCCCTCCCAAAAAAAAAAAAAAAAAAAAAAAGAACAACTAGTGAAACGGGGTTTAGTGTCCCCTCTCTCTTCCCGTACCGACCCGATTTGTACAAACTTGTGATTTTCTGTCCGAAACAGCACATCTTAGCAGCACAAAGTATTTCTAACGTGTCTCATGCCATTACGGTCTGTTCCAAATGTTTTTTCTTCACTTTGAAACAGTTTCTGTCACATTTTTATCAGTATTATTTATGTGTGATTTTAGCATTTTTGGTATTTTAAACAGAACATTCTGGGGGCGGGTTTTTTCGCGGGTTGTAGGGAGGGCAATGTGCGGGGGTTAATATTTCACTTGATTTCACTTGGTTGGTACATTCAGTGGTTTACGCACACACGCTCACATACAGAAAGACACAAAGACGTGCGATTTTAGCGAGAAAAAAACAACATTATTTCATGTTTGTGTTTATTATTATTAAACAGGCCCAAATAAATGTGACCAAAAGATTTATAAATTTCAAGTTGCTAACACTGCTCAGCTTGACTTGGTGCGAATAAGCTAAAGACATACTGTGAATCGTAGAATGGGGCAAAAGGATATTCAAATACGTTTTAGTGGCTGGTATTTTGAAAAGCAAAATCTGGGAGAAAAAGTGGTGCCATATGTAGATGCTAATATCAATATGTGGGCAGCTTATTTCTTTTAGAAGCTAACGTGGTATCGGAAACAGGTAAAGGACGATTGTCAACAGAAATGCCAAGTTGTGGCAGTTTTGGGAATGGCTTGAGTAAGGCAGTAGATATTTGGGATTTATGCCCAAAAGATTAGTCAACAACGCAAGAAAGCGACGGGGTTTGGGTAGGCAAAACGCGCATATAAAGTCAAATAGGCTTATAAAGGTTGAAAAAATCCACAATTTGTTTGGATTGCAATGATATGCTACGTTATAATAATAAATTAGTTTAAAGATGAAGCAGGATAGATACAGACGGCATCTTTGGAATTGCTCATATATGGTCATGTTTGAAGCAGCCAAAGATGGGGGGGAAAAATGAACTTTCTCCCATTTATTTGTTTATTACTTAAACAAATACTGAATTATGAATATATTTTTCTACTAAATAAAGATACAGAGACATGCAAAGTGGTTCAACAGCCCGTAAATACGTATAAAACTGACAATGCTAACCATGACTCTAACGTTAGCTTTATGCTACATATGCTAACGTTAGTAGCGAGTGCCGTTTTTCTTCTACTGAACAATCTGCTGTGAAAAAAACATCTACATGAACCCGATTTTGGCTTGACTTTATTGATCTGTGATAAATATGTTTATAGTCCGCCAGACAACAACAAAAGGGTGGTTCCCATGAGAGGTTGTCTTCACTCTCGGCTCGGCCACACCCCCTTGTATGACGCGTTGCCGTCTGAATCTATAGCAAATAATGCTGTGAGGAAGCACGACCAGCCTCTAAACCTATGCCAATCACTTGAACATGAGGGCATTAGCGACAGCGAAGCATTAGACAGTGGACCAACATTTTGCCTGCTTTTGGTAACATCTTTGTTTAGGCTACCTAGCATTGAAAGTAGGCATAATCGCATTTAGTTGTGGAAGAAGTCCGTTGTCCTAAACTTCCAACGTTTGCTAAATATGAACCAACCAGCAAGTATGTAAAGTTATGCAAATTTCAAGCTGCCAAAAATGACCAAATCGTACAGCCAGTGTCACAAACAATGGACCAAGTATTTCCCAATGGCCTGTTATCACTCATTACATATCCATTTAGTTAACCAGCCATTAAAACTATTGGGGATTGTATGTTTGTCCTGGTTTTAACTGTGAAAGGACGCGTTGATTCTCTATCGACCAATAGAGACGCTCAAGAGGGAGACGAGATGTCAAAAAAAAAGTTGTGGATTGAATGGATTTTGGAGAGAAAAAAAAGAGGTTTAGAAGTGACTACCAGCACACACTATAATACGCAACACATACAAAAACAGAACACCTCCATCACCTTTTTGAGCCATAACTTTTCCTTTCACCGATAACATGTCACTATTTTATTATCAAACTTTTATTCTTGGAACTTTTTAAATGTGAAATACTCATTTAAATTAGGAAAATACAGTATAAATGTGTTTTTATTTTGTATTTCTTTTGTTGGGCAGTATTTACAAAGCACTGTACCTACATGACTACTGTACAAAGATATACATATATGTGAAACGGTCAAGGTGAGCGGCCGGGAGAATGATTTCCTTTGGGATGCAGAGTCCAGGGGAGGCCGCGCTATAAACCAATAATGACGCAACGCAACTCTAGTATACATGGGGGATTTTGACATTTGGTTTGCCGTGATTAGCTTAAGTCATCTTTGAGGCTTGTGTTACCAAAGTCTTTTCACGTATGGCTAAGTTTGGCCGGTGAAATTAAAGGTCATTATGGGGGTTGGGGGGAGCTGGCTCAAAATAAGCAAATGTTAGTGTAAATTTGTTTAGCTTATAGAGAGAACAATTAATACTTATGCTAGTGCTTTAGCTAGTGCTTTAGCTTTGTAAATTAAAGCTATATTAGCAGCAGTGCGATATGTGTCTTTAGGTTATTAGATTGTGACTTTGGAATGCCTAGAAAACACTTTTTGAAATGTTTTGCGATTCTTAACTTTTAGGCCAGTATGTATTATAAAAATTTTACTAGTAAGCCTTGAATTTTAAGGCCTAGAGCTTTGCTGAATGGAAAGCATAGCACTGCGGGCATTCAGTGGCTTTGTCCTTTTTTAATCTTTTCCTGCAAAATCAAATGTATTTTTTCAAGCTGTTTGTCAATCAGTGCTTTATCAGGCTCTAGTGACAGAAATAAAGGCTGTAATTTATTGCAATACGCTGAGGATTTCCTCCAGCGTCTAAGGCTTTTTAGCGCCGTAGAGAAGTAATGTAGAATGCAGCTTAGTGCTTCTAACACATTGGCTGTAAAGATTTGGGCAGAGATTTCTTTATGTAGCCCAACAAAACTAGCTCCCCTTAGCGAGATGGCGTCATTATGTCGACTGAACAGACCAGAGAATGTACAGACATTACATTAGAGCTTGCGTTGCGCTGCATTATTGCTCTTATGACCGTCGCAAACATCATCGGGCTCAAGGGGCTCCCCTGTCTCGTCCCCTTCAGGTGCGCCCGGCCGCGGACAGTATTTTTAAGGGTCTAGTTTTACAGTAACAGTATTCTATCATTTCATTGCCTGACAATGGATGTCTTGTCAGTGTTTTTAACCTCAGATAAAAAATACTAGTTTTTTGTGCACTTATTGACCATTGTGAGCTCTCTCTCTCTCTTATTCTTGGTGTAAGTGCATTGAGATCCCCGTTGAGGGACCTGTGTATAGTCTTGCAGCATTGGTTATAACCTGAAGAAATTACATGAAAATGAATGAACTCATAATATTGAAGATAATCTTATACTAGTAAAAAAAATAACAAAAAAAGACAGTGAATCTAGTTGTTGTTTGTGGCATGGTTATGCATTAAATGGTCATGATTTTAAAAACGAAAAACAAAAAAATCATTCTTTTCCACGGGCGCTGTTCTGCTGATTTTTTTTTCTGTTTTTTTTTTCGTTTTCACTCTGTGCAGTATTGCCGTTCCTGTTGCTAATGGTGTTGCTAAGCTAGCTTGCTTGCTCAGTTGTTTACCACCAGAGCAATATATTGTAGCAATTTATTTATTTATATTCTTTTCGACGAATAACAAGTTAAGAAATCCTTCCCGTTCTCTCCAAAATCTCTCAAACAAGTGCATGAACTGCGGTTTTTAAGTGATATGATGTTAATATTATTACCATTATGATTATTTTTTTTTCCTAATCTAATAAAGCCATTTTTTGCAGCTGTGAACTAATGTATTGCTCTGGCTCTCATTGTCTCCTTTCGCCTGTTCGCATCCTCTTCCTCCGCCTACTGCCTCGGCCACTGTACGCGCTTTATATCTACTCGCTAATCTAGATATAAATTATAGACGCCGCTGTTTCTTTTCTTCTTTTTTTTTATAACTTACTTGCGGTCACGCGCTCTAAAATATGCATGCGACGAGATCTGTGTTTCCAAGCAACTAGCGCAGTAGTCCTTTCATAGCAACTAAAAGATATCGGCTCGAGATTCTTGTGTTCATTCAGTCTTCATAAAAAACGTGGCCTTCAAACTATAACTCTTTTTGGAAATGGGGAGAGGATGGGAGCCGCTGGTTTTACCTTTAATTTATTTATTTTTTTTACAATTTTTTCCTGTGTCTTATTGTGATTATGATAAATGTGAGTTGACACGAATAACCCCACGTCCTTTCTCTCCATCCGTGGCCTAACACGGTACTTCTACTACAATGACTGGGCATAAATGTGTAATCTTGATTAATTAACTTGGCTTATTTGGCTTGTTTTGAGAAGTTTTTATCAAGGAAAATGTCAGAAATATCTCTTAACAGGCCGAAATAAGTTATATCTAATGAGTGAATAGATCTAAGCTAGTCAAAATGCCACAAGTCAAGATTAATATGATGAAATCTAGTTGAAAATTACCTCATGTTTTGTAGGCAACTCTCCTGGGCCTGCGGTAACAGAAGCTCTTGTCTATTTCTGACCAATCTAAAGAGTTGATGGTAGTAGGTATAGCACCACAAATCCACGCGTTCGGTCTGGCTGGACATTTTGGACGTGGGGGAGTGTACTGTCTTTTTATTTTTTTGCTGTAATATTTTCAGTTCTATTTTTCACCATAGTAAAATTGTAGACTTTTGTACTCCACTCTGGTTGCTTAGTAGCGAGCTTTATCTGAATCACTTTCTCCATTTTGTACATATCTGTGCCAACAGCTTGGGCAGACAGTGGCTTTTTATTTGTAAAGACATAAACTTGCTTGCATATATAAATAAAATGAAATAA
This sequence comes from Neogobius melanostomus, assembly GCA_007210695.1. Taxonomy (NCBI): domain Eukaryota; kingdom Metazoa; phylum Chordata; class Actinopteri; order Gobiiformes; family Gobiidae; genus Neogobius; species Neogobius melanostomus. The sequence continues at coordinate 4,537,873 of VHKM01000122.1, read as the reverse complement.
TACACTTGTGTACTTGTTAATAAGGGAAACACTGTGAGTTTGTGTCTTCATTTTTTTAAATAATTGTAATGTACAATGTCAACGCAGAAGTTCTCAGCCTGGAGGTCGTGACATCGCCGGGTTTGCGAGATGATTCAGGTGGTTAGATCGTATTGCGTTGCGTTCACAATATTCATGACCTAATTTCAGTTGGGGGCAATACAACTCAGTAGGGGACACAGATCTACAAATGTTTTGGGAAGTGATTGGATTCACAAACCTACCAAATTCTTCTTACGGCTGAAAGTCTTTATATCTGACCAACATCAAGCACATGATTTATTTAATATAGTCTCCACCTTTGGACACCTTTATGAGACAGTCATTTGACCCATATGTGCTGAGAGAGAAGACGCTGAACTTTGTGATAGTCTTATTAACCTTAAAGGGATATTTCAGGATTTTTGACATTGGGCCTCATTTCCTAGTTATCCAGAGTGTTGTTGATGTCTGGAGATATTTTTTTCTTAAATTCATGCAGTTCTTATATTTGAAGAGTCTAGTGGCGCTAGGCTAGGGCAAGGCTAAAGCATTTCTATGGTATCAGTTAGCCTGCATTAAAAACAGTCTGACCCACTCCACAGTGCACCTGAGGCAAATCACTTATAACACCAGACTAACCATATAAATGTCTGTGTCTGTATATTTGAGCAGCATCAGCTTCGTGGCTGTAAGCTAACGCAGCGGCGGAGTGATCTGCGAGAAAATAGTCCCTCAAAATGCAGTAATTCATGTGATACAAGGTCAGTTATATTTCAAAAAATATTCTATTAACACAGACATTTATATGGTTAGTCTGGTGTTATAAGTGATTTACCTCAGGTGCACTGTGGAGTGGGTCAGACTGTTTTTTAATGCAGGCTAGCTGTTACCGTAGAAATGCGTTAGCCTTGCCCTAGCCTAGCGCCACTAGACTCTAATATAAAACAAATATAAGAACTGCATGTATTTAATAAAAAATATCTCCAGACATCAACAACACTCTGGATAAATAAGGCCCTATGTCAAAAATCCCGAAATATACCTTTAAAACAAGTCTAAAATGTTGCATTTTGATGGTTACCATAGTTGCCACAATAGAGTTCATACGTTTGTTAAGTGATGATGTCATCGCTCCACTTCCGGGTTCAACTGAACTTTAGCCCTATTCATTTAAAAACCTGCTGAGAGCCGACTACAAGGCTTTTAAACATCTGATCACACAGAAATATTACATTTGCTCTGGATTTTCTTTAGTGATGCTTTTCTGACATATATATATATATATATATATATATATATTATATATATATATATATATATATAATTAAAACAATCATACACAATAAAGGCTTATTGTAAATATAACAATATCTTCATTTTGCCCTGGAGAAATGGTAAGATATATTATTCTAATTAGGTGTAAAACAGTTGTTGGCCTTTTATGTGTTGTTATTTCAGCAGGAGATTCAGATAAAGTTTTTTGCTGTTTGTTTATGGCCAGGGTTCCCAAACCTTTCAGGCTGCGACCCCCAAAATCACCCAACCAACAACTCGGGACCCCTAACTGTAAAATGTAATTAGCATTTCTAATAACATTTCCAAAACATTTAAAATCTGGTTTAATTATGTATGATTGGAGACTGTATTGTCATATTTCCAATCAAAAATACATCAAATTTGATGTATTTGATGTATGAAATGTAAAATATATTGTCTCAAAATCATCTGTACCACTGGTTTATGGGACGTCTTGTGAACACAACCTACTTGCTCTTGTACTTGGGGACAACAAAACGTATTTGAGAATCACTAGCAAATCAGGATCAATGTTATAAATTGAAAATTATGAACAAAACGCTTGACAGTAGCAAGTAGTAGTCAAAGTACTTGATTTTATTACTTGTGTCATTGCTTTGCAGCTCCATAAATACAAACAATTTACACAATGGGGACAAACCAACTTTTTACTTTGGAACCTGTAAACAAATGTAATAATGCATTGGTTTTATAAAGCGCTTTTCTGGACACTCAAAGAGACGCTTTACATTGCATTATTCATTCATACTTCAGTTGACACACAATGGACATTCATCATCCAATCAGAGATGTATTAAGATTCGGCACCCGCCCACTATCCTTAAGGTTAGGGGCTATAGGGCAGGGTTAAGCTGATTGGTTGATAAACAGTGACTTGTGATTGGCTGATGTACCAACTCACCTGGGGTAGACTGAGGAAAGCGAGGTCTCCCATCCAAGTACCGACCGGGTCCTACCTGCTTAGCTTCCGAGGTCTGACGGGATCGGGCAGAGCAAAGTCATGGTTATAAGTTCTCAACCAAAAGCAGCGCTCAAGTAAAACACAGATCCTCAAAGACTCAAAAACAGTATCTAAGTGAACAAGACAGCTTCATATATTCAGTGCCGGCAAACACATATCTCACATACTATATTGTGTATGTACTTTTATGTGAACACTATTTTACATCTCAGGATACTTTTCATAGTCTGCTGTGCTGTAGACTGTAGGCTGTTATATCACACGATGTTCTGCATGAATGAGGCTTCGGTCGAACACAGCAGGTAACCATGGAGACGGAGCGAAGCCTGAATTACATGACTAACTCTAAAGGCCAGATTTGACAGTGGGCTTCGATGATTATCTCCTCTGTGCATAAGGAAGGCTGTTCGGAAATACCTCGCACGAAAATAGATTCATAATCACGTTGACAGCGTCTGATGTAGACAGTGTTGTGTTAAAATGTGTGGTTGAAGAAGAACTCTATTTTCAGATACTGGAGCTATACATTTATTAGCTGTTAACTCAAATTGTGCTTAATTACAAATGCAATACAAACCATGCTCCTTATGACCAGTTAGACACAGACAATTAGGAAATCAAAGAATGGATTTGGAAGAGGACCTAACGTTTTTAAAGGAATAGGCCACCGTTTTGTGAGGCGTAATAACACCTGGAGTACTGGAGCGCATGCACAAAGACCAGACAGTTACGCATCAACTCGTCTAAGCTCAGGTAAGATCATATCTCAGTATGGAAAAACGGTGGCCTGTTCCTTTAAATCTCATATTGCCTTTAGTCACAGAGCCAGACGAGCTGGGGACGTCCAGCTCCCAGTAAAGTTACTGTCAAGTCTGAGGAGAGATAAATAAATGCTTGTATTTTATTCTATTTATTGGGTGTAATGTTACGCTGTGTTGCTTTAAGTTAAACTATAAAAGTATCCAATTTCAGATGGACTAATTTATATATAGGTACTTTAACAAAACTTTGCTTTTGCTTCAATATAACATGTAGCATGTTTTGAATTATACCTTAGCTGCTGAAGCTCAATCGGAGAAGGAGGCTGGCTCCTCATAGCCTGGTGGGACCAGAATGATTCCCCTCTGTATTTTTGTATACAGTGGGGGTCAGTCTGGTCACCTCGCCCCCGCTGGCTGTATCCGCAAAATCAAACCGATCCCGTGCAATCAGATTGGTTTATTTGCCGTGACGTGTTGTTAGCGAGCAGCGTCACTCACGGGACGCGGAAGTCCCTCAATAACAATCTACGAACGACGCACGAAAGAGAGAAAGCGCGTCTCCAGTCGCGGTAAATGACCAAAAACACATCGACAGTAGGTGAGTTTCGTGATTCATAATCCTGCGCAAATATTAACGCAAAACCGCTAATAACACCACATCAACGACAGACGCCCGCCCTTCTCTGATTGGTTTACTCCGCTTCCTGTTTGCTTGCGTATCTCGCTGTGGGAAATGGATTTGACGCAGCGGTGACCAGACTCACTCGCTGATACAGCGGTGAGTCTGGATCATACACCGTTAAAAATAATAGACATCTCCTCCTCACTCCTCCCCGTTTAGCATAATGACACGTTCGAGGGGGAAATCATGGCAGATTTACAGACTCCTCCTCCCCAGCTCTGATGAAGCATGTTCCTAATAAGGGCATAAGGGCGGGATCTTCACTGTAGACTCGGCCCTTGTGAGACGTGTAGCTCGCGCAGCTCCAATGCTAACAGTCCGGCCCCGTTAAGTAGGAGATTAAACAAAATCTTTCGAAAACCGGCCTGGTTTCTTTTTTTGTGACTAACCCAGCGTTATGTCAGGAGGAATATGTAGCCGTAGAAAGTGTTAAAAAATAGAAACCAGGCGTTAAAGTTGTATTTAACGTGTCTAAAGTCCAATGCTTTTCAATGGAGGCCTAGTGGCGATATGGAGGTACTACAGCAATGGCAGAGCAATGGCGGCCTCCAGTGTTGCGGTCATAAAGCAGAGAGCTAGCGGCAATGGTCTGGATTTCCAGGCTAGGCTCTCATGGTGGCGGGAGCTAACTGCTGCAATACCACCCCCTGGTGGCCAGGGGCGACTCCAAAAGAAACTTTGTGAAATGGATTCCAATGGTGACTTTCACCTCCCCAGCACTGCTTAAAATCCTGGCTCCAAAGAGTTTATTTTATTTCTAAAAAATAAATGCTGCTCCATGTGACAACGCCTGGCTGTCATAATTTTTAACCACACTGGTTTTTGTTCTGTCAAAAGTTTAAGCCTGACTCTTTGATTGTCAGGCCCTGGAGAACTGTGGAGGCTCGTGGCCGGTCCGCCCGATGTTTCACGCCTCTTTGTCCTCTTTTAGAACATGCTCTGTAGGAGGAGCAGCCATCATGAATATTCTCTCGAATAGAGTAATTAATGTAAATGGGGAGGAGTGAGCAATGGCAGTCTATAAATATGCAGTCTATGCTTCGGACTTTCCATTGAAACATCAAGTCATTCTTAAACACAGGCTCGTCATTCTTAATTCCACATGTTTGTCTAAACACGCGACACATTTCCCTATGTTTATGTTTTACCTTATTCTAAATACAGTGGCGGATAGCGCTCCATTACATTTACTCAAGCACATATAGCCATGACCTTTTCAAGAAATAGTACTTTTTAGAGTAGTTCATTCAGTACTTTTTACTTCTACTTGAGTAATATTTGAATAAAGTATCTTTACTCTTCCTTAATTAAAACAAAAGTTAAGATTTTAAAATTACTAAAGCCTCATGCCCACAGTATGGTATTTTCTTTGGAAACATTAGGATTTTAAACTTAAAGGGCGATTACTTTTCCACCTTTAAAACTCAAATCACTGAGTCTGCACGGTTTGCATCGTGTTGTGTCCCCACATGCCACCGATGCTAAAAGAATAAAATTACGTAATGAGCCTTATGCCCAGTGAGACGCATCGAAACAACATATTTTTCACACATGACATAGCGTCTATAAATGATATTCTTTCATTACAAAAGGAACGAGGCACCAAAGCTGATTCTGTGGGTTAAAAATAAAGCACAAGACTGAATGATTCATTAGTTATGCTCATTATAACTGCATATTTATCTCTACAGAAGCCTTTTCTGACTGGTGTTTTCTTTTATGAGCAAGGGCGATGTGGGGAAACTGCACCACCTGGCGGACACTTTAGGAAAGCGCCAGTGACAAAGGGAGTGGCTGAGGGATTGTCTTAAATATGAATGTGACGTGAAGAAACAGCCTGACATTGAGCATTTGGTCACATTTAGTCCACACGGTTAGCCATAGATTTGATCTGTGCGCTTTATTTAACCGACAAATGAAAGCATAACAATGAAGAATATCACATTTCACCTATTGTGCATGTGGATTGCTGGAGGAAACCTGCTCAATTCCATACAGAAAGGACCCACATGTGAACCCCACAACCGCTCTGAAGTGCTAACCGATACGCCTGCGTTTCCGGGGTTACCATCTGCCACCCAAAGCCCATAGATACAGACGGCATCTCTGGAATCGCCCATATATTATGGTCATGTTTGAAAACATGACCATAACTTGAGCTAATAAGTCAATGACTTTACCACAACAGGTGAAGGTTATAAGATTTATCCAATGGAATAGAGATGAAAACTCAAATGATGAATAACAATCTTCCTTAGTTGCAACTAGTTGTAACTTGTAACTAAGTTCCTTAGTTCTGGGTTGCTTGCAGATAGTAATTTGTCTAGAGGCTTCTTTTTTTAACTTTATATTCTATTTTCAAATGTATATATTATATTGATCATGTCCAAACATAAGCAAGAACTGTTATAAATTGCATTTGTACTATATTATGCATATTGACGATGAAGACATGTGCCCACTTCACACCCGCATCCGTAGCAGAGTCTCTTCAGGCTGAAGCATCAGACGTCAAAACTGTGGAGCCTAAAATATTCCTGTATCCATCCCATTGTTTTATCCTTCATTTTACTCAAATATTCATCACATAAAAATGCATTAAATCTTATAATCCAGATAATATTATTTGTTTCAATGATATATATTTGTTCATGGACAGACTGTAAGGAAAGAAATTATAATACTAATAACTTAATAAAACATACTAGTAAATAAATAATTCACTAAAAAGACTAATATTAATATTTTACAATACAAAAATTGACACAGCCAATCAGGAGTACAGGTTTCCGTGTTCTGACCGCCTTCTTAGTGATGTCACAATTTTGAACGCGTGTCATTGGTTGACGCGGGTGTCAATCAAAACAGCTGGTCATTACGCGCCTCTGTCAAAATGATGATCAATAAATGCTTGTTTTTAACCTTAAATGGCTGAGCGAGGCAAACCTAAGGACATTTAAATCATCGTGGACGCTTGGCATCACTTTCACCCAAAGGACTATTACGGAAGAAGCGGGAAGAAGCGGGACGAGCCTCCAGGGGACTCCAGCGGGCTGTGGCGCTAAGCTAGCCTGAAGACGAGGCCCTTTCTCCCGCTACAAGCCTCGCAAAGACCCGGCAGGAGTTTATCGGATCATGCACTCAAACAAGAGCATGGCAGAGCAGGAGCTGCACATTTGTGGGACGTGTAATGGAGTTCTCGCCCCACGAAGACAGCGAAAGGTAAAAACAAAGCTTTAGTAAAAGTATTTTTGCAGAGAAATGTTGTCGGAGATTTCGGAGAACTTCGGAAAACACTCGGCAAACTCCGTAGGCTTCTGCGTGAACGCGCTAGGTGTTCTTTGAATGAATTTGTAAAACGTAAATAACCAACGTAATTTTGCAAAAGTACGCATTACTGGTACGTAATTCCATATTGTAAAAGCGTACCTGGGGAACGTTTTTCTGAAGAGACTGGGTTGAGAAAATCCCAGCATATTTCATTTCATAAGATTTGTATTAGGTTTACCAGCAGTAATCAAAGCAAAAGGTGGCTATTTTGAAGAATCTATTTCACTTTTCTTTCTTTTTTTTTTTACATAATCCCATATGTGTTCATTCATAAATCAATGCATTCCGTGAGAATCTACAATGTGAACAGTCTTGAAATAAAACAAAAAACAATAACCAATTAATAAAAAGTGTTTCCAAACATTTGACCGGCATTTTAACCGCCCCGGCGGTCCTCTCACCCATGGTTGGGAAACACTGGTTTTCGGGTGAGATAAAAAAAAAAAAAACATAAATGTATTGCTGTGAAGTGTTTAAAATCATATTTATTATTTAAAAAAAATAAAACGTAAAAAACGTGCATTGACATCTTTCTGACCATTAGGTGCTTCTTACTGTTTGATATGTATTTAAAATACAAATACAAAAAGACATAATACAAAAGGTTAAGAACATACAGTATAAGTTTGTTAAAGGCAGTCAAATATCAGTCGGCCAAAAAACAGAACAATAAACTAGAACAGCGCCCTCTACTGCCAAATCGTCACAAGGAAGAAGAAGTCATGAAGTAATCCCAGAATGAGATTTGAGGAGGTGAGTAGCGTTTTCTCCCAATGAAGCAAAGATTTTATCGCTTGAAATAAGGACTCTGATAATATACATCTTTTTTTCTTTTCTTTAAAGTGCAAACCTTTTCATTTTGTTCATTATATTCAAAAGAGACATTAGAAATATGTTGGCCGTGACCCCAACTCGTTTCCAGCGCTCACAATCCCAAGCATTGTAAGTTTGGGCTTAGTTAGTGTTTGCTTTTATCACATAATGTTGCGTTTTTTAATATATTCGTTGGTGTTCAGAAGAAAATGACTCTTTAATTATTATTATCACAATTATTGAGAGAACGTTTGCTCTAGATTGCTGAAATACATGTGAGTTTTCTTTCATGTTATGATTTCATATTAAAAAAATGGCCCAAATTGGACGGTGCCATTATTTTAAAATGAGGGATTTTGAATCTTGTTTCGTTTATGAATAAGCCGTTTAATGTGATAAAATCTGTAAAACACAATCATATTTTGCATTGTGTTTGTTCAAGGCTCAGTAAATCAGACTAGAAAGGTTTGGAGTTTGTAGGAGCTCCTGAAGTGGAGATAATGTTGAAAGAAGCACTCACTTGGAGAAAAGTTGTGTAACGTCTGAGCATGCGCCCTGTGTATATTTCTCCCGTCTTTAGCCGCTGCTGTCTCCCAGAAAGGAAATGACCATATTTGGATTACAGCGTCATCTTGGTCGCCTTTCGTGCTACACGTGGATACCAAACGTGTCAGTATTTGTGAATGCATACGCGTGGGCTTGCTCCGCGATGTTATAGTTGTTTTCAAGAAATCTGACTAGTTCTGACGGCTCACTAGTGGACATAACGTCATGAAATAAGCATCGTAAAAGGTGACTTTGGCCTCTTTTTTTACTTTGACCTTAAAGGAGCTATATCATGCAAAATCGACTTTTTTGAGTTTTTAACCATGTTGTTATGCTATTTCCTTATCAAAAACACCCCCAGAGCGGTTTTTGGCTTCATTCACGCAGTTCTAAGTAATCCTCCTGAATCCTGCTCTCTGAGCAGCTGCTCCACCCTCTCCTGGTAAATGACTGAGCTGTTCAGTTGTATCGTCAGAAAGGAACTGAAGTGCTCTACGTCTGTAATGTAATGCCTTACAGCCTGGTTTTAATTTATAAAACAGCTTTTTCATTATTTTTGTTGTAAGAGAGAAATAAAGAAATAAAATAATAATAAAAAAATAAATAAATAAAGGAACTCTCCGATGCGTCTGTGCTGTCCCGGGAGAGTAAACAAACGCACCCCCGGACGATCCGAACAGAAGTCATGTTTGTGAAGACGGAGCTCTTTCTAACCTACTCTGGACACGCCTGTTCTTTTTTCTTACCGAATGATAATGTCACGGGTTCCTGTTTGGCTACGAGAGGAACAGGACTATTCGACCTTCCTAAAGAAGGAATGTGCAATTTTCTAAGACTTTGTATGTTGACATCAGTCTGCCCAGGGACTGCAGGTGGAAATTAGCACAAGTGCTACAACCTGGTACAATGCATCTCTCCTTTCTGAGGTTAATGTATATTGTACACTGTCCCTGTTCAAATAAATAAATAAACTAAAAAAAAAAGAAGAAAAAAAAGAAGAGTGCACTCGCCACAAGTTGGAATTTCTTTCCAGGATTCAGCGACTTTATCAACCAACCTGATGGATGCTTGGTGAACCTCGGGCAGAATGTGAAAGTGGATTAACTTTTATAACCAACGCGAGTCCCATAACGTAAACGCCCAATGATGGGGAGGCCAGGCTGAGCGGTGAGTCAATCAAAACGCGTGTTAGCGTGTGTGTTAGCATGTGTGTTAGCGTGTGTGTTAGCGTGTGTACGTGTGTTAGCCATGTGTTACATTCATGAAACTGTTGCACATGTTAACTCTTTATAACTGCATTATGTGAAGTAACTTCACTTTTTGCAGTGATATTTATATTTATAATACTGTAAATGTGGAATGAGCGGAGAGAGGGGCGGAGTTAACTGAATCGTAGCGTCTTGTCTTTTGGTTTGAAAAATACCCCCAGAAAATATATATTTCTCTCAATAATGAGTACTCTATAGTGATAGAGGTACAATATATCATATAAATGCCTATACTTTACTTTGGAATGGCTAACATAGCATGATACAGCTCCTTTAAGGGAGAAAACTAGCTAAAAATCGCTGCATTGACGACTGCATGAAAGTCGATGTTTTCTCCTCGCCTTAAAACAAAACGTGTGCGCAGCTTTAAATGATCCCCAGGTTCTCGTAGATGACGTCACTGTCCTGGTCCGTCTGCTGTGGGCGGGGCTGCGGCGACGGCGAGCGCTTGGCGTTTTACACACCTGTGCGTACAGGTGAGCAAACGGATCGAGCTTGCTCTCCTCCTCCTCCTCTTTCACCGGCTCGCTGTAGATCGGCTCGTCGTGCGTGACTCTGTTGGACACCTCCACCGGGCGCTGCTTGGTCAGGCTCGCCTCTCCGTTCCCGGGCGGTTTCAGCGGGAGCACGGAGGCCGGGTCGACGTACACCGGCGTGGCGTCCAGCGGGGTTCTGAGGCAGTCGAACGGATCCGCGTAGACGTTATCGACCTCGCTTTTAGGCGTGGCTTTTTGCGTGGGGAGAGACGGCAGGGGCATCAGGGTGATCAGCGCCGGGTGGGACGCCACGGTCTTGTCGTCTTGCGTTTTGAGTTTGTTTTCAAAGATGGCCGACATGTTGGACGGATCCGGGGTTCTGGGCCGAGGCGAGCGGGGCCACGTGTTTAGCATGGCTGACTTCTCCGCCTCCAGAGCGTGTCCACCGGAGGGCAGCGAGTGCGTGGTCTTGTGTTTTTTGATGGTGGACTGGATGAGGCTGAAGATGTCTCGGCCTGTGGGGTCTGGAAGACGAGCGTCCCCGGGCCACAGTCGCAGCGACGCCCGGTCTCTATGGACAAGGAGTCCTGCAAGACAGTCAGTTAAATCACATGATCGTCTTTACAAAATGAAGCTAGACATTTGGGTTTGAACTTTGTTTTAGTTTTGGAATTGGAGTTAATATTTACAGTACAGGTGCTCGTCATGTAATTAGAATATCATGAACAAGTGCATTCACTTCTGTTCAACTTAAAGGAATAGGCCACCGTTTTTACATACTGAGATATGTTCTTACCTGAGCTTAGACCAGTTCATTTGTACCTGTCTGGTCTCCACGTGTGCCTTCAGTAACGTAAACACAGCACAGACGGCGTTAGCATTTAGCCTTTCTCTTCTCCTCTATAGCTCCAAACGAGGTGAAGATAGAAGCTACCAAACTCTTCCACGTTTTCCCTATTTAAATATGGTTACATGAAGTGTTACACTATAAAGTATAATTACACAAAATTAAACAATGTGGATTTTCTAAGCGGATAAAAAGGGGAACTATATTGTAAGGCGTAATAATACCAGGAGTAATTCGGCATCCGCGCAGTGATATCTTCACTTTACTATGCGGATGCCGAATTACTCCTGGTATTATTACGCCTTACAATATAGTTCCCCTTTTTATCCGCTTAGAAAATCCACATTGTTTCAGAGTTTGGTAGCTTCTATCTTCACCTGGTTTGGAGCTAGAGAGGCTAAATGCTAACGCCGTCTGTGCTGTGTTTACGTGACTGAAGGCACACGTGAAGACCAGACAGGTACAGATGAACTCGTCTAAGCTAAGGTAAGAACATATCTCAGTATGTTAAAACGGTGGCCTATTCCTTTAAGCTGTGAAACAAATATTATGACAGACTCATTACATGCAAAGTGAGATATGTATAGCCTTTATTTGTTATAATTTTTATGATTATGGCTCAGCTTCTAAAAGCGAAAACTAAACTAAAAGTCCAGTGGCCATACATTTCAATCTGGCTCAACACAACGTAAGTGCATTGAGGTATCAGGGTATCGAGCAAGTCAAACTTCCCAGACGGGGTGGGGACATTGACTCTTTGCTATTGAAAAGAGAAGCTTTTTGGATCTACACATTGGACACTCTGAACCCTAAGGGACTTAACGAAGAGTCTGACCTAAGGCTGTTTCTGTGATTGCACAAATACACGCACCACTACTCCAGTGCCCTTGTACTAAAACATTACTGCAGTATTGTTGATTGAATTGTGTCATTCCTCTCTGCGTTCGGATCGGTTTTAATACAAAAATATTTTTCTTTTAATATAAAAACGTACATAATTGTGTACAATGTATATACACCTGTGGTTCGCTTTAACTGTATATGTTTGTATATTTCTACCTTCTATCACTCTGTGGGTACTTGCCACCACCTTTAATAGGAGTTGGAACACCTTACTAAAAACGATGCCATAATTATGAGGCTCTATTTCTGATGTTTCATATATCTTGTATATATTGCTGGTGTACAACTTTGTAAAGGTAACTTTTTCGCTTTAAAAAAATGTATGTTACAAATTGTATTTTGGTCATGTGACCTCATTAGAGGCACTACAAATACAGGTGTTTTCGCTTCCTGTTTTTTGAAGGAGCTATATCATACTATATCATACGAGAGGAACAGGACTATTCAACCTTCCTAAAGAAGAGTGCACTCGCCAGAAGTTGGAATTTCTTTCCGGGATTTAGCGACTTTATCAACCAACCTGATGGATGCTTGGTGAACCTTGGGCAGAATCAAAGTGGATTCACTTTTATAACCAACGCGAGTGCCATAAAGTAAACACCCAATGATGGGGAGGCCAGACTGAGCGGTGAGTCAATCAAAACGTGTGTTAGCGTGTGTGTTAGCGCGTGTGTTAGCGTGTGTGTTAGCGTGTGTGTTAGCATGTGTGTTAGCGTGTGTGTTAGCCATTTATGAAACTGTGTTGCACATGTCAACTCCTTATAACTGCATTATGTGAAGTAACTTCACTTTTTGCAGCGATATTTATATTTATAATACTGCAAATGTGGAATGAGCGGAGAGAGGGGCGGAGTTAACTGAATCGAAGCGTCTTATCTTCCGGGTTTGAAAAATACCCCCAGAAAATACTTGTATTTCTCTCAAAAATACTGCATAGTGATAGAGGTACAATATATCATATAAATGCCTATACTTTACTTTGGAATGGCTAAAATAGCATGATACAGATCCTTTAAGTCTGATGAAGGGCTGATTTGAGGCCCGAAACGTCACTTTTGTGGTGTGAGAAATAAAATTGACTGGGAGCATTCAAGCTGTGCGGATCTTTTTGTCTTTTTCAACTAGTTTTTTGGGTCCCGCTCGCTTTTCAGGTCTCTGTGATGTGCGTGTCTGCTTAACCTTCAGCTTCTAAAAAACCCATATTCAAAATGGACTGTAAGCCATAATCATCAAAATTATCACAAACAAAGGCCTGACATATGTCACTTTGGGGGGCTGGGGTGATATTTCTGTAATTCAACTTAAAATGTGAAACTAATATATGATACAGACTCTTTACATGCAAAGTGAGATAATGTCAGGCCTTTATTTGTTATGATTTTGATGATTATGTCTTACAGTCCATTTTCATAATATTCTAATTTTATGAGATTTATAATTTGGGGTTTTTACAAGCTGAGCCATAATCATCAAAATAATAACAAATAAAGGCTGTACATGTCTCACTTTACATGTAATGAGTCTGTCATATATTAGTTTCACAGTTTAAGTTGAATTACAGAAGTGACGATGTTGTAATTTTCCGATTTTCACCTGTATTTGGCGATAATCTCAAACACTTAATCATTATCTTACACTTTGTTGGTTAGAAAATGAAACACTTATCTAAAACAGCTGAAACACAATATCTATTTACTTTCCATCACAGTAGTCTCTACAACGCTCCAGGATCAATTGTTGTGTGGGTTTTCTGTTGAGAGGCTCCATTAGCAGTGAAAACCGTTAAAACAAATGATCCTGGAGCGCCTGCAAGCTGGAATCTCACAGTATTTGTGAGTTTAGAAACACACAAGCTCCGCCCACATCAGAGAAAGGGACACGCACCGCCATCTTTGACCTGTAGCTGAACGTACCTTTTCCTTCCCGTATCTCCGGAGCAGCTCGTAGCGCCACTCCTGCACCTCGCTCCTCTGTGCGTCCATGAGGAGCAGCGCCTCGCGGCCCACCTGCAGCCTGTACGCCCCCTGCAGGCCGCACCGCGCAGCTGCATCTGTCCTCTGCACCACCACAGGGAAATCTGACACCGGGAGAGAAATAACGTTCAGTTTTCGATCGCAATAGTCCTGTGCAAATAAGTACTGTAATGACTTTTGAACTGTGTTGGCAGAGGCGGGTCATGGCTGTGATAGTGATGAAAAAGCGACAAAAAAAATCAACAAAATTGTGACAGAAATAACAACAAACCAAAACGACAAAAAAAAAGGGTAAAAAAAAAAAGTCAGTCACGCAAAATGACCAAAGATGTTGTTAGCATTTAGCCTCTCCCAGTATATTCCTATGGCTCCAAACGGGAGTGAAGTTGGAAGCTACCACGCTCTTCCACGGGCACAAAGACCAGACAGGTACGCATCAACTCGTCTAAGCTCAGGTAAGAACATATCTCAGTATGGAAAAATGGTGGCCTGTTCCTTCAAAGGGACTAGCTGCAAGTTGGTCATTTTTATACTCACTACTGCCCCCTTTTGACGGCACTTCAGACCCGAAATAACACCTTTTTGAGAGACAGTGCAGGATTTTAGAGGCAGCTGTGGTGAACAGGTCTGGGCTCATTCTACACATTAGGACATGGCTGGAACATGTAGGGGGAGGAAAATACATATTAACATTTTTAAAGTCCATATAGTCCCTTTTAAAGAAGAAGAAGTAAAGAAACAGCTGTGAGTTGGTCAAAAATAAAAAGTGAAACGTGAAGAGTTTCAAACAAACCTTCAAAACATTAGATTACTGGTATGTCTTTTGCATGGGGAAAATTCCTCATACTGAAAAATCAAAGTCAGAATAATGTTCTCAAAGTCCTATAGGGGTTTTCTTTGGTGCAAACGTGTATTAGTTTAGTTTATTGATGGAATGCCCCTTGAGATGTGCCATCTCGTTTTCGAGGGGGTCCATAAACACAAAACACAAATTACAATTAACAAGACACAGTACAAGACAGGATACAGACAGGACAAAATACACATTAAGACAGTCACACAAACAAAACAAACTTGCTCCAGAGTCCTCCCAAACACCCCCAAGATACCCAGACAAGATTTACAAAAAATATATATATATATATATATATAGTCAAAAGAAACAGAAAACTTTGAGACAACAAAACAAAGTTAAACATATTCCAAAAATGAACTAAAAGTACAAATTACAGATCCACTTAAAAACATAAACAAGGAGTTTTAAGGTGTGAAAATAAGGAGGATCTAAATAAACCAAACAATGTTAAAAAACGAATGGATAAAGGTAAACTGTTCCAATCAGAGGGGGCTTTAAACTGAAAAGCTCTGCGTCCTATTTCTTTATTAGTACGTGGGACAGTAAAAGTAAGAGAGTGAGTGCTTCTAAGTGAATATGTGGATGTAAATGGAATAAGAAAATGCTCAAGATACTGCGGACAGCTAAAGTAAATACATTTAAAAATAAACATAATCCAGTGATAATGGCGTCTATTGTTTGGTTGCAGCCAGTTGAGTTTTTCAAACAAAATGCAATGATGGGTTCTGTATGGACATTTCAAAATAAATCTGCACAGGGTGTTAAAAAGAATATTAAGTGGCTTAAGGTACAGATCAAATGTATTTGATGTATTAAATTAAATGAAGTCCACAAGTGAGACAGAAAGAAATCCCTCGATACTGATGAGTAAAAGTCCAATTTCGTTGTGGTAGGAAGCAGTGTTAATTTTGTCGACTAAAATATTTAGTCTTAATTTTAGTCAAAGTGATATTTTTGACGACTAAAATTGGACTAAAACTAAATTAAACGTTTTTATGAGACTAAAACTGTGACTAAAATGTCCAGATATTTTAGTCGACTAAAATAAGACTAAATAAAAATGAAAAGGAGAGACTAAAAGAGCCTCATATCATGTGAATTCACTGTCAAAGGAACAGCTCTGAGCTTTGTTCATATGGGAGCAGCTCCATGAAGCAGAGGAGCTGATTAAATATGATTATAATGAATATTATAAATGCAAAGTCGACTAACTCTTAAATTTAGTCGACTAAAACTAGACTAAAATTGAAGATATTTTTTGACTAAATCTCGACTAAAATTGAATTACATTTTCGTCAAAAGACTAAGACTAAAACTAAATGTAAAATATGTTGTCAAAATTAACACTGGTAGGAAGACATGCTAGAATTATATCTTGAGGTCAGTTATATTTCAAAAATGATTCTATCGACAGATTCGACACAGACATGTATATGGTTAGTCTGGTGTTATAAGTGATTTGCCTCAGGTGCACTGTGGAGTGGGTCAGACTGTTTTTAATGCAGGCTAACTGATACCATAGAAATGCTTTAGCCTTGCCCTAGCCTAGCGCCAGTAGACTCTTCAAATATAAGAACTGCATGAATTTAAGAAAAAAATATCTCCAGACATCAACAACACTCTGGATAACTATAATGAGGCCCTATGTCAAACATCCCGAAATATCCCTTTAAAGCCTATCTAAACGGTCTGGAGACTAGTGTTTGGATCAAAGTGAAGAAATCAAAATCAAAGGCAACTTGTTTCCAGATAAAGCTTTGCCGTTACCGTGATCAGCCGAGGCGTAGATCGCATTCTCCTCGATCTGAGGCTTGTTCGACACGAGGACATTATTTTTCTGGAACAAAAGGCGGGAAATATAAAAGTTAAAGGCGTTCCAGTGGTGTCTTTGAAAGTGTGTTGTTTTTTTTGCTTTGCTTTTCTTCTTCACCTGGAACGAGCTCAGACACAGTTTTTCGACCCACTCGGCGCAGTCCTCCTTCAGCGCGGCGAACACCAGCGTCCGGTCCCGGGTCTCCACGCAGAACGCACACATGTTCTCCTGCAACGTTCAGAGAGGAGTCATCAGAGCGTCGGGTTTATGACATTTAAAAACAGGCCAGTGCTCATAGGTTTAGCTGGTTTTCTCTTTAATATCTCTTAACGTCAGAGTTTAGAAAGACCAATGACCAAATGAGCTTATTTTGTGATGTTTTGCTTGTTTTCCCAACAATCCCTCGTCTTTAATTCCCGCGCTTATTGACTTAACATGGTCGGCATGACAACAATTTCAAATGGTTTGCCTATGTCACTTCCTGTCGGTGTCCAATAAGGAAGTGAAACTATAAACATCACAAAAATGGCCAAACTAAAGAAAGCTGGGTACAATCTTTAGCAAAATCTTAAATATAATGGTGTCTAATGTGTCATATCCCCTTTACGTTATCTTTATACAAAAACAAAACACTTTAGAAAACTGGCAGTACATTTTTTTCACATATCCATAGTTTGTATTCGCTATAACAGAAGAACAGGGCGCTCACCACGGGACAGGCCTCTGCGTTGGGGGGCAGGCGCAGCACGTTGAGCATCTCCGAGAGTCGCACCACTTTGGGTTTCCTCTCCCCCAGGCCCTGGTGCCGCCGCCCGGCGTGCTCCCACACGGTGCCTGCACACGCGGAACAGTCAGGGAATAATGTTGATTCAAAAGTATTTATCTGCAAAGGCCTGGGACCAACTGTTATGGACGTGTTAAATGATCATATTCCAACAATAATGAAAACATGACATTCAATACCAGAGTTTTGCTGAACTATAAAACAGGCTGGTCATTTACAAAGAAGCACCAGTAGGAGGTGCTATTACACAGAGTATAAACGACAGAAAGTGTTTTTCTGGGCTGGATCATGAGCCTGTGGAAGCTTGTTCAGAGGTTTAGTGAATGTAAATGTGTTTTGTGTCTTTTTACACTTTTACCTCTTTTTTGAACTTTCTAAAGATCGAGGCCTGTCATTTGAGACCAATGTCCACTGTCTGTCTTACGGTGAAAATACAAACAAAATCAAATCAACACTGGACAGGACTGATATGCAGCAGAGGCAGTTAGTAATGTTTTATTTTTTTTAAGTAACTGTACTTCTTTATCATACAGTCCTTTATACTCCACAGTAATGTATCTGTACTATTACTTACTTGCGCCAGAGTGAATAAATCTGTAAGTTGAAAAAGCTTTATTTTTTCATAATGAAGTTCTACTTGGAAACTTGTTAAAGCAGTACTAAGTAACTATTGCCCCTAGAGGCCATAAGCGCCACTGCAGGTGTCGTAGCTTGTTGTGTTTTTTACTCATTAATTGTCCGTGAGAGTAAATACTACGCTGACAGAAAAGACAAAGGGACAGAGGGATATTGTACAATCAATGACACAGTGGACATCATTGTTTTCACTCAAACTTGGCTGTAAACACTGTTTAAGTGGCGCTAGCCCGCAGTTAGCTTTGCCCGTTAGCCTGTTAGCTTCTTCTTCGTGATTCCATTAGTGTGTATTGGTGGCTCCGGTCCGGTGGCAGGAAAGTGGCAATTGTGGTTTTCTGACCAGAGACACCAGGGGGAGATGAAAGACCCCCCAATCATCCCATTAACACTTGTATTACCCCCAGAGGGACTACGGAAAGGATTTATTAAGGTAAACAAGTTACTTAGTTCTGCTTTAAGATGCAAATATTCAAATGTGAATTTTGACAATTTTTCAACCGATCTTAAACTTTTGATCAGGTCTGTATTATCATCAAGTATCTGTACTCTTGAGTTCAGTAAATGAGTAAATCTTAAAGTGACAAATGTTAATTTTAACATAAAATGAAAGTATTTCTTGTTTTGTTATCAAATTATTTCTTCTGGTTATATGGTATCTTCTTTTAAAATATTACAAGTTTCACATGATTTCCCGTTTGTTCCTCATCATTTATGTCACGACTAAAATATAGATCAGACTTTAACGCTCAAACAGTTACTCAGTTACTCACAGTACTCAAGTAACCAGGGCCGTGCAGAGAGCTGCAGAGGGGCGGGGGCTAATATAATATAATAATATAAGCTAATAAGGCTTTTTGGGGCAAAACCAATGGTAAGGACCGTGGCAACACTTTGGATAAACAAAATATAATACAAATAAATGAAAGGTGTAAAGGGAAAAGGGCACTTCAGGGGCAGGGGGCACGGGCCTGCAAGTAACAATTACTCAAAGTACTGTTTTACACTTACCTACTTGAGTACTATTCGGGCCACTACTTTTACGTCTTACTTGAATAAAATTATCTTAAAGTAGACAGTTAATAGTCTGGCTAATGGATTTGAACTTTCTGATTTAAATACTAAAATGCTTTCTACAGCAAATACTTCAGTACTCTCATTGAGCAACTTTAACGTTATTGGAATAATATTTGACCAGTTGTAGCTGTACTTTCACCACCTCTGATCCTCAAGTAAAAATGTTTTCCCGTTTGCTTTTATTTAGTCGCTAATAAGTCATTTGACCAATTTCAGGCTGGGTTTGTATTTCCTCTGCACACCTTTCAGCTTAAAGAGAAAAAATCCTCTCCTTCAGTGTCCCGTCTGAAAATACACCCTGGGACCAACTCTTCTTCACTGACAGCTGTTCTCTCTCTTTCAGAACGCCGTTTAAACATTTACAACAAGTCCACTCTCTCTGTCTCCGAGATCTGTTTCATGTTTCTATGGACTGCTTGGATTATTTACGACGTGCTGCGCTGAACGTGTCTGAGCTGGAGCGATCTCGGGCCAAGAGGTTTATGACGTTACGGAAGAAATACTTGAAATATGAGGCTGGATTTGAAAGGTTTGGAAAGTCCTTCCTTTTGATTAAGTCTGGATGTTGTGAGGTGACCGAGTCCAAGACAAAGTTCCCTCAATATAGGAGCGATAAAGTTTATTCTGTTCCATGATTTAGAGAGTGTACCTCCCAGGTCCTGAATCTCGAGGCGTCCGACTCCGTTGCTGCTGGGAGGCACCAGCGACAGCCACACGAGCTTCCATTTCTGTAAAAACACACAGGAGAGTAAAGACTGTTTCATCATCCGCATATTTTACATTGTTTGATCAGACAAAGTCCTCCACACTCCCTCCATTAAAGCTGTCATAGACATGAGTCATGTCCTGCTTCATCATTTACTCCATCTAAAGGTCACCATGGAAACGTACATAACTATATTTGTGTTTTTAATGAGCCATAGCAAACAGCCGTAGAAATAACAGGTGGAAATAAGTACGATTCTCTTGTAATACGTTTGTTAAGTGTGACGTCACGACTTCCGCTTCCATGTCCTGGCAGACGGGCAAATATGCGAGAAAAAAACATAAAAAACTCTTAACAACCATCAATATTTCTGAAACTCAACAGAGAGTTACTGAAGCTACTTATTACTCAGACTCATTAGCCAAAAATGCCGCACCTACTGCTAAAAAAGTATTATTTACTAAAGTCGCTACTTCCGGGGTTAGCGTAGCTGCTGCGCCGTTAGCATTTTTCCTGCTAACCCGGATGTAGCGATTTTGGTAAATATTACTTTATAGCAGTAGGTTCAGCATTTCTGGCTAATGGGCCTGATAAATAAGTATGTTCAGTAACTCTCTGTTGAGTTTCAGAAATATTGATTGTGGTATTAAAGAGTTTTTTGAAGTTTCTCGCACATCTGCGGACCCGGAAGTAGAGCTGTGACGTCACCACTTAACAAACGTATAAGTCAATTTGTTCCTGATTTGAGTAAAAATGAAAAAACATCTGAACAAGGAGAAGGTTTTTCACACTTAAAGCCACAACGCGTAGAAATTTACCCAATCAATAAAACTGAAATACGACAGTTTATTTTATTACAGATATTTTCAATGATGAAAATATCTGGTCAAGTTACTGTCATGTCTTAGGCTCACTTCTCCTAAGACATGACAGTAACTTTACCGGGAGTGGGTACGTCTCCAGCTCGTCTCCATGGAAACCGTGACTAAAATCAGTAGAATTTGAGATAAGGCCCTGTCCACACCTACATAGATACTTTGGTAAGGGTCCGATATGTTGTGGCCATCCTTACTTTGGGTAGTTTTGTAAACGCTCTGCAAAAGTGGAGACTTTTGTAAACGCTGTATAAACGGAGAGGTGTGGACAGACGATCTGGATATTTTTTTCTCCAAGCTGCGCGTATCCATGGCAACGTTATTAGTTTGACCAATAAATGAGCCCGTGGAGATGGAACGTTGCGTCGTCAGTTCTGCAAACAGTCTATGATGTGTGTTAGAGAAATAACAATGGTGTTCGAGAGGATTGATGAAGAATAGGCAGCAGTCAGGATGTCTTATACAGGAGAAGTTTATTTACCATTGTTACGGGACCCGGAGACATGAACTCGAGACATTGCGCTAGTCCTACCATTCAAGTCTGTCTATGCTTCCACAGAAGAGGGATAAATACCGTCTAAGAGCGTCATACTGATACACAAGCAAAACATTCAGTGGCTGAGAGTGGACGCCTGAGCAACACAGTCAAGGCTATGACAGAGATAGTACGACTCTACAGCTTGACCCAGTATGATAAATAGCGATTTAATGTTATCCTCTAACAGTGTGGACAGAGATAGTTTTGCATACGGTTGTACAAAAAAGTCTGCATTTGAGGAGAAATCAGGATACATGTGGACATGGCCTTCAATTTTAAACAGGTCAGGTTCTCATCCAAATCCATTCTTTGATTATTCTTTGCAGTAATAACAATGTTCTGTGTTGAGCTGGCCATTGGGAACATGTTTTGTACTGAAGGCAACAGTATAGTCCAAAATGTTACGCTACAATATAATGACTTACACTTGTATTGCACTTTTCACGCCTGTGTTACCAAGTTTCTCAAAGCGCCACACCATCCATTCTTTGATTATTCTTTGCAGTAATAACAATGTTCTGTGTTGAGCTGGCCATTGGGAACATGTTTTGTACTGAAGGCAACAGTATAGTCCAAAATATTACGCTACAATATAATGACTTACACTTGTATTGCACTTTTCACGCCTGTGTTACCAAGTTTCTCAAAGCGCCACACTGTATTCATTATTAAGCTATATCGTAGCTGTGGTAGACTGACGGCCCGTACGATTCTCTGATCATTCTAAACTGGAGATTATCACTTTCTTTCTAATATATTTGAAATCTAAAGAGAAAGACGTGAGTATGGCTGGCCAGGCTATACCTCCGACCAACACCAACTCACATTCATCCTGGCATATTGTACATGTTTTAGTGGTAGGGGAAGCCGGAGCACCCCGAGGAAACCGGTCATCAGCAGGTTAGACTGTCACGACCTTAGATTGTCTGGTCATAATCTCATCATGTGACCATATAGTTCATATGTGTCGAGAGAGAAGACGCTGTTTACAAAGTTTGTGATGTCACGTGAACGCAACCTATGAAAAAATTAATAATCACTTGAAATAGGAATGAAACTCTTATTGCAAAGGAAATATTATTTACTTGCCACTAAGTCATAAGTATTCAAATTTAGGTCAAATATTCCTAATTCCAGTCGTTTTAACCATAACTCTTTTGCAGGGAGTGTAGTGTATCCCAGTTGGAAATCTGCCAACCTAAATAGAGTAAAAATACTGCATATCCGCGTACAGAACTGCAGTACTTCTTCCGCCTCATTTAGTTTAAACCTTTTCTTCGAACGCAATCGTTTCTGACAGCTCACTTCACACCTGTCTGAAACATGACCCAGCAAATCTCGATGAACTTAACCCGGGTTTGAACCTCGAAACATTTCTCGCACAAAACTCCCGACGACGGCAGCGGTTAATTTTTAAATATTACCAGTTCCTTTGCATTACGCTGCAAGTCTCCCTCACACAGAGCAGGAATGCGGACGGCTGCTGTTTCGACTTGTTCAAATGAAATTCCTGCGTTTAGCAACACGACTCAGGCTGAAGCCTCAGCAGCAGCAGAGAACTGTGGAGAACTCAGTCATTAAAGTGCAGGGGATGAGAGTAATGTTTGTGCTTTGTAACACCCGTAGAATATCAAACTACGTAGGCTCAGTTATCAGCATGTGCTCAACTTAAAGGTAACGTTTGCAGGATGTCGTTTACGACTGGGGGTTTGAGTATCTGCCGATATCCGATTTTAGTCGATACCAAGAGACTAGAGGTCGTCCGATATATCAGTCGGCCAATCTCGCACCAAAACTGATAGACTTCCCGATTTTTGCATTGGAAAGAGCAAAGTCAGGGCATTAAAACAAGTCCTCCCACAACCTCCTCGGCCTCAGGGGAACAGAGAAACATCATGATGAAATTTGGTTAGCTACAAGTTTGACTAAAGTTAGTTTCACTAAACCTCCGTCAATATGGACATGCTGCATGTTTTAAAACGCAGAACCTGGAGAATTCAATCGCTGAGTTAGTTTTAACCTCCACAATTGTATTTTTGATCGCTGCGCAAAATGCCATGGCTAGCAACAGTATGCTAATGCTAACTGCAGCATGCTATTGCTAGCGGCAACTAATCAAATCTGGGACTGAAACTATGATTGAATCACCTAAAGATATCAAATAAAATTGGCCACTGCTGGCCAATAGACCAGACTTTTGGAAATATCGGCTAAAAATATCGGCCGAGCATATCGGCATTGGTCAATAACAATCCCCAAAAATCATCATCGGCCTTAGAAAACCCATAATGGCCGACCTCTACAAGGGACTTTCTTAAAAGTGGCTTTCTCTGAAGCAGTGAATGGTCCTCTTTATTCTAGTGGAAGATCAATAAAGTCTGATCTAATTTGATCTGATTTAAAGGTAAACAAAATGCTAGCTTATCAGCTAAACCCATTTGAGACCTACACATTTCTTCTTCTGAGACACTGAAGAGGCACCAAGAGCCCCCACAGCTGCAGCACAGTGGAGGCGTCACAAGAGGAGCTACAGGAAACAAGGGACAGAGATGGTGAAAAGACTGTTGTGAAGCAGAGGGAGGAAGAGGAAGGAGGAGGTGGAGCTGACCAGTGCAGGACACCATGCTCTGAAACAGGGACAAACCCAGGAGGCGCGGAACCATTTCAGAGGATCAAAGGAGACCGTGAGAGAGGGCAGCCAGCCAGGTTTCTTCCGAGTGCTACAGTTTCCCCGACCTCCAAGGTCGTGCGGGTCAGGTTGACACAGTGGCAGCGCGGCTCAGCCGCAGCGGCTCAGGACTAACACCTGAACACTATTTCGTTGTACAGTTGTACAATGACAATAAAGCACTTACTTATCTTTTCTTGCACATTAATAAACTACGAATGTAAAAACACTCAAGGACCCAAGGACTTTCTACAGTATTATCCTTGGCTACATGACAGGCTTTTAGGTGAGATGAGTTTATACAGCCCGCGACTTGTAGAGTATAAATTCTTGAGTATGTAAGTCTAGACCATTCCTGTGCTGAGTTATGAATCTTTTAAAGAAATAACCAGAATATTCACTCTAGACACTAGCGGACAGCTTAAATACGAAAAGAAATAATTCCACCCGTGTCCAGCAGAGGGCACTGACATAATATGAGATCGGGATATAAACAACACATTATAGCCACATGGTAAATGGTCGGTCTGCCCCAGGGCGGCTGTGGCTACAATACCATCATACTAACACCCCCTGCACATTCACCTCACCCCTCTGCCCTCAGGACGAATGCGAGAAGGCTCGTTTTAAAAGAAGCCTGATCCCGTCAGCCATCGAACTCCTTAACAACAGAGCGTGAGTGAACTCCATACTGTTTGTTCTCTATTGTTCTGTCTGTCCTTTGTTAAACATGCACTGTGTACGTGAAAAATAATTTCCCCCTCGGGACAATGAAGTCTAAAGTAAAGTAAACACAGAGTGTGGAGTGAATGAATAATGACTATGATGTAGGACTTTGAGAAACTTGTGACACAGGCTTGTAAATGTAAATGTAAGCAGTTATTATTTATTAGACTGCAGCCCTGTCAGACATTTGATCAAATCAGCACTATTTTAAAACTATTTAAACACAGCTCATTATTATTATTAATTTATTCAAAAATGTTTCTCAGTAGTATTTTATGTGTGGACCGCGACCGAAAAGGAGTTTGACACCCCTGACCTTGACTGTACAAATAAGTAGATCACTTTTCCGAATTTCAATGTATTTTGAAGGAATGGAAGCATATTACAGCAGGAGAACAAGGATGTTGAGGTTCAGTAATATCATCAAGTCACAGCGCCCCCTAGTGTCACAACAAGCTCCTATTTTTAGCAACTCATCTCTCAAAAACAGTTCATGAGTTTCCTTTTTTCATAGCAGCTCAAACGTTGTTTTATAGCTCTAGTGTAGTAGTTGCACATTTGAAAGCTAAGAACCTCCACAGGTCTGGAAGCAGCATTAGTGCTAATAAGTTGCATTCACGTGACGCCACACAACGGCCTACAACATTTGTTTAGTGCAGCTAAGAAAACTATTGTGGTAACTATGGTAACGTCTTGGTTTATGGTTAATATCTCTGTAACGGCTGGACTTTACCCACATGAAACAAAAACGGTCACAAAGTTCACAGTCCTCTCTCTCAGCACATATGCACTAAGGTCACATGACTGTCTCGTAAAGGCGTCCAAAAGTGGAGACGATATTCAAAACGATGCGTGATTGATGTAGATCAGCTGAAAAGAGTTTGGGCCTTAAAATGAATGTGGCAGGTTTGTGAATCCAGTCTCTTCCAAATAATAATAATGCTTCTTCCATTCGCATTTTTAACCAACTCAAATGCAACACAAAGAACCTTTATTCAAGCGATTTTAAGTATTTAATTTAAGATGGTCATTTTTCCAGTGCAGTTAACTTTTACTTTTTAAAATATTATTTGTTCCATTTGCAGTAAGAGGCTTCATCTTATCTAAGACTTGACCAAACCTGCTCAAACTTGAGATTGAATCTCTCAATTCAAGTAAATTCATGTCATTTCTTCCTTAAGATGATTATTCTTTTTCCATTGAACTCAAAACAACAACTTTGAGACATTTGAATAAATCTTTTGGAGGGTATTATGTTTAAACTTTGCGTAAAATAGGGCTCAGAACTGCCCCACAACAACAACTAGTTAGGGCAGCAGGGTGAGGGCTTGCTGGTGGGGGGCTACTGCCCTCTACCTACTGGCCACATTACACCCTGGCTTTTTAAGGCACCTCACTAAACAAGGCAAACAACAAAATAATAAAACAATCACAACCGATATTTTACAGTGGAAATGGGAATGACAATAATAATGGGTCATGTTGACTATGTAATA
The DNA here is from genome assembly GCA_007210695.1 of Neogobius melanostomus. Taxonomy (NCBI): domain Eukaryota; kingdom Metazoa; phylum Chordata; class Actinopteri; order Gobiiformes; family Gobiidae; genus Neogobius; species Neogobius melanostomus. The sequence goes on along the minus strand of VHKM01000122.1, from coordinate 4,511,803 downwards.
CTTATTATAACTAAATTAATAGTCAATTAATAGAATGGTGACTGGTGCTTATAAGTAATGATTGGAAATGGTTATTATGTGAACGGGAATGAGGAATAAGAAAAAGACAAAAAGTACAAATTGTAAAAAAAAAAAAAGTAATTCAGGAATTTGTAATGTAAGTGTTGTATTGTATGTAAACATGAGATGTTGTGTTACTGTATCCATAATGTAAATTATTTTTGAAAATGGGGGTAGGCACTTATAAGCTTTCTTGCTTCGGCCTACTCCTTTTGAGTTTTGTTGTTGTTGCTTTGTTTGTTTTCTGCACTGTAATAATGTTGTAAAAATCACTCAAATAAATCCAATCAATCAAAATGGTATAAACCAGAAAAAAACAACAACTAACTTACATGAGAATACCATAACATTATTTTCGGCTATTCCAGTCCAGTTGTATTTAACCCTGAAAAGTGCTGTAGTAGAAGCCCATTGCAGCCCTTATCTGCTCTAAAAACATAAGTCACCTGTCCCACACTATGCAAACACACCCTACACCTTTGCCTCACTCGTAGTAAACGTCGGTGTAGCATTAAGAGTGGAAAGGGTACTCACTTTGCCAGCCTTCCGTGGCCGCAGATAGACTTGGCCACTTTTTGTGTTGGAATCCATTCACGTGTTGAAACAGTTGCGAGCAGCGTCTTTACCTGTTTACCTGTTTATGTCAGACTGAGAGAGAGGGGGGGAGAGAGAGAGGGAGGGAGGGAGGGGGGAGTGGCCTAGTGACGCACGGAAACCACAGCCTCGCACACGTCACGCTGATAAAACACCTTGGGCAAGACACTTCCCTCGCCCTATAGTGGAGGCGTTGGGCGAGTGTCGCTGGAAAGAGGAGCAGCTTAAATGAGATTAATGACTTTACATTTCTTGAATTAAGGTATTTGATGTTGAATTTGAGTCGGTTTGAGATAAAAATGCGAATGCGAATGCCCCAAGCTTAAATCACACATGAAATCACACAAATTTACTTTTACATTTAAATATACTTTTTTATTTTTACCTGGAAATTATACCAAAAAATCAGAATCAAACTTTCTACGGCTACATATTCCTCCTGAGATAACGCTGGGTTAATCACAAATTAATTAAAGAAACCAGGCTGGTTTTCGTAACAAACATTTTAGAAATCTCGTACTTAATGAGGGTCTGACTGTTAGCGTTGGAGCTACGCGAGCTACACGTCACGCAAGGGCGGAGTCTAGAGTGAAGATCCCGCCCTTATGCCCTTATTAGGAACATGCTTCATCAGAGCTGGGGAGGAGGAGTCTGTAAATCCATAACGTGGTCATTGTGGTAAACGGGGAGGAGTGAGGAGGAGATGTCTATTCTTTTTAACGGTCTGTGGGTGGGACGCTGTAAGACAGTCATTTATGGAACAAAAAAGTCAAGTGGAAAACCCCAAAAAAAGTCACCAGCACCGAGCCGAGGATCCGATCCTCGACCCAAATGAAGGCCGTTACTGGAGCCGACTGCCTGATGCGACCATAGACATATTATTAATAGACCGTTAATACTCACTCCTCCCCGTTTACCATGGCGGATTTACAGACTCCTCCTCCCCAGCTCTGATGAAGCATGTTCCTAATAAGGGCATAAGGGCGGGATCTTCACTGTAGACTCGGCCCTTGCGTGACGTGTAGCTCGCGCAGCTCTAGGGATGGGTATCGTTAAGGATTTATCGATACTACTACTCTTATCGATACTCCTTATCGATCCGGTACTTTAACAGTACTGTTATCGGTACTTTAAAGGAAAAATTTTTTTTAGATAAAGGCTACTGTATACTGTATAGGCATTAATCCTTGGCTTATATTTATTGTTTATTACTCTACATTTATTTCCAATTTGTGCATACACTTAATATATGGGAGTTAAAATACTTCACTTACTTTACAATAGTTTTTTTATCATTATTATTATCTAGTAAATCAAGGCTGTTGGTTAGATTTGGCTGTAACTCTGGGGACTGACCCCAAATGAAAACTTAGGGCAGTAAAATAATGAACTGTTTTCTGCCTCTCAGCTTGTGTCCAGTGGGTCGACACTGGCTCACGCTGACGTGCATGTGGGAGCGCGCACATGTGCACGTACACGCTGCCGTCTGCGCTGTTTGGTACAAAAAAAAACTCCGCCCGAAACTCTTTAGTTTGGGTATTTGTGAATGAAGAAAACTGCGAGTGGCTCATCTGTTTGTTAAATACAAAGTCATTACGTTTCACTTACAGCAGGTTAGCGGCAGCAGCTCGGGGGACTTCTGAGTAAAATAAGCACGTTTTGAATGTTAACACCGCCTGTCTTTCCCGCACGCACCTGTCTCGCCGCACACGGCTGCAGAGGGGAGACAGGGCAGTGGCAGAGCGCGGGGATGGGCCTACACCGTGCGTTCTCGTGCGGGGTAGCGGGGATGAACAGATCCGATGCAGCGAACGCATCCATGAGAGAGCGGAGAGAGACTTTTTTTTGTGATTATTTGAGTGCGCGTGATCAGCAATGCAGCGGCCCCGTTAAGAAGACCGTTAAGGCTGGAGCTTATCGGTCCGGGTGGACCGGCACACGTGGGCCCCGGGTCCGCTATGATACCGGGGTTCGGTACCCATCCCTACGCAGCTCCAATGCTAACAGTCCAACCCTCACGATACGATAACCAGCCCGGTGCCTCTGATTGTGTCTAACCCAGCATAATCACAGGAGGAATATCTAGCTGTAGACAGTTCCAAAAATGAGGCACCGGGCATTAAAGTTGTTTTTAACGTGTCTAAAGTGCAATGGATTCCAATGGGGGCCTAGCGGCTATATGGCGGTACTACAGCAATGGCGGCCTCCAGTGTCGTCGTCGCAAAGCAGAGCAGCCAGCGGCCATTGGATGCGACTGAAGGGCTTTAGAAACAAAAAACGTCTTCAAAGACCTCGTCTCCTTGAACGCCACAGAACTGGCCCTTTGGACTTAACAAGAGAAACATGGGACATTGAAAGGTGGAAGAACGTTTCACATTTCCCCTAAATATTAGGCCTAACATTTTGATTATAATTATGAGTTAAATAAATCGTCTGGTGCAGGTTTGTGCAGCCGCTCTGATAATACTGTACACTCTGTTTCTTTTTCAGAGCAGCTAAGAGTTTGATTGTCTGACGTGAAACCACACGTTTAAAACCTACACAACATTTGCATTTTGAAGGATTTTGCAGATTGTTAAGTGTTGGAGGAGGTTTAAATCAATCAGTGCTGAATTCCCCATGAGAGCAGCTCCACGAGACCTTCAAAACAATCGAGTCTTTTACAAATATATGAAGGGTTGTTGCTAGGAGAGAGGAAACGCTTTTGATTGGTTGAGAGGCTCATCGAGTTCGTCCGTCGTTACTTCAGCGGCTAAACACAGGAAAAGTGAACACACGCTTGTGCAGACATTACAAAACCTTAGGACCCGTTTTATCAAAATTAGGTTTTCTTTCAACTTAAACATCATCCCCACTTTAGCAGCTCCGACAGACTGTTTTTGACTTAACAATACATCAAATATTGAAGGGTTTTCTTCAGAGGGATTTTTTAAATATCTGATTCCAAACTGATTTATTGAGCTTTGAAACCCCCAAAAAACAAGGCGGGGATGTTTTTATTTTTAAACAGCAGATTCAAAAACTAAACAAGATTCTAAATCCCCTCTGAAAAACTCTTTGTAACTAGTGCAGCTTTCATGTGAACCGGGGAGCTCATTTTCCCCGAGAAGTCAATGTCCTCAGTTGGTTTGTGTTCATGTAGTAGTAGTAGTAGTAGTTTATGTTTATGTTTATTGAAAGGATCCCCATTAGCGCAGCCAAACTGTCGCTATTCTTCCTGGGGTCCAACATTTAATTAAAACGACAATATACACATACTGTTAAACGTATAAAAACATAGTACAAACATTTTTACAACACATTCACATCACAACACAGAATTTCCACACTCATTTTCATTTCAAGATCTACACAACATTAATCTTTTCCTAATCCATTAGCTGTTTTGCCTTTTCATGCAGTTTGCACACACAGCCACAGTGCACCAAAGACCACAGTCCACCACAATCATAAATCTATTTAGCTTTTTCAAACTAACTTTTACTATTTTCATGATTTTAAATTTAATGCTGGCCATTTAATAAAAAATGTTTTATTCTTAGTTTAAATGTATTTGTTTTACTTTCCAAGGTTATTGTTTCTGGTAATGTATTCTTGGTAGTAGTAGTAGTAGTAGTAGTAGTAGTAGTAGTAGTAGTAGTAGTAGTAGTAGTAGTAGTAGTAGTAGTAGTAGTAGTAGTAGTAGTAGTATAGTAGTAGTAGTAGTAGTAGTAGTAGTAGTAGTAGTAGTAGTAGTAGTAGTAGTAGTAGTAGTAGTATCTTTTCTGCAGTCATTATAAACATCTGGAACACATGTTTTCAAAGATCTTGTACATTATACAATAAGTATTTTAAGTGCTAAATGAGGCCTGGCCGAAAGGGTTTAGACTGAAGTCGAGATACTTATACTTCCTAACCACATTTACAACTGTGACACTATGACCAAAGATGGCACATAATATGGAGTAGACTTTTCCACCCCGGAGAGGCGCAATGTGGGATCTTGCTGCTCCAGACCAACATTATGTGGGCAGGACAGACGTCCGTGGTCAATGACGATGTTATGTCGAACAACCTTTTTCCTCCAACCAGACTCCGCGGTCGGGAAGGGCCGAGGGGACAGAACAGAGCGGGAGTGCTTTTGTTTGTTTTCTAAGTGCAAACCATAGACATTGACCTGCACTACAGCGGGACCAGCTGTACGTCTCTTCCTCTCGGGACACGGACAGTGTGTAACTGTCACGGTTCAACACGGTGGGATAAATAAAGTGCTTCCTTTGACCTGATAGAGCTTATAAAAGCCTATCATGCTAAAGGAAGAACATGAGGCAGCGTGATATAAACAAGGAGAAGAATGCTGCTTCTACTAAAGCACGCCTCAGTCGACCTTTTTTAAAATAAGCGACTCCCTCTTCCTAGTAGCCCAAAAGCTGGACGCGTTATTTGATTTCGTTGCTGAAAATATTGGTAATTTTGGCCATCTGTTGTTGTTGTTTTTTTATATGAAAACCTAAAACAACCAAAGACTTATGTCAGTAATCTACAGGAACATTTTCAAATCGATATCTCTACATTTATCTCTTTTTCCCATATTCACCGGCAGCGTCTTCAGGGTTATATCCAGCAGCTCCGAGGTTCACTGTTGTTAAAAAGGCCCCTGTTCTCTCCTTGTCACCTCAGTTTCCCAAAGTGAATCCACACGGTGCATCAGGCTGACGCTCGGTCGCAACAAAACAATCAGGAAGCTCGAAGTCATGAAATATTCACAGCGGCTCCATTTGGGTCAGGCCCTGCGCAGATAATGTCATTTACTCAGATCACACAGGCACAAAGGCTTTCTCACACATCAAACCTTAATGTGCACGGGAAACGTTTGGGCTAGTATTTGGAAGAAGAGGAGTAGCAGCAGCGGGAGAGGTAGCAGGAGCAGTAGATGGATAGAATCACAATTTTTAACTATTTTTAGTCGTTTTCTGGCAGACTATGAACATATTTATCACACACAAATAAAGTCAAGCCAAAATCTGGTTCATATGGAAGTTTTTTCACAGCAGATTGTTCAGTAGAAGCGAAAAACAGCACTGAAGCTAACGTTAGCATATGCAGCATGGAGCTAACGTTAGCTTCATGGTTAGCATTGTCAGTTTTTTTAAGTATTTATGGGCTGTTGAACCACTTTGCGCCTCTCCTTGTCTCTGTATCTTGATTTAGCAGAAGAATATATACTGCACATAATTTAGCATTTGTTACTCTGGTTACAAATGCTTCTCCGGTTTCCCCTACCACTAAAAACATGTACAATAGGTGAATCCTCCAGACAGGCGATTCTGACCATCAGCCTGGCTCCAGGTGATAGGTCCCCGGGTGCAGCACTGCCCAGTTCCTTAGCGGGACAATAAAGAATATTAACCTTATCCTTAACTGTAATGGTGGAGAAATGGGAGAAAGTTTATTTTGTTTCCCTATCTTTGTTTCCCCTTCTGGCTGCTTTGATATATAGGGTAACCAGACATCCCAGTTTACCTGTTTTGAGTCCTTTGTCCCACGTCCTAATTGATTTCTACAAAACCAATCATTTGTCCCAGTTTTAATCAATCAATCAATCTTTTTTATAAATATACATTTCATGTAAGACAAAGTGCGTGAAACAATGGATTTGAAGGACTTGTTGCAATGGACGTAAGGCTGGGTACAGATGAACCAGGTAAGGAAACACCGTCCAAGGAGCCGTCTGCATCTGGAGCAGCACCTCGGCTGCAGCCACAGGGCACCAACACAGGGCGCCAAGAGAAGGCGCCTCCATTCAGACACCCACGGGACAGCACCCGGCAGCCACAGCCAATCACTGCTCCCGAGGCAGAGGGCTCCTCCAGAGGAAACTGGGACAGTCTAAAAATTGTTAAAAGAAAAAGTAAAAATTAAAATCAAATAATAGACTAAAAGGTAAAATACATATATACAAAATACATATTATATATTATAATAACAATAGCATTAAATAATAATTATAAGGTGCTGAGATAAATAAATAGGCAAGAATAAATATCAGCTAAAAGCTAAACTAAAAAGGTGGGTCTTAAAAACATGAACGTTCTCTGTGGCTCTGAGCTCCTCCGACAGGCCGTCCCAGAGGCGAGGGCCGTAACACTGGAACGACGCCTCACCGTGAGTCTGTGTCCTGACTCAGTCTCTGTTGTCCCGGCTTTTGGCCAGTTTAGTTCCCGAAATAACACACTTCCCTTGAACATTTCTGCTTTTGGCCCATATGAATTTCAATGACGTAATGAAGTGCGGATTGGTGCATGTCATGAGACGTTAACAGTTTTACCATTCACCGTGGGAAAAGACTGTCGAGATTTGGAACCACAGCGGTGGATTCCCGATTTGAGCCCCAGTTTTTAAAATGGAAAATCTGGTCACCCTGCATTGTATGAACAAAGTCAGTATTAGACTCATTTGTAATGACTATTATCTGGAAATGACCGGTTGAATAAATGTTATTAATTTAGCTTAAAGGGATATTTCAGGATTATTGACATAGGGCCTCATTTCCTAGTTATGCAGAGTGTTGTTGATGTCTGGAGATATTTTTTTCTTAAATTCATGCAGTTCTTATATTTGAAGAGTCTAGTGGCGCTAGGCTAGGGCAAGGCTAAAGCAATTCTATGGTATCAGTTAGCCTGCATTAAAAACAGTCTGACCCACTCCACAGTGCACCTGAGGTAAATCACTTATAACACCAGACTAACCATATAAATGTGTTAATAGAATATGTTTAACCATTTTGCATTTAAAATAACTTATATCTGAGCAGCATCAGCTTCGTGGCTGTAAGCTAACGCAGCGGTGGAGTGATCTGCGAGAAAATAGTCCCTCAAAATGCGGTAATTCATGTGATACAAGGTCAGTTATATTTCAAAAATTATTCTATTAACAATAATAATAATAATAATAATAATGCATTAGTCTTATATAGCGCTTTTCCAGACGCTCAAAGTCGCTTTTACAATTTGGTGCATTATTCATTCTCTCCATACTCGGTGATGATAAGCGAGGCAACCAGTCTGCACACATCAGCCATCACCACCAACCACTCACACACACACTACATTTGCCAGGCTTCCTGGTGTTCCCAAACGGTCTCCCATCCAAGTCCTGCCAGGCCCTTCCCTGCTTAGCTTCCGAGGTCTGACGGGATCGGGCATAGCAAAGGCGGTATGGCCACCCAGACATTTATATGGTTAGTCTGGTGTTATAAGTGATTTACCTCAGGTGCACTGTGGAGTGGGTCAGACTGTTTTTAATGCAGGCTAACTGATACCATAGAAATGCTTTAGCCTTGCCCTAGCCTAGCACCACTAGACTCTTCAAATATAAGAACTGCATGAATTTAAGAAAAAAATATCTCCAGACATTAACAACACTCTGCATAACTAGGAAATGAGGCCCTATGTCAAAAATCCTGAAATATCCCTTCAAACATGGACATACAGTTAAAAAGACTCTAATCGTGGGCTGACAATGGCTTAATAACAATAAACCATTTGTTTATCGGATCAAACCTGAAATCTTTTACCCAGATTCAAGATGAATTTAAATGACCTAAAAATGACCTATTCCGTTTTTTTCAGATACGACATTATTTAGAGAAGCACAAAGAATTTGAAAAAGTTAAAGAACAGCCAGAAGATTTTGAACAGTATTGGATAGAAGTAGTGGAAAGTAAAAAGGTTTTAAAAAAGATAATTTATTCTCTATACAAAATTGTTCGCATAGAACAAGATGAAAACACATTTGATGTCAAGAATAAATGGGAATTAGAGCTCAACACAGTAATTCATGATTCAGATTGGGAACAATCATGGGACGAATGGCATAAATGTCTCAACAGTCCAAATTGGAAAGAGTTTAGTTGGAAGTTAAGAATGAGATTTTTTAGAACCCCAGCCATCGTGGCCAGTTATAATAATAATACAAGCGCCCTCTGTTGGCGAAAGTGTGGGGGAATAGGTGACTTCTCACATATTTTCTTAGTTTAGTTTTAGTTTATTTATTTGTTTGAGCAGTTAACCTGCTCAAAGGGAGTGGGCTGAAGCCAAAGGCTTATAAGCGCCCACCCCAAAATAAAAATAGTAACATTACATTTAATATTTACAAGGTAGCAAATCATAAACAAAGGAACATAGGGCAAAGTAACAATAAATGATGAAGAATAAGACAAAACAACAGCAAAATAAAGAACAAAAGAATGTGCTACTTTTATGTTATAAAGGTGCATTCATACATATTATACTCTGAGATCTTGCTACTTCCCAGTTGTCATTACTATCCTCAATATAATTTAATTTGGGTTTAATTATCATTAATTATCATTATTAAAGGTGCATTAATACATATTATATTCTGAGATCTTGCTACTTCCCAGTTGTCAATACCATCCTTAATATAATTTAATTCGGGTTTATTTATCATTATTATTATATTTGTTTAATTGAGTTATATGTGAAGTGTGATGTAAGCCCTGCATAATGAGGTGCATTAAAAAGCCAGGGTGTAGAACGGGCCAGTTGAAGAGGGCAGTAACTCCCCCTCAACAAACCCCCACCCAGCTGCCCTAACAGCTGATTTTGTAGATGATGTTCCTATGCTGAGTGGTGCATTAAAAGACAAGGTTTTGAGCCCGTTGGGAGGGTCCCTCTCAACAGATTCATAACTTGCCTACCCTAATTCTCAATTTGTAAATTTGAGCAATAAATGCATTCTGGGAATGCCCTGTGGTAATTGTGTATTGGGAAAAGGTGAAGGAAGAGATAAATAAGATTTTGAATATAAAGATATCAAATCACATCTTCCAGATAATACTTAGTGGCAATACACCTGAAGCCAGGGAAAAGGGAAAAGTGTATTTGTTAAAAGTTCTGGTGCTGGTTGCCCACAAAGTAATTACAGGTAACTGGCTCAAACCACACTCACCCACTTTGGACCAATGGACTCAAAGACTGAAATCTGTGAGCTGTATGGAGGAAATCACCGCAATTTTACGATTGAAACAGGACATATATTTGAAAAATTGGGCACCCATAAACTCATATTTGTCAAAATAGTCTTATTTTATCATCTTTTAAATTAATAATATTTTATTTATTTCATATTTTTTGTTATCCTTCTCCTCTCGCTGTGCTGTTACATTTAGTGGCTTGTACAAATGTTAATGCTGTCTCTTTCTCTTTGTAAACACAATGTCTTTATTGGATATGTCAAACAATGTGTGTGACTATGTCAAGGATCTGTTTTGTTTCAATAAAAGTTCCAAAAAAAAAAGACTAATCAATGTCTCCTTCATTAAACGCTTAGGTTAAAAAGTTTCCAAACTCCTACATGTATTTGCACAGGACTAGAATCACCAGAGCACCTCGAGGTTTTCAGAATGACCTAAATTCGTTTGTACCCGAGGTCCCCTTTATACGGATGGTTCTAAAGCTAAAGTGGAAATGGCTTGGTTTACTCTTCCTCTTACACTTACTGCTCATGTCTTGCTCTTGTTTTTTCACATACTTGTTGGACCGGGGTTGGGGGACAAACGTGCAGCTTATATCACAGAGGTTTCACATTAAAAAGGCTTGAACTGTTACAAATGAAAAAGAGGAGCCTTGAAAGCCGTCAGTGCACGAGGGGGAGGAGGAACGGACAAGGTTATTTTATTCATATTGTTCAAGTCATGCAGCAAACCGTTTGTGATGAGGCTCTTTTGGCTGTAAACAACAGGAGACGGGCCGCACGCAGATTTTGAAAGTAAATACTTCAAACAATGAATAAAACAGTGAGGACAAATGACTTGCAAAGTTAGGAACGGTTTACTGATAAAGAGTGATGTGTTTGGATTGGCCCTGTGGAGCAGATTTTTTTTTTTTAATAATCTAATGAGACAAAATGAGGACAGTTTATCTCATATTTATATTTATATTTATTAGTTTATCTAAGAGCTTCAGATTGAAGAGTTATAATATTTTTATGTGAAGTTATGCCTTTTTAGCTATTTAGAAATGTTAATCAAAAGTCTGTACAAATGTGTTAAAAATGACAGGAAAACCGTCTCTAACACACGAACTCATAAAATGGCCGCCAAGGGCGGAGCCAAACGTCACATGACGGCTTGGGGACCAATGGAAACAACGACACGTAGTCTAAGGCATGATGGGAAAAATGTGACGTTTGCTCGGCTGCCCCGGAAAGGAGTCAGAGTCTCTCCCCGGGGGGAACGGAGGCGGGCAGACAGGGAAATGGGGAAGCAATGTGTTGTGCTTAGATTCCAATTGTGCAGGGAAATAAATCTTCGTGAGTTAATCTTCTGAATCCGTGGTCATCTTTATAACTGGTATGTGTTAATTAGCTGACCGCTCAGTGTTGACGATGCATCTGAACTCCTCTTCCAGTCATGGATACGCAGTGCTGTCCGGATACGGTAAAAACTTACAGGCAACAGGCATTAAGATGTATTTGTTATTAACATGTATCCGTGGACAGCATTGTTAGGAATAGTATATTCTTTCAAGATTGTATTATTCTTATTGCAGGTATATATTAAAGTCAAACACATCTTTATCACTGTCTCACACTTTGTCGGTTAGAGAAATGCCATATTGACCTAAAATGATTGAAACAAATATCCATTAGTTTCACTTCCTGATTACTGAAGCAAACTCGCTCCAAGCTCCTCCCACCCCCTCCTCGTGCTTCCCTTCGCTGCGCAGCTGTTTCCATAAATACACTGCCTGATGAAAGGCTGCTGCAGTCGGTCAGGTCTAGGTTATGAGCCCAAAGAGTGAGTTCAGTTAAGGACCTGAACTTCCTGAATGACCAGGTTATTCCATCAATGGGTTTCTTCTTCCCTAAAGGCACTGGCATATTCCAAGATGACAATTCCAGGGTTCATCGGGTTCACATTGTGAAAGAGTGGATCATGGAGCATATCCCCGTGTATGAAATATACAATATATTACTTTCTGTGTGGAGTTTGCATGTTCTCCCCATGTCTGCGTAGGTTTCTTCTGGGTACTGCGGTTTCCCCTACCACAAAAACATGTACAATAGTTTGCCCTCTGGGGCCAGGACTCCTCTGGAAAAGAGATTCCTAATCTCAGTGGGACTTTCCTGGTTAAATAAAGATCAAATAAATACAATAAAATGAGACCTCGTTTTCACACATGGATTGGCCACCGCAGAGTCTAAATCATTTAAAGCAGAACTAAGTAACTTGTTTACCTTAAATCCTTTCCGTAGTCCCTCTGGGGGTAATACAAGTGTTAATGGGATGATTGGAGGGTCTTTCATCTCCCCCTGGTGTCACTGGCCAGAAAACCACAATTGCAACTTCGCTGCCACCGGGTCGGAGGTGCAATACACACTAATGTAATCATAAAGAAGAAGCTAACAGGCTAACGGGCAAAGCTAACTGAGGGCTAGCGCCACTTAAACAGTATTTACAGCAAAGTTTGAGTGAAAAAAAATATCTCCATTGTGTAATTGGATGTACAATATCCCTCTCTCCCTTTGTCTTTTCTGTCAGCGTAGTATTTACTCTCACAGACAATTAAAGCAGTACTAAGTAACTCTTGCCCCTAGAGGCCATAAGCGCAACTGCAGGTGTCGTAGCAAGTTACGATTTTTTAACTTATTAAATGTCTTGGAGAGTAAATACTACGCTGACAGAAAAGGTGAAGGGAGAGAGGGGTGTTGTACATCCAGTTATACAATGGGAATATTTTTTTTCACTTAAACCTGACTGTAAATACTGTTTAAAGTGGAGCTAGCCCGCAGTTAGCTTTTCCCGTTAGCCTGTTAGCTTTTTCTTCGTGATTCCATTAGTGTGTATTGGTGGCTTTTACCCGGTGGCAGTCAAGTTGCAAGCATGGTTTTCTGGCCAGAGACACCAGGGGGAGATGAAAGATCCCCCAATCATCCCATTAACACTTGTATCACCCCCAGAGGGACTACGGAAAGGATTTATTAAGGTAAACAAGTTACTTAGTACTGCTTTAATGAGGAAAAAAACACAACATGCTAGGACACCTGCAGTGGCGCTTATGGCCTCTAGGGGCATGAGTTACTTAGCTCTGCTTTAATTCAATTTAGTTAAATCTGTCAGGAGAGAGGTTTTATATTTAGTAAAAAGAGCAAAACATGAGCACTTATATGGTAATGGTAAATGGACTCAACTTATACAGCGCTTTTCTACTTGCCTCAGGCCCAAAGCGCTTTACAGTAAGGAACCAGTCACACATTCACTCTCATTCATACACCAATGTACGCACACACTGGAGGCAAGTAGGGTGAAGTGTCTTGCCCAAGGACTGAACGACAGTGTGCATTTGTAGGAGCTGGGATTAGAAACCGCGACCTTCCGATCATGAGACGACCCGCTCTACCAACTGCGCCACTGAGAATCTTTGAGATGTGCTGGAGAAGGCTTTGCACAGCGGTTACACTCTCCCATCATCAATATAAGATCTTGGTAAAAATAATGATGACATTGCAGAAGCCAATGCCACAGCAAATGCATGCTGTGATGAAAGCTAAAGGCTAAAGAGCGTGTGATCATTCTTGTGGTGACGTTTTGTGTCATGCATTGTAAACGTCTGTGTGGCTAAAGTGAAGTTATGGATTAAGCTTGGCAAGATATCGAGAGGTGAGAAGAGCATTTCCACATTTGACCTCAGGAGGAGGAAGATCACGCTGCTAAGAACGGCCACAGAAGAGGAGTTCAAGATTACTCAAAGATGCGCGAGTGGGTCAAAACACACGTGGTGGTAAAAAGCTCTAAAAAGTACAGAAACAAGAAGTGATTCCAAGTACTTTCATTTGCTTGTGACAAAAATAAAAAGTGCTGTTTTTGTCTTGGGGTATGTATATGCAGGACCTCTTATTTATCAGGGTTTGGCGCTGACACACAGACATAAGGAACCTTTTTCCTGCTGGTCCACTGTGCTCTTGTGAATCCGTTTAATTACATTTAGTCAAACCTGTGGGGAGAGATGTGTTTGCGTTAGGTAAAAAGAGCACTCACAGGAGATCCCTAATGGCGGCGCGTCTCATTGTGTCAGACAGCTGCAGTAAACAGGCTGTAACCTCTTTGCTGCTGCGCTGTCCCGGCCCGGCTCAGACGTAAACCGCTGTGATGTAACGGCTAATGAGGCGTCTTTATCAAGTCAGGGTCAACCAGGAGCCGTGAGCGAGTCTGACAGCTGCAAAACAGGGACGCCATACGAGAGAGAGGAGGAAGAGTTCAACACTTCACTGTCAGACAGAGAATGGCCACAACAAGGGTCAGCGCTCCCTGAAGGAAGGTGGAGGTCAGGTGGATAGGGTTAATTACTGATTTAAATATGGGGAAATAGCAAGTTTTCTGTGATTTTATGTTTTCATATTAAGACGCTGCAGGTGAATAGGGAAACTTTTAAAATATAGAGATATCAATTACAAACCTTTGCTGTAGATTACTGGCATAAATATGAGGGGGAAATGTATTAGGGATAAGGGATTTTATGCCTAAAAATGCCCAAAAATTGTACATATTTTTGGTGACGAAACTTGAGTTATGGATAGAGCCAGGTTTAAATATGGTCTTCTTTTATGACATAGTTACAAAGAGTTTTTAAAATATACTGTTTATTAGTGGAACAACCTGTACAAAACTCAATAATTCAGATTAGGAATTAGATATAAAACTATCTTCAAAATATTGTTCAGTCCAAGGCTGGGAAGTTTGAAGTCTTTAGGAGCTGCTAAAGTAGAGATGTTGTTCCAAGAGTGTAATGAAAACCTCATTTTGAGAAAATGGGCTCTAAAGTTTTGCACATGTGCCTGTATATTTCTCCTGCTTTTAGCCACGGCTGTCTCCCAGAAAGGAAATGACCATATTTACATTAGGTACAGCGTCATCTCAGAATACGTGTGGGAAAAACAAGGAAGCGTCGTGCTGTTGTAGTTATTTTCTGGAAATCTCCAGCTCTCTAGCCCGGGTTTGATTCCCACCTGGACGGGGCCTTTCTGTGTGGAGTTTGCATGTTCTCCCCGTGTCTGCGTAGGTTTCCTCCGGTTTCCCCTACCACTAAAAACATGTATAATAGGTGAATCCTCCAGCCAGGTGATTCTGACCATCAGCCTGGCTCCACATCAAGAGATGGGTCCCCGGGCACTGCTGTCGCCCACTGCTCCTCACGGGTCGCCCCAGTGGAATCGAAGGATGGCTCAAATGCAGAGGACAAATTTCCCTATGGGGACAATAAAGTATACATTAACCTTAAAGGCCCTATATCTGAATTTTTTTCTTTTCTTTTTTTATTGCAAACAATGAAAGGGGAAGCCACTAAATTAAAATGTTAGTTGAAGTCCAAACTCATTCATAACTTTCCTAATACATGTGTAGCGTCCAAATTCTTTACAGGGACAAGTTTACAGAAACATCTCACAATTTGCAGGGTCACTTTTCTAGGTCACTTTCACAAAAATGCTGGATAATAGCCTGAAAGTTCATAAAATTCATACAAATGTTTTATCATTTGATGAACGCTGTTTTCACCACAAACGTTTCTCGAAGTAAAATCAGGTAAAGCTCCTTTAACTTCAAAACATCATAAACTAAGCATCGTAAACAGAGTGAGTCGAGCCTAATTTTTCCACTGATATTAAAACTGTGATTATAAATAAGGATGATTGGGGGGTCTTTCATCTCCCCCGGTGGCCAGAAAACTTCAATTGCAACTTTCCTGCCACCGAGGCGGTGGGCCCAATACACACTAATAGAATCACGAAGAGGAAGCTAACAGGCTAACGGGCAAAGCTAACTGCGGGCTAGCGCCACGTAAACAGTATTTACAGCCAAGTTTGAGTGAGAAAAAAAAGATCTCCATAATTGTGTAATTGGATGAACAATATCCCTCTCTCCCTTTGTCTTTTCTGTCAGCGTAGTATTTACTCTCACGGACAATTAATGAGTAAAAAAACACAACATGCTACGACACCTGCAGTGGAGCTTATGGCCTCTAGGGGCAAGAGTTAAAAAGTAAAGGGCTTACAATAAAGATAATTCAGTATGAGGTGAAAACAACCAACAAGAAAAAGCCTCAGTCATTCTGGATTGTCTCCAGACGTGGTTTCTTATCGCCTCCCAAAGTTGAAACGTGACCGACAAAGAGTGCCTGTCCACAAACCAAGTTTGTTCAGAGTTAGTGATGGATGAGGCTGGAGTTAAAACATGAACATTATATATCAAAATAACCTCGTGCTTTATGTCACTAAATAAAAAAGAGGCACATTTTCTGATCTCGTCCGAGACCTTTGTTTTCAGATGCAGAATTATATCCATTTGTCCAAATCACGTATCATCAACTACTATGACCTATTCCTGTGCGTGTTGTGGGTGAACAGATCAATGTCAAATTTTATCGGTCAGTATTTGCAGAGGTTTGTCCCTCGCAGGCTGCCATTAAACTAATCCCAGGAGCACATGACAATCACCCGTCTCCACCATCCGACCACATCAGTGTCTGCATTGACCTGTAACTGCAGGCGGCGCGCCGGGAAAACAAGTCAAAAGGCTGTGGACAAACTACGACAAGAGCTCAGTGTTTGACAGCTCCAATATAAGGTTCTGCTCACTGATAACATGTGTTTTAATGTATTAGTTTTAACCTCTGAACCGAGCACAGTTTCTCCAGTTTGGCCTTACCCCAAATCTAAAAGCTTTGGGTAAAGCTGAACTGGAGAAAATGTGCTCGGTAAGAGGTTAAATCATCTAAAATTACAATGGGACTGATATTTACGCTTTGAAAAACGTGTTTGTGAATAAAATCTAGCGCCATGACTGATAAAAAAGAGGCTGCAACTTTCTGACAAATCATTTTTCATGCACTTAGCTTTGACTTTAGTGCACAAAGCTTTCACTTGTGTCGCCTGCTCCAATGTTGAGCTGAGTCTTGTGTTCGTTCGAGGGAGTTCTGGGTAAAATTGACTGAAAAAAAAAGATCCGGCTCTTTTCACAATTGAAATCCGAACCGATCACCTCAAAGAGCCGTTCAAAAGAGCCGCTCGGTCGTGAACGTCACATCACTACCGTGCACTGTTTGGCCCCATCCAAAACAAGCAGATTGGTAAGTGGTCTAACGCCAAACCGGATGTGCGTCAGCGTCCGCCATGATAAGAAGCGTCCGAATTGGGCTGTCAGTTAGGAAGGAGTTAGAGAAAGGAGCCTCAATGCTAACTATCATAGCCACTTTAGCATAGGGACCTCTGGTGGTTCCTTACCGGCGATTAGGAGCTATGTGCCATCCCATAAGCCACCGCCGCAATCGGGTTCAGTAGTGGGATGTTTGCTTTAGGTTGGACGTGGGATCAGCGTATAGGCCTGTGTAGTCCTCCTGGGCCGTCTTTTATTTGGTTACTTTGACCTTTTTTCTTTGTAATCTCTTTGGGCACGGGAGGTTTTTTACTAAAATGCCTTTTACATAATTTCCAACAAATAACAACTTAAATAAAAATCACAAAAAAGGAAAAAAGATTTAAAAAATTAAGTGTAACCAATAGATACTGTCCTGCAGCTGATCAAAAGTTTAGGACCACGTGCCTCTAAAAGGCCAAATCTGTGGGTCAGGTTTTCACACTGTCATGACGCCTGATGCAAAGGCAAAAATCGCTCCTGAGGTGGGACGTAGCAAGACAATCCATTTGAATGTCTTAAAAGATCCTGAGGGTTATGGTTTTGTTCTCTCGACCCAAATGAAGGCCGTTACTGGAGCCGACTCAATTTTTTTTGTCTCTCTCCCAGTTCTTCTTGTTGCATATCGAAGTTCTACTTGGAAGCTTGTTAGATTCAAAATGTGATTTCTTTATTTATTTTTTGCTATTTTTCAACTGGACTTAAACTTTTGATTGGGACTGTACAGGAGTCAGTCATTCAGCCTCATAATGGGTCCGTGTGGTCTGGGGCCACCTTGACCTCCTACAGAGCATGTTCCTTAAAGGATCTGTATCATGCTATTTTAGCCATTCCAAAGTAAAGTATAGGCATATATATGATATATTGTACCTCTATCACTATGGAGTACTCATTTTTGAGAGAAATATAAGTATTTTTGGGGGGTATTTTCCCTACCCGGAAGACAAAACGCTTCGATTCAGTTAACTCCGCCCCTCTCTCCGCTCATTCCACATTAACAGTATTATAAATATAAATATTGCTGCAAAAAGTGAAGTTACTTCACATAATGCAGTTATAAGGAGTTGACATGTGCAAAGCAGTTTCATAAATGGCTAACACACACGCTAACACACACGCTAACACACACGCTAACATGCGTTTTGATTGACTCACCGCTCAGTCTGGCCTCCCCATGAGATCGCGTTGGTTATAAAAGTTAATCCACTTTGATTCTGGCCAAGGTTCACCAAGCATCCATCAGGTTGGTTGATATAGTAGCTAGCTTAATCCCGGAAAGAAATTCCAACTTCTGGCGAGTGCACTCTTCTTTAGGAAAGTTGAATAGTCCTGTTCCTCTCGTAGCCAAACGCGCATCCGTGGCATTATCGGTAAGAAAAAAGAACAGGCGGTGTCCAGAGTAGGTTAGAAAGAGCTCAGTCTTCAAAAACAACACTTATGCTCGGATCCATGGCTCCTCCAGCCGTGGGTGCGCTTGATTAGCGTCGTGGGACAGCACAGACGCGTTGGAGAGTTTTTTTTTTTTTCAAAAAAAAAAAAAAAACTGTTTTATAAATAAAAATCAGGCTGTAAGGCATTACATTACAGACGTAGAGCACTTCCGTTCCGCTGTGACGACACAACTGAACAGCTCAGTGGTTTACCAGGAGAGGGCGGAGCAGCTGCTCAGAGAGCAGGATTCAGGAGGATTACTTAGAACTGCGTGAATGAAGCCAAAAACCGCTCTGGGGGTGTTTTTGATAAGGAAATAGCATAACAACATGGCTAAAAACTCAAAAAAGTCGATTTTGCATGATATAGGACCTTTAAAAGTGCAAAAAGCCTGTCAATCAAAGCCCCAAGCTAAAACGATTTAATTCTATAAAACAAAAACCAGCGTGGTTAAAAATATGGGTCACATGGTCACAGTGATCTTTAGAGAAAATAAAACCAGACTTTTGAGTTATTTTTGGGAGGTGTCTCTATTGGTTTTAAGGCAAGGCAAGGCAACTTTATTTATACCGCGCATTGCGTACACAAGGCGACTCAATGCGCCTTAAAAAGTTCCTTTTGGAGTCTCCAGTGGCTGGTGCAGTAACGACAGCTCTCCGCCGTGAGCACCAAAGAGAAGCGCCCATTGGTTTAACCTTTGTCTCGTGTCCTCTTTAAATGTTTGTCCTTTGCGAGTCATAATAACAAAGGTTTATAAAGTGCGGCTTTGCTTTTTTTCTCGCCAGTGTCATCATGGAGCGTAAACCCAAACTATTGATCTATTCTAGTGTAAAGAGTGTAAAATCAAGTAGAGAAAAGGGCCAAGAACACAATCTTGTGGGACACCTTAGAACACTGGTTCCCAAAGTGGGGGTCGGGACCCCTCGGGGGTCGCGAGGCATTGGGTGGGGGTCCCCAGATGATTTTAGGATGAAATAAAAAAGAAAAGGGCAACTGTTTTTGATATATTTTCGAGTGTAAAACAGCATATCATTTGTGAAATCCATTCATATAGTTAAAATAAACTGTTTAAATACATGTTAACTTAAACGTGATTTTAAAATGTGTTTTCTTCCCTAAAGTAGCGAAAGAGGCAATAACTTTATACAATGGGGGTCCCGAGTTGTTTACGTGTCAATTTTTGGGGTCCCAGCCAAAAAAGTTTGGGAACCCCTGCCTTAGAAGATACAGGTTAGGAGACCCAGAAGTGCGTTTCTATGTTTACAGAAGGCTAATATTGAACTTTTATGATCATGGCGTCGTATTCACCCACCAAAACAAACAACGCACAAGATTAAACTTTAATTTGATCACTTTTTTCCCCTCTGAAAGTGGATTTTGTTGCCTGTTCTGCCAGAGTTGCCTTTGTTTCCGTGTTTATTCACGGCCGCGTGGCCTGACAACAGCCCAAATGCAAAAGTGTGGCTTCTGAATTAAAAAAAACATGTGCAAATGACTTGGAAAGCACTGATTCATAATGCATTAAGATGAACTATTTAGCATGATATTGTGGGAAACATTTGCCATAAATTAGTCATCTCTGCTACTGCGTCCGTAGTAAATGTATGCAGAAAATGTAGCCTGCTGTAAGATTAATGCACATCACTGGAGGCTGTTATTGTGCTCTTTTAATAAACTATATGCACAAAGCGGGAATGTCTGGCCTTAAGTGTATGCAAATCTTATTATATTATAGAGGCTGTGTGCACATATAGTGAAAAAACAGACAATGGAGAGCAATGTAAAGTCAAGAAAGATATGCACTAAATGGGTCCCGAGCGCCGGACATGCTGGCAGCTCACTGCTCCTACAGGTCGCCCCAGCGGCATTGAGGATGGGTCAAATGCAGAGAACGAATTTCCCTACGGGGATTAATAAAGTATAACTTAACCTTAACTTTCAGATGGACAATTTTGATTACAATGTTTCCTATAGGCTATAGTTTCCTCATGGTTCCGCAACCCACTTTCGAGTCCTGACCCACAAGTTGAGAATCACTGTTTTACATTAACTATGACCAAGTGGGGTGCTCTGCCAGGAAATTAAAGAAAATAAATAAATACTGACACTAGTTCTCGCATATTTAGAGTACTTTAACAGGTACTTGATCTCTTATTTGCATAATAATATTTATCAAAATCATCTTGAGGGCCAGAAGTTCTGTGTGGAGAGCCGGATTTGGCCCCCGGGCCTGATGTTGCCTACCCCTGCTGTAGAGGTAGGCTATATGGGAAGTGAATTTATGCAAGAGACATTTATTTATTTATTACCTGTTTGCAAACCTTTTTTTTTTTTCTTTGATGGCACATTTTTCTTGCTTTTTGCTTTACAGCTTTACGGGGGGAGCGGGTTTGGCTGATCTAAATGAGATGTAAATGAGCCCTATTGTCACTCGGAGCAGCAGAGGGAGGTGAGAGCAGCCCAAAAGTTTAGAGGCCGATTTCTCTGCTTAGAAAAATCCTGAGAGGTTAGATTGAAATGTTCACAAAACTGATTTTTATTTTTTGCTTTTTCCATTACTTTTTTTGTGGCTTTTAGCGTGTTCTCATCACATTTTTTTGTCACCTCTTGTGGCTTTTTTGTCACTTTTTTGTTGCTTTCAGGCGCGTTTTTGTTCCGTTTTCATCCTCGTTTTCGTCGCTATTTTTATTGCTTTCAAGCCTTTAGATTTGCGTAAAGCTCGGTTAAGGTAAGAGGTTAAGGAGAAAATTGAGAGGCCAGACCGGAGGCTCTAGAGACAGTGGCTCTTCCAGAACGGACATATGGCCAGTCCGCCCCTGGTAAGTGCTATACTAAAAACTATTTCCATACACAATAGTAAAATAAAGATCTTTATCAAATACATGTGTGCACTTCGCAGTAAAAGCAGCTCTAAACAGGTGAGTTCTCGATCTGACTTAAAGCAGTGGCAGGTCAGGTGGTTCATAACTCGACTGAGCCTCAGAATAAGAGCAGCCACTGATAAATAACGATCCCTCAGTGCCGACTTTTGGTCTGAGCCCAGTCTGACCCCAGACCGAGTTTTCCACAGTCAGTTCCCTGTTAGTTTCCCCTGTGATGGCTCCGCCTGCTCGCCCCGGGCCCCGGTGATGTAACGCCGTCTGCTGCGGACACATATGGCGAGGAGCTTCTTTACAGCCACAGAGCTGAGCCACGCGAGACCCGCTGTGATCCCGTGCAACCGACCGCAAACTGGCACCGCGGACAGAAAGAGTCGAGAGTGAGGGAGCGGAATGCAACTTTCAGACCTCAATAGAGCGAAACACGATGTAAATGATATGACTGAAATCTGCCATTACCGTTTGTATGAAATATCTCTTTTTCATGTAATTAAATACAAAATAAGAGCCGTTAATTGCACGTAAATTGTATATAGCGCCTTAATGTAGTGGTTTATGTGGATACTCATTTGCTGTGTGGTTTGATAAACAGAATCACATGCCAATCTTTTAGGCAGGGCTTGATTTGTAAATGTACACAGGAACACTTTTGGACTGGTGTGATGGATTGACCATGATATCATCTCAAATCTTTGCAGGATCCACTAAAATAGTTCCAGAATCTTTTACCTTGAAAACTGGAGAGACGGGGTAATGCGTTTGTTTGTTAATTTCTCTGTAATTCCTGGGCCAATTCACATGAAACAAAAACTGTAACAAAGTTCAAAGTCCTCTCTTCCAGCACATATGAACTTTGGTCTGATTATTTCCTCTGAAACTTGTCCAAAAGTGGTGATAATATTCAAAAACATGTACGTGATGTTGGTCAGTAGAAAGGACTTTCAGCCATAAGAATAATGTGGCAGTTTTGTGAATCCAATCACTATCAAATATTGATCAGGGTAAACATGTAGAGAGTTTCTTTTTGGATTGCAGGATTTCATCAAACCAAAGTCTGTGAGTGGGATGGGCACCAGGGCATTAACTCGGGGAGACTGTGAGGTTCCACACAGGCGAACCTCCTTTGGACAAAGCCAAGCGTCTACGTCCCGCTGTCGTTCCTGCTGCTTTTCTTTCGAAGCTCTTCATGTGGATGCGGCACCAAATATCCACGATTAATAAATCCACTTCATTTTGCCTCGTTCGGACATTTCACAAGAGAAATGTTTTGTTTATTCGGTTTAGTTGAGCCAGCACTTGTTCTGAAGCTGGAACGTATTAGCGGTTTTCCCAGGCGAACAAAACGTAGGGGAAGCTTCTGAGACGCAGCAGGGCCTGACATTGTACATCGAATTTTGCTGATAATTATGTCAGTCACGCTGAGTGTCAAATCATGTGTGCGGCCTGACGACACAGGGGTATCTCAATCTGTACAGCAGGCCCTGGGGAGCAGGACAGCTCTCCAGAGGTGTTTAAGGCCCTTTGTGAGTAGGAAATTACAGTTACACCTCAACAATACCAATATAAGCAACTCAACTGTACATTATATAAATAAATTACACATTAAATATACTATTAAGACATTTTACACAGTAAGAGAGACTCCAACTCTGGCCACTTTTAAAGCACACTTCAAACAGTGGCTAAAGGAAAACCAGGCCTGGAAGCACTTTTACTTGTTATTATTGTATTTGTTGTGGTTTGTTGTTACATTATGTAAATTGTGTATTTGTCGCCTGCCTAGGGACTACAGATGTAAACTAGCATCTCTGCTATAATCGGGCATATTTACAGTGCGCATGTGCAGCTGTTCATTGATATGCACTGCCCATATCAAATAAATTTAAATAAATACACGAAGCTTACCACCCCCGTGTGTGGAGTGAATGAAGAACAAATCCCCTAAAAACTGTGTAAATCACTTTGGGCGACTTTTATCATGTGAAAAGCGCTAAACAAATAAGCTTCCATTCCAATGTTTACACCCTCAGTTTTTAGTGACAATAATTTAAAGCAGTACTAAGTAACTCATGCCCCCAGAGGCCATAAGCACCACTGCAGGTGTCATGTGGCGTTTTTTACTCATTAATTGTCCGTGAGAGTAAATACTACGCTGACAGAAAAGACAAAGGGAGAGAGGGATATTGTTCATCCAATTACACAATGGAGATCATTTTTTTCACTCAAACTTGGCTGTAAATACTGTTTAAGCGGCGCTAGCCCACAGTTAGCTTTGCCCGTTAGCCTGTTAGTTTCTTCTTCGTGATTCCATTAGTGTGTATTGGTGACTCCGACCCGGTGGCAGCGAAGTTGCAATTGTGGTTTTCTGGCCAGAGACACCAGGGGGAGATGAAAGACCCTCCAATCATCCCATTAACACTTGTATTACCCCCAGAGGGACTACGGAAAGGATTTATTAAGGTAATCAAGTTACTTAATACTGCTTTAATATAGGCCTAATAATTCAATTTCATAATAATTTTACGTTTTACTCATTCAAAATTATAGCAAAATTAAAATTAGGCCCACGCAGCGTTATATTACAGAGAGAAACGTGAAGATGCAGCTCGATTTGACACACCTCGCCGCGTTTCTAATTTTATCCATGTTTTACACGCGCACGAGCCAACAGAGCGCGCGGCACGGGATTGGTCGAACCGTCTGTCAATCACAGCGGAAAGAGAGAGAGAGAGAGGAGAGAGGGGGGCGTGACTCCATGTGATGCTGAGGAGCACGAGCGCACGAGGGCAGAGAGCGAGCCCGGTGCGCGCGAAACATCTGTCCGCCTCATCCTCCTCTTTTGCCCAATTTAGTTCACGCTGCGCTTTCAACCACACCGACCATGCCACGCGCAGCTTTCTCCCCACTCCCCCGGACTCAATCGTAAACTGGAGTATTTTTGGGGGGGATTTGAGGGTTTTCGTCCTGTTGCTGCTGCCTGCGCTATGTCTGGAAGTTGCGCTGCGTGCGTTGGTTGAGCGCGTCTGGTTCTGCTGCTGCTGGAAGAGGAGGAGGAGGGGGAGGAAGAGGAGCTGAGCAGCCGAGGTTGGAGCGTGCGTTCCCGGGGAGAGATGCGGTGGATGAGGCGCCCGGTGCTCGGCTGGTCTGGGGCCGTCGCGCTGCTGCTGTTTATCGGGTGAGTAAAGAAGGGAAGTGGCTTTTTGTTCACTGGGGAAAAGGTCGATAGAGTTTTTAAGTTTAGTGGAGAAATTAACGTGTGACGATTTGCGATAAAGTGCGAGTAAGAAAGTGGCCTATGTGCGATCCAAAACAAAACATGGAATAAAAGTATGTTAGTTTGAAAGAAAAACCCAGGTTACACAAGGATGTTTCAAATAAGCAGATATTAGATTATTGTTTTGGACATTACTTTTTTTATTCTGGTTTCTTTTGTTGTAATATTTGATTTGTATGAGCCGACAACTAACGATCACTTGTTAATCGATTAATCTGCAGATTGTTTCCCCCTGGTTAATCGCTTGGCTGTGAATGGCGCGTGTGTATTTGTAGGAGGCTCTCGGTGCTTTAAAAAGCCACTAAAGCTGAAGTTGTTTTGCTCAGTGCAGCACATGAACACCAAGCACGGGTTTGTGTGAACAGGGAATTCCTCATTTGAAAGCTAAGAACCTCCAGAGTAGGGCTGAACAATATTGAAGGAACTTGCGATATACAGCGATAACGATATTATTTTACCAAACCATTTCAACATGACATGTTCCATTTAAATTAAACACAAACTGAAAGGTTTTCAGAAGTCATTAAAAAATATATAAAATCAGGATCAAAACAAGAGTAAAATTTAAACTACATTAGGAAATGTTTAACTAAAACTTAGTTTGTTTTTGGCTGAGTTTGCAACTATGGCATCACCTACTTTTGACTGAGGAAGTTCATTTCCAAACTGGTTTAAACCTGAGCATCTGGCAGGAATAAGAGAGGAGCTGATTCTGCTTTCTGACTCTCCTGAGATACAGTCATATCATATTATTGAAATGTACAATGTGCAAAACACAAAGTCGTTTTTTATACAGTTTAATTCTCATGCAATTTTTGCTACAACCAGTGTTAATTTTGACAACATATTTTAATTGAGTTTTAGTCTTAGTCTTTTGACAAAAATGTAATTCAATTTTAGTCTAGTTTTAGTCGACTAAAATTGCAAGTAAATTTAGTCGACAAAATTTAAGACATATTTAGTCGACTTTGCATTTATAATATTTATTATAATCATATTTAATCAGCTCCTCTGCTTCATGGAGCTGCTCCCACATGAACAAAGCTCAGAGCTGTTCCTTTGGCAGTGAATTCACATGATCTGAGGCTCTTTCAGACGGTCAATAGAAGTTTGGATGATTTTAGTCTCTCCTTTCATTTTTATTTAGTCTTATTTTAGTCGTCAAAAATATCACTTTGACTAAAATTAAGACTAAATATTTTAGTCGACGAAATTAACACTGGCTACAACAGCAGAAAAACGGTTTGTGTGATTTACTTTGCTGAGTAAAGGTTGTTCACTGAAGTCAGTGCATATTCTGCCGTTGTGCCTGTGGGCAAGACACCTCCTCCGCCTCACCACAGCGCGCCTGTGCAGTGGGATTACCTGCATGTGTTTGAATCCGTTACTGTCCAGATCAAGGCAAAATATTCAGAATAAATAAAGAAGTGAAAAAAAGAAAGTTTCAACTTGTCAGATTAATTTGTGTAATTCCTCAGTTTCTAACTTTTCTTTCAAACTTTCCAATCTTATACTTAATATTCTGAAGGTTTTCTAACCTTTAAAAATCCTGCCTGATTTAATGAGCTCTGAGCCATTAAAAAGTGAGGCGAAATCAGATTATTTTTTCCCCAATGTTTTCACTTAAAAATAGCTTATTCAAAAACTATTAGGGCTGAAAGATATATCGTTATCATATCGATATCGTGAACATTCAAGATATTAAAATAGAATAAGCAAGATATAAACGATATAGATTCTCATCAATAAAACAGCACTCTTTTGTATTATGATGTTTCTGAAAAATGCTGTTTTATCTGGCATGAATATCGAGATATGACATTTTTTCCACATTGTTCAGCCCTAAAAACTATCATCCAAAATTCTCTCTCTCTCTCTCAAAAAAAATCCCTGTAACTAATATATCCACAACATAAAACATAAATTTAAACCTGGCTCTCTCCATTGTTTAGATTTTGTTGGTGAAAATACATTTTATATGAAAACATGAAACAACAGTAAACTTGCAATACGGTTTTCCTCATATTTGTGTCAGTGTCAAATTGATATCTCCTATTATTTTCCCTCTTCACCTGCAGCGTCTCGCCTTAAGAATAAGCCCAATGCCCATCTCGACTGCTCATGCGTGAGTCAATCAGGCTCCTAATTTCAGCCCAAACAAACCACACCGCCATTGAAATGTGTGAGTTCAGGTAGTGGAGCGTGAACACTGAAGTATATTGAGCCATAACCGTGAACTATAAGGCTTATGGGCATTGGTTTACAGACTTTAAGTCTCAAGTGACATTTCTTGCAAATATTTAAGTTGTCAATATCTTGAAAGGGAAAAGTCAGGGCGGCGGCTCCGTAGGCAGGAGCGGACCATCACGGACAGGGGAACGACAGGACCTGGGATCAGCCCGACACAGACACCCTCACTTTTTAAATAATTTGAATTCGTCTTGTAATCACAGGGAAAAGTTTCAAAACGGTGTTGATGTTAAATACAGTGGGTAAATTTCCGTCTGTCAAATTAGCGACTGATTAGCTCTGTTGTACCATCAGAATAAAAATAAAGTACATTTAGATGCAGAGCCTATGTGTGTATGTGGATCTCTCTGGTCACAATTAAGAAAAAATATTTCATCTACTGTCCACCTCCTTATTGACAAAAAAAAGAGGGATTCTATGTTTTATTATGTTTTATTTCTCATTTCAGTTTAAATGTTGTGAATATCGGCGACATGAGGCCACAGTTTCAGAGCCTGGACTTTGTCCAACAGTCGCCTTGAAGGGTCACAAATGTTTTTCTCACATAGTTATTCCAACTATATGAACAAGGACTGGTCGTCACTTTTGAAGCATCTCTTCGTATGAATGGCAGTTTGGTTTCTGTCTATCTCCGTACGCAGCCCTGGTGTAAAAATAGACTTTAAGCTAATATTGTAACAGGCTCCTAGCCTGGCTAACGCCAGACTAAAATCACAAGTGATATTTAGTCTGGGGACCACCAATTCATTTTCTCGTAGGAGAGGTGTGGTTTACGATTGTCCATAGCCGTTTATTGGGCGCTACGAATGTTATCATGCGTCTGCACGTAGCCATAGCCAATCATATCATGGTATCAGATGACGTATGACGTACCTGCTGTAAACTTTTGAGCGAAACTATTTAGAACACGGTCTAAAGCTTGATCGAAAGATGGCATCGCGTCTGCTGCTGTCATGTTGGATCCGTAAATATTTTTTTTATTTTTTTATCCCTAAACAAACTACAAGCTTCCGTATGTCAAATAGCGTGTCATCGTCTTACCGTCCCTCCTCGTTCTGTGATTGGTGCCCAAATCCATGGAAAAATGTCGGCCATGGTCCCCAGACTGTTGTGAAGTTCGAAAGGATTCGAGCGCACACAGCAGTCTGGTGTTAGCCAGGCTAACAGGCTCCATGGCGACGACAAAAACGCTTTAAATCATCAACTTTCCAGCGGTTAAAACGCTCCAAATCAGAGCTTTCTTCGTTGCTTTACGCTAACTATCATTATTGTTTGGTAGCCAAAAGACATTCCATTACCCATAATGCAACGAGCCGAGATGGGCATTCGGCTTATACTGCATTAAAATGGCAGTAAAACCTCGATACAAGTTCTTTCTTCGATGACATCTCCCACTTTTGCTCCACTGTAGGATGAAGATGTCGTCCACACGTGCTCCGTCGTTTTACGCGCCGCTGCGGCTCATCCGGCCCGTCGTAAATGTGCGTAAAGCGCGCTCTGACCGGTGACCGTGCATAACGCCTTTTGTAATTACGCCAGAAATAGAGAAAAAGAGACAAGCGGCGGCATCGTTTACAGCACACAGAGCCGAGCCACGGGGAGATGGAGCAGATCCCGCAGGAGAGCACGGCGGATACACAATAAGCCTGTTAGGTTTCTGTATTTCAATCCATGCGTGGCGCCCTAAGAAGATTTAGCCCCGACTTTGATGTTTCGGAATCCGCTTTTTATGCCAAAGCTCGTCCAATCTTTGAGGGGGGGAAAGTTTAATATTTCAGTGAACTTATGCATCCAAAAAAGAAAGAGGTCAACCGACTGATAACACCCGGTGATAGGACGGATAACTTTCAATCTTTATCAGGCGCCAGTGCCAGATTAATGCTTCGCTTTCGGAAACTTTTAAAGTATTAATACGTTTAGAGCCCAAACATGACCAGGAGCATTAAAATTTAAGGAAACGCTGAAATCTGAACTTTTAAACTAAAACAAGCAGGGGTGGACACTGGTCATATGTCCATTCTGGAAGAGCACAGAAGGGCCACTAGCTCTAAGGCCACTAGCTCTGGTCTCTCAGTTTTCTCCTTAACCTCTAACGCCCCCGCCTTAAAGGGATATTTCAGGATTTTTGACATAGGGCCTCATTTCCTAGTTATCCAGAGTGTTGTTGATGTCTGGAGATATTGTTTTCTTAAAGTCATGCAGTTCTTATATTTGAAGAGCTTAGTAGCGCTAGGCTAATGCAAGGCTAAAGCATTTCTATGGTATCAGTTAGCCTGCATTAAAAACAGTCTGACCCACTCCACAGTGCACCTGAGGTAAATCACTTATAACACCAGACTAACCATATAAATGTCTGTGTTAATAGAATATTTTTAACCATTTTGCGTTTAAAATAACTTATATTTGAGCAGCATCAGCTTCGTGGCTGTAAGCTAACACAGCGGCAGAGTGATCTGCGAGAAAATAGTCCCTTAAAATGCGGTAATTCATGTGACACAAGGTCAGTTATATTTCAAAAATGATTCTATTAACACAGACATTTATATGGTTAGTCTGGTATTATAAGTGATTTACCTCAGGTGCACTGTGGAGTGGGTCAGACTGTTTTTAATGCAGGCTAACTGATACCATAGAAATGCTTTAGCCTTGCCCTAGCCTAGCGCCACTAGACTCTTCAAATATAAGAACTGCATGAATTTAAGAAAAAAATATCTCCAGACATCAACAACACTCTGGATAACTAGGAAATGAGGCCCAGTGTCAAAAATCCTGAAATATCCCTTTAACCGAGCTTTACCCAAATCTAAAAGCTTCAAAGACAAGCATCAAAATAGCGACGGAAAAACGAGGATGAGAACGGAACAAAAACGTGCCAGAAAAACAACAAAAACGCGACAAAACTGTCATAAAAGAGACGAAAACACAACAACAAAGCAATGAAAATAAAGCTGTAATAAAAGCAACAAAAATTCACAAAAACGCAACGAAAAAGAGTCAGAAAAGCCACAAAAAGTAATGACAAAAATGTGACAAAAACACGGCAACAACAGGACAAAAAGTTACAATCACTTTTGTAGGTCTTAGCTTTCAAATGAGGCGTTAACACTGTTGCTCTCCAGCCAGAAGCTTTTAGATTTTGATAAAGCAGAACTGGAGAAATGCACTTGGTGAAGGCGAGGGGTAAGAGGTTAAAATGAGTCATGGTTGTAGAGGTTTAAATCACAGACTTAGCAGACATCATGTGGGTATTTTAGGCATTTGAGATTGTGTTTGCAGCCTTTGAAATGTCAACCATTCAAGCTGCCATTATGATTTGATTGAGTTCTTCTAAAGGATTAGAGATCGATGCCTTGCCTCTTTTTGGTGCTTGACTGAAACACAGGACTTGTTTATAACCTTTGGTACTTGGGCTTTTCCAGCTGGTTATTGGGATTAAATAAATCAATGAATAAATAAATAAAGGAAATATATTTATATATGGTTTATAATTCAATTGGATATTTGTACTGTATTATGATGGTGCTGACTGTATGTGGTGACACTGGTGACCTGACACATTCTGGAGAGGTCTTAGGTGTTGTATGGGTGTAGTATTGCTGCTGCATTGGGGACTGACTGTTATCGTTGTGCTGTGAGGGCTGTTGTCACGTTGTCCATTGCTCCACTATTGGCTCTTACCATAACCACGTAATTATAACACTT
Organism: Neogobius melanostomus; assembly: GCA_007210695.1. NCBI lineage: Eukaryota > Metazoa > Chordata > Actinopteri > Gobiiformes > Gobiidae > Neogobius > Neogobius melanostomus. The sequence continues at coordinate 4,481,421 of VHKM01000122.1, read as the reverse complement.
TCAAGGGTGGGAGTCTATAAGTCTTTCTTCTTCCCACTCCATCAAACCAAACAGTCCCACAAACATTTGCACTGACATCAATCTCGCACGTTTGGATTGGATCATGAACACCGCAAATCCATTCAATGTTTAGTTTTGTGTTTGTGTTATGTGTTGCAGTTAATTAGTATCTTTTAACCCAAACCAATTTCGGTTTGGTTATAAACGGTGAAGGCGGGAGCGGCTCAGGATGGATTCTCGTGTGTTTGAGAATTCAGCTTGCAGGCAAAGTAACCGGGGTAGGGTTGTGGAACAGTCTCTACTTCAGCAATACTTTAAGTTAAGTGTTTGTCTGGTTTAGACATAATTACATCCAATTTAGGTCTGCTTTGGGTTCTTCTAGAAAGACATTAGGGATACACGGAGGTGGATAGTTCTCAGTTACAGGCTCTTTGAATCGGCCACAACCTAAAACTCTGTTCTCTTCAAACCCTTGTGGTCAGACACGGCGAAGATGAGTTTCTTCGACTCTTTCTCTTTCTCTTTGTTAGATATTTCAGTGTTTCATTTAAATCAGTTTCTTATGCTGCAGTTTACTGTATATCTGTGAAGAAGCAACCTTTCTGTTTATTCCCGTGAATTCCCCATTGAAATCTTTGATTATTAAAAATTCCCAGAGGTTTGCAACACTTTGTAACCCTATATGTTTCTCATCTTTGATTATAGTGTTGTCTTGATTAGTGGAATATGAAGCTGCTGGCGTTTTAGCAAATCTTTTCTCTTATTGTGTGGTTTCCTTTCCGACGTTTTTGCCATTTGCCCAGAAACAAGTCACTGTGTCTCTGTAACTGTAGCCGTGATCCGTTGGCCTCGTGGTTTATCGATTCCAAACTCAAAGCCCTGTTTATCCACACATCGGGCGACACATACGTCCCGCCGTCACAGCGCACGTGTCATTTCAGGACATGTTTCTGTTGATTAAATATTTAGCGTCGTTGGATGGTGCCAGATGGCGCACCTCTTCACACTAATCACACTTTCATATCATCGTAAGTTACTCCTCAGCTTTGTACGGCATGTAGTTTGTCTGGTCGTCCATGTGTGCTGTGTTCATACCTTACCACATGTAGACTGTGTCGTTTTCCACTCGCTGCCCTCGGAGTTTGAATGTTTTACACACTCTGAGCAAACGGGATTCCGGCAATTTCAAAAAGATGTCTATATGGTGGATTACGTTTGTATCAGAATGGACAAAGGCTACTTTTTATTTCTGCTTTTGATTCATCAGCCTCCTGGTCGACCCCGACGTGGTTAAGTTTGTTGTTGTGATGGTTTGAGACGGGTTTCCTCCGGCTGCTGCGGTTCAACAATGAATAATAGATTAATCTGCGCTACAAGAGGATTATGAGCGCGGCCTGGTGGTACAGCAGTTAGCGCTCGTGTGGAGTTTGTATGTTCTCTCTGTGTCTGCGTAGGTTTCCTCCGAGTACTACAGTTCCCCCTGTAAGATTGACAGTCTTGCTTCTGTCGGCGTATTCGTTAATGGATGGAAAAGAAGACGGAGGCTCGATCGATTAACATCAATCATAGTTTTATTCCCTCAACAATACAACTCTAAACACAAGTTATCTGAGCGCTAAATCTCTCCCTAGCAACATACAACATGGTGGCCCAAGCGGGGCTCCGGCCGGAAGCACAGAAAACCCTGCGCTCGAGCACTATATAGGACAGTAATGAGTATGCATGACAGTGACATAGAGCCAATCTACGCTCCTGGAATGTTCTTGTCGTCACTTCCTCTTCTCAATCTGACTCAGTGGTGTGCTGGGACCTAATTTCGGCCCGGGAATTTAGAGAAGACCGGCCCACTTTTCTGTGGGTTTATAGCTCAGTGATAGAGCGCTAGTCTCTGGTGCAGGAGGTCCCTGGTTCAAGTATGGCTTTTTTTTAACGCTCTTTTTACATGGGCCGCTGCACACACAGTCTGAGCCTGATACAACTCCACAATCAGCACCAAGTTATGAAGATAAAAAATATTCCTTTGTCCACTTTTCTACCTTTCACTGCCTCTTTCTCTCTTTACTCACGCGGACACTTGTCTCCGCAGGATTGGACTGCACCAACTTCAACTAAAGCGGAGGGGTATTCCACTTAAACACCCCTCTTAGTTAGTTCAATGTCACATGGTATCTCCCCGCCACAAGGATGAAAAGTTAGATGCGAAAATCATTTCTGATTTTGACACATTTCCCCCTCGTGGTGGCGGCCCGGCCCTAAACAGTGCCGGGGCCCACCGGGAAACCTCCCGACTCTCCCTATGGCCAGCACACCTCTGATCTGACTCCATGGGGTTGTCCTTCAGAGGGCGCCTCAGACCCAGGGGGTGCCTTTGGAATGTCCTTCAAAACTGCTGCTCAACCCCCCGTCAGGACCCCTCACCCCTGTAACATTCCGGTAGTAGCCAGTACTTTTCCACAGTTAGAACAATAGGACAATAAAACAGAGAATGTCGCGGCAACTTGTGAAGTAAGAAGACTTCCCTCAGTTTCATTTGAAACTGAAGGCACATATTTAGTACATCAACACAGTTATACTGTATATATAAAATCACTAAAGCCTAGTATGATAAAAATATGTATAGAAATACTTCCACATTGTATAACAATATTTCCACACTTCCGTCAGTCTATACCCCAAAGGCAATAGTAGCTTACGACCACATCAAGTATGGCGTGAATGAATAATAAGTGCAGCGCTTTGAGAAACCTGGTGATGCAGGCTTTAAAATGACAGGATTAAAATGAGTGTGAACGCGAGTAGAACGGCTTCTTCAACTTGTTTATTTTATTTGGGGGAGTTTGGCATCTTTTTGCTCTTACATCAATACAAACCATTTAAATGCCTTGTAATAGGGCTGTGCAATTAATCGAAATTCAATTACGATTTCGATTATTACACTAGACCAGGGGTTCCCAAACTGTGGTACGCGTATCCCCTGGGGTACGCAAAGACATTTTGGAGAAAAAAAAAAGTGTATCACAATCTGATCGATATTGACCCGTTAAAACGTATGCAGGCGAAAGAGTCTTCTAATTCAGACGTGGACGAGCTTGTTCAGGACCTAAACACTCCAGAACTGACCCACAAGAGCCGCTTTGGACAAAGATGGTTATGTCCTGCGTATTATCTTCGCTTTAACCAAAGCTTAAACCAGCACATTTGAATCTGTACCAGTGGTTTGACAGTACGACTGAGGGGGCGGGGCCAGAGCGCAAAGTCCAAACCAAAGTCTGATGTTCAGAATGAGTGACAAAACCAGCAGAGTCCTGGTACACTCAGCTTTTTGAGTTATTTAATGAAATTTGGACTTTTTTTTTAACTGTCCAAAGAAAATATTTTGCATAGTTTTTTTTATTTATTTAAAAAGAATAAAGTTCTTTTTTTTTAAAGGCAACCAATAATCATTTTAATAATTGTCCATCCATCCATCCATCCATCCATCCATCCATCCATTTTCTTCCACTTGTCCGTTGCCGGGTCGTGGGGGCAGCTGTTGGAGCTGCACCAGCCCCTATGGCTCCTCCTGCAGGTGGTGGGTCCACAGAAGGACGGCCTCATGGTTCTAACCGGGCCTGTTGGTCTCTCATAAGGGGCTTCTGAACCGCTCTTTGTCTGACCCGTCACCTAGGACCTGTTTGCCATGGGACAACAGAGCTCCAGGATCATTCAGGCTCAAACCCCTCCACCACGTTAAGGTGGCGGTTCCAGGAGAGGTTTAATAATCGTGATTTTGATTATTACTAAAATAATCGTGATTATTATTTTTTCTATAATCGAGCAGCCCTACCTTGTAACTCAAGTTACTTAAATTGTTATGACTAATATATTACTGTATTTTGTCTTTGTCAAAGTATTGTAAGTATTCAGAATACAGTACTCTGATAAGTTAGTGAATGCATTCTCAGTATTCTGTCACTAAATACGATTTCAAAGTATTCCCCCAACACTGGACAGAGCCGCACAGCAGCTCAGCCCAGTGACTTCCTGACTCTGTCCCGTCAGTCGCTCTGAGCTGCACCTCTCTGACGCAGCCGCGGCCTCCGGTCCCGGGGCAGAGCTGTCTCTTCAGCGACCGCTGAATCACCACAGACATCGGCTCATTCCCCCTGCAGAGAGACCGCTGTTTTCACTGCCAGATTTAGTCCTCCTGAAAAAAAGAAACAAACAACATAGTAACATTTCAGCCAGAAGCGACGTAAAGCTGTGGCACCAGACTTATTTTAAAGAGAGTGAGAAGTGATTGAACAGGGAGGAAATAAAGTCTTCCTCTTGAAATATTCTTAACCTTCTTTTCTCCAGTGCAACGAGCTGTGTCCTTTTGCTCCAGATCTGATTGGTTTCTATTTCCCAAAGGCACTCGACGTCAACCATTGAAATTACATTGAATTATTCAGTACTGTATTTTCAACTGGTTTTGCCTTTACCCAGACTCTTTTCTTTCACTGCGTCTGCAACGGAGGGATGACATTTGACGTTGAACACTCAAGTTAAAAATTGAAAGGAAAAGACCAGATGGGGCTGAGGACGAAAGGAATCAGTGACCCATAAAGTGGACAGAAACAAAATGTAACGTTACCTAACAAGAATGTACCTGACTAATGCTTTTCTGTGTGATCTGAATCGAGCTGCTAATGACTCCTTTTATCCTTAAAGGCCCTGATTTGTTTTGTTTTTGAAATGATCAGTTGTGGTCTAAACTCATTCTTCACTTTCCTTACACATCGCAATTCTTAAGAGGGGTGAGTTTATAAGCACATTTCACGACATTTTTTAGGGTCACTGTCACTGAAACACTGGACAGAACCAATTTTGCTCCTCTAGAAAAGAAGTCAGGATTACCACGGTTACAAAAGGATGCGGTAGGTTAACTGTAGGGATGCAACGATTCACTTTTGTCACGATTCGATACATATTGCGATATGAAAGTGACGATTTCGATTCGATACATTTTATTGTGCTGAAAAAGTAATATAAGTCCTATTTTTTTTTAATAAGATTATGCTGAAAACCGAATTACACTGTAACTTGTTACTTTTTCTAATATGCGCCCTGCACTGCTTCTGATGTAGCAACAAATGCATGGTGTGAATTTGTGGAAATAAACTAAATCCAAATCAAGGAACAAACTGCATGATTCCCAATGAAGTTGTCCAAATGTTCAGGATGTAAACAAAAAGCTAACGCGCTCTTCTGCTTCAGCGTGATACACAGATAGAAAACTGAAAGCACACGTGATCATTTGCTGTTCACACGAGTCCTGTTACTGCACTTTAGAAACACGTTTCTATAACACGTTTTTTTATAACATAAAACCTAGACTAGATTGTGGCCTAATATTAATATATAATACAAAAATAATATTATATTTTCATTATCCATCCATCCATCTTCTTCCACTTGTCCGTTGCCGGGTCGTAGGGGCAGCTGTTGGAGCTGCCCAAATCACAGTGCACCATTATAAATATATATTTTACATTCTTTTAAATTATTCAATGTATTTTTTTATGCAAAGGCGTCTTAAAGCCTTCTTCTCATTTTTAGAAACAGTGAATGTTTAAAGAGGGGGTATTATGTAAAATCGACTTTTTCAAGCTTTATATCATGTTATTATGTCATTCTCTCATTAAACACATGCCTGGAGTGTTGCCTTGGCTCATTCACATATTTTTGAGTAATCAGTAAAAACTTAGACGGCAGCCATTTTAGGTGTAGCTATGCCTCAGTCCTCCTAGGAACGCCCCCACCTCCTGGAGACGCCTCTGGACCTTTCGTCACCAGCCAAGCCACCAACCACTGCTCCTCAGCTCAGCAGAGCCCCCTCCCCGCACAGTAGTGTTGTTTAGATGCCACAGCAGTGTGCTGAAGGGGGCGTGTCGGAAAGCTTCTTAAAGAGACAGAGGCCTATTTCAAGACGTTCAGTACAGCCATTTTGAGAGAGCAATTTTATTCAAGGCAGTTATTTTAATTTACTGCATATACAGACCAACAGAAGGTTACGTCATCATTGTAGTATGCTATAGACTGGTGCTATGTGATTGAAAAAAGCATAATACCCCTCTTTAAGTTCAAGTATGAAAAAAAGCATTTTAAATACAAAAACTAAAAATCTCAGTTGTTTTCTTTCATTAGTCTGTGTAGGCTCTCAGTCGTACAGGAGTTGTCTATCTTCGATGTCGTCAGCGACACTAAAGTTTCCAGCTCTGGTCGCAGACTAGTTAACCCCTCCCAGTCGTCTTTATCTAGTGACAAGTGACTTTCTAGTGGAGGTTTGGACCGATCCAAATCATAAACTAAACTCAAATGAAGTCCCATCAGGCCTGTCAAAAGATGCCGTGTTTCTGTGGTGTCTTTAAAACTTACTAAACCGACTGACGTGTGCGTGTGCGCCTGGTAAATCAATATTTCAAACGTCATTTGTTTTAAAATGTGCAGATGCTTTGAATTCCCCCTGGCCTGTGCGTTTTGAACGTCTCCTTTTGTCCAAATCTACTCGCTGTGACATGTTTTCTTTGAGGAGATTGCATCAGCTCAGCCTTAAACACGACATGTCACAGAAAGATGAAGATGATGAAGATAAAGCCGCGCTTGGACCGCCGCACCGGGGGCTGAGAGTGTCCGATGGGGACAAAGCCACGGCTATTTCTGTGCGCCCTGTCGACTGAAGGAACAACACTTAGCTGCGTGTTTTAGCCGCCGGGGTCAAGTGATGTGAAGGGCACGCAGCGAGTCAATGAGACAATATGGAAGGATTACATAATATACAACAGCTTTTTACTGGGAACCACGGACGCTGCTCAAACATCTCATGTTTTCCCACAGAAGCCTCCAGCACATGATACAAACGTGTCAGGACTGAGCTGTGGGAGACGGAGTTGCATTAATAGTGCGTTTAATTTATTTAGAGCACATTAAAGATGGATATTTGGGACTAAAATAATCCAAATGTCTCCGAGTTTGGAGACGAGAAAGTCTCCGAACTCTGCGACATGTCAGAGAAGTGACGTCTACAAGAGCTCGACACAAAAGCCGACTAAATATTAACTTTGTTTTATATTCAGTTGGGGTTTTGGACAGAATAGTTTAGAGTAAAGGGGGTGAAGAGAGCAGCAAATTGTTGGAGCTTTGAGGGAAACGATTATCTAAGAGGGCGAAATAAAAAAAAAATGTTCAGACTCGAGTCGCGAGTCGAGATGTTTCCGATACGTCCCCTGGCAACAAGGCTCCAGAAAATGAACAGGTTTGATTTCAGCTGAGTCTCCACACCGCGCTCTCAAGCAGTTAACATTGCAAACACTACACTGTAAAATGTAAAATTTGTTTCAACTCAAAAAACTAATTTCAAGGGCTGCCAAGAAATTTTATGTGTAACCAATAACCATTTTACAATGTAGTCGATTTGAAATTTGAGATTCACCGGCACGGTAGCACAGCGGTTAGCTAACATCTAGCTACTGACAGTCACATAATGTTACACAAACTGGCACTGGAGCTGTAACTTTAACTGCGGCGGTGAACTTTTACAAGCCTACAGTCTGACGTGTTTTTGCCTCCCTTTTTGATAAAAGTACTGTGTATTTTTTTCATGGCCCTTATAACTGGCTGTAGCTGATTGTCATTGTGGCACCTGTAGGTTTAGCTAGCGTTAGCTAACTTTAGCGCACTTTAGAAATGCACCGGAGAAATTTTGCTATTTTTAGAAATATTTAAAACCTAAGAGGGTGCTTACCGGGCAGTGCAAGAGCAAGTCCACAAGGCTGTGCTGTTGCATTTAAGGAAGAGATCAGACGGTTTCTCTGATATTTCTGGAGACCTGTCTGTTTGCTGTAGTGTATAGTCCTATATCCTTCGTTGGATAGTTCTTGAATATATCCCTCCACTGCATACTGTAACCCCTTTTACCTCAATCTGGAGAATATCGTAGAGGTATTGCTCCAAAAAGGTCACTGACAGGCATGGCAATCTGTTGCGCTGCTCGTATTTTACCATTAATTGTCGGGCGTAGCAACAGTAACTAAGGGGGGCGGGGCTTGGTGAAAGGTCAATTATATAATCAAAGTTCTTAACACACTTTAATAAAAGTAAATGTACCTGTAGGCCACCGTCCTCTTGGTAAAACAGACTGCAACCAAAGTGAAAAGTTCAGTATTTCCAGTGCTTCAAATGTGCTTAGAACAGCTGTGGCTTATAGACCAGTGCGGCCTATACGTATATGTAAAAAACTAAATTGCAGAATTTACGGTGTACGCTTCAATAAACACAAACACAATTTACAGAACGCACTAGATTACAAACATGTTTTAAACAGTAGCGCTCTGTCTGTTTTTTCCAAGAATCTGGCTGTGATTTGAGCTCACACATTTCAAAGTGTTTTTCTTCCTAATGGCGTCCGTGTCCAGATGTTTAAGCCGAGCCGTCACCCCTCGCTCCATTAATGCCCTCTGCCGCTCACGTAAAAAGGCTGAGGCTGTTTTTAGTTTGACAAAAGCCATTCCCAGAAATAACCATCTGAAGAGCCGCAACCTGTTCCTGTTTTTTAGACATGTTGTGAGTAAATATCGAGGACCTCCACGGTGGCCAAGAGGAGCAAAAGGACAGGGACTGATTATCTGTACTCCTTAATGTTCTGAAATGTAAATATTACTCACACATTAATGCTTGAAGATGGCAGGTTAGTTGGGTGTTGGTGTCAGAGACAAAAAGTTACCAACCTGCAGCACAAGGGATTTTATCAACGGAGACAATGACAGTGGAGTCCAGTGTAGATTAGGGCTGCCTGCATCACCAAAACATTGTTATGGCAAAATTAGGAAACCAATATCCGTGTTTCAAGAAGCCACAATATGTCAACATCATTGGGTTTTCCATTTGACTTTGGCCCTGATTTATTTGCCGTCTCTCATACACCATAAAAAGCCACAGAGCAAACTAATTTATGCATCAGATTTGCATCACATAATATAAACAGTCAGTCCCTCCAGGATTTAGCGATGTTGCAACTTTTCCAATAATCCGCAGTTTCCTTCACAACTATTCCAACTTCTGCGCCACTTAAATGAGTTTCTGATCAGTTAAATCCATTTACAAAGTAGTGTCCAGCACCTCCGCGGGTTTAAGTCAATCAGACTGAAGCTCCGCCTCCTCTCACTCGCCTCGGTCTGACTTTACAGCGAGCACCGCTGTGTGTTCCCACCACCGTCTATCAGAGTTTCATTTCTCTTCCCCTGGATCTTCATTTGGCGAAAGGCTTTTATCTGACTAATATTTATAATCGCTTCTTTCTCCCGTGATGCAGTGGTGTTTGTGTGAAGGGCTGGTGCATCTTTGCTGTGTGAACTTTAGCCATAGTTCTGTTGAACCGGAGCCGAAGCTCAATATCGTTATGTGAAATAAACAGATATTCTCTCTATTTTATCAGGGCCGTGTGGACTCACCACAGACGGGGCATCTTTGCTCCTCTAACTGTCCACAGCTGAGCGGAGGACTGTTTTTCTAGATGATACTGAACTATTTAATATAACGGTTATTTTAGAACACCATTGCCGGGAAGTTTTCATCCGAGCAAATAAATGTATGTGATTTTCATTATGCTGCGTTTATCTGAGTGTCATGGGTCTCTGGGAGCTTCAGCATTGTCTTTGATAAAACACACTTTTTCCTACAGGCACATGTTTGGGTAATTTTCACCCAGCAATAGTGATAGATGGTAGGTTAGGGTTAGTGTATGAAATCAGGCAATCTTGCCCCTTTCAAGGTTGACATTCAGGACTGCCACATTTACTTTGCCTACTTCAACTACAGCTTTGCTCCTGTCGCAGAGTTGGCGTCTCTGGCCTCCCAGCAAGTGAGTAACACATAGTTATTTCAGCTGGTCATTTTTACTATTATTCAAAATATGACATATTTTGTTTCTCTCCTGCGGCTGTTTGTGTGCCAAGGAAAGTCTCACATATCCCAGGAAAGGGTGGACCAAAAATCAACTTTCCATCTTCACTATTATTATTTTTTTACGAATCTTTTGTTCCCAAATTCCTAATTTTCCAGTAATTTTGGAGCATTTTCATGTGGTCCCCTCATGATGCTTTTCTTTCATTTTGTTAGACATGACACAGTTTTATATAAAAGAACACGACTCAAATGTCTCATGTATTGTCATGTTTTGATAGATTTTGATGACTAGTACTTTTTATCGGGTGTATTATCTCGGGTAAAAATCACCCGGCGTTAGTGATGGTGTTCTGAATATGAGCGATAGTGTTCTAGGGTTAGGTCTTTTCTTATTCTGTTTGGTTAAAAATGATGTATTATGCAAAAAAAGTTCGATTTTGATGAAAAATATATTATTTTAAGGTGAAAAACCCCCCCAAGCCGTAAAATCAGGCATTTTAGCAACAATCACAAAAAATGCCCTTGAAATTCTGGAGGAATAAACAGTTTTGAATATTAATCCGGCGCAACACGCTATAAAAATAGCAAATTCATACAGTGCTTGCAATTTAGCACCATTGCTTAGTAACTCAGGCTCATGTACTCAGCCTCAAACAAAATAAATGTGTGTAAACTGGGATTTTCCTCGTTTGGTTTCCTGATTTGCTCTTTTTTAAGCCGTGTTTTGACACAACTTGGATTGTTTAAATTGGATGGGAAACACTCTGTTGAAAAGGTTTATCCGGCTCTGCAAGTGCATCCTGTAAGTAAAACAGATGACAATTGTATATGCTATTTTACACCGTGAGTAAAATGTCAAAAGATCTGTATATTTATTAATGATTGCTAATGCTAATGCTATAGGAAAACACATCCCTACCACCGCCTAAAGCTTAGCGCAATTTCTAGGACCGTTTCCTCTCCTGCCTCCCGCGTGACACGTGCAGAAATGTGTATTACTGTATATTCAAAATGTAAAATGGTTGGTGTCCGTCACGTGGATGAACATCTGGAATCACCGCAGCTGCGACACGGCCCGCTGCCAGAACGAGTGATTATGAGTCTGTGGGGTCGATTAAAATGGCTTCATCCGTGAGTGATTATAATTTAAGCATTACGATAATTAGTGGTGTGATAACAGCTCAACGAGGAGGGTTATGGTATGTGAGATTTTTAGTATCCTGGCCTATTGTACATGTTTTTAGTGGTAGGGGAAACCAGAGGAAACCTTCTCAGACACAGGTAGAATATGCAAACTCCACACAGTGAGGCCCCCAGGCAAAGATATTTAATAAAACTCGAGATCGGACATGATGCTCGTTGGCAAACGGGCGGCCATCTTGTGACTGGCCGGCGAGGCTAAACCCCTATGCCACCAATGCAAAACCAGGAGCAGCATTTTCATTGATTCAACGGTAGAATGTGAGATACACTTATTGTTTGTGATTGGTTTATTACTTCTAAGCCTCAGTCAGGATCAGGTCATGTATTTTTAACAATGCATCGGTTTTATATAACGCTTTACATTGCACTATGCATTCACTCCATACTTGGTGGTGGTAAGCTGCTATTGTAGCCACAGTTGCCCTGGGGTAGACTGATAGAAGCAAGGCTACCAGTCTGCGCCATCGGCCCCTCCGGCCACCACCAACCACTCACTCACTCACTACATTCGCTAGGCTTCCTGGTGTTACCAAACGGTCTCCCATCCAAATATCGACCAGGCCCTTCCTGCTTAGCTTCCAAGATCTGACGGGATTGGACAGAGCAAAGGCGGTTGTTTAGACGTATTAGCTTTGTTTTCGCCATTCATTCCCAGGGTTCAGTGTTAGCATTCACTGTATCACTGTCTCAGGTTCAATAAATATTGGTCATGTCGTGTTAAAAAGTACAGAAATACTGTTTTAAAGGAGGAAACAAATGTAATATATGATATAAATAGAAGTGAATGATTTGAAGTGTTTGACAGAGGAAAATCCATGAGCAAATGGAGCTAAAGTCTATGCCTCCTAAAAGTCACAATTATCAAAAAGTCATGAAATTACTAAAAATAGATCAAAACAGTATCAAGGAAATAAGCGGTGTTTCCATTTGATTACATTGCAAGGGCCAGTCACAAGATGGCCGCCAGAATTGCCATTCGTTCCAACGTATTACTACAGCCATGTCCAGTTGTCCATCTAGAGTTTTATTAAAGATCTTTGCCCCCAGGGATTGAACCTATGACCCTCTTGCTGTGACACGAGCACTAACCACTGCGCCATCTTTGCAGGAATACAGGTCAATGTTGAGAGTTTAGCTTAGTTTGTTTTTATGATGTTTTGTGGATAGCCAGAGTTTTTCCAGGACATTCCGTCAGTCGTCTTTCCCACACTTATCCATTCACGAATATTAACATGTTTGGTATCCACGTGTAGCACAAAAGGCAACCGAGATGACGCTGTAATCCAGATACGGTCATTTCCTTTCCGTAGATTTTGTTGCTGAAAATATTGGCAATTTTGGCCATTTTTGCATAGGCAGGACAATTTTCCTCACGTCGTCACGTCTCGATAAAGACGGAGCTCGTTTTGTTTTGTGTGTTAGCGGTGACTAACGTCCCGTTCAGTTGCATAATGTACTGTGTGTGAAATGACTGTGGCAGCAGGAGAGAGAAGAGGGAGAGCGTTTTAAAGTGAACGTTTGGCTGAAGGCGGCGGTCGACCCTGTCCCCGTCACTGTCCTGACCCGCGATGCCAACAAGCGCCCCAGAGGCTGCTGGGAAATGTAGTGTCTCTGTTGTGCGTGTGAAACCAGTGGCTAATCACTCTAGTAGCCTCTTAACCCCCGCCTTAACCGAGTGCATTCTCTCCAGGTCGGCTTTACTCAAATCTAGAAGCTTGCTCGTTATGATTGTCACGTGTTTGTGGCTTTTTATGTTTAGGTCACATTTCCGTTGCTTGATCACAGTTACATTACACTACAAAACAAAATGCGGCCAAAACGTTACACACAACAAAAACATTAAACACGTGACGAAAATGCATCGAAAACGTGCAATAAAAATGACTAAAATGTGATAACAAAAAGCAGGAAGAAGCTTCTGTAGGTCTTACCTTTTAAATGAGGCTTTACACTGGCCTAAAGGCTATAACTAGACCTGCCACGATAAACAAATTTGGAGGACGATATATCACTCTTTGTCAAACCACTGCAGCATTTCTCTGGCTTTTGAACAGTAACATGTAGACCTAAAGCACTGAGTAATGTTCTCAGGACTATCGCACTTGTATTTGGATAGTGGCTAAAGCGGTCGGGTTCCTCTCGCTAACAGTAGCGCTGCTGATTAGCTTTGATACACTGACTGGGCGGGGGTTTCGTTTCGTTCTCAGTTGGACAAACCTGCAGTGTGCATTAATGTTGTTATTCTCTCCGTGATGCTTCTTTTGGCTGGAACTCCAAGTGTTTTCACACGAGTCCCTCTTGCTCCACGATAAAGTTCACAAAGTGTCGGAATCAGCTACGTAGTAGTGTTTACAGCCCGCCGCTCTCCAAAAGCAGCGCTGATCTATAAATGATCTGGATACATGCGGGGATACGGCTGATGTGCTCAATGCTGTCTTTACGCACAGGGAGACGGGTTGGATGGACGCTCCGCTCACTCAGCGCTGTGATAGCGTTCATTCTTCTGTATTTATTTTAAGCACAAGCAGCATATGCATTTATCGTGCATTTACCGAGACTAAACATTTTATCGTCCTTCATTTTACTTATTGAGCGATAACTAGATATAGTAATTATCGCGGCAGGCCTAGCTGTAACCTTTCCAGTCGAGACGCTTTAAGATTTGGGTAAAACTGGAGAAAATCCGCTCGGTTATGGTCGTTAAGCGGTTAAACGTGGAGTGGCCATAGATTGTAGAAATGAATAGACAACTCCTCCTCACTCCTCCCCGTTTACCATAATAACTACATTCGAGGGGGAATTCATGGTGGATTTACAGACTCCTCCTACCCTGCTCTAACAGAGCATGTTCCTAAAAAAGGAATAAGGGGGCGGGATCTTCACTGTAGACTCCGCCCTCGCCTGATGTGTAGTTCGGTCGTAGCCGCGCCCGCGCCATTAGCTCTAATGCTAACGACCTGTCAATCAAAGTCCGGCCCTCATTAGTATACGAGATTTCTAAAATGCTTCTTAGAAAAACCCGTCTGGTCCCTTTAATTGTAACTAACCCAGCGATATCACAGGAGCAATATCTAGCTGTAGAATGTTTAGGAAAATTAGGTTTTTAACGCGTTATTGTATCATAATGAGACAACGTTTGCAGTAAGAAGAAGAAGAAGAGGATAGCGCTCAGTGTGCTGTACTTCCCACAGCAGTGTTTCTTCTAAGGCAGCTTTACTTCAGGCTGTGGGTTAGAGCTTTATAACTGACCTGATCATAAGCTCATTCAAAGAGGTACGTTTTTAGTCTAGTCTTAAATGTAGGGACTGTGTCTGCTTCTTTAACGTGAGCTGGGAGTTTATTCCATAAAACCGGAGCTTGGAGCTAAAGGCTCTTCCTCCTACAGTGATTTTGGAGACTCGAGGAATCACTAGTAGCCCTGAGGTTAGAGAGCGGAGTGCTCTGGTTGGCCGATATGTAAATATGAGGAGCAGGATTTTGAATTTTATTCTAAACTCAACAGGAAGCCAATGGAGAGACTTTAGCACAGGTGTAATGTGTTCTCTTCTCTTTGTACGCGTTAACAATCTTCCAGCTGCATTTTGAACTAATTGAAAACTTTTTTGGGAAATTTTAGGACACGCTGCTAGCAGGCAGTTACAGTAGTCCAGCCTTGACGAAACAAAGGCATGAATAAGTTTTTCTGCATCACTCTTAGGTAGGATATTTCGTATTTTAGCAACGTTGCGCAGGTGAAAGAACGCAATTTTACAAGCCTGGTTTATATGTGTCTTGGTCAAACAGAACTCCAAGGTTAACAGAATTCCAAGAAACGCACTCTTGGGATTTTCTGGGCATGTCCTGACACTACTGAGGCTTGTTGTGAAGGGGCGCGTGGGGAGGAGGGGCTTAGGGACAGAGTTCTTGTGGAACCGAGAATGGCTAAGCGAGACTTTGAGTTGCGCAAACACGAGCGAAAGAGCGCAGGTTGGGCATAAACATGAAGTATTTCACCACCCAATAGCAGTAGATGCAGTATTTTGGCGTCTAAAGGCCTTCCCAGTTCTGTTGTATTACTTTGAAGGCCTGAGTCGCACCCGGAGCACATGGCTACTTAATATTCATGAACAACAGGACGTACTTTAGCTCTCCCGATCTTGGACTGATTCTACCAGAGTCTGACACT
Organism: Neogobius melanostomus; assembly: GCA_007210695.1. Taxonomy (NCBI): domain Eukaryota; kingdom Metazoa; phylum Chordata; class Actinopteri; order Gobiiformes; family Gobiidae; genus Neogobius; species Neogobius melanostomus. Next base: position 4,466,129 of record VHKM01000122.1, on the reverse strand, counting down.
ATTTTAAAGGCAACAGTGAGAGTATTTATAAACTCCTGTGGAGCCGGAAACTTCTCTCGGAACATTGAGAACCTTGTCACTGTTTGATGCACTTCTGCTTTAGCGCTCGTGACACGTCTCAAAACCTGGGAATTGAGTTTTTGTGTCGAGAAACCTGCAGCAGCTAAACGCCGATGAATAATTTGTGCATGTTTCCGAGGTTATGAGAGGCTGACTGTAATGCTAACTATGATGCAAAATGGATGAACCTTTGTCGCTCCTAGAAACAAAACTGGACAGAACAGGCGGCTCCTTGTGTCCAAAGAGACGCGTAGTTTGGTTTTAATATCAAATTGCCGATTTTTAACACCTCCAGGGGTGGGGGCCGACCGATATGGATTTTTGGGTTCCGACACCGATAGGAAGAGGATTGGCCGATAGCCGATACATAGGCCGATATTTTAAAGAGGGGGTATTATGGTTTTTCAATCACATAGCACCAGTCTATAGCATACTACAATGATGACGTAACCTTCTGTTGGTCTGTATATGCAGTAAATTAAAATAACTGCCTTGAATAAAATTGCTCTCTCAAAATGGCTGTACTGAACGTCTTGAAATAGGCCTCTGTCTCTTTAAGAAGCTTTCCGACACGCCCCCTTCAGCACACTGCTGTGGCATCTAAACAACACTACTGTGCGGGGAGGGGGCTCTGCTGAGCTGAGGAGCAGTGGTTGGTGGCTTGGCTGGTGACAAAAGGTCCAGAGGCGTCTCCAGGAGGTGGGGGCGTTCCTAGGAGGACTGAGGCATAGCTACACCTAAAATGGCTGCCGTCTAAGTTTTTACTGATTACTCAAAAATATGTGAATGAGCCAAGGCAACACTCCAGGCATGTGTTTAATGAGGGAATGACATAATAACATGATATAAAGCTTGAAAAAGTCGATTTTACATAATACCCCCCCATTAAGGAATTTAATTTGATGGTTTTTTTTTTTTTTATCTCTCAAATAGCCTGTAGTTAAACATATACAGAAATGTGTCTAATAGAGGTCGACCGATGTGGGTTCTTCTAAGGCTGATGCCGATACGCACCGCTGATATATTTGGTCAAACTTTTTTAAATGTCTCATGTATAATCCTATGATGCTTCTAAATGTGTCAGTGTTGAACTGTGACAGCAGGGGGCGCTGTATGAGGGGCATAGGGCTATTTTAGCAAATGTAGTGAGTGAGTGAGTGGTTGGTGGTGGTCGGAGGGGTCGAGTATGGAGTGAATGAATAATGCAATGTAAAGCGTCTTTGAGTGTCCAGAAAAGCGCTATATAAAACCGATGCATTATTATTATTATTTATTCAGGACATTCATGTTTAGTTGGTACTTCAGACTAGGGCTGGGTACCGTTAAACGAAAAATGAAAAGCTCCGATAGGGGCAGTATCAAAAAACTCTTTCAGTGACAAGTTTTGGTACTTTACTCTCGTCAGTATATGACCCGCAGTCAGTCTAAAAAAGCAACATGAGTGTGAGCCGATTAATGAGCAGCTTCAGCGCTTTTTAAAGCAAAGCAACGCTATAACTTACTAAAACCTTTGTAATTATTAGAGATGACAGAGCCGGTAGGTCTGAGCCAGGACTAAACCAGGACTTGGACTACACCGCTTATAAATCTGGACTAAATCAGGACTGAATAAGAAACTGAAGCCCTAATGGCGGTTGTACACTGTGCGATTTTGGCCGACTGCGACGTACGATCACTAGTCGTAAGAAAAATCAAAAATAAGTAAATGATTGGTGACTGAGTGAGCGCTCTCACTGTGTAAAGATCTTTGACGTGTTTAGTACTTTCTCTTTGTCTTCGAACATCGCAGCTCGTGGTTAGAAAACTTAGATGAAATAAAGCATCTGGTCTGTCCCTGGAGCGCAGAATGTACAGTTAAGACACAGGTAACACTTTTCGATACCAATCTTATTTTAATTGAATTAAAATAACATGGGTATAAAAATATCGTTCAGGATGTCATAAACAGCACAGAAAGCAACACAGGCCACAGCAGCGTCACATGTGACTTCATATTTTGAGCAGAATTCCCACTTAAAGCAGAACTAAGTAACTTGTTTACCTTAAACAATCCTTTCCGTAGTCCCTCTGGGGTAATACAAGTGTTAATGGGATGATTGGGGGGTCTTTCATCTCCCCCGGTGTCTCTGGCCAGAAAACCACAATTGCAACTTTCCTGCCTTTCCTGTCGGTGGCCCTAATACACACTTTTGGAATCACGAAGAAGAAGCTAACAGGCTAACGGGTAAAGCTAACTGTGGGCTAGCGCCACTTAAACAGTATTTACAGCTAAGTTTGAGTGAAAAACATTATCTCCATTGTGTAATTGGATGAACAATATCCCTCTGTCCCTTTGTCTTTTCTGTCAGTGTAGTATTTACTCTCACGGACAATTAATGAGTAAAAAAACGCAACATGCTACGACACCTGCAGTGGCGCTTATGGCCTCTAGGGGCATGAGTTACTTAGTACTGCTTTAAGCAGCGATAAAAAGAGAGAAAGGTAGATCGATCGTGGCGTGCGCGGTAGGGCTGTGTTCAGTGGGAGACGCCTTATTCGTCTGGCTGCTCAAATTTCCCTTAATATCCTAAAACATCTATAATAGGCTACTCTTCCAGCTTCATTCCTGACCAAAACGTAGCTTTGATGTGTTGATGTGTTTCCTGTAGTTTCTGCCCGGTTTCCCCAACGGCATTGACACACAGCTCAAATGCAGCTCGAGTTTCCTCTGAGGGAACTGCAAAGTGCACCTTAACCTTAAAACTCTTGTTGGGGTTTTTGGAGGTGCTGCGACAGAAGGATTTTAAGGCCGGGATTATGTAAGGATGGTGCGAATGAGTGGATGAGAGGAGACAGAGAGAGGCCTCTGCATCTGTCCGAGCACAGGCTGTGGTTCAGACCGTTATGTAACACTGTGTTCACTACAACATGCAACAGACGACTGCGCTGCTCTCACGCAAAGACGCTGTCGGGGTGACACATCAAACTGAGCAAATAAAACGTGGATTACAATCAAGGCAAAAGGCTGCAGTTATTCAGGTTTAATATCTTTTCAATCAACAAATCCTGCCTTCATAATGCAACCCTTTAGGGATGCAAGAGTCACTGTTAATGTGAACAGTGGAGCAAGGGGAAGATGGAAACGAGAATGGATCCAGCGTTATTATTCAATTATTCGTCTTCAAGTGGGTAACGATCCTAAACTCACCTCAAAATCCACAAAGACGACCTTAAGAGGCGCAGTCTGAAGGTCTTGCATTATTGAAGATCTGTGGATAAACCTCAAAACTAGCCTTTAAAAATTATATTCATGAGTCATGTACAGAAAGGAAACATGTAACTATACAGTTTGCATTGGCATCATTTAATTTGCGAAACTTCTTCCAGTTAAATACAGATAAAACTGAGATCATTGTCTTTGGCTCACAAAAACACAGAGAGGTTGTCATTGGTCATCTTGAAGCTCTTTCATTGGAACCGAAAAGTCAAGTTGGAAATCTAGGGGTAATCATGGACTCGGACCTGAATTTCACAGTCATATTTGGTCAAGTACATCAGCGGCCTATTACCATCTGAAAAACATTACTAAAATAAATAAAAACTTAGTGTCTAAACCAGACTTGGAGACTAATTCATGCATTTGTCTCCAGTCGGTTAGACTACTGTAACGGCTGCTCACTGTTAGAGCTGCAGTACATCCAGAACGCTGCTGCTCGAGTCCTGACAAGAACCAGGAAATACGACCATATTAGTCCAGTGCTCGGGTCTGAGCACTGGACTTAGAGTTTAAAACCGCTCTGCTTGTGTATAAGTCCCTTCATGGTCGGGCACCAAAGTACATCTCTGACATGTCACAGCCTTATGAACCATCTCAGGGAGGGGTCTCCTGGTGGTTCCCAGAGTCAAGACTAAACACGGTGAGGCTGCATTTCAGTTTCATGCTGCAAAAGTGTGGAACAGCCTCAGTGAGGGCGTGAGACAGGCCTCAGCTCTGACTATGTTTAAGTCCAAGCTGAAAGCGTGGTTATTTAGTGCTGCCTATGGCAATTGATTGTGTTTTAACTAATGCATACATATATTTTTAATGTAATTGTATCGATTATTGCTTTTTATTGTATTTTTATTGTGATTGTGTGTTTGGTGTTACTGTGAGGCACATTGGGTTGTCTTGTGCATGAACTGTGCCATACAAATAAACTTGCCTTGCCTAATTTTGTTGAGAATTTTTAAATGAAAAACGTCTCAATGTTAACTGATACATGTAGCCCGCAGTCCGGAGAAAACAGAGAAAGTATCGATACCTGCTCTTTTAGTATCGATTTAGTATCGAGGAATTGATTTTTTTTTTGACAACCCTAGCAGGGGCTAGAGAATAGATAATTCTTCAACACAGTTGCCAGATCACGGTTCAAATTAAGAGAATTTTTGACCAAACCTTTGCACCGACGATTGTCCACTGTTGAGAACATCATCCACGTGATCTTTTATTAACCCTGGCAACTTAAAGTTTGTAGTTTAAGTCCGTTATGAACATGAAATGCATTGTTTTTGCATTGATTCTTTTTTTGCATTGATTCTGCATAAGATTCTTTCCTGTCTTTAAACAGGAAAGAATCTTATGGGATGGCACCATTAGCCTCGGCCTGTGCAAACATTTCAGTCAGGATGTTTGTTAAGTACAGAGATAGCGGCTGCTGATCAGTCATTGTGGAGAATGTATTGTTTCGTTGCCAGATGTGTCGGCCCTGAGGGAGTTACACACAAAGCTTTAAACATGGCCTGCTGAGGTTTAAGTGACAACAGCTGTGGATAAAAACATCCCGACATGGCGACTTCTGACAAAAGCGCGACACAGATGACATTGCTCTGGTTGTTGCCAAATAATGATAATAATGTGAGATAATGAGGGTGCTTGAGATTGTCCTTTGATTGTAAGAGGCTCTTCAAAGACTGCGGGGAATAAGCTCGATCAGTGGAGGATTTGAAATGGCTTTAAACCATAACGTTCCCTCGTTACAAACATACCTGCAGTACTATTTCACTGAGTAATCCTCTGGTAATCCTCCTGTTCACTTTAATTCTTTCTTCTCCTTTCCAAAATTGGATCGGTTCTGAGACATTCTGCTCTCTGTGTGTTTATCAAGCCGTGCTGAAGCTGCTAACCCATTGTTCGATGAAACTCAAAGTTATTCCCACGGCTTCCTGCGGGGGTAGGTGGTTCAAATGGATAATAAATGACTCATATTATCCTCGGCACTTTCTGTCAAACATGAAGCATTTCTGCAGATCAAAAGTAGATGAGGAAAGAGTGAGGAGGCCGCCAAGTGTCAGGGAGCACTTCATTTCCCATCATCCCTTTGGCCTTTGTATCGTAGTGAAGCTAAATCACCGACTGGACTATTATGGTAAAGTTGAGGACGTTTCACTTATTCTTATGCTTCTCTATGACACTCCCTGGACGTATAGGAGCCTTCTCAAACATTTGGCCTTTGTAGTTCATGCGGGCGAGCACAGGCGCTGCAGCCGCCTCGCTCCCACGAGAGACCGGGACCGTCGCACAGGTGGCGTCAGAGCAAGTCGGTGCCATCTTGGATACGAATCTGTGTCATGGTGAAGGTGGTGCGAAGAAAATAAAACCCAAAATTCAGGACTGCAACACAACTGATGATGATGTTTACTAAATGACGAAATCCAAAATAGCAAAATCCAGAGATGACAAAACTCAAACAAAACCGGGGCTGACGTAGACAATGACACGACAAAGGACAAGGGAAACACAGGGGTATAAATACACAAGGAAACGGGGCACAGGTGAAACACATCAGGGCGGGGCAGGGAATAAACACAAGGGAAGCAAAGCAAAATGACAAGGACAGAACACACATGTCAAAATAAAACACAGGACTAGACCGAAGACAACATACAAAAACAGGGAACAAAAGACAAATCATAACAATCTGACCATCATGTACCGCTCACCTGCAGAGACTGCGCCTGGTTCATCTTAAAGAAGTACTCAGTAACGTGTTTACCTTAATAAATCCTTTCCGTAGTCAATCTGGGGGTGATACAAGTGTTAATGGGATGTTTGGAGGGTCTTTCATCTCCCCTTGGTATCTCTGGCCAGAAAACTACAATTGGGTCACCAACACACACTAAAGGAATCACAAAGAAGAAGCTAACAGGCTAACGGGCAAAGCTAACTGTGGGCTAGCGCCACTTAAACAGTATTTACAGCCAAGTTCGAGTGAAAACAATGATCTCCATTGTCTTTTCTGTCAGCGTAGTATTTACTCTCACGGACAATTCATGAGTAAAAAAAACGCAACATGCTACGATACCTGCAGTGGCGCTTATGGCCTCTAGGGGCATGAGTTACTTAGTACTGCTTTAAACTCACAGATTATTTCAAATGATAAAATGTAAAATATTAATGCCAAGGCGCCCAAAAGAATGCTCTAAGTCTGTTTTTAGGCCCCATATGATAAATCCACTTTAGCATTTTCTCCAGTTCGGCATTACCCAAATCTAAAAGCTTCTCAGCTGGAAAATTTTTTACAACCTAAAGGCCAAAGTAACGCCTCATTTGAAAGCTTAAGACCTACAAACTGATTATAACGTTTTTGTCTCTTTTTTGTTGCTTTTCCGGCACGTTTTTGCTGCTCTTTTGACGCTCTTTTGTCACTTTTTTATTGCGTTTTCTCCTCGTTTTCGCCGTTTTTGATGCTTTTATCAAAAGCTTTTAGAATTGAGTGAAGCCAAACTGGATAAAATGTGCTCGGTTCAGGTGGGGGTTAAGAGATGAACTGAAATAGTGAAAGCGTGTTTCACCTGGAGGGGAAAGAATGAGAGGCACCTGTTTATGGGGCAAGTGCTTCACTGATGGACTAGCCTCAAGGCCAACGCACACCGAGACACAGTGACGCCATGTTTTTTACCCTTCTGCAGTGACACACACGGGGCTGTGGCCTGTGAAAAACTTTGATCTAACGCAAGCCTCTCCACACTTTGGTACAAAAGTGTTTCAGTCACAACCTTCCTCTGCCCCATCTCCTCCTCTTCCTCCGCAGCAGCAGCAGAGCTATCAGCCTCCTCAACTTCTCTATCTCATCCTCTTTACCACCACTGTCCACTACACCTCAAGACGATCAATCACATCACATCTCTACGTCTAAAGCGACAAACTTCATGCACTTCGTGAACCTCTGTCATTCGTCAAAGCCTCTGGTGGAAATCTATTGCACAGAAACGCCTCTTTTTGCATTATTTATCGCCCCCATCGTCCTCTTTCTCCTCTCATATCCTCTCGCCACTGACGCTAAGGCCCGTTGATGACAAAGGTGAATCAGGAAGAGCTCTCGACCGACGGAACATGAGAATGTGATGTATAATTGATGCGTTCTTGATTTTATGCGCACACGGATGTTCGCTCCTGCTGATGGGAACGAGTGGTTAGAGTGCGGAGACCTGACGAGAGACAAGCTCGTCGAAAAAGCTTTAAAAGGGGGACATTTACGGCAACCAGACCTGGAGCAAACCGTCCTCCACCTTTCTAAAGCCCATCATCCGTCCCTGGACTCGCTCTAAGCTCAAAGCGTGTTCATCACGGCGCCCTTGATTTGCTAGCACACTTTTAGATCAAAGTGACGCTTGTTTTCACTGTTTACTCTTGTGTAATTTCCAGTAAATGGGTGTGTTTTGTTGCACTTTTTTGTCATGCGTTCATCCGTTTATTTAATCGAGTTTTGTCACATTGTCAGTCGCTCTGTTGTGGCTTTTATGTTGCTTTTTCATAAGATAAGATGAGCCTTTATTGATCTGATAATGGAGAATCAGCTGTAAGAAACACTCAGGGTGTGCAAAACAGACTGGATGTGTGCTAACAGTTAAATAGTAAATAGGTATCTTATATACAATGAGTAAAAACTTTAAGGAGCATAAAGTATAAATAAAAAAAAAAAATCTAAATTAGAGCAGACTATAAAATGTCAGTGTGAAGTTTAGAGTCATAGTGCAGGTGACGCTGATACAGAGATTATTGCATGTATTTCTGCATAGTGGTTATTGCACATGTTACTTTAGAGTCTTGTTGTACAGTCTGACAGCAGTGGGGATGAAGGACCTGCTCCTTCTTGCACTGAGGGTGTCTCAGTCTGCCACTGAAAGAGCTGCTCAGCTCCTCTCCAGTCCCGTGCAGTGGGTGGGAGGTGTTGTCTATGATGGAGGTGAGCTTGGCTAATACTCTCCTGTCCCTCACCTCCTCCACAGAGTCCAGGGGGCAGCCCAGGTCGGAGCTGGCCCTCCTGACCAGCCTGTTCTGTCTATTCTTGTCCCGCTCTGTGCTGCCCGGGGCTCAGCACACGGCAGCGTAGTGGAGAGCAGAGGCTACCACAGAGTAGGACTGGGCCAAAAGTCATATCCCAATATATTTCGGTTGAATATCGATATACGATATATATCCCGATATTTTTTTCCGCAAAGTGAGAGCTGTGACATGAAATGTTAAGTCAAAGCCAAATACAAGTAGTTTTACTGAAAACTCACTATAAATGTAAACATAAACACTGTATAACAAAGCTCCGTAAGGCGCACATCTAAATAAAATAAAAACATCTTAATACGTAAAAATAGCCTAGAAAATAAAATAGGGCAGCATTTATATATAAAGAGATAACAAAATAAAGTGCTCAGTTACATAAGATACACTTTTTTTTTAAATCCTCTTGAGATTACCTGTTTCTTTTTGTTAACTTAATAGCTTATCTGAATTTGAAATATCCCGATATACACGATATGGTCTAATTCCATATCTCATTTAAAATATATCGATATATCTTAAATATCGATATATTGCCCAGCCCTACCACAGAGTCAGAGGCCTGCTCACTCCGAAGGACCTCAGTCCAGAGTCCTGCACCGGGTCGGGTACCTGATGGGTACCCGCAAAAGTTGCTGAAACGGGTGGGTTTTACATCCTGGAATTTTACCCGCGGGTATGCGGGTGGGTAGTGATAACACACGGACGGGTCGGCGGGTAGCTGCTACCCGCACAATATTTAATTGATATCATTATGGTGTTTACAGACCTAACCACCCAGCTCGTGCTGTTGCTTCTTTGGTGACAGCCTACATTTCTCTGACACTTGAAGCAAATCTCGCCTCTTTCCTCTCTCTCCCTCCTGGATTTTATTTCAATATGTGTGGGTTTGGAGTGTGTAGTAGCCTACCTGTCTGTCCAGTGATCATGTCATGATAAAATCCACTTAAAAAACATGTTTGTAATCCAGTGAGTCCTTTATTTTGATCGTGCCCATGTTTCCATATGATTCCTCTGATCCGAATGCCTGGGCTCGGGAAAGGCATTTCAAACCGCTGCTGCTGGACATGAAGATTCCCTCTTTCCAGACAGTGTCTCTGCTTCACTTGTGTCTATATGATGTAGTGGCAGTGGTTATGATGTTCAAAATTCAGATGATCAATACATTTTTCGCAAATCTGTGTTTTTACTCCTCCGGCCTCCTCACGCCGCTCTGAACAGCATTGCCGCTGATTCCCACAGCTCCGAGGCACCTGCCGCCACGCACACTCATCACCCGCACATGTGCGCGCACTTACATTGACAAAACACAGGAATCAACCGCACAGATGTATTACCAGTTTATTAGCGTCACGTTGTTTCGTTCAGATGTGCATCGAAAAAATAAAGTGCTTCAGTATAATGCTTTTAATTTGTGTGTTTTATCACGGGCACGGGTGGGTAGGTGCTGTAGCGGATGGGTGCGGGTGGGTACGGGTCTCCAAAAATGGACCCGTGCAGGACTCTGCCTCAGTCTCCTCAGAAGGTGGAGGCCACTTTGTCCATTCGTGTACAGGGCAATATCACTCTTTAGTCGTGTTTTTTTTATTATTATTGTTGCTTTTCCGGCACGTTTTTGTTGCTCTTTTTCTGCTTTTTTGTTGTTATCGTGTTTTCATCCTCATTTTTTCATTCCTCGTCTTTCAAGGAGTTAAACCGTGACGCGTGGATCTAAAGGTCAGTGGCTGTGGACTGTCCAGGATGTAAAGTATGGGGCAGTGGGAGATTGGCGGAGACGTGAGGCGCGGCAGGAGCAGGTGTTCAGGCTGCATTACATCAAGAAAGCATCAATTATAAATCACATTCTGATCCGGGTCAGCGTCTCAAACTTTCTGACGAGAGCCGTTCTTAATTTGTCAAAACAGCCTCATTGTCGGCCAGTCGTTCGAGACCAGAGACGGACGAGTGTTTCTCTCTTACTCTTTTTCTTCCCTTTCGGAAAGTGAGCAACATGAGCGTGTCTGACTTTCAGCGGCATCAGATCGATATCGGAAACTCTAGCCATAGTTTTACTTGGTTTTGGCTCTAAACTAAAATCTCTGGTATCGCATGTCCTCATTAGAGACCCTTTGACTCCTGGAGGGGTCTTTGCAGCGAAACCAAAGCAACGGGAGACGGGGCGCAGTGGGATTTAAGGAGATTAGGCTGGTTTAAGATCCAGCGGAAATGGACGACTGGAGATTCAACTCTGTGTCTGCAAGAGTTTGTTAGACGTGAACTTTACAGCTAGAAATGACAACACAAGATTACTTCAATATCATCTCGGTTCAAAAATATCTTCTGATGAGCATCACATTATAAAGATACAAATACAAAATGACCTTGTAATTTCACGGTGAATGAGCATCATAAGAAATCGCTAAAAGGCTTTTTTATTCATCTCACTATAACTCCTCACACATGGCTTGTTACTGGAGTTTGGGATCTTAATGGTCAGGACTCTCTGGTGCAGCTCAGGGTCTTCTGAGATCTTTGACTTTATTCACTTTCATTAATGGTCCGGTTCACTTTGTATTTTCGCCGGATTTTTGTGGAGAGTATCAAAACTATATATTTACACATTGGAAACTTTATTAAATAACTTTTGTTGTTATGGCGGCCATTTTGAATACCGAAGTAGAATTATGCAGTACTACAACATGTAACAATATCTCTACTGAGGATGAAAATGAAAAACAACTGATTGACAGCAGCATTTTTATGTCCTCGTAATCATTGCTCAAGAAGATAACAGTAAAAACACGGCCCCAGAGACACACGTTTACGTAAAGAAACCAGTGAGTCAGTGTTTAAGATGTTAGCATTATACCGGTTAGCATTTAGCGTCTGACCTCTCCAAGGGAAAGCCCTGAACCACAAACATCTAGCCTTGGATACAACATGTGACAGAGGTCAGAGCTGAGCTGTTACTGTAGTATTTCCTCAGTGTCATAGATGTGAGTCGCACATGTGTTTATCGTGTTGAAGCCATTGACAGTTGCTAACCGGTAGCATGATAACGTCTTGAGCAGCTTAAACACTGACTCAGACGGAGACTCTGTTGACATGACAAACTGTAAAAATCCCAGAGAAAGGTTTTCTGTTTCCTCTTTGATGAGTTAATTTAGTCTGAGGAGTGAAGCAGATCTTTAGTAAATCCTGCTGTAGCTCGACAGACAGAGCTGCTACGTCTGTGCCACATTTGCTGTTATATCACATAAACCTGCGTCTCTGGGGTCGTGTTTTTACTGTTTTCTTAATGAGCAATGATTACGAGGACATAAAAATACCACTGTCCATCAGATGTCTTTTCATCCTGAGTAGAGATATTGTTATTACATGTTGTAGTACTGCATAATTCTACTTCAGTATTCAAAATGGCCGCTGGAACTATGCGTGACGTCATTGGAAACGCATGTATAAGAAAAACAATGTTTCCATTTGCTCTGATATGTTAAAAAAAAAAAAAGTGCGATAAAAACATTTATAAGGGGTGTTTGGCGGAAATTTACGAAATGTGGTCGTTCCAGTCAGAAAAGTCAATGAAACCCTTGTCATATGTTTGATGGAGTTACCGTAGCGATGACCATGCACCTGTAATGGAAAAATTGTATAATTGCACAATTTTACCAAATGACAAAGGGCAAAATTAATGGAAACATTGTTTTTCTCATTGCTTATAGCAAAAGGTTTCCAAAAATATATAGTTTTCATACTCTCCACGAAAATCCCACAACAGTGGAAATCTAAACATAGTGAACCGGACAATAAAGAGACTTTCTGTGTGTTTTTTGTTCTGGTTGAGACATGACTCGGCTGTAGTGTTTTTGTCCTGCTGTACGTGCAAACCATAAGCGCTATAGTTACAACCAGACGTGAAGTAAAAGTTTTATAAAAAGTACTTGTCCTTTGCATTGGTTGCTTTAGGGTTTAGCCTCGCCACATTTGCCAACGAGTGTCATGTCCAATAGTTTTATTAAACATCTTTGAATACTAAGTTTTGCTGTTGCTCAAGGATGTACAGAGTTTTAATTGTTGGCCAATCCATGTTCCAAAGAATTTGAATATGTCCCTCCTTCTCACTCTGCCGACCCGACACCTGACTGACACTTCTTCTTCTCTTGTCTCTGCTCATACATCTATACAATACGACGCATGACATGACTCACCCAACATGGCCGCCGGCTCGCGCGCGCGCCTCTCCTCACTCCAGTGTGGCTTTACTTCTGCGTCAGCGCTCTCAGCCGTTAGCGTGACTAAACGATGACGCTCCGCCGTCACAGCAGATTTACGTTATTCATCATGTTTCCGTCGCTAACGACCGGATTGGATTAGATAAGCTTCTCCCAGATACGCGCAGTTAATCCGATGGCACGAATTAGCGCCAAAGCGCGACTAAGTGATTTCTATAGGGCATGTTTTAATAACTGTGGGCAGTTGGGAGTTCTTGGAATGAGTCTCAACTCCACTTGGACTCTGCTAAATAGGAAGCACAGTTTGGGAGGGAATTGTAACTTGTGAGGATGGATATGTAAATGTGGTTGTCTAAAATATCGTGTGATCATTTCAGTCAACGTGAAAGTTAAAATGTGTAGAGGTGCACCGATCCAGCCTTTTTGCTGTTTCATGACAAACATTTAAGGCAAATAAAGCGTGAAGAATCAGCACTGTACACATAGTTGTGGGTATTATAGTGTTGATTTTTTGCAGTAGAAATGTTTTTTATAATGTGTGGCCGAGTGAGATACAGAGCCATAGAAATCACAGAAATGCCTTTGACCTAAATGATGGTTGACAACAGCTGAAAACATCTCGTTCATAAATTCCATGATTGATGCTAAATGCTGACGGCTATAGGACAAAAACATTGAGCAGCTGGACACAGTGGTTCCCAACCCGGGGGGCGCCTGGGTTTACAGGGGCCCAGAGCTTCGCCGAGTCAGAGGGTCATAATTATATGGTTAAAAATCATAAAAAATATGACTGAGAAAGGACTACAGGTGCATTAAACAGTTTATTTGTTTGAAATAAACACTTATTAGCAAATAAGTTCGTATCAGAACTGCCACCTTAACGTGGTGGAGGGGTTTGAGCCTGAATGATCCTGGAGCTCTGTTGTCGGAGGCTTCGTGCCCCTGGTAGGGTCTCCCATGGCAAACAGGTCCTAGGTGACGGGTCAGACAAAGAGCGGTTCAGAAGCCCCTTATGAGAGACCAACAGGCCCGGTTAGAACCATGAGGCCGTCCTTCTGTGGACCCACCACCTGCAGGAGGAGCCATAGGGGCTGGTGCAGCTCCAACAGCTGCTCCCACGACCCGGCAACGGACAAGTGGAAGAAAATGGATGGATGGACATTTATGGGGAGCCCGGTCTGACTACAGCACGTGCAGGGGGGGGCTAACGGAAGTTTCTGAGGCTAGCCAGCTTGTTGACAGTCCATGTATGTTAGGATCAAACACCACTTCTCCATTTTATGTCTATGGGTGGACCGTAGTCTTTTATTTTGTGGTTATTTGGTTGGGACATGTTCATGAACACACCACACTGGATTGTAGCCTTGGGCCAATTTCCATCTGTCGTCCCCCACTCTCATTCACCCTGGCCTATTTGTGCATGTTTTTAGTGGTAGGGGAAACCTACCCAGACACATGCAACTCCACACAGAAAGGCCTCGTCCAGGTGGGAATCGAACCTGTGACCTTCTAGCTGTGAAGCATGAGCGCTGACCACTGTGCCACTGTGCCGTCCCTGTTAAAACAACATGTTTTAATTGAGTTTTAGTCTCAGTCTTTTGACAAAAATGTCATTTGGTTTTAGTCAGGATTTAGTCAAACAATTCTCTTCAATTTTAGTCTCGTTTAAGTCGACTAAAATGTCATGTGAATTTAGTCGAACCTTTCAATTCTGATATTTGATATGATCGTCTTTGCTTAAGGTCTTCTTTATGTTTTTTCTCCACAGACCTGTTCTTTTGGCAGTGAATTTAAATGATATGAGGCTCTTTCAAACTGTCAGTGGAAGTTTGGATGATTTTAGTTTCTTTTCGTTTTCATTTAGTCATATTTTAGTCGACAAAATACCTGCACATTTTAGTCATAGTTTTAGTCACATGCACAACACTGTCTTTGTGTCCTTGGGCAAGACACTTCACTCGCCTTGCCTCCAGTGTCTGCGTACATTGGTGTGTGAATGGGTGAGTGGATCCTTGCCGTAAAGCGCTTTGAGTGCCTAATGTAGGTGGAAAATGCTTTATAAGTTGAGACCATTTACCAAAATGTTTTAATCTGCGACATTAACACGGGTGGAGCGATAGCATCTAGCTAGGCTAACTGTTAGCAAGAACGTTCTAGAATACTTGAACCTATGATAACATACAAGAGAGTTTTATTTTTATTTTTAATGAGTATATTTATGCGTAGGTGAGGTGTAAGTGCTGATGATCGTGCTGCCATAAGCACTTCATATTTGGCTGCCTTTAGTCAACATCGAGTTGGAGACGTCCTGCTCCAGCAAACACACATGTTTGTTCATTTCTTTGGTATTTTTCAATGATAAAGAATATATTTCCATTAGGGAAAGCTTAAAGGAACAGGCCACCGTTTTTCCATTCAGAGATATGTTCTTACCTGAGCTTAGACGAGTTGATACGTACCTGTCTGGTCTTTGTGCCCATGGAAGAGCGTGGTAGCTTCCAACTTCACCTAGGCTAAATGCTAACAACATCTTTTGTCTTTCTGCGTGACTGAGCGCACACACAAGACCAGACAGGTACGTATCAACTCGTCTAAGCTCAGGTAAGAACATATCTCAGTATGGAAAAACGCTGGCCTGTTCCTTTAAGAAAAGGTTTTTTGTGTAAGATATGACCCCTTAAAGCTACAAAAACGAAATGCCAGTGCTGCCCAGAAGTGTTTCATAAACCCAGAATAATGCATTACAGAGGACCTTAGTGCCACTTTCTCCAAGGTTTTCCATAGTGCATTAATAATAAAGCCGCAAAGACTGGGTTGTTTATTTCGGATCAGAATGTGTTTATTTACCTTGAGCCGAACCTTGACTTGAAGATTTGGGAGAGTGCGAGCTTTTGGAGGAATGCTAATGCTAATGCTTTTGATTCAAACGGGGCCGACTTTAACTTAAATTGCAAATCTGTTTGTCTGAAGAATCGCAAAGCAGCCGCCGCGCTTGTGTCCTCCCCAGCCCCAACTGTTTCTACAGAGCGTCTCTCAATATCTAATGTTTCATTCAGAGCAAACTTTATAACGTGGGAGCTTTTCTGTGTGGAGTTCACCGAAGTGTAGAAGCCTCTATATCCTTTGCCCAGGCGCTGGATGTGTGCAGCAAAGTCAACAGGAGCAGATCAACGGAGCTCAAAGCAAACTCGCATTATTTCATGCTGCTGGGATTTTTGTTTGAGTTCCCTTCGCATTTAAAAACATGTACAGTAGGTTCCTCTGGGGCCAGGACTCCCCTGAAAAAGAGATTCTTAATCTCAGCGGGACTTTCCTGGTTATAAAGGACAATAAGGTCAATTTCACATAGTGCTGGTAAATGTTTTGGTCTGACATAAACAAACAAGCGCTGTGTGATGATGTCATCAGGCCGCGCCGCTGAGTTTGCATGAGCAGGTGTGAGGGCTGGACAGCAGGGGGCAGGTGTGACAGGGATCTCTCAATAGAGGATTAGTTTAGAAACTTGAGCATGTTTAATATTTTAATTGTCCAAAGAAAATCATTTGAATAATCGTGATTTCCATTATGACTAAATCGTGATTATTATTATTTCTATAACCAAGTAGCCCAGGCTCTTAGTGCTTTAAAGAGGGGGTATTATGCTTTTTTCAATCACATAGCACCAGTCTATAGCATACTACAATGATGACGTAACCTTCTGTTGGTCTGTATATGCAGTAAATTAAAATAACTGCCTTGAATAAAATTGCTCTCTCAAAATGGCTGTACTGAACGTCTTGAAATAGGCCTCTGTCTCTTTAAGAAGCTTTCCGACACGCCCCCGACTTAATCGATGACCAGAGCTGGGTACATTACGCAAATAGCATGTAATTCGTGCTATTTGAGTCTGTGTTTACGAGAAAATGATTTATCGATTAATAATTGATTTTGTCGATTAATCATTAGTTGTTTCAGTCCTAACATTGACCCGCTCTGTGTACGTCTGTCACGGCCCGTGTTTTGAAAGCATCCTCCCAGGGCTCGTGTAAAAACTGTTTTTTTCTGACGGTTAAAGCCAAAGCAGATGAACAGTGAGCTGCATTATGTAAACAAGCCGCTCTCTCCGCTCCCCCGAGGAAACGGTCGCACGTCTGAAATGACGCGGCGAAGGCCGGTGAACCTGAAGGCAACCTTGAGAGGGAGAGAGGGGTTATTTCTGGAATCGTTCCTGTATTTTCCCTAATGACGAGCGCGGCGCGTGTTCGGGTCGCTGAGCTTCACCTGACTTTAAGTGAGATCAGCATAAACACGGAGTCCGCTGAGACTGAAGAGGCCTCGCACTCACCGCCACAGAACTCTTCATTCTACTACATGTTACGTACAAATGAGAGAAGCACGAGGAGCTCGCCTTAACGGATACACTTTAGTGCATCATAAATCCCATTCGTATCTGATCTTTCAAAGAGACTTCAGTCTGAATGGCCAGGTCTCATTTATCCGACCTGGATGTCATTGACGCACTGCAGAATAAACGTTAAAATAGACCTCTCTCTTCACGGCTGAATTCCACAACACCATGTTTATCATTTAAGACATCGCTGTCTCTGCTCCTCAAAGGTCCATAGTCCAAAAAACTGTCTCTCTTCCTTCTTAAAACGATTTAGTTATTGATGTATTAGCTTCGTTAGCTTCCCACAGCGTTTACATTTCCAGATCCGCGCCGCTGTTTCCTGTTTACTTCCTCATGAAGAAGAAGAACTTTATTTGTATCGCGCCTTTCACAGACAAAGCGCTTTACATGAGACAGTTTCACATTGAGTGTTCAGTTACTCGTACTGCAGTGTGCGCCGTGCCGTCTACTGCCCGTTCAGACAGGAGATCACATACAGGTCACATTTGACAGTAATATGAATACACTTGTAAAAAACATTGGAATGTAGCCTTACGACCTGCAGTCTGAACGTAGCCTTGACTCCAGCAGGTGCAGACGTCACTGGCTCGGTTTACACGGTCAGAAACATCAGAAAACCCAATAATCAGATCTGATGCGTTTCAGAAATCTGATCGAAACTCTGGGTTCTATATGTGTCAGCGCAAATGAAGATAAGAGAAGGTATCCACGAAATAAATATATTATATTATAATACGCAGAACCGGGTGAGGCTGACTGAAAATGATTGCTCTCTCCATGTTTGGAGTCAAAGTGATCTATGTGGCATCATAATAAGGTCCAGGGTTCAAACCCAGTTGACGATGTGTGATGGTCTTTTCATATTAATTGTAGTGAATGATACAAACAATATCAGTTTGAGTTATGACATTTCAACATACATACAGTATACTACCGATCAAAAGTATGGGGTCATTTAAAATGTCCTTATTTTGATAGAAAAGCACAGCCTTTTTCAATGAGGATAACATTAAATTAATCAGAAATATAGTCTAGACATTGTTAATGTTGTGAATGCATATTCTAGCTGGATATTTAATGGAAACCCCACTGTAGGTGTGCAGAGGTTCTAATGGTACATTGTGTTTGCTAATCCTGTTAGAGGGTCATTGATGATCAGAAAACCCTCATGCTTATGCTGCACTGCTGAAAACTGTTGTGCTGATTAGAGAAGCTACAGAACTGGCCTGGGTGACTCCAAACTTTGGGACAGTAGCGTATATACATGTACTTGTAATAATACTGTACATAATTAAACTCGAAAGGAGTGGGAGGAAGTATAATTTATAAGTTCAGTGTCATAATTGCATTAATGTGGCAGGAGCCAGTAGCGGGGCAAACAGCACAATTATCCCAATGCTTAAGCTGGGATTCCACATCTCGCGTCACCGCCCGCTCCAGCCCGCCGCGGGCCGCCTCCGAAGGATTCCGAAATCAAACGCCCACTGCACACGTCTTGCTCCGTCTGGGCTCCACTCCGCCCAACCGCGGAGCTGAGGAGAGCATGCGCAAGACGTACGAGATCACGCGATAAAATGTGTGTACAAAATGCACGTAGGACAGAGTTAACAGTGTGTAAATAGTTTTATTCAGTATTGTTACAGGCTCATGCAATTATATTTATTTATCAAAGAAAGTGACTCATTGATGTATTTTAAAATATATTGTAATGTAATTTTGTGTTTTACAAGTAGTGTACGATTTAAAAAATATTATATATAGCACAGCTTTAATGTAAATATACGTATAAAATACTTTATATGTTCGAAACGTTCTGTATTTATATTTCTACATTTTATTTCGAAAATCCGGATGTTGTTTCCGTTCTCTTTCCTGTCTTCTGGTGCGTTCTGAACTGTTGAGCTTGATACGGACGGAGCTGACGGGGCGCAGACGTAGCTGAAAATAGAGTTGGTCCGTATTTTTATCGTGCCGAGGCGGAGAGGCGGAGCGGCGACGTTGGCCCTCGGAGCGGAGTGGACGATGTGGAATGTTTCTGAACGTTCAAAATAGCAACGTATTTGCTGCGGCGGTCGGGGCGGAGTGGAACGGAGCGAGCACAGGGAATGTGGAATCTGGGGGTTATCTTTCTTCAACGATGTAAAGATGAAGAGCAGGGAGAGACATTCAGCAAATAATCAAGGCCTGGAGTCAAACCAGTCTTTTATTCTTGTCTTTTTTCCATAACTTTGCATTTTTGTTGTATTTTCCCGGTGGCACATGCACAAGTGTGAAAGAAATCAGATTAAATTTTCATCAGATTACGTATAACAGATTACCCCAGAAATCCGATCAGATTGTTGGTCTGCTTGTAAAACATCGCCACTGATATGCGAAAAGAAGATTATAATAGTTTGCCCCTAGACGCGGGTGTAGAGATTCTGGAGAGGCCGTTGATGTCAGTGAAACAGGGAAATACACTGAGCTAAAGTCTGGTCTCTCTGTGCAGCTCCGTCTGGACTAAGGAGATGGACATCCCTCGGTCGCGGCAGGTGCCCATGTCACCCTCGGACTTCCTGGACAAGCTCATGGGCAGGACGTCCGGCTACGACGCCCGGATCAGACCCAACTTCAAAGGTTAGGCTCTACTTAAAGGTCTTTTATATACAGAAGAGGAATCTGAATAACTGTAGCTTTTATGCCATTGAGATGGAGATTTCATGAATCACTCAAAGCTGGACTGTGAATGGAAAATGTATAATGTTCAAAGATTTGCTTCATGAAGAAAGGAAAGCCATTGTCACTATCACACAATAAGCCTTTGAAACTTATTGTGTAAATAAGCCTTTTCTCCTGTGGTATTAAAAACCTGTCTCTTCAAACATTTATGAATCTGCTTATGGTTAAAGATATAAAGATGGAGGCGTCTAAAGGGCCTATCTCACCGGCCTGGAGACTAGTTAGAGCAGGGGTGCCCAAAGTGGGGCCCGCGGGACAAATCTGGCCCGCCGAAACAATTCTGTTGGCCCGCCAAAGAGTGACCTACTTTTGCGCTGTATGGTTAATACTAACTCTCTTCCATTCATTCTCAATGGTAAATATGGATGCAGTACACTTTTTGGCCAATAGCGTCAAATTGGGGGCGCTGTTTCACTCCTTTCGCAAAGTTAAGGAAACGTTGTTGTGGTGTCTTGGTGTTTATCACAGAGCGTTGTAGCATCAACTTTCCCAGTTTTTCAACTTTTATTGCAAAGTTTGAGACATCAACATAGGTTTTAGTTTAGTTTATTTATTTGTTTGAGCAGTTAACCTGCTCAAAGGGAGTGGGCTGAAGCCAAAGGCTTATAAGCGCCCACCCAAAATAAAAATAGTAACATTACATTTAATATTTACAAGGTAGCAAATCATAAACAAAGGAACATAGGGCAAAGTAACAATAAATGATGAAGAATAAGACAAAAACAACAGCAAAATAAAGAACAAAAGAATGTGCTACTTTTATGTTATAAAGGTGCATTAATACATATTATACTCTGAGATCTTGCTACTTCCCAGTTGTCATTACTATCCTCAATATAATTTAATTTGGGTTTAATTATCATTAATTATCATTATTAAAGGTGCATTAATACATATTATATTCTGAGATCTTGCTACTTCCAGTTGTCAATACCATCCTTAATATAATTTAATTCGGGTTTATTTATCATTATTATTATATTTGTTTACTTGAGTTATATGTGAAGTGTGATGTAAGCCCTGCATAATGAGGTGCATTAAAAAGCCAGGGTGTAGAACGGGCCAGTTGAAGAGGGCAGTAACTCCCCCTCAACAAACCCCACCCAGCTGCCCTAACAGCTGATTTTGTAGATGATGTTCCTATGCTGAGTGGTGCATTAAAAGACAAGGTTTTGAGCCCGTTGGGAGGGTCCCTCTCAACAGATTCATAACTTGCCTACCCTAATTCTCAATTTGTAAATTTGAGCAATAGAATGACAACCGTTCCAAGCAGCAACACTCTTCCTTGATTATAGATAATTGATCCTACTGCGCCTCCTAGTGGCAACACATTTCTTGTTCTCTGTATATTTCAAAGTCTTTTGTTTGTATTTATATTGAACAGGTTGATATTTGGACTTCGTTTCAACTCCATTTCCAGTTTATTCCACAATTGTACACCATTAACTGTTGGGCTAAAACTTTTCAAAGTTGAGCTATGTTTCTGAGTCCTAAAGTTTAATTCGTCACGTAATTCATAACAACCAGGTCATGTCCATGTAAGTCAAAATGGACTTATAAAAGAACTGATGCTGAACTGACACTTTCAAAATGATCTAATATGGCATTTTCTTTGAGTTAACAAATGAATGAGGTAAAGTCACTGTAGGTAATGTAGATACAGGTGTTGTTTTTTACATTTTACAATAACATATTGCTACAATTGTTGATTTTGTTCTACTAAAACTAGGCTTTTGCCACAGTTAAAATTTGTTTTATATAGCATGTTATTTGCATAGATAGAATCAAACGCAAATGTATACCGAAAAATAAATAAAGTAACTATTATTATTTGCAGTTTTATGTGTTTCACGCTTGATATCGCCGTGTTTGACCCGCGATCCACAGGCACTTTTTCATTTTGGCCCTCGGAGACTAAAAGTTTGGGCTCTGAGTCAGAGACTCGAGTTGCCGCTGGTCACCGACATGTCTCCAAGACGTGCCCTGGAGTAAAGGTGAGTCTCCAGCAGGTCTACACGGTCTCAAGCAGTTGTGTCGCAGGGACGTTGCAGTGTTTCCAGTTTGCAATAAGTGTTTGCAAGATTGCCACAGTTGCTTGAGTCAGCGGAGACCATGAGGAGACTCTGATGTTCGTTTTCACCGAGACTGCCTGGAGCAACTCGAGTCTCCAGCTAGTCTCCGGGCTGGTGAGATCGGCCCTTTGACTGCGCGCATTCAGTCCGAGTTGCTGAGACTGCCAGTCACGGGAGTCTCCGCAACTCTCCCCGATGAGATGGGCCATAAAGCGAGAAACGTGCAGCAAAACCATAGACGTGTTATTAATAGAGCGTCATTCCTCACTCCTCCCCATTTACCACAATGACCACGTTCGAGGGGGAATTCATGGTGGATTTACAGGCTCCTCCTCCCCAGCTCTGACAAAACATGTTCCTAATAAGGGCATAAGGGCGGGATCTTCACTGGTCCAATGCTAACAGTCCGGCCCTCATTAGTATACGAGATATCTAAAATGTTTCTTACGAAAACCAGCCTGGTTTCTTTAATTGTAACTAACCCAGCGTTATCACAGGAGGGATATCTAGCTGTAGAAAGTTCGAAAAAATTAGAAACCAGGCTTTAAAGTTGTTTTTAACGTGTCTAAAGTGCAATGCTTTCTAATGGGAGACTAGCGGCTACTGTATATGGAGGTACTACAGCAATGGCGTCACAAAGCAGAGCAGCCAGCGGCCATTGAGCAAAACAAACCAAGCAACAATTGCAGTGACAAGAGCATTATTAAGCTAAATTCATTCTTTCATTTTGGAGGTATGGGCAAGTTTGCTGAGTCCGAGGGCCAAGCTTTCCCATGGCAGCCGCAATTACAAACACTTTTCAGGGTTTCTGCTGCGTATTAAAAATCATTAATGTCATAAAAAAGCATTGAATTTTTTAAAATAATGTCACTGATCGACTTTATTTACTCTGTAAGTTCAGTGGAAATACCAAATTTATGGTCAAGACATGTTCAACTTTTACTCAAATCTGCGCAATGTGTTTTTTCATTTATCCGATTTCAATATTAAATCTTTCTCTTAAAACTTACATTACAAATTCACTTTTTAAACTTACAAATGACATTTTTCAATATCATCTCAGGGGTTCAGGAGATTTTGCTTTAAGGCCGGATGTTGCCTGCCCCCTTATACACTTTTGAACACATTTTATTTTATTTTTTTATGCAGAACACATGGGTAAAGTGTCTGGTAATAGTTTTCATTGACGTCACTTGGAGGGCAGTAACCATGGTGACACAATGTTAAAGTAATATCCACATAACTGCTGCCAAATCAGGTTTTAAAAGCTTAACAAACCAGGAAGAAATATGATGTGGTATAAACTACAAATATACAAGGCTCTGTGCCCCGTCAAATTGCTTTTAAACATCAAGGGTCAGTGTGGCAGAGGATTAGACAAATCGAATCAAAGAGACATGTTTTTGTATTGTCCAATATCACAACAGACGGTGCCTCGATTGTCACTGATTTATAAACATGAGCAGATTGGAAACCAGGAATGACACAGACGTCAAACAGTGAAACAAAAGTAATGTCCAAATGAACAGCTGAAGGATCATTGAGACGGACAGTTGGCCCCATCGTTCCCCGTCTTAAAGGAACAGGCCACCGTTTTTCCACACTGAGATATGTTCTCACCTGAGCTTAGACGAGTTGATGCGTACCTGTCTGGTCTTTACGCGTGCGCTCAGTCACGCAAAAAGACCAAAGATGTTGTTAGCATTTAGCCTCTCCTCCTCTCCTGTATGGGGCCAAACGGGGGTGAAGTTAGAAGCGACCGAGCTCTTCCACGTTTCCCCCTATTTAAATACGGTTACGTGAGTAGTTACAAAATGAAACATGTCGACGTCCGCACAGTAATATCTTCACTTTACTGCGTCGAAGTGCTCCTAAGGTGTTATTACGCCTCACAATATAGTTCCCCTTTTTATCAGCTTAGAAAATTGACATGTTTAATTTTGTGTAACTAGACTTGTATCGTGTAACTACTCACGTAACTGTATTTAAATAAGGAAAACGTGGAAGAGCTTGGTCACTTCTAACTTCACCCCATTTGGCCCCATAGAGGAGAGTTTTTTTTGCATGACTGAGCGCACACGTAGAGACCAGACAGCTAAGGATCAACTCGTCTAAGCTCAGGTAAAACATATGTGACCCATTTGGGGCATTTTGAGATGGGCATAGATTATGAGAGTGTAGTCTCCAAGCTTTCCAATGATGTGTAACACATGGAAATCTGATAATATTTGGAGACGTAGCAGCGATTTGAAGTTAACAATTCCCAAAAGGCCAAAGGGCTGAAAAAGCTCACCAAAGATTTGGGAAGTTCTCACCTCTCTCGGCTGCTCGAGTGACAATAGGGCGCATTTACATCTCATTTAGATAAGCCAAACCCGCTTCCCCCGTAAAGCTGTAAAGCACAGGGGGGAGAAAAGGCAAAAAGCAAGAAAAATGAACCATCAAAGAAAAAAAAAAGGGTTGCATACAGGTAATATATAAATAAATAAATAAGATCCATAACAGTGCTGCCTGCCTTTACGTTTTACTGCACAAACCCAGCGTAACTGTATCTGACCATAAAACCGAAAATAAGAAGTGGCTGAAAGCTAGGGATGCGCTGACTACATTTATGGAGTAGTTTAAGTTTGTAGAGATCTTGATTTTGTGTAAATAGCAGGTT
Source organism: Neogobius melanostomus (assembly GCA_007210695.1). NCBI lineage: Eukaryota > Metazoa > Chordata > Actinopteri > Gobiiformes > Gobiidae > Neogobius > Neogobius melanostomus. The sequence goes on along the minus strand of VHKM01000122.1, from coordinate 4,441,720 downwards.
CATTCCTCGTGGCTACATGACTGTCTCGCATGCTACATTAACACCACGTTAGCTAACAACAGCACAACAATCATCATCAAACAACCATTGGCACAGCGGCCACCAGCGATTAAAAAAAGAATTTCACTCACCCGTCTGAAGTAACCTTTGCGTGCCTTCAGCTCAGCAAACTCGTGGTAAATCCATTTTCCAGCGTAAGCGCCGGCCTCTGAGAGCCACACAGGGAAGCGTTACATAGTCATGAAGACGCACACGCCCTCACGGCGTGCGCTATTTCCAGTGTTGGGAACGTTACTTTAAAAAAGTAATTAGTTATAGTTACTCACTACTTGTTCCAAAAAGTAACTGAGTTAGTAACTGAATTACTCTATAATGAAAGTAACTCGTTACCAGGGAAAGTAACTATTTGCGTTACTGTTAAATAAAAAACTTGCTAAATATCAAAGAATTTTTCTTTTTTCTTTTGCAGTTTTCAAAAGTCAGCGTGAATGAGTAGAACAGACAGGTGTTTGGATTTATGTACTATCAAGTCAAAGATGTTCATAGTAACTGAATGAACTGAGTGGGGGGTAGAGTGGGGGGGGGGAAGCCTCTGTGACTGAATGGTATTGACCAGTGTTTGCGCCGCTGTTTAATTAAGTTAGGAATACGGCTATATTCAAAGAGAATGGGGAGGAACAGGAGTAAAAGAAACATGTGCGATCAGGGCAGACTTTACGCACAGGCATTGTGCAAGTCTCTCCGTTCATTCATCAGGCAAAACGGAAAACAATGTCTCTGGAGCGGAGAGCGGGGAGAGAGGAAGAAGAAAAGGCGCTGAGAGAGAGAGGGAGGGGGGAAAGACGCGTCTCCACCGATTCTGCGTCTTTGGGTTAAAAATAAGTTCCAACACTACAGATCAATGATCACCAACTCGATTCTCCCCCGCGGCCGCACCGCGCTGTGGGGATGACGGCCGCGCGTCTGGGACACACGTAGTTTTTGGAGTAGAGAGCACGATGCAACAGTACTCCGTGAGACTCCGCCCACCCTCTCCACCGCTCCTGCTGCGGGAGCTGACACCGCGGCGCTCATTCAGTCTAAATGTAACGTGCCACTTTGTTTACCCAGTAACGATAACGGCGTTGTAATGACGGGGAGAGTAATGAATTAGATTACTCCGTTACTGAAAAATAACGCCGTTACCTAACGCCGTTATTTTAAACTGCGTTATTCCAAACACTGGCTATTTCTCTGACAAAACAAGACTTTTTCAACCTGAAAACTGATCGACAATAGGCGTATGTAGAAAACTGCCTTTTTTGCGTGGCCTTTGTTGCTAAAGCATGTGTCAACAACGCAAACCAAAGCAGCAGTGTTTATCCAGTATGTAAATGCACACAGACAAAGCCCCTACTGCACGCTCTGAAATCAACCCCAAATAAATCGCTTTTAAATATACTAATACTGCTAGCTTAAACATGTAGAGGCTTCTTCGTGACTTCAACTGAACGATTCTGCAAAAAAGTGAAAATCACCAATTTTCAAAAAAAAAAACTTTGTTAACGTTTTTCTCGAGACACGGGCTGCCGACTTGTGTCCCTGGAAACCACGGCAGGTCACATATCTCTTTATTTAAAACGGTGGCATGTTCCTTTTAATATTCTCCGAACTGTGCTGTATGAGCAAAGCATACAGGTATAGCTGGACAGTTTGCGGTATTTATTTCAAGCATTTTTAGACCAAATTGGTGTGCTACAGGACTCTAGAGGAGCAGGTCAGTCACACGACACAGCTGTGGTTAAAGTTGTGCTGCTGGGTGATCGTAAGTGTCGTCGGGTCGTTCTCCCCTCACACACAACAGAGGCACAAGTTACTGTGGCCCTGTTTAAATAAACGACAGTTCACTTGAATCGCAAAACACATTGTTTGAACCTTTTAAGATAAAAGTTATCAGGACATTTGGAGTTCGTCGCATTCCTCCCTTTACTCTTTAGCACCGCTAGTCCAACTCACGTGAGGCTCCATTTCCAACACCGCCCTAATTTACAGGCTCTTGAAGGCTTTAAATTCAGCATGATCAAATCTAATACTTTTTTATTATGACTACCCTACATTACTTTTCGTAGTATTTTTTGAATTATTACATTATGTGTTAGAAAACAAGTGAAAACCTCAAAATCACAGATGATGCGTCTGCAGCCTCCGTCATCTGAGACGTGAAGAACAAGACAAATACAGCCTGGAGGCGGAGGGAGAAAAGCCTGTGTTTTCTCGACGTAAACTCATTCTTTTGAGATCGTCTCGTCTTGAGCAGAAAATATTGTCGTCTGTTGTCGGTTATGAGCAGGAAACAAGACGTCCTCAACCGTGAAAAACTCCACGTCAAACTTATTAAAACACTTGAAAGAGCAGCACAGATGCTCAGACTTCAGACGGCGTTGGACCTTCATGACAGCGGGGAGGGAGGGGTTATATTTTGTACATGTGCTGTGAGAGGCGACCGGAGTGACGCTTTAATCCAAATATGGTCATTTCCTTTCTGCGAGACAGCTGTGGTTAATAAGGCAGCGCGTGCACAGAAGCTACTAAACTTTAGAGCCCTGGTTTGTGTAGTAGAATTTCTTAAAATCATCTTGGGCCAGTGCTGGAGGGCCGGATTTTGCAGATATTTTGAAGATTTTTCCCTGGAGAGTTGATTATATAGTTCATGCCTGATTTATTTGAACTTTGAAGCCGAAAAACAAGGCAAAATATATATATTTTTTTTTTACTTATAAATGGTTTATTAACAATTAAACAAGATAACCAAAATCCCCTCTGAAATAAAATATTAGTGGTATCAATTAGTGATGGAAATGTTTAATTTAGTTAATTAATATCGCGTTAACCTCTTAAAGCAGTACTAAGTAACTCGTGCCCCTAGAGGCCATAAGCGCCACTGCAGGTGTCGTAGCATGTTGTGTTTTTTACTCTTTAATTGTCCGTGAGAGTAAATACTACACTGACAGAAAAGACAAAGAGAGAGAGGGATATTATACATCCAATTACACAATGGAGATCATTATTTTCACTCAAACTGTAAGTTAGCTTTGCCCGTTAGCCGTAGCGACTGTTTTCAGAAATGACGCCAGTGGAACCCAGTGACTTTCTGACGATCTCTGCTGCTTTACAAAGGCCGTGTGTTGTGTTTTCGTTGTGCACGATGAAGTTTTCTTCGCTAAAGCACAGTTTCCCCCCGGTCTGACCCTCTGCCCTTCTCCCACTCAGAGCGGAGACATGGCGGAGACACAGCAGCATGTAGCTCCGCCCCTTTCCCCTTGAGTCTCCATGGAGACAGATGTCAATCACAGCAGAGCTCATGAGCTCATGCTCGTTAGCATTAGCATGCTCCTGATAGAGTTAGCATGCTATTGCTAACCGCAGAATGTTGCGCGGTGATCAAAAATACGTTTGCGAAGGTTAAAACTAAAACTCAGCGCTTGAATTCTCCGGGTTCTTAGCTTTACAACGGCATACAACATGTCCATATTCACTTAGGTGGTAAAAGTTGTGTTTTTAAGACGGTGAGAGCCAAAACTGGTATCGGATATTTGTAGCCGATACCCAATATCGTATTTTTTCTAGTATCGGCTCAGATATCCAATACCAGTATCGGATCGGTGCACCCCTACTCTTAACCCCACCTTTTCTCCAATGCGGTATTATCCAAAATTAAAAGTTTCTTGGCCGGAGCTTATAGGCCAGTGTCCCACCTCATTTGAAAGCTAAGACCTTTTTCATCACTTTTATGTTGCTTTTTTCCCCACTTTTTCACTGATATGGTCTGTGTGTTCTGTAGGGTGCGAGCAAAGCATGAGTCAGAAGCTTGTTCAGATTTAGTTCAATCCGTACACAACGTTTTGACTTTTTTGTCCAAGAAACTTTTAACTTGAAAAATACCGAACTGGAGAAAATGTGCTCGGTTAAGGTGGGGGTCCAGAGGTTAACGACACGAGGCTAACAGAGACAGAGTTTTCAGTTTGTTTTCCTTTTTTACAGGTCCCGCGGTCAATGTCTCCTGCAACATCTTCATCAACAGCTTTGGCTCCATCGCTGAGACCACCATGGTAAGAGAAGAGAGTGTATTCTCATGAGTCTGATTGTACATTCAACAAACATATGTACCGTGTGTTAGCGCTGCTCACGCCGCTCTGTCCGGTCAAAAACGCTTCTCGTTAAAAATGCATATGTTCCTTTGTTATTAACAGGATGGCTAATGGGTTATTATCTGTCCATTGTTGCACGAAATCTAAATTGACACGGGAGAGGTAAGTAAGAAAGTAATAGGCTCGTGTCAGGACCGAGCAAACTTTCATGCTTATTTCTTTGTTAAAAATTAAGTATAGGTTATTTTTTCATTGCTATTATCTGTTATTATTATACGGCGCTTCACAATGCAAGTAGAACGCTCCATTGACTTGAATGGGATTTTCCAACGTTTTACCGGTCATTATTTTCTGAACGAGGACCTCTGGAAAAAATAATGACCGCTGCCAATGGCAACGGAGTTCGTGCTTGTAATACAGGGCTTTCATATCACTCCACAGTAGTATTAGCGGACAGGCGGACACTATCTCTGTCCCCGCCCATAAGAGAGAAGTTGGGGAATCGCTCGTGAAGTTAACGGGAGTCTGACTTTCAACTTACCCAGAGATTCACCACCATTCCTCCTCTCCAACTGCACCTTCAACTAAGAAGCCGTATAATAAGCGGGATAATGTATAGAACACTGGTCATTATCGGGAAATAAATAACGACAGGGCTTACATAGTGATCTGTGCTCACACTTTTAAAGCTGGTGTTAGTTCATGTATGTACTATTCAGTGACGTGCAGTCAGGGGAGGCCAGGCCTCACCAGTCATCGTGGAAAAAACAAAATTAAAAAATACAGTAAACTTCTAATAACAAGTCCCTTCTCTTAAGATGATTGAGATTTCCTATGATTTTAATCAATCTCGTGGTTAAAAATGCCCAAATGTTTGATCAGTTGTCAATATTGTTTAAAGAGGGCGGAGCCTCCAGTGTCCCGCACACACTTGAGCTCGGCTCATTCACTCAGCGCCCTCTCCCATTCAGGGCTTTTTTCGCCCCCTAAAAGTAAAATACATTTGTAAATGGGTTTTGTTGGGCGCGTTGGTTTTCTATCACCTGGATAAAGAATTAGGCATAAGAACGACTTGTTTAACCTGTTCATTTGACTTTTGAAAGGCCCGAAATGAGGCTCGCCTTCAATGCACTGCCCTGACGATACAAGGGGGGCGCTGTGTGCTACACATTTCTACAAAACATGTGGACTACACGTGAAAACCAGCCTGTTTTATTATTCTGCACGGTTTAGGAGAGGCAATTTAAACATAAAGGAGTAAGTAAAAGGGAAAACTGATTAGACTGATTTTATGGATGAAATGCTGTAGACGAGTCTTTATGCTGAAAATGTCGGCGCTATCACGCACAGCCCGTGTGGCGCATCAGGTTTGTCAATAACTTATCATTTGGACGGGCGGGGCACGAGTCACGGTCACGTTCATAATGTTGTCTTTTAATTTTTATTTGCAATATCGTGAGAATTTATTTTATGTTTAAATGTGTTGCTATTGAATGCTATTTCAAAGTAAGACAATTACCAGAGACAGCAAGTTGCATTTTTTTCCTGCATTTTTTCCCTGCAGTTTTGTTTACTTTATATTGGAGTCAATAGCATGGGCCTCACCATCAACAGACCTCACCGCAAAATCCTTAGTGTTTCTCCTATAGTCTCTCCCCAGTCCCTCTGCTGCCTGTGTCAGTCCACCCCTGGTCCTGCTCCAGTCTGTAGCTGCTGCACCCTGCGCTGAGAGAGGAATACAGACTTTAGACATCTGTCAAAACTTTATCCAGGACTCATGTACTTCTGCTTGAGTTGCTTTTGTAATGAGCTCATACACATGAGGAAAGGCCGACATTGCGACGCATCGCGGCTCCGCACATTGTTTACTCTTCACAGCTCTATCTAAATATAAAAAGATGAATTTGTATCTAAAGTGAAACAGATTTTTAGATTTAGCCCTCTGTTTTACTCTGTTTTACTCTGGTTCAGTCCCGGTTTAGTCCCCGCTCAGATCCGGCTGACAGAGATGAGAAAGGACAGACAGAGACAGGAATAGCGTGTGATCTGAGACGTTTACTCGGACTGACAGCAAATAACTACCTCACACGAAAGAGACACCACTCCCCACTTTACACTCGCTACACGCAATGATCTACGACTGGAAGAGTGAGAGCAATGATCGAAATGATGATTATTTAAGTAACGCGATGTCCTTGTGTCCTCATCTGCAGCCATAGTGCCTTCATTTTTTAAACCACTGTGAACTCGTCCCACAAACATTACATTTTCTAAACTCTGTATCCCAGTTATGGAGAGTTTCTGATCTAGAAGAGGCAATATTATCATTCCCTTGGCGTATAAGGCCCTGTATCTATTTCCTGTTCTTTGGCATCCAGGTTCAGTGAAAAAGAGAAGTTTCTTATCCCCAAAAGTGCCCTCAGTTTCCTGTGTGGCTTTGGTGATATGACAGTAGCCCTCAGATCTGTGCCCAGCTGTCTGCTCCGGTTTGGAGACTCGACCGGCTGAGAAGAGACAATCACAAACTTTAGGAGACGAGGGTTTCACAAACAAACAAACAAACTTTTTTTTATTTTCATTTGCATTAAAAAGAAACTGGGCCACTCCATATAATGTATTGAGACAAGGCAGCTTTATTTCGAGGGCACGCTTTAAAGCACTAGTAACTCAATGTCCTCACAGAAACACGTATATACCACACATAATAACATAATAAGATAAATCATTAAAAAAAATTATCGGAAGGTTGCGGGTTCGAATCCCAGCTCCCGCAAATGCAATAAAATTAAAATATGAGTTAATTATTCATCACTCAAAAACAAACCCTTGTCATTTGTCTCTGATGTAGAGTCATGTTTGTCCAAGTTCCTCTGAGTCGTGGTGCAGCAGGACTGATGTGGACAGATGTTACAGAAGAAGCTCATGAGGTTATTATAGTAACTATTGTCGCCAAAGTAAAAGCTTGTTCAAACCAAAGATCTCACATTATTCATGTCAGAGTCTACTTTTCATGCTTCTTATATAAGCTTTTATGTGTTTCTTGAAAACCTGGAGAGTTCCTGACAATGTTACTTCTTCTTTCTTCTCCTGTCACTGTGACGGTTTGTTCCATCGCTTTGTAACTGAACCTGTTGTTTATAGACGTTTGTTCCTTTCAGATTATCGTGACTTCCTCTTTTTTCAAACCTTTCTTGGATGTTCATTGACAATATCTTTTTATTGGCTTTATACATAACCTGAAGAAAATAATCAACTAGAACATGGAATTTTTTCACCTGCTCTCAATAATTGTATATATTTTTTTTCATGTTCTCCTCCAGAGGATCTTTTGTTTCTTTCTTCTGTTGCTTTGCAGTGAACATCATTAGTCTGTTTCCATTGTAAATCTGATGGTGACAGTTTGCACATGTTTAGATCTGTCCCTGTGTGACCTCTGTGTTGCTGAAATGTTTGCGAGAGGAGCAGTAACTATTTCAACTTAGTTCATTTGTGCCGACAGAGAATACTTTCAACTGTTTTTGTTTCATGTGACAATGAAATGAATGTCATGACAAAGTGAAATCTGAGGCTCAAACATATGCATCATTGTTTAGTGCAGTGTCACAAACTCAAGCTTTTACCAAAACATCACACTTCACATACGTTGTTTTCCGTCGAGCTCTGGCCGTTGGCCTCCGTGGGTGCTCATGTGTTCCATGACTTGATATTTGTAGGAAAACGCTTTGTTACAGGTTAAACAGCTGTAAGGTTTCTCTCCTGTGTGTGTTCTTCTATGTCTGATGAGGTTACACCGTTGTGCAAATGCTTTGTTACAGGTTGAACAGTTGAATGGTTTCTCTCCTGTGTGTGTTCTTACATGTTTGATGAGGTCACCTTTTCCTACAAAGGCTTTGTTACAGGTTGAGCAACCGTAAGGTTTTTCTCCTGTGTGTGTTCTAATATGTATGATAAGGTTAGCTTTTCCTACAAAGGCTTTGCTGCAGGTTGAGCAACTGTAGGGCCTCACCCCTGTGTGAACTCTAATGTGTCTTTTTAAATTCCCTTTTCCCCCAAATCTCTTCTTACAAACTGAGCACTGGTGCTTCTTCTTCTTCTCAGCCCTGTCCGGTCCTGACTTGTCTTCATTGTGAACAATGGTCTCTGGTGCAGACTTGTTGTTGGGGGACAGTTTGGTGCTTCTGTCTCTGCCCTGGACTTGGTTGTAGTTTTCTCCATCAGCCTCTGTCTTCATCTGTGCAGCTGAGCAGCTGAATGGAGGTTCCCAGTCGTCATCGCTGTCTGTGTCAGATGAGTGCTCAGAATGTCCCTCAGTCTCTGAGTGGAAATGTGTCTCTGAGCTGATGTCCTCTCCCTGTTCTGAGGACTCTTCAGTGTTCACTCTGACAGCACCGGACTCTGGGACAGACCTGAAAAATCATTTAAAGAAAGACTTAATAATAACATTTGTCAGTAAAATAGCAGTGTGACATGTTCTCTGGAGCCTACACTGGCAGCTGCTCTTCCTCCTGAGTGACGCTCTGCTCCTCTGGCTCCTCTTTAATCCATGCAGTCTCTGTAAAGTCCTGGTTCAGACCCTGGTTCTTCAGGACTCTTCTGCTCAGAGCCTGGTCCAGGAGCCGCTGAGTCCTCTGGTTCTGCTCTTCAGAGCGACACAGTTCCTCCTCATACTCCGCTGTGGCTCTTTCAAACAGCGCAGATATCCCTTCAGCCGCCGCCGCCAGACGCTCATTCACCAAAGCTCTCAGCGTTTGGACTTTAGACATTTTCACAAACTCAAACAGGTGAAGCTTCAGCCCTGAACAGAGACGACACAGAAAACAATGAGATTTAACTGTAAAGATGTGACGACCGACGACCGATTAGTGATTGAGAACAAAAAATGATTGTTTACTGTCAGCAGCACCATCGATAAGAGTTCAAGAATACACACTGTTACCATGGAGATCTGCCATGTTTGTGGCTGTTAGCAAACATTTTCTTAGACTAACATTAGCTAAAAAACAGTATAAAAAAGAAGAAAAAAAGCCGTGGAACACTACTGGTAAATACGTCTAACTCACTGTGGTGTCCAAGTGTTTTAATGTGAACAATAACCCCAGTGTTTTACCTTTTAATATCTCCATGAGTTTATTATTGCTGCAAATCCCATGATGCTTAGCGATATGACATCACATGAACTCTATAGATGGAGCTACGTCTACGTCACATCAGTGGCGCCAAAAGGTTAACGCCCCTTTTCAGGGGAAAACAGAAGCTCCGTACATTGGAATGAATGAGGAAAGATCGTCTGAAAACTTTTAATTTACACATGAAAAAACGTTTTCTTTGTTTTATTTAATTATCGAACGTGAAAATGAAGCCATGGAAGTGACCTGTTGTTTCAGATAATTCACAGAGAAGACGGTTAACGTTTTTAAACTGAGCTGCTAAACCCACTGTGATCATGACTTGTCTGTGACATTTGCCTGTGGAACTTTTCGCTGGATGCTTTATAATGTCACTACAGCTTCAGCTTTTAGTCTGTTGCTTTTATAATATCATTAAATTAAAATCATACAGCCTACGATGTAGTTTTATAGCTTATGAGAGCAAATGGTACATGGTTCATTCAGCAGCTAACCTACTAGCTGCTAATGCTAACGTTAATGTGCGTTTTAAAACTGAGAGAATCATTAATTAGGCCTAAAGCTGAACAGGTTGATGAGTTTGAATAATTACCTATTAAAGACGTTACAAAGTGCATAATACACAGCCACCAGGGGAGCTGTTTCCTCAGTAATGAGCTCTGACATGGACATAACAGATGCTAGTGATCGATAAACTCGCTCATATAAGTGTCCACCAAAAATAAAAAATCTTCCAATCGTCTTCTGACAGTGACTTGATGTGTCTGTGATCAAGAACGGACATTGTCCTGTAGTTCTGACACTGGTTTGGAATATTTATCCTCTGAACGAGAAATAGTCCCTGTTTCACATACACACTAATGCAATTTTTAACTCTCGATTCCCCCAAAAGGGGGCGTTGCCCAGTAAAAGTTCCCGGATGTTGCTCCCATCTATAGACCCTTTAATTGTTTGTAAACATTCCGGGCTTAGCTGGAGGCGGGAAGCTCGATTCCTATCTATTTCCATTGTAGCTGTTGTCATAGTAACGATAAACAAATGTCTAACTGTTTTTGGAAATATCAGATAAACCTTATTTTATCGTCTCAAATGTCATTCCTCTTGTTCTTGCTCCTTAAGCCACAACAGGACCCCATTATTCAGTTGTAGTTTTATACTTAAAATGGTTAGTTTTAGTTTAATCTTATTTCCCTCGATCACTTCCTGCCTCCAGCTGATGTCACTGATGATGTCAGCAGTTAAAGGGTCTATAGAGTTAATAAAACAGACTGTGCATCCTAATTTCTTCAGTTATACTATCATTCAACACAGTACAACCACACAAAATCCCAATCTCGAGGCTGAAAACTTCATCTAAACATCATGATGAAAGGCAGCAATAATGAAATTACTCTCTATAATGTTTTAGATCATCCTATATAACATTTGGGATCAATTAAACACAGGGCTTACCTGTAAATCTCCTGAAATCATGAAATCACGGCCAACAGTTGTTCACTCACAACAGTAAGAGAGAAGCGTTGCCGCGGTAACAAACTTTAAAATAAAACAAACAAATATACTTTGGTTTCCATAGATTCCACCAGAGTTCTTTTCAAATGGAAATAAATATGTTGAAATCATAGAAATAAAAGGGAGAAATGTCCTTAGTGGCATCATTCCATTGTCGCAATACGGACGCCACGCCGCCATCTTGGTCCGGCATATGTTATTATGCCAGCCAATGTAATGTAATGGAACTGTTGGCATTTTTCTGATAAAACCCATCATAACAACAAATGCAAGTGTGATCATAAGGATTAAGGATTTCTACTAATCACAGTTTGATATTTTTGCAACATTCTTGCCACATATAAATATAATGAAGTTTTGATCGAACAGGCCATAATTTACCTGTAATTGACCTAAACAAACAGTAGATGGCAGCCTTGACATCAACATGACTTACGTTACGTTCCGTTTTTTGATCGATGGATCATATTATATTATATTTATATTTTAACTGATGTTTTATGTTAATAATTATTCCTATTTCCTAATGGGCTAATGTTGATTATCAGTAAACATACCAGCGACACAAACTGCCATTAACGTTTGTCAAACTGATTGTAACAACCAAATAAAGTGACCAAAATAACAATATAAACTTTAAATTATAATTCATACCTGAGAAGTAATTCTCTGCGGTTTCGTAGTGACTGTCCTTTGATTAAAACAGTCCCAAACTGCACAGGAACGTTTGCTCCGTGAGCCGTAAAGCTCCTGCTTCAAACCCCATGGTAACAATGCTAACGATGCTAACTACAAAGAAAAGTGAAGGCAGCTACAGTACGGCTAAGTGTGACATATTTCACAGTATTTATATACTTTTCTGTGGTTTCTTTATCATGTACATGTCATAAGATGATGTTTAATGTCCATTAGATGCGTATTTGTGAATCAGACCCATGAAAAGCCGAAACTTGAACGTGATTTAGCATTTAGCACGTAACTCGGAGGACACTTTTAGACGCTAATTTCTATCTAAAATAAGTTATCCAAAGGTCTGTACATTTATTAACGATTTCTACCTAGGCTTTGGCCTCCCCTAAATGTGGTCGATGGGTTGACAACAGCTGAAAACATCTGAATCGTTCATAATTTGAGATGTTTGGTGGCTAATGCTAACGGCTATAGGGAAAATACATTGAGGAGGCTAATGGAATGTGAAAAGTATACCGGAGTAGCTGCTTTGCTAACTGTCCGCATGCGTAGGGATTGAATGACGCTTCTCCTTTTTATTTCTATGGTAGAAATGGGCAGAGTCCGAATGTCCAGAGAGACAAAAGTGCACTCAAAATGTCCCAGAATGCATTTTGAAAAGTAGACATTTTCAGTTTTGTGTAAAATGAACAGTGGCTGTGTATATACTTTTCACAGGTCAAGCCCAAAATTATATAATTATAATCTATGTGTGACTTCCAAGATGTTTTTTTAACTGCTTTTACCCTATGGACTTTTGCAGTCCCTGCGATTCTCCGGCAGGGGTTTCCTAGCCATTCCTAAAGACAAAAAGACTCACGGTGAGGCGTCGTTCAAGTGTTACGGCCCTCGCCTCTGGAAAAGCCAGAGGAGGAGCTCAGGGCCACAGAGAACGTTCATGTTTTTTGTTGCTTTTTTTCCGTTTTGTCACGTTTTTGTCACTTTTTTGTTTCTTTTTTGTTGCGATTTTATCACGTTTTTGATGGTTTTTTGACACTTTTTTGATGTTTTGTCACTTTTTTGTTGTATTTTTGTCACTTTTTTTTATGTTTTTTTGTCACTTTTTTGTTGTATTTTTGTCACTTTTTTTTTTTTTGTCACTTCACTTTTTGTTGTATTTTGTCACTTTTTTTATGTTTTTTTGTCACTTTTGTTGTATTTTTGTCACTTTTTTTATGTTTTTTGTCACTTTTTGTTGTATTTTGTCACTTTTTTTTATGTTTTTTTGTCACTTTTTGTCACTTTTTGTTGTATTTTTGTCACTTTTTTTATGTTTTTTGTCACTTTTTTGTTGTATTTTTGTCACTTTTTTATGTTTTTTGTCACTTTTTTGTTGTATTTTTGTCACTTTTTTATGTTTTTTTGTCACTTTTTGGTGTATTTTTGTCACTTTTTTGTTGTATTTTTGTCACTTTTTTTTATGTTTTTTTGTCACTTTTTGTCACTTTTTTGTTGCATTTTTCATCTTCGTTTTCGTCACTAATTTGATGCTTTTTTTCCAGTAGCTTTTAGATTTGGGTAAAGCCGAACTGGAGAAGATGTGCTCAGTTAATGTGGGGTTTAATTAGGATGTTGAAATGGTGTAGTGGATAGTATCAGAATAACAGGTCATTTGAGGAGAACGGTTAAATCTCCTCTGCTCCTGTTGTTTGAGCCATGTGTCCGTCGCCTCCATCTGCCACGTTCATCTCCTGAGGCTCAAACTGTGACGTCATCTGCACCGAGTCGCACAAGTGTGGAACTCAGCCGCACAGAGACCAGAACCAGGGCAAAAGCACGGGTTCACTCACTTTCACCTAAACTCAAACTCTTTCCTGGGGGGATTTCACCACGCGTGTGTTTGCTCCTCTGTAGACCGCCTCCAAAAGATCGCCAAGGCAACAACTTTGTGAAATAAAACCCCAGGTACGGAACTTTTCGGAGCAGACATGATGGAGACTGCATTAAAGGGATATTTCAGGATTTTTGACATTGGGCCTCATTTCCTAGTTATCCAGAGTGTTGATGTCTGGAGATATTTTGTTTCTTAAATTCATGCAGTTCTTATATTTGAAGAGTCTAGTGGCGCTAGGCTAGGGCAAGGCTAAAGCATTTCTATGGTATCAGTTAGCTTGCATTAAAAACAGTCTGACCCACTCCACAGTGCACCTGAGGTAAATCACTTATAACACCAGACTAACCATATAAATGTTGCCCTAGCCTAGCGCCAGCCAGGTTTTCATCCGGGTGCTACTGTTTCCCCTACCTCCAAAAATATGCTGCTCAGGTTGAACGTTCTATTCTCATACAGATGAATAGGGAAGACAGGCACAATACTAAAGTACGGCGAGATATGTTTAGTGGCCACTGGATGTGTATCCGACCCACAAAAAGCAAAAACGTAACTGAATTTGAGTTAGCAGAGGACACTTTGATATGCTAATTTGTATCAAAAGTAAAATCTAAAAGGTCTGTACTTTCATGAATGATTTCTAATGAGGCTTTGACCTAAATGTGGTCGATGCGTTGACAACAGCTGAAAACATCTGGATCGCTCATGATTTGCAATGTTTGATGGCTAATGCTAACAACTATAGGAAAAATACACTGAGCAGGCTAATGCTAACGGGCCGTGTAAAGTCTCCCACACTCTCGGCACAAATGAATGATGGCCCAAATATTTTATGATAATCCAAAAGTGGTGATAATATTCAGAAACATTTGTGTGATTAAATAAAATTCATATTGGCTCAAAACCTGAAAATTAAATATGAGTTTTCCCTACAGTGTCTCCCGGAAAAGGTGGAAAATAACTTACACACAATTAAGATGCAATCAACACATGCATTTTTCAATATTAGCATAAATTATGTCCGTGTAGAGAGACTGTTATCTGCATTTTCCTCTGGGTTTCTACGGCGTTTAGTGCCTGCACTGTCCCCGACTCTGCGGCCGACCACTCAATGTAATCTGTAAAAGATATAAACAAAGGATTAACCCATAGATGTTTCCCTGAACTGTGCTTTACTCCGGTGTATGTGCAGTTTTGTCATGCAACATAGATGGTGCAAAAGTGATTCACGTGTGATGTTAAAAAGAGCCTGTCTTTTGAATGGCTCTTTGAAATGAACAAACCCCAAAGAGTCTGTGCAGTCTCCTGTGGTTAAATAAGACTCCACAAAACATGGCCCTGGGAAGAAGCTCAAAATACTTGACTCTTCCGTCTCGTGATCCGCCGCTCGATCCTTTTCTTTGAAGGTTTTACTGAAGCCAAATTAGCTGCAGGAGAACTCTGATGATGTGAGGGCCGTTCTCACAGATCTGAGGCTAAAGTCAATTCCTTGAAGTTCATCAGCGACAGAGAGAAGCATTGCCCTTATTAAATAATAATAAAGACCAAAGAAATGTTGATCCGCTTTGGACGATATGAAATCAGCTGCATTCATGGTAAGTTATGACAGAATATAACATTGTGCCACTTTGTCACAAGTATTATCATAATATGTCAAGTTTAATCATTTTCTCTCTTCGTTTTATTATGCATTATAGTTACACTTTACTGAAGAGGTCAATTCAAAAGGCTTTAAACTTAGATCAATAATAACAACCCTGGTAATCATTTAAAAAAACTTCTCCTTACGATCTTTCAAGAACTCTATAGGCAGATATCTGGGCCTTGCTGAGTTTGTTCCTGAAAGAAATGATATATATATATAACTCATGGGGATACATTGAAAGGAGGTGTTTAAAAGCATAAAAGAAAAGCATAAAAGAAACAAAAAATCCAGGCAAGAGAAGAAAGAAAAAGGTGCGACGTCCCCACAGGAGTTCTTTTTGGAGTTGCCGTCAGCCTCTAGAGCAGGGGTTCCCAAACTTTTTGGCCGGACCCCAAAATTGACACGTAAACATCTCGGGACCCCCATTGTATAAAGTTATTGCCTCTTACACTACTTTAGGAAAGAAAAACATTTTATAATCAAGTTAATATGTATCTAAACAGTTTATTTTGATCAACTGAATGAATTTACAGTAAAACATGTACTAAGAACAGTAGCATTTTTCTTTTGTTTCATCTTGAAATCATCTGGGGACCCCCACCCAAGGCCTCGCGACGCCCCGAGGGGTCCCGACCCCCACTTTGGGAACCACTGCTCTAGAGGGCTTCACTTCTTCACCATGTGTACTTCTGCGCGCTCGTGTAGTGATAGAGTTTGTAGTGGCCTGCGTTGCTCTGGCAGCTGTCTCTGCTGACTCAGTCTCTCTCGTGACAGACAGATTAACTCGACTCCAGGCTTTCCCTGAAGCACCGCTCTCACAGGATTTGACCACTTAACGCTTCGCTGAGGTTTACTACGGCAGAAATACATGCTTTATTACATAAGTGCTTTTATTTGCATGTGTTTGTACGGCTTTAATAGGATTGCACGTACACAACATTAAATAGTGACATTACTGAACATGATAGAAGGAGAACACGGCATGAGGATTAAGCACTGGGCTTTTAGTGACACGGTGGCACAGCGGTTAGCGCTTGTGCTTCACAGCTAGAAGGTCCTGAGTTCGATTCCCACCTGGACGGGGCCTTTCTGTGTTGAGTTTGCATGTTCTCCCCGTGTCTGTGTAGGTTTCCCTACCACTAAAATCATGTACAATAGGTGAATCCTCCAGCCAGAAGAAGAAGAAGGGGAGCTTTATTTATATAGCGCCTTTCACAGACACGGTCACAAAGCGCTTTACATGAGACAATTTTACATTCACTCCATACTCGGTGGTGGTAAGATAGGGTGACCAGATGTCCCAGTTTACCCGGGACAGTCCCAGTTTTGAGTCCTTTGTCCCACGTCCCAATAGATTTCTCCAAAAACATTGGTTTGTCCCAGTTTTACTCAGAATCTGTCCCAGTTGTCCCGGTTTTGGCCAGTGTAGTTCAAGAAATAGCATAGCCTACACTTGAAAATGAATGTCTTTGGCCCATGTGATCAATTAGCAAGTGTAAACCAATTAAAAATCTCAATTCAGGATGCGGATCGGTACATGTCATAAGTCGTTGACAGTTTTATCATTGATTGTGGGTAAAGACAGTTTAGATGTGGACCCCCTGCGGCCGATTCACGAATATTGTCCCAGTTTTTTAGTTGGAAAACCTGGTCACCCTATGGTAAGCTACACATCTGACCACCATCATTCATTCACACACACATCATTCATCCTTTTTACCTTTATTTAACCAGGAAAGTCCCACTGAGATTAAGAATCTCTTTGTCATGGGACTCCTGGCCCCAGATTGGAACCTATTGCATGTTTTTAGTTGTAGGGGAAACCAGAGTACCCGGAGGAAGCCAACCCAGACACGGGGAGAACCCTGCCTACTGGATTGACAACAAGGACTGGACGGTCTCGGTCTTGGCCCGTCTGCTGAAGGGACTCCATCGGCCCTGGGTCTCTATAGCCCGTCCATGGGAGTGGATCTCTCAGACCCAGCTCAGTGGAGAAAATGTGCCCGCTTCAAATGCACTTGGAATAGCTTATAGACCAGTGTGGCTTATATATGTAAAAAAAAAAAAAATTCTTTATACATTTTGTTGGTGCGGCTTATAGCTCAATAGTCCGGAATTTACGGTAAGTTATTAATCTCAAATAAATTCTTTAGAACAAGGAAAAAGGCGAGAGCTCCTGTTTTCGCTTTCCTTTTGACTCGGTTCTCGAAGTTGCTGAACATAACGCTGGTCCGTGACCCCGTGCAGAGCGATCCTTGGCTTCAGTTTTCCTCGTTTAGCAGCTGCCCAGTGCGTCCGCTCTGATGTAATAATGTTAACGTCGCTGGAGTGGATTTTCCTTATTGTTCATCGAAGCGGAAGAATAAGAGAGATGTGTAAGAAACACACTTCACTCACGGCCTGTAAACCTCCAGATTGTATCATGACTCACGGCCTGTAAACCTCCAGATACACGAGGCAGGAATATCAACAGCTAAAATAAAACAAGAGGGATTTCAACTCGCCCTTTATAGATACAGACGGCATCGCGTCATACACAGGGGGGAAGGACGTTTGTTTTGGGGAACACAATTTTTCTGGTGGAATAGAAACATATTTATTACACACAAATGCAGTCAAGTCTAAATCGGGTCCATATGGATGTTTTTTCACAGCAGATTGTTCAGTTAAAGCGAAAAAACGGCCGTCGTAGTTAGCGTTAGCATGTAGCATGATGCTAACATGAAGCATCACGTTAGCATTCTCAGTTTTTTATGTATAGATGGGAGCAACATCCGGGAACTTTTACTTAAAAATTGCATTAGTGTGTATGTGAAAAAGGGACTATTTCTCGTTCGGAGGATAAAATATTCCAAACCAGTGTCAGAACTACAGGACAATGTTTGTTCTTGATCACAGACACATCAAGTCACTGCCAGAAGACGATTGGAAGATTTTTTATTTTTGTGGACACTTATATAAGTGAGTTTATCGATCACTAGCATCTGTTATGTCCATGTCAGAGCTCATTACTGAGGAAAGAGCTCCCCCTGGTGGCCGTGTATTACGCACTTTGTGTAACATCTTTAATCGGTAATTATTCAAACTCATTAAACCTGTTCAGCTTCAGGCCTAATTAATGATTCTCTCAGTTTTAAAACGCACATTAACGTTAGCATTAGCAGCTAGGTTAGCTGCTGAATGAACCATGTACCATTTGCTCTCATAAGCTACAAAACTACATCGTAGGCTGTATGATTTTAATTTAATGATAACATAAAAGCAACAGACTAAAACCTGAAGCTGTTGTAGTGACATTATAAAGCATCCAGCGAAAAAGTTCCACAGGCAAATGTCACAGACAAGTCATGATCACAGTTTAGCAGCTCAGTGTTAAAACGTTAACCGTCTTCTCTGTGAATTATCTGAAACAACAGGTCACTTCCATGGCTTCATTTTCACGCTCGATAATTAAATAAAACAAAGAAAACGTTTTTTTATGTGTAAATTAAAAGTTTTCAGACGATCTTTCCTCATTCATTCCAATGTACGGAGCTTCTGTTTTCCCCCGAAAAGAGGCGTTAACCTTTTGGCGCCACTGAGGTGACGTAGACGTTGCTCCATCTATTTCTGGGCTGTTGAACCACTTTGCTCCTCTTTATGTCTTTGTATCTTTATTGGGTAGAAAACTATATTCATAATTCAGCATTTGTTAAAGGGACTATAACTAATTTTGAACCTTTTTAGTCAAAATATGACAGAATAGGTATTTTTACCGTCACTGCCGTTGGGTTTGGGTTGACCATACACAACATCAACGAATCATAAATGTCACGCATCAGGCAGATTTTTCACAAATTACTACTTTTACAAGAGCGAAAATAATTTTACCCTACAAAAAGAAAAGAAAAATCAGGTATAGCTCCTTTAAAGTAGCCACAAAAGAGCAAAGAAAAGTAATAAAAACACAACAAAACACTATAAAAATGCCACAAAAAGCGCAATAAAAAGCGACTAAAACTGAACAAAATTGTGGCAACAACGCAAGGAAAAAGATCAGTTTAGACCTGTTTTGTAGGTCTTAGCTTTCAAATGAGGTGTTACACTGGCCTATAGGTGTGACGTGTGGCCAATCAGAAAGCAAGGTGACGAGGAAGCACCGGGAAGCACGGAGGGGAATCCAAAACAAAAACAACTGTCATGGCAGAAAGTCCACAGCCTCTTCTTCGTCCGCCATGTTTGTTTACTCGGAAGTCCTGTTTGATACCTCTACCTACTGGCCACATTACACCCTGGCTTTTTAAGTCACCTCACTAAACAAGGCAAACAACAAAAATAATAAAACAATCACAACCAATATTTTTACAGTGGAAATGGGAATTACAATAATAATGTTGACTATCGTGTTGTCGTGTTGACTATGTAATACTTATTATAACTATATCAATAGTCAATTAATAGAATGGTGACTGGTGTTTATAAGTAATGATTGGAAATGGTTATTATGTGAACGGGAATGAGGAATAAGAAAAAGAAAAAGTACAAATTGTAAATAAAAATAAGTAATTCAGGAATTTGTATGTAAAGTGTTGTATTGTATGTAACATGAGATGTTGTATTACTGTATCCGGAATGTAAATTAATTTTGAATAAGGGGGTAGGCACTTATAAGCTTTCTTGCTTCGGCCTTCGTGAGTGAAACAGGTTTGTGTGTGATGTGTTTTGCCATGTGGCTGCACACACACACACACTGTGCGACCAAAGGTTTGGAAAATCTGCCGACAATTTCAAAATGTTCCCGTGTGAACCAGGCTTTCGTCAGCTAAACTAAAATTACAGTGAAACATTTCAGCCCCTGGTTTTATCCACTGCTGTTGACATTAGTGGTTATTTCTAAACTTCAAAACAAGTCGCCTACATCCTCATTGTATGACTTTAGATTGTGTTCTTGCGAGCTGTGTCTTCCAGCAGAAACACAGCAGCAGATTTCCTCTCTCTCCCGTCAGCGTTGTTCTCCCGTTTGGTCGGATTTGGTTCATGTGCGTTCACCGCGCGCTGACCGGGGGCTGTTTACCGAAGCAGAACTCGCTAACACGCACTCGCTGCGGTGCATTGTGGGTAATATTTTGGGGACCAGCTTCGCGGAGCCGCTGTGCAGACGTCGACGGGCCGCTCGGCTTTTCACACTCCATTTGAGGACGGTCACAAAAGCAGGGTTTTCGGGGCAAATGTCTCACCCTCTTTCTGTCTGAGCGGGACTTTGCGGAAAAGCCGACTCCATCTATGCACTGGGTTACATTCAAGCAAGTCAACAAATACAGCAGGACCGGGAGATGCGCGGAGTAGGGAAGTGTAAATGTAAATCCAGCTGGCCATTACATCACAGGTCACTTTAAAACCAATGTTATATGAAAAAACATTAGGATATATTACTGAAAATGGGTTGAGATCTTGCTTATTGACGCTTTGAACTGAGTTAATGTTGTTTATTTGCCCTAAGCAGACATTTGTAATGGAGGAACTACATCAATAATATATGTAGAATTTAAATAACTGAGTTCTGGCTCACGCTCTGGCTTCATTGAAAACAATGGGAGACGCTGATATTTGGTGGTTGTTTGAGAGGATTTATTAAGGTGAATAATTATCGGATTGTGATGAAATGTGATTTGATTACCATGGTAACCTGCCTGTTGAGGCAAAAGTCTGATATAAACAGAAATTGGACTTAACTGGTCTCGATTAATGTTTGTACAAACAGAGGAGCCTCGTACACGTCGCTAATCCATCGTAACTTTGTGTTGAATTTCACACATTTATGTTTCGCCTTTCGGGAAATAATCATGATCTAAGTTAAACGTGATGCTGACGAAAAATAGTTTTAGAAGCTTTTAGGCGACGTTCTGTCTAGTTTATTCAGCTTTAGATTTAGCTAAAGCATGACTAACACATGTCATGACATTAAACATTTGATTAACCATTTATTTTATGTTTAAAGCAAAGTAAATGGTAGAATTTAGAGCCTGATGTGTCCGGCACAGTTACGTTAATAATAATGTTGCCTCATCAAAAACAGACCTGGATTTGTGATTTGACTAGGCCTGGGTACCGTTAAATCATTTTCCGACACCAAAAATATTAGTCATTTAGAACCAGAAAACAGAGCAATATTGTGCATAAGACTATTTCTTTAAAATGTGTATCATTTATTTGAGCTAAAACAATCAAGTCATTTCCTCTAATGCCGTCCTTTGACCAACAGCGTCAAAACTTGGATCTAAAGATAATATTTCAGCACCTGTTTCCTTTTTCTATACCAGTAGCTAAACTTTTTTCAATACCATACTGGTATCGTTAACAGTCTAGTGGTTGTTTTTAGCAGTGCTTCGACAGCTCCAGAAAGCTCCTCCTGTGTAGCTTTCCTCACCTCTCAGTCTCTTGTGTTTGTCCTTTCATAAAAACACTCGCCGTAGCTTCAGTAGAGCCACACAGACTTTTCCCTTTTTTCCTCCTTATTGCAAAATCATTTTATTAAAGATGTTATTCTGAAGATGAGGTTGTTTGTTGTTTCCAGGTGTGAAAGTCTACATGGTAAGAGTAGAGCTGGGCGATAATGAGGAGGAAGCGATATTTTTGCAGACCATCAGAAATGTGCAGACATCTTAATTTGCATTGTTTTATTGCTCAAAAAGATAACTCTCCTGAACAGTCTACGAAAGGGCAGAAAAACACTTTTTTTTCCCAATATTCACCACATTTTTTCTAAATGTATCCCCAACTTTTTGACCAATTTTTATTTATTTTATTTATTTTTTTTTTTTTACAATTTTTGGTTCAACCCCACCCATTTTTTCACTCCATTTCTCCCCATTTTCTTTTATTTTTTCCCCATTTTCACAATTCCCCCCGCTTATTTTACAATTATTTTTATTCTTTGTTTATTTTTCCCCCTATTATTATATTATCATTTTCTCAATACTTTAAATTTGCATATCTTCCCAAACGCAATTTCATTAAGACAACATATTTCTCACCTCTAAGAGAACAAATTGTGACTAAAAAGTGTATTCATCTTGCTAGATTGTGGCTTTTTATAGTATGGATATTGCATCACAGTATATTTTGATAAATATATATCACATCTTACATCTCCGTGACGACGTGAGACATTTCTGTATCACATTGAGTTTCTGACATGATATGCTCTATATAAATAAACTAAACAATAATGTGGCCTAACTGTGTCTCTTATCCAAAGCTGTCACTGAGCAGTAAAAACGAGTGTGAAAGACCGCGCTGAGTTTGGCGATGGAGTCGTGCGGTCGGTCACAGACGTTGAGCGAGAGCCTCATTTAGAAATGTCCCGAGGAAACCTTTCCTTGGTCATTATTCATAAAGCCCTGACTCTGATCAGGATTAATGCAGGAACAGATTTCATATTCAGATGTTATGAGAGATTCGCCCTCGTGTTTGCCATCGTCGCATTAGCTCCATCAGATCAATCCAAGTTTTATGAGAACATTTCTTTATTGTTTTGCCAAAGTTGTTGCTGTGGGTGACGTCCAAATGACACGAAATGACATCTTCCGGGTCCAACATTTGATTTACCAAACTGTATGATTTATACAAGAAAACTGGCTCTCGCTCCGTATGAGAGAGGGAGATACACAAGTACTTTATTTATGTCGGGAATCTTTCAAATGTTCTATGAGTTGGTCGCATTGAGGTGAGGGGTTCCCAAAGGACGGTTTACGAGGGACAAAAGACATTTGTTTTATGAAGCTCTAAGTTAAATCAGTGGTTACTTAAAGCAGAACTAAGTAACTCATGCCCCTAGAGGCCATAAGCACAACTGCGGGTGTCGTAGCATGTTGCGATTAATTATCTGTGAGAGTAAATACTACACTGACAGAAAAGACAAAGGGACAGAGGGATATTGTTCATCCAATTACACAATGGAGATCATTTTTTTCACTCAAACTTGGCTGTAAATACTGTTTAAGTGGTGCTAGCCCGCAGTTAGCTTTGCCCGTTAGCCTGTTAGCTTCTTCTTCGTGGTTCCATTAGTGTGTATTGTGTCTCTTGGTCGGAGCAGGGAAAGCGGCAAGTGTGGTTTTCTGGCCAGAGACACCGGGGGAGATGAAAGACCCTCCAATCATCCCATTAACACTTGTATTACCCCAGAGGAACTACGGAAGTGATTTATTAAGGTAAACAAGTTACTTAGTGCTGCTTTAACTGGTGGGCCAGGACCCAAAAGTGGGTTGTGGAACCGTTTTCAGTTGCGAGTCTTTCCCATGACCCCAGTCCCGATCAAAGGTTGAAGACCAGTTGAAAAATTCACATTTTGTTTGTTTGGCTTTTGAGTCTTGCTCTGACTTTTTGTTCCATAACCCTCAGGATCTTTTATGAAATTCAAAATGACCGTCTTACCGCGTCCCGCCTCAGCAGCGATGGCGCAGGACCTCTCGCAGCTCAACAACCCGACCACGTTCAAAACCTTTGCCTTTGCCATCAGGGCATCATGACAGTGTGAAAACCTGACGGAAAATTATGTTTAATGCACATTTTTGCACAGATTTGGCCTGTTTATTTATTGTTTTCAATAAAACACTGGCTCAATTTTTTTTGTCTCACTCCCATTTCATGTTTCATTTTGAAGTTTTCTTGGAACCTTGTTAAGATCGAACTATACAAAATGTTTTTACAATTTTCAGCAGGTCTTAAACCTTTGATCAGGACTGTATTTTCTGTAAAAATATAGAATCACTATTTAAATAACTGATTGTTCTTATTATTATTTAAGCTTTTTGAGGTTATTTTAAGCTTATTCAACAACAATATTTGACGAAAAGACGATAATATACTTTATTCTATATTTTCCAAGTCTAAGTCGTATTTGGGTCGCGACTTGTCATCACAGGGGGATTGTGGGTCACGACACCAAACCAGTTGAGAACCACTGGGTTAAATAACAAAACAACTTTGAGTGTTTTAAAAGTCAATGACATGTTTCTGTCGCTTGGTTGTTTTGGGGGAACGGAACCTGAAGGGTTTGATCATTCCTGATACAGTGTGTCGTCTGTAAACAAACTATTTCCTAAAATAAAACTCCACATTATGTATAAAACGCTGTAGTTTAGACGATTCTTTAGCTGTTTATATTTCAGACTTGAAATGTTGCGCTGAGTCTAGTAAAACTCTTTTTAGGGAAATCCGTTACAAAATCACACAGTCCTTCGGTTTTACTCATTTAAAAATGATGAATTCCTGCCTTTAAGTCTAGTGTAACATTTTCTTTGAGATTTGTTTGGGCCAGCAGCTGTAGCTATTGTTTGTAGCGTTGGAGAAGACCCAGTTGTTGTTGGACAGCTGTAATGGAGAGCGACAGACCGAGAGGGAAGTGAATAATTGACACTGGGAGTTATCTCTGCATCAGCAATTATTTAGCCCTGTCTGTTTTTGTTACGTGCTACTCGGATGAACTGTCGCTGCGAAGTGAGGCCACGACGGTCCTCGCCGAGTCGGAAATGCTCTCGTCTGTTTTTTCCTGGTTCACCTTGGTCAGTGTCTATGAGCGATGCCGCACACTCGGCAAAAGCACCGTTCGTGTAGCTTTGGGCAAAGTAATTCACTCATAGTGTAAAATGTAGCTGATTGTGTCTGGACCCATTGTAAAATCACTGAAATCACTGTTAACAGGTTCTCTGTGGCACAGGAGCAAGTCTGGTGCTCCATCCGAAACCAGTAAATTGGTAAGCCATGATAAGAAGCGTCCGAATTGGGCTGTCAGTTAGGAAGGAGTTAGGGAAAGTGGCCTGTATGCTAACTATCATAGCCACTTTAGCATAGGGACCTCTGATGCTAACTCACTGGCGATTAGGAGCTATGTGCCATCCCTTAAGCCACTGCGCCTCCAATCTCCCCACCCCCCTCGCCCCCACCCTCAACCACTGTTGATTGACAGGTGCACATTTAATAATTTTAAAAAAAATTAAAAAAAATAAGATTCTGCACAAGCCAAACTTTATAAACGTGACAAAATACATGTTGTCGTCCCCACAGCTCAGTCACATGGTTTTAAAGAGCCTCCTCAGTAAATGGCCTAAATGAAGCAGTTTGTGCTTTTGCTTCATTTAGTAGAAACTTAAGCCACATGGCTAATTAGCATACTGTAGCTTTATGAAACTGCTGTTGAGATAAAATAAAGGGAAATGTGAAGGATCATTTGGATGTTTCTTTTTTTTTCGCCTTAAATGTCTTTATTTGGACACCATGTTGTTGTTGGACAATATACAGTAGGTGGCGGCATGCGCTTTTGTTTGGCCTGCACTGAACTTTAAAGAAGAAGAAGAACAGCTGTTGGTGATGTCACTTCCCCTTCCCCTGGGTAAGGACGGTGGAATTGGGCAAATGCTGCTGAAGCTCTAGTTCACTAACTGCATAGAGATCTAACAGTTGACCCCATGAAAGGTTAAGGATTAGTTGCTAGTGTTAGTACTTAGAGGCTACAATTTAATGGTTTCGGATGCAGCATAATTTTTAGACGGCTTTTCCTCACTCCTCCCCTTTTACAATATTGACCACGAGTCGACAGAGAATCCATAAATTAAGCTTTTGCGCAAATTCAACCTGGAAGACCTACCAGCTGCATTCATTCACCTCATCACCGGCAGTGCTCGCCAATCATCCAATCACAGACCCCGCTCAAGCCGCACCTTCACGACAGCCAATCACCGCAGCTGCTCATCCCCGCTCATCGCTCAGGATCCCCTTGTTTAAGCTCCGTGGTCAATCAATCAGCCGCTTGCCAGCCGTGCTACGACCCTCCTCCACCCCTTTCTCCACCTGGCCTCTCCTCGTCTTTGCTCGTCGTTGACTGGCCAACCTAGGATTTCTCCACCACCACCAGGGTCCAGGCTCGAGGGGAAGATTCTGGCTATCATTCATCAATGCCGTGCATTTCACATCGTATGTTCAATCTTCCGCCGGGATCTGAGCCCCAATAATATTCATGTTCATTAATTAAACCCTCATACTGCCATTCCGTCTCTGTGAGTCTTTTCAGGTTGAATTACAGATCAGTCTCCCCCTAAAGAGCATGTTCCCAAAAAGGCAGAACGCTCTGTCCTCAAAGGGCTTTAAAACTTAAGAAATCCTCAACCCAAAAACTGGCGTGGTTAAAAATACATTCATAGACTTAATATTTATAGACTGTCATTGCTCATTACCGTTTATGTTAATTTCTCCATTCGAGAGAGAATCCATGATGCAGCTCAGTCTCCCACAGCTAAGACTTTACACAGCACAACATAAACCCAGCGTTGTTCAAAATATTATTCTCTTCTCAAAGTCATTACGAATAAACTGTATTTTTAGAAACAGTAAAAGTCTTTTGAGTCGGGCTTTTAAGTTGTTTTAGAAACGTGAAAGTCTCCATTGGTTTCCATGTTTTATTTAATCCTCTAGTCCTTGGCCACTAGGGGGCGGTATCACAGCAATGTCAGCACCTCGCCATGAGGACCAAAGAGAAGTGCTTTCCTCACCCATTGGTTTTGTTAGAGGAGGAAACCCTATCTATTCACCTCATTCCGGAAGTTCACGTGGGTGCGGAGTGGTATTAGAGGGCTCTTTTCCTAATTAGCTAATTAGCATATGCTAAGTTCGCGCCTTAAGGGATATTTCAGGATTTCTTACATTGGGCCTCATATCCTAGTTATCCAGAGTGTTGTTGATGTCTGGAGATTTTTTTTTTCTTAAATTCATGCAGTTCTTATATTTGAAGAGTCTAGTGGCGCTAGGCTAGGGCAAGGCTAAAGCATTTCTATGGTATCAGTTAGCCTGCATTAAAAACAGTCTGACCCACTCCACAGTGCACCTGAGGTAAATCACTTATAACACCAGACTATATAATAACTTATATTTTAGCAGCATCAGCTTCGTGGCTGTAAGCTAACGCAGTGGCGGAGTGATCTGTGAGAAAATAGTCCCTCAAAATGTGGTCATTCATGTGATACAAGGTCAGTTATATTTCAAAAATTATTCTATTAACACAGACATTTATATGGTTAGTCTGGTTTGCCCGGACGGACGGACGGACGGGCAAACAAACTCTGAAATGTCTGCCGGACTAGCCTCCATACTAACTGTCCGCATACGTTAGGATCGAACCCCGCTTCTCCCAGGTGTGACCAGCTGTCCTGTTTTTGCTTTTCTTTTTGATTTGGGTTTAGTTTGGGATTTTTACTTGGTTTGGAGGAGGGGTCAGTTTCTTCGGCTGCATAGCAATTGGACTGTGAACGTGTCTTTTCTGGGCCGTCTTTAATTTGCTACTTTGTCTTTTTTATCATTTTCGGGCATGGGCGGTAAGGGTTCAAACTGTTCCTTTATTTTTATTGTATTATGTTACAAACAATTGCTTTTAAAAATATGACGCTGAAGTGAAAATTGCTAATTTTTCCCATTTTTCTTGACACTGCTCTTCTTGAGTCCTCAGTCTATGGGTCAATATCTCCATCTCAAAATTCATAAAATGTTTCCTCTCTGTGTTCCCAGGACTACAGGGTGAACATCTTCCTCCGCCAGCAGTGGAACGACCCGCGCCTGGCCTACAGCGAGTACCCGGACGACTCGCTCGACCTGGATCCCTCCATGTTGGACTCCATCTGGAAACCCGACCTGTTCTTCGCCAACGAGAAAGGCGCGCACTTCCACGAGGTCACCACCGACAACAAGCTGCTGCGCATCTTCAAGAACGGCAACGTGCTCTACTCCATCAGGTCAGAGCCGGGGACGGGGTCATGCTTTTCAGAATGTAGAAGGTGCCGTTGTCCCTGCGATCGGTTTTCCTGCAGGTGAACAAAGATTACTGACCTAAAGATATGAGTAGTATTCGAAAGCAGGTACCGAAAAACATATACCTTTAGAGATCGAGTTTTGATGCTGTTGGTCCAGGGACAGGAAGTTATTCGGTTGTTTCAGCTCAAATAAATGATGCAAACGTTGTGTTATGTCTCACAGGCTCACGCTGACTCTATCCTGTCCCATGGATCTGAAGAACTTCCCGATGGACGTCCAGACATGCATCATGCAACTGGAGAGCTGTGAGTATTTGTACTTTACGTTATAGTACAACGACTAGGAGTGTGACAATATCCTCCTTTCCCATATAAATCGAGAAATGTTGAATTTAAACAGTGTGTGAATGTTATGGGCTGTTTAGTTGTTTCCAGGTGATCGTTTATATGTTTCTCCTGCAGTGTCTTCCCTGAGTCGGCCGTGTTAACCGTCGCTTCCTTTTTGTTAGATAATTATCTGAAGTGATGAACTGAACCGTGTCCTGATTGTGACTCATGTAAATGGATGCAGTTGCCTGAGACGCCGACACTGGATTTGATGAATGCTCGGCGACGCCGCTCAGCCACAGGGAGGACATTTAAATAATACATTGAAAGTCAATGACTGGTGTGCGGAGCGTCGAGAGCTGGCCGCGCGTCGCCACGGGTTACGTCAACACTTTCTCCTTCAGTCGCGTTCAAAATTTGGCGAAGAAATGAAAGTAGAAGGAAGCAAATCAATGGCTTTGGGCAGATTTCCCATGATTTTTTGTTTGTTCACTTGCTCATTTCCAAAAAAACGAATACTATGACCTAGAGGAACAGGAAAAGGTAACGCACAGTTGATTTGTTAAATGAACTGACATTTGCTCTTTATAGAGGCCTCGCGTATGAACCTGGAGTCTTCGACGTGGGGCCTGTGATCCCTTGGGGGGGCTTTGTCATTTTGATCCATCTCTGCTTTATTTCAACTTAATAAAATAAATACACGTAGCTGAGTCTTGAACTTAGACATATCTTTTATGCAAACCTCAGCTTAAACAAATGCATGTGTTCCTATAGTTTAATTTAACACAAAAATCTCCCGTTGTCCCCAGTCGGATACACCATGAACGACCTGATCTTCGAGTGGCAGGAGAACGGGCCGGTGCAGGTGGCGGAGGGACTGACCCTGCCACAGTTCCTCCTCAGAGACGAGTCCGACCTGAGATACTGCACCAAGCACTACAACACAGGTAAACTGAGCGCTACAACACAGGTAAACTGAGCACTACAACACAGGTAAACTGAGCGCTACAACACAGGTAAACTGAGCACTACAACACAGGTAAACTGAGCGCTACGACACAGGTAAACTGAGCACTACAACACAGGTAAACTGAGCGCTACAACACAGGTAAACTGAGCGCTACGACACAGGTAAACTGAGCGCTACGACACAGGTAAACTGAGCGCTACAACACAGGTAAACTGAGCGCTACGACACAGGTAAACTGAGCACTACAACACAGGTAAACTGAGCGCTACAACACAGGTAAACTGAGCGCTACGACACAGGTAAACTGAGCGCTACAACACAGGTAAACTGAGCGCTACAACACAGGTAAACTGAGCGCTACGGAGCACTGAGAAAACAAAGGGGGAAAAGAACTACTCTTTCACTCACAACTACTTCAACAAACGCTTAATATTGGATGTATTTTCTACGCAATAAAGGAGACATAGAGTGTGGCCCTTTCGGCACCCCTTCCCTAAACTCTAAGGTGCAGTTAATTATTCAGAAAATGATCTGCTAAACTCCGATTTATTGTTATTTAGCTGTGTAATGAGTATAGGGCTGGGACTTTTTTCGATTAATTCCAATTAATTAATCACATAAGAGTTAAAGCAGTACTAAGTAACTTGTTTACCTTAATAAATCCTTTCCGTAGTCCCTGTGGGGGTAATACAAGTGTTAATGGGATGATTGGGGGGTCTTTCATCTCCCCCTGGTGTCTCTGGCCAGAAAACCATGCTTGCAACTTGACTGCCACCGGGGCGGAGCAACCAATACACACTAATAGAATCACGGAGAAGAAGCTAACAGGCTAACGGGCAAAGCTAAGTGCGGGCTAGCGCCACTTTAAACAGTATTTACAGCCAAGTTTGAGTGAAAAAAAGTATTCCCATTGTATAACTGGATGTACAACACCCCTCTCTCCCTTCACCTTTTCTGTCAGCGTAGTATTTATTCTCCGAGACATTTAATAAGTTAAAAAATCGTAACTTGCTAAGACACCTGCAGTTGCGCTTATGGCCTCTAGGGGCAAGAGTTACTTAGTACTGCTTTAATGCAATTAAAAATATGAATCGAAATGAATCACACTTTAATTAAACAACACTTTTTCAGTTTCCTTTTCCTGCAGCCGTTGCTTAGGGACAAACACGGCGTAAAGCCAAAATCTATTTTACTATCACATGATCATTCTCCAAAATAAATCCAACTGCCTTTGAAGTGTTTGAAATGATCACACAGGCCTCCAAATACTGTTCAGTTGTGTCTTCTTTTTAGATCTGAAATTTCCAAGTGCCTGTGGTCCCTCGATTCCTGACCACGCTCCCTTGTATGACACGTTTCCTTCTGTATCTATGTGTTTGAGCTTTAAATCCACGTCCAACTTCAAAATAGTCGGAAATTCAACATTTTAACATTCCACATAAAAGATGGGTTTTATTTCACCATCGCACATAAAAATAAACCTCGCTACGAGCAAAATACCAAACGCTGCACAGGTTGGACCCATTGCCACTTTTCATCAATCACGCTTTAGCTGCTGGGAGTAAAGCAGAGAAACAAACAGGTTCAGGGGGAGGGAGGAGGGAAAGAGGAGGAGACAGGGCCGCTGCCAGCCGTTTTGGTGCTTTAGGCAGAAATGTTTGGACCCAAAACTTGAGTCAGTATCGGAGCGTGTGTCTGTAGCGAGTTAGTTAGGTGGATATTTATAGTGTGAGCCTGAAGCCAAACTGATGAGTAAAAATTTGAGTCCGTGCCGTCATCAGGAGGAGGTCGACTGCACGGTCACAGACGAAAATATGGACACGAGTTAGAATTACAGAGATGCTTTCAATGACCACACACAGCAATACTTAATTTCTTTTTATATGTTTTGCAATGTTGTTGTCTTGGCCAAAAAGGCACAGTGACGCTCTCACCACTTAGCAAGAGGGTCCCAAATAAAATGTCGCCATCTGGATTCAGAGACACTATGAGCCCAAAGAATGATCAGGTTATTTGAGAAGGGTCTGGATGCAAACGTGGAGCTCCACTTCTCCACAGGAAATCACGTCACCTCCACAGGACAACGCTATCTTAAACTAATCCAAACTAATCCTAACCTTAAGGATGGTGAAGTTTACTAAAGGCGTTTTATTGAGATTCATTTAACCTCTTAACCCCGCCTTAACTGAGCACATTTTCTCCAGCTCAGCTTTACTCTAATCTAAAAGCTTCTCGACTGACATTTACAGACTCTAAGCCAGAGGAACAGTTCATTTGAAAGCTACAAAATTGATTTAAACTGATCTTTTTCCTCGCGTTGTTGGCGTCACTTTTTTGCCATTTTCACATCACTTTTTTGTCACATTTTTTGTTGCGTTTGTGTCATCATTTTTGTCTCGTTTTGTCACTTTTTCTTTTCAAGAAGCTTTAGATTGGGATAATGCCAAACTGGAGAAAATGTGCTTGGTTCAGGTGGTGGTTCACTGCAAAAAGTGGATTCTAAGCAAGTGAAACATTTCTTATTTTAAGAAATAAATTCTTATTTTTTCCCTAAAAAGTAAAAATGTCTTGAGAAAGAAATTCTTATTTTAGGAAATAAAATCTAGCCATTTCTTGTTCAGATTATTTGCTAAAAAAACAGCTATTTTCTTGTAACAAGAAAGAAAGACTTGTTGAATCTTCTTCAGCATTAGACACAGAATATGTTTTTCTTATTTTAAGAAAAATAAGATCAACAAGTCTTAATTTAAGAACTGATTCTCACAGTCGTCTTATTTTAAGATGATTCTCCTTAAGCTGTGTCTGATATTAAGTGTATTGATGTTTAAAATACATCAGTAAAACAAGTAGCGCTATAAGCAAACATTTCTTACACTAGTCTTGAAATCTTGAGCGGGCGGCACAGTAGTACAGCGGTTAGCGCTCGTGCTTCACAGCTAGAAGGTCCCGGGTTCGATTCCCACCTGGACGGGGCCTTTCTGTGTGGAGTTTGCATGTTCTCCCCGTGTCTGCGTAGGTTTCCTCCGGGTACTCCGGTTTCCCCTACCACTAAAACATGTACGAATGAGAGTGTGTTTGAGAGTGTGCATGGGGGACAATGGATGCAAATTAGACCCATGTATGTTCATTAACATGCATTGTCCCGACCAAATAAATAAATAAAATAGAAAACTTTGCTTAGATGTAGACACAAAAGTAAAATTATTCCGATTTTCTTTCCCAAAATAAGAATAATTTCCTTAAATATTTGTTTTGCTTAAATCAAGCAACATTTATACCCCACAATTTTTCATAAAATAAGAATGTTTTTCTGAAATTCTAGCAATTTATTTGCTTAAATTTAGTGTTTCTTTCTTGTTTTAAAATAACAAAAATATTCTAGAAATAAGAATTCTTAGCAAGAAAAAAATGCTTACCCCATTGGCAGATTTTTTGCTTAAAACAAGACAAAATGTCTTATTTTAAGATTTTTTCCCCTGTTTTTAGGAGGGTACTTTTTGCAGTATGAGGTTAAATAAATGGAGGTGACGTCATTTCTTATGGAGGTGTGGAGCTCCACTACCCATGTGACTCCATCGGCTGCATTCAGACCCTCTTACATTGCTCCACCAATGGATTTCTTCTTCTCTGATGGCACAGGCATATTCCAAGATGACAATGCCAGGATTGACCGGGTTCACACTGTGTGAAAGAGTGGTTCAGGGAGCATGAGATCATTTTCGCACGTGGATTGGTTACGACAGACTCCAGATCTGAACCCCATGAGAATCTTTCTCCCATCATCAATACAGGATCTTGGTGAAAAGTTAATGCAACACTGGGTCTATTGGCTTTGCAGAATCTAACTGAAACAATGCCACAGTGAAGGTGGTCTGTGCAAATATTAACGCGTGAGACCTTGATGATGGAAAGACGAGAGGGAGAAAAAGAAGAAACATGGCGGAAAGCGATCGATCTATTCTAAAGCTGGACCTTGTTTTGTGTATCAGGTAAATTCACGTGCATCGAGGTGCGTTTCCACCTGGAGCGGCAGATGGGCTACTACCTGATCCAGATGTACATCCCTCACTCCTCATCGTCATCCTGTCCTGGGTCTCCTTCTGGATCAACATGGACGCCGCGCCGGCCCGGGTGGCGCTGGGCATCACCACGGTGCTCACCATGACGACGCAGAGCTCGGGCTCCCGCACCTCTCTGCCCAAGGTACGACTTACCCATCCTTTCTCTACAAGTATCTGACAGAAAATAACTTCCCCATCTCTTTGAAATGTGACTTTTCGGATTAGTTGAAAGCTTGTTCAGCACGCGATCATGTAAACGCCGCTGATCGGTCACGCGTGCTCTCCCGCCTCTGCCATCGTGCATGCATGAGTTACATAAGGCTCTGATTAGCGCTCACACTGAAGCAGCACCTGCACAAACACAAACCTCGTCGCGTCGGCCGCTTGTTCCCTGAGCGCAGACACAGCTTTGCACTCTGGGATGTGTCTGAATAAGTCATTATGTCGTTAAGTTTCAGAGCAGCGGTTTCTCAAATGGCATCGGAAATCACCTTCTCCCGAGGACGACGAGCCGCAGCTCAAATGTTATACCAACCTGTAAAACACTGTGCGGTCGGATAAATATACTATATACTTTTTCATTTGTGAAAAAGAATTGTTCTCGATAGTTCGAAAAAGAATAGGACAGGGGTAGGCAAGTCTGTGGGGGCGATTTTCTGCATTCTAGCCCAAAATAAAGCACTTTTTTTTTCTACAAATATTAGTTTTGTACATCATATATGACCTAATGGAGTGTTTTGCTGGGAAATGTGAACATATTGACAGTATTTTCCACATATTTTCTGCTCTGAGGGTAAGCCGCCCACTGAAAATGGACAATGTGTCCAGCACTTACAGTTACAGATGTGCAGAAGTGGTCAGTAACAAATTAAACTGACTTAAAGGGATATTTCAGGATTTTTGACATTGGGCCTCATTTCCTAGTTATCCAGAGTGTTGTTGATGTCTGGAGATATTTTTTTCTTAAATTCATGCAGTTCTTATATTTGAAGAGTCTAGTGGCGCTAGGCTAGTGCTAGGCTAGCACATCTCTACAGTAACAGCTAGCCTGCATTAAAAACAGTCTGACCCACTCCACAGTGCACCTGAGGTAAATCACTTATAACACCAGACTAACCATATAAATGTCTGTGTTAATAGAATAATTTTTGAAATATAACTGACCTTGTATCACATGAATTTTGAGGGACTATTTTCTCGCAGATCACTCTGCCGCTGCGTTAGCTTACAGCCACGAAGCTGATGCTGCTCAAATATAAGTTATTTTAAATGAAAAATGGTTCAAATTATTCTATCGACACAGACATTTATATGGTTAGTCTGGTGTTATAAGTGATTTGCCTCAGGTGCACTGTGGAGTGGGTCAGGCTGTTTTTAATGCAGGCTAACTGATACCATAGAAATGCTTTAGCCTTGCCCTAGCCTAGCGCCACTAGACTCTTCAAATATAAGAACTGCATGAATTTAAGAAAAAAATATCTCCAGACATCAACAACACTCTGGATAACTAGGAAATGAGGCCCAATGTCAAAAATCCTGAAATATCCCTTTAAGTTTTGAAGATCTGTGCTTGAGTTGCATTTCTGTAGAGCAGTGGTTTTCAACTGGTGGGTCAGGACCAGAGGCGGGGAGTACTCATTTACTCAAGTACAAGTATTGAGTAGCTTTTAGAAGATGATGTACTTTTTAGAGTAGTTACATCATTCAGAACCTTTTACTTGAGTAATATGGTAATGAAGCGACTTTACTCTTTGAGTAAAAAAAAAAGTTACTTATGCCACTGAGTAAATTTTAAAGTTACAAAAGCTTAATTTGAACCTGAAATAGATATAGTCTGTGTTTCGTGCCCCTTTTTCTTCAAAAAATATATATTTCTAATACATTGTTATGGTATTTTCTTTGGAAATGTTCCCATTATTATAAGTTTTGCTCGCATTACTCAGATAACATTTTCTACAAGTACCTTTTTACTTTTACTTGGGTAAATATTTTGGCAACTCTACCCACCAGCTGGTCGGGATCCAAAAATGGGTGGCGAGACTTTCCTAAACACATTTCTTTTTACTATTCATGTACAGAAAAAGTATAGAATCTCTACTTGAGTGACTGCATTACTTCTGTTAAAAATACTGGTTGTCATAATCATAATTTCAGCTTTGTTTGTCTTATTTGATGCTTATTTAACAAAACATTTTTTTGAGGAAAAGATAATATTTTACATTAAATTTAACAAGTCTAAGTCATATTTGGGTTGCAGTTTGTCATCCCAGGGAGATTGTGGGTCCCGACGCCAAACCAGTTGAGAATCACAATTACAAACCTATTACTTTTACTCCACTACATTTGTTTGACCTGGCATATTAGACAGTTTTGTAAATAATAATGATGTAGCAGTGTCGCTAATACAAAGCTGCGTTTCATAATCCGTGCAAGAGCCTCAAAGACAAACCCAAACATGCTCCAAACATCCGTAAAAAACACAAGATGACAAAACAATATCATCAAACAGGCTTAGAGCCGCGCGTCACGGCGTGGGGCTATTTTTAGGATGCCCCAAACGCTGACGAGAACTGATGGGAAACAACAGCAGTAATACTCCGGAGCAAAAGGGCAAACTGGTCCACAACTCGGAACACAAACCTCTATGTCACTACAGCGTTTTACCAAACCTTTAGTTATCTGGGCCTGTCAATGCTTTTACTATTCTACACCAACAGTCTGGACAAGCTCATACCTCCCAGTTCAGCTTTACCCCAATCTAAAATCTTCTTGAAAACAGCGTCAATGTAGCAACGAAAAGAAAAAAAACGCGACAAAAGAGCGACAATAATACAATAAAAAAGTGACTAAAGAGTGACAAAGAGGTGACAAACACAACACAAAAGTAGCAAAATAACGATAAATAACCAGCAAAAACATGACAAAAAGTCTTCCAAATTGGGACAAAATGCGGCAAAATAGTGACAAAAATGTGCTGGAAAAGCAACAATGATACAACATAAAGAGCGACAAAAACACACGACTTAAAGGGATATTTCAGGGTTTTTGACATTGGGCCTCATTTCCTAGTTATCCAGAGTGTTGTTGATGTCTGGAGATATTTTTTTCTTAAATTCATGCAGTTCTTATATTTGAAGAGTACTGGCGCTAGGCTAGGGCAAGGCTAACGCATTTCTATGGTATCAGTTAGCCTGCATTAAAAACAGTCTGACCCACTCCACAGTGCACCTGAGGTAAATTTATATACTTATAACACCAGACTAACCATATAAATGTCTGTGTCGATAGAATAATTTAACCATTTTGCATTTAAAATAACTTAATTTGAGCAGCAGCAGCTTCGTGGCTGTAAGCTAACGCAGCGGCGGAGTGATCTGCGAGAAAATAGTCCCTCAAAATGCGGTAATTCATGTGATACAAGGTCAGTTATATTTAAAAATTATTCTATTCTATTTTCTGCAACTGTGAAGCACTTTGAATTGCCTTGTGTATGAATTGTGCTCTACAAATAAACTTGCCTTGCCTTGTGTAACACCTACGCTGTTAGGCAAAGGACTGTAGGGTATGGACCAGTTCTAGATTCGAAAGGAGTGGTGTGTAATCCAAAATGAGAGCCAAAGTCAATAAGTTTAAATGGAAAAGCCGGCAATTTACTTTACATAGACAATAAAAAGGACAGACAAACATCAAACATTAATACTGGCACTTCTGTTAGTTACCCGTTACACCTTTATATTGTTTAACTTTTGAGATGAGTTCAATAAAAGGTATGTTTTACTTGTTTCACTTATTTCAACAAGTTTTGTTTTATGACCGGTCATTTAGTTACTTTGAGTGTTTTTAATTTAAACCTATTCTTAAATTACTTTAATTTAAGTTTAATCTTGGTTTCAGGTTTATATTATTCACTCTTTTCAATTTTCAAACACGTTTTGTCACTTTAAAAATGACACCATAGGTACCCTTTAAATACATAAATAAAACAAGTATCAAAAGGATCCAGTAAACAATTTGGCTTGCAAAGCAATAACAAAAAGAAATGGCTTCTAATTGTCCAAAAACTTAGCAAAACTTAAATTGTGGATATGTTCTGAGTTCAATGTAGGCGCCCTTTAACGTGCGCTCAAATCCGTTGGAAAAACTCCACAAACGCTCCTCAAACCTTGGTCTGGGAGTCAGTGAGGTTCTTTGGTGGAATGCGGACCACGCGCGCCTCGCGAGACGCTGCCGTTGATCCTGAGAATGTTCCGTTGGGTGGCTCGCCTTGGTCTCGACTCGATCCTGGGTCCAAGAACTCGATCCAACTCCAAGAACTGAGGTGTTCTCGGGGTGGGGATAAAACCTGGCCGTTATCTGGTCCCTGCCGTCTCGGGCAAAAGCGTAACTGCCTCGTTTAACCGCAGCGACAAACGCGTTTCTTTGCTCTCTGCCGTCTCAAGCAAAAGCATCGGCCTCGTTTAACCGCAGCGACAAACACGAGACTACTCCCAAAGGTTTCACGTCTCGTAGACACACTCCTCCCTCAACCCGGCAAGGCAAACGGTGTGTAAGATCACTTTTCGGTGTAGTTTGGGTCAGTTTTGTTCGTAACGGCTGCACTGCTCTGTTCGCCCGTGCGCTCTTTTTAGACTCCTGTCGCTGACTGAGCCTCGGCCAGGTGGGGGAGGGCATACGCTGAGAGCGTCTTGAATCAGTTATATTGATAACGGTTTACAATGTAACTTTTTATAATAACATTGTAAATCCCACTAATTATATATTTAATGTCACGTAGTTTTTTAACTGTTTTAAGCGAATATTTAATTAGGTTATTTATTGTCAGGTTTTGTCCAGTTACACCAGTGTTTATTTGTAACGGGGTTACATCCTCCCCTCCTTTTCCTATGTACGTCCTCGTACATGTTTCATACAGTTTCAACTTTAAACACTCTAGGGCCATTCAAGGATTCAGTAAATGCTATGGCTAGGCCCTGGAAGAGTGACTGGACCACAGAAACTAGTGGGTTGCCTAGTTCAGGATAAGTCAGTCTCTGAGCTGGTTCCCTACGTCTGGTTGAGCGTCTTAGGAAGTCAGAGTTACTGTCACAATGGTCAGTGACATCTGGGCACTGGTCTGTGTCAGCTGTGGTCTTGTTAGGAAAGTCAGGAATGTCTTTAGATTGGCTGTCCATTTCAGGGAAGTCATTGGTTGACACTGGTTCTTCAGGTAAGTTTTCTTTTTCAGGGTAAGTATCGACTGTCTCTGTCTCTTTGTCATTTTCTTCAGGATTCTTTTCAGGTAAGATCTCATTCAGTGGATTTGTCTCATCAGGTAAGTTTGACTCATCAGGTAAGTTTGTCTCATCCGGTGTCTTTGACATATTCTGTATTCAGAGAAAGCGTTGGGCATTTCTGAAGAACTTTGTTTGACATCATTTGCATGTTTGTCCGTATCAGGTGAGTATGAACTTTTGGTTTCCACTATCAGGTCTTGGTAGTCATAAAAGTAGCCAGAATCGGATTCTTCACAGTCTGATTCTTGTTCATGACTTTCTGTTTGTTGACGTGTTTTGGGTCGCTTGAGTTTGTCTTTTATTGGTTGTCCTGTTTCATTTGTGTTGGTGGAAAGGAAACCACATGGCAGTAATAAATCACGATGGAGGGTTCTTTGAGGACCTTCTTTTGCCTCAGGCTTTACAACATAAACAGGGAGGTTGTTCGACTGTTTCACTACAACATGGACTTCGGATTCCCACTTGTCGGCTAGCTTATGTTTGCCTCTTATGCGAACATTTCTAACAAGAACTCTATCTCCTTCTTTTAAGGTAGAGTCAACAATGTGTTTGTCAAATCTTGCTTTGTTGCGACCTGCTGCCATTTCAGTTGCGATTTTGTAGCTGGATTCTAGGTGTGACTTAAGGTTGCGAACATACTCAGAGTGGGAACCTGACTGATGATGGACTGGCAGACCGAAGGCGAGGTCGACAGGGAGCCTTGGCTGTCGGCCAAACATAAGCTCATATGGGGTAAACCCTGTCACCTCGTTTTTAGTACAGTTATAAGCGTGTACTAAGGGTCGGACATAATCACGCCAGTGGGTCTTTTTGTGGTTCTCCAAAGTACCAAGCATGTTGAGAAGCGTTCTGTTGAAGCGTTCAACAGGGTTTCCCCTCGGGTGGTAAGGTGTAGTTCGAACCTTTTGAATGCCAGCTAGTAAACAGAGCTCTTTTATCGTGCGGGACTCGAAGTCCGGGCCCTGATCACTATGTAGTCTCTCAGGGAAACCG
Source organism: Neogobius melanostomus (assembly GCA_007210695.1). NCBI lineage: Eukaryota > Metazoa > Chordata > Actinopteri > Gobiiformes > Gobiidae > Neogobius > Neogobius melanostomus. The sequence continues at coordinate 4,402,350 of VHKM01000122.1, read as the reverse complement.
TAGTGTGAGATAAAGTTTTCCCAGAGGAATTTGGCAACTGTGCGCGCCTTTTGGTTTGGAGTGGGCAAAGCAAGCGCGTATTTAGTGAAATGGTCTGTTATCACTAATACATCTTTAGTATTGCTTGAATCTGGCTCTAATGTTAGAAAGTCGATGCACACTAGTTCAAGCGGTCGTGTGACAACGATATTCACAAGCGGCGCGGCTTTCTCTGGATGGACTTTACGGCGGGTGCAACGGTTGCAGGTTTTGACTTTAAGTTCTATGTCTGAGGCCATTTTGGGCCAATAGAATCGCTTTCTCACAAGATCCAGTGTTCTTTCGACACCCATGTGCCCCATGTCGTCGTGTAAGCTTTTTAGGACAAGGGGTCTTAACTCTTGGGGTAGCACGAGTTGGTATTGTGTTTGTGCTCCCTCTTGTCTTGTACGATAGAGGACTCCATCTTTGAGAATGAACTTGTTCCACTCCCTTAGCAACAAGCCAAGTTCGGGGAGTTCACTCTTTGCAGTTGGTGGGGCTTTTCTCCCAATTCCATTTGGTTGATTATTTCTCGAATGCTTGTGTCATTGTTTTGTATTTCTTTCAGGTCTGATGTTGTGTAATGGGACATTACAGGTAAGCCACCAAGCTCCTCCTCCTCTTCAAAACTTTGGGGGATAGCTTGGGGATGATGAGCGAGAGACAGAACCAGAGAGCTATTGACTGTAGACTCAACTGGATTGTTCTCTGAAAGCTGATGGACAAAGTGTTTTTCGCAGATTGCTCGGATTGTGCTCTGGTCAACAAGGTCAAGGTCTGGATGGTCAGGTAGGTGTCTTTGTGTGAACTGTTGTATCCTTTCCAACTCCTTTTTGGACAGCATGTCGTCAGGCTCTGCACTGTGTGGACGTCTGGACAGACCATCTGCATCCTGATTTTGTTTTCCTGCCCTGTATTGCAGCTGGAAATCGAACGTGGACAGCGCCGCCAACCATCTGTAACTCGCGGCATCAAGTTTTGCAGTGGTAAGTATGTATGTTAACGGGTTGCTGTCCGTGATGACAAGAAATGAGCGGCCGTAAAGGTAATCTTGAAATTTTTCTGTGACTGCCCATTTAAGAGCAAGGAACTCTAACTTATGTGCAGGGTACTTTGTTTCACACTTTGACAACCCGCGACTTGCGTAGGAGATGACACGGTTTTGACCTTGTTGATTTTGGTACAGAGCGGCCCCTAATCCACGAGTGCTTGCATCTGTATGCAAGGTGTAAGAAAGTTTAGGGTCCGCGAACCCGAGCACTGGTGCTGTGGTCAGTTTCTGAATGATTGTGTCAAATGCTGTTTGACAATCCTCTGTCCATCGAGCTCCGAAGGGTCTTTCGGGTTGTGGTACTGGGTTTTATCAACTTTGTTTGTTTTTTTCCAGTGAGGTGGGTATCCACCAGTGAGTTGGTTGAGAGGACGCATGATCTTTGAATAGTCCTTTATGAATCTACGGTAATAACCGGAAAATCCAAGAAAGGTCCTGAGTTCTTTCAAGTTGTTTGGTTTCGGCCAGGTTTTGAGTGACGAGATCTTATCGGGGTCTGTTTCAATGCCTTTTTCCGAAATGATGTGGCCAAGGTATTTTACAGAGCTCTGGAAAAAACTGCATTTTTCTGGTGAAAGTTTAAGGCCAAACTCCTTCAAACGACTGAGGACTCGCAAGAGGCGTTCTTCGTGCTCCTCCAGAGTTGAAGAGAACACAATGAGGTCAACAAGGAACACAAGGGCCTGTTTTAGATTGAGCTCCCCCATGCAGCGCTCCATGAGTCTCTGGAATGTGCTAGGGGCGTTTGTGATTCCTTGAGGCATTCTATTAAACTCGAAGAAACCTAGAGGGCAGACAAATGCAGTCTTTTGTTTATCAGCCTCCTCCATCTCAATCTGATAAAACCCTGACTTAAGGTCTAAGACTGAGAACCATTTCGATCCATTCAAAGCTGAAAAAGACTCTTCGAGGTTGGGTAAAGCGTAAGAATCTTTCACAGTCTGGAGGTTTAACTTTCTGTAGTCAATACATAATCTGACATCTCCATTCTTTTTTCGTACGACTACAATTGGGGATGAAAAGGAGATTCAGAGTCACGGATGACTTCGGCATCAAGGAGTTGCTGCAGGTGATTACGTACTGCCTCTAGATCTTGTGGATGTATTGGCCTTGCCCTGTGTTTGAAAGGAGTAGGGTCGCTGAGTGTGATGTGATGCTTGATCTTACTGGTGCGACCAAAGTCGAGCTCGTTTTGGGCAAATACCTCAGGCATAGAATTCAACTTTGAACGTATTCTTTCTTTCCACTCACTGGGGATTGAAGAGTCACCAAAATCGAATTGGAGATCTGAGTTTTCAAACTTTGGTTTAAGCGTTGGGTCATTGGCTGATCGAACACTTTGAATGGCGTGAATTTGTGCAATGACTGTCTTTGGAGTGAGTGTGATGGTGTGATTGGATTCGTTTTTCAAGATGACAGGTACACTGCGTGGGAGTTTGGATGGGAGGGTTGCTAACCCATCTTTAACAAGAAGGCCACCAGTTAAGTAGGTTGTTGTTGGTGCTTCGACTGTCACCCATTTTCCAGTTTCTGGTACTCTGCATGTTACTGATCCTTCCAGAACTTTTGTTTCTCCAGCTCCAATAGTTTCACAATCCATACTGTTTAGTCTGACTTCGCCCAAGTTTGAATCAGCTGTGCGTTTTTTCCTCGCTGCAAGGGTTTTGAGAACGACTTTGTACCCATATGGAAGTGTGTGTTTCTCTTTGGGCTCTACAACTAGTCCATACTGCTCATACAGAATGTCCAAAGTATTTGTACCTATCAGCAGTGAAGGTGAGTTAGAACTCAGATTGGGAACAATCAAAGCGAGAGTTGGCACTTCAATGTCAGCACCCAAAGAACTCTTGGGAAAGGTTATGGCTATCTCGATAAAGCCAAGGTAAGGGACATTTTGGCCATTTGCACCTTCTACCTCTAACAGGTCGTTCAAGCTGTGGACAGGTAAGTGAGACAGGTTTTCTTCGTAGAAAGACTGGGAGACTGTTGTTACCTGTGAGCCCGTATCTAATAAGCAACTGCACAGATGGTCATTGATAGCTATTTGAGCTGTACACTTTGCTCCAACTAAGCCTTTTGGAAGAGAGAGAGGCTTTTCAGTTTGAGCATGAAAGTTCAAAGCACGTTTCTTTTTCTTGGGACACCTTGTGTTTTGTTTAGCTCCACTTTGTCCCACAAATGGAGCTGGGTCTAGTTTAAAGAAGAATATTCTGGATCATTCACTTTGTCCCATGTCATTTGCTTTTCTCTTAGCTGCTTCTTTTTAAGAGCAACAAGATGAGAGTTTAGCTCATTCTCGCATTGGGGTTTGATATGCCCATCCTCTTGCTTTTTGAGATTTTGAATTTCAGAATCGACTGCTTTTGGTCTGGGGCGTTCTGGACTTTGAGACTGGGCACCCTGATAGTGTGAGTAGACCTTTGGCTTTGTTGTATTTAGATGCTGTTTCATGCGTGACATTTTCGATGTGCGTCTTTTCTCTGCAGTACGGAGCATGAGCAGGAGATCAGCAAAAGTAGGTGGAGTTTGTTTCTTTTGCTCAAGCTGAAGCTCCGCAATCAAGTCATTGTCCCAACAGCCTCTTATGAACTGTTTCAAGAGCTGTTTATCAAGTTCACCAGCAGAGATACCTCCCCTTATGAATGTTGTGTTAAGCATGACTTGGAGTCTCTGAAGGTAAGATGAAGGTTCTTCACCATGATTTTGCATGGTGTTCAAGTATTTGGCGAAAAGGTCGTCACCATCTTCGACTGTACCAAAAGCAGAATCAAGGATTTGCAAGTATGTGACTGGAGGCGAATCGGCAGGTAAGTGTTTTACAAGATCAACTGCAGGTGAAGAGAGACTTTCCAAAAGCCTTCTGGACTTACTTGAGTCTGGTTGCTTGGCATCTTTAAGAAGAAGCTCAACACTTGAGCGCCAGCTTTCAAAGTCAACTTCATTGTTTGGACGGGGACAACGCCCAGAAAAGAGTCTCAACCTGAAGGGAGTGTTCATTTGTGAATGAATATCTTCAGTTCGGAGAATGTGCTCCACTATTACTTTTTGAAGCTCTGGTGGATTAACATCAGAGGTACTTAGAGTAGGAGTCTTTGTACTGATTGGGGTTTGTGAGCGATTCCCCACAGAGACTGGGATCGGTTGGTGGAAGTCACCAGATTGAAGGGCTCTGTGCACTGGATTGTCTGAGTCAGGGACTTGAACAGAGTCACCATGGTCACTTGGACTGTCATGTTCGTCCGTGTCAACAGCCCTAGTAATAGAGCTAAGCTCCTCTCTCAGTACGTCTGTGAAATCTTTACCTGTCTGTTTTGCAATGTCTCTCAGTTCAGCTAAGTAAGTCTGTGTAGCAGTCTTGCTAACTACAGGAGAGTAGACGGTGCTTAAAGTCTCGACAAGGTAAAGTATGTCAGGTTCATCTTTAGGTAAGAATTTGTAAGGTAGCAAGGGTGAAAGTGCCTGTACTGATGCACATGAAGTGTACTCAACAATGTTCTGCTTGCCTACCTGTGGGCTTGTAGGGGCTATGGGCACAATCTGAAAAGACCCGTACTGTTTAAGAAAGTCAAAGAGCTCCTCATCAACTACAGTGCCAGTTATGCCAGTAATAATGAGTGAGTTTGGTATCTTAACATTACTCTGTCGCACGGCTTCCATATTGGCTGTTTTGAAAACAATACCTAGGCTCACAAGAGTGTACGGACCACTCCTGGCTGGCTCGCCAAGAATATGTAACACCTACGCTGTTAGGCAAAGGACTGTAGGGTATGGACCAGTTCTAGATTCGAAAGGAGTGGTGTGTAATCCAAAATGAGAGCCAAAGTCAATAAGTTTAAATGGAAAAGCCGGCAATTTACTTTACATAGACAATAAAAAGGACAGACAAACATCAAACATTAATACTGGCACTTCTGTTAGTTACCCGTTACACCTTTATATTGTTTAACTTTTGAGATGAGTTCAATAAAAGGTATGTTTTACTTGTTTCACTTATTTCAACAAGTTTTGTTTTATGACCGGTCATTTAGTTACTTTGAGTGTTTTTAATTTAAACCTATTCTTAAATTACTTTAATTTAAGTTTAATCTTGGTTTCAGGTTTATATTATTCACTCTTTTCAATTTTCAAACACGTTTTGTCACTTTAAAAATGACACCATAGGTACCCTTTAAATACATAAATAAAACAAGTATCAAAAGGATCCAGTAAACAATTTGGCTTGCAAAGCAATAACAAAAAGAAAATGGCTTCTAATTGTCCAAAAACTTAGCAAAACTTAAATTGTGGATACGTTCTGAGTTCAATGTAGGCGCCCTTTAACGTGCGCTCAAATCCGTTGGAAAAACTCCACAAACGCTCCTCAAACCTTGGTCTGGGAGTCAGTGAGGTTCTTTGGTGGAATGCGGACCACGCGCGCCTCGCGAGACGCTGCCGTTGATCCTGAGAATGTTCCGTTGGGTGGCTCGCCTTGGTCTCGACTCGATCCTGGGTCCAAGAACTCGATCCAACTCCAAGAACTGAGGTGTTCTCGGGTGGGGATAAAACCTGGCCGTTATCTGGTCCCTGCCGTCTCGGGCAAAAGCGTAACTGCCTCGTTTAACCGCAGCGACAAACACGAGACTACTCCCAAAGGTTTCACGTCTCGTAGACACACTCCTCCCTCAACCCGGCAAGGCAAACGGTGTGTAAGATCACTTTTCGGTGTAGTTTGGGTCAGTTTTGTTCGTAACGGCTGCACTGCTCTGTTCGCCCGTGCGCTCTTTTTAGACTCCTGTCGCTGACTGAGCCTCAGCCAGGTGGGGGAGGGGCATACGCTGAGAGCGTCTTGAATCAGTTATATTGATAACGGTTTACAATGTAACTTTTTATAATAACATTGTAAATCCCACTAATTATATATTTAATGTCACGTAGTTTTTTAACTGTTTTAAGCGAATATTTAATTAGGTTATTTATTGTCAGGTTTTGTCCAGTTACACCAGTGTTTATTTGTAACGGGGGTTACACTTGCCTGTTATAAGGGATTTACCTCAGGTGCACTGTGGAGTGGGTCAGACTGTTTTTAATGCAGGCTAACTGATACCATAGAAATGCTTTAGCCTTGCCCTAGCCTAGCGCCACTAGACTCTTCAAATATAAGAACTGCATACATTTAAAAATATATATATCTCCAGACATCAACAACACTCTGGATAACTAGGAAATGAGGCCCTATGTCAAAAATCCTGAAATATCCCTTTAACAGTGATGAAAAAGCCGTTTTTTGACTAAAAGCAAACAAAAACGAATTCCAAGATTATACAAAAGTTGGCTGTGTAAAATGAACTCTGGTTGAACGTCTCCTCGGGGGGACTAAACGGTCTTTTGAGGGACTGCGAGCTCTGGTGCAGACTGATGCTTGGGATGGCCTCTCAGGTCACGCTTGGACATTTTTTCATTGCGCGACATAATTCCACGACTGAAAATGAAGTTTAAACCATAGCTGTTCAGAAACAAATCCATTTCTGTTGTCAATTGATTAAAAAAAAAAAAGAGTTTTTAAAGTTTTTTTAAAATTGAAGTAACCAGCATTTTTCAGTGGGGTACCTCAGGGACAGGTGAAGGGGCCAACACTCTTCATCCTGAGAAACCATCCCAGCTCACTACCATTCAGGGATTCGTGCTATGCTTTTGCAAGTTACAGTATATGCAACCAGTGCCGTAAACTCTCATGTAGGACGCTGCAGGGGCGACTTTCAGTACACGCGATTTAACTTGTAGCATTTAGATCTTCTTTTGTTCGAAGACTGTTAGAATCGCACACAGATCATATTATTCTACCTTGTACATGCGTAGATCGATGCCCGTCCTGCTTTACATTGCAGAAAACTGTCTAAAACGCGGTGTGTCCCGTGCACAGGTGTCCTACGTGAAGGCCATCGACATCTGGATGGCGGTGTGTCTCCTGTTCGTCTTCTCGGCTCTGCTCGAATACGCCGCCGTCAACTTCGTTTCCCGACAGCACAAGGAGCTGCTGCGCTTCCGACGACACAACAAACCCAAGGGCAAGGTGCGCACACGGACGAAAACTCTCAAATACAAGTTTAGCTTCCACAAAGGCCAAGGCAGGTTTATAGATAGACGGATCGATGGGCCATATCGTATATCGTTATACCGGTGTAATGTTTTGATATCGATGTCATTGTTTATATCGTTGTGGACACGATTTGCATGGTGCTAAAACATGAATTAAATATCTTTGAATGACTCTTCCCAATAGACATAAGGCTAGGATTATGAAGTATTTTGTCTGTCAAGTATATTGTCAAATATATCGTTATCATGATATTTCTTTATTATATCATGATATAGATTTTAGGCCCTGCCCTAATACAGCGGTTCCCAAACTGGGGGTCGGGGGACATTGAAGTGGGGGATTTTGAGACAATATTTTTTACTCTTCTGACATTGAATCTGATGTATTTTTGATTGAAAACAGACTATTTTTGTAAAATGAAGCCAAATATCAAATTACAGTATTCAAACTAATGTCATTAAACCAGATGTTAAATGTTTTGCCGCTTAAATTATTATAAATGCTAATTACATTTTACAGAAGGGGGTGTTTGTTGAGTGGGTATGTAAGTAGGTAGGCAAGTAGACTACCGTTCAAATGTTTGGGGTCACTTCCTTCATTTTGATAGAAAAGCACTGCTTTTTTCAATGAGGATAACATTAAATTAATCAGAAATACAGTCTAGACATTGTTAATGTTCTGAATGCATATTCTAGCTGGAAACGGGTGATTTTTAATGGAATACCTACATAGGTGTGCAGACACACATCGCTCCAGTGTTCTAATGGTACATTGTGTTAGAGGGTCATTGATGATTAGAAAACCCGAATGCAATTATACTAGCACTGCTGAAAACTGCTGATTAAAGAAGCTATAGAACTGGCCTGGGTAACCCCAAACTGTGGAACGGTTGTATAGATAGATAGATAGATAGATAGATAGATAGATAGATTTTTCATTTATTTATTTATTTCAGGCAGAGGGCAACAAAGAAGAATATACAGCAGAAAACAAAACAAAACAAACAAACAAAAAACAATCCACTTCCACCTGAAAGGGAGTGGGAAGAAGAAAACTTATTTAATCCCACCCCCAGTTCCCCACTCAGAGTTCAACAGACTCGGCTTCACTGTCACTTGTTTAAAAACGTATCCACAAATTATATCATGGTGGCATTACCACATGTGACAACAATTTATCACATCGTAACAAAAAATGTTTACCAACAATGTAAAGAAAATTTAACAATACCAACAATAGTAATGAACAATATACCAATAATGGTAAGGAACAAATTAAACCAACGATGGCAAGGAAACATTGAGCACTTGTTAACACTATGAGACAACAGCAATTCAAATTAAAGATAGATAGATAGATAGATAGATAGATAGATAGATAGATAGATAGATAGATAGATAGATAGATAGATACAGAATACAGAATACAGAAGAATTATGTTGTTAGGTAATTGGTGTGTAGTAGTTTTTTTTTTAATAGTTTATTTCAGTTGGCTTTGCATTCGAGCAAATGAGGACAAACGCTGACATCTGGTGGTTACTTGACGCACATGCAGCGTAATAGAAAGCATGAGCAACTCTGATTTCAGAACAATTCCCTGCTTTATAGGGGCAGAACACATTTCAGGTGATAAAACTGAAGAATACGAGAGCGTAGTCGTTATGCATGTTTTCTGTTCTGTATCTGTCACTGTGTTGTGTTTAAGGAACATCCTCATGCTGCTGTTGGGGCTGAGCCGATGCATGATGTGGGACCACTTTCAGTCAACTTTCATTTGTGTGTTCCTTTTGTTTATTTTGGCATGTGGGGTCTGTGTGTTGCATGCCGCCGGTGTCAGTCGGTTAGTCCCGGTGCGGTGGACCCGGAGGAGCTGGCCGAGTCCCTGCGCAGAGTCACCAACGGGCTCAGGGCCTCCGAGCCGCTGTACGGGTCGATGGGAAACCTCTACTCCGGCCATCCACAAGCACCACACCCGCTACCACATCCGCCGCACAGGGTAATGATCGGGCCACGCACCGTCCAACCAGCGCGGATAACGCCAGTGTTGCACCTGTGTTACCTGCATGGCTTTCCCTTCATTTCATCAGTGTATTTTTGTAATTGTTTTGTTCTTCTCCTGGATCAGCTGTTCTTGTTATTTGCCGGAAATGCTCACAGCCACAATATGTAACATTTCACCCAGTAAACAGAATAAAGTCAAAGCATTGAAATTAAAAGTAGCTAATGAGACTAAAACTATGATTAAAATGTCCATATATTTTCATCGATTAATAGTAGGGACTAAAAACACGTGAACTTCAGTGACAACAGTTTGAAAGCGCCTCAGATTATTTAAATTCACTGCCAAAAGAACATGTCTGTGCTAACGCTTGATTTATTTATTTATTTTTAATTTGAAAAGGAGGGACAATATTAATGAACATTTTCACAAATGTAAATATGCCAGATTATAGCCTGAAGACCCCCTGGCAGGTTGGTGTTACACACAAGTTAGTAAAAACATACAGAGACACTATACAGACCCCTTTAAGAGGGGTATTATGCTTTTTCAATCACATAGCACCAGTCTATAGCATACTACAATGATGACGTAACCTTCTGTTGGTCTGTATATGCAGTAAATTAAAATAACTGCCTTGAATAAAATTGCTCTCTCAAAATGGCTGTACTGAACGTCTTGAAATAGGCCTCTGTCTCTTTAAGAAGCTTTCCGACACGCCCCTTCAGCACACTGCTGTGGCATCTAAACAACACTACTGTGCGGGAGGGGCTCTGCTGAGCTGAGGAGCAGTGGTTGGTGGCTTGGCTGGTGACAAAGGTCAGAGGCGTCTCCAGGAGGTGGGGGCGTTCCTAGGAGGACTGAGGCATAGCTACACCTAAAATGGCTGCCGTCTAAGTTTTTACTGATTACTCAAAATATGTGAATGAGCCAAGGCAACACTCCAGGCATGTGTTTAATGAGGGAATGACATAATAACATGATATAAGCTTGAAAAGTCGATTTTACATAATACCCCTTTAATGAAGAAATGTTGGGCAGAAAAGTTATTTTTATTTGAATTTTTAAGCTGCTGCTGACAGGAAGTGACATAGATAGAGGTAACATTCATAGCAGTTTGACTCATTTCCCATTGACATAATATGGTCGGCACGGCAACAGTTTAAAATTGTTTGCCTCTATCTATGTCACTTCCTGTCAGTGTCCAGTACGGAAGTTAACTATAAATATCACAAAAATTGTCAAACAGAAGGAAACTGGGTACAATATTTAGCAAACATTGTGTCTAAATCTGATTATATACAATAATTTAAAGTTTAATTTAAAACTAAATTAACAAAAGTCGTCAATATTCCGACTGGTAAGAAAATGCCTCTCAAAAACCTGCGTCTTTACTGGGGCACACCAGCCTGATGCACTGACTTCAGGTTGAGGTTAAAATAGATTAGCTCCTCTCCAAAGTGTATTATTTTCTGCAAAAATAGCTTTCAGTCTATTATCCTGCTCAATGTATTTTTCCTATAGCCATTAGCATTTAGCCATTAGACATCCCAAATTTTGAGAGATCCAGATGTTTTCAGCTGTTGTCAACCCAAGGACCACATTTAGGTCATTAATGTCAGAACCTAGTCAGAAATCATTCATGAATGTACAGACCTTTTGAAATATTACTTGCTTTACTATTTATGGCAGGGGTTGGCAACGTCAGGCCCGGGGCCAAATCCAGCCCTCCAGAACCTCTGGCCCTGAAGATGAATTTGAGAAATCTTGCAAATAAGACTCAAATCCCTGTTAACCCCTTAACCCCCACCTTAACTGAACACATTTCTCCAGTTTTACCCAAATTTAAAAGCTTCTTGAAAAAGTGTCAAAATAGAAACGAAACAAGGATGGAAATACAACAAAAAAGTAAAAAATAAAATTAAAATAAAAGAGCGATTGAAAAAAAAAAAGAGCCACAAAGAAGCAACAAAACGGGCCGGAAAAGCAACAAAAGTGACAAAAAGTAGGGAAAAAACTAAGGAAAAAAGCAAAAAACAACAACAACAACAAGTCAAAAACAGACGAAACGCAACAAAAAAGTTTGGGTAAACCGTTTGCTTGGTTAAGGTGGAGGTTAAGAGGTTAAAGTACTCTAAAAATGCGAGAAAGCACTTGGTCATATATAATGTAAAACAGTGTAGGGAACTTTTCTTCAATATTTTCCATCTGAAACTGCATGGAGTCTGTTAAAAATAAAGTTATTGGGTTGTTTTGAACATAATCTCAGTCTTAAAGCCAAATCTACTTCTTGGTCAATAAAAACGTGTGTGTAAAATCCAATATTTTATACGATGTAAGACAATGACCATTTTAATTAGGTCACAGCTTGTCATCCTTGGGTAATGGTGGGCCCGAAGCCGGACCACCTGAGAACGACTGATGCAAACATTGGCATTTGCAAAAAAAAGTACTTTAATGTAGGCTACAATGGTGAGCTTCGGCCCTTGGTGTTTGGTGGTGTTTCGCGACGCAAACTTGCCTACCCCTGATTTATGGGTAAACATAGATTTGATCTGGTTTTCCTCAGGAGGCGGAGGTGCAGGAGACTCGGATGGCCATCACGTCCACCCCCAGCAGCACCAAAGACCCCAAGACCTCCCTGAACCACGCCTCCTCTGGACCCAACCCGCAGGCGGCCGGGGCCGAGGCGCCCGGGGCCAACGGGGCGACGGCGGCGCCGGGACCGGGCGGGCGAACCATAGAGGAGATGCGGAAACTTTTCATCGACCGTGCCAAGAAGATCGACACGGTCTCCCGAGCGGGCTTCCCTTTGGCTTTTCTGTTCTTTAACATCTTCTACTGGGTGCTCTACAAGATCCTCCGGCATGAAGATTTTAACAAGGCGTAGAGAAGACTTTTGTAATGAAATGTAACGACATGTACAGCTATGACTATTTTTGTGACTGGCTGAGACACCAATCGCACTTAGTACGTGTAAAGGATGTCGCTTTTCTAGACACTCAGTAACTCAAAGATACTCATTCAAAGCGATTTAAATTCACAAAACTTTTTACTTTATGGAGTCTTATTGCAGTAAGTACATTTGGTCCCGTTTTTTTCTTTGAAGGGTTCATTTGGTTTCACTATTTCCTCCGTGAGTAAATCTGTAAGCGACAAAAGCTTCATGTCGACAAAAGGAACTTAATCAAAGTTTACTTTAAAAGTAAAAAATTAAAAATGTATCATTATCTTAAAGCTGCCCTCAGCTTTTCCATTTTGCCGGCTGCGTCCCCACACCTACTGACAAAAATACATTCCAGGAGTATATCTGAGGGCAGCTTTGAGATAATTACAAGAAAATTTAATTGTAGGGTTCATCCTTTAGAAATATCAGGAATTTTACATTATGAAGAGAGAATCTAACCCCTCTGAGATGAACCCAACAGTTTTGACCTTGCTGCGTGCATCTAAATGTGTCTTTTAGAGTAGATGGACTTTAAACATTATTTTCTGTAAGAATTAAATAACAATGAGCTGTTGAAGAATTTGCCTGGAGCTCCTCCTGCTGGCCGCTGTAGGAATAACTTAATATAACATTAACTTGGAGGGGAGATTTGGGTTTAAAGTGCATATGACAGGTTTTAATGCTTTTGAAAATATGACTTATTTAGATGGATTAAAGCAGTACTAAGTAACGTGTTTACCTTAATAAATCCTTTCCGTAGTCCCTCTGGGGGTAATACAAGTCTTAATGGGATGATTGGGGGGTCTTTCATTTCCCCCTGGTGTCTCTGGCCAGAAAACCATGCTTGCAACTTGACTCGGATCAAGCAATACACACTAATAGAATCACGGAGAAGAAGCTAACAGGCTAACGGGCAAAGCTAACTGCGGGCTAGTGCCACTTTAAACAGTAATTACAGCCAAGTTTGAGTGAAAAAAATTATTTCCATTGTGTAATTGGATGTACAATCGCCCTCTCTCCTTTCGGCTTTCTGTCAGCATAGTATTTACTCTCCAAGACATTTAATAAGTTAAAAAATCGTAACTTGCTAAGACACCTGCAGTTGCGCTTATGGCCTCTAGGGGCAAGAGTTACTTAGTACTGCTTTAAATCAGTTGCAAGTTATCAGTTGCATAGTTATCATTTTATTTCAGTGAAGCAGCAATTTTAATGAAGAAATGTTGGGCAGAAAAGTTATTTTTATTTGAATTTTAAGCTGCTGACAGGAAGTGACATAAAAGAAGGAAACATTCCATAGCAGTTTGACTCATTCATTTCCCATTGACTTAACATGGTTGCACGGCCACAGTTTAAAATTGTTTACCTTCTTTTATGTCACTTCCTGTCGGTGTCCAATAAGGAAGTGAAACTATAAACATCACTGAAATGGCCAAACTAAAGAAAACTGGGTTTAATCTTTAGCAAAATCTTAAATATAATCGTGTTAACTGTGTTTTATCAAAAATTGTGTCCAATGTGTCATATGCACTTTAAATGGTCACATTTAAAGTTTTACAGAACGAAGCGCTGATCCTGGCCGGACCAAATGACGCTCTGCTTAGTTTGAACCGGCAACGTCCTGTCAGGCCAAACATTGCGAAACTGTGAAAGGGCTCTAAAACATGAACCACTTTTAACTAGGGGTGCACCAATCCGATACTGGTAACGATATCTGAACCAATACCAGTTTTGGTTCTCAACGCCTTAAAAACACAGCTTTTACCACTTAAATCTAAGTGAATATGGGCATGCTGTATGTCATTGTAAAGCTAAGAACCAGCGGAATTCAACCACAGAGTTAGTTTTAACCTCCGCAAACGTATTTTTATCGCCGCGCAAAATGCCGCGCTAGCAATAGCATGCTAAAGCTAGCGGTTGCATGCTAATGCTAACGAAAACTAATCAAGGCTGGGTCTATGATAGAAATGCCTAACGTAGCCTAATAAAATCACCACTACTGAAAAGTTTGTATTTTAGTTTAAGAAATAACTGATCAAACATATTTGTATAGTTGTTTATATTAATGTGACCTAAAGCCTGTCATTTACCCAAGAATAATTAGTGTAGAAAAGTTCAGTGATCCTTGTTAAATATTAATCCAAGAGTGTATCAATATATATAACTGATCTGTAAAATCAAGACAATGAAATATGACTTTATTGATCTTAAAATGGAGAAAAGAGTCAATTCAATTTTTAACTCAGAGAAAGACACTTTTAAGAAAGTCTCTTGGTATCAGTAAATATCGGATATCGGCAGATACTCAAAACCCAGTATCGGTATCAAAAAAGCTGGATCGGTGCATCTCTACTTTTAACTAATGTACTTAACTACAACAGCTCAACTTTTGGGTTGAAACAAGAAGATTTTACCCTTGATTTGAATGAAAATCCAAAATATTTACCTTTTAAAACGACCAATTGGAGACACACGATTTTGTTGTTTGCAAAGGATAATACTATACCCAAATAACTGCAGCTTTGAGAGTTGGTTATTTAGTGTTTTATGTGCAAAAAGAATTCAAACTGATGATGACTTCCAAATAACAGAAAATATGTTTTATCAAAGTAATGAGATGCTGTCTATGTACTTTTCATACAAACATTTCTACTGAGGTTTGAAGCGAACACACAGAAACACGACTCGTGCCAACTTTGTACATAAGCTCTTTGTTATTCCATGTGCGATACAATTGTTCCTTTATCTGTCACCTTTTTAACCACTGCGTAAAGACCCTGGAGTCCGGATGTTGGCCCAGAGACGGTGTTACTAAAGTTACATTGCGTAGGGGGGGGAATGTCCATGAACTCTTCTGGGGATCCGCAGTTAACATCGTCTCCTCTGTTCTGGACACACCTTTGAAAAACAAAACGATCTGGATTGTTTTCAATGCGAGGGACAATCACTGCGGTATTTTCTTATTTCAAAGGTTTACAAAGATCCAAAAGTAGGTCACTGTGTGGGTACAAGGGTCACTTTTGTGTTGGATTTATTCATGAATGACTCTGTGTCGCTCATTTATCTGGACCCATCACTGTGTGTCGCTGTTTGTGCGTCTTAAAGCTCCTTTTTTCTGCCAAATGGACTTTCTGAGGGTTCTTACATAGAGGAAATGCACAGTTTCACAGCTCTATGTCACACTGCCCTCTACAGTACTCGACGCACCATCACACGACTCATTCTGATCATTCAAGGACCTGAAGCGACTTCAGATAAAGCAAGTTCATGCTGTTTAGCGAAGCTGTGCTACTAATTATTTAACCTGCGCTGACGTGAGGTGTGTGTTAATATATTTGATAGGTGAATCTGATAACATCACGAAACATTGATTAAAAAGCTGTGCTCCATCATCCTCAGACAGATTTTTGTCATGAAAAACTGCCATGAGGATGCTCTCCGGATATTGGCAGTTCAGTTGCTTTTAAACCTAGGAGATAAAACACGGTTTATATAGCATTTTACTTTGCATTATTGATTTATTTCCTTCTCTGCTGCTGAACCACAGCTGCCCTGGAGCAGTGGTTTCCAGAGTGGTTAAAGGAACAAGCCACGTTATTCCATACTGAGAAATGTTCTTACCTGAGCTTAGATGAGTTGATGCGTACCTGTCTGGTCTTTGTGCGTGAGCTCAGTCACGCAAATGTGTTAGTGTTTAGCCTCTCCTAGCAAAGGTAAGCTCCAAACTGAGGTGAAGTTAGAAGCCCAAGCTGTTCCACGTTTTCCTATTTAAATACAGTTACATGAAACGTTACACGATCCAAGTCTAGTTACACAAAATTAAACATGTCGATTTTTAAGCGGATTAAAAGGGGAACTATATATGTAAGACATGTTTGATTTTGTGTAACTAGACTTGGATCGTGTAACGTTTCATGTAACTGTATTTAAATATGGAAAACGTGGAACAGCTTAGGAACTTCACCCCAGTTTGGAGCTATACCTTTGCTGGGAGAGGCTAAACACTAACAACATTTGCGTGACTGAGCGCACGCACAAAGACCAGACAGGTATGCATCAACTCGTCTAAGCTTAGGTAAGAACATATCTCAGTATGGAAAAACAGTGGCCTGTTCCTTTAAGTATTAAACTTTTTTATTTTCTTTTTTTATAAATAAATCCATTTACACTGGTTTTAGGGGAGACACTGCAGGATAAACCTTTTTCAGGTTTTGGGCCAATTTGGTCTCTTAACATAAACTTTCACCTGGAAACAAAAAAGACCTCGTCTTTACAATAACATGTCTAATTATCACATTGATTCAATGTTTTTCCATAGATTTAAATGAGAAATGATCATTTCAAGGGACATTTTCTCAAACTGTGGCATCTCATGGCTTACACTTGTATTGCGTTTACAAGCCTGTGTTACCAAGTTTCTCAAAGCGCTACACTGTCGTCATTATTCATTCACTCCAGACTCGGTGGTGGTAAGCTACTGGTGTAGCCACAGCCGCCCCTGGGGTAAACTGACAGAAGCAGGCTGCCAGTCTGTGCCATCGGCCCCTCCCACCACCACCAACCACTCACTCATGCGCCACCGTGCTGCATATAAGTGGCACCTACAGACTAGTTTCTATTATATTACCGAAAACCTGCATTACATTTTCATCTCATATTTATATCAGTAATCTACAGCCAAACATTTCAAAGTGATTCATCTAAATTTAAAAAGTTTCCCTGTTCACCTGTAATGTCTTGCCTTAAAATGCTCAAAGTGTCAGTTGGGGTGAAAATACAATAAACATTATTGCACAAAGTTCTAAATGTTCCTGAAATTAAGAGTCATTTTGAATTTGTGTCCTGAAAAGTCTGAGAAGCCCTGCCCTGGGGCAGACTGGTGGAAACATGGCTTCTTATCGACCTCTCACACAACATCACTCACTCACATAAAGGGAGTAACTCACAGGAAGTGTTTTGCCAAAAGACACAATGACAACACACACCGGCCGAAAGTAGTGAACACATGTGGCCCTGGCAAAGACAAGAAACCAACTCCTCATGAGTTTCATTTTCACTCAGCGCTGGTTCAACTTATTTATATTAAGGGTCGGTGCAATAAAGTGTTATAAATGGTGACTTTATGTTCATTGTTTCTGTTTAATAAAATAACCATGTGGGACAAAAGAAGGTGTTATTTTATCTTGTGAAAAACATAATTTACTGTTGAGATAAACCGGTCCAAATATAGAATGTCAATTGTGTCGAACACTTTCAGAACAGGCTTTTTCTGGTCACAGGTAAAGTATAAATACTGTAAGTGCAACAGATAACCAGTATTGTTGGGATTATTCCTTAAAAGTAACTGATTACTCCTTCTAAAAGTAATCTAGTTACTTCTGATTACTAGTTACCTTAGTTGTGGCAGTTTCCCACAGAACCAACAATGGACACAATATTCTCGGCTTTAGACTCAATATTAATAAACTCAAATTAATGTGTTTCCCACAGACTTTATAGTTTTCCATTGTTTTTCTAAATGAGCCATAAGACGTTTTCAGCTGCCACTATATTACAAAATGAATGACTGTTTCTTACAGAAGTGGATTACTTTAATACTCCACTTCAGATAATGATCAGTGATAAATTAACATAAAGTAACAAGGTGCCTGAGCGGTTTGCGCTCTCACCTCACAACAAGAAGGTCTCAGGTTCGATTCCCGGCCATGTGGGCCTTTCTGTGTGGACTTTAAATGTTTCTCTCCTCGTGTCTGGATGAGTTTCCTCTGGTTTCCCCATCAACCAAAAACATGCACAATAGGTGAATCCTCCTGCAGGTGTTTCTGACCATCAGTCTGGCTCCACATCTGGAGATGGGTCTCTGTGAGGCACTGCCGTCGCCCACTGCTCCTGACGGGTCGCCCAGCGCCATCGAACTGCAGAGGTGGGCAGTACTCACTTACATTTACCCAAGTACATGTACAAAGTAACTTTTCTGAAGTAACTGTACTTTTGCAAGTTTTTTTTTTATACAGTACTTTTTACTTCTACTTGAATAATTTGTGCCAATGTGAGTAAATCAAGAGACAACGTGAGAAATAGATGTATTTTGTTTTGTTTCATCATGATTCCCTTTTGTTTGTTTTTATGGGATTTTTTTATTTTTTTAAATATTACAATTTGAATGTTTACATTAGTTCATGTTTTGTTTCTCATGTCACTAAACATGAATCAAACCGTTAATCACTTACTCAAGTTACATTTTCTCCAAGTACTATATTTGTGACAACATTTCACACGACGTAGAAGTTATGATAAAATTTTCTGTGATTATCTGTTCAGAAAGTAAAATGATCCCAAAGACCCATCGATAAAATCAGCTTTTAAAACCAGACACTTTCTCCTACTTCAGCAATCCAAGTGCCTGTCCCCAGTCAGCTCCTAATAGACGGATTTCAAAGCTGACAAACATTATCTGACTGTGCGCTGGTGCATTAACCAGGTGCTTCTAATATCACGTATCAGTTATTTATATATACATTATATAACGCGCGAATAATGGCAATGAATGAACCACTGCTGAGTCCGTCGAAAGCTTATCACTTGCACTTATTTAAGGAAACTCACTTTAAGGTGAACATTTAGGTCACAGTTATGTAGATGTACTTCTTATATACCGCAATTAACGTTAGTTTGGAGGTGCAGAGTCATGTAGGACCTGCACCACTAGTTATCTTGTAACTAGCACCACTGGCTGCCGCGTTTTAAACATGTGATTTATCCATTTATCATAAATAAAATAAGTAAAAATAGGTCATTGATACAGAGAGAGTGAAAATGGGTCTCATTTTTGTGCATGTCAAAGGGATACTTCGGGATTTTTGACATTGGGCCTCATTTCCTAGTTATCCAGAGTGTTGTTGATGTCTGGAGATATTTTTTTCTTAAATTCATGCAGTTCTTATATTTGAAGAGTCTAGTGGCGCTAGGCTAGGGCAAGGCTAAAGCATTTCTATGGTAAAGTCTAGCCTGCATTAAAAACAGTCTGACCCACTCCACAGTGCACCTGAGGTAAATCAGTTATAACACCAGACTAACCATATAATGTCTGTGTCGATAGAATAATTTTAACCATTTTGTATTTAAAATAACTTATATTTGAGCAGCATCAGCTTCGTGGCTGTAAGCTAACGCAGCGGCGGAGTGATCTGCGAGAAAATAGTCCCTCAAAATGCGGTAATTCATGTGATACAAGGTCAGTTATATTTCAAACATGATTCTATTAACACAGACATTTATATGGTTAGTCTGGTGTTATAAGTGATTTGCCTCAGGTGCACTGTGGAGTGGATCAGACTGTTTTTAATGCAGGCTAACTGATACCATAGAAATGCTTTAGCCTTGCCCTAGCCTAGCGCCACTAGACTCTTCAAATATAAGAACTGCATGAATTTAAGAAAAAAATATCTCCAGACATCAACAACACTCTGGATAACTAGGAAATGAGGCCCAATGTCAAAAATCCCGAAGTATCCCTTTAATAGTGTGTTGGAGACACCTCTCGTCCCTCCCGGCAAAGTTGACTGTGGTCTCTTTGTGCGTCAGGCACATAGACATATTATTAATAGACCGTCATTACTCCTCCCCGTTTACCGGCCCGGTGCCTCTGATTGTGTCTAACCCAGCGTAATCACAGGAGGAATATCGAGCTGTAGACAGTTCCAAAACATTAGGCACCGGGCATTAAAGTTGTTTTTAATGTGTCTAAAGTGCAATGGATTCCAATGGGGGACTAGCGGCTATATGGCGGTACTACAGCAATGGCGGCCTCCAGTGTCGTCGTCGCAAAGCAGAGCAGCCAGCGGCCATTGGTCAGGCATAAGAGACCTGACTGTTTCACAGCAGAAGTGTAAAAAAACATGTATTATCCACGCCGCGTCTGGATTCAGCAGATCCATCGTGACGCGGGTGCATCTTGATCTCAACTTCGGACCATTTGTCTCTTGTTTGACGCACACAACCATAAGTGTCGTCTATTCTTCTGAAAAGGCTGCACACCTGCCTGTATGTTATAAAATTGAAGTCCTGGATTGTTGGTAATTCTATTTGTGCAGTCAACAACGTGATCTGATGGCATTGTGTTGTTGTAGATGTGTCCATCGCATAGCGGTGCTGCTACAATATAGTTTTAAGTTGTTTTGCACAAGGCCTGCGCGCGCATGCACCTAATTAGTATTCATGCGTACGTCACATGAAATCTGTCTATTAGTGCTGGTGCAGGTTCTTTCAAAGAGGAATGGTACATACATTACCTTTAAGGCGGATGATTCTGAAATGCCACCACTAGATGTCACCAAAGCACACGCTGCCCCTTAGAGAGTAATTCACAATTTCTCATCACAATGCATTTATTTATATTGAAGGAACTTGGGCCCGTGGGCTGTATATGTAACAACATGTGTCATTTCCCTCCTGTTTTCAGACACGCTTAGTAACTTATTTCTGCAACGCAGCCAAAGTAAATCGTCAGAGAATCCCTGCCCGTCAGACTTTGTGTTCCAGCTGTTTGTTTAACCTCGACGTGTGCGGACCTGCTCGGTTTGTGTAAGCAGCTCCTCTCTCCGCGCAGCTGCCCATTGTGTAACACGTGTGAAAGACGGAAACTAGACCTTTAGAGTAAGCGTGACGCTTGAAATCCGAGACATTACGTGAATCAGGTGGTTAAGGTGTGCGGAAGAATGCCGAGGGTGGAGCTACTGTACTGGAGTAACAACTATGTGCGTGGGTAATATTATTGCTGCGTTTCAGGCACATCACAGCTAAAGGCCAATAATATTTACACAGGTTATTTTGTTTTTTAAGAGATGTTTGGTGTTGTACAGAGAGATCATGGACCCAGTCAATGATATTAATTATAATTTTGTTATGCATAAGGTTTCTTTTTAGATACTACTTGTTAATGCAATGCAGTTAATAGGAACCTCTGGCTCCTGCCACCCACACATAGATAATTATAGTGTGACTTCATCACTAGGGTGACCAGATTTTCCAGGTAAAAAAACGGGGACATCGGCCGCAGGGGTTCCAAATCTAAACTGACTTTACCCACGATGAATGGTAAAACTGTCAATGACTTACAGTATGACATGCACTAATCTGCATCCTGAATTGAGATTTTGAATTGGTTTTGTCCGTCTTTACTCCGTCCGGAACTTCAAGAAAAATACCTCGGAGAATGAATTCTTTCGAAGAAGTCTTTATTTGATCAATATCGCACATACAAGTTACATCATAACAACATCAGGAAGTGTGCCGATCAAGTCTCGTGCCCGTCTCTACTGTATATACTTGTTAGTCCAGCTCCTAATCCAGACGCACAAACTGACCTTATCTTCAGACATTACGTGCAAGTTTGAGAAAAACCAGTTTGTTCTTATCACTTAACTAATTGTATCTCGGCCAAAATGGATCCGCCAGTACTTTTTCAAGGTAGGACACTTATTGAAACAATAGCAAAACAGAATAAGACAAAGACTACGTTGTTCTCCTCCTAACTAGTATTAGATAAGGTCGAAGCAAGTAGTAATACATTTATATATTTCACAGTTTACGGACTCAATACTGGGGTGTCCCGGGTAAACTGGGACATCTGGTCACCCTAATCATCACATTCTATCGCCAGAAAACAGCCAATACCTCGGCGTGTGCCACAATATGATCATTTAACAGTGTTTGTAATTATTGTCCCATTCTTCAACAGGTTAGGTATGGCTGAATTAGAGAGCAGTGCAAGGTATGGAGAGCACGGTAGCTAGAAGGTCCTGGGTGTGATTCCCTCCTGGACGGGGCCTGTGCGGAGTTTGCATGTTCTCCCGTGTCAGCGTAGGTTTTGTACAATAGGCCAGGATGAATGAGCGTGTGTGGGACAACAGGTGCAAACTGTGTGTTGGTTTTGCTCAGTCAGGTTAAGTTTTTACCCCAAATTTACTGAAGGGTCTTGTCTTGAAAATGTGTTCCTCCTGGCGTAACACGAAACAAAAACAGGACAAACGAGGAGGTTCCGGGCAAGACTCACAGCTGAGCCACACATGTCTTCTATTGTTCTCGCTAATGGACGTTCACTGCAGAATAAAACAGATGAACTGCTCTTTCCAGAAGATGGTGAAAGCTGTTGTGGAGCGGAGGGAGCTGCGCAGGAGGAAGAGGAGGAGGAGCTGACCAGTGCAGGACACCACCTCTGAAACCGGGACAAACCCAGGGCGATCAAGGAGCCCTCAGCTGGTCTGGTGGTAAGTAAGGATTATACCATGGTCTGAAACTGAAACTGTTCATTTGGGCCTGTTTGCTTTTGAAGCTAGTTCCTGCTCAATTTTTTGTAGTTACTATGGAAACAGCTGCAGTGGAGTGATACAGAACGTGATTTAACTGTTGCCGGACTAACTGTGCGGTTATACAAAATAATGCACGCAGTTAGCTTTAGGAGGTCTCCGGAGACATTGCAGGGACGTCACAGGTTGAGGTCAACAAATAGTATTGAGAACGTGTAGATCGACCTCTCGGGGACCACACGGAGACTGCACAGGACGGCTGCAGGATATTGACAAAAAAACGAATTGCTATTTTTTTCTGACAGATATTGTGATAGCGATTCAATTTGCACTTTTAATATTTTATATATAACATGTTTTATTTCATGCCATTGAGTATCGAGCTACATATAAACTTCTAAAACTGCTGTTAAACATCATGGTTCTGTTATTACATTTCAGCTTCATGCAGCAACAAGATACACATCTGTAAGAGGCAAAGAGGCGTTTTATGGAGTTGTCAGAAAAACATGTTAGTTCGCTAATAAATGTGGCGCCCTCAGCAACATAATGCTGCTAGTTTCATGATAAGATGTTACAATTAGACACAGCTCAATACAGTATACATGCCTTTCAGTCATGTGACTTTTGAATACCGAAGTAGAATTATGCAGCACTACATGTAACAATATCTCTACTCAGGATATGAAAGAAAGACAACTGATTGACAGTGACATTTTTATGTCCTCGTAATCTTTGCTCAAGAAGATAACAGTAAAACACGGCCCCAGAGACGCACGTTTTGTGAGGAAACCAGTGAGTCAGTGTTTAAGCTGCTCAAGACGTTAGCATGTACCGGTTAGCATTTAGCTTTAACAGCTCAGCTCTGACCTCTCCAAGAGAAAGCCCTGAACCACAAACATCTAGCCTTGGATACAACATGTGACAGAGGTCAGAGCTGAGCTGTTACTGTAGTATTTCCTCAGTGTTCATAGATGTGAGTCACATGTGTTTATTGTGTTGAAGCCATTGACGGTTGGTTGAATCACAGTTGCTAAGCGGTAGCATCTAACTCTTGAGCAGCTTAAACACTGACTCAGACGGAGACTCTGTTGACATGACAAACTGTAAAAATCCCAGAGAAAGGTTTTCTGTTTCCTCTTTGATGAGTTATTTATCTGAGGAGTGAAGCAGATCTTTATAAATCCTGCTGTAGCTCCACAGACAGAGCTGCTACGTCTGTGCCACATTTGCTGGTTATGTCACATAAAGTGCGTCTCTGGGGCCGGTTTAACTGTTATCTTCATGAGCAATGATTACGAGGACAAAAAAAATGCCACTGTAAATCAGTCCTGAGTAGATATTATTACATGTAGTAGTACTGCATAATTCTACTTCGGTATTCAAAATGGCGGCCGGAACTATGCGTAATGTCATTGGAAACGCATGTATACGTTCCATGTAGTCGCCACTGAATGTCTGTGTAGCTCTCGGTCGTACAGGAGTTGTCAATCTCTCAATGAAGGTTCTTGAGTCATCCTCTGTACTCTGTAGTTGAAGTGTCGAACGTTTCGCCTCTCATCCAAAAGGCTTCGTCAGCGACACTAAGGTTCAGTTCAGCCCGCAGTCCAGATAAAGACCAAAGGGAGGAGTTCAGCTCGGCTTAGTCCCTCCCCTCTGCTAACAGCTACTCTCCCCGGTCTCCGCTGAAATCGAACTTATCTCCAGGGCATGTCTCAGAGACCGACAAAAACCAACAAAGAAGTGACAAAAAGTGATGAAAATGTGACGCAAACGCATTGAAAAAAGCGATGTCAAAAAGTGACGACAGTGCGGCAACAACGCGGGGAAACTGATCTGTTTAGGTGAGTTCTTTGGGGTAAAGCTGAACTGGAGGAATGCACTTGGTTAAGGCTGGGGTTAGGAGGTTAAGTCAAGCAATTTTAAGTCATTTACCTCATTTCAGATGGTAATATTCCCAGCGTAAAGCTTATTTAAACAGATTTCTCGCATGGATTTACTTTGTACCTGAACGCTTTAGTATTTTCCAACAGCAGACACTTCTGTACTTTCACTGAAGCAGTAATTCCATTGAGAAAAGAGGAAATATAGAGCAACGACTGGAGGGGTGTGTCAAAAATGCGGTAGGCGGAGCTGAGGGGCAGGTATGACAAGTTGCAATGTTTTGCTTCATATGCTTTCGAGAGAGAGAGAGAGGAGGAGGAGAAGGAGGAGGGAGTTAAAAGTAAAAACAAACTCGGAGGGGCTGAGGCTATAAAGGTGCGTATGGGGGAATGCGAGCCGCTTGGTGGATCATGTCTCTGGAGGGGAAGGTAGCGCTGGTGACCGGGGGAGCGCAGGGCATCGGGCGAGCCGTGGTGCAGTCTCTCATGCAGAGCCGAGCTCAGGTACGGGACCTTCGTGTTGCTTTATGACCAAAATGTGCAGAATGTGGACTGAACTACTCACTAACTGCCTGCTATGCTCAACTAGTTTTGTGGGAATAGAATGAAAAGCAGAGTAACAAGCTTAAGCAGAGTTTTTTTTACCATCTGTACTTTACTTGAGTGGTATTTTATTACTTTTACTTCACTACATTTGAAAGATAGATATAATACGTTCTGTACTACAGTTCCAAAAAAGGCTCCATAGTAAAAAGTAGATTTGTCTGTGTGTTTGGTTCATTTTAAAAGCTTGTTCATGCACACTCCAGAACAGTGTTGTTTTGGCAGCCCTTTCAGTCTTTGGTTTTAGTTTGTCACATTTTAGTCATTTCTAAATGTTTAGTTTAGTTTATTTATTTGTTTGAGCAGTTAACCTGCTCAAAGGGAGTGGGCCAAAGCCAAAGGCTTATAAGCGCCCACCCCAAAATAAAAACAATAACATTTACATTTGACATTTAGAAGGTGGCAATCATAAACATAAACAAATCATAAACAAAGGAACATAGGGCAAAGTAACAACAAGTAATGAAGAACAATAATAATAATAAAAATTAAAAAAACAGCAAATAAAGAAACAACAGAATATGCTACAACACTGACAATATTTGTTCATATCTAAGAAATATAAACTCTTTGTAAACTTTTTTAAAATGTACCAGGTTATTGCAAAGTTTGATGTTTTGATCTAGATTATTCCATATTTCTACACCACGTCTCGTGGGCACATGCTTTTCATGGTTGTTCTTGAGTACTGTTTATCGAAGCTCATCTTACCTCTCAAGTTGTATTTGACTTCTCGTTTGCAGAACATATTTTGTAAACTTTCAGGAAGCGACTTTTGTGAGGCTTTGAACATGACTTGAGCCATTTTAAATTCAGTAAGGTCCTCAAATTTCATTGTTTTTGATAATAATAATAATAAAGAATAATGGATTTGTGTGATCACGGTATCCAGCTAAATGGATTATTCTTATTGCCTTTTTCTGAACTTTAAACAATGGGTCAAGATTACTTTTATACGCATTACCCCAGATCTCTACACAATATGTTAAATGGGGAAGGATAAGTGAACAGTATATAGAGCTTTGTTATCAATATATATTTAATTTATTCATTAGGGCTGAAATCTTTGCAACTTTAGTTTAATTTTTATGATGTGATAGTTTTAGTCACGTTTTAGTCAGACGAAAACTACAAAGGTTTTAGTCTGATTTTAGTCAGTTTCATTATAAAAGTAATAATTAATTTGGATAAGTATTGGGAATTGGGATAAATAATAATAATCTCTTGGCTTTATAAAGCTGTTGACAAACAGATTACAGGACTTTTCCCGCTCTCCTCGTCCTCTGATGTCTTTTTTTCCCACCAAGAACGTGCTTTGTGCGTTTAATACGGTCCCTGTGACATCGCTGTGAGACGCTCCATGGAGGACGTACGCTGTGTCACGTTTACCGAGTGTGTTTCTCCCCGCGCACAAGCTCTGTTTTTCGTCTCGTCTCATTGACTTAAACTCCAAAACGCCTCGTCATGTTTTAGTCGCCAAAGAGCTGTTTTAGCTCGTCATCGTTACGTTATCGTCAAAGGTGCGTCAACGTAATGATATCGTTGACGAAAACAACACCGCTCCAGAACAGCAGGGGCGCTGTGTATATAAAAGCAAATTATCTATTTTTAAGGGTCGTTTATAAATTGTCTAATTTAAAAAGAACTGTTTACACATTTTTAGTCAGATGTCCTTTGCTCTAATTTTATCACATGCAATAATATGTTATTGTAAACTGAAAAAGAGGAACTAGCAAACAAAGCATCCGTTTGTTTGCCTGAGCGTCGGGGAAGGTCAGACGAGGCTGCGATACAAATGAAACAAGAATCAGATGTAAAGTTTACACAAGCTTCGTATCAACGGACTTTGGCCAATGTTTATCAGATCTTTGGGTTTGTGCAACAACAGCAAAAAACTGTAGAGTCCATTTCAATCGTTTCATGAAGAAATCATCCCGACAATGACATTTCCTCTTTAACTCAAGATGCTTCGTCAAAACCGCAGCCAAATTATTTGAAGTATTTCACTTCCTCCATTGAAGTTCCTCCTGTTTTCATGTTTTCAGAAAGAGGTTAAGTCCCCTTAACCCACTGCAATATTACGCACGCCAAGGTTTTTAAACTAGAGGTCCATCAATATAACAGCCTGTCGAGATATTGGCGCAATATTTGGATTTTACAATATCGGCTATCGGCTGATCTAGCGCCGATAAAAGCCGATATCTCCTGGACAAAAGTGATAGAGACTAAGAGGTCAGGGCTTTAAACGAGTCCCCAGGCCTCAGGGGAACAGAGAAACATCGCGATGAAAACTGGTTAGCAACAAGTTTGTTAAAGCACTAAGTAACCCGTGCCCCTAGAGGCCATAAGCGCCACTGCAGGTGTCGTAGCATGTTGCGTTTTTTTACTTATTAAATGTCTTGAGAGTAAATACTACGCTGACAGAAAAGACAAAGTGAGAGAGGATATTGTACATCCAATACACAATGGAGATAATTTTTTTCACTCAAACTTGGCTGTAAATACTGTTTACGTGGCGCTAGCCCGCAGTTAGCTTTGCCCGTTAGCCTGTTAGCTTCTTATTCGTGGTTCCATTAGTGTGTATTGGTTGCTCTGGTCCGGTGGCAGGCAAGTTGTAATTGTGGTTTTCTGGCCAGAGACACCAGGGGGAGATGAAAGACCCCCAATCATCCCATTAACACTTGTATTACCCCAGAGGACTACGGAAAGGATTTATTAAGGTAAACAAGTTACTTAGTACTGATTTAAATACAAGTTTCACTAAACCTCAGTCAATATGGACATGCTGAATGTCATCTTGAAGCACTGAACCTGGAGAACTACATATAAGGATAACAAGAAATGCATGTAGTGGTTTATAGTTTGCATGTTTTATAGTAGTTTTGTCACCTCTTTTTGCAACATGACGTGGGTTTTTTTATGTTCCTCTTCTGTCAAACCACGGCTTCCACTAAACAAAAGCCAAATGAAAGAAACAACTTAGGCCTATGTTTCCAAGAAGCTTTAGACTCACTCTCAGATATCAGAATCTCATTTTGAAGGGAGTCCTGGCCCTAGAGTATCTGAGGGACCAGTGTGTCATATGTCACATGGACTGACTCACTGGTTTCGATCGTCAAACTGAATCTGAGCAGATGGAACCGAATGGTGTTATTAATGTTTTAGTTTAGACCCACACAAAAAGTAATCCCAAAATTGGTCAAAATGTAATTGAAGTATATTTTCCCTTGATTTGAGTAAGTAAGTAAAACTATCTACCAATGAAACAAGCATTTTTGGACATAAAACAAAAAATGCTCTTGAAATTAGATAATAAAACCTGTTCTACTACATTCTAAGTATAATACTCATTCCATTGGCAGATTTGTCAAAATTACTTAAATTAGGGTAAAATATTCATAATTCACGTAATGTTAACTTATGTATTCCTGACTTTTTGCACATTGTAAAAACTACACTGCAAAAATAATCTCGAAATAAGTACATTTGTCCTTGATTTGAGAATCTAATTTCAAGAAATCTGTGGGGTGAGATATTTACGCTTAAAGATGGGGTACCTGATTTTTTTTTTTTTTTTTGGTGTTGTAGAATACATTATTTTGCCACCTCAGAGTATGTTGTAAACACAGCAAAACACAGACCTTGTTGTATTGTCTTTACCTAAAGCTTTATTGAGCAATGGATGATAGAAGTCTGATCTAAATGAGTGGAATTTATCTTGGGTGTGGTTCACTGTTTCACTGTTTCACTTTGTCACCGCTCAGTGCTGTATACGGGTGTGAAATGTGCATGTAATTACATTCTTTGAACATTTGAATACACAGGAGGGACTGTGAGAGCTAGAAACAAGTTTGGGCCAAAACAAAAATGTCACTGTTTGAACAGGACAAATCAGGCACTCCAGCTTTAAATTAAAGGTGCACTATGTAACTTCTGATGTAAAAAATGACATAGTTACATTAGTTTCAGTGACGCGGGGATGCTTGGGCGGTTAGCTTAGCGCATTTACTTAACTTACCGTCCCGGTGGCCTGTAGGACACTCCAGGTTTTGTAGGTTTTCACTGCTGATGTCCCGTATCCATGGTTACATATACACTGCATTCTGAAAACCTCAAAGAAACCCTTGCGGCTGCAAAAACCTGCGTTTCAAAGACAGTAATAATAATGCATCGGTTTGTATGGCCTTTTCTGGACACTCAAGACATTAGCGCGAGTCTGGCCCGGATACCTCCTTGTTTGTCCTTTTTTGTTCTGTAGAATCAATTGTTTTTCATGCACGGTTTACATTGCATGTCGTCTAGCATGATCTCAGCGATTTCCCAGTGAGCATACATCGCAAAAGTTATTACTGATTAGTATAATGTTTCATTTGAGATAATATCCAATTGAGTTTTTTGACTAGGTAAATGTTTGGCCATTGACCTAGATTTCACTTTTTGAGTGTTTCTGACTCGTTCAAACATTTTGTCTTATTTCAGTAATTTTTTTGCCATGGGCAGAAATCTGTCTTATCTCATTGGCATTTTACTTTTTATTTAAGTGACTTTACTTAGAACCGTCGAAATGCCTCAAACTAGCAAGTAAACTTGTCAGATCAGAAGAAAGTCTAATGAGTGAAACGTCAAACAAATACATTCCTCAATTCAAGACATTTAAGCCAATGCTTGATATTTACTTTTTACAGTGTAATTGACAGACAGGATCAACCAATTAGAGAAATCCTGGATATGACGCAGGAACAAGCGCAGGAAGCCTTTTCAAAAACGTCCTTTTTCACGAGAAACACTTCCAATGCTGTTTCTTGCTCCGGTTTTAGGGATTTTATATTTTCCAAATTATTTAAAACAGATGAAAGAGGAGAAGAAAACAGTGTATCAGTCGCCGCGCCGCCATCTTGAATGTTTTGGAGGAGAGCAGTTCCGTTCTTGGTGGATGAACTCACACCTCTCGGTCTGTGAGTGCTCCAATATTGGCAAAATTGGGAAATGAGCTAGCAGCTGTCCGGTTCTTCATCTGAACAGAAAGGAGGAGCGTCTGGCTGTCCTTATTGAGACTTTATTTTAAAGCAGTATTAAGTAACGTGTTTACCTTAATAAATCCTTTTCGTAGTCCCTCTGGGGGTAATACAAGTGTTAATGGGATAATTGTAGGGTCTTTCATCTCCCCCTGTTGTCTATGGCCAGAAAACCATGCTTGCAACTTGACTGCTACCGTGATAGAATCACGGAGAAGAAGCTAACAGGCTAACGGGCAAGCTAACTGCGGGCTAGCGCCACTTTAAACAGTATTTACAGCCAAGTTTGAGTGAAAAAAATATTCCCATTGTATAACTGGATGTACAACACCCCTCTCTCCCTTCACCTTTTCTGTCAGCGTAGTATTCACTCTCCAAGACATTTAATAAGTTAAAAAATCATAACTTGCTACGACACCTGCAGTTGCGCTTATGGCCTCTAGGGGCAAGAGTTACTTAGTACTGCTTTAAATCCTGTGAGTTTGTTTGTTCATGTAGTGTTCGTCTTGTTCATTTCCCTAAATAGCTGATGGTCGTGCACACAACAATAGAAGGGAATTTTCATTGTTTTTCCAAGGGAAATAATAAGGATAAACAGTTAATTAACACAACTAAAGGATGCTTCTTTACAGGCAGATATACCCAGAAGCATTTGATTTGATCACAGCCTATATGAAAAGTCTAAAAGAAATCATCTTCATCGTGTCTGACTCCAGGGTTTGAAGAGGACAGTGTTTTAGTTTGTGGCCGATACAAAGAAGAGCTTTTGGAAATGGAACAGACTCACTCCATGTTTGGATCCATCTTTCTATATTCACTAAGTTTGTGGAGTATTACAATATGATATTGTTTTAAAAGTCTATCATTTAGGTCTGCTCTGATGCAGCTCTGTGTCTGACAGGTTTCACCCATAGACATAGTATTAATAGACCGTCAATACTCACTCCTCCCGTTTACCATAATGACCACGTTCGAGGGGGAAATCATGGCGGATTCACAGACTCCTCCTCCCCAGCTCTGACGAAGCATGTTCCTAATAAGGGCATAAGGGCGGGATCTTCAGTGTAGACTCCGCCCTTGCGTGACGTGTAGCTCGCGCAGCTCCAATGCTAACAGTCCGACCCTCAGTAAGTAGGAGATTTCTAAAATGTATCCTACCATAACCAGCCCGGTGCCTCTGATTGTGTCTAACCCAGCGTAATCACAGGAGGAATATGTAGCTGTAGACAGTTCCAAAAAATTAGGCACCAGGCATTAAAGTTGTTTTTAACGTGTCTAAAGTCCAATGCATTCCAATGGGGGACTAGCGGCTATATGGCGGTACTACAGCAATGGCGGCCTCCAGTGTCGTCGTCGCAAAGCTGTGCACGGCCATTGGTTTCACCTCAGCTGCTCTAAAGGATTGGTCCAAAAGTTGAAATACTTGAGCACAGGTTGTGAGCACTACAGTATGTCCCAGTATCGGTTCATGCGTCAAACTCAGGCCACACTCATGATAAAGCTAAGTTTATGCACCGTTACTGTGTAGGGAAGGTTACAGACGATCCTTGAAGACTACGGGTCAGTTCAGGCTATTCACAGATGGTGGTCAGTCCGATGTTCTACAGTGTACCCAGAACAGACTCCAGTTTGTTGGGTTAGGAATGGGATCGGAGGCTCGACCCGTCTGTGGAGGAAGAGGCAGGCTGGGCTGGGGTTCTGGCTGTATGCCCATTGATAGTAATCTCTGTTGCTCCATATGACACTAAAAAGTAAGAAGTTACAAGCTGAGCAATTATTACAGTTTTTCTTTGGAGTTTCGTTCTCGGGAAGTGGGGAAAGAACTGAAATAATATATTGGAAAAGGCACTCACTCAGCTGGGGAAATCAACTGGGAAACTCAGGTCAAAATGAGCTTCCCGACTTCCTCCTGACTGCCGAAATCAGCGGATTTTTGTTAATTTATCTGTTAGTGTGAGCTTTTCGGTTAAACACTGATACTTTCTGGAGTTCACTGTGAGCTATTCAGTGATAAAAGCCATTATAGCAGACATCAAAATCCTGACACAAAAAGCACTTGTTTCTTTTGTTTCTCGTGACAGAAGTTGCAGGATCTGCCATCGCAGTATTTAATTATGTGACAGGGACAATGGGTAAAGATGGCTATAATAACACATTGAATGAATGGCGATTCTGGCGGCCATATTGTGATTGGCCTTTTGAACCGAGTGCACCAAGAGGAAACACCACTTCTAAATACTGTAGAAAGAAAACTGTTTTGCATTATATTTTTAATTAAACAGTAGCGCAGACCTTTTGTCATTATATTTGGCTACAATGATGCATAGATCTTCCTCTTGTAAACATGTATTTACTATATTTTCATTTCATAGCAGTTTCATACTGTTTAACTCTGTTTTACAGGACTGCTTGTTTACATACAATACATATGACCTTTATGCTTTTGTATCGCATTTTGTTTACATAACATTAAGCACATTTTATCTATTCTTAAAGGAGCTGTACCTGACATTGTTTAAGTAGTTTAAGTGTGAAAACATCAGCCTGATGCGTGACGTTTGCGCCGTGTTGATGTTGTGCATGGTTACACCTTCGTTACCTTTTTCATCACAGTGACTCTGAAGGACGGCCGTGACGGTAAAAATACCAATTTCGTGTTCGATGTACATACCCTGAAGAAAGTCAACGGACTGCCTCAGATTTTTTTCTCTCTTTTGTTTACATTACGTTTTGATTCTGAAGAACACCTGACCTTCTTTACAGACTATTCTACCCACTGGAACGATCACTTTGTTCCTCTCAAAATAATTTAGCTCGTGAACTTCAGACAGTAAATGCTCTAACTGTAGAATGAATGACGCAAAACAGTCCTTTAAAGCTGGGGTACAGAGACCTCTGGGGTACTCGAGGACCTGGCAGGGGGTACTTGGAACTATTTTAGATTGAAAACAAAAAAGGGAAAACTGAACATTATTTAATAGAAAAAGCTATATTTTTTAATCTTTTATTTTTACTGATAAATAGCACTTTTAACTAAGTGACTGTCATGGTTTGGGGTTATTATTTATTTTTGTCTGGGTTTTGGTCTTGTCTCCTCCTGTTTTGGTTATGTGTTCTCTGTCTTGTGTATTTATTTTGACATTCATGGTCTGTGTCTGTGTCTGTGTCTGCCCTTCCTCCTGTCTGATTACCTGTCCCGCCCTAATGTGTTGCATCGTCGTCGTTGTCGTGGGTCGTGTTCGTGTAACTTGTTCATGCCTGGGTTTTTGCCAACTCTAGTTTTGGATGCTCCTGCCGTGTACCTCTGCTCCTTGTGTGAGTTCTGTCTGTGCCTTTTGTGTTTTTGCTGCTGTTTTCTTGGAAGTTGTCCATTAAATTTGAGTTTTTGAACTGCGAGCTGCCTGCTGTTGGGTCTTATTCCCACACCTCACCCTCCACACGTGACAGTGACTGTGTTCTAAATGAACTGCTACACCCTTGAGGTACGGGGGGTACACGGGCGACCACTGAAAGGTCCAAGGCGTCCGCACGACAAATAAGGGGAAAAAACACAGCTTTAAAGATATTCAAAACTTGTTTTTTCAGAGTAATAATGTCTTACCTGAGATACCAGCGATACAACTAATCAAAAACAAATCCTGTATCTCAAATTCTGACGTTTTATCAACAAAAAACATGTTCCTTTTTTTATATTATTTTCTATTAGCTTTAGCATCAACAGCCAATACATTTGTTAAGTGGTGACGTCATAGCTCTACTTCCGGGTCCGCAGATGTGAGAGAAACTACAAAAAACTCTTAATACCACAATCAATATTTCTGAAACTCAACAGAGAGTTACTGAACATACTTATTTATCAGGCCCATTAGCCAAAAATGCTGTACCTACTGCAAGTAAGGGATAATGTATATCCCGGTACTTATTTTCCCGATAATGACCGGCGTTCTATACATTATCCCGCTTATTATACGGCTATTTGCCAACTGAACACACACAAATAAACTTCATACACTTCTATGAAGGCAGAAAGGTTTATTTCATGATTTCCGCGGCAAATAGTTCCCAAAAGTGTGTTGATTCCAGGCAGTGTGGCTAGGCTAGTAGCAGCACGGCTAGCTACTTATTGCTAGCCTAGCTACTTAGTGGAAGGTGCAGTTCGAGAGGAGGAATGGTGGTGAATCTCTGGGTAAGTTGAAAGTCGGACTCCCGTTAACTTCACAAGTGATTCCCCCGACTTCTCTCGCAGGGACAGAGATAGTGTCCGCCTGTCCGCTACTACTACTGTGGAGTGATATGAAAGACCAAACTACAAGCACAAACTCCGTTGTCATTGGCAGCGGTCATTTTTTTCAGAGGTCTTCTATCAAAAAATAATGACCGGTAGAACGTTGGGAAATCACATTCAAATCAATGGAGCGTTCTACTTGCATTGTGAAGGGCCGTATAATAATAAGAAGTAATATTTACCAAAATCTCTACATCCGGGTTAGCCGAGAAAAATGCTAACGGCGCAGCAGCTACGCTAAACCCGGAAGTACCGACTTTAGTAAATATTACTTTTTTAGCAGTAGGTGCGGCATTTTTGGCTATTGAGTCTGAGAAATAAGTGGGTTCAGTTGAGTTTCAGAAATATTGATGGTTGTTTTTAAGAGTTTTTTATGGGGGTTTTTCTCGCATATTTTGCCCGTCTGCCAGGAAGCGGAAGTCGTGACGTCACACATAACAAACGTATCATGGCCACCATGGCAACGTGCATCATGTCCGATCTAGAGTTTTATTAAAGATCTTTGAGCCTTCAGACATTACCACACAATAAAAACAGTTATAGCAGCAACAGTAGTAGTAGAAATAGAAGACGCCAAAAGCAAAACGTGTCACTGAAGCATCAACAGAATATGACGAAGGGCGATGGGATCATGTTTCTTAAACACTGTCGGCTTATCCCGGGGCCCACTGCAAAGAGCTGTGTTGTAACACCCTTTGGCCAAGTCCTGCAGTACCTGATTATTGCTTTTCGATCAGGTCGCTCCCCTCATTGCGGGTGATCTGTCTCAAGGGTTACTCAAAGCTCACACCTGTGGCCGATCGTCTGAACAGGCCCAGGTTAGTGAGGCGGGATCCTCTGGCAAACAACATCCTGCTGGAGGCAAAGCTTTTGTCTCTCTTCTCTCTCTCTGGATTCTCGCCAGGATCGTTAAAAATAAAAGGGAGACAAAATAGTAGTAGTATTAGTAGCAGTGTCGGGCAAGTTACTTTAAAGCTGTAATAAAGTCTATATTAGTAGTTACAGCTTTAAAAATGTAAAATGTTAGTATTACATATTTCTGTTTCAAAAATGTAGCTGAGTTAAACTACTAAAATCGTAATAATGCCACTGAGAAGAAGTGCAGTCAAAGATTTCCTTTCCTTCGCCCCACTCTCTCGTGTTTTGTTTTGACAACATTAGCCACTCACAACTGCAGATCTTATACACCAGTGTCGAACTTGATTTGGTGCTGGATTTTATTTGGAGGAGTTTGGCATTTCTTCATTTGTACGTCAATACAAACTTTTAACTTGAGTTACTTAAAGGGACTAGATGCAAGCTGGTCATTTTCATACACACTACTGCCACCTCAGGTCTTACTTGTAACTGCAGTCTCTATATTAAAGGGATATTTCAGGATATTTGACATAGGGCCTCATTTCCTAGTTATCCAGAGTGTTGTTGATGTCTGGAGATATTTTTTTCTTAAATTCATGCAGTTCTTATATTTGAAGAGTCTAGTGGCGCTAGGCTAGGGCAAGGCTAAAGCATTTCTATGGTATCAGTTAGCCTGCATTAAAAACAGCCTGACCCACTCCACAGTGCACCTGAGGTAAATCACTTATAACACCAGACTAACCATATAAATGTCTGTGTTAATAGAATATTTTTTGAAATATAACTGACCTTGTATCACATGAATTACCGCATTTTGAGGGACTATTTTCTCACAGATCACTCCGCCGCTGCCTTAGCTTACAGCCACAAAGCTGATGCTGCTCAAATATAAGTTATTTTAAATGCAAAATGGTTAAAATGATTCTATTAACACAGACATTTATATGGTTAGTCTGGTGTTATAAGTGATTTACCTCAGGTGCACTGTGGAGTGGGTCAGACTGTTTTTAATGCAGGCTAACTGATACCATAGAAATGCTTTAGCCTTGCCCTAGCCTAGCGCAACTAGACTCTTCAAATATAAGAACTGCATGAATTTAAGAAAAAAATATCTCCAGACATCAACAACACTCTGGATAACTAGGAAATGAGGCCCAATGTCAAAAATCCTGAAATATCCCTTTAAGCTCGTGCATGACGGCACTTCGGACCTGAATGAACACCTTTCTGAGTGACAGTGCAGGATTTCAGAGGCAGTTGTGGTGAACAGGTCTGGACTCATTCTACTCATTAGGACATTACTGGAACATGTAGGGGGAGGAAAATACTTAATTTTAAAAAAGTTTTAAACTCCGTACAGTCGCTTTAAATTGTAACGACTTATATATTACCATATTTTGTTGTCGTAGTTGTTCCAGGCGTAATCCTGACAGTGTTTCTTGTGTTGTAGGTGGCAGTAGTGGACCTGAATCGCTCGTGTGGGGATCAGTGTAAGTCGGAGCTGGACTCTGAGTTTGGGGCCGATTGCTCCATTTTCCTTCAGTGCGACGTCACTGACGCCGACGCCCTCACAGGTCAGGAGGAGTCACTACAACTCACTCTAATGTTCTTCCATGTCCTAATTCTCCACCTGCAAAACGGGTATTTCAGTCCCTGTGAACCAGTTTGAAACACTCACTGGAACTGGAGCGTCAAAATGATCCGCTGAATGTATATGGACAAACAAATCCCTGCTGTTCATAAGCAAATTCCTCTTTTCATGCATCTGCAACAGTTGATTTCCTCTGAGTATTTTGTCCCTTCAGCTGCACATTTTCTTGACTTGATTCTGGCAGCGGTCCAGTCGGTTGAGTAATGCATCGGAACTTCCTGATGTAAATGAGAGTTTTATCGTCAGCATTGAGGCATTTTCCCAGAGATACAGTTTAGGGAGTGTTGATTAGACGAAACTCGAGGCTATGAGGAAACAAGCTGCTGACAAAACAATGCTCTGCTCGCTTTAATGGAGGCGTGTGCCATGCAACATAACAGGTTTACACTATTTGATTGTGTGAGTTTGTGTTTGTAATTCAGGACAAACTAGAAAGAGCTCAGTGACAGAGCCGCCGCAGCCAAAAGCTCTGCGTCATTTAGACAGAGTTACTTAAATTGTAATGACATTAGTCATTACAATTTAAGTAACTCGAGTTATTTAGTTTAGTTTAGTTTATTTGTTTATTTGAGCAGTTAGTCTGCTCAAAAGGAGTGGGCCGAAGCAAAAGGCTTATAACCACCCCCAAAATAAAAACAATAACATTTTCCTTTAACAATCAAAGCAAGGAACGTAGTGCAAGGTAACAAATCATAAACAAATCATAAACAAGGGAACATAGGGCAAGGTAACAACAAATAATAAAGAACAATAATAAAGAAACAACAACAAAAGAATGTACTACAACACTCAATATCTATATCCAGTCAATTACAAAACATCACACCAAATCGGCCATTTTAACACAGACCAAACTTACAAGGCACTATTTTAACTCATCCAATAATAAACAGAAACGAGTAGATACAAAACACAACAACAGCGCTTTCATTTCTTGTACAATGTCTAGTACAGAGCAACAAATGATGATCATTAATATATTTCTTACAAATTGTTACCAATGCCCAACATTAGTACATTACTAGAATCACTAGTGTAACATTACTGGAAGTCACTATTTTTATGTTATAAAGCCACGTTACTATACAGTAATTATACTTCGTGATCTTGCTACTTCCCAGTTGTCATTACCATCCTCAGTATAATATCAATTTGTGTACAATTTCATTTTTTAAGTTATTACCGGATTTTGTTTTTAGTAACATGTTATATTTCTTAGTTCCTAAAAAAAAATATATATTTTTGTAACTCATTACTTTTGTAATACGTTACCCTTAACACTGACCGTGACAGAGCTGCTGCTTATGAACTCATCCCTGTGAAGAATTGGGGTTTTAGAAACATATTGGAACGTTAGGAGAGACAAACCTAAAAATACACTCTCCTTCTTTCAATCTTCATGTGACACCAGGTGATAATTCTCTGACACTGAACCAAACTTAACGTGTTTTGTATTTACAATTTTATTTCCCCTTTTCAGCGGCCTTCCAAACGACAGTCGACCGGTTCGGACACTTAGACATCGTCATCAACAACGCAGGAATCAACGAGAAGAACTGGGAGAAGACCATCCAAGTCAATCTGGTGAGTCTCAAACTCGTCTCCACCGCAGCAGTATTAGTAAAAACAGTCCTTGTAGTAGCAGCTTGGACCCACATTGTAACGTGAGCGTGTCACAACATAGTGAATGGGTGCGGGCCGCCAAAACAGCGCTCTGTGAGAGACAGCGCTAAGGTATGTGCAGAGACACCAGGGGCCACTTCAGCGCTGCTCTTCAGGAGGTAGAAGAGCATAGAAGTAACAGACGGCGTAACTTTTCTATGAGTAACAGAGGGAGAACGCACACTCGAGCATAAATGCACAGACGTTTGTCACATTAGGCTTCGTCTGTAGTCTGAGGCCAGATGTGCAGGAAGCACCGTGGAAACAGGTCCAGCTAGGGGTGTCACAATTTCAATTTTTTGAGTCACGATTATTGTGAAAGAAAATATTGCGATTTTACGATTATTCACGATTATCGACAGAATTAAAGAATTGATATA
The DNA here is from genome assembly GCA_007210695.1 of Neogobius melanostomus. Taxonomy (NCBI): domain Eukaryota; kingdom Metazoa; phylum Chordata; class Actinopteri; order Gobiiformes; family Gobiidae; genus Neogobius; species Neogobius melanostomus. Next base: position 4,363,615 of record VHKM01000122.1, on the reverse strand, counting down.
TTTAGTTTTTGTCTTTAAAAAGTTTTTTAATACTTGTAAACTTGTAAACATTCACTGTTTCTAAAAATGAAAAATGCTTTAAGATTGTTTTGCATTCAAATAAATAGGCCTGCATTGAATAATACAAAACAATGTCAACTTTACTTCTTTATAATGAACATAATTATCATAATTGTTTTACTATATGTTATTAGACCACAGTCTAGGCTAGGTTTCCTGTTCTCAAAGTTATGCTGCTGCTTAAAGGGGGGGTATTATGTAAAATCGACTTTTTCAAGCTTTATATCATGTTATTATGTCATTCCCTCATTAAACACATGCCTGGAGTGTTGCCTTGGCTCATTCACATATTTTTGAGTAATCAGTAAAAACTTAGACGGCAGCCATTTTAGGTGTAGCTATGCCTCAGTCCTCCTAGGAACGCCCCCACCTCCTGGAGACGCCTCTGGACCTTTCGTCACCAGCCAAGCCACCAACCACTGCTCCTCAGCTCAGCAGAGCCCCCTCCCCGCACAGTAGTGTTGTTTAGATGCCACAGCAGTGTGCTGAAGGGGGCGTGTCGGAAAGCTTCTTAAAGAGACAGAGGCTTATTTCAAGACGTTCAGTACAGCCATTTTGAGAGAGCAATTTTATTCAAGGCAGTTATTTTAATTTACTGCATATACAGACCAACAGAAGGTTACGTCATCATTGTAGTATGCTATAGACTGGTGCTATGTGAATGAAAAAAGCATAATACCCCCTCTTTAATTATTTGTCAGATGTTTTGATGAACAGAGAATGAAACGTGTTTACAAAATGACTAAGACTCTTTGAACAGCTGATTTCCACATGTGCGCGGTTTCACTTTCCTTTCTGTTACGCTGAAGCAGAGCGGAGCGCGTTAGCTTTTTGTTTACATCCTGAGCCAGTTGTGGCTATTTCCCAACATTTGGACAACTTTTTTAGGAATTATGCAGTTCGTTACCTGGACCTGGACATTCACAGCGAAGGATTATCTCCAAGATATTTTGCTGCAACTTTCTGACAACAGGATTTGTATAACCAATCAATCAATCAATCAAGTTTTATTTCTAAAGCGCCTAACAACAACCAAAGTTGAATAAAAATACAATTTAAAAAGTAGTACAATTTCATTATAAACAGACCATTATCACATTCACAACAGTTGCCACAGAACTATGTGTCAAATGCCTTTTTAAACAGGTGAGTCTTTAGTTTTGTGTTGAACTGGGGCAGGTCTGAAACGGCACGCAACTCAAGCAGCAACGAGTTCCAGAGTTTTCGGACCTGCCACAGCAAAAGCCCGATCACCCCACTGTGTGTAACGTGACCTGGGCACCTCCAGCAGGTGGTGTTGGGCAGAACATCGGGCTCTGCTGGGCTGGTGAGGGGTCAGAGTCTCACATAAATACACAGGTGTGAGGCCGTGGATGGAACTGAAAACAAAAAGCAAAAGTTTGTACTGGATTCTGAAAAGGACCGGGAGCCAATGCAGGGAGTAAAGGACAGGCGTGATATGGTCATGTTTGCGAGAGTTGGTGAGGAGCCGGGCAGCAGCATTTTGCACAAGCTGTAATCTGTGAATGAAGGTTTGGCTGAGTCCAATATACAGTGCATTGCAGTAATCCAATCGTGAGCTGATGAATGCGTGAATAGTTTTTTCCAGGTCGGAGCGGCTGAGGAAAGGCTTCACTTTTGCCAGAAGGCGAAGCCGGAAAAAACTTGCCTTTACTACAGAGTTAATTTGCTTGTGAAAGTTCAGGTTTGCATCCAGATTAACACCTAGGTTTTTGATGACAGTGTGGGGGGACGAGAGACTGAAGACCAGGAACAGTTGAGCTGAGTGGATTTTGAGCGCCAAAAAGAATGAGTTCAGATTTGCCCTCATTTAAACACAGAAAGTTCTGTGAGAGCCAGAGCTTAAAGAGTACCTAAACGGGCGTGCCAAAGTCTTTCCCCACCCACAAACAAAAGTCAAAAAGTGCTGTGAAAGAGGTGGTCTCTGAAGTTTGGGGGTGACATGCGGGGGTGAGTGTGTGGGCCTTTGCATTGGCACAATCACAGCAGACTGATTACGTGGGAGGGACTTGGTTATAAACCACAGGTACAGGGGCAGGACAATGGGCAGCACCTGATGACGATGTGTGGAGCTGGTGCGGCTTATGACGTTCTGTGGAGGCCGTGGACACGTCTCCAGCCAATCAGGAAATTCTAATTTAGTAGCAGAGTTTACCCTGAAGGGGGCGCAACCCATTCGTTTTCAGGCCAAAGTTAGGATTTTACACATGTTTGCGCTATAATGTCAGAATAATGTCAGGGACCAGTGGACAACACTATGAGACACCCATTGAGACAGTTTATCAGTAAAAAAACTTGATTTGGTGTTTAGTTGCTATAATGTTCTCATCTCAGTGTGGGAACTGGAGACTAAACATCACGCTAAACTCTATCCATAATGAACACATGAGCCGTCGCTGTAGAGTCGTGAACTTTAGTGGGTTCATTCACCATGAGTGAAAACTGTCAAAAAAGACAGAAAAATAAACATTACTTAACATGAAGTGCCTGTAGGCTTTTTAACATGACAAAGCATAACTTAATGCAGCCTCGATTAGCATAACTGCGATTAGCATTAGCGCTTTTTAACATCGTTTTTAAACACAAATTATATAACATTTTCATGAAATAACGAGTGATATTTGCACATGAACAACAGATTTATGCTACACAACTACTTACAACATTGATATGTCAGTCCTGAGTAGAGGATGCGAACAGATTGCGCTGCTGCTTCTCAAAACTGATAGCTTCCTTGTCTGTCCTCATATTACCAAAACAGGAAGTGATGTAGCTGTGCAACTAGCTTTATCGTCAGAGCGGAAACAAACTAAATATTACAGGGCCTAACAAAAAAAAGATATTTAACACTTAACTAATATTTTATAAACATCACAGTTGCTCTTTAATGACACCTGTGGAAGGACTGAGGTGTGTCTGGGGAGTTTGGCGAAACCGGGAGGTATATTTGTAGATCATCTGGATACATGTGAAAGGACACGTTATGGCGAGAGATGATTGAACCCAGGGGCAACATACAGTAAAGTGAAAATAAAACCGGACCTAAAATGGAACCCTGTGGTACACCAGAGGACAGAGAGGCTGTAGAGGAGGAAAAGTCATTGATGACCACGGATGTTCCATCGACAACAACAACGCCTTGGTCATCTTCTGGATCCTAAAGAGGTCCCACTCTGCTGACTTCAATCGTTTTTGTGTGGATAAAACACTGGAGGAGAGCGTCCTTCTGCCTCGCTCAACTACCGCTGAGTTTACGCTGTTTATGTCGTGCAGCGGCTCGTGCGTCAGCATGAAGAATTTCCGTAGTAAACCGTGGCTTCTGAAATTCTTACGGAATAACCTACCGCGTCCTTTTATAATCGTGGTAATCGTAAAACCGGTTAATCTTGACATCCCTAGGTCCAACAAATGATCACATGGCAAAACACAAACATTACATTTGCTGCAGCAGCGGGAAAAAGAAATCAAAAACAAACGAGCAACAAAGAGTCCCTGCGACGGAGCTGAAGTGTGGAGCACATGCAGCAGGAAGCAGCAGTTCATGAAGCAAAAGAGAGTTAACCCTGGAAAAGACAACTAGAATCAGTAATAAAAGACACCGTCAGTTACAGTGAGGGTGGACTTCTTCCCTCAAAGCGCTCAGGGCCGAACTGAAGCTCATTTATACCCGCAGCTTTGGAAACATTTAGAAAGAGAGTTGTTTAAATGTAGTACAGAAAGGTAACATTCATATAAAACATTATGTAGTGTGCCAATCACTACAAAGAAAGACGACCAAACTGAGGCTTCTTCAGGTAGCATCTGATCATTGTAATTAGAGAGAAGGTAATTTATGTAAACGTAATGCATGTAGGTTTTTTTTTTTCTTCTTCTAGTTCTATTCGAGATCCTTTTTAGACCCGGTTTAGTCCTGGTTTGATCTTGATCTAGGCCTGGCGGTACTTGGAAGCTCAGATATGTAATATGTAACCAGACCCTCAGGTGCAGAGTGACGCTGAAGTTAATCCTTGGAAATCTCTTGGAAGCAAAACCGCACTGGGCTTAAACTGTTACTGAGGAGAGAGGGGCGGGTGAGGAGGGACTTTGCTTTGCTGATTTATCGCAGAGGGAATCTGTAGCACAAATACCTCTGCTGGACTGTACGTTTTCGCTCAAACAAACATGACTCAGTGAAATGTTGCATTAAGGCAGAACAGAGCTCACATTGTTACATCATAAAAACACTTTGAGACATGTTTGGACCTGGCACGGCTCGGCAAGTCAACAATGTAAACCTTTGTGGAAGTAAAGTTTTATAGTGCAACCACCACAACTACGGTTAAGGTGCAGCTGATCCCACAACAAAAGCTTTTCTATCTACAGTGTCTGCCTGTCTGTCTGTCTGTCTATCTGTCTGTCTGTCTGTGTATACAGTGCCTTGCGAAAGTACTAATACACCTTGAACCTTTGCACATTTTGTCATGTTTACAACCATAAACATAAAGATTTTATTTGGAATTTTTTACTGAAAGTTCACTCACAAGTAACAGACAACTGTGAAGTGAAAGCAAAATGATACATGATTCTGTTATTTTACAAAAAATAGAAAAGTGAAAAGTGGGGCGTGCATAAGTATTCATACAGCATGACTTAATACTTTGTGGAACCCCCTTTTGCTGCAATAACAGCAGCAAGTCTTCTGGGGAATGACTCTACAAGGTTTGCACATGTAGAGACTGACATTTTAGCCCATTCCTCTTTACAAAACAACTCGAGCTCTGTCAAATTAGAAGGAGAGCATTTGTGAACAGCAGTTTTCAGGTCTTTCCACAGATTTTCAATAGGATTTAGGTCAGGACTTTGACTGGGCCATTCTAACACATTAATATGTTTGTTTTTAAACCATTCCATTGTAGATTTAGCTTTGTGTTTTGTGTCATTGTCCTGCTGGAAGGTGAATCTCCGCCCCAGCCTCAATTCTCTTGCTGACTCCAGCAGGATTTCCTCCAAAATGTCTCTGTATTTGGCTCCATCCATCTTCCCAACTATTCTTACAATCTTCCCAGTCCCCGCTGAGGAAAAGCAGCCCCATAGCATGATGCTCCCCCCACCATATTTGACACTGGGGATGGTGCACTCAGGACGATGAACAGTGTTAGGTTTGTGCCATACATAACGTTTTGCATTTGGGCCAAAACGTTAATTTTTTGTCTCATCTGACCAAAGCACCTTCTTCCACATGGTAGCTGTGTCCTCCATATGACTTCTAGCAAACTTCAAACGGGATTTCTTATGGCCTCCTTTCAATAATGGCTTTCTTCTTGCCACTCGTCCATGAAGGCCAGATTTGTGTAGAGTACGACTTATAGTTGTCCCATGTACAGATTCCCCCAGCTCAGCGGCAGTACGTCACAGCTCCTCCAGAGTTATCTTGGGGCTCTTGGTTGCATTTCTGACCAGTGCTCTCCTTGTTCGGTCTGTTAGTTTAGGTCAGGGGTCCACAAACTTTTTTCTCTGGGGGCCACATTATCGTTCCTGACTGTGATGGGGGGCCGGGCCGGGCCGGGTTGGCTATAACATAGAATTACATGACCCAGACCGTGTGGGATGGCGCAGTGGCGTAACAAGAGCACCAAGGGGCCCCAAGCAAGAATGCATAAGTTTCTTTCAGGACATAAGGCTGAGGTTCTTTCGGTCATGATGAGTGTTACAACAAACTGGTTTCACTATTAGAAATATAATGTCCCTCCACTAGTCATTATAAGTTAACTCAGTAAAGCAGCAGCAGGAGGGGGATAAATAGCGTTAGAGAGCATTAGTGGGGAGACGGTGTATCTGCAGCACAAAAGTCATTAGGAGGACTGATCAGAGCACACGTCTGTTGCAAGGTTAGAAATAATGGGTCAGTTCATCAGGGCCCTTGACTGATGGGGGCCCCAAACAACTGCCTGCATTATCTAATGGCAAGTTACGGCCCTGGGTCAACAGCTCCAAGGTCGGGGACCCCTGTTCTAGATGACAAATATTTTAGAATAGGTATCGGAAAAAGTACTGCTCAGGTATTGGTATCGTAAACCAAGTATCGTCAAAGTACCAGGCCTAGTCTTGGCAGGAAACGGTTGGAAATGACAGATATATCCACTAATGTCAGTCAAAGAGTTAAGAAAGTGACTCTTTCATGGTCAAAGCTGCCAACATGCATCCTCTTTTACTTGTGCAATGGTCATGTCATGCTTGTTCTTTACTAACTTCTCTGAATTGTTGCTGGGATGGATTTTGGACTATACGGTGTATAGTCTTGTTTTTCATTATACTGTACATGTTCATTAATGTTGTCCAGGGACATTAGTTCAAAAATCTACATTCCCTCTTATGAATAAATAAAGATGACTCACTGAGGCTCATCTGCAAAAGCCAACGTTTTTAAACTCACGCAGGAAGTGGAGGTGGGGTTGACTCTTTACTTCTACTTTTACTTCCCCCGGCCTCATGTATTGTCCGCATATTGAGGAAACAGTTGGCGGCGTGTACTTCCTGCGTCGGCTCGATAACATCTGAAACTGTTCTGTGCGCCGAACATGCCCCTGAGACACGAGCGGCTAATTACTGTTTATGAAAATATTGCTGCAGCTCATGTCACTGTCTGTCAGCGAAGCACTTTTACCACGGTTTTAATCAGGCCTGCACAAGCAAACAACGCTCACATCCTGTTTATCTAGAGGAGGTTTTTTCTCACAGGGAGTCATTTCACACAAAGTAAGTATAGGTTTCTCTGACCACAAGCCGTTCAAAATCTTCTGTGTTTTGTGTTATTTCTTGCAGACGTCGGTGATAAAGGGGACGTACTTGGGGCTGGAGCACATGAGTAAAGAGTATGGAAAAGGGGGAGGCAGCATCATCAACGTATCGTCTATGGCAGGTAACGGTCGACGGCAGTGGGGGCCATTTTGAGACGATGTTTTTTTTTATATCTCTGACATTTAATTTAATGTATTTGTGATGGAAAACAGGATGGTCGAGTGAAATTAAGCACAATCTCAAAATACAGCATCCAAATTCACATCAGTAATTTCTCCAGTTTGGCTTTACCCAAATCTAAAAGCTTTACAAAAAAAACCATCAAAATAGAGATGAAAAAAGTACCGGCAAACAAAACAAAAAGCAACAAAGACACGACAAAAATGTGATGAAAAAGCAAGAAAGAAGCCACAAAAGAGCGACAAAAATGCAATAAATAAGTGAGAAGACAGAGATGATGAAATGCAACAAAAGAGAGACTAAAACGACAAAAATTTGACAAAATGTGGCAAAAATTTGATTAAAAATTGACACAAATTGACAAAAAGTGACAAAAAAAATTCAAAAAAAAAGTGACAAATAAAGTGACAACATTTTGACAAGAAAGTGACCAAAAATGACTAAAAAGTGACAAAAATGTGACAAAAAATGACAAAAAAAGTGACAAAAATTTGACAAAAATGTGGCAAAAATTTTATTAAAAATTGACACAAATTGACAAAAAGTGACACAAAAAAAATCCCCAAAAAAAGTGACAAATAAAGTGACATAAAAGTGACAACATTTTGACAAGAAAGTGACCAATAAATGACTAAAAAGTGACAAAAATGTGACAAAAAATGGACTACAAATGAACGAAAAAATGACACAAAATTGTCAAAAAAGCGACAAAGATGTGACAAAAATTTGACAAAAATGTGGCAAAAATTTGATTAAAAATTGACACAAAGTGACAAAAAAATAATAAAGTGACATAAAAGTGACAAAATTTTGACAAGAAAGTGACCAAAAAATGACTAAAAAGTGACAAAAAATTGACAAAAAAAGTGACAAAATTGACAAATAAAGTGACAAAAATTTGACAAAATGTGACAAAAAATTGACACAAATTGACAAAAAGTTAAAAAAAAAAGTAAAAAAAAAAGGGACAAATAAAGTGACAAAATTTTGACAAGAAAGTGACCAAAAAATGACTAAAAATTGACAAAAATGTGACAAAAAATGGACTACAAATTAACGAAAAAATGACACAAAATTGTCAAAAAGCGACAAAGATGTGACAAAAATTTGACTAAAAAGTGACAAAAATTTTACTTAAACATAACAAAAAAGGGACAAAAATTTGACAAGTTGTTCACACTGATGTGGACACTATGTTTGAACCACAGGACAACTTAATGTGTATATATTCATGTACGAGAACATTATACTATGAAATTTGAAATGTATTATTATATTTGTGTTTAGTGCTTACAAATGTGAATGTGACCTCTGTAAATGAGAGGTGTGGCCACATTATACAAGTGTGATGCTGTGTATGTGTGTGTGCATGAGGGTCAGTGTCAGCATGAGGGCTTGTTCTGATTGCTTATTTCATCACATGCTATTGTGTATACTGTACTGTATATATTTTTTGTTTTACCTGTACTTTGATTACATGTTACTGTATATTATCCATGTAACCAGGGACTGCAGATGGAAACTAGCTATTTAGCTACAATCTGGTGCAGAACATATCTGTCTTTGAGCTTAATGTCTCTGTGCACTGTCCCTTTATCCATCCATTCATTCCCCCTGGTCTACGACGTGGCATCAGTCAATGACTCGGTCAGGGTTATGATTATGGTTAGGAACGGCAAACTCGAACCCTAAACCGAAGATGGCAGATTAAAATGGGTCCTGAAATGCACAGGCAACAAGTGAAGTGAAGATTAGTCAGGATTAATCTGACTGTTTCGAAATCCGAGATGTTGAGCGCAAACCTAATAAAGTGAACTCTATCCTTAACCTTGACCCTCCTAAAATAAACCCCGTACATAATCAGCATGGGGAGCATTATTATAGGCCTCTGCTTTGCTTTGAGCCTAATGTTTGACCAAAGGGTGGTTTCTATTTGCCGTTCGTGCCTCGAGCTGCAACAAGCTTCATGACTCGAACCGTTACAGACACATTCTTATCTACAGCCCGACCATAAACACCTTAACTTAACCTTCAGCAGAGAGGAGAGTCAAACGCACAGACTGCCATTGTCAACTTCTACCACTACCTTTTCTCACGCTAAATGTTTATTTATTTTGTGAGCAAAGGACTCTGGCGTAGGATTGGGTGGTCAAGTCTTATTCCAAAACAAGTAAAAGTTGTGTAAAAGTGTACATTTGGGAACCCTCCTTCTCCTTATTCTTGACCCGGACGTGTGTCATCGTCAGCCGTGACAAGGAGCATGAATCAGCGCAGTTAGGAGGGAGTTACAGTAGGAAAGGTTAAAGGGATATGTCAGGATTTTTGACATAGGGCCTCATTTCCTAGTTATCCAGAGTGTTGTTGATGTCTGGAGATATTTTTTTCTTAAAGAGGGGGTATTATGCTTTTTTCAATCACATAGCACCAGTCTATAGCATACTACAATGATGACGTAACCTTCTGTTGGTCTGTATATGCAGTAAATTAAAATAACTGCCTTGAATAAAATTGCTCTCTCAAAATGGCTGTACTGAACGTCTTGAAATAGGCCTCTGTCTCTTTAAGAAGCTTTCCGACACGCCCCCTTCAGCACACTGCTGTGGCATCTAAACAACACTACTGTGTGGGGAGGGGCTCTGCTGAGCTGGGGAGCAGTGGTTGGTGGCTTGGCTGGTGATGAAAGGTCCAGAGGCGTCTCCAGGAGGTGGGGGCGTTCCTAGGAGGACTGAGGCATAGCTACACCTAAAATGGCTGCCATCTAAGTTTTTACTGATTACTCAAAAATATGTGAATGAGCCAAGGCAACACTCCAGGCATGTGTTTAATGAGGGAATGACATAATAACATGATATAAAGCTTGAAAAAGTCGATTTTACATAATACCCCCCCTTTAAATTCATGCGGTATATATTTGAAGAGTCTAGTGGCGCTAGGCTAGGGCAAGGCTAATGCATTTCTATGGTATCAGTTAGCCTGCATTAAAAACAGTCTGACCCACTCCACAGTGCACCTGAGGCAAATCACTTATAACACCAGACTACCCATATAAATGTCTGTGTTAATAAAATAATTTTAACAATTTTGCATTTAAAATAACTTATATTTGAGCAGCATCAGCTTCGTGGCTGTAAGCTAACGCAGCGGCGGAGTGATCTGCGAGAAAATAGTTCCTCAAAATGAGGTAATTCATGTGATACAAGGTCAGTTATATTAAAAAAATTATTCTATCGACACAGACATTTATATGGTTAGTCTGGTGTTATAAGTGATTTACCTCAGGTGCACTGTGGAGTGGGTCAGACTGTTTTTAATGCAGGCTAACTGATACCATAGAAATGCATTAGCCTTGCCCTAGCCTAGCGCCACTAGACTCTTCAAATATAAGAACTGCATGAATTTAAGAAAAAAATATCTCCAGACATCAACAACACTCTGGATAACTAGGAAATGAGGCCCTATGTCAAAATCCCGAAATATCCCTTTAATACCTCCTATAGCAGAGGAACCTCGGAACGTTCCTCACCAGCCCATAAGGAGCTAAGAACAGTCCCATAAGCCACTGCTGCCGCCCGAATGTTCCCAAAATTGGCCGATCTCCGCACTAGTATAGAAATGATTGACAGTGTTGCTTGCGTAACGTTTCATCCGATATGAGCAATGTCCTAAATACAGTATATGAAAGTATAAAGCAGGTCATGCAGCGTTAGAGCCACAGCAGCATCTGGAAGTTTTATTATAGGAAATCGATTAACTTATTTTTCTTCTTCTTCTTCATTTTACAAGAATGACAACTTAAAGTGCATATGACAGATTTTAATGCTCTTGAAAATATGACTTATTTAGATGGATTACTGTACATCAGTTGCAAGTTCATCAGTTGCATAGTTATCATTTTTTTCAGTGAAGCAGCAATTTTAATGAAGAAATGTTGGGCAGAAAAGAAAAGTAGAAGAAGGTAACATAGCAGTTTGACTCATTTCCCATTGACGTAACATGGTTGGCACGGCAACAGTTTAAAATTGTTTACCTTCTTCGATGTCACTTCCTGTCGGTCTCCAATAAGGAAGTGAAAACATAAACATCACAAAAAAGGTCAAACTAAAGAAAGTGCCTAATGTAGGTGGAAAAGCGCTATATAAGTTGAGACCATTTACCATTTTACCATTTACCATAATCTTTAGCAAAATCTTAAATATAATCGTGTTAACTGTGTTTTAGCAAAAATTGTGTCTGATGTGTCATATGCACTTTAAGGCAGAGTCCGCTGTGGAAGAATAGACTTAGCAGCTGTGTGCAGTAAACTGAAGGACAGGATTGGGTGAATATTTGACCAGAGCATTTTATTTCTGTGACTGAGCTGTAGTTTATTAATCGTCAGTCTGTGTAATTTCATATTGCAGTGGTTCATGTTTGAAACTTTCAGTCAGTGATAATTGAACAGTGCAGTTCATAAAGAGTTGTTTATTTAACATATTCTGACATTTGAGCAGGTGCTCAGATTATATTTGCCCTTTTCGTTAAATTCGTTGCAGGAGGATATGGAGGAGCGTATATTGTACAACGGAACTTCCCGGTTTTTCCCTCCGCTGGGTTAGGAAGGTTCAGATCGTCCTTCAAGGTCGACCTCATGAAGTCGCCTCAGAGATTAAGGAAAAGGAGAAAGAAGCTATAACACTGAAAATTATGCCTGAATTCTCCTCTGTACGGCAACACGACGGGCACAAAACTTCTTCCTCGTTGTTAGTCACTGACATATGACAGTGCAGCAGCACAGCGCCACCTACTGTTCATGACCAAATTAACTTTTTACTTTAGAGCCTTTTTAGAAGTGTAGTGGAGTAGACAGCATTATATTTACAGTATATTTCAAATGTAGTGTAGGAATAAAAGTAGTAAGTTCTCAACAAAAACACTACAGTAAAGTACAGATCCTCAAAGCCTGTACTCTCCTCAGTGTCAGCAGTTTTTTGGCTCGTGCAGCTCTGGGCGTTTGAGGACACTGGGCCTCTGATGGAAAACAGATGAGGAGTCGGATTCACGTTCTATATTTTTGCAATGTTGAAATCTGACATGAAGGGCAGGTGCCTGTAGATGAGTCTCAGGCGCTGAGACCGAGCTTTTTCACTGGCTGTAATTCAGCAAATTCATATCATTCCATGAAAAGAGAGTAGTGTATTTCAGTGGGTCTTAAAGTGCATATGGTATAATTATGATTTAGTTTGATGAATCTGTGCGGTTTTATTTCAGTGAGGTCATTTAATGAATTTAATATGGAAAAAGGTTTATTGTTTTGTCATGTTTAATTGATACGTGCAGTGATTAACGTGTTAACTCCCACTTTAACCAAGCAAATTTTCTCCAGTTTCGGTTTTACCCAAATCTAAAAGCTTCTGGCCTGGCAGAGCCTATAGGCCTGATTGAAAGCTAAAACTACAATTTTTGTCTGTTTTTGTCGCTTTTTGCAAAAAAAATCATGTTTTTGACGCTTTTTTGTGAATTTTTTGTTATGTTTATGTCAGTGTTTTTGTGAATTTTTTGTCGCTTTTTTGTCACTTTTTTGTCACTTTTTGGTCATGTTTTTGTCTTTTTTTGTGAATTTTTTGTCATGTTTTTGTGAATTTTGTGAATTTTTTGTTGTTTTTGTGTTTTTTTGTGAATTTTTTGTTGTTTTTGTCGCTTTTTGCAAAAAAAATCATGTTTTTGTCGCTTTTTTGTCACTTTTTTGTCATGTTTTTGTCTTTTTTGTGAATTTTTTGCTGTGTTTTTGTCGCTTTTTGTTTTTGTTGTTGTTTGTTTGTCCCGTTTTCATCCTTGTTTACATCTCGCTTTTGTGGCTATTTTGACGCTATTTTCAAGACTCTTTTAGATTTGGGAAACGCCGAATGGCAGAAAATGTGCTCAGTTAAGCTGGGGTTAAGAGGTTAAACAAACCTTAATATGGTTCCATATCTAATGATCTATTTTCCATGTTCTTTCCCAGCGTTCCTGCACTCGCCGCATCAGCCCGTTTACACGGCAACCAAACACGGAGTGATCGGCTTCTCCAGAGCGATGGCCGTGAGTCCAAGAGAACGAACCTCTCCCGCTCCAGATTGTCTCTGTTAACATTAATACCTCGTGTCCTCCATAGGATGCGTCCTCTTTAGGCGGATACGGCGTCCGCATTAACGTCCTGTGTCCGGCCTTCGTGGACACGCCCCTGCTGCTCTCGGTGGAGCATGAGGACAACATGGGGAAGTTCGTCAAGTTCAAAGACGACTTCAAGAAGAGCATGAACCACTTCGGAGTCTTAAAGTACGTGATGTTAAAGAGCGGGTTTGACGTCCCCCCACGTCCCCCCCCCCCCTACCCCCTGTTTCGCTGTAACTTTGCGGTAATGTCTGGCATGTGCTTCAGTGCTTGTGTTTTGGGAGAAGAATCGAGGCATGTTTAAATTAGAATGATCAGCAGGAAGAGAGAAAAACAAATGATTGTGATCTCATATGTTTTGCCTTTTTATATGAAGTAACCAGTGCCTTAAAAAAATAATAATCTAAAACTGACTACAGATGGAGCTGGTTCCACTGTTTGATGGTTTTAAAGCAGAACTAAGTAACTTGTTTACCTTAATAAATCCTTTCCGTAGTCCCTCTGGGGGTAATACAAGTGTTAATGGGATGATTGGGAGGTCTTATATCTCCCCCTGGTGTCTCTGGCCAGAAAACTACACTTGCAGCGTTACCTGCTCCGAGCCGGAGGCGCAATACACACTAATGGAATCACAAAGAAGAAGCTAACGGGCTAACGAGCAAAGCTAACTGCGGGCTAGCACCACTTTAGCAATATTTACAGCCGAGTTTCAGTGACAAAAATGATCTCCATTGTGTAATTGGATGAACAATATCCCTCTGTCCCTTTGTCTTTTCTGTCAGTGTAGTATTTACTCTCACGGACAATTAATGAGTAAAAAAAACGCAACATGCTACGACACCTGCAGTGGCGCTTATGGCCTCTAGGGGCATGAGTTACTTAGTACTGCTTTAAATGTAAAGGCTGCAAAGGCCAATATTTATTTATTTATTTATAAGTTTTGCACATAAAAGCAAACAATCCATTATAACATTAAGATATAATAATAAAAGTGCAGGAAGAGGCAGAAAACCCAAATGGGCTTATAATTACACCTCCACCTATCAATAGAAATAAAATTGAGTATACATTTTTTCTTAAATGAACAACAAAGATACGTTAGTTATGATAAAATACAACAGAAACTAAAACAATTCACAAATCACTTACATTCGATCAAAGAAACCTTTAATATATTTTTAAAGGACATTAGTGATGTGCCTTTTGCAAGATGGGAAAATTTACTCCACAACTTACAGCCTCTGTATCTCAAACGAAACTGTGCTCTTGATGTAACTGCTTTTGGGAAATGGAAATCTTTACTTCGACGTGTGTTGTAATGATAGACCTCAGTGTTGGCTTTAAAGTAAGACCTCTGGTGAGACGGTTTGATTAAACTGAATTCTGTACATAAATATACAAATTTGATAAACATCTAAAATATAAATATTAAGAATATTAAGTTTGACAAATACATTTGCAGATGGTGTTCGCTGCGTAGAATATGTTGCAATCCTAACAAAACACTTTTGCAGAAGTACAAGTTTCTTTAGGGTAGATGTAAAAGTGCTCCCCCACACTACATTACAGTATGACCAATATGGGTAGATTAGACTATAATATAGAGTGAGCAAACACTTAGAGTTAACCTGATGACTTACTTTTCTTATGATACCCAGGGATTTGTTCACTTTTTTAGTTACCCAGTCAACATGCGCTTTCCAACTCAAATTCTCATCTATAATGACACCCAAACATTTGGTGGATGAGACTTTATTTAATTCAGCAGAAGCAATTGAAAGTTTGGACCTACTGGTATCGATAGGGATTGATTTTTTTACCACAAAAGATAATATAATTAGATTTTTTGATATTCAGAGATAATTTGTTCAATTTAAACCATTTGTCATAAGCAGATAATCCAATGTTGGCTTTTATGAGTGTATTGAAATCTGAATGAGATATAACTAGAGCGGTATCATCTGCAAACATTATACTGACAATTCTTCTGACAAGGAAAAATATCGTGGAGGAAAACCTGCCTGTTCCTGATCTAGATGTTTTATGTTTAATGTATTTTTGTTCTGAATGTTTTTAGGCCGTCGCTGATCGCTGATGGAATGATGATGCTGATCACAGACGACACAATCCACGGAGCCGTAATGAAGATCACCTGCTCCAAAGGAATCCACTTCCACACCTACGAACCCATGTCCACCTAGACTCGGACTGGACCAGGACTGAACCAGGGCTAAACTAGAGCTAAACCACTACACTATCAAGCAAGGCTGTGTCCGAATGTCCACCCTGCACTATAAAGTAGACCCAACCTGAGGGCGGCCCGGACCCTGGTGTCAAAGAGCTGCTCTTCGTGCTTCAGAAACCTGACCCATAACATAACTAAGCACATGTTCCATCATTCCTTCAACACAAGCTGCTACTGCGAACGTTAATGTGTGTTTTAAGACTCGGTGAATCATAAATGAGGCCTCATTGTTTTAATAAGCCTGAATATTTGCCAAGTAAAGAACAAAAGATCACCTTGTGGAGCTGCTCCCCCAATAAGGACCCAAGTTAAACAGCTGCTCTCACTGTTCACTTTCAAAAACACACCCCGTCTATTGGCAGTGAACTGATGTAAAAAAGTATCGTTGCTCACTACTTTTTAAGATGCCATTGCCACTGCCTCTTCTCTCTCTGGACATTCGGACACCGCTGCTTTATGGCGTGAACACTGTATAGTGCATTAAGGGAATAGTGTGGACATTTGGACACAGCCTTCATTACAGTGGAGAGCACTGGGACGACACTGCCCCCTTCAGGCCGGCGTTGGACACAAAACTGACTTCATAACTATGGGTCACATTGAGATTTTTGAATGATCAGAGGTGGGTAAAGCAGACGACGGTGACTTCAGGTTGTATGAGTTCAGATATAAAAAGTACAATGGTCTGAAGGAGGTCCGTGAGTTGATAAATTAAAATCCCAGCGTCAGGAAAACAGTTTATACTTGCACAAACTGAGCGCAGCTGTTCGATGCCGGGATCAGGATGGATGAAGCTCATTCTAAATGTTTAAATAGAGACGTGTAAATGTTATGGTTTGGGGGTTTGTGGGTAACTTAATTTATCTGTACTTGATCAATTTTAGAAGAAATTTTTGAATAAAAAAAAAAAAACTTCTTAATCGTGTGAGTTGACTTTGTTTCACTTCATATTAGGGGTGGGAACGATAACGGTGATCTCACGATACGCCGATAATCGATATATTGCACAAAAATAACCTACGATACATCACGATAAAAAAAAAAAAATTCTACTTTTAACCTTTATTTTAACATATTCATCATTTACATTTCTTTTCATGTGCTTTCTAACACTTTTATAAATGATCCCTGATTTACACACTGAAAATGGGTCTATAGATCTGTCAGTGACTTCATTTACATTTAAATAAACAAGAAACCACAGTCCTATTTAAAAAGTAATAAATCAACCCCAAATTGATCTTATTTATAAATATAAAAACTATCATTAAAGGGGGGGTATTATGTAAAATCGACTTTTTCAAGCTTTATATCATGTTATTATGTCATTCCCTCATTAAACACATGCCTGGAGTGTTGCCTTGGCTCATTCACATATTTTTGAGTAATCAGTAAAAACTTAGACGGCAGCCATTTTAGGTGTAGCTATGCCTCAGTCCTCCTAGGAACGCCCCCACCTCCTGGAGACGCCTCTGGACCTTTTGTCACCAGCCAAGCACCAACCACTGCTCCTCAGCTCAGCAGAGCCCCCTCCCCGCACAGTAGTGTTGTTTAGATGCCACAGCAGTGTGCGAAGGGGGCGTGTCGGAAAGCTTCTTAAAGAGACAGAGGCCTATTTCAAGACGTTCAGTACAGCCATTTTGAAAGAGCAATTTTATTCAAGGCAGTTATTTTAATTGACTGCATATACAGACCAACAGAAGGTTACGTCATCATTGTAGTATGCTATAGACTGGTGCTATGTGATTGAAAAAAGCATAATACCCCCTCTTTAAGTGGATTTTTTTTTACTGCAGGGAGTCCATAAGCAGCGTTTTAAGAGCAAAACAAAATAGCAAACAGCTAGCTTACAAGCTAAAGACATTTGAGACGTACAAACTGCTTCTTCTGAAACACTGAAGAGGCACCAGGAGCTCCCCAGACCTGCAGCACAGTGGAGGCAAACGAGGAGAAGATGATGGAAGAGGGAGGTGGAGCTGACCAGTGCAGGACACCACGCTCTGAAACAGGGACAAACCCAAGAGGCGCTGCCTTACTTGAGCTTAGACGAGTTGATGCGTACCTGTCTGGTCTTTGTGCCCGTGGAAGAGCTTGGTCGCTTCTAACTTCACCCTGTTTGGAGCCATAGGAATAGACTGGGAGAGGCCAAATGCTAACATCATCTTTGGACAGGTACGCATCAACTTGTCTAAGCTCAGGTAAGAACATATCTCAGTTTGGAAAAACAGTGGCCAGTTACTTTAAATTTAGTCAGCTAACTAAAACTACACTAAAACTGAAGCGCAGCCCCAGATCGGAGCAGTTAATGAAATCCAGACGTGTGATCTCTACTTCACCCCCTGCACCTTCTCTCCTCTCAGCTGGCTCTCTTCCTGTTTGGTTTGGTTCTCTCATAGACTCAGCTCTCGCATCACAATCTGCCCAAATATTACTCTTCTACAGTGAGTCCAGTTTAAACATAGAAACAGCAGGATCTCACACACAGAGAGAGAAAGAGAGAGGGTCAGACCATGTCACTGTGAGACTGAAGCCAAGGCAAACACATCGACTCTTATGTGAGGACTTGTGCATAAAAGGTATTCATGAAGCATTACTAAAATACCCAAAGTTGTTTTGAGTTAAAGGCTTTGTGCTTGGACTGCCGTACTCCCTGTGTGCTCGTAACCATTTCCTGACCCTAGTTTCTTATAGGAATTTATGGCCACCTGATTTAATTTATTGTTCTGGTTTACACACATTTTCAGGAAGCAACACTGTAATGTAATGTACACAACAACTAGAGCCACAATAGATACATGCAGGGCCGGCCCTAGGCATAGGCGACCCAGGCGGCCGCCTAGGGCCCCATCTGCTGGAGGGGGCGTTAAATTGTGCCTGGATTTTTGATCCCCATACTCCCGCCATCTACATCGGACGACATAACTTTGGACCAGAAAGTGATAGAGGCTTGCGGTCTTTTGTGTTGGAAACTAGAGATTTCAAGCTTTCAAACGAGCCTTTGGTCCTTCTACGCCCCCGAGGAGCCTTGTAACGTTGCAATGAAAATTCGGAAATTTACGTAGGAAGTGGAGGTTCCTCCTCCAAAAGAACTGTTGTGCGTTTTATGATGCACATGCCCTGATTTTTATTATTTTTTTGCTGAATAGATCATTATAATATAATATAACAATGATAATCATAATAAAATAAAAACAAGCCTTAAAGTGCATATAAGTCATATTTGAAAATATGACTTATTTAGATGGGTTACATCAGTTTCAAGTTCATCAGTTGCATAGTATCATTTTTGCATCTTTTTTTTCAGTGAAGCAGCAATTCTAATGAAGAAATGTTGGGCAGAAAAGTTATTTTTATTTGAATTTTTAAGCTGCTGACAGGAAGTGACATAAAAGAAGGTAACATTCCATAGCAGTTTGACTCCCATTGACTTAACATGGTTGCACGGCAACAGTTTAAAATTATTTACCTTCTTCGATGGAAGTGAAAACATAAACATCACAAAAATGGTCAATCTAAAGAAAACTGGGATAAACTTTAGCAAAATCTTAAATATAAATCGTGTTAACTGTGTTTTAGCAAAGATTGTGTCATAATGTGTCATATGCACTTTAAGCATATCCAAAAAGTGTCCAAGAGGATTGGAAAACAAAAGATAAACAACTATAACATGCTATTTAGATCAAGAAATACGCAGAAATATAAATTAAAGAAGAAAAAAAAATCTTCCTAGGGCGCCAAATTGGCTAGGGCCGGCCCTGGATACATTTGCTTTTGTAGAGCAACCCAAACTGAATGCTGGTCAAGTTTTCATCACTTGCTTTTTTGACACGTTTTGGTCACAGGTCTTAGGTCTTAGCTTTCAAATGAGGCGTTAACATTGGCCTATAGTCTGTAAACTCCAGTTGAGAAGCTTTTAGATTTGGGTAAAGCTGAACTGGAGAACATGTGCTTGGTGAAGGCAGGGGTTAAGAGGTTAATGCTGTTTAAATGCCCAAATACAAACAGAGAAATGTTGGAATATGTCGATATTCAGGGGCAAACAAGAAACAGCGAGAACATTTTGAGCAAAGAACTGTGTATGATTTCAGTTTTGACAAACGCATGCAGTAAAAAGAGTCGCACAATGTCATTTTAGGCTTTACTTTTGGGAAACCGGTGCTTTTTAACGCAAATGCTGATACACAAAAATCACGTATCGGGCCTTTTACTTTAGCCGTCAGCTGCAAAACAACATCCAGTATAAACACAGAAGTCACTCAAAATGGCTTCCAGAATCCTCTTGAGCGCCAGATTGTACACGCTCAAGGCCTCCTCCCCTGCTGTAAGCGATTATCCCGCAGCTGCGTGTCGTCCTCCACAATGGGACTGTCCCCCGTGTGGCCTCCTGCTCCTCACAGCTGCTGTTAGCCCTGACCCTGCGCTCCGAAAACGTCACAATAGTTCATAAATCACTTTAACACGCTGGAGGCGGTTCAATCTGATTAACGCCGCCATTGTGAGGGAATGGGAGCGGAAATGTCCACTTTTAAAGGGCATTGTTGGCTTCAGACGTTACATCAGGAATGGCTTTGACCTTTCGCCTCATAGTTTTAGTTCACACGTAATACACTGGTAAATACTTTATATATCAAGACATTTAAACCATTTATTAAGTAAGGGAAAATATATAGAACGCCGGTCATTATCGGGACAATAAGTACCGACAGGGCGAACTGGTCTTGTTTAGCCCTGAAGGTACTTATTTTATATTTGCCAACTGAACACACACAAATAAACTTCATACACTTTTATGAAGGCAAAAGGTTTATTTAATGATTTCCGCGGCAAATAGTTCCCAAAGTTTGCGCGCTGCTTGGCAACGTTTGTTGATTCCAGGCAGTGTGGCGAGGCTAGTAGCAGCAAGGCTAGCTACTTATTGCTAGCCTAGCTACTTAGTTGAAGGTGCAGTTAGAGAGGAGGAATGGTGGTGAATCTCTGGGTAAGTTGAAAGTCGGACTCCCGTTAACTTCACCGTGATTCCCCCAACTTCTCTCACAGGGACGTGGACAGAGATAGTGTTTCTACTACTACTGTGGAGTGATATGAAAGACCTGCATTACAAGCACAAAGTCCGTTGCCATTGGCAGCGGTCATTATTTTTTTCAGAGGTCTCTATCAAAAATAATGACCGGTAGAACTTTGGAAAATCACATTCAAGTCAATGGAGCGTTCTACTTGCATTGTGAAGGGCCGTATAATAACCATTGTTAACATGAATAGGCATCTAAACAGATCGTACAGTGAGAATATGCACCATCCGTTAGTATGTTTTAAAGGGGGGTATTATGTAAAATCGACTTTTTCAAGCTTTATATCATGTTATTATGTCATTCCCTCATTAAACACATGCCTGGAGTGTTGCCTTGGCTCATTCACATATTTTTGAGTAATCAGTAAAAACTTAGACGGCAGCCATTTTAGGTGTAGCTATGCCTCAGTCCTCCTAGGAACGCCCCCACCTCCTGGAGACGCCTCTGGACCTTTTGTCACCAGCCAAGCCACCAACCACTGCTCCTCAGCTCAGCAGAGCCCCTCCCCGCACAGTAGTGTTGTTTAGATGCCACAGCAGTGTGCTGAAGGGGGCGTGTCGGAAAGCTTCTTAAAGAGACAGAGGCCTATTTCAAGACGTTCAGTACAGCCATTTTGAGAGAGCAATTTTATTCAAGGCAGTTATTCTAATTTACTGCATATACAGACCAACAGAAGGTTACGTCATCATTGTAGTATGCTATAGACTGGCGCTATGTGATTGAAAAAAGCATAATACCCCCCTTTAAAGGAACAGGCCACCGTTTTTCCATACTGAGATATGTTCTTACCTGAGCTTAGACGAATTGATGCGTAGCTGTCTGGTCTTTACGCGTGCGCTCAGTCACGCACAATGACCAAAGATGTTGTTCCTATTTAGCCTCTCCTCTATGGGGTCAAACGGGAGTGAAGTTAGAAGCGACCAAGCTCTTCCACGTTTCCCCTATTTAAATATGGTTACGTGAGTACTTACACGATCCAAGCAGTCAGTGAAGATATTACTGCGTGAACGTCAAAGTGCTATTACGCCTTACAATATAAGTAGTTCCCCTTTTTATCCGCTTGAAAAATCGACATGTTTAATTTTGTGTAACTATACTTGGATCATGTAACTAGTGAAATTAGTGACACAATAACTCAAGAAACAGTTTTTTTAAAAGTACTTGGAGAAAATGTTACTTGTATACTGTGAGTAATGTCTGGCTTAGGTTTCAGTAATGACATACATTAACATAAACACCTAACACTAATCTATTTTGTTTGTGTGCCGGTGTTTTTTATATTTTATGTCATTTTATGTTGAATGTTTTTTCCCCTGTGTTTTTAGCTATAGAAATCAACTTTGATTGATTGATTGGTTGATAAATTGTGAGATACAAAACATAAAATAATTTGGAAAAAATCCTAACATTGCCATACATATACCATATAGGATAGAATAGAATATGGTACACAAAACCAGAGACGGGTAGTAGTCAGTTACATTTACTCAAGTCACTTATTGAAGAAACTGTAGTTTTATCATACGCTACTTTTTACTTCTACTTGAGAAAATGACAATATCTGTACTCCTACTTCAGTAAAAATAATTATTACTTTTTCCACTGTGAGTAAATATTCATATACATGAAGAGAGGCAGCATCGTGGTCCTGCCTCTAATAGTAGATGCACAAATGGACCTTGACTAGACTAATACACGTTAGTTCCAACAAAGCGAGTATGTATACAGTATGTGTTTGATTATGTAGCTGCGTATGACACTGAAAGTATTTTATATGCACTCTTTGCTCATGATT
Organism: Neogobius melanostomus; assembly: GCA_007210695.1. Classification (NCBI taxonomy): domain Eukaryota; kingdom Metazoa; phylum Chordata; class Actinopteri; order Gobiiformes; family Gobiidae; genus Neogobius; species Neogobius melanostomus. The sequence goes on along the minus strand of VHKM01000122.1, from coordinate 4,341,339 downwards.
TAAATGTATAATTATTGTTGATTTTATTGATTTTAACTGAACAAAGTAAAATGTGAGTAAACTCTGCTGCACTGTTAGGAGTTACATCTTAGAGCAGTGGTTCTCAAACACCTCCAGGGACAGCCAGGTATTCCAGGTCCTGTGAAAGACAAACATGACTGACATTGTGGATAAATGTTCCCCCATTAAAACACACCAGACGCTCAAAGCAAAGCTGAAACATAAAGGCCAGTAATCTGTGAGTAGCGTCTGAATCTTAAGAATAAAGGGAACCAGATTCTTATTAGACTTTCTCCTGCTCTTAGTTTATGTCATTTACGTCACGACTAAAACATGAATCATAACTCTGCACTCACAGCAACTTGCCCAACACATCCCCTTAGACCTACTGCCTTGAGGTTGAGAAAAGGACGATCCAGTGTTTGTGGCATGTGGTTGGTATGACACTAAACGAGTCCAGGGAAATGCTCAGAAATGTTCACAAAAGACAAGTGAGTCTGGGTTTCGCACAATTAATAGACCCGTGTGTGTTTATGAGCACAACAAATGTATGGTTGGTGTAGATCGATCTGACCAGAGGATGAAAGTGTAGGTCCATGACAAAATATTATCCTGTAAAACGTTAAAAACAATGTAATATAGACAAAAAAAGACTGTACTCTACAAGTAACAAGGTTATTTTGGTTATTGAATTTCATCAAAATGTATCTGATTATTAAAATCATAATCAGCTTTAACACCATAGAAATAAAAAGGAGAAGCGTCATTCAATCCTTACGCATGCGGACAGTTAGCAAAGAAGCTACTCAGGTATACTTTTCAGATTCTATTAGCCTCCTCAATGTATTTTCCTTATAGCCGTTAGCATTAGCCACCAAACATCTCAAATTATAAACGATTCAGAGGTTTTCAGCTGGTGTCAACCCATCGACCACATTTAGGGGAGGCCAAAGCCTCGTTAGAAATCGTTAATAAATGTACAGACCTTCGGATAATTTATTTTAGACACAAATTAGCGTCTAAAAGTGTCCTCCGAGTTACGTGCTAAATGCTAAAGCACGTTCAAGTTTCGGCTTTTCATGGGTCTGATTCACAAATACGCATCTAATGGACATTAAACATCATCTTATGACATGTACATGATAAAGAAACCACAGAAAAGTATATAAATACTGTGAAATATGTCACACTTCACCGTATTGTAGGCTGCCTTCACATTTCATAGTTACTATGGGGTTTGAAGCAGGAGCTTTACGGCTCACGGAGCAAACGTTCCTGTGTAGTTTGGGGCTGTTTTAATCCAAGGACAGTCACTACGAAACCGCAGAGAATTACCTTTCTCAGGTATGAATTATAATTTAAAGTTTATATTGTTATTTTGGTCACTTTATTTGGTTGTTACAATCAGTCACTGGTATGTTACTGATCATCAAAATTAGCCCATTAGGAAATAGGAATAATTATTAACAGAAAACATTGGTTAACCTCTTACCCACAGAGGCTTTTCAGGCCTTTTCCCCGAAAAAGCTATAATCTACATTTACTAAGGTTTTATATAGCATTTAGCCAGATATATGGCAAATCTTGGTACCAAATTACTTGGTGGACCTTGGGATTGCTGTGGAAGTGAAATAAAGATAATAAATTGTATTGGTTGACAATAAAATGAGGTTGAAACTGATAATTCTAACTTCCGCCTAACAACAAACAAATATTTCCCCCCCAAAAAGCTTTTTCCAGGTCTATAGTGTAGCATTTTTGAACATAAAATGATAGTACCCCATATTTTGGACCACTACAGCAAAAAATGTGACAAATAAACAAACCATTGCAGATCTCTGGCTGGAATTTGAAAAAAGTCCAGGCGGAATCCAACTGTGGCACAATTTTGGCACAATTTTGGAACTGTGGAATATTGTACTGCAAATGAAAAATTGAGTTGTATGGACATATTGGGTCATAAAACTGAATTCTCTGACTGAAAATAAACACAAATTTTTCATTCATTATATCACACAATTTATTAGAAAACAATAGTAAAATATGGGAAATTTCCTTCTTTTTTTTTAATTTAAAAAAAAAAAAATTTTTTTGGAACATATCCAAAAAATGCGAAACTATATATATATATATATATATATATATATTTTAACTTTTTTTTACAGTACCATGTACAAAAAGGGTCAAATTTTGCATTGTTGCATAAAGAAGAGAAAAAAATGAAAAAATAAATGACCTCATGGGAGGTAACTGAACACGTTCAGTGTCTTCCTCACTGCTGTCCTCCTGCTCCCTACAACAAAAATATATGCATAAAAAACTCTCAAAACTCTCAGTATGTCTCAATACAAAAATCGAATCATTGTTTTTGTTAGACAACAATGCAAAACAGTAACCTACCTTTGCTTCCCAGTTGACGGGGACAGCCCAGATGGACCGGGTTGTGGAGATAGTGCCTCTTCATGCAACTCTCTAACACTGTTGAACAAAAAACATACAGTTCAGATGTGTAGACAATACAACATTTATACATATATATGACAGTAAATAAATCATGACTGATGCTAACCACTACAGTAATTACAATAACAGGAGCCCCTTCTTCGAACCCTATAATGCAATAATAATGATGTAATAAAAATATTTGATATTTTTAGAATTACTTTTTTTTTGAATAAAGATATCTGTCTGTCTATCTATCTATAATAATAATGTTAATAATATTTTATTACTTTTATTACTTTTTATTACTATGTAATAATAAAAAGAAGGGAAACAATTATATATATATATATATATATATATATATATATATATATATATAGTATATATGTATTTTATATTTACCTCTCGTGATCAGAATCGCCATCATGCGCTGGGGCACCATCCGTGTCGCTATCCGATGCAAACTCGCTGTCTGTAGAGTCATCGAGATAAACTTTGGCACCCGGTTCCCTAGAGAGAAGCTCTAAGCCCTCTCGCGTGTATAACGCTGTTTTGTCGTCTTTTACTTTTGTCAAAAGTAACAAAATGCCGAGAAATGCTCTCTCCCCCAGCTATACGCACGTGCACGCCTCCGCGGTACTTTGGCCAATCAGGGCATGTCATACCATTTTGGAAAGGAGATATCCTCGGCTAGGCAAAACCATTGAACACTTTTTGACGGACAGCACCTGTGGCCAATCACAGGAGGACATACACAGAGGTACGTGACATGACGCACGGGTGCAGCCTATCACAAACAGCCTCTTACAGAAGGAGGAAGTAACAGGTTGTTACCAGATCGGTGTCAAAGGCTCCGTAAGAGGCTGGATACAAGAAATAATGGACGTTTATTCCTACGGAAATGACTTGTGATGAGAAAACAGCAAAAGTAAGTCAGATTTTACTTATACGCTGATGTTTTACTGCTTTGTTTTCTGGCATTCGTCTACGGCTTGGTCGGCGAGTTTTAGAGCTAGAGAAATGAGCCTTATAGCGTTTTGTTCAGCTCGGAGAGCGCTTTCTAATGGTGTTCCGGTTCTCGCCGTGACCCTGTCACGATGTGATGTTTACATTTTGCGCGAGCTCGGCACATGGATATTTCATAAAATATCGTAGCTAGCTGTGCGCCACCATGGCCAATTACCTGTTGTAGACCTGCTGTCTCCCCCTGAAGTCGACAGGAACAGGAAAGGATTGCTGCGAAAATAGTGTGTGATGTTCATGATAACTGTACTGACATTGAGATAAAAGGTAATAAAGGTTTCAGTCTTACCATATGAGTGCGTTGGCGTCTTTTACACTACACGCAATGAATAATAATTAAAAGAATATTCACTCTCTCAACCAGTCTCGAACTCACTCCACGTGTTTTAAAAAGGCGTGCTTCAGGACACCTGCGCTAACCCCTACACTACAGCACCACACCAAGTGTTGTCAGCGATGTCAGGCGCACATATATGCATTAGCAGGATGAGGAAAGGACGCAGCCTCGTTGTACAATTAATATCATCCCACGTCAATTGGTGACTGTCACATTTTGACATGGCGATGGAATGGCATGGCTTGCTGTGATGGGTACAGAATATCTGATAAATACAAGCATTGAGACAACACTTGGCGTGGTGCTGTAGTGTAGGGGTTAGCGCAGGTGTCCTGAAGCATACCTTTTTCAAACACGTGGAGTGAGTTCGAGACTGGTTGAGAGAGTGATTATTCTTTTAATTATTATTCATTGCGTGTAGTGTAAAAGACGCCAACGCACTCATATGGTAAGACTGAAGCCTTTATTACCTTTTATCTCAATGTCAGTACAGTTATGAACATCATACACAATTTTCGTAGCAATCCTTTCCTGTTCCTGTCGACTTCAGGGAGAGACAGCAGGTCCACAACAGCTAATTGGCCATGGTGGCGCACAGCTAGCTACGATATTTTATGAAATATCCATGTGCCGAGCTCGCGCAAAATGTAAACATCACATCGTGACAGGGTCACGGCGAGAACCGGAACACAGGGCTAGTGATTGTTTTGAGGGCGCTTGTGATGCAAAAGCAAACATTTGATTCGACATGTGTTTTATGACGATTTGTCAGATTGTGGTTTGTTGTTTGAACCCGAGTCTGTTGAACTGAAATTGGAGTGGATAATGTTGTAGCCGAGAGTTATCCGAACACGAGGATGTGAAACATGTGATTGTCAGTTGTTTTATCCGTCAGCTACGGTCCGGAGAAGCTGAAGCAAGGGGGCGGCTCCCAACGGGGGTCCGATAGGGCTCATGAGGTTAAGTTACCGCAAGTCATGTGGATGTCAAGGCTGCCATCTACTGTTATGCGCTGTTCGATAAAAACTTCATAAAATATATACCGGTATACAGTATATAATTTTTAAATGTGGCAAGAATATTGCAAAAAATATCAAACTGTGATTAGTAGTAATCCTTAAGCCTTATAATCACACTTCCATTTGTTGTTATGACGGGTTTTAGCAGAAAAATTCCAACAGTCATTATGCCAGTTCCATTACATAATAACATATGCGGGACCAAGATGGCGGCGTGGCGTCCGTATTGCTACAATGGAACGAAGCCACTAAGGACATTTCTCCTTTTTATTTCTATGTTTAACACCCCTTTTATTTGGAGTGTATTTTATCTGGCAGAGGTGGTTTCCATGGCTACGCACTTTGCTCCTCCCCTTTGACTGCTGTGATGATTTAATAACGGTACGTAACTGGTTTGGCTCTGTGATTTTATGATCATTTTGGTAATTTTACTCAACTTTATATCAGTTTAATGTGTTTTATCTGTAACATAACACTGTTAAATCTATGTTTTAAGTGATTATTTGAATTTTGGGGGATTTATATTAACATTTGGTCAAGTTTAGATGTTGTCAATCTTTGTCAGTTAGCTCGTCAGGGGAGTAACTGCCACAGCTCCATAGATACAATGTACAGTTCATACTTTGTAATAATACTCTTGTATCTGGTGTGGTGCGTCTTTTTTATATTGCAGTGACAATCTGTGATCATGGCAGACAAGACGGCTGTGTTTTCCTTGACATTGTTCCTCAGTTATCTTTGTTTCTGCGCCACAGAAGGTAAGTCTTTTTGTTTTTGTTTTTACTTATAGACCCTTTAACTGCTGACATCATCAGTGACATCAGCTGGAGGCAGGAAGTGATCAAGAGAAATAAGATTAAATTAAAACTAGCGATTTTAAGTGTAAAACTACAACTGAAACATGTGGTCCTGTTGTGGCTTAAGGAGCAAGAACAAGAGGAATGATATTTGAGACGATAAAATAAGGTTTATCTGATATTTCCAAAAACAGTTAGACATTTGTTTATCGTTACTATGACAACAGCTACAATGGAAATAGATGGGAATCTAGTTTCCTGCCTCCAACTAAGCCCGGAATGTTTACAAACAATTAAAGGTCTATACTAAAATTCAGAACCAAAAACTTTACAAAAAGTACATGAAGGAAAGCTACATAGTACATTATTCTATTTAAAGTAGCCTCAGTCATGACTAAATGTTCTTTTTATGTTTATGTAATAACAAACTCAGATAATATATTATTTCCCAAGATTTTGAACGATAACAAGTCCTACTGGTGTGTCTATTTTAATTGTTGCAACGGATACAAGCTGACATAATGTCCTAACTGTTTTTTGGAAATATCAGATAAATCTTATTTTATCGTCTCAAATGTCATTCCTCTTGTTCTCGCTCCTTAAGCCACAACAGGACACATTTTCACTTAAAATCGCTAGTTTTAGTTTAATCTTATTTCTCTTGATCACTTCCTGCTCCAGCTGATGTCACTGATGATGTAAGCAGTTAAAGGGTCTATAGGGTTCGGGAATTTCCACAGTTACCATGGAGATGCGCCATCTTTGCAGCTGTTAGCATACATTTCCATTGACTAACATTGGCTAAAAACAGTATAAAAAGTGGAGAAAAAGCCGTGGAACAACTCCGTTAGCTGCTGAGTCACTGCTGGTGAATACATCTAACTCACTGTGGTGTCCAAGTGTTTTAATGTGAACAATAATCATATTTTTTTTTTTTACATATAACAATTAACTCTGCTTGGAATATTTGCATTTATGAAGATACAATTTTGACAAATGAGTAAATTAAAAAATAAATACTTGCTAAATACTTTTAATTGAATAAGAGAAGACACTGATATTTGTGTCTCTCATGAAGACAGGTCTGTCATTTCTGATATTCGGCTGCATCAGTGTTGCCAAAAAAAAAAAAAGTCTTATCCCACGATGACCATAAATTTGTCAGATGATCAATGACTCTTTACAAACACCATGTCAGCCGTAACTTTTGTCAGAACCTAAACATCTGGCCCAATAATGCACCTGAATAGCACCTATAATAATGCACCTGAAGCTCTTCTCTGTCTTTTGTCTCAGAGCGTGAAGTCTCCTGTGCTGTGGGGTCAGACTGTGTCCTGCCCTGCAGCTTTAAGACCGGTCCTCACATTTCCATTCACTGGAGGAGAACTCCAGAAGATGGAAGAGTTCACAGCTACTACAACAATCAGGACCAACTTCAGCAACAACATGAGGACTACAGTGGGAGGACTTTCTTTTGAGAAGATCCATGAAGGAGATGCTTCACTGCTGATCAAAGAGGTCCAAGTTCCAGATGAAGGGAGATACATTTGCATCACCAGTACGAGCAGTGACAGTAGCATCGCCATCATGAACTTAAACATCTTTGGTAAGAACTTTAATAAAATTATAATAATTATTGTGCTTTCCTGTTATACAGTACAATGCAACATTTTATGCATTATTTATTCAGTTGTGGAAATCCAGAGACGCTGATTACTTGAAAATAAAGCTACAGCCGACTAATTAAATTACTTATTGAAAGAGCTGGTACCAACTTGTATAACGCTTTTACCCAAAGATCTTTACAGCAAGAACCAATCCTCATATTCACACGCCCATTGTTAAACCAATGTACGCAGACACTGGAGGTAAGGTGGGTTAAGTATCTCGCCCCACAATGACAGCGTGCATCTGCAGGAGCCGGGATTCGACCTTCTGATCATGAGACCACCTGCTCTACTGTCTGTGCCACTGTCGCAGATGGTGGAGCAGATAAAAAATGTACACAATGTTGTTGCTTTTTTGCCGCGTTTCCACCCTCATTAACGTCTCATTTTTGTCGCCATTTTGAGCTTTAGATTTGGGTAAAGTCAAACTGGCGAAAATGTGCTCAGTTAAGAGGTTAAAGTTTATTCAAATAGCTTTCTGACCATGATGGCCTGTTTTGTTTTCCAGTGACTGATATCGAAGTGGATGTGAGCAGGGAGGGCTCTGAGCTGGTCTGCCGCTCTGAGGGACTCTACCCTGAACCTGCAGTGATGTGGGTCTTTGATAGTCAGCGCTCTAAGCTGGTCAGACAGTTTATCGAAGTCAATCAGGGGTCACTCACATACCCTGATGAAACCGATGTCCTGCGGAGAGCGGACCAGCTGTATGACGTCCACAGCTCTGTCACATATCTGACTACTGCAGAATACGCAGAATGCTTTGTCTTCACTCCCCACAGATGGAGGTCAGCTGTACTCAGAGAAAAGAGTGAGTATCATGAGAGTTTAGTTCAGCTCTTCTGTCTGAAGCAGAGGTGGTAAAGCAGCCAGAATATTTACACAAGGGTAACGTTACTTTAAAACAATTGTACTCAAATAGAAGTAAAAAGTAGTAACCCAGATAAATAATAGTAAAAATAAGTATTTATAAAAAAAGAATACTGTAAGCACTGATATCATAACATCTATTTAAAAATATATATTCCTGAAGAATTTCAAGATTCAAGATTTTTTTATTTGTCAAACCATGTGAATGATTTGAAATGATATTTCTCACATTATATTTCTCTCACAGTGGCACAAGTGACTCTTTTTACTCAAGAAGAGTAAAGATACTCTATTACAATATTACTAAAGTAGAGGTAAAACGTACTGAATGATATAACAACGCTAAGTACAGTTTCTTCAAAAAGTTACTCAAGTACTTCTTGTTGTCGAGTAAATGTAACTGAGTACTACCCGCCTCATGGTCTGAGGGCAGGCCTGAAGAGGCAGGTTAAAGGGTGCATTTGGGGAGGAGGGTACGAGATGAGTACAGTATTTTCTTTAAAGATAATCCTGTCTGTTCTGAGACAAAAAGCCAGTAAAGTGTGTCCAGCTTTAAATCCAAAGGGCGCAGGATACAGGGCACCAGAGTCTGGACACCTCATGTGGATCATCACATCCCTAAAGCTGCCATCGAGAAGCAGCTGCACATATACAGTATGAGGCAAAAATCACATCTCGATTGGAGTACAGTTCACTGCTTATATACGGTATTGGAAAAAAAACCGCAGATGAAAGAGATGTATGTGCCTAATTCTCCAGCTGCCATCGGGTGATCAACCAAAAACATGCACAATAAATGAATCCTCCAGCCAGTTGATTCTGATCATCAGCCCATAGCTCCACATCCACTGCTCCTGACGGCAGCAGCATTGAAAGATGGGTCAAATGCACAGGACACATTTCCATACGGAAACAATAACCTTAACCTTAAAAACTGAAATTGTAAGCGCTCCTCAAAACATCACATTTTCCCCAAAATATTGAGAGACACAAAAACACCTTGGTTTTGTCAGAAAGAAGCTTCTGCAAATCAATGACATGAGATCTACAGTTTATACTTTTTCATTTCTGTTTTGTGTTTTATTAGAACTTGGAGTTTTTCATAACGATGCAGTCCTCCCCTGCCCCAACACTGACCTTCCAATAAAGAGCCTCACTTGGAAATTCAACAACGACACCATCTACACAAGGTCTGGATCAGAGCGGGTCTTTAATGAGTCCTGGAGGACATCTGTGGATGCGCTGACAGAGTCCAACAGTCTGGTTTTAAAAGATCTGACCCCGGATCAGGCGGGACACTACTCCTGTCACATCAGAACGGACAAAAAGACGATTGTGATTGGCATAAATCTCATGATACAAATTCAAAACAAACTTCTGAAATTAAAAGGTAATGTAAATTGTAACAGATACATTATATTATATATTTCTTAAACACTGTTTTTCTATTTGTCTGTTGCAGTTTTGATTTTGATATGTCTGGTGATATTTTTGGGGTCATTTTTTTCGGGACACCACTGCAAGGTAAGGGTAAAATCGATTTAAGCACTTTTTTTTTAAACCAAATTATTGAAATTGTTTAGGATTTTGACGTTTCATCACTTTCATGGTCACGGCTGGTAGAGAAACTAAAATCTCAATAAACCTCCCAAAGACAAGTAAGTAAGTGATCATCCAAATATATTCTGAGAGAGTTCTGGATATACTCCGGCAAGTTACAGGCCTTGTGCTTTTTGTAGCAATACTTTTGAGGATGTCATGTTTGTTTCTGAATGTTTTCACAGGGAACATGATGCTAAATAATTGATGAACATCAGTGGAGCTACAAGATAAAACACTGTTGCACTGAATGATATTGTTATGATTATTATTATTATTATTATATTATTTTTCCGAAAGGACAAGATCGCAATACAACCTGAATGATTTCCTTCGATGGCTGGGCACCTCGATCTGAAGCTCATTACGGAGTGTAAGTCGCTTTTCAGTGAAAGCTGATCTAGGCATCTGTCGATCCTCCCTCCTCGAGGTTTCCACATTCCTATGGAGGAGCTCTAGCCGGCTGTACTATGTCTCCGACTGCCTGGTGCCTCGGGTCCCCAACACTGGAGGGTGCGTGGATCGGGCGGCATCCTGCGAACTGCCTCCGACCCCCCGGATAAAGCGGAAGAAATGATATATATAATTATTTTTTTTAATGACAGGAATGAACTTATTAATGTTATTTGTGCTTAATCTGTGCTTAACAACAGGTTTAATATATTCTAATACTAATATTAGTTTGAAGGGATCATTCTGGTAAATACAGTTTTACACTCGTGGCAAGTGACGACTTTATGCGGAAAACTGTTCAAATATTTATGCTCCAGGACAAAGGGTTAGTACCACAAAGTCTGACTTGATTCAAACATTTCTCATAAGTTTGGAAATTCGATCTCTGCCATACCTTTAGTTATTATCAGTACTTTTATTGTTATACTTGTGTCATTTCCTGTGTCCACTGATCCAAAATAAACGTCTAAAAAAAATGACAGAGAAAAACTATTTGTTGTTGTGGGTCTATTGTGTAGAAGCCAAAATATGTACTCAAGTAAGAATAATGGTGGTATATAATATTAAAGTAGAAGTACAAATAACTACTCATGTAACCGTATTTAAATAGGGGAAAACGTGGAAGAGGTTGGTCGCTTCTAACTTCACCACCGTTTGGCCCCATAGAGGAGGAGAGGCTAAACGCTAACAACATCTTTGGTCTTTTTGCGTGACTAAGCGCGCACACAAAAACCAGACAGGTACGCATCACTCGTCTAAGCTTAGGTAAGACATATCTCAGTGTGGAAAAACGGTGGCCTGTTCCTTTAAGGCAGGGGTGTCCAAACTTTCTTCATCAAGGGCCACAGTTTGTGAAGTTCGTACGGTATTGAGGGCCACAAACCGGTGGTCAACACGGTGAAACATTCAACTGGATGCATTAAAGAGGGTTTATCTGTGTCTCACACCTTTATTTAGATTTGGAAGCTAAATGCAGCTCTGTCTCTCAGGGGGAAAAAAATGAGGCTACAATTATATAGGATTAATAAATTTGCAGTAACAGTAAAAACTACCATCTCTGATATGTGCAAATTCAGCAAAAACTGGTGTGAGGGCCGCTTTTGGCCCCAGGGGCGAACTTTGGGGCGCCATTTTAGGTGTAGCTATGCCTCAGTCCTCCTAGGAACGCCCCCACCTCCTGGAGACGCCTCTGGACCTTTTGTCATCAGCCAAGCCACCAACCACTGCTCCTCAGCTCAGCAGAGCCCCCTCCCCGCACAGTAGTGTTGTTTAGATGCCACAGCAGTGTGCTGAAGGGGGCGTGTCGGAAAGCTTCTTAAAGAGACAGAGGCCTATTTCAAGACGTTCAGTACAGCCATTTTGAGAGAGCAATTTTATTCAAGGCAGTTATTTTAATTTACTGCATATACAGACCAACAGAAGGTTACGTCATCATTGTAGTATGCTATAGACTGGTGCTATGTGATTGAACAAAGCATAATACCCCCTCTTTAAGTTTAGGAAAACAGTTTGGGCATGTTTATAATAGAGTCTGAATAATAAAGGTCATCACTCTTTAACTGCTTAAAAATGAGGAACAAATGATGAGGAATGTTTTGTGAAATTATGAAATAAGTATTTACAAATGCATTAAATAGTGTGCAGCCATCACTCGGTATCGTGTTGAAAGAATATACTATTCCTAACAATGCTGTCCACGGATACATGTTAATAACAAATACATCTTAATGCCTGTTGCCTGTAAGTTTTTACCGTATCCGGACAGCACTGCGTATCCATGACTGGAAGAGGAGTTCAGATGCATCGTCAACACTGAGCGGTCAGCTAATTAACACATACCAGTTATAAAGATGACCACGGATTCAGAAGATTAACTCACGAAGATTTATTTCCCTGCACAATTGGAATCTAAGCACAACACATTGCTTCCCCATTTCCCTGTCTGCCCGCCTCCGTTCCCCCGGGGAGAGACTGACTGCTTCCGTCCCGGGGCAGCCGAGCAAACGTCACATTTTTCCCATCATGCCTTAGACTACGTCTCGTTGTTTCCATTGGTCCCCAAGCCGTCATGTGACGTTTGGCTCCGCCCTTGGCGGCCATTTTATGAGTTCGTGTGTTAGAGACGGTTTTCCTGTCATTTTTAACACATTTGTACAGACTTTTGATTAACATTTCTAAATAGCTAAAAAGGCATAACTTCACATAAAAATATTATAACTCTTCAACCCCTTCTGATCTCCTAGGAGATCATTTACCATAATATTTTTAGTTCACAAAAGTACAGCTCAACCAGCCGCTCGGTGGTTTCAAAATCTTCTCTTCCCAGGTATAACTTCCGCTTATTAGTCTTTCCCGGCGGAACTTGGGTGGTTTGTAGTCCATGTCGATGATACATTTCGACTTTTCCTTCCCCCTGGTCCAGGTCGTTCCATTCATAGTTCAAGGCTCGCTGTACTCCTTTCAAGTACAGGCTGGGACCGCCCCCTTCTGGCGTTTCACTCGTCCCGAACTCAGTGTCCCCCTGGTCCGCCCCACTCCTTGCATAGATGCCCCCAGTGGAACCAGGAGTAAGGACAACCATCCAGCAGATTACAATCAACACAGTGTCATATTACCCTTAAAGCCTATAACAAAAACATATATAAAAATAGCCAACAATCATCCTTTCAACGTCTCTTAATATATCGCAATCAAACTGAATATTTATCATGAAATTACAGTTACAGATGAAATGTTCTTGAGCTAGTCATTGGTTGTTGTTGCCTCTGTCGTGCAGCTTCAGCGTCTGGGCTATAGAATTATACTCATCACTGGGGTGTTTTTTATTTGGTGTGTTTTGTTTTGCACCTTTAATCATTTTTAATCATTTGGGTCAACTATTCTCATAATTACAACCACTTACTTGCACCCACAGAGGCAAGGAACCAAAACCGAGTTCTGTAACAGAAACACAAAGAACAGACATTAAAAAAATTACAAAAAAAATTCTCATCAAGATCGCTCACCGTGAGCCGGAGAACGACCATGCCAGCTAATTTTGTAAAATATGACTGTACTCAAATTTAACTATTTAACTTGATTTATCTGTTGGAATGTTGTTGTCAATTGTATCTGAAAAATTCAGGGATATAAGCACACAGGTTTCATTAATCCTAAATTTGTAGAGAATAAACTCCTTTTTGCGTCTGGTTTTCCACATTTGCACAATTCAGTGTCGACCCAGAACTGCAACAAATGCCGAAAACAGAGCATTATAAAATGTATCTATATCTGAAACGTATGTCTTATATCGTAGTTTGCCATAAAATGTATCAATTTTGTTTGTATTTTAGATATATTTGCATCTGTTCTTTCCCGTGCCCAAAATAAGCCAAATTATAATCGTCCCATAATTAACACCTCCTTTTTGGACTGAGAAAAACTCAGTCCAACAAATTGTCATGGTAAACGTGTAAAACAACCTTCCATAGACGACACCTCTTATCCTTGAACAGGAAACACAGCAAACCAGCTCAAAAGTTCACTGGAGATTAATACTTGCGGCATCTGCAAAAACTAACACAATACATATATCAACACAAAAGAAAAAATTAATAAAAACTAATAATGTTAGGGCAAGTCCATGTAGATTCTATTTGGCTTTACTTAGTCCCTGTGGTTCAACAGGGCTAGTGATAGGTTTGGGACCACTCGTCTGGTTTCTTTGGGACCATGGCAACATCGTATTAGGTCCAGTCCATAACTCCAGAAACGATCAGACCCACTCTGTTCAGTCCAATTCCGGCCCAGATTCAGGCAAGGTTGGCAAGGAGCATTTTCCGCAGCTCCCGGGAATGACAGCAGAGACTTCAGATTCTGGGTGAATAAACTTAAAAACTAAATCAGTAAACCTAGTTCCGATATAACATACAATCTTGTCAAAATCAGGGTCCTCTTTAGTCCCATGAGTAAATAGGAGCCGGATCCAGGCATCAATCGGCCAGTAAAAACTCATAAGAGTAACCTGTTGGTCTGCTCCACATTTAAATTTTGTATTTAGGTATTCTAATCTTTGAATTTACTTGTAATTTTAAAGATAATTGATTAATTATTAGTAAATAAGCCAGCATCATCAGGTCTTAAGGACCACTATATATTTGGTGCATTTTAAAGATATTGTTCAGCTAGTGTAAATGATTCTCCACCACCATTGTGTCGTGGAATGAATTGGAATGTTGAAACAATTGATACAAGTCTAGCATTAACATCTAAAAAAATTAGTAAGACACAGATTAAGAGCACAGGACTTTTGGAAAAAGTCAAAAAATGTTACAAAACTTTTGTTTCACTCAGCACTTTGACCATGGGGCCTAATTTTAGCCTGTTTGCCCAGGAGAGAGAGCAAATGAGAATCAAAACAAGACATTTCATTATTATTGTCAATACAGGTGTAAACAATTTGCAGTCACACCGTGTTTACCTTTTGCAATTTTGTTGGTTTAAGGTAACATTTACGTCCCTTCAAGTTAGCCTTAAAAGCTTCTCTTTATACCTAATCTTAATTTGTCATAATAAAATTTTTTGTAGCAGTTTACGGGTGATTAGGCGGTATGCAGAGATGATTTGTGGTGGGTCCAGTTCAAGCGTCAGCAACCACGGTCTTACGGATGTCTCAAGACATCCATGTCCCTCATTTCCAAGGACAGAAACAGGAATCTTTAAGGCTCTATTGCATATGTATGCTAGAGTCCGTCCTGCGAGATTATAGGCACTGGTTAGGTGGCAGCTCACAGACCCTGTGGTTCTTCCAAGAAGCCCACTAATATGGTGTCTGGTAACATTCTTATAGTTCAGATGTGTTTCACCTGTCTGCACCAACATGCCAAGAGAGATGTCTGTTCACTGGCAACAGTTTCTGCCATGGCTGTACACCTACAGCCAGCATTGTTGCAACCGCCTCGTTCTCGAACGTTGCTGGTCCAATTTTGGTTCTGGATCGCCGTCTGAAAACACCTTAACCACAATTATCATCAAACCCACCACAACCATAAATCGCTCCACATTTAGGTAAACTTTTTAGATTATTTCTTTATTAAATTTTGTTGCTTACTTCTTTAAGCTGCATCTTTAAAAGTTGCACTTAATTTTCTTTATATTTTAAATTCAGCTTGCTCTCACTTCTGGTCAATGGCGTACACCATATTATGTACCATAAATGTATTCATTAATTTATTAAATCTGTTTATTTGGTCTCCTAAAAATAACAATTCAAAATTTTGCATATTGCTTCTTCATAACTTTTAGTAATGCATCCAAGATGGTGCATAAACAAAAAACTTTAAATGGATATCGGTCTGTACTCCAAATCAATGCCTCCAAATTATAACCTATAAACACTTTTGTTCTCATTCCATGTCACCACAGTGGAGAGAGAGATTCTAATTTTTCAGTAACCTCTCTTTCAGGGGCCTAAAATGTTCTATTCACCACAGACACACAAAAAAATAGCATCTATCACACATTAGTTAATTTTTGATATTTCAAAATAGCAATTTTATGCTATTGAGACATAGCACTGCCTTCAGCAGAAATGTCTAAAAAATAACTTCGTTATTATTCATTTTGGATGTTTTTTGTTTGTTTTTTAATAGGGGGAGCTATTCCCTCCACACCTCCTTTACATAGGTGCCCGGATACAGAGACGATTGGCCACTCCTCAATGTATCAAGACTTCCCGTTTAATCATTTCTCAGTTTCTTTCTTTGCTCCATCCACACTAATGCAGATAGAGCAAATACAACCTCTTTTTTTTCTTTTTTTTTTTTTTTTACCCGTGTAACATCTCTAAACTTTCACATGCACAGATTTCTTCTGAGCAAGGAACTCCCTTATTTTATAACTTTCCGTCACTTGCAACCACCTTCATTTCCACCTTCATTTTTCCACTTACACACACCTTATTAAATAGCCAACCACATTCAATGCCATTTCAGCATCCACCAAACACTTTTCAATACTTTCCAAATCTCTCTCTCTTGCCTCCACGCCACTCACAAACTGCTTTTCCGTTACATACAAATTTTCATTTCCTCGTTTGTTCACACAAACTCCACACTCGTCACACACTCGTCACTCCACAATAAACACATAACGACAACAAGACAAGACACCAGAATTTTACAATAATCCCAAATATCTAACCTGACCATACAAGAGCTCATTTGCATTTGACCAGTAGAATATTCGCAGATATCATAACATAATTCTTTATAATTTCAAAAAACCGAACATTACTTCACCAAATTAGTAGAATTTAAAGATCTTAGATTTTAGATCTTAGGGACTCCAACCACTCTTATATTTCACCAATTAGTAGAATTTTAAGATCTTATTCGATCCTATGGCTCCAACCAGAGTTTTAGACAGCCCCCAAGTCCTGTCAACGACTATTTCAACGCTTATTTTCAGTCCGCGCGTCCGCGTCCTTTGGGAAGTCCTACCTACGTACTTTTCAGCTTTTAAAGGGAAACACCCAACGCGTAGTCCTGTACTTAATTTGGGGCCTTAAACCCAGTGTCAATTATTAGAATTTAAGGACCTTATTTCGATCCTTGGGCCTCTAACCCTTTTGGAGACTCTAACTCCAGCGCACTTTATCTTTAAGGATTCCCAATCCTAGGCCTTTAACCACGACACACTTAACTGTAGAATTTAACTTTACTTTATTTTCCCGTTCGGTATCTTTTTATATTCACCAACAATCTAGGGCTGAGCAATGTGACATCAGACCGTCGTACGATCTCCAAAGCCATCTGCTCCGATTAACCTTTTACACAATAAAAGACACAGTATGTTATATTCTATTTTGTCACATCTACAACAGCACACCACAAGACAAAAACAAGACACAATAAAACACAAAAGACAAAACAAAAACATGACAAAAACAAGACACTTCTCACCCTCCCTGCTGGCCTCCAAGAGATTGAAAATCAAGCCGTGATTAAAATAAAACGCAGAGCTGCTTTTTCCCAGAGCGCGCGGGGCTCTCTCTCCCTCTAAACGCAGCTTCACTGATTCACTTGTATCAGTGCTTAGCTAGCTACAGTAACGTCCTAGTCACTAACAACCACACGGGAAAGAAAACCACGATCCAAACACGGTTAAATATCCTTCTCATCTTAAGCCGCTCTTTAACTTTAACCGTAACTCTCAGGACGAGGACGAGCCCGTCCACCTCTCCTCTCTCCCCCGCGCGTGTGTCCCTGTGCGCGGCGCGAACCGGCAAACACCGTCCGCGGTTTATTATTCTTAACGTTAAAAGAGAGGGCAACCAATAAGCTCCACTAACCCCCCGCAGCACACACAACATGCAGCTCACACACAGCCCATGTCCCCAAAAATTGCCTACAATGTGAGTTTAATTCATGAAGGACAAAAACAACCCATGACGGATCCATTAAACCTGCCCGTCAAAATTAAGGAGAGAAATTATCCCAAGCGAAACCACTGCTCACAACAAAAGCCAAAATCAAAAAACGGACTGGATCCGTAAAAACACGGACTCGGAATGGATTTAACAGGCACGCTATGGTGGTAACTCAAACCCCGAAATGGATTTACGGAATGGATTTGGTTTAGTGGCCGTATGTAATTACTACAAAAAATGGCCGCGGTGTGTTTGGACTACAAAGATGGCCACCTCCGGTATTACTGTATAAACCGCAACAGAGAAAACAAACGATGCTTCTTTAATTCTCCACACCCAATATCCAAAGCGATGACAAAACAATGTACACAGGCTAATTCTCCGCTCAGAATGAATTCTAATGTCCAGCTACCTATTAACACTAAGAGCTTACAGCGAAAGCTAATGCTAATGTTAGCCTATTGTTCTCAAGCTAGCTTAGCAGCCTAGCACCCTAACCAAACATGCTTTGACCAGATAAGCACCTCGAACAATCATCAATAAAGCCTTTAACCACACAAAGCAGCCATCACAATGATCACACACGAAGCTACGCCCAACACATGTGCTTAACACCCGGTTTTTAAATGCTTTTTATCAACTATGAGATGCTAGCGATCGCCGAGCTAACGCGGCTAACAGCTAACCACAAGGCCTGACTAGCCTGCACAACATTTGAACAGAAATAGACTTAAGTACTAAGAAATATTCTACACAGACCATCAATTCACAGATTTCCACCATTCAACAGTCAACTTCGTTAAGATTAATCTAAATTCTGGAAAAACATGCCCATAGACGCCCTTTGAGAGTCGTCTTACCTTCATCTGGACTTCCATCTCTGGTATGCCTCAAAAGTTTTCCGCAAAGTTTTCAAAAAGACGGCTCCAAACTGCCCCCTTCAGCATGTCGGGGTCACCACTGAAAGAATATACTATTCCTAACAATGCTGTCCACGGATACATGTTAATAACAAATACATCTTAATGCCTGTTGCCTGTAAGTTTTTACCGTATCCGGACAGCACTGCGTATCCATGACTGGAAGAGGAGTTCAGATGCATCGTCAACACTGAGCGGTCAGCTAATTAACACATACCAGTTATAAAGATGACCACGGATTCAGAAGATTAACTCACGAAGATTTATTTCCCTGCACAATTGGAATCTAAGCACAACACATTGCTTCCCCATTTCCCTGTCTGCCCGCCTCCGTTCCCCCCGGGGAGAGACTGACTGCTTCCGTCCCGGGGCAGCCGAGCAAACGTCACATTTTTCCCATCATGCCTTAGACTACGTCTCGTTGTTTCCATTGGTCCCCAAGCCGTCATGTGACGTTTGGCTCCGCCCTTGGCGGCCATTTTATGAGTTCGTGTGTTAGAGACGGTTTTCCTGTCATTTTAACACATTTGTACAGACTTTTGATTAACATTTCTAAATAGCTAAAAAGGCATAACTTCACATAAAATATTATAACTCTTCAGTGTTCTTTAAGAACTTACTGCAAAATAAGAAAACTATTACAACATGCGGTTTTATGACACAGAGAAGTTAACATTTTATTACATTATGGACTTGGGCAGGTCGTCTCATGATCGGGGGTCCAAATCCAGGTGCAGCCACTGTGTCCCTGGGCAAGACACTTAACCCGCCTTGCCTCTAGTGTCTGCGTACATCGGTGTATGAATGATAGAGTAAATGGGGGTCCACTTTGGGTAAAAAGTGCTAAATAAGTTGAGACCATTTTCTCACATAATGCGGTGTTGTTATATACACCCTGCAAAGGAAACTCATTTCGAGCGCTTGAATCCGTAATCTCATCCTTTTGGTCATGACCCTAATCCCGTGACCACAGGTGAGGGTAAATCGAGAGCTTTGCCCCAGACTCAGCTCCCTCTTCACCGTCTATCGATCTCACACTCCATCCATCCCTCACCTGAAGAGGGCAACCCCTTTCCCTCACTTTGTCCTTTTTCCCCCCTATGGATTGTTGTGCACGTCGTAGAGTTTGATGTTGTCCATATATCAGACAAAGGGCAGAGTGAGATACAGCTGTGATAACCTTTTTATCTTCTTTCTGTAGATAAACCTCACGGGGATCGTACCTAAATATATCGCATTTTCATTTATCGCTCACACAAAAGCGTCTAAATCAGTGCCATGTACAGCACATCTAATGGCAGTATAAATCTGTACACGAGCCCGAAACATGCACACGATTAATCCAATGAATCAAACATTTAAAAACCCCCAAGACCTGCTTTGATACATAGCTTTAATGGTCCATTTTTTACAACAGTACAATAAGTTACATCTTTTACCCTGTCTGTCCAAACCTCCCTCTCCAAACGATGCACAGTGAATGCGTTAGCTTCTGACAACAGTGCTAAAGGCTAAAACAAGATATAGGTCCAAGCACGGCCACACCCAGAGCTCCAGAGTCCAAGCCTTACAGGTATAAATAAATAAAAATAGGTTCAATTATAAATAACACACTGATGAGTAAATTTGCTAAAACTATGATCTTCCAGACGGATTGATAGCACAGCGCAAGGTCATTTTTGTCTACGAGTTTGAAAGGTTTTCAAATAAATTAAGGACAAGCTGTGAACTGGGTATGAAAACACTTGTGGGGCTCACTTTTCTAAAACGATTTGCTTGTAAAGATTTGCTGTGAAATGCGACTGTGGACGTTGTACCGTTACGGCCTTGAGACGGTTTTTCCCGGTTTGTGAACTTGCTCTTTAACTGATAAAAAGTCTCTGCGGTGAGTTCGGTCCACAGTTTTAGAAAGGGTTGATGCGCAGGCCGGTGCCCAGGGGCGAGAAGGGGTTCACTTTGGCCCACATCAGAGCGTCGTTCAGCGAGATGGCAGATTTACCGTCCTCCAGCAGGAACACAGGGCCCTGGAGGAACAAGGGGGACGGTGTCACATGTGGAGCATTGCCATTGCTCCCCGGACCGTGCACGCTGGAATACACATGACTGAAGGAATAACTCAGCGGTGATGAAAACATTTGTGAGACGCCATGATGGACAAATGTGTAAATGTGGACAAATAATGGCTTTGGTCACGTTTATGGAATTATTCAGATGTGCCAAGGCAAATACTAAGGAAAGAAGCAGCTAAAAGACAACTATCAAGGTAAGCTACATGCTAAAGTTATGCTATCAGCTGCTAAAGTTACGCTAACAGCAGCTAAATGCTATCATTAGCCAAATCACCAACATGCTTGTGAAATATTAATCTGTATGACCGGCCTGTTTTATAGTGAGGGCTCTCCTCTCTTTCCCTGAAGCTCACAACATCTACCTCTACGTCTATGTACTCGCATGGATCACATACAGTATGTGCACGCTGTATAGCCAGGCTAACGCCAGACTGCTGTGTGCACTCGAATCTTTTCGAACTTCACTGGGGACCATGGCCGACATTTTCGCATGGATTTGGGCACCAATCACAGAACGAGGAGGGACGGCAAGACGGACATACGGAAGCTTGTAGTTTGTTTAGGGATAAAATAAATAAATAAAATATTTGTGGATCCAACATGACAGCAGCAGAGGCGACGCATCTTTCGATCAAGCTTTAGACCGTGTTCTAAATAGTTTAGCTCAAAAGTTTACAGTTGGTTCATCACATGTCATTTGATACGATGATACGATTGGCTATGGCTACTGCAGACGCATGAGAGACATTCGCTAGCGACAATTAAACCACACCTCTGCTACGAGAAAATGAATTGGTGGTCCCCAGACTAAATATCACTTGTGATTTAGCCAGGCTACACGCTGTACAGAACGTCATTAAACGTTTTGTAAGCTGCGATGAGAACAAATGTGGACAAATGCTGCCATCTGACGGGGGTTATGGAATCATTCAGAGGTGCCAAGGCAAATACTAGAGGAAAGAAGCAGCTAAAAGACAAACTATGAAGGTAAGCAACATGCAAATGTGTGCCAATACCAGATAAAGTTGCGGCTAAATGCTAATATCGCAAATCCCCTTTTAAACCAGCGATATGATGTTGTGAAATAGTAAATTCGTATGACCTGCATGTTAATACTGAGGGCTGATCTCTCTCTCGTTTGCCAATCAGAGGCCAGCGTCTGTTCACGTCACATTAGTCACGGTTCAGCGCTTTGGTCACAGCCAGAGGTCAGTGCCTAAACATATGTTCAGACCGGTTTGGCCCTGGCCTCAGCAGTCGGAAAGCTCGCCAAATCGCGTTGACCAGGAACTGGGCTGAGTAGTGTCTGCCAGTGTAAACGAGGCAATATTTCTCATTTCTCTCTTGACAAACCTCGAGCCTTTGGTAACCTTCCCGTGACCAAAACTCCACTCTCTGTGTCAGACTCTGGGCACATTCTCTCTTTTCAACACATTTCTTATTTACAGCATCTTTATTTGCAATTCTAATGTCACGTTAAACAGAGTGTGCACAGTGTTTATGCAGGTGTTTTGGTGAATAGTACTTTCACATTGGCAACAAAATACTGTCATTTGCAGTAAGAACTACTTCTCACACCTGTATCCTGTGTCCGGTGAAGCAGGAGAGCTGGACGTCTGAGTGACTTGGCAGATTCGACCCTGTGACGTAATCCGCTCCCACCAGGACTAACACTGCTGCGACGAAGAGAGACAGACGCACAAGTGAAAGATTGTTCTATATTTGTTGATTTCTACTCCTCTCCGTTTATTTGAATAGCCTAAATATTGTCTCACCAGGGTCTGTGGGCTGCAGTCTCCGCTCCAAACAGCCAAACTCTTCCTTTGGCTTTCTGAAGAACTACAACACAAACAAACAGCCATTTCAACAAAACTTCACTCTTCATATTGTAGAAAAGGTTGTGTCCAGACCTCAAACAGTTTATGGTAAAATTGCGGTCAGAATGCGGTGGTAGTTTGCCTTTTTACTATCAAATGCATGTATTTTGATCAGGTTTATGGTTAAAGTTATTATCTGTGAAGGTTTTCGAGATGTTAAAACCACAAAGAAGGAAACGGGAGTGTTTTGGGTGTGCTGGATTACTGGAAAAATGTAATAAGAGCTGTGACTCACTTGCTGGTCTGAGTGCAGGCTCTCCAGGCGTCCAGTTCCACAGAAAGCTGTTCGATCTTCAGAGGAACACACACCTCCCTGCGCTTCAGCAGCTGACTGAGAAAGAGACAGACAGAAGAAATATGCTGGTTATAAACATGTAGATAACAATATCAACTCAGGCATCGAAGACAGTTTTATCGAAAGCCTAAATACAATTGTGAAACTGTACCTTGTGTATTCGTAAAGTGCAGGCACGATGCTGGTGTAGTGCCTCCTTATGGCCAGCAGTCCCCGATGTAACCGCACAGGATCAACAGCTCACTGCGCAGTCTGCGGACACAGGGGCATTATTACACAGAGGATAAACAACATTAAATGAGCTTATTAAGTTTGAGTGCAGTTTTACTCAGTGAGCTTGGCCGATATGAGCAGGTCTGTCCTGATGTAACTGAGCAGGTCCAGGATCAGCTGAATACTGTCCAGCGTCCACTCACTGCCGCTCAGCTGCTCTGCAGGAACAAGGAACACAATATCCACAAATCTTACATCTGACAGAGGCTGACACAATCTTAGCCTAAAACAAAAATGCATGGTAGCTTAAAGATGTACAAAGTTTGGTTTTAGTCATGATTTTCCAAATTTAGCTCACTTTTAGCCTTGTTTTCTTATTTTATTTTTATTACTTCTATTGCAGGACAGCAATTTCAATTTGAGCCTTGTTTTAATCCTAATTCAGAATTATTTAAGTCTTGTTTTTACACAATTTGTCCTCTATTTATATCAATACTCCTGTATATGCTGTAATACCACCCGCTGGCCAGGGCGACTCCAAAAGGCACTTGGCAAACAGAGTTCCTATGTAGCTTTGGACCTCCCTAGCACTGCTTAAAAGCCTGGCTCCAAAGGGTTTTGTTTTATTTTTTCGAAATATTTCTAAGACCCATGTGACAACGCTGGGCTGGGTGTCAATTTTTAACCATGCTGGTTTTGTATAGCAGAAATAAAAAGCTGAAGCCTACATCTATGATTGACAGGCTCTGGAGCTCTGTGGAGGCTTGTAGCTCGTCTGCCTGCACTTATACTTTTACTCTTATACTGTATCTATGGTCCCAACTAGAGATGCGCCGATCCAGCTTTTTACTACTGATACCGATACTAGGATTTGAGTATCTGCCGATATCCGATATTTACCGATACCAAGAGACTTTCTTAAAAGTGTCTTTCTCTGAGTGAGAAATTGAATTGACTCTTTCTCCATTTTAGTCATACTTTATTTTCATGATGTTACAGATCAATTATCAATTATATCTATTGATAAACTAATGGATAAACATTAAACATGGATCACTGGACTTTTCTACACTAATTATCCTTGGTAAATGACAGGCTTAGGTTACATTAATATAAACAACTCACATGAAGTGATCTGATCATTACAAAATGTTCGTTATTTCTTAAACTAAACTAAAACACTTGGCTTCAGCCGTGGTTATTTTATTGTATTAGGCTTCTTTAGGTATTTCTATCATAGTCTCTGACCCAGCCTTGATTAGTTTTCGTTAGCATTAGCATGCACCTGCTAGCTTTAGCATGCTATTGCTAGAGCGGCATTTTGCGCAGCGAGCGGAGGTAAACTAAATCAGCGGTTGGATTCCCCTGGTTCTCCCCTTTAAAATGATATTCACTCAGATTTAGGTGGTGAAAGTTGTGTTTTTAAGGCACTGAGAGCCAAAACTGGTATCTGTTCAGTATCTGACATTTGTAGCCGATACCCGATATCGTATTTTTCCAGTATCTGCTCCAATATCCGATACCTGTATCAGATCGGTGCATCCCTAATCCCAACCCACCAGTTAAAAACACTTAATGGAATGTAGATCTCGCTTAGCACTTATTCATAAATATAACTGTAGCACCGTACAACCACTCTATATAGGCTTACCCGAGAATGATGGGTGCTTGGGTCGGTTTACTCACAGGTGGATACCAAAAAGGTTCACCTATTTAAGTGAATGTTGTCAAACAATACCAAACTAATAACTAGCCTATTTAAATAATGAGACCCAGAGCGAGAGTAACATTTAGGCAAACATTCAAAAAGCCATATTTATAAACTAATTAATTAATTTTACAATTGGACAAAAAAGAAAAGATGTAAAATAGCCTTAAACCTAAGGTACATTTAAGCCTAAAACTAATTTGCTACAATCTAAATGTTCCTTGAGTTACTGGCCCCTTTAACCCTGTAGGTAAAACTTTAAATCCAAATCCCCTTAGCTGTCCCCAAGTGACAGCACCAACAAAGTTACAAAGGAAAATGGAAACGACAAAAAAACGTGAACTGTCTCACGCGCACACACTTAAACAAACGGTCTAAACTGTACTTTACGGTGGTGGCCCACTCACACACACACAGTACTCACGCTCCGGAGCATCTTGACCTAAGTCAAACCACCTTCGTTGCAGGCCTGTTTTACTTGTGCTAACCGCACAGCGGGTCGAACCCTCTCATAGGTTTGGATGCTGAGTGCGTTGCAATAAAACGATGTCCGTTGTCCGGTGCCTTGAGCTCGAGCCAAGATAACGGTCACACTGGTCGGATGTCTTGAGCGCGAGCCAAGATAACGGTCACACTGGTCCAATGGCTTGAGTGCGTTGCAACTGAACGATCTCCGTGGTCCGATAGCTTGAGTGCGTGGCAACGGAAAGGTCTCCGTGGTCCGGTAGCTTGAGTGCGTGGCAATAAAACGATTTCCGTGGTCCGGTGGCTTTAGTGCGTTGAAGTGGAGCGGTAACGGTAGCTCAACGTCAGCCCGCGGTTGCTTCTGCTCGCTAACGTCCGTCCACCACAACAGTCCCCTTGGCTCCTCCGGTCCCACGATCGATCCTAGCTCACGAAACCGTTCTGCAAGGTGAAGGCGACTCACACGCGTTAACGAGCCTCCCGCTCCGGGTTGTCACGGTCCGTGAACTCCGTTAACGTCCACTGCTCCGGGAAAACACATCCAGCTGCTCCGCTCAGGCCCAGGCGCAAAGACAATGTCTCCTCGAACTTTTTTTTTCGAACCCCCCCCTCGAGTTTAAGAACACACCCCCTTCACGAAACAACAGCCAATCACTATCGACTATTAAATGTATAGCTAGAACTGACCAATGAAATGGCTGACCATACAGCACGAAAAACTAAAACAAAAACAGTTGTCTCCCGTTCCCATAGCAATAATATGAAATTAATTAAAAGGACACGAAACAACATAACTTGCTTAAACTTACAGTTTAATCTGAACTAAAGTGACCTATATTTAAATCACTAAGAATATTAATGATCCACTATCATATAATAATGAATATTAGGACAATCACTATAGAAAAAGTAATTAATAAACTACTAGTTTAGCGATTAAATATGTGTTAAGGATTTATATTAACCCCTAATGTTCTGGTAATGCCCTAATATTCCACCGGGCTACTAACATTTTAAATCTTTTGTGTGTCTGTGTATGACTGTAAACACTGTGAACGGGAGTACAGTATTTCAGTTTCTTTGTAGTTTGCACATGCAGATATTGACAATAAAGGGAATCTTGAATTGTTGCACATTCAGTATGCAACATTGGAAAGATGTGGATAAAAATGGACGGGGTTGATGTTAGTAACCCAAATATAATATCAACGCTGTAAGCAAGTACCTTTGACGTGGCAGATTCCTATCCTCAGAGCGTGTCTGGTTCAGGGCTGAGCAGGTGATACTTAATGGATGAAAACAGGTCGCCTTCCGTCATGGCCTCCTCCGCTAAAGTCTGACACTCCTCTAAAGAAGGCAGCCCATACTGAAAATGAAAGAGCACACAGTTATAGACGTTACGGCCGATTCAAACTAAATATCGATACGTCCAGATTCATGAGCTCACCCTCTCGTGCAGTCGGTTGATTTCAGATGAACTGCCGGGATAAAACGCACAGAGCTTTGCCAGAAGGATGTGGTTTTCGGGGATCATGTGGAGCAGCGTGGTGGACAGCTCCCTGCAGCGAGGCACAACAGAGAAGACAATGGGCTTCATTCATAGGACAACGCTGCACTCAAAGGAAGAAAGGCTTTGTTTTGTTGTTAAAATATGTGTATTGCTATAATTTTGTGCTCTATTGGGCTTATGTTATGTGTTATGTTGGAAAGCACTTCCTCTTGTAGTTGGTTGTATATTTGACTCATCATAATACGCAACGGAAACAGAAGATTTATTAGATTAGCCTTTATTGTTGCTAAAACACCAGTTCCGATGACTGAAGTTGTGAGCGCCAGCACTTTCTGTTCCTGATCATTTCCAAATAAACTATATCTTAGAATCGTTCGAATGAGCATCATTATCCTACAGCCTCTGAGGTGGACAGTGAGTTCCTGGTTGATGATCATTTACCTGCTGTAGGATGTAAATACTTCAGCGTGTGTTGATAAAGGTCAGGAAGTTTGTGATGAATTATAGACTCTTAAAGATGCAATATGCAACTTTTTATGCGAAAAAAGTTTATATTTGAGCATATTTGACCTTGTCATGACCCAGTGGCTGTTTGAGTGGTCAGTATTTTTTTATTTTAGGAGGAAAACAGGTCATCATTAAAAATTATTTCTTAATAATGTTGTGCTAAATGGAGCTAAAATGTAATGACTGGTACTGAGATGTATTCCTTGATATTTGGAAAGTAACTGTATTCTTAATACTCTCAAAGGAAACTTTACCAGAATACATTTACTCAAAATGAGTATTGTAAATATGTATTTTAAATATTATTTAGTTACTCCCAACACTGTTCAGGGATAATATTAGGTTGCAACAACTTAAATTTATAATTGAACAGCCAGCAATCTTCACTGTATTTGTCTACAGTTATAATTTTATACTGAGGTATTTAAAGCAGTACTAAGTAACGTGTTTACCTTCATAAATCCTTTCCGTAGTCCCTCTGGGGGTAATACAAGTGTTAATGGGATGATTGTGGGGTCTTTCATCTCTCCCTGGTGTCTCTGGCCAGAAAACCATGCTTGCAACTTGCCTGCCACCAGGGCGGAGCCACCAATACACACTAATAGAATCACAAAGAAGAAGCTAACAGGCTAACGGGCAAAGCTAACTGCGGGCTAGCGCCACTTTAAACAGTATTTACAGCCAAGTTTGAGTGAAAAAATTATTTCCATTGTATAACTGGATGTACAACATCCCTCTTTCCCTTCACCTTTTCTGTCAGCGTAGCATTTACTCTCCAAGACATTTAATAAGTTAAAAATTGTAACTTGCTAAGACACCTGCAGTTGCGCTTATGGCCTCTAGGGGCAAGAGTTACTTAGTACTGCTTTAAGTTCACTTTACTTTCACCACTTAGAATAAATAAAGGTACAAAGGTAATACTTTGTTTCTAAAGGTGCAGAAGTGCCTGCACAAGCTAAACAATCCATGAGCTGCTAAGATATGCAGAACCAAAACACTGAGGACAGTTTCTTAGTCCATGAGGCAGTGTTTGGTCCTCTCTAAGGCAATATTTCAAAATAGGCTGTTTCATTACTTATCTGTGTTAAGTAAGATTAGTAATGTCTCAGTTTCTTAGTCCCTGAGGTAGTGTTTGGTCCTCTCTAAGGCAATATTTCAAAATAGGCTGTTTCATTACTTATCTGTGTTAAGTAAGATTAGTAATGTCTCAGTTTCTTAGTCCCTGAGGCAGTGTTTGGTCCTCTCTAAGGCAATATTTCAAAATAGGCTGTTTCATTACTTATCTATGTTGACTTAGGAGTTGGTCTCACCCTTATGTATTCTACCAATTGTGCTGTTGTTGTAGTCCTGTTTGAGGCTGGAGGTTGTAGTGGCCAACATGGAGCTGAAGGGAATCTAATGTGTGTGCTGAAATCTCTTGGTTTTTACTCCTTGTTTAGGAAATACTTTCAATAATGACTTTAGCAGGGAAAGTGGAGCAAGAATGGGTTTCCTGAATTTTGAAATGCTTTTCCACTCCCCTTCACAATAAGAATATAGGGTCAGCAGTAAAGTGAATTGTTGGTGGTTTGTAAGAGTTAGTCACTCTATGGTAACCTGACAACGCACAACAAAGGCTGCTATACAAACACATATGCTCCTGCTCAGAGTGTGTTTTGCAATATTGTTCTGGATGTATGGATATATGTGGGGGAAAATGATACGTTCCTCAGCTCTCCGAGGAGTGGCTGACAAAAGACTGTATAGAGTTAGCTTGTAGTTTAAATAATGGTCTTAGCCTGGCTAACGCCAGACTGCTGTGTGCGCTCGAATCTTTTCGAACTTCACAACAGTCTGGGACCATGGCCGACATTTTTCCATGGATTTGGGCACCAATCACAGAACGAGGAGGGACAGTAAGACGATGACGCGCTATTTGACATACGGAAGCTTGTAGTTTGTTTAGGGATAAAAAAATAAAAAAATATTTACGGATCCAACATGACGGCAGCAGACGCGATGCCATCTTTCGATCAAGCTTTAGAACGTGTTCTAAATAGTTTAGCTCAAAAGTTTACAGCAGGTACGTCATACGTCATCTGATACCATGATACGATTGGTTATGGCTACGTGCAGATGCATGAGAGACATTTGTAGCGCCCAAAAACGGCTATGAACAATCGTAAACCACACCTCTCCTACGAGAAAATGAATTGGTGGTCCCAGACTAAATATCACTTGTGATTTTAGTCTGGCGTTAGCCAGGCTATAATGGTCTATGGTCAACACAAACACAGCATAAATCTATCTGTTTAGATCCCTTCAAAAACATCTCTGAGTGAGCAACAGGAGATCAAAGTAGTATGGCGCCTTTACTTTCCATCACGGTGGTCTCTACAATGCTAGACGATCAATTGTTTTGTAGGTTTTCTGGAGGCTCCGTCAGCAGTAAAACCTTCCAAACAACTGATCCTGGAGCGTCCTAGAGACCACTGTGATGGAAAGTAAAGGCGCTATGCTGACCACTCATACAGCGCTGGGTCACGACAAGGTCAAATACGCACAAATATCAACATTATTTTTCCGCATAAAAGTTGCATAATGCACTTAAACAATGCTGCAAATATGATTAAATCTGCCTGTTATTTATTACAGTTTGATTAGCCTTAGCCTTTAGCTTGAAAACAAACTTGTAACTGATCATCCAGCAGGAACTCACTGGTAATCTTTAGAAAATATGATTGTTTGAATGGGTCTAATTATTTCCCATAGGAAATGAATGAGACATGAAGTGTTAGCGCACTCAACGTCAGGTTTGCAGAAGTAGTGCAGTAAGCCAATCATTTTGAGACATTTTAGACAACAAGGGGCGAGTAAGACACCACCCAGCAACAGGAAGGTCATGCAGACACACCGGCCTCACAGCAAGTGAGTCCCGAGTTCGATTCCTGAGCTAGGTGGGGCTTGCAGTGTTGCACGTTCAGCCAATTCCAATGAATGTTGAAATAAATGTTATAATTTAGCCAATAATCACTATTATCTGTATTTTTTCTGTACAGTTATAAGAAATAAGTGAGGAAAACATTAATCATCTTTTAACCTCTTACCCCCACTTTAACCGAGCTAATTTTTACCCAAATCTGAAAGCTTCTCGTCTGGAGTTTACAGCCTATAGACCATGAGTAAAGTCTCATTTGAAAGCTAAACCCTACAATACTCATCATAACTTTTTTTGCTACATTGTGGCCGCATTTTTTGTCACATTTCACTTTTATGTGTTAAAGGGGGGGTATTATGTAAATCGACTTTTTCAAGCTTTATATCATGTTATTATGTCATTCCCTCATTAAACCATTCCTGGAGTGTTGCCTTGGCTCATTCACATATTTTTGAGTAATCAGTAAAAACTTAGACGGCAGCCATTTTAGGTGTAGCTATGCCTCAGTCCTCCTAGGAACGCCCCCACTCCTGGAGACGCCTCTGGACCTTTTGTCACCAGCCAAGCCACCAACCACTGCTCCTCAGCTCAGCAGAGCCCCCTCCCCGCACAGTAGTGTTGTTTAGATGCCACAGCAGTGTGCTGAAGGGGCGTGTCGGAAAGCTTCTTAAAGAGACAGAGGCCTATTTCAAGACGTTCAGTACAGCCATTTTGAGAGAGCAATTTTATTCAAGGCAGTTATTTTAATTTACTGCATATACAGACCAACAGAAGGTTACGTCATCATTGTAGTATGCTATAGACTGGTGCTATGTGATTGAAAAAAGCATAATACCCCCTCTTTAATGTTAATTTTTTTGACGTTCTTTTGTCTCTTTTTCAACACTTTTTTGTTGCGTTTTCATCCTCGTTTTCGTCGCTATATTGACGCTTTTTTCAAGCCAAACACAAGAAAATGTGCCCGGTTCAGGCGGGGGTTTGTGAGGTTAAAGGGACGGAGTCTTCGGATCGATAAATGGGCGCTCCTCTGTTGTGGAGGGGGCGTCTGGAGCTCACCATGTGGGAGTGGTCATGTACTTCCTGGACAGCAGTTCCAGGCAGTAGTCCGTGCTCTGTCTGGCCTCTTCCCCAGAACGATCCCCACGCAGGCGGCCAGCTCCAGCTCATTCCCGCGGATCAGGCTCGCCATGGCCAACTGCAAACACAGCAGACGTTTGTAACCTTGAAACCCTTTCGCACTCGCTCTGAACTCCTCGACGCTCGGATACCTTGATGTTGTCCACGGCTAAGTGGCAGCAGGCGGCCAGCACAGCGTAGCCGTCCTGGAAGTACCACTCCGCCAGCTCCGTGCAGACTTTATGCAGAAGACTGAGGATCAAATTCAAAACACCGTTAGCAGTGATTCCCTCTGGCAGCAAACACACCCTTCAACAAAGCTCTTCTTTATTCCGTGTGACGCATTCACCGGATTAGGATAAAAGACGGCGTGAAGACATCCAAATCCGAAAATCAACACGAGTCTGGGAGGCATTAGTTATAACTAAATCATCTCTAAACAGCGCTTTCTTATGAGATTACCAGAAACGACACTGTGCAGTTTGGCTCCGCGTTCGCAAACATGTTTACATAGACATTTAGCATTTAGCTTCTCAACCACAAAATAACAGCTCTTGCGTCTTTGGTGTCGCAAGTCATTTTTAAGAGCACAATTATAAGATTAGTCAGGTATGTTTGACGTGTAACTCATGCTTTAAAGCGATTCTACCATGACTGAAAGGACAAAGCAAGACGGCGAGATGCGTAATGCCGTGAAACAGGCGGTGGATGTGAATATTTGTGGTGAATTACCCCTGATACTGTTGTCTGTTGTCCACGTCATTCGCGCGTGGTTGATGGAAGAGCTTTGAGGTGCGCGGATGTTGCCTTCACACGCTCCCTGTAAAGTAAGCGTCATTTTAGCATTTACAAAGCAAGGAGTGGCATTCATCTTCTTGTAATAAAATTGCAATGGAGGACAGCCAGGGATTCTATGGTGGAATATGCAGTGAATGAGTCTTAAAGGGATATTTCAGGATTTTTGACATTGGGCCTCATTTCCTAGTTATCCAGAGTGTTGTTGATGTCTGGAGATATTTTTATCTTAATTCATGCAGTTCTTATATTTGAAGAGTCTAGTGGCGCTAGGCTAGGGCAAGGCTAAAGCATTTCTATGGTATCAGTTAGCCTGCATTAAAAACAGTCTGACCCACTCCACAGTGCACCTGAGGTAAATCACTTATAACACCAGACTAACCATATAAATGTCTGTGTCGATAGAATAATTTGAACCATTTTGTATTTAAAATAACTTATATTTGAGCAGCATCAGCTTCATGGCTGTAAGCTAACACAGCGGCGGAGTGATCTGCGAGAAAATAGTCCCTCAAAATGCGGTAATTCATGTGATACAAGGTCAGTTATATTTCAAAATTATTCTATTAACACAGACATGTATATGGTTAGTCTGGTGTTATAAGTGATTTACCTCAGGTGCACTGTGGAGTGGGTCACACTGTTTTTAACGCAGGCTAACTGATACCATAGAAATGCTTTAGCCTTGCCCTAGCCTAGCGCCACTAGACTCTTCAAATATAAGAACTGCATGAATTTAAGAAAAAAATATCTCCAAACATCAACAACACTCTGGATAACTAGGAAATGAGGCCCAATGTCAAAAATCCTGAAATATCCCTTTAAAGCTGACGTTTGGCTTGGTTTATGTTTATCTGTGCAATTACTGGGATGATCCACTTCAAGCAAAAACTGGCACAAAGTTTAACACCTTCTCCGTAGTAGAGAGTGGGATCTTTAATCTTTTCCCACAATGGAGCCGACCCAAAAGCAGCCCGGTTCTGGGAGTCAAAAATCGCACGCCATTTTTCCTTCAACTTTTCACATTCAAATATGAGAATTTAAAGGCACAGGGCTACTAATGGTGTGTTTATAGGGCCCTGAGTTACTGCACTGCAACGCTTCCGTCATCCTTTTCAGATCTAAATTGTTGATCTTTTTCAAATGTCTGTGGGAAAAATCAGTGGGAATGGGTTGCTGCCAGGCTGTTGTTACATGTCATGACATCACACGCATATTCTAATCAAATGGAGTTGGTGCAGCTAAGATTTGTATTGTTGTAACTATGGTAACCGTAATAATTAGGGCTGGGTACCGTTAAACTATACCGAAAGTATCGAAAGCAGGAACTGAAAAAAAGTCTTCATTTTAGATCCAAGTTTTGAGACAGCAGCTCAAATAAATGATTGTTTTCCCATCCATTTCTGCCCAATTTATTGTATTTATTTATTTTATTTTATTTTATTTGCCCATTTTTTCTGGTTTTACCAATTTTTCCCGCTAATTTTTGCAAATTTTTTATTAGTAATATTTTCCCTATTGCCCCCTATTTTTCCATTAAAAATACCAATTTTTTTCTTATTTTTGCCCCATTTTCCCCCTTCATTTTTGCTACATTTTTATCATTCATATTTTCCCTATTTCTCCCCATTCTTTCATAATTTCCCAGTTTATTTCCTGATGTTTTCCCCCCAAGTTTTTGTTTTTGCAAATTTCTCAATTTCTCACAATTTTCTCCCATTTCCCCCCCGAATGATTCCCCATTTTTCGCACATTTCTTGACACTGGAGATAAATCTATTGTAAATGTGCAGATCTTCCACACATTATTGTTCTGTTTTCTGGTTCTAGACGACAAATATTTTCGTATAGGTATCGAAAAAAGTATTGTTCAGGTATCGGTATCGAAAACCAAGTATCGTGAAAGAACTGGTATAGAATAAAAATGAACGGTACCCTGGGTTATGTTTAAAATGTCTTTAACGGTATCCACGTGAAACAAAAGTGTCTTCTCTCTCAGCACATATGAACTAAGGTCACATGACTGTCTCACAAAGGCGTCCAAAAGTGGAGACAATATTCAAAATAATGTGCTTGATGTCGGATTAAAAGACGTGGCAGGTTTGTGAATCCAAACACTTCCAAATAAC
The DNA here is from genome assembly GCA_007210695.1 of Neogobius melanostomus. NCBI lineage: Eukaryota > Metazoa > Chordata > Actinopteri > Gobiiformes > Gobiidae > Neogobius > Neogobius melanostomus. Next base: position 4,307,204 of record VHKM01000122.1, on the reverse strand, counting down.
ATCTGTCTTTCCAATTGAGTTGCATCGGGCCGTGCTCTGACTGAAATTATGACGACATAATCATTGAGACTGTTGATTCTCATTGGGATCTGTCAATAAACGCAGCATTTTGCCAGAATCAACATATAACAATTTTCTTTTCAACTGTTCTTTATCAAAATAGTGTTCATCCCTTTCCTCCTTCCCAAATGTTGCCATTATAGAACATGAATGCAACCTATAAACTGAATTTGAATACCTATATATTAAATGTAAAGATAGATTTTTTAGTACCTGTGCGATCAGTAAGGCCTCGAGCAGCAGTCCTCTCCCAGTGAAGAAAGTGACTAGTTTTTTGATGTCTCCCGTTGCAATGCAGTATGGGATAGCGTCATCATTGTCGTCTGCTATCAGCTGGTCCGCTCTCCTATAAGCACAATGAGCATGACAAGTACAACAATAGTGCAGTACGGCTACGTTTACCCAGAGGTGGTGAGTGACAAAGTATATCAGTACTAAAGTTTTTGACTTTCTGTACTTTACTAGTATTTTTGTGGAGAATTATTATTACTTTCTCCAGGCGCCTTGCTCCCACCGCTCACCGCCTAATCTATTCACACCTATTCTGTCCCCGTGTTCTTCAGGTCTTTGAAGCAGCAAGTCATGATTCCCGACACTTACTTAAAGGGATATTTCAGGATTTTTGACATTGGGCCTCATTTCCTAGTTATCCAGAGTGTTGTTGATGTCTGGAGATATTTTTTTCTCAAATTCATGCAGTTTTTATATTTGACGAGTCTAGTGGCGCTAGGCTAGAGCAAGGCTAAAGCATTTCTATGGTATCAGTTAGCCTGCATTAAAACAGTCTGACTCACTCCACAGTGCACCTGAGGTAAATCACTTATAACACCAGACTAATCATATAATATCTGTGTCGTTAGAATAATTTTAACCATTTTGCATTTAAATAACTTATATTTGAGCAGCATCAGCTTCGTGGCTGTAAGCTAACGCAGCGGCGGAGTGATCTGCGAGAAAATAGTCCCTCAAAATGCGGTAATTCATGTGATACAAGGTCAGTTATATTTAAAAAATGATTCTATTAACACAGACATTTATATGGTTAGTCTGGTGTTATAAGTGATTTACCTCAGGTGCACTGTGGAGTGGGTCAGACTGTTTTTAATGCAGGCTAACTGATACCATAGAAATGCACTAGCCTTGCCCTAGCCTAGCGCCACTAGACTCTTCAAATATAAGAACTGCATGAATTTAAGAAAAAAATATCTCCAGACATCAACAACACTCTGGATAACTAGGAAATGAGGCCCAATGTCAAAAATCCTGAAATATCCCTTTAAACTGATTTTACTTTGGGCTTCGATTGCTTAATTACAGATTTTGTAGTGAAAAGGAAATGTTTTGGCCTCTTTTAGTATATTGTAAACCTAGTCATTTGTGGACACTGTGCATCTTATTATAAAGCATTAATTTTATGAACTTGCAGGCGACGAGTTTTCTAGCATTTCTGTAAGAGTGGCCCAGAAAGTGATCCTGCAAGTTGTGAAATGTGCCAATGAACTCGTCTTTGTAGAGAGTTGGGACACTACAGATACATGTATGTTCAGATCACAGCTAACATTTGATTTTGTGGTTTCCTCGTTTGTTGTTTGTAATAACATAAATAGGTATCGGGTCTTTAAGTGTTTTCTACAGCAAATACAGCAGAACTTGAACTTGAGTAAGAATGTTACTTTGATTGTAGCTTCTGTACATTTACCTCTGCATGAGTTTCTTCCAGTACTTCATGGAGACTCCTGGTGCGACAGACAAGGCCTTCTCCCACTGGAAAGCAGAGCCAGATGAATGTCGTGATGAAGACCTGGTTAAACACGGCAGAGTAACGCATCACGCACCTGTCCCAGTTCCACCATGAGCTCACAGTATCTCTGGATCTGCCCCAGCCTCAGGTGTGTCCGCCGCCTCCTTCAGCCGCTCCTCTTTACTGGGAGCTCCGATGCCTCCTCCGAATTTAGACATCTTCACGATGGTCAGCTCCTGGGCCTCAGACTGGAACAAGGGCGATAAGATAATCATTATTCTAAAGTCAAACAAAGGTTTCCTCTGCTACAACAACATGGCCCCTAAAAAAGTGCAATAATCACAAACTGACATAATAGTTATTATAGTATTCAAGCTACAGTTCATGAAATTATGTCAAAACATAACAAAGAAAAAAAAACAGCACCAAATTAAGAATACTGTCAATGGAGCTGAATCAGGAAAACCTTTGAACATTTGTTGCCTTTTCTTTTAGGCTTAATCCGATCAGATAGAATAGCTCAAAATATTGTGGCTCCTTGTCAGTGTTAGATCGTAACATGTCTTAGTGTCCATGTATTTAGAATACTCATTTTGAGTAACTGTATTCTGGTGCATCTTCAAAGAAGGTACTTGAGTCATCTTCTGTACTTGGTAGTTGAGGTCTCCAAACGTTTCGCCTCTCATCCAAAAGCTTCGTCAGTGAACAAGATTACACTCAGCACGCAGCGTAGATAAACACCAGTTGGGAGGAGTTGGGGTTGGCCGGCTCCTCCCCTCTAATCACAGCTACTCTCACCTGTGGGTAAACACCTTTGAAGTAGAGCGTCTGTATTCTGGTGCAGTTACTCTTATTTAGAATTCAGTTACTTTCATGAAATCAAATTAATGTGTTACCAATAATTACATTTTAGCTTCATATTGTATGATTAAAATTACCAGTAAAAGTTTTGTGATCTCTGCTGCGTTTCCATTGTACATTTTTAAATAGATTTTTTGCATTCATAATTAGTGGTAAATAAGTTTATAACAAGCTGGTCAACAAGCATAAGCATACACTGTATTTATGCATAAATATAATGACAATTAATGCATGTTTTTCAGCATATCCAGGTATATCCCACATCTGTACATAGATATAAATCAAATCTATGTGAAAGTATTAATTTTGCTCAAAAGACAAACATTTGACATGCAATGAAAGGATGCAATAGAAATGTGCTATGAAAAAAGATTTATAAAAGACTTTTCCAGGGGGAAAACCTTTTACTTTGGTCCAATCATTTGCAGTGATTTAGTAAAACTGCAGGCGATAAATAATAAGATATGAGCATTTTCACAACAACACATTGCACTGTTTAATGCCCAAAGCAGCGACTCACCGTCTTGAACTTGAGCAGGTGCTTCATGTGCATGACTCCTTTGCTGTAGCTGGGGGCAGTAGAGAGTCGTCCTGCCCGTTTATGACTGACACGAGGTCCCACAGGTTACTGCTGCCCCCTGGAGGCTAAAACATGCAACACACATTAACATTTCACAGAACACAGGACATCAATAACTAATACACAAATTTAATCGAATGGAATAAATATGTGACCGAAAGGTCAACAATAAAATGTCAGTGAACCTACAGAGAAGCATTCGGAGAAAAGTCGTAGCTTCTTTGCTCTGACGTCTGAGTTGAGTTTGTCCAGCTCTTGTTTGACGTCTCGAGACACTTTTCCACAGAGCAGCGGAGGAGAGCCCGGGACCATCGCCGTGTCTGCAAAAGCACACACGATACAGTCATGAACTGAACTCATCTTAGATCCAAAAGTCCAACCAAGAGCAAGGTAAGCTAATGAGCACTTGTTTTAGCATTAGGCCAGTGTTAACCATCGCCTCAGTGGTCAGTGCAGCGCCTGGCGGGAGCTCATCTCATGACCTCGGTAAGGTTTATCGAGCAACAGGATTAGACAAATGAGCTCTCACTCAGACAAAGGGAGAACCTGTCGCAAAGGAGTTTCCATCGGCTGCTCACTGTTTATTTGGACATCGCATTTATTATTTGTCTCACTGTTTTAATGTTTCCTGAGAGGCAAATGTTGTGATTTGGGCTTTACAACTTATGAAGTGTGTGTGTATTTTTGCCATCACTGTGCATGGTAGACAATAAAGTTTTTCTAATGTAATCTACTCTATTCAAAGTGGGCCTATATGAAGTATGCAAATCCACAAACTGAAAGGCCCCACTAGCCTCAGGAATTGAGCCTCGCACATAAATCTTGCGACCTTTGACCAGGAGCCTGAAGTATACGGCTTTGGCCTTGTGTTGGATTATTAACACAGGAACATTACTTAGAGGTGAGTGCTTCAAATAGCTCTTGAGTAATAAAAAACGGTAGAAAAAACACAGGCACACTCAAGGAGTAGGCCGAAAGGTTTACTGCAGAAAAAAGCTTGCTGAAACCATACCATGGCTGTGGAAAGCAAGCGGATGAAGACGTTTGTCCATGTTAATAAGGAATTTTAGTCCACTATTTTTGTACACAGTCGTCTCAGACCTCTTGCTTTCCTGCCGTCCACAGCCATGTTATGGTTTCAGCAAGTTTTTTCTGCTCTAGCCATTAACACAGGCTTGGTACAGGCACCACTTTAACACATGTATCTAATTTCAATTCTAAAATGTTAAAGTGATTAGTATTGTAAAGCAGAGGTGATTAGTAGGAAGGAATAGAATATTTTATGTGAAATTCTTATTTGTTGTGAATACAGTCCTCCTCATATTGTCTAACAGTGAAATGCAAAATGTATGTTTTAGCCCCTTATGAGAGACCAACAGGCCCGGTTAGAACCATGAGGCCGTCCTTCTGTGGACCCACCACCTGCAGGAGGAGCCATAGGGCTGGTGCAGCTCCAACAGCTGCCCCCACGATCCGGCAACGGACAAGTGGAAGAAAATGGATGGATGGATGAAATGCAAAATCTTTATTACGTTGAATGTGGAGTAGGCGCTCAGAAGCGTTCATGCCTCAGCCTACTCCCTTTGAGCATCTATAACTGTGTAATGTGGATTTCGGAAATTAGAAATGTAAACTGCTTGAATAAACTACACTAAACTACTCGAGTAGAGTTTTTGAGGACCTGTACTTTACCTGAGTTGTATTTTTGTAGGGAACTCTTTTTTACTTTTACTCCTCTATGTTTGAGCGATAACTATAAAACCTTCGTACTCCACAACATTGCTGGGGAGGCTCCAAAGTCCATGTGTTTTGTTAATTTGAAAAGCCTAATAGATTAAATGCCACTGATTTTCAACAAGGAAGGTTTGTGCACCGTCGTGTTTTATGTTTTTAAAGTAAAGTAATAATTTGACAGAGCATCTTTTACTTGTCGTGGAGTCGTAACTGTACTTTTACTCTAGTAAGTGTGTCTGTAAGTCTGAAAGTTTGACCTGTGTTTCCGATGATCCTCTCCCAGGGCTGGTCCGTGAGGATGTTGAGCAGCAGAGGGGAGATGAGCGGCGTGAGGGACCACAGCCGCACGGTGCTGTCTCTGCTGCAGCTCGCCATCGTGAAGGGCCGGCTCTGGTGACACGTCAGACCTGAGGCAAAGAAGTATTTTGGATCTGTTTCTATTGAGCAAAGGAGGATCATGGAAGGGCAAAATCCCACCGTAGACGTCGGCTCCGTGGTCGTAAACAGTGTCCAGACACGTCCCGTCTCTCGTGTCCCACACTCTGATCGTGTAGTCCACGAACCTGTGGAAATTATGAGGGAATGTTAGCAATGAGGCAGTGGAAGAATATGCCTGGAGAGGTGGGCAATATATCGTCTACAAGATAATATTGAAATTGCTGTTTGGAAGATGTGCACATTTACAACAATATCGAGTTTATCTCCAATGTCAATAAATGGGGAAAAATATGGAAAAATTGAGGGGGAAAAAGGGAGGGAAGTTTTTTTTTAATGAATAAATTGGGGGGAATGTTGGAAAAGAAATTGTAGGAAAAATACAGAAAAAAGTTGGAATGTAGTGTGTGAGTGAGTGGTGGTGATCAGAGGGGCCAATGGCGCAGATTAGCAACCTCGCTTGCGTCTACACCAGGGCAGCTGTGGCTACAATAGTAGCTTACCACCACCATGTATATAAGGAGTGAATGAATAATGCAATGTAAAGCGTCTTTGAGTGTCAAGAAAAGCGCTATATAAAACTAATGCTAATTAAAACTAATGCTAATTACTATCACTATTATCATACAAACACAAAACCACACAGTTGTTGTAGTTGTGTTTCCTTTCAGTTGTGTTTCCTTTCCGTTCCGTTAAATTCTGTTAACTTATATTTATACGGACATTTCTAGAGGTGCTTTGTGGGTGTGGTCCGTGTTGAAACGACCGCTCTGGTGGGTTGTAGGTTCTCTTTTGCCGGTGGGGCAGTATGATGTTGCTTAATGTAGGATTGATATTGTAAATATAACAGGCAAAGTTGGGTCACGGGGGGGTACGTTGTGTGTGTGCATGCTGTGTTCCTGCTCTTGTGTCTTGTACTTTGTGTCATGCTCCCTGTACTAGTGTGATTTGATCAATTGTTTTATTTCAATGATGTCGGGGGTGGGCGCTTATAAGCTTTTGCTTCAGCCCACTCCTTTTGAGCGGAATTTTTAACTCCTCAAATAAACTAATAAACTAAACTAAACTAAACACACACAAAAAAATGGGGTAAAAATAAATAAATGAGAGAAATTGGGGGGGGGGGGGGGGGAAGTGGTGTGAAATTGGAAAAAAATAAAATTTGGAAAAATTTAAAATAAATCGTGGGCAAAAAATGCAGAAAAGGTGTAACAAATTAAATAAAACGGGGCAATGTGGAAAGAATTGGGAAAAAATATGGGGAAAATGTGGGGGAAATTTAGACTAAAAATAAATGGGGTGAGGTGAGAAAGAAAATAGGGGTAAATTGGGGAAAACAATTGGGGCAAAATGAGAAAAAAAAAATAAGACAAAATTTAGGATTTTTTTTAAATGGGTAAAAAAAATGGGCACAAATGTGGAAAGTGCTTTTTTCCTGCCGTTTTGTAGTCTGTTCAGGACAATTTCCTTCTGAACAACAAAGCGATGTAAATTTGCACAATTCTCATGGTTTGCAAACATCACTTCATCATCGTAATCGAGAAAGTCCCCAAACATATTGAGATGTTATTTTTGGTGGCTATCGCCCAGCCTTTACCTGAAATGAGCAGATAGGGCACTTCTGTGTTCCACATGAGGCCTCTGACTGGAGCCGTGTGTCCGCTCAGCACATTGATGCAGGCGTCCTGGGTGTAGTCCCAAATCCGCACTGTGCTGCAGGGGTGACAGACAATTTTATACTCACTACTGCCACCTCAGGTCTCAGGCGTAATTGCAGTTTCTGTATTAAAGGGATATTCCAGGATTTTTGACATAGGGCCTCATTTCCTAGTTATCCAGAGGGTTGTTGATTTCTGGATATATATTTTTTTTTCTTAAATTCATGCAGTTCTTATATTTGAAGAGTCTAGTGGCGCTAGGCTAGTGCAAGGCTAGCGCGTTTCTACCGGTAACAGCTAGCCTGCATTAAAAACAGTCTGAAATCTGAAAAGCTGGTGCCTGTGCCCCTCACCCGTCGTCGGACCCGGAGCAGAGGATCCCCTCTCGCAGCGGGGACCACCGCACGTGGAACACTTTGGCCAAGTGTCCCGTGAACACCTTCAGCGGCTGATCCGAGCTGGTGGCCAAGTAATACACGCGCACGTTCTTGTCCTCGCAGCCCGTCGCGATCATGTCCCTGCAAACACACACGTCACAACTTTCCCAACGTGGCTTATAGTCACACGAACTTCTGACTCAAGACATATTTTAAAGGCCTTATACCTGATTGTTTTGTTTATAAAGAATGAAAGGCAGCTCAAATTCATTCTTAACTTTCCTAAACCATTTCTCTAATCCCATTTCTTCACAGGGTTTATGAGCAGATTTCACAACTTTCATAATGTAACAAAAGCTGCTGATTCACAATATATAAAAGGATTTTTGATTAAAACACAAATGTCTGCTTATACAATGCACTGAAAGACCGTTTTGTCTTTAATCTACAACTAGAAAAAAATCAGGTTAAGGGCCTTTACCGTGTTAACTTTATCGTCTAAAATATTTTGTCATCATTTTAACCAATGTAATAATTTGCAGGCTCAAAGACAATTAAAGGTTAATTATGACTAAAATGTCTAGATATTTATGTTGGCTTGGCTTATACAGACAGACTATATAAAAATGAAAAGGAGACTAAAAACATGAGCATTTCAGTGTCAGATCATCTAAATTCACTGACAAAGGAACCGCTCTGTGCTTTATTCATGTGGGAGAAGCTTCGTGAAACAGTGAATAAGAATAAATATGTTTGAATTCAATAAAATTGAACGTAAAGTTGAATACGTAAGAGTTTATACAGGCAGAAGCAAGTCACAATTTTTAATGTCCAAATACTATATTTAAATGTCACAACGCAGAAAAATAATATGTGCATATTTCTATTTCTTAAGATTTGCAAACAGACGAAAGAGAATATGACAAATCGGGAAAGTTTTGAGCAAAAGAAAAGTGGTCATTTCAGACAAAAGTGCAACTGAATGTGTTTTAGAGCAGTGGTTCTCAACCTTTTTACCCTAAAGCCCAACCTGCACATGTTATAGTTATAGCCCCCCATCCAAAACCGTGGCCTCACAAATGTATCAAAACATACAAATAATTGCCAATAAGGGGAACCACTGTTTTAGGCCATCTTTTTGCAGTGAAAACTTGTTGAACAGCAATGTCATAATTCCCCTAGAATGTAGTCATGTTGTTGTATTGCAACATAAATGATCACGTCATTGGTAAAAAGTTGCACATTTTTGGCTTAACAATTGTATGACATTATTGACTTATTATTTATCGCTTCCTACAAGTTCAACGCGACAGGGTTTTGCGGGCGCAACCGTATAGTTGTGCTCAACAGAATCTTTGACAATTTCTGAGCATTTTTCAAAGAATATGAAAAATAACACAGAGGTTTTTTAGTGGGGGCGACAGTGGCGCAGAAGGTCAGGGGTTCGAATCCCGCCTCCTGAAGGTGCACATTGTCGTTGTGTCCTTGGGCAAGACACTTCACCCACATTGCCTCCAGTGTCTGCGTACACTGGTAGCCCCCTAGGAGAGACCAACAGGCCCGGTTTGAACCGTGAGGCCGTCCTTCCGTGGACCCACCACCTGCAGAAGGAGCCATGGGGGCTGGTGCTATGTGACCTGGGCAGCTCCAACTGCCCCCACGACCCGGCAACGGACAAGTGGAAGAAAATGGATGGATGGATGGGTTTTTTAGTTAGTGGTTAGCCATTGTGTGAAGCCATTTGTGGTGAAACAACATCAAATCATAATGAACAGACAAGGTCACAAAGCGCTTTACATGAGAGCATTAATGAAAAAGAAAGTACCAAAATGATCCAAAGTTTACATACCTCAGTTCTTTGTATTGCCACCTTTAGCATCAAAGCAGCTTGGAGTCTTTTGTGGTAGTTGTGGAGAAGGTTCTGTAAATAATCTAATGGTAAAGCCCATTAACTTTCAATCAGGGTCATTTTGGTACTTTCTTTTTTCATTAATGCTCTCATGTAAAGCGCTTTGTGACCTTGTCTGTGAAAGGCGCTATATAAATAAAGTTCTTCTTCTTCTTCTTCATTATGATTTAAAAATATATTTGGATGGGAGACCGTTTGGGAACACCAGGAAGCCTGGCGAATGTAGTGAGTGAGTGAGCGAGTGGTGGTCGGAGGGGCCGATGGCGCAGACTGGTTGCCTCGCTTCCGTCAGTCTACCCCAGGGCAGCTGTGATTACAATAGTAGCTTACCACCACCAAGTATGGAGAGAACGTATAATGCAATGTAAAGCGTCTTTGAGTGTCCAGAAAAGCGCTATATAGACCCTTTAATTGTTTGTAAACATTCTGGGCTTAGCTGGAGGCGGGAAGCTCGATTCCTATCTATTTCCATTGTAGCTGTTGTCATAGTAACGATAAACAATGTCTAACTGTTTTTGGAAATATCAGATAAACCTTATTTTATCGTCTCAAATGTCATTCCTCTTGTTCTTGCACCTTAAGCCACAACAGGAGCACATTTTTCAGTTGTAGTTTTACACTTAAAATCGCTAGTTTTAGTTTAATCTTATTTCTCTTGATCACTTCCTGCCTCCAGCTGATGTCACTGATGATGTCAGCAGTTAAAGGGTCTATTCGTTTGTTAAGTGGTGACGTCACAGCTCTACTTCCGGGTCCGCAGATGTGCGAGAAACTACAAAAAACTCTTTAATACCACAATCAATATTTCTGAAACTCAACAGGGAGTTACTGAACATACTTATTTATCAGGCTCATTAGCCAAAAATGCTGAACCTACTGCTATAAAAGTAATATTTACCTAAATCGCTACATCCGGGTTAGCGGGAAAAATGCTAACGGCGCAGCAGCTCCGCTAACCCCGGAAGTAGCGACTTTAGTAAATTTGACTTTTTTAGCAGTAGGTGCAGCATTTTTGGCTAATGAGTCTGAGAAATAAGTAGCTTCAGTAACTCTCTGTTGAGTTTCAGAAATATTGATGGTTGTTTTTAAGAGTTTTTTATGTTTTTTTCTCGCATATTTGCCTGTGTGCTAGGACCCGGAAGCGGAAAAGTCGTGACGTCACACTTAACAAACGTATAGTAAAACTGATGCATTATTATTATTATTATTAAATTCTGCCAGGGTATGTAAACTTTTGAGCACAACATCATTTTTTTTTTTTTACATTCTCCTGCTATTTTGGTTCTTATAGCCAGACCTTTATGTAGATGTCATACCTGACGGTTTCGGCTACACTCTCGGCCTCCCTCAGAGGTTGTCACGTGATGTTGCTGTGATGAAATAAAGGTCTGGCTATAAGAACCAAATGGCATTATTACTAGATGACCTAATGAACCTACTTAGACTTTATACATGCTCGTCTGCAAACGTTCAAATGTCTCTTTGATTGCAGGTAATCTGGCAACGTTTAAAAGCGACTTACTTATTATTCTGACTCCAGTCGCAGCCGAACACAGCTGCCGGGTGTTTGTATTTGTGCAGGATTTTACCGTCGATCGTTCTGATGATGCTGTGGAAATAAGATTATACATAAAAGATCCATAATTAACTTGAACAAATGTTTTTTGGTGATTTTGGCTCTCGGCACTGACCAGAATCCGTCTCCGCTACACGTCGCGATCCTCTTTGAATCCTTATGGCTCCAAGAGATGCAGAATATGCCGTTTTTCCCATGCTGCACAGACACGGTGGGTGTGGAATAAAAAAAGCCGTTTTGTAAATATAAGGACTTGCCTCAGGTGCAGAAGAGAGAACAGAAAACCCTCACCTCATTAAAGCGTGTGATAATTTTGCCCTTTCGTACGTCCCAGATGAACGCTCCATTACGGGATGTTGCACCTGCGATGCAGTTTAGGTCTCCTTTTGAATTAAAAGGAGGAAGAACATAGAAAAGGTTTCAGACATAAAGTGCAAAATATAAACTGGAGGTTATGTGCTAGATTTAGTTTCGTATTTTCAGTTTGTATTTGTCTACTACTTTATTGTTCTGGTTCATTGTTGTTTTTGTTGCATCAGACACAGGTAATAATAAACTCCATTCCACACTTGTGATCTGTAGTCCATGAGAAAATAGATGTTCTGGGGATCATGTCAGGCTCATCTGTCAGGCACATTTTCATCATTCTACTCAAATAATATTTAGGTAAATTACGCACAACTTCCACCTGTTACATCCTGTTTTATTTTCCCGATATCAAGTTTCAAGGTCTTTATTATCTCCCATGGGGCAATGTGGCGGTTGGTTTGCAGCCAGCAGTCAACACAAAAGAAACCATTTACATCCACATAATTACATACATTCACTGCTGTTACTGTGGTGTTGCTATTTTATACAAATTATAGCTTTCTTCTTCCTGTAGCCGTAAGGAAGTGGGGGCATCCTTATTCTAATGGACCTTTTTTAAGACATCAATAATCATTGATCGATTCATTCTGACCTTCATGTGTTTGTCTTCACACAAGCTTCATCGTCCTATTTTTTTTCCTTTTGCTCTTTTTAACATTTATTTTTTCCTTGTTCTAAATAATGGAACGGGCTCCCACTTCAGTTAACCCGCACTGAACTCCATGGGGGAAGCCGCCGTCACATAGTCCCAGTGTTGGGTAGGAACAGAAAACACTCATTCAGTTACTTTCCTAAAATCTAAAGGAATCATCGCAGTAGTCAATACATTTCAGCTTCATATTGGACAACAATATAGGAAAGAAAGGTCAAAACTACAAGGGAAATGTTTCGCTCTGTAGCTTCACTTATAAAGTGTCCATACGCCTTTGCTCTGCCTGATCCCGTCAGATCTCGGAAGCTAAGCAGGAAAGGCCTGGTCGGTACTTGGATGGGAGACCGTTTGGAAAATACCAGGAAGCCTGGCGAAGTGAGTGAGTGGTTGGAGGGGCATATGCAGGAGCTAGGATTCGAACCCACAACCTTCCAATCACGAGACGACCTGCTCTACCATCTGCGCCACTGTCGTCCTAATGCAGTATCATTATCATTATCATTATTATTAATATACAAATAAAGGTTTAAAACGCATGTGCACCGTGCATTGTGTGGTCTGCTCCTGGTGTATTGGCTAAACTGCCTTTTTGAGTTCCTATCAATCAATCAATCAATCAATCTTTATTTATATAGCACTTTTCATACATTTCATGTAACACAAAGTGCTTTACAGATTTAAAAACATTCTCTCACACCCACCTCCTCCCACAAATACAAACACATTGTCGCACTCACACTCTCCCCACCCACCTTCCAGAGACACACCACACAAGCACACCACACACACTCAAGGTAAAACAATGGACGCAATGGACATAAGGCTGAGGTAAGGCTGGGTACAGATAAACCAGGTAAGGAAACACCATCCAAGGAGCCGTCTGCATCGGGAGCAGCATCTCGGCTGCAGCCACAGGGCACCAGCACAGGACGCCCGGAGGAGGCGCGGTAGAAACACCACACCTCCATCCAGACACCCACAGGACAGCACCCCAGCAGCCACAGCCAATGACCGCTCCCGAGGCAGAGGGCTCCTCCAGAGGAAACTGGGAGAGCATAAAAATGGTTAAAATAAGTAAAAAGTAAAAGTAAAATAAGAATATAAGGACCACTAATCCTAATTAGCACGTCAATGTAAAAGTATTCTAAGTATTCAGAATACAATACTCTGACCGGACAAACTAACGGAATATGTAACAAAATACATTTTAAGGCAAGTATTCAGTATTTCAGTATTTAAGTGTTTACGCTAACTTTCTAAACTTGCTATAGAAGTGCATATGTGTGTTTTTTGTGTATCAGTCTGTTGTGTCTCCTTCCTGTTTCTTTACCTGGGGCCCAGGACAGAGAGTAGACGACGCCTTCGTTCCCCGGCGACGTGTAAACCGCCGTGAGAGTGTTGGTGTCCCAGATCTTTATGGTGCCGTCGAAACTGGCCGTGGCCAAAAGGTTCGGGTCGTCGGGTTTAAACTTACAGTCGAAGATGGTCTCGATGTGGCCCTGGAACGACGAGGAGAGAGAGAGAGGAAATCTAAACGTAAGCCAAGTCCGCTTTAACCTCTTAACCCCCGCCTTAACTGAGTGCTTTTTCTCCAGTTCGGCTTTACCCAAATCTAAAAACGTCTTAACTGGAGCTTACAGCCTATGGCCAGTGTAACGCCTCATTTGAAAGCTAAGGCCTAAAAAAATGATGTAAATGGATCTTTGTCCTTGCGTTGTTGCAATCACTTTTTTGACATTCTTTTTCATCACATTTTTGTCTCTTTTACATCCCTTTTTGTCGCCTTCTTGTTGCTCTTTTGTGACTTTTCTGTCTCAGTTTTGTCTCTTTTTTGTCAATTTTTTGTCTCTTCTTTGCAGTGTTAATTTCATCGACTAAAATATTTAGTCTTAATTTTAGTCAAAGTGATATTTTTGACTAAAATTGGACTAAAACTAAATTAAACGTTTTTCATGAGACTAAAACTATGAGTAAAATGTCCAGATATTTTAGTCGACTAAAATAAGACTAAATAAAAATGAAAAGGAGAGACTAAAATCATCCAAACTTCTACTGACCGTCTGAAAGAGCCTCATATCATGTAAATTCTCTGCCAAAGGATCAGCTCTGAGCTTTGTTCATGTGGAGCAGCTCCATGAAGCAGAGGAGCTGATTAAATATGATTATAATGAATTTTATAAATGCAAAGTCGACTAAATTTGTCGACTAAATTGACTTGCAATTTTAGTCGACTAAAACTAGACTAAAATTGAATTACATACAAGACTAAAACTAAATTAAAATATGTTCTCAAAATTAACACTGCTTCTTTGTCACATTTTTGTTGCTTTATCATCCTGCTTTCTTATTGATTTGTTGCTGTTTGGATGCTTTTTTCAAGAAGCTTTTTTGACGTTCTTTTTCATCAAATTTTTGCCACTTTTTCCATCGCTTTCTTTTGTCACTTTCTGTTGCTCTTTTGTGGCTTTTCTGTTGCATTTTAATCCCAGTTTTGTCTGTTATTTGTCACATTTTTGTCTCTTTTTCGTCAATATTTCGTCGATTTTTTGTCCTTTTCATCAAATTTTTGTCACTTTTTGTTGCTCTTTTGTGGCTTTTCTGTCGTATTTTTGTCTCAGTTTTGTTTCTTTTTCATCACATTTTTGTCTGTTATTTGTCACATTTTCATCTCTTTTTTGTCACTTTTTATTGCTCTTTTGTGGCTTTTCTGTTGCATTTTCATCCCAGTTTTGTCTGTTATTTGTCACATTTTTGTCTCTTTTTCGTAAACTTTTGTGTCCTTTATTTATCAAATTGGCTCTTTTTCATCATTTTTTTGTTGCTTTATCATCCTGTTTTCTTATTGATTTGTCGCTGTTTCGATGCTTTGTTCAAGAAGCTTTTTTGCCACTTTTTCCATTGCTTTTTTTTGTTACTTTTTGTTGCTCTTTTGTGGCTTTTCTGTCGCATTTCCGTCTTTTTCGTCGTTTTTGTCTCTTTTTTGTCACATTTTTGTCGCTTTATCATCCTGTTTTGTTGTTTTGATGCTTTTTTCCAGAAGCTTTTATGTTTGAGTTAAGAGGCAAAGTGAGACGAAGTAAATACCAGGTCGCGCAGGAAGTCCCACTTTTTGCTCGCCATGTCGTAGAGCCCCACTCCGCCGTCGAGGAAGCAGCAGACGGCGTGTCCCGGGGGGAGGGAGAAGCAGTGGTTCTGGGACAGCGTCGGGGGAGGCACGGCTTCACTGGTGGAGCTCAGGTGCTGGCTTTTACCGGGGGAACACGCGCTCTGGGCTGAGGACGGGACAGAAGACGCACAAAGAGAGAGACGGGCAATTTAGGCTGGAGAGGAGGGAGGGTTCATCAGATTCATCCTGTGTGTATTGTCATGTCTGCCATTAATAGGACACTAGACAATTAAAGTTAGCGTCACTTTGACTTTGAAGCGTCACCTTTCTTTGTGAGGGGAGCGGTGAGGACGTGCAGCGCGTGGAAGCCAGTCTTCTTCAGTTTGAAGCTGTCCAGCGGAGTGGAGCGAGACACGGTCCACACTCTGAGCACGCCCACCTGAGAGTCTGAACAGAGACGACAAAATGTGACACTTGAGAAGAAAAACACAAGTCATCTTTCCCTCACTGTAGATACAACATTATTAAGTTTAAATCTAGAAGTTGCAGTTTGAAAGTGTGAAGATTTGATGTTAGATTGTTCTATTTATTGGGTGAAATGTTAAACAGTGTAAAATGTACTAATAAAACATTCTGACATAAAGAAGTGTGTACCGCAGTTCTCTGGTCAAAGCATCTCCACATCTGCAGTAAGGCTGAGTGATTCATTGTAATCAAATTGCTATTTAAAGGTCCTATATCATGTGGTTTTAAGCTTTTATAACTATTTACTAGTTACATTAACATGGACCTCAGCACGAGGAAGACACTTTGGCCATGGACAGAATCAGAACCAGTGGACTTGAAGGAGTCTAAACCAGGGGTTCTCGGCCTTTTGCAGCCGCGTCCCCCATTATAACGATTAATGAGGTTTGTGACCCCCGCCCGTATGTAAGTATCTTATTTATTCCCCCTGTTGGGTGACACAGTGGGAAACGGGGACATTAGCCTATATATATATAATATATATATATAATTCTTTAAAAACAAAGGAAAAAAACAAATGGCTAAATCAAATACATGAAATTAAGAACAAATAATGACACTTTAAATAGCATGCACATGCTACAATAACATAACAATATTACATACATATATATATATTTTCAGTGCTATTCATAATATTGCGTTATTAACGTGCGCTTAATTATTCTATATTTGCCGACACACAAAGCCTCTGCATGAGCCGCTCGCAGCTGCTGTCACTTAAACAGAAGAGCATCACGTGAGTTTACAGGAGAAATAGCACTTGTTGGTTTGTTTTGCTACTGCCCCGCTGAGGACACCTGTGATATCACTTATGGAGCAGAATATATCCCGAGTCTTTACTTTCACCACGTCATGGACAACTCTTTTTGTCAAACAAAACGAAGTATGAAACTACAGTGGAGAAGCCTTTACCTGACGCTATGAGGAGCTTAGTAAGAAACTGTCGCCCTGTTATTGTTTCCTTTCTTCTCGCTGCTGCATTATTTTCCTCACAAAACATGCTAATGATACGTTAACCCCATAAAACCGGACATTCAAACTGGAGTCAAGGTGGGTGAAGTGTCTTGCCCAAGGACACAACAACACCGACACTCCGATCACAAGACGACCCGCTCTACTCTCTGCGCCACCGTCGACCCAATGGAGTCTTATTTTGTATTAAAACTTTCTTAACGCTCCTGAATGTGTATAAGAGCCAAAACTTAATTTGAAAACATAAATCCCAGATGTAATCGCTATTGCACATTTCAATATTTTGCCCAGAATTGTTGAAAACTTAAATTTCAGATTTTATGATCAATATCTGTAAGAACTGTCCAAAGAAAGGACCACTGAAACAACATGTGAAGTGTCACTCAGACAAACAGCATTATGAAAACCAGTATTGGAGAACAATCAGACTGAAGCTGCTCCGTGTGCCTTATCTGCTCAGACAGATGGTGTGTGAAAATGTCCCACACGCCAGCTGACACTGGAGGTTAATAATAGCAAGTCTGTCTAATCAGGCGCATATTCTGATGAATCGACTGATGAGAGTACAGTCATTATAAATAAATGCTTCTTATTAGTAATCCTCTACGTGTCAGCTGTAATCACGTAATCCAAGGTTTCACCGTGAAATCAATCTCGTAGAATAAGAAATATCAATGAAAGCCTGAAAAAGAACGGTAAAGTTCCTTTTTATTTTAATTTAATAAAATACTAACATTAAAATAGACAGAACTTGATGAGAAATGAGTCAAGGACAATTCTTTCAAGCATTTTGTAAGTTACGTGGAGCACCTCCCATTGACAGCCGGGGGAAATATAACTATGATCAAGTGAATAAGACACAAGCCACTATTCTGAGCTGGCAGCTCAATGGGTCCGTTTTAAAGATGTGGAGGACACTTCCTGGTTCTATTAATGAAATACAGATCAGAGCAATTCAGCAGTAGAAGAAGAAGCGACCAAAGTAAAAACAGTTACTAAAACCTGCTTGTATAAGGTACA
Organism: Neogobius melanostomus; assembly: GCA_007210695.1. Taxonomy (NCBI): domain Eukaryota; kingdom Metazoa; phylum Chordata; class Actinopteri; order Gobiiformes; family Gobiidae; genus Neogobius; species Neogobius melanostomus. The sequence continues at coordinate 4,289,626 of VHKM01000122.1, read as the reverse complement.
ACTAGAGGTGGTCAGTAACAAAGTAAATGTACTTAAGTAGTACTGTATTTAAGTGTCTGGAAATGTGTACTGCACTTGAGTAGCATTTTTGTCAAGAACGCATTGCTGTTACTCCTCTACATTAGAAAGATAAATATATAACACAGTCCACTCCAGCAGTGTTGTTTCCGTCAACGAAGACGATAACGATATCATTTCGTTGACGCCCCTTTTTTTAATGACGATAACGTAACGATGACGAGCTAAAAATAGCTCTTTGGGGACTAAAACCTGACGAGACGTTTATGAGTTTACGTCAACGAGATGAGACGAGACTAAAATGGGAGAAAGTGGTTCGTCAGATCGTTCGTGGACCTGGTGGTGGTATAACGGGACCCGATGCGCGTAGATGTGACGGGAAAAGCCCGGGAGGAGGAGGGGCGGAGGAGGGTCGCTGCACGCTGTGAAACTCCGAGTGATTGACCGGGGAGCTTATGAAGGGGTTCCTGAACTGTGAATGGCTGAGCGGGACAGCGCTGCGCTGATTGCTGATGCGAAAGCGCGCTTGCGATGGGGCCGTGATTGAGTGCTGGTGAAGCAGCCGTGAAAGATGAGTGAAGCTGCAGATACGTCTCCAGGTTGAATTTGCGCTCAAGCTTCATAAGCATTTTCGTCCAAAACACTAAGACTAAAATTAAAACTAAAAGGGCTGCCAAAAACAACACTGCACTCCAGTACATTTATATAAAGGCTCAAAAGTAAAAGGTACATCTGGCCATATGTTTTGTTCATTGTAAAAGACTAAAAATGCACACTGTACAAACAATAGGGGGCGCTGTGCAGACGTACTGTCAAATGCCATTGACTCACAGCAAGGAAGAAGGTTTGTCCCCATCGTGTTGCCGTACAGTGGGTGAACACGGGCGCAATTTTGTGTTTGTGAAGCCATAAATTGACAGTTTTGTTACTCATTAATTGTCCGTGACAGTAAATACTACGCTGACAGAAAAGACAAAGGGACAGAGGGATATTGTACATCCAGTTATACAATGGAGATCATTTTTTTCACTCAAACTTAAATACTGTTTAAAGTGGCGCTAGCCCGCAGTTAGCTTTGCCCATTAGCCTGTTAGCTTCTTCTTCTTGATTCCATTAGTGTGTATTGTTGACTCCGACCCGGTGGCAGGCAAGTTGCAATTTTGGTTTTCTGGCCAGAGACACCAGGGGGAGATGAAAGACCCTCCCAATCATCCCATTAACACTTGTATTACCCCCAGAAGGACTACGGAAAGGATTTATTAAGGTAAACAAGTGACTTAGTACTGCTTTAACCAGTTACCTGCCATCCACCACCTGTAACCTGTAAGTTGTGTTTTTACTCATACAAATCTTACACGTATTTTCAGAAACTGCAAGCTCTTCAAATGTGGCATTGGTTATAAACGAAAACGTGACAATAACGCGACAAAAACGTGCCGTAAAAGCAACAAAACCACAATAGAAAGGCAACACAACACGACAAAAAAGCGACTAAAAAGCATTGGAGTAATATTTTATCAGTAGTATCTGTACTTTTACTCAAGTCATGAAATCAGAGAGGGAAAACATTATAATACATTAAAATAAGCCCCTGTTACCTCCAGTGATGAACATCCCCGGGGCAGAGGGAACCCAGGCCAGGCACTGGACTGAAGCAGCGGAGGAGGGGAAACAGAAGGAGGTGATGCAGGCCAGAGCTTCACTGTCCACCAGGCGGATCCCATTGTGCAGGTTGGACACTGAGGAACGAGAGCAGAAGGACTCAGTGTCATTACGGTGGCTGCTTATGCGCTACAGCAATCATGTTACATTTTCCCCACATTTATTGTCAGGTGGACTAAGATTACTGAACAGAGACTCAACAGCAGTATGAAGAATTAATGTTATTTTATCTGATGTAAAGGTGATAAACGATATAAATTCAGTATGAACAGTGCAATACCCAGTAGATAGTCTGTGGATAAAGGGTCCCACTCCAGAGCGCTGACTGGATCCTCCTCGTCTGTTCCTTCCAGAGCCTCCGGTCGTAACACGTGCTTTTGACTTTTACAACCTGTGAAAAAACAACACTGACATTTTACTCGAAAGTAACTCTGGATGTCGAAGTCGAGAGTTTGTAATGTTGCGAAAAACAAACCAACTTTTGACAAGACAACTATTTTACAACCATTTTACCATTATTCAAATGATAAAAAGGACTGTTGTTGTAAGTTTGGAAGATTTTAATTAAAAACTTCTGTGATTAGTTTCTCACATAATATGACATATCAGTCCTACTTCCTCAGCATTCGAGCCTTTCTTCACTGCAATTGTCATATTCAATTTTTTTCCTACTTTTTGCTTCTGAAATATTCATGATTATGTTAAAGCAGTACTAAGTAACTTGTTACTAATAATAAATCCTTTCCGTAGTCCCTCTGGGGGTAATACAAGTGTTAATGGGATGATTGGGGGTCTTTCATCTCCCCCGATGTCTCTGGCCAGAAAACCACAATTGCAACTTCGCTGCCACCGGGTCGGAGTCACCACTACACACTAATAGAATCACGAAGAAGAAGCTAACAGGCTAATAGGCAAAGCTAACTGTGTGCTAGCGCCACATAAACAGTATTTACAGCCAAGTTAGTAAAAAAAAAACGCAACATGCTACGACACCTGCAGTGACGCTTATGGCCTCTAGGGGCACGCGTTACTTAGTACTGCTTTAATGGATAAAAAATAACACAACACAACTCTAAATTAGCATAGTATTCCTATAAAGAGCAGGTATTGTGTTTTTTATCTTACTCTTGGTCAGTTAGATAATGCAATATTGACCTAAAACAAAATATCCAGTAGGTTCACTTCCTGGTTATTCAAGAGAACTAACACTAGTCTCCTACCACCTCCCGTCCTTTGCTGCGCAGCTGTTTCAATAGACAAGAGAGAGAAAATAAAAAGTCAGTGCGGCCATGTGGCTGTGGTGAAGCTATGGTGAGTGTTTTTACGCCGTGATAGAAGGATTAAGTTTAGCAAGAGAAGGAGAGGTGAGGAAAGCATCCAAGAATCGGTGTCGGTGCTATTGTAACAAAACTTAATTTTCTTCCTTAAATACTGGCTTAGCCAGTATTTAAATAGAAGTGATGCTTCCTATGGGTTTACATTGCATTAGGTTCGAAAGGCCAATCACAATATGGCCGCCGGAATTGCTACTTGTCTTATTAAAGATCTTTACATACCCTCCTTTAACGCTAGCATCTTTAAAGCAGTACTAACTGCAGGTGTCGTAGCAAGTTGCGTTTTTTTTACCTATTAATTGTCCATGAGAGTAAATACTACGCTGACATTAAAGGCGAAGGGAGAGAGGGATATTGTACATCCAATTACACAATGGAGATCATTTTTTTCACTCAAACTTGGCTGTAAATATTGTTTAAGTGGAGCTAGCCCGCAGTTAGCTTTGCCCGGTAGCCTGTTAGCTTCTTCTTCGTGATTCCATTAGTGTGTATTGGTTGCTCTGGTCGGTGGCAGGCAAGTTGGAGTTGTGGTTTTCTGGACAGAGACACCAGGGGGAGATGAAAGACCCTCCAATCATCCCATTAACACTTGTATTACCCCCAGAGGGACTACGGAAAGGATTTATTAAGGTAAACAAGTTACTTAGTACTGCTTTAAGTAAATATCGTTTTTACTCACCTGGCTGGAATATGGACAGGCTGCCGTCCGTGTGCCCAAAGACCAGTTTGCCCTTCTTGGTCGGGTGCCACCTGAAGAGGCAGATGTCCGAGAGGAAGGAGTGAGCCTCTTTATGGACCGTGACTCCGGGGTCCCCACCTCCGTAAACCCAGATGTAGAGAGGGCCGCGCTGGGACACGAACGCCACTCCGTCTGAACAGTTCAAGCACCAGCTCACAGAGGCGGGCACACCTGAGAGACAGAGAGAGGGGTAAACATGGTAACTCAAAACATTCAACAAAAAGATGATGTTTCAAAGGTTCACAATTAACTGTTTAAAAATACAGTGCTAGCCCCTTATTAGTTTCCATGTGTCTTTCCTCTTTATTTTTAAACTTATAAAAAAGAAAGCTGCATTTATTGAAAGTTTACAGGTAACAATCACTAAAGCTTTTTACCAGGAAACAAGTAAAAGTGGAAACTAAAATAGCAATGACAGAAATTAAAGTCGAGAAATAGCAAGACAGACTAATTCCTAAAAGTCTTCACTACAGTCTCGGTACAAATATTAGATGTATAATTTTTAATTGACAGTGTGAACCCACCTCTCAGCGGACACTCACTAGACTGCAGCTGCGAGCTCACCTTTCCTCTAAATCCCCCTCGTTCTCTGTGGTATTTGCAGAGCTCTGGGGGACTTACCTAAAAAGGAAGCTTCCTGCAGCATGTTTTGATAGACAGGCTGCTTGTTGTTAAAAAGGTTTGGCTAAACTTACTCGCCACTGATTGTACTAGTTTCACCCGAGATAGAACAGTTTGTATATATTATAGTAAATACAGGTATGTAATTTGGCATAGAGACTGAAAGTGTAATGCTACGCCGAGTACAAAAACGCAAAGGGTTGTACAAGAGGCTACTGTGTGGAGAAGGGTCTGAATGCAGCAGACGGAGGGTCATGTGATTAGTGGAGCTCCACTTCTCTACAGGAAATGACATCACCTACCCCTCTTGAGCGAGTGAGCTGTTCGAAGGCTACCATCAAGTAAACATGGCATATACATTTAAACAGGTATGGAAAGAATTGTTGTTGACTGTCATAGCCGGTCGTACGACTGCCACGGGAAACCAGTAAGCAAAGAGATCAGTTTTTATTTCCTCGTGGAGCATGTGACCACAAACGATATAAATGCAGATTAGCGTACGATAATATAACTGATATAAATGGACTAGGAAAAGTATCACATCTGAACACAAAACTAGATTTCAGCATCAAAATTCAAGTCTGTGGAGTCTGCTCACATGCAAAGTGCTTCATGAAAAGTTATGAAAGGAAATTTCTGCTCAACAACTACAAGTATGACAGAAAACAGAGGGGAGTAAACAGACCGTAGAGGCCGTCGCTCTGTTATCAATTGTTTATTGTCATCACTGGATAGAGAGAAACAAATGTGTTGGTTCTCTGTCTTTACATGTAGTAGAACTGACAATAAAGCTGATTTAATTAAATAACGGGTAGGAGCTATATAAAGTAAAGTGCTTTATTAACTTCAGCCTAAACCCTTTCGGTCGTACTGTACATGGAATAGTGGAAATGTTTAAAGGGGGGTATTATGTAAAATCGACTTTTTCAAGCTTTATATCATGTTATTATGTCATTCCCTCATTAAACACATGCCTGGAGTGTTGCCTTGGCTCATTCACATATTTTTGAGTAATCAGTAAAAACTTTTAGGTGTAGCTATGCCTCAGTCCTCCTAGGAACGCCCCCACCTCCTGGAGACGCTTCTGGACCTTTCGTCACCAGCCAAGCCACCAACCACTGCTCCTCCGCTCAGCAGAGCCCCCTCCCCGCACAGTAGTGTTGTTTAGATGCCACAGCAGTGTGCTGAAGGGGGCGTGTCGGAAACAGAGACAGAGACAGAGGCCTATTTCAAGACGTTCAGTACAGCCATTTTAAGAGAGCAATTTTATTCAAGGCAGTTATTTTAATTTACTGCATATACAGACCAACAGAAGGTTACGTCATCATTGTAGTATGCTATAGACTGGTGCTATGTGATTGAAAAAAGCATAATACCCCCTCTTTAAGATAATGTAGTGACCAAATAAACTACTACTGATGATACAATTGCGCAGCTAATTGCGCGGATCAGATCTTTATGAATGGATAAACTGTACCTTTGGTGTTGTCGAGCCGCGCCACGGCCTTCTGCTCGGCCACGTTCCACACGATGAGCAGGTTGTCCGCGGAGGCCGAGACGAACAGGTCGGGGTTGTCCGGGCTCCAGCTGATGGCAGTGATGGTCTTCTTGTGCTCGGACATGATGGAGCGCAGCTTGAACTCGTTGTACTGCTGGTCCAACTGGAAGAGGTGGTACACACGGGAGGTTTATATTGTCTCTGTGGGATCTTTCTGTGAGGTCGGACAAAAAGCTTGGGTTATCATGGCACCTGGTAGATGTAAATGGCGAGAGTGGCGCAGTAGGCGAAGCGGTCTCCGCTGGCAGCGCACACGTCTTTGTTCCACGGCTGACATCCGGCCGCCAACAGCCCCACCTGCTTCACCTTCGCCATCCTCACCTGGACACAGAGGACCACATGCGTTTATACTGGAATAGTGTAACAAGGAAACAGCTGAATGTGATTCTTGTATCAGTTTAGCTGTTCATTTCTGTTGTCTTACAAATGTTAATACTAATGGACATGCCTTGATAAATATATAAATTGCATTAATTACAAATATCATGACTATTTGACTATTAATATTAATGACAACTATTACTACAACTTCTCGCATTCCATCTTCTAACCAAAGAGCTTCAGGTGCTTGGTTTAAAGTTCCCCTATCTTCAACTGAGAGCGTTAACAATTACATTAGAGCAGCAGACCATAGGATTACACACACAGCAGATTGAAATAATCTCTGCACCGATTGGCCAAAGCGAACTGCATTCAAATGACATGACACATTCTTTTCATACGGTGTTATTCCTGCATCTTTGTATCATCAACAATGCTTTGCCTTCGCTGCCGTGGTCTGGCGACGCTTATAGCCGCAGTCAGCACCAAGGACAGCGCCTTAAGAGGCCACTAATGCATGCGCTGCAGCTTTTGTGGCCCACTAGATGCTTCAAGAGGTCTCTCAAAAGCCAGACAAAATTGCTCTGTGTGTGATGATGCATACCATTTTGTGCAGGAATCAGCTGTGCCTGAAATGACGCTCCATCTCTCTCTCTCTTCAGTAATAACAGAAAAGCACCACAGGCAGAGGCTTACAAAGGCGTATACGTGGCAGGGCAAGCAGGTTTTGGTTATATTCGCCCCATTGTGCAGTGTGGGTGATGATACTGGCACATAGTAAGGGTGACAAGGCGTTTGTATTACACGCCTGGATCTCTAATGCTCCAATAAGTTGTCTCCAGCTCATAAAAACAAGCCTTAGATAAACAGAATGCATGTAAACTCGCCTTGGGGATGGGGCTTGTTAATAGCGAGACCACCTGTCCCTCTTTTGGTTGCACTGCACAGCCATTTCTCCCTTTGTCCCCGGTCCCACCTATTTAGATAATGGCCCACTTTTTCAATGAAGTTAGATTCACGCAGAGAATGAGAAATTGTCCACCAGTGTTTCCGAGTTTTCCAAGTCACTAAGGCCACAGATGTCACCGAAAAGCCTTACAGTTGCTTCAAGTCGGCATTAAATCTAACTTTCTTCATATTGTATGCCATAAATTCATTGAATGACAGTTAAGGCCTTGATTTTACACAAACACTTTTGCCTGAGTACTCCATTCCTCTGCTTCATCTAAACATTTCAACTTTAAATAGACCTGTTTCCGTCTGTATGTGTGATTTTGGACCAAAAAAGCATAGGCTTCAATGCTGATCTTTGTGTAATAATCTAAGTTTTAATGTCTCATGTCTGTCCCTCCATATCACACGACCTGTCCCACTTTTACTTCTAATTAAAGTAGTCACCCTACTTGTTAACACCAAGCCACTTAGAAATGACAACCAGTTTATTCACAGAAACGTTTTTTTCATGAGGCATTTTATCACTAAAGCTCACTACAGTCAAAATCTTATATGACCTGTCTCTTATCAATAAGCCAAACTGTCTATGGCCACTACTACTATGCTACTAGCAGATGTGGCTGTGCACAAGTTAGACAAGGGTCCGTTTAGATCATTTACATGCATCTGTGGCGTCATATATTACAAATACTGATGGAGGCAACAGGTTTCCGCCCGTGGTACACGCTAATCCGTGTGTAGCCTTTAACCTGGGTTGTTATTATTAAGACACGAGTAGCTACAGTGGAGCGTCACAGATTTGGTAGATTTGCTCAGTGACATTTGTGCAGTTTGCATGTTCTGTGGACGCTGTGCCAAACTGAGCCTCAGTGGAACATGTTTCTGAACAAATACAGTGTTTTTTTTAGAGATTGTCCTCACCGTATTTGTATCTTAACAGTCATTAATACACTGGCACGCCACAGATTTCACGGAGACATTGACATTTGCACCGCTAATATCTACTGTAGCGGGGTTGTCTGTAAGAGCCTGAGCAGAACACGGGTTTGGGTGTAGGATCGTAGTGTTAATTCTGTGTTTTTCTTACCGTAATCGTCAGTCACTCGGTTGGCAGTTACCGTCCGGACAGCTCCCCGGTGCTGAACACGAGTGGCCATCTGACGTCCCCACGCTGCTGTGACGTAGCGTTAACGGTGGGTATAAAACGGCTTCTTTTATATATATCTATATCTATATACACACACACAAATATAAATTCCAGGGGGTATATTACAATATACAATTGTACCATCATACAATTTCAAATATATTGTATTTTGAAACAAATATTGACGGTTTTCAAAGCCTTTTTGTTATCAGAGCTTTCCAAACTCTTCATATAAGAGTGAACATAAATAGAGTTCGGGTAATTCCAGTTACCATGGAGATCGGCCATCTTTGCAGCTGTTAGCATACTTAACATTAACTAACAGGGCTAAAAACGGTATAAAAAGTGGACGTGGAACAACTCCGTTAGCTGCTGAGTTACTGCTGGTAAATACATCTAACACACTGGTGTTCAGGTGTTTTAATGTGAACAATAACGCCAGTATTTTAGCTTAAAATCTCCATTAGTTTACAATTGCTGCTAATCCCGTAATGCTTAGCGATATGACATCACATTCCCTAACACTATGGGGTTTATGCTTGGAGTATTTGCATCTATGAAGATAAAATGTTGAGAAATGACTAAATTAACAATAAAACGTCTTCATTCCGTTGCTGTCTGAACAAACAAAACACAACATTGTCCTATTTTATGGTAAAGTCCTTGTATAGATTTCCAATTATGAAGCTGCAGAGGTCCTTCTCGAAATTCTTGGAGTAAGAGCAAAACCAAAAGAACAGTTCACATAAATGTCCCTTGTGAACTTTTTTCCATAACATAGTCCCTACAAATTGGATCCAATATGATACATGAGGAACAGATACAAGCTCTTTCTGGAATAAAGCACGAATATGTTTATCACTATTATTGCTGTGTAGAATAAACTGCCATAGGCTAACGGTAGTGGCAGTTACGACCCGAGAGGCTTCGTCAAAGATCGTTTATCCGTATTATAAACACTGAGGCTAAAAAAGAACACACACGAGCACAACACAGTGAAATGTAACAATTTAACATAAGAGCAAACATTTAACCAATCGCGTTATTTTCGGTTAAAGTGTACGAAAAGTTGAAACGAGGCACGTGCGGTAGCTTACTCAAACGTTCGGCTTGTTAATAGTTTATCTGGATATTTGTTAAAAGGCGTCATTTATACAAGTTTCTGGTAACTGTCAAACTACAACCTGTAAAGTTGTTCATAAATAGCACATTTATGCACATGTCCCACAGCCGCTCAAGCCTAAAAGCCACCGTTACCATGGAGATCCGCCATGTTTGTGGCTGTTAGCATACATTTCGATAGACCATTAGCTTAAAACGGTACAAAAGTGGAGAAAAAAGCCGTGGAACTCAGTTAGCTGTTGAGTCACTGTTGGTAAATAAACACACTGTGGTGTCCAAGTGCTTTAATGTGAATAACCCCAGTATTTTACCTTTTAAAATCTCCATTAGTACATTACTGCTAATCCCATGATTCTTAGCGATATATCACAGTCCCGAACTCTGCCAAGCTCATCATAGGCTATTTGATTTGAGATGAGGGCCTAATGAGCAGCTTAATTTCACCACTTAAATCCCAGAGGACTAGCTAAAGATTTAAACTTATCAGCACAAAGGTATTTCAAACCACAATACACTTTCCTGTTTACAATAGCCTTTACTGAAATTAGGATAAAATCCAGTCTGAACCAGCACAGCTTGGCCCAAAGCAAGCCAACTCAAACCAGCTTAACCAGATGGAAAAAACAAACAAAAACCCACAGCGCTTTACAAATCAATATACAAAATTTTATTACAAAAAAAAATCTACTTGAAAAGATCCACATTAAAAATGGCGGCAAACATTTTTAATCAGGGTAACTACAGAAAATCTGGTAGTAAAATGGACAGTGAAACGGCACCACTAAACAAGAACGCTCAAGCAGTGCTTCCAGAAAACAAATACATCTTCTTAAAACTTTGATTCGCTGCTGACCACTGCCAAGAACGAGTTCAGTCCACAAATTTCATCGGCCGGCCTTTTTTGGACAGTAGTCTAATAGAGATGTGAAGATATGCTTTTATTAAGTAGTTTGAGAATATATCTTGGAGGGTCTAAGTGACAAAGTAAAAACTAAATCCCTGAATTTCAAAAGAAAAAAAAAAGCACAAAGGGTCTGTTTCCTATGGACGCAGACCAGACAGGGACAGCAGGCTATATGCACTGCTCAAACATTTTTAGACTTAAAATCACTTTAAATTTTAATATTCAAAAGAGAAGTTGAGACTAGTTTCAATATTTTCTTGGTGTGAACAAAATCGGCTCGCTTTGAAATAACGTAACAGAAACTATCTTGGAGGACTAACGGTCTCGGGTAAAATTAAAACTAGTCAAAACTTCCCAGTCCAAAGATTACAATTCAAGCCTTTTAAACTCGTCAACATTGTTGCAGCGCGTTGGAATCATTCACACAAACAAGTTTTAACAAAGCGGCGCCAAAAAAGCAAAAAAATGAACAAAAACAGTTTAATCGTCGTCCTCGTCATCATCGTCTTCATCGTCGTCCTCATCATCGTCCTCGTCATCATCGTCGTCGTCCTCTGGCACTACCTTTTGGGGGCTGGCCGTCCGGGACCGCTCTTGCCGCTGTCGCTCTTGCCGGAACCGCTCTTGGCTTTGTAGGCGGCCACATCCTGCGAGGAGAGACAACGTTAGAAACTAGAATGAAGAACTTCGAGTCGGATAAAATGACAACCTCTGTTAAATTATACAAAGTACAGTATAAAATTGAAAGTGCTAGCCACCATTTAAATTTGCCCGAGGACCAGTTGGCGTCACATTACACAAGTCCTTAAGAAACTCAAAATCATAAACAACTGCTAAGAATTGGTTGAAATTATGACTATAGCCAGCGTTGTTATGCATAGCCACATTTGTTCAAGTTTGCCTGTAGACGACACAAGTGTCCGTACCTTCGTGTATTTCTCCTTGAGCTTAGCTGCCTTGGCCTCAAACGGCTGCTTGTCTTTGGCGCTCTGCAGGCCCCACATCTCGCCCAGCTTCTTGGCGATGTCACCGATGGAGATGCCGGGGTTGTCTTCCTTGATCTTGGGTCTGTGCTCTGAGCAGAAGACGAAGAAGGCAGAGCTGGGGAGAGAAAACTACTATTAGTGTCTGGATTTTATTTAAAGAAGTTGTCCGCTTTATGGTCTAGTGTAGTTTCCCCCGTAACAATACTGCATTTCCAACATATTGCCCAGTTGAAGGCGTGAGAATGAGAAACACAGAGACACACCAAGTATCAGTAAACGAAACCCCAAAATAACTTACGGTGGCCTCTTGGGGGCATTGGGGTCCTTCTTCTGCTTGCCCTTCTTTACGCCTTTGGGTGGGATGTAGTCCTTCATCTCACGGTCAAATCGAACCTTGTCGGTCTTGGCCATGTCCTCGAACTTTGACTTCTCCTTGCCTGACATGGTCTAATAAAAAGAGAACATTGGCAATTTAACCACAACCAGAGTTAAAATAAAATTATAATCCATTTTATTGTTAATTATCTCAAGTGTTCCATACCTTCCATCTTTCAGAGCATTTCTTGGAGAACTCTGAGAAGTTCACACTGGTCCCTGGGTGCTTCTTTTTGTGTTCTTCGCGGCAGGTGGCCACGAAGAAGGCATAGGAGGACATCTTGCCCTTTGGCTTGTTTAAGTCCTTCATGATGGCTCAATCTGGAAAGTACAGAAAATGGGTCAATACTAATTTGGTTGGCAAATAGCAAACAGAAAAAGAGCCGCCAACTACGTTTTATTAAAAACGGCAAACAGGATTCTCATGTACCTTCTTAACAAGGTCATTTAAACTTTAAAGACGATATTACGCAATGTATAATTGTTGATTCTAAGCATATCAGCCGTTTTAACGTTAAGATAACGCCCATCTCGCAAGTTACAAATACTATTCACAAATTAAAATATTCAATAAATTATATTTTAGCAGGCACATTAGAAAAATGCCAAAGAGTTAAGAATTACTATATAAATTAATACACATAAACAGCGAACTATTTTTGGTGCTACTTTAAGTAACCTAACCAAACAAGAGGATAATAAATTTGATCGAAACGCTTCAAATATGTAATGAGCAAACGTAATACATGATCTTTATATTCAAAGTGAAAAAAATGCTGTAAATTGGGGCAGCAGACGCTTGGGGGCAGTTCACTGCACTAATCGGATTTCAGCGCGTCTCTGGGACAAAAAGACAAGACTCCATTTTGTATCTTCCCGCCTAAACAACACTGCGCCATAAAAATAAAATAAAAACTTCCCTAATGAAACCCGAGAAAGACCCCCGCTTTCCACACCCGCCCTAGGTCTAGAACATTACTTTACCGGTGATTTTTAGGGGTTTTACGAGGTTTAAAACAGCGGCGGGGAGTTGGTATGAAGTTTGCTAGTGCGGCTGCGTCGTGAAGAAGGCAGCGCTGCTAATAGACCAAATGGCGTTTGAACTGCGTGTGGTGCACTGACTAGGCGGACAAGGCCTTAAATGTGCAAAATTGGCTCGAACAAGGGACTAAAAACACCGGAAACAGCGCTATAAACGTTTAAAACACTATTATAAATCATCTGGGTAGTGGCACGGGTAAAATCGAATAAAAAGACAGGATAAACTTTTAGGGATTATGACCCATTTTCGCAAAAAGTTAGAAATTTAGCCTGCCGAATAGAGCTTGTGGAACACCGCTCTCACGACGTATATTTTAAAGCATCCCGACACATTTACGCAGCAAATAAACACAAAATGTTTGAAAAGGATGACCTAGTTTCACAAATTGTGGTTGCTTTACACAATGAGTCACGAAAACCGCCCTAAAAACAGGACACGGAGGCTAGAGGACGCATTTAGAGCTTAGACAAATACATTAGTAACCCCGTGATCAACGTAAAACGGTTGAATAAGCAGATTTAGTGACAAAAACCAACGGAAAGTGCGGATTTCTTACCTGTTCACAGCGAGACCAGCAGCAGACGACTGAATGAAGGGGAAAAGCGCAACTGTTTTGTCGCCGTGTGCGCAGCCGCACGAGCGCCCAGGGTCCCGCCCACGCTGCCTTCTCATTGGTCAGCTTCAAGGAGTTTATTTTTAAATGCGGAAGGCGCGGCCGTGATTGGTCCAGGCTAGTGTCAGTCACATCTAACGTTTGGTTGCGGTTCCTGCCCGGTGATTGGTGGGATGGGTCTTTTAAACTCACGGCGCGAAATCACGACAATCCCCTTTGTTTAATTGTCTTTTTAGCCCAGAGTCAAAATAATCTCTCTTTCTGTGGCTGTGTGTGCGCGTGGAAGAAGTTATAAAAGGCAGGATTTACTAAAGCGTTAGGTTACTAGATGTTGATAAAGAACTAGGCAGTTAAATGCCCTTTAAAAACTAAATATCTTGCTCTCATTGGGTTTTATTGTGAAGAAAGCATTGCCTGCTTAGTTTTAACCTCTTAACCCCCACCTGAACCGAGTAGTTTTTCCAGTTTGGCTTTTAGCTTCATGAAAAAAGCGACGAAAAACAATAAAACGAGTCAAAAAGTGACAAAATAAAGCCACAAAAAGTAACAAATAAGGGACAAAAAAGCGGTACGTTCTGCAAAAAAAAGTGACCAAAAAGCGATAAAAGTGCAGCAAAAAAAAAAAGAACAATTCAACAAACACGCGGTCAAAAGGTGACAAAAATGCACAAAAAAGTGACAAAGAGCGACACAAGAATGACAAAAGGTGGCAAAAATTTGATGAAAAAGTAAGTGAAAAGAGTGACTGCAACGAGGCAAGGCAAAAGATCAGCTAACATCAGTTTTGTAGGCCTTAGCTTCAAATGAGGTGTTACACTGGCCTATAGTCTGTAAATCCAGTCGAGAAGCTGTTAGATTTGGGTAAAGCTGAACTGGAGTAAATGTAAGGTGGTTTGTAAGAGTTCAAATAGACTAAGCAAGCAATTAGAATGTCAAATACTGCATATATTCAGGCAAAAGCTCTAAGATACCCTTTGCAAACAACAAAATATGCTGTGGCCTTGGGTTCTTTTTGTGCACAAAGTTTGCTCACCCCTTAGGCTAGACCTGTACATTTTCAATTACAATTCTTGTAGCAGAGGCTGAGAGCAATTCATAATTTTAGTGTTTTGAACTCTCAAAACAATGTTAATACACTGATCCTGGGCATGTAAATATGCACTGGGAACGGAAGACCAAGCAATTTCTCCCAAACATTGTGCTGCCCTAGACCAGACTGACTTGTAGTGAGTGAAAAGAAATAAAAGTCATTAGAAGCATAAGAAATGTGTATAAAAATCAAGTAGTTTTTGTCATTTATTTAAAGAACTTTATTTGAACTGGCTAAACACAACAGTGAGAGCAAATGGCCGATATCACAATGTGTTGTGCAACAGAAAACTGAACAATACGCAGGTTGTTTTGACGGGACTTCCCTTTTTCTGTGTTGTTTTTCACCCGAGGGTGGAGTGAGTGTCGCGTCATGGTGCAGAAATGATTCAAACATCCGCTGAACACCAGGGGTCACTTCAGAGCTTTAGACAGGAATACAAGCATGTAAGCTTAAAATAAATACATACATGTCATCCAAATACTGTGCATTCATATTTCATTAATGTTACCAATAGGCTTTAGATAGATAGATAGATAGATAGATAGATAGATAGATAGATAGATAGATAGATAGATAGATAGATAGATAGATAGATAGATAGATAGATAGATAGATAGATAGATAGATGCATAGATACATAGATACATACATAGATAGAGGAGAAGGGGAGGGCATGTACTTGAGTAAATGTAACTGAATACCCCTCTGAGTGGCTGTAGCAGCAGCTGAGCAGCTCGTCTGGGTCCGACACAGATGGCCCATACTGTGCTGTATACAGTTGGTGGTGGGACACAGTGTGGGGGGTGGAGAATGAGGCTTTGTCTTTGGTTTGGGGCTCGACGCTGGGCCTAAATTTGCAATCAGCCATTTGCCATTCGACAAAAGGGGAGGAGGTGCGCAGCAGTTTGATCTTTGTCATGTATGTTCTATACCTGACGGCTTTTTGCATTTCAGGTGGAAAACAGTGATGCTGGGGGCGCAGATTAAAACAGGCTTTTCCCCCTTTTTGAATAGGTGCACTTTATTGAGCGACTTTGATTTAAATATGCATGGTTAGTAGCTTCCAGCTTGCAGTTTGGTGTTTTAATCCAAGGTGCTTTTTTTTGGAGAAGCACTGAGGTTAAAGACTATTTGCTTTCTTATATAGTTCACAGTGCTCATTTTAACTTCTTAACCCCATTCTGAACCCAGCACATTTTCTCCAGTTTGGCCTTACCCAAATCTACAAGCTTCTTGAAAAGGCATCAAAATAGCCACACAGAACGAGACAAAAACGAGGATGAAAGTGCAACAAAAAAAACTCCATCACAAAACGTGACAAAAAGCCACAAAAAATGACAAGAAAGCGATGGAAAAAGTGACAAAAACTCAATAAATAAGCAACAAAAAGTGACAAAAACTCAACAAAAATGTGACGAAAACTCAACAAAAAAGCAACAAAAATGAGACAAAAACTCAACAAAAAGTGGAAAAATGTGCCAAAAATCAATAAAAAAGCAACAAAAATATGACACAAACTCAACAAAAAGTGGAAAAAATTGACAAAAACTTAATAAAAAAGCAACAAAATGTGACACAAACTCAACAAAAATGTGACAAAAATGCAGCAAAAAAAGATAAAAAATCGATGAAAAAAGTGACAACAACGAAGCAACAACACAAGGAAAAGATCAGTTTTGTTGGTCTTAGCTTTCAAATGAGATGTTACACTGGCCTATAGCTCAAGAAACTTTTAGTGTCGGCCGGACTGGAGAAAATGCGCTCAGTTCAGATGTTAAGAGGTTAAACATGGCCAAAAGCATTAGCATTAGCATTGACATTTACAGGGACGTATTGTTTGAACAGCTATAACATGTAGTGCATCTTTTTGCCTGGTCACACTTGGAGAATTCAACAGTTGATTAAAAGCTCTTGCTGTTGTTTTAACCAGACATTTTTCGCCATGTCATGTATTTGTGAAACTTTGGTATTTTTTTATAATAATTGAGTTGTTTGAATCAGGCCTCTCTTGTAAATGAGACATTGAGTCTCAAGGGACAAACCTGCATCAATAAACGACAAATAAAAACAAACACTAAATACAGTGGTGGAAGAAGTACTCAATATTCTTACTTAAGTAAAAGTACAGATACAGGACCAAAAATGCACAAAGTAAAAGTATCTGATAACGTTTTTACTTAAGTAAAAGTATAAAAGTATGCGTTGTAAAATGTACTTTGTAAGTAAAAGTAAAAGTATTAAGAGTTTATGGTGCAGGATTTTATTTTTACTCTAAACGAGTTTGTGATTTACTCGTTTAGAGTAAATCACAAACTCAGTTCAAAAACAGGAACTAAACCAGGTCTAACGAGGTCTAAAAGAGTGAACCACTAAACCAAGTCTAAACAGGGACTAACCAGTTTATCGTAGAGAGAAAATACTTTTACTTTTAGCCCAATTTAAAATTGTAGTGGAGTAAGTACAATACAGGCTCAAAATGTAGTGAAGTAAAAAGTATTTACCATAAATGTACTTAAGTAAAGTAAAGTATCTATAATTAGTACTTTTTACTTTAATGTAATCTCTTAACCCCCGCCTTAACCAAGTGCATTTGCTCCAGTTCAGCTTTACCCAAATCTAAAAGTTTACAGCCTATGGGCCAGTGTAACGCCCCATTTGAAAGCTAAGACCTTCAAAACTCATCCAAACTGATCTTTTTCTTCGTGTTGTTGCCACATTGTCGTCACTTTTTTGTCATGTTTTTGTTCCTCTTTGTATTATAGCTCTTTGTGTTATATTTTAAAAGGGCTGTTAGATTTAGATTTTCTGTAACCTTCTGACTGTTTTTTTTCTTCTGCTTGTACCACTTTGAGATTTCCTGGAAATGCAAAGCGCAATATAAACTAAATTTATTATAATTTGTTCTTAATATTTCAGTAATATTAATATTTCAGTACATTTAGTTTTGTCTCTTCCCTGGCGATAGGTGGCGGTATAGTTTTGTTTCACCCAAAGAAGAAGCTGCATATTGTGTGACTTGTGCGGTTTCAGCATAATTTCTGTAACTGTATCGCATTGTTCAGACTTTAAACTGGCTGCTGCGATAGTAAAATATTGTGCCAACCCGTGCATGTCACCTCAAGTTAAATCCGTAAGGGTCAGCGTTGGGGGAAAGACGGAGAAGCGCTTTATTTAGTGTTACATTTTGGAATAAGACTCAAAATGACAGACGCTAATATGGACACTACAACACTTTGCCTTTTCGATGTGGACGGGACACTCACACTGCCCAGACAGGTACCCAAATATTGTTTTAATTATTATTTATTTGAGGTTTAAGTGTCTATTTTTGACTTCATACAAACCAGAATCGTCCACGTCAGTCCATTGCTGTCCGTTAGGTTTTTCTTTCCGGGTAAAACGTCACCGTGATAAATAGTTCCGCATAAAACGGTACTAACTTTATTTATCGTTAAAGTATTTAAATTACAGATTATTATTGCGACTTGATAATCAAAACAATGTGTTACTTTTTCATGCAGTCCAGTTCCACTTCATTGCTGTTTTAGAGTCTCCAAAAAAGAACCAGCACTGAACCGGATGTACATTTAGTTTCTTAACTTTACAATTAACCAAATACATCCTATTAATCAGAACAAAATTCTTGAATAAGAATTTAATAAGGACAAAAAAATGTAAGGCACCGTTCCAGTAAATATTTTCAAATGTTTTGTGAAACGGCAAACAATTGTTGTTTGGAATCTTTTTAAAGGCAGTCCTTGCATTACATACATAGTTTGGTGTTAATATCACCACTGCAACATCCTCCCTTCACGGCTGATTCAAACCACTTTTTGCAAGTTACACAGTTGTTCAGGTTTATAAACTTATTTTCCTGATCATTTCTTCACATTATATGAATATCCAAGTGAAAAACATATTTCTATTGCTATTTCACAATGTCCCAAATTACCTGAAAGATGATGTCCCAAATTACCAAACACAGCATTAAAAATTGTTACAAGTAAAAATATACACAGCATTTAAAAATAGTTAGCATTAGCTTATCATTTGTTGCTCCATAGCACGATGCACGATTACAGTGTTTTAAACAGTTAAATATCATTCCCTTATGAATAAATCAGGCAGATGACATTTCTCCGACACCGTTTTTTGGGATAAACTTCGTTTTTGATGCTGGCCACACCCTATACTTCATGTCACAGAGTAAAACTTTATTTATCCTTATAACAGACCCCCAGAGCAAGAATTCAAGGCTATTGATTTAGACTTACACTGTTTAGAACAGAAGTAATTGGCCATTTGCTTATCTTGTTCCAAATTACCTGAATTCACCCTAAATAAGTAAATACAGAATTTTAGCTTTTAAATTATGTTTTTCAAAAGAAAAAAAAGAAAAACATACTTTAAAGGTTGTGACACGTCACACATAAGAAATCCGTTGTCAGTGAAAATTAATTAAGGATTAAGGTTTTTGTTCATCATTCGAGCTTTAAGTTCTTATTCCAATAAAATTAAATCACAAAAAAATCACATCTTTCTACTCAAAATAATAACAAAAAATAACATGATATTCCATGTCTTGACCACCAGGGATGCTAAATTCCAGTGGACGTTAAAATCTTTAGTAAGTTATTTGCTTGTTTGTGTATTTTACATGTTTATTTTATCCATTTATTCAGAAAGCGACCGCGGAAATGTCGGAGTTTTACAGAATCTGAGGAGCAGAATTCGAGTGGGAGTCGTGGGAGGATCAGACCTTTGCAAAATCAAGGAGCAGCTCGGAGAAGACAGTAAGAAAATACCGATATATTTATATACAGAAAGCATATCTACAGTTAAAATAGCACTTTACCTAAGAGGCAGGGAAACGTTACTGTCAAAACACTAAACACTGCTGAACTAATTTGTTTTTGCATCAAAATGCCTTTTTGTGTCATGAATGATTAAAGAGAAATGACTTAAGTCTGTAGCGTTTAGTGTCTTAGTGTCTTATTCAACTTAGAAAACCTGTTAACAAGCGGTTACATTTACTCAAGCAGTGTCATGTACTCGGAGGTGGGTAGAGCAGCCAAAATATTAATACTTTGAGAAAATATTACTCGAGTACTGTGAGTAACTGTTTGAGCGTAAACGTTTGATTCATGTTTCAGTCGTGACATAAATCTTGCAAAACAAATTATAAAATAATGTGAACGTTGTAATATTTTTAAATGAATACACCACCTTGTTTCCATACTGAGATATGTTCTTACCTGACCTTAGATGAGTCGATGCGTAGCTGTCTGGTCTTTACACATGCGCTCAGTCACGCAAAAAGACCAAAGATGTTGTTAGCATTTGGCCTCTCCCAGTATTTAGCTCCAAACGGAGGTGAAGTTAGAAGCGACCAAGCTCTTCCACGAGGAAACGTGGAAGAGCTTGGTCGCTTCTAACTTCACCCCCGTTTGGCCCCATAGAGGAGAGGAGGAGAGGCTAAATGCTAACAACATATTTGTTTTAATTGCGTAACTGAGCGCATGTGTAAAGACCAGCGGCGGCACCAGACATTTGTCCCAGGGGTGCTTAGGGGGTGCTGAGGTCTTTCTTGGGGGTGCTCACAAAACATGACATTTTTGGGGCGATTAGACAACATAACACACATTATAAACGCGCGTGCATCCGCAAATGCGCAATTTTCTGTTCACAACTGCGTCTGAGCGAACGGAACAGCAGTGTTTGGGCTGCAAAGGCGTCGTGAGCGGTGAAGGTGCTGTGTGGAGGAGGAGGACGCTCCGGACCTGCCTTTAACTCCAGCGCGCACTGAGGAGCCTCCGTGAGACGGTTTATGTCGACCCCGGGAGGACGTGAGGCCAGAGGAGCAGGTCCTCGTCAATATGTGGCTCTGCTCTCATGTCGTAATCTCCCCTCACACTCTGCATCCTAGAGCCGCTTCTACCTCAAACGCTGTTACACAGTTGTGTAACAACTGTTAAAGTTGAGCTGATTATCAGCCCATGGCGTGAGAGAAGGGCAACGCGCTCATCACTTAAGTCAACTTTTTTCCGCTGTTGTGCGTAATTTCCTCGTCCAGACTTTGTCTCGCTGCTGGAGGACTCGCTCTGTTCTTGTGCTGTAGGTTCAGCCGCGCTCACGTTGCTGTATCAAAAGTGCACAATAATAACCTCTGATTTGTGTTCAGAGCCAGAGGAGCAGAGTCTGACTTTATAACATCAGTCTAACTTCAGCTCATTGATCAAATTTAGTGAACGACTGTAATAATGACGGCTTAGCCCGTCTCCTGCTGTCGCCGAGCGTGCGCTCTGACGCACGGCCGCATTAACATCACACTGGGCCTCGGACAAAGCCCCGTCCTTTAGTTGGAATTAAACCTGTCATACTCACTCCTTTTCATGTTAAACGTCCGAAGGATGTTTCTAGAGATAACTAGTGCTCCATTGATTTAGTGGCAAAATCTTTGGGGGTGCTTTGGCAATCTCCCTCTAAGCTCAGGTAAGAACATATCTCAGTATGGAAAAACAGTGGCCTGTTCCTTTAAGAAAATACCATAAAAATATATATAAAGGAATTACTACGAAGAATTAATTAAGCAAAACACATCTATTTTACGGATCAAAATGAAGATTCGTCATGTAAAGTTTTACTCACAGTGTCACAAGTTACTTTTTTATTTACTCAAGAAACAGACGCTTCATTTTAATATTACTCAAGTAGAAGTAAAAGTACTGTATGAAAAAACTACTTGTAAAACTACAGTTACTTCAAAAAGTGACTTAACTACATGCACTTGAGTAACTGAGTACTGCCCACCTCTGGTTGTACTTAAGTAACTGTACTATTTTCATACAGTACTCTTTACTTCTACTTGAGTAATCTGTTTCTTACTTGAGTAAAATTAAAATAGTAACTCGTGAGTAAAGTGACAAATCTTCATTTTGACAAGTGATAAAGATTCTTTTTATGTTTTACTTTCTTTGGAAATATTAGGAATTTTCATCATTTCATGTTTTGTTTCTCATAATTTACGTCACTACTTTACCCACCTCTGCATAAAACCTGTCCTCTCATAATCTGTCTCCGTAGTTATCCAGAAGGTGGATTATGTCTTTGCCGAGAATGGACTTGTGGCCTACAAGAACGGAGAGCTGCTTTCAATTCAGGTCAGAGTTTACACCTGGTTACAAAACAAATGTGATAAAGTCATATACAGAGAATAAGTAATATGTCATTTTAAAACCAGTTAACCTGTAGTTTTAAGATCTCGTCCATCATTTTCATGAATATATGAAGTAAACACACTCACAATTAGGGCTGTGGGTACCGTTCATGTTTAATTTCAA
This sequence comes from Neogobius melanostomus, assembly GCA_007210695.1. Classification (NCBI taxonomy): domain Eukaryota; kingdom Metazoa; phylum Chordata; class Actinopteri; order Gobiiformes; family Gobiidae; genus Neogobius; species Neogobius melanostomus. Next base: position 4,267,797 of record VHKM01000122.1, on the reverse strand, counting down.
TACCGGTACTTTAACGATACTTTGTTTTTGATACTGATACCTGAACGATACTTTTCCCGATACTAAAATATTTGTCATTTAGAACCAGAAACAGAACAATAATGTGTGGAAGATCTGCAAATGTCAAGAAATGTCTGAAAAATGGGGAATAATTTTAAATAAAATGGGTAAAAAATTGAAAATGGGAGGTATAAGAAAAATATTAGTAATACAAATGAGGGGGGGAAATGGGAAAATAATAAATAATTGGGGCAAAAATAAGAAAACAATTGGGAAAAAATGGGAAAAAAGAAATTGGGCGAAAATGTGGGGGGGGAAAAATCATTTATTCCTTTAACCTCTTAACCCCCACCTGAACCGAGCACATTTTCACCAGTTTACTGTACACCGTTGCTTCCCAGTTGACAAGCTTTAAAGGGGGAGGGTATTATGTAAAATCGACTTTTTCAAGCTTTATATCATGTTATAATGTCATTCCCTCATTAAACACATGCCTGGAGTGTTGCCTTGGCTCATTCACATATTTTGAGTAATCAGTAAAAACTTAGACGGCAGCCATTTTAGGTGTAGCTATGCCTCAGTCCTCCTAGGAACGCCCCCACCTCCTGGAGACGCCTCTGGACCTTTCGTCACCAGCCGAGCCACCAACTACTGCTCCTCAGCTCAGCAGAGCCCCCTCCCCGCACAGTAGTGTTGTTTAGATGCCACAGCAGTGTGCTGAAGGGGGCGTGTCGGAAAGCTTCTTAAAGAGACAGAGGCCTATTTCAAGACGTTCAGTACAGCCATTTTGAGAGAGCAATTTTATTCAAGGCAGTTATTTTAATTTACTGCATATACAGACCAACAGAAGGTTACGTCATCATTGTAGTATGCTATAGACTGGTGCTATGTGATTGAAAAAAGCATAATACCCCTCTTTAAGATTTGGGTAAAGCTGAACAATCTCCTGGACCAACAGCATCAAAACTTGGATCTAAATATTTTTTATCTTTCATTTTTTCCATACCTGTAGAAGAACTTAAACTTTTTTTCCAATACTAGACTGGTACAATGTTTAACGGTGCCCAGCCCTACTCACAATCATAATGTCTGTATTTCTTTGACAAGCTTTATATTGTAGTTCCTGTGCTTGAAGAGTGAAACATGTCCCGTCTCCTCAGTCGATACAGGCCCACATGGGGGAAGAGCTCCTCCAAGACTTCATCAACTTCTGTCTGAACTACATGGCTAAAATCAAGCTGCCAAAGAAACGGTAAACACCACACGATCATCACACGCTTCAATTCTTCTACAGAAAAGGCTCCTTTAGACGTGAGACGTGTTTTAGACACAGTCAACATGACCAGGAGCCGCCGGCTGAATCCAGATCCTCAGCTCCGTCAAACAGGACGGGCCTAAATGGTGCAAAGACTCAAAAACAATCAACAGGTGTTAAACTGGACGCGAAAGCTGACAGGAAGCCAGTGTAGGGTGTGGCGGTGAGCAAAACTAGGGTTGCATTCTGGGAATTTCAATGTTGGGCATTTTCCAGGTGAATTTATGGGAATTATGGGATTAAAAGGGAATTAACACAACTTTTTTTGTTCTTATTGTATGGTGTATGGGATCTTTGAGGATCGTGTGGCCTGGGATCTAGATGTTCATAATGACCGAAGAAAAATGTACTACTACTACTACTACTACTACTACTACTACTACTACTACTACTACTACTACTACTACTACTACTACTTTACAGACATATAAACTGAAGCATAAACATTTGATTTGACCCAGTGATATACACTGAAATATCTGTCACAGCAAAGATGAAAAGTCTTAAAGAAATGATCTTCGCCGTGAGCATCAGGGTTTGAAGAGGACAGTTTTAGTTTGTGGCCGATACAAAGAATGAGGAACAGACTCATTTCATGCTGGTGTCCATCTTACATTCATCAAGTGTGTGCAGTGGTACAATATTATATTGTATTATTATTTATGTCTGTTCTGTTTAATGCAGCTCAGCTGCTTAGACACAGGCGCCGCCCACTCCGAGTAAGAGACAGGTGAATTTAACCAATCAGTGTGATAAAACACGATATAAAAGTTTGCAGTTTGAGAGAGTTTTTCTTTTTTTATTAATACAATGTTGACAATGACAACAGTATATAAAATCATTGAGTCAGTTACAATAACAATCAACATTTCACAGTAGATGCACCTGGAAATAACCACTAGACATTAAAATGATGCTTAGCTGGGCCAGTGCCCAGGGGGGGCAAACAGAAGGCAATTAAGACTCAACAGTCTTAATTGCCTTCTGTTTTTAATTGAGAGAATGTATTGTTTGAAGCCGTTATAAAAGGCATCTTGGAGACAGTTGTTATGTTTTGACAGGACGATATGAGCCTCACACTCACACTCAGCTAACATTTTTGCGGAGTCCTGTTGAGGGAGAGCAAAATGCCTAAACCGACAAAAACAGAGACGAAGCAACTGCCAGATTCGGCGGCGGATGAGGATTACGTGAGCCTCAGTCGAGTCACGGAACTCATGGAGCAGCAAAGGGACATGTTCAGGGAAATAATACAACAACAACAGGAGAACTTCAAGGGATTCATTAAAATCATCATGGAAGCAACAAACACCCGAATGGATTCACAGATAAAGGACATTCAAGAGCTAAAAACAAGCCTACAGTTCACACAAGGTGAGGTGGACACTCTGAAAGAAGGAACATTGAAACTCACTGAGCGCACAAACACAATACAAAACGATTTTTATAAAGTATGTGACAATCTGCATATTATCACGGACAAACTGGAGTATCTGGAGGGACAGAGCCGTAGAAACAACCTGGTCTTTGAGGGAGTGTTGGAGACGCCTGGGGAGACCTGGGCCGACGCAGAGGAGAAAGTTAAAACACTACTGAGGGAGAAGCTACAACTACAACACCCGGTGGAGGTGGAGAGGGCCCACCGCGTAGGGAAACCCGACGGCGGGAGAGACTGGCCGAGACCCATCATCGCCAGACTGCTGCGTTGGAAGGATCGTGAAGCAATCCTGCAGCGCGCTAAACACCTCAAAGGGACCAAAATCTTCATAAACGAGGACTACACGGAATCCATCCAAAGGAAGCGAAAAGAACTGATGCCGGAGCTGAGAGCTGCCAGGGAAAGAGGGGAGATTGCCTTCCTGCGCTATGACAAACTCATTGTACGTCCGCGCACCAGTACACCAAATCAAGTATAAACACAGGAAAAGCGTATGGATTTTGGTATGTAAAAGCACATAATTTCACATGTCCTGTAATAGATATAGTTCTATAGGAAGCATCGACTTGGACCTTTCATTAAGGAGAATTGCTGAAGCAAATAACCAGGATTTTACATTATCACAATATGACTTACAGAACACTGAGATCGACATCGACCCTGAAAATAACTTCTTTACCAGAGCTACTAATGACTGTCAATATTATACAGAGGATCTTTACAATAGTAAACTTAAGAACATTAAGGCATTCACTGTAATCCACTTCAATAGTCGTAGCCTCTATGCAAACTTTAACCACATCAAAAGCTTCTTAAAACAGTTTTCTAAACCATTTAGTGTAATTTTAATCACAGAAACATGGATTAATAATGACAGAGAAATTGAGTTTTCTATTGATGGTTATGAATTTATAAGTATGAACAGAAGAAACAAGCATGGTGGGGGAGTAGCTATGTTTGTAGACTCCAACTATAGTTATAAAGTAATGGAAAATAAGACTATGGTAGTGGATGATGTACTTGAATGCCTTACTGTAGAAATTACAAGGCAAAAAAAGAAAAATATTATTGTAAGTTGTATTTATAGAACACCTGGCTCTGATATAGAGGTTTTTTCTAATTGGATGGAGGAGCACTTTTCAGGTTTAAATCATAAAGTCATGTTTGTGGGGGGAGACCTTAACATCGATCTGTTAAATCCATATAAACATAAAAAGACGGATGAATTTATAAATACTTTATTTAGTATAGGTCTGTTTCCTCTAATAACTAAACCGAGTAGAATCACAACCCACAGTGCGACTTTGATTGATAACATTTTCTCAAATGAAATAGATAGTGATACAGTCAGTGGTTTAATGATAAATGATATTAGTGATCACCTGCCAGTTTTTGTATTGTACAAAAATGGATATTTAAATATTGATGATGAAACATTTATTGGTTTAGAAGGGTAAAAACAGAAAAAACTATTGATGCATTTAAAAAGGAACTATTAGCTCAACACTGGAGTATTGTATACAGAGAGAATGATACTAATAAGGCATATGATGAGTTTACGCGAATATTTCATAAAGTATATGACAAAAATTGCCCAATGAAAAATATTGTAAAAACAGAAAGGGTAAAGAAACCCCATGGATGTCTAAGGGATTACTAAATGCATGCAAGAAAAAAAATTCACTCTACAAAAAATTTATAAATGATAGAACAAAAGAAGCTGAGGATAAATATAAGAAATATAAAAATAAACTGACAGGTATCATTAGAAAATGTAAACAGGATTATTATAATAAATTGTTAGATAGCAATAAGAATAATATTAAAGGTTTATGGAATATCTTAAATAGTATAATTAGAAATAAACCGAGAACAATTAATTATCCAAAATATTTCAAAGATGAGGATAATACTTTAAATAATATGAATGAAGTAGTCGATACATTTAATAAATTCTTTGTAGATGTTGGACCGAATCTTGCTGCAAAAATTGCAAATGTTGAGAATTATAATTGTGAACTGATAGACACAAATCCTCTGTCCATGTTCCTCAAACCTGTGGAGGAAAAGGAGATACTGGACATTGTTAAAGGGTGTAAAAATAAAACCTCGACAGATTACCATGACATGGATATGAAAACTTTAAAAACTGTTATTGAAAGTATCTCTAAGCCGTTAACATACATCTGTAACCTGTCTCTGCAAACTGGACAATTTCCTGAAAGTATGAAAGTAGCAAAAGTGATTCCTTTGTTCAAGGCAGGAGATAAACATCTCTTCACAAACTACAGGCCTGTTTCCCTTTTACCGCAATTCTCTAAAATCTTAGAGAAGGTTTATAACTCTAGACTTGACAGCTTTATTGAAAGGTGTAATTTACTCTCGGACAATCAGTTTGGTTTTAGGAATAATCACTCAACCTCACACGCGCTCTTTGATATAATTGAAGAAATAACTAATGCTGTAGATAACAAGAAATATGCCATAGGGTTATTTATTGACCTGAGTAAAGCGTTTGATACAATAAACTATGATATACTAATTAATAAACTAGAACATTATGGGATTAGGGGGGTAGCTCTACAGTGGGTTACCAGTTATTTAAAAAATAGAAAACAATGTGTGAAAATAGGTGATTATCAGTCGAGTTGTCGACAAATTGTGTGTGGTTTACCTCAAGGTTCCATTCTGGGCCCAAAATTGTTTAACATGTACATTAACGACATTTGTAAAACGTCTCAAGTACTTAAATTTATCTTGTTTGCTGATGATACAAATATTTTTGCTTCAGGTGACGACTTACAGCAACTGTGTCGGATTGTTAACTTGGAACTCAAAAGTGTCAATAAGTGGTTCAAACAAAATAAATTATCTCTAAATCTGAGTAAAAGCAAAATGATGATATTTGGCAACCGTAATTCCAATGCTCAGGAAGCAATTCAGATAGAGGGTGTTGTCATAGAGCGAGTGCATGAAATCAAATTCCTTGGTGTTATTATAGATGACAGAATTACTTGGAAAGCTCATATTAAATATATATCTACGAAAATTTCTAGAAGCATTTCAGTAATAGCAAAAGCAAAGCACATTTTAAACATCAAAGCTCTACATATCTTATACTGTTCTCTGATTTTGCCATACTTATATTATTGTACTGTGGTTTGGGGTAGTACTTATAAAAACACATTAAAACCAATAGTATTGTTGCAAAAAAGAGCTATCCGAGTAATTCATAAAGTTGGGTTTTTGGACCACACAAACTCATTATTTTTAAAATCAAAGATCATGAAGTTCTGTGACATTGTTGAGTTCCAAACTGTACAGATGTTATACAAAGCAAGATACAAACTGTTACCGGGCCAAATACAAAGAAGGTTCCAAGAACGTACTGGTTGTTATGAATTACGTGATGAATTAAACTTTAGGACTCAGAAACATAGCTCAACTTTGAAAAGTTTTAGCCCAACAGTTAATGGTGTACAATTGTGGAATAAACTGGAAATGGAGTTGAAACGATGTCCAAACATCAACCTGTTCAAATATAAATACAAACAAAAGACTTTTGAAACATACAGAGAACAAGAAATGTGTTGCCACTAGGAGGCGCAGTAGGATCAATTATGTGTATTTCCTATCAAGGAAGAGTGTTGCTGCTTGGAACGGTTGTCATTCTATTGCTCAAATTTACAAATTGAGAATTAGGGTAGGCAAGTTATGAATCTGTTGAGAGGGACCCTCCCAACGGGCTCAAAACCTTGTCTTTTAATGCACCACTCAGCATAGGAACATCATCTACAAAATCAGCTGTTAGGGCAGCTGGGTGGGGGTTTGTTGAGGGGGAGTTACTGCCCTCTTCAACTGGCCCGTTCTACACCCTGGCTTTTTAATGCACCTCACTATGCAGGGCTTACATCATACTTCACATATAACTCAATTAAACAAATATAATAATAATGATAATTAAACCCAAATTAAATTATATTGAGGATGGTAATGACAACTGGGAAGTAGCAAGATCTCAGAGTATAATATGTATTAATGAACCTTTATAACATAAAAATAGCACATTCTTTTGTTCTTTATTTTGCTGTTGTTTTTATTTTATTCTTCTTCATTATTTATTGTTACTTTGCCCTATGTTCCTTTGTTTATGATTTGCTACCTTGTAAATATTAAATGTAATGTTATTTTTATTTTGGGGTGGGCGCTTATAAGCCTTTGGCTTCAGCCCACTCCCTTTGGGCGGGTTGACTGCTCAAACAAATAAATAAATAAAAAAAAATAAACACTTGTGTGACGTCACTCAGATGTGATGTTATTTTATTTACCTTTATTTAACCAGGATAGTCCCACTGAATGGGTAACTAATTGTTCACCAATTATTTACTAAACAAAAAAAAAGAAGCTAAAATATCATCCTCATTTAAGCATTTTGACAGTTTTTAATTTTTGAAATTCCCAAAATGTCCAAGCTAAAGTTCCCATTGCAAATTTACGGAAATGTATCGGGGAATTTTCTGCATTTTTCTGCCCTTTGCAGCCCTACACAGACCAGGGGCTCACGCTGTTTAGTTTTAGTGAGGAGGACAGTCTCTGAAGGCAGCTCTGGTCTACCCTGATGTCACGAGTTACAATAGTCCAAGCCTGAGGAACACGCTCCTGTATTGGCCACGAGTCTCAAATGATACAAATCTGTTCATTACATTTGAACTTAGGATCAACGATCGCTCCACGATTTCTCACATCAATAAAACTCTGTGTTCACGTCTTCAGGGGGACGTTCATCGAGTTCAGGAACGGCATGTTGAACGTCTCTCCCATCGGCCGCAGCTGCTCGCAGGAAGAACGGCAGGAGTTTTTCGAGCTGGACAAGGTACGAACACGAGCGCTTTATGAAATCCACCTATTTGTTCTAATTCATTTGTAATCTCGTTTTTCAGACAGAGAAGATCAGAGAGACGTTTGTGTCTGTGCTGAAAGAGGAGTTCAAAGGAAAAGGACTGTCCTTCTCGATCGGTGAGTGAGACTGTTTTCAGCGCGATATATTTATTATATGTTGGTCAAACGTGGGTAAACTTAGACTTGTACAAACTTTATTGATTGAGTGGGTAAAGTTGTGACCCAAAATAAACTGCTTCAAATTGTTAAAAATCCAACAAGGATTACTCGGTCTAGTCAAACTTTAATAGACTTGATTTTTACAAACAAATCAGAACGAGTTACTAAAACTTACAACTTTGTGACAGGTCTATCTGATCATAATTTGACGTTGATGGTGCGAAAACTAACCAAGAAGCGACTGGAGGGAATTCACCCTGTGTCCGTTATTAAAAATGGAAAAATAATTCCAAAACATAAACAGCCCTTATTTGAACTTGAATTGAAAAACATAAACTGGAACGATGTGACACAAATGGAAAATGTAAATCAGTGCTCTACTTTTTTAACAGAGAAACTGACAAATGTAATTCAGAAATTTGCTCGCGTTTCAAAAACCAACAGGAGGAAAGTGACCCTGCCATGGATATCTGATCATATTTATCAACTTATGAAAAAGAGGGATCTAGCACTGAAAAAATCGATCAAAACTAAATTACAGACAGATATACTGGTCTTTAAGGGACTAAGGAATAAAGTTGTTAGTGGATTAAGAAAAGCCAAGTCCTCTTATTTCATGCATCTGTTTGCTGAATCACATGGAAACAGTTCGCTTATATGGAAACACATTAATAAATTGACCAATCGTAATTCGAGTCAGAGTAAATGCATAACTAAACTGGATGTAAATGGAACAATCAGTAGTAATGCTTTGGAAATTGCAAATGAATTTAACTTCTATTTTGTTCATTCAGTGGAGAAGCTTGCTGCAAGTTTCAATTCAATTTCTGTCGCATGTGATGATGTGAAAGATTCAAATTCATCCTTTAATGTCACACAAGCTGATCAAAAAAGATCCATACAATTATTAATCAATTAAATAGTTCAAAAGCCAAAGACCTTTTTGATTTAGATACACATTTAATCAAAAAGTACAGTAACGAATTGTTAAAACCAGTATCACATTTAGTGAATTTATCAATCAAAAATAATGAATTTCCTGAAAATCTCAAAACGGCTGTTGTGACTCCAATTTTTAAATCAGGAGCAACAGATAAAGCTTGCAATTATCGACCGATCTCAATTTTACCTGTGATTTCCAAAGTGTTAGAAAAGCTTGTGGCTGAACAGTTGATGACCTACTTGGAGGAACATAGTCTACTAAACCCTAAACAATTTGGATTTCGACCAAAGCACTCCACTGAGATGGCTGTATGTCACTTTACAGAAACCATCAAAACTAGTTTGGATCAAGGTAAATGTGTGGGAGCAGTATTTCTCGATTTAAAAAAAGCTTTTGATACTGTAAACCACCAAGTACTCTTGAGAAAACTGAAACAACTAAACTTTTCCAAACAAGCTTTAAATTGGTTTAAATCATACCTTGCATCAAGACAACAGTGTGTAAAAATAAATGGTGTTAAATCTACCATCCAAAAATGTAATTTAGGTGTACCACAAGGGTCGATATTGGGCCCCTTGCTGTTCTGTCTATACATAAATGATTTACCGGAAATCTGCAAAAATACCAGCTGCCAATTGTATGCAGATGACACAATCATTTATGTAGCTGCAGATTCCCCTAAACAGGCTTCAGACTTGTTGAACAGACAGCTTGTCAGCACATCTCAGTGGCTGCGGGACAACTGTCTGACCTTAAATTATACTAAAACTGTTGCCATGTGTTTCTCTCTAAAGAGAAATTCACCAAATGATCTAAACATTAATATTGACAAAAATAAAATCGAGCAGGTTGATGAGTTTAAGTATTTGGGGGTTATTATAGATTCTAAACTGAAGTTTGATGCCCATGTCAGAAAAATGTCTAAGACCATCAAGACAAATTTAAATTGTTTCCGTATGATTAGGTCTTGTGTATCAACTCAGGCGGCACGAGTATATCTACATGCTATGATTTTATCTCATATGTCGTATTGTTCAATCGTTTGGGGCCAGGCCTCACAATCTGTCCTAAAGCCTTTAACATCACTCTACAAGCAAACACTTAAAGTGTTTGATCAAAAACCAATGAAGTGGCATCACTGCACTATCATTCAAAAATATAAAATGATGACATTCGATAGCTTCATCAGTTTCTCTTTTATAAAAATATATTCAAGTGTCTTAATGGTCTTGCTCCGTCTGTAATGTGTCAGTTAGTACAAAAATACACTAATCAAGGAGTGAGCACCAGAGCTGGAGTCAGCGGGAACTGCAGAGTGAAGTTTTGTAAAACTGCTCTGGGTCAGTCTGCGTTCTCAGTAAAAGGGACACAGTTATGGAACTCTTTGCCACTGGAGCTAAAGTCCCAAATGGACCTGAGACTTTTCTCACAAAAGCTGAAGCTGTGGCTAAAGAACAAACAAAAGTGTGAGCACTGAACAGTTTGGCTGGACTTGGGATGGGAAGTGGTCAGATATGTCTTCTCTTATTTCTTTTTATTGTTGTATTGTTTGATGCCTTTTACTGATTTTTCATCTTTCTGTTCTGTTTTAAACCCCTTTGAAAAGCCTAACCAGGGACGGGGGCTGCAAATTAGCCTATGGCTAGACGCCTTATGTACATAACATCGGCCACTGAGCTGGCAATGTTTCCTTGTACTGTCCCTGTCAAATAAACAAATAAATAAATAAAATAAAATAAAATGTTTCGCAACTAGTATGGAAGAGTGGGGTAAGATGAACCACCCTTAAATTTGGTAAAATAAAACATTTTTCTTGAAATGGGAGATTATAGATTTAATCTTAAAGGTCCTATATCATGCAAAATCGACTTTTTGGAGCTTTTAGCCATGTTGTTATGCTATTTCCTTATCAAAAACACCCCCAGAGCGGTTTTTGGCTTCATTCACGCAGTTCTAAGTAATCCTCCTGAATCCTGCTCTCTGAGCAGCTGCTCCACCCTCTCCTGGTAAACGACTGAGCTGTTCAGTTGTGTCGTCACAGCGGAACGGAAGTGCTCTACGTCGGTAATGTAATGCCTTACGGCCTGATTTAATTTATAAAACAGGTTTTTATTTTATTTAAAAAAAAAAAAAAAAAAAAAAAAAAAAAAAAACAGCAACCCTCCGACGCGTCTGTGCTGTCCCACGACGCTAATCAAGCGCACCCACGGCTGGAGGAGCCATGGATCCGAGCATAAGTGTTGTTTTGAAGACTGAGCTCTTTCTAACCTACTCTGGACACCGCCTGCTCTTTTTTCTTACCGATAATGCCACGGATGCGCGTTTGGCTACGAGAGGAACAGGCCTATTCAACCTTCCTAAAGAAGAGTGCACTCGCCAGAAGTTGGAATTTCTTTCCGGGATTAAGCTAGCTACTATATCAACCAACCTGATGGATGCTTGGTGAACCTTGGCCAGAATCAAAGTGGATTAACTTTTATAACTTTTATAACCAACGCGATCTCATGGGAGTCCAAACTGAGCGGTGAGTCAATCAAAACGCATGTTAGCGTGTGTGTTAGCATGTGTGTTAGCCATTTATGAAACTGCTTTGCACATGTCAACTCCTTATAACTGCATTATGTGAAGTAACTTCACTTTTTGCAGCAATATTTATATTTATAATACTGCAAATGTGGAATGAGCGGAGAGAGGGGCGGAGTTAACTGAATCGAAGCGTCTTATCTTCCGGGTAGGGAAAATACCCCCCAAAAATACTTATATTTCTCTCAAAAATGAGTACTCCATAGTGATAGAGGTACAATATATCATATAAATGCCTATACTTTACTTTGGAATGGCTAAAATAGCATGATACAGATCCTTTAAAATGATTTGAACTTGACAGACAAAAAATTGGAAAATGTGGCTGTAAAATAATCCCACTGTTTATGAAAAAGCTTTTTTCTCTGTTCAGAGTAGATTTTTGGCCTGATCCCAAAAACGATCGTCACAAACAAACAAAAACATGCAGGTCCATTTTTTTCCTGATGCTGGTTGCTCATTAAATTAGGTATAAAAGCAGATTAATAATTTAGGAAGATTTCTTCTTAAATAAACACAACTCTCTATTTTCAAAGGAGATATAATGGGGTAAATTGAGCCGCCTCTGCTCCATAAGAAACAATGAATGACAAATTACAGAACATTTTAATGTACAATTCTATAGTTTTTGTTTATTGGTGGTTCTGGGTCTAGTAGAGACGAGCAAATAAAAATTAGATTTTACATTAAATTATTCGGGATTTTTTTAGAGACAAAATGTCATAATCTGCAGGAGGACCAGATGAAAAGAAAAAGATTTGTTATATGTTTTTGGAATAAAATTGCTAATGTGAAACAGTGAATCGTAAAAAATTAGCCTTCATGATGTTTAGTATTAATTTCACCTTTAAATCTGGTGGTAAAATGAGCCACAAGACAAGTTTTTATTTGAAGACCAACATCTTGAAAAACCATATCCTTCAGATGATTTTTGAAGATGCAAAAGAATAGAAAACATCCCAAAATGTGTATAAATAGTACAATTTTGCATCTATTGTCTAGTGTTTTTACACAACAACCACCAAAGCAAAAAGTGGCTCAGCTTTACCCCACTCTCTCCTACAAGTAAGAAAAGCGTAAAGGTCTAAGGGGGTCGTTTATGAAGACGGGCGCTAAAGCTGGAAAATATGACATGGCTTTTTTTATTTACCGTTTGAAATTGCCTGTATTTAAGTGTTACGGCTTCAATTATGACGTGTAAATGAGAGAATGCAGCGTGACAAAAAAAATACGTTAATGTGCAAAACCCGTGACTCACTGTAAGTTAAAGGGGGGCGGATACTTTTTCAACCCACTGTATAAAGTCTGGCCTGGTCCTTATCAATCCGTCACACATTTGTAACCGCTTTAATGTGACTGGTTTATCGTGGTTTCGCCCCCTGTCTCCTCTTGTTCCCCCCCCGCAGGAGGCCAGATCAGCTTCGACGTGTTTCCCGACGGCTGGGACAAAAGGTACTGCCTGGGCATCGTGGAGAAGGACCATTACTCCACCATCCACTTCTTTGGAGACAAGACCAAACCCGTGAGTCTAAAAACACTGTCGTAATGAGCGGGAGAGGGCCGTGAATATCAAAGGAGCGGCTCTCGCGTGTTAATGCAGACACTGGAGTCCAAACAAAGGCTGAGCTGCTGCAGAGAGAACGTGCTCTGCCACTATTAGGGCTGTCGACCAAAACATTCTCTGACCAACGATTAGTCGACTAAAAAGGGAGCCAAACTCATAGATTTATATCCCAAACTGCATTCATAAGACATAAAACTTTTGGAGCTCGTGCTGTAACTAGTATTTATACATAGAAGCAACGGAAACGGTGCATTTATGTGTAACAAAAGTCACATTAATCTCTGACTCCAGCTCCCTGCCTCACTCCTGCTGTACATCCATATAATCCAAATAAAGCGGTAGTGTGACATGTTCTCAGGCCGCTTCGTTTCTTTGACTTTTGCGCTGCACGGTGTAGCGATGAATCGGTTCACGTTATGCGGATCGCCTCGTCTTATTTATCTCGGAAAAAGCCAGAATGAAGCGGAGAAAAACACAGCAGGTCCATGAGCTGCGGAGCCTGAGGTTACACTTTCGTTTCATTCTCCCATGTGCTTTAGTAGAGCCGCAGACAGAGGACAGGCGTCAGACTCCGTATCGGCTATTTCACTGTAGAACCAGGGGATCTGTGGGTTAAATAACTCTCCCTCTCCCGTCCTCATTTCTCTCCTCAGTTTTTTTTTAAATTCTTTTTTAGCAAAAGCATTTAACACAAACAATTCAAACGTCACTCTGTCTGTAAAACTTTGATATATCTGTTTTTATAATGAAATATTAGCCCAAGGTAAAAGATAGACCTGCCACAGGCCTCTGGTGTTATGTAAATGCAATTTTTGTCCAGCCCTCGACTCTAAGACTCTCAGATCCACCACAAACCAAATCCTACCCATACCTCACTACAGGAAACCCTACGGACAAAATTCATTTTTCTGTGAGCTCACCAGGGCCTGGAACAGGATCCCCCTCACCATAAGAACCACAGTCACCTGGACTTTAAAAAAAACAACTGTGGTTAAACATCTGACCGACGGCCATCGTTGTGACCACTAGTGACAGACACTATAGACCCTTTAATTGTTTGTAAACATTCCGGGCTTAGCTGGAGGCGGGAAGCTCTATTCCTATCTATTTCCATTGTAGCTGTTGTCATAGTAACGATAAACAAATGTCTAACTGTTTTTGGAAATATCAGATAAAACTTATTTTATCGTCTCAAATGTCATTCCTCTTGTTCTTGCACCTTAAGCCACAACAGGACCACATTTTTCAGTTGTAGTTTTACACTTAAAATCGCTAGTTTTAGTTTAATCTTATTTCTCTTGATCACTTCCTGCCTCCAGCTGATGTCACTGATGATGTCGGCAGTTCCCGCCTCCTCTCCGGTCCGGAAGTAAAATTCCCCTTGCTTTGGGGCCGTATGGATTTCAAAAAAAGTCTTTAACTCCGTAACTACGTCAGCTTGGGCTGAAACCAGCTATGTGGTTATAAAGCGACCTCAAAGTCAGATGTAGGTGAAACAAACACGTATGAGATCGATCTAGTTTAGGAAAAAATACAGTTTAACAGCGAGCCTTCGTCCTAGAACTACGTTACCCAGGATGCTCAGTAGTCACGTGATCTACGCCAAGGCTTTTGATTGGTTGAGCTCCACGTTCCCCACGTATTTTATTTATCGTAATGCAGGCTACATATATATTTTTAGCGGCTATTATTTATTAAAACATCATGTAGGTAGATATCTGACGTTTTATCCATATAAAAAACTGACGGTAAGAAAAATCGTAAGATGGCAATCAAGAAAATGTCCCTAAAGATCCCATTAAACGAGCCACAGATATGTTTTCATCCACTTAGCTTAAATCAGATTGTTAAATAGGAAGATTACGTTGAAACCCTTGTCTTAAAACTCACCGAACCCGCTAAAAAACCACCGTTGCCACTTACCAGCGCCGTGTCGCAATGGTTTATGGGATACGGAGTTTCTAATGTCAGGAAGTAAAATATGTACACAGGCTTGTACCTTTGCCTTTTCTTTAACATTATGTCTTCTTTTTGGATTGAAATGAAACATTTTATGGTCACAAATTGCTAAATAGCTGATTAGCTTTTGCGGTGTTGTTAAACTCTTAATATTTGAATTTTTGGAAAATCGACGGTCTCGTAGAAAGGGATTTTTTGCTTCCGGACCGGAGCAGCAGGACCGGAAGGGGTGGGACTGTGGAGCTCTATAGTGTTTCCTACTTGTGTGTGTGACAGTATGTTTTTGAGTGTGTGAAAATCAGTTCGTACTGAGCCAGGCCCGATTTTGATTTTTATATCTTTCCTGCCTAATAAATAAAATGAAATGAAACTCTCTTTCCACATTTAATATAATTTTTATTTGGCATTTTCCATGCTGAAAAACGTAGCACCATGACCATCCCCTGCCAGAGTGGACACAAACAGCTCTATATTTTTCATTGTATTTATTTATTATTTCATTCCAAAGTGACAACAAAACTGCTAAGTCAATGCAGTTTGAATGAAAATGACCAGAGAGAAGAGGAACCTTAGGATATCTGCCTCTTTGTTAACCTTAAAGTTGAGCAGAATTAAGTTAACATTAGCGTTTGTGCGGCCCTCTGGCTCAGTGTAGTTCACTCATGTGGCCCCTTGTAAAACTTAATCGGCCACCTTGATGCAGTAAAGTCCCTCTGGCCCACAAGAATTACATAAGAAGTAGTTTGTCCCAAATGCAATCACCGACATGAACAGCCACAAGTAAGCGTCCTGCTGTTAATTTTTGTTATGTTGATTTTAAATCGATTTATCACCTGGCCTCCAGACTATTCCCCTCTGTGTGTATTTAAAAACTGGAGAGTTTGAATACAAAGAAGTGAGAATGGATGGTCTTCTAGATCAGTGGTGCCCAAACTGTTCACACCTTCCAAGTACCACCAAGTCTAGATCAAGGCTTGACTCAGAACAACAACAAAGTTAAATGCATTACTAAGGAAACTGTCCTTGATTAAAATGAATAAAGTCTTTATCTGGTTTGAGAGCCACTGGCCTAGATCATGAAAAACCCTAAATCCGTTTAGCCGACAGGAATGTGAACAGCTTTATCTCAACATTTAGTCCTCAAACAAATTAGTAAAGCCGGAGCTACTTTAAAAGACGTCCAAAATGAGTCTTTTTTTTTCTGTTTTAGGGCGGAAACGACTATGAAATCTACTCAGACCCACGGACCATCGGCCACGAAGTCTCCAGCCCAGAGCAGACGATACAGCTCTGCCAGACGCTGTTTTCTTCATGAGCAACAGGCGCCGCAAAACGCTTGGGATTAATTTATCCTGAAGAAATAAGGCTCGTTGGCTGCTAATGTGTAACAGCAAAACCAGTTACTGCCTTAAGGAAGGGGCCATGTTTCTCCTGTTATTTGAAAACCGATGAAAGTACTAAAAGTGCAACTGATATTGACGGATAGACACAGACGGCGGCGCGTGGCCTAGTTTTGGGAATCACCTTTTTTTTTTTACCTGCTTTCTGGTGGACTTTATTTTGCATTTATCAAACACAAATAAAGTCGAGCCAAAATTGGGTCCATACGGATGTTTTTTCCCAGCAGATTGTCCAGTAGAAAAGCAAAACAATGGCACTTGTAGCCATCGTTAGCATCATGGTTAGCATTAATATGGCCACTGGATGTGATTCTGACTCCACAAAAAGCAAAAACGCAACTGAATTTGAGTTAGCATTTAGCTCAGAGACACTTTTAGACGCTCATTTGTTTCTAAAGTAAAATGTAAAGGTCTGTACTTTAATTAATGATTTCTAATGAGGCTTTGATCTAAATGTCGATGCGTTGACAACGGCTGAAAATATCTGGATCGTTCATGATTGCGATGTGTGACGGCTAAATGCTAACAGACTCTGAAAAGTCTCCCGGACTAGCCGACTTGCTAACTGTCCACATACATTGGAATCGAACACCGCTTCTCCTTTTATTTCTAGGGTTAGCATTCTCAGTTTTTTAAGCTTTTAATCTCTTAACCCCCGCCTTAACCGAGCGCATTCTCTCTAGTTCGGCTTTAACCAAACCTAATAGCTTCTCAACAGGAGCTACTGGAGCCTATAGGCCTGTGTAACGCCTTATTTGAAAGTTAAAGAGGGGGTATTATGCTTTTTTCAATCACATAGCACCAGTCTATAGCATACTACAATGATGACGTAACCTTCTGTTGGTCTGTATATGCAGTAAATTAAAATAACTGCCTTGAATAAAATTGCTCTCTCAAAATGGCTGTACTGAACGTCTTGAAATAGGCCTCTGTCTCTTTAAGAAGCTTTCCGACACGCCCCCTTCAGCACACTGCTGTGGCATTTAAACAACACTACTGTGCGGGGAGGGGGCTCTGCTGAGCTGAGGAGCAGTGGTTGGTGGCTTGGCTGGTGACGAAAGGTCCAGAGGCGTCTCCAGGAGGTGGGGGCGTTCCTAGGAGGACTGAGGCATAGCTACACCTAAAATGGCTGCCGTCTAAGTTTTTACTGATTACTCAAAATATGTGAATGAGCCAAGGCAACACTCCAGGCATGTGTTTAATGAGGGAATGACATAATAACATGATATAAAGCTTGAAAAAGTCGATTTTACATAATGCCCCCCCTTTAAGACTTACAAAACTGATCTAAACGGATATTTTTCTTGGGTGTTTTTTTTTCCCTTTTTTGTCACTTTTGTGTTTTTTGTTGTTGCATTTTTGTCACTTTTTGTTGCTCTTTTGAGGCTTTTTCATTTTATTTCCTTTCTCTTTCTCGTGGCTATTTAGACACTTTTTCCCCCCCAAGAAGCTTTTAGATTTGGGTAAAGCCAAACTGGAGGAAATGTGCTCGGTTCAGGTGAGGGCTTAGGAGGTTTAGGACCTTTGTTTTCCCCCCTCTGGCTGCTTTAATATAAATATAAGTCAAAAAAACTCCTCCATGTCAGCTGTACTTTTATAAGATTTTAAACGGTTACTAAAGCTGGAGTCTGTAGCCAGTCGCTGATGAAACAAATTAACTTCTCGTGGTTTTATCATGAGCTAGAAGAACTACTAAAAATCAGAATGATCAATTTGTTGAATATGATTTCTGAAGGAATAACTGTGTACTACTGACGATGTAAAATGTAAAGATATGAATTATATAAAAATGGAACTGGATGATGAAAGTCTTTTCTTCGATCTTCGAACAAATACAGGCAAAAAGGAGACACCCCAGGCTTGTACGGTAGTCGGCCTGTCCCTTTTGTACAGTCCTTTTATTGATAATTACAGTAATAATAATGACCGACACACAACACGACACACAGGTGAATATTTATACAGAGAAAGGCCTTTATCGTCCCAGGCCCACGATGTTTTAAACGCACACATTATGGTACAAATCTCTTCTCAAGGCAAACACAGATAATAAAATGACTTCAATTCTGTATAATCTTAATGCAGAGTTTTTAAGTATGTTATTACTTAAACTAGAATATGAGATTTATCTGTCAGTGGGATTTCTTTTCTTCTTTCACACTGGCTGATACAAAATAAACGGGAAAATCCTTGAATCAAATGATCTTGGACAAAGTTTAGGGATTTATTTGCTTGATTCTGGGCCAGGGGTACGTGGGTTTTCTTTGTCATAAGCCCCACTTTCTCCAAATCCCAATAGTAACCATCAAATACACTGCCTGACCAAAAGCCACCTGGATTTAACTAAAACATTTCATCAAATAGAGGAAAGAGAAATGTGGTCGATTTCAAGCAAAACTGCAACTGAACTTATTTTGGTAATTTAAATGAACTTACAGAGTCAAAAATTATAGTAATGTCAAAATTCCAATGATTTTAGTTTTTAGTTTGAAATCTAATCTTTTGACACTGCAGAAGCACGTCCCTCCTGGATTAACTTTCTGGCAATTATTTACTATTCAAACTGATATAAAACGCAAAGAGAAGTTTGATTTAGATGTAAAAAAATATATATACTGTTTTAAGCAGAAAAAAATCACAACTTTTACTGCAACTTTTGGGAGACTGGCCCACGAAATCAGGCATTTTTTTCAGCCCGCAACAATCACAAAAATTCCTGGAGGAACTGAGAGGCTTATTGACAAAACGCCACAGCGGATGTGCTGTAATCAAAGCTTAAGACGGTCCAACCAAACATCAGAGCGTGTGACCTTTTTGTTTTTATCTGGCAGAGTATTTGTCACAACCATCTTGCGGGCCAGAGGTTCTTTTTCTCTGGTGTATTTTCCTCTGGGCCTGACATTAACTACCCTGTTCTTGGTAATCAATCTGGCCGAAAGATTAATATTCAGAATTCAAGCCATTTTACTTGCCGTGAATCACCCTTAGTTCCATCTCGAGGCTCATTTCAGCGTTAACGAGTCTTTGTTTTTGCTGTAGTCACCGCCTGTGAAATGTTCAGCAAAAGTCTTTATTCTATGTACATTTTTAACAGCGTCTTCACACGTGATAAAATGGAGCACATGCTTCAATAATAATGTGCACATACGAACATAAGAATCAACATAAAAAACACTATAATGTAAACATAAATTATTCCAGTGTTTGATCAGCAGCTCGTAATGAAAAAAACAAACAGGGCTTCCCTTTTAGTTTGTGGGAATTAAAAAAAAGCAACATGAAAAGGAAGGAAGTGCGGTTTACAATAAGGAAATACTTTTTCTATTATGTGTTCAAAAACACATTCTACTTGTCTTTTCATGGCTTTCATTACTTTTTGTGACTGAAAATCCATGGATTAGACACTTTTTTGTTGTTGTTTTCAATCAACCACTAAAGAATTCTACATTTTGAAATTCCAACTATAATGCAAGTAGTTTATTTTTCTTTCTAAATGACAGACCACTTGAATCGCATTATTCCAAACAACAAAATGTCCCATAACTCAGCGCAGCTTTGTGTCATTTTGTAAAAAAAAAAGAAAAAAGGGTGGACTCTCAGCTTTGACTTCAGAGACAGCACGGTCAGGAAAAAGTCTTCCTGCATTTAAACATTGAAGTAACTGTAGTACATGCCTCTGTCCAGCAGATGGCAGCGCAGCCTCATGGGGAAAAAGGTCCTGGGTTGAATTCCGGGATCTCTGCAGTGGTGGAAGAAGTACTCGATATTCTTACTTAAGTAAACATTTTATCAGATACTTTTACTTAAGTAAAAGTACAAAAGTATGCATTGTAAAATGTACTTTATAAGTAAAAAGTAAAAGTATTTAAGAGTTTAATGTGCAGGGTTTTTCAAAATCATTTGAATCAAACCAGATCTAAAGGAGTAAACCACTAAACCAAGTCTAAACTGGGACTAAACCAGTTCATCGTAAAGAGGTGACTTTGAAAATAAAATACTTTTACTTTTAACCCAATTTAAAAATGTAGTGGAGTAGAAAGTAAAAAGTATTCATCATACCTATAATTTGTACTTTAACTAGTACTTTTTACTTTCTTACTCTCCACACTGGATCTCTGCATGTTCTCCAGTCCCCGCCTCCACGTCATATTCCACGCAGAGTATTGCTCCATTTAGACTGGATTTCCCTTCAGGCAAATCCGTCTCTTATTATTAAGGTTATCCTCAAAATAAAATAATGTTTTATGCCACGCTACTGGATTAAAAACTAATCTGCTGCTTTCTTCACAAATCACACATTTCTCTGATCCGTTCATAATTAGAGCTATATCGTCTACAAGATAATATCAAAATGGCTGTTTGGAAGATATGCAAATTTACAATATCGGTTTCTCTAATGTAGAAATTGGGAAATATTAGGAATAAAAGGGGACAAAGTAATTTTTGCATATTCCTGATGGTTTGCACTTCAATATCGTCATCAAGAAAACCCCCAAAATATTGAGATATACATTTTTGTGTGCGTGTTATTCCCACTTTCAAATCTCTATGGAGCAGAACCCGACCCAGGATAAAATATCATGGCGTCATGGGATTGAATGTTATATAATCTCTTCATGATTTCTCGTGAGGTCAGAAATGTAACTAATGTGACTGTACTTTTGGATTTAACCTGGACAGTTCTGATCTTGAGAAATGTGTCCTGGCGAATTCACGTTTACGCAGGCCCTGCTTTCCTTTAAATCAATACGATACGGAGACTGTTATCGTCTGTGGGTGAGCACGAGAGCAGAGAGGGCTTCCCAAAACGATTGCTGATAAATTGTTGGGAAAGCAGGACTGACGATCAATGCTTAGATTAACAGATGGGAAAACATACCGTATATATATATAAACCGGTCAATTTGTACAAGGGTTTTAATATGTAATTGATCATTTTTAGTGAAGGTAGGTCCTGAAGCTATAGCTCTGAGGAGAACACAGACAGGTCCCGGGTCTGTGATTGACACTGAGACGCTGTAAACTTTAAGGACAGAGACGAGAGCAGCGCAGGAAGAAACTCCAAACTTCAGTCTCTCACTAATTATGAACAGCTAAAAAATGTCCTCACACATCATCAGCGCTACATTTAGCTGCACTGAGGGTAGAACACTTGTTGTTGAACACGGGCATCAATGGAGACTTTACACCTCCCAAAAACAGCTTAAAAGCCTGGCTCCAGAGATCGCTGCGACCCATGTGACGAGTCTGGGAAGGGTGTCATCATTTTAACCACTCTGGTTTTTGTTCGGAGCGAGGTGTTCTATAGATTTTACAGACCACTGCTATGAATGGGGCTGAATGGTTACCGTATAGCTCCTGTATATTACACTATATCTATGGTTACAATTAGGAGTGTGACAATATATCGATTTTCCGATATATCGCGATATTTTGCGGGACGATACGATACTTTTTATTCCGATCGATACTTTTGATGACATCATGCATATTAATGAGCAACGTCATGCATATTAATGAGGCAGCAGTGCTCCACTGTTTTCAGTCAATAGAGGCCAGTAATAAAGAATTCAGTCAGGACAGCAGGGGGCAGCACTACAGTTTTAAGCACTTGGACCAAACACAAATAAATTACTTTTAATGATAGTTTTTATATTTATAAAGAAGATTAATTTGGGGTTTATTTATTACTTTTTAAATAGGACTGTGGTTTCTTGTTTATTTAATTGTAAATGAAGTCACTGACAGATCTATAGACCCAGTGTGTAAGTCAGGGATCATTAATAAAAGTGGTACAAAGCACATGAAAAGAAATGTAAATGATGAATAATATGTAGTAGTTAAAATAAAGGTTAATAGTAGCATTTTTTTTTAATCGTTATGCATCGTAGATTATTTTTGTGCAATATATCGATTATCGCAGTATCGACGCATCGTGAGATAATCGTTATCCATGTATCACGTATCGAACCGTGAGCTCCCCAGAGGTTCCCACCCCTAGTTACAATGTTCTCTTTTTTGACCCACTCTCGCATCTTTGAGTAATACTTGTATCTTCTCTAGTGGCTGTTCTTGGCATCACGGCGGCAGCTCCCAAAAAGCTCCTCCTGAGGTCTTACGTATCCAGGAAAAGCTTTCATCACGGAGTAACAACATTCGCCTTCGCTGCAGCCACACAAGCTGCACGGTCTATTCTTCTTCTCTATACAGAAACTGCTGCAAAGCGAAGGGGAGCAAGGGGAGGGGTTTGTGGGAGGATCTTATGGTGAGATTGTGAAACTACTGGATATTTAGTTTCAGCTGTTTTAGATCAATTTTCTAATAAAACAAAGTGATAAAGACGTGTTTGAGATAATTACCAAAGCCCTGCACTTTAAAAACTGCTTGTGTTAAGGCGGTTGCGCTCTGGTCCCTCTGGTTATAACTAAAATAACTGAGAGTCCACCCTGCTTTAGTGCCGTAAAAATATAAACATCCTACCAAAAAAACAAAAACAAAAAGTAGATATAAAAATTATAAAACTGTGCAACTTAAATTAAAGTAAAATGAACCTCCCTTTACGTAAGAAGTGATGGAAGAAGGTCCGTTTCCTCAGTGCGGTCCGACCAAACCCTCTTTTGTGCTAAGCCCGTCCTGGTCCTTACTGTAGTCGCAGCCGCTGGACGACCGGCTGCTCAGGTCGCCCACGCCGGACTCCCCGTCGCTGAGGTCGTCCGGGTCGTGAGCGTCGGCCGGCAGCATCTGATCGACCGGTCCGTGGCAGGGTTTGTGGGCGCTGGTGATTGGATAAGAGTATGAGGTGGGCGGGTCCGGTCCGCAGAAGCGCGATTGGTTAATGCTCCTCCGGGGAACGTCAGTCTTCTCCCACGTGATTGGACGACCGCTCAGGGCTGCTATCCTCTGCAGAGGTGGAGAGAGAGACATGTGACTTGTGTTTATGAAGGAACATCTCTCTGTGGTCTGTGAATTATTACAGTGAATGTGCTTTTGTGACGTCATGCAGGGTCACAGACAAACGTGGGGCAAGAGAGTGTTGTCAGGATGATGTCGTTTTGCTTTTTAAAGGAGGCATATTTTCAGTGAGAGAAAGTAACAAAGTAAAGTGTATTAGTTATAGGTTTTTCACTTTACCCAAATCAACTTTATGATGGACACAACTCTACTGTATTGACCTGGTTTTTCACTGGTTCAGACAAAGCAGACGATTACAGCCGCTTTGTGGACACTGGGATTTGATGTAGCTCAGTGTCCACCTTCACTTTCAGGGTTTATACAGGCAGAAGAAAGTCCAATTTAATGCCATTTTTAATGCTCAAACACTATATTTTAATGCTACAAACGCAGAAAAAAAAAAAAAAAAAATCAGCGCATGTTTAAATTTGCAAACATTTCATCAAACATAGGAAAGAGAATTGGCCAAAACAGCCATTTTTTTAAATACAACTTTTAAATCGACCCCATTTTTGTTATGTGGTGAATTTTAGCCAAAACTGAAAGAAAGAAAAAAAAAACACAATTTTGGTATTTTATATTAAAGGGATATTTCAGGATTTTTGACATTGGGCCTCATTTCCTAGTTATCCAGAGCGTTGTTGATGTCTGGAGATATTTTTTTCTTAAATTCATGCAGTTCTTATATTTGAAGAGTCTAGTGGCGCTAGGCTAGGGCAAGGCTAAAGCATTTCTATGGTATCAGTTAGCCTGCATTAAAAACAGTCTGACCCACTCCACAGTGCACCTGAGGCAAATCACTTATAACACCAGACTAACCATATAAATGTCTGTGTTAATAGAATAATTTTAACCATTTTGCATTTAAAATAACTTATATTTCAGCAGCATCAGCTTCGTGGCTGTAAGCTAACGCAGCGGTGGAGTGATCTGCGAGAAAATAGTCCCTCAAAATGCGGTAATTCATGTGATACAAGGTCAATATTCTATTCTATATTAAGAAAAAAATCTCTCCAGAAAACAACAACCCTCTGGATAACTAGGAAATTAGGCCCCATGTCAAAAATCCTGAAATATCCCTTTAACTTGTACAGTAAAAACTTTAGAGCAATGCCATAATATCCCAGTACATTTACATTTAATGCCAATTTGAATTAAATGTAATGCTTTTTAATGACATTTAAGGCCTTAATTTGACAAAATTCATTTAATGAATGCTTTTTAATGCCCTGCGGCAACCCTGATTTGAGTGCATCACGAAGAAAATATTCGGCATTACCGCTCGAGACACAGAAACAGCCGAGCGTTAGAGAACAGACGAGAGCGGAGATTCACTCTTGGCAAAAGTTCAGGGGAGAGCGAGCCTGCTGCTGTAACAGTGTGTCATTTAACGGAACAGCACAATGATCTGACTGAGATACTCTTCGGCTGCAGGGGCCTTGAACCGGCTTTATGAGAAAATGAGTTAACTCTAGCTATGTTTATGAGTAACGTAACCATGTCAATTCCCAGTGACGGTTGTGATTGGTCACTTGTTTACCATGTGTGTCCAGACCCGCCTTCTTTCACGCAGTAAACAAGTGGGTGTGGTTTACCGGGTTAGAGATGTACACTGACTACAACTTGCAGGACAATAGTAAAAGGTGAAATGAAAATGTTCCGTCTGCTCAGGAATGGATAACGTGAAGCGGATGTTAAAGTCGTGTGTGGAGTGTATGCCTTGTCTGGAGCCTGGGTGGTTGTGGGCGGGTCCTCCGGGCGATACCTCCTCGTGATTGGTCAGTTCATCCTCTAGCTGCTGAGACTCCGCCCTCACAGCAGACAGGAGGTCGACGGGAGACTGGCTCAGTCGCTCCGAGTGGTTATACAGGCCCTTCCACATCCTGAGGACACGAGAGGAGCACACGAGGAGATGAGGAGAGAGTCAGTCCTGGACTTAGGCCTGGATTCATTGTTTTTAAAGTTGCAGCATTTGCTATTTTTAAAGATTTGCAATATTCCTAACAGAGGAGTGATTGGATATTTTAAAGCAAATGGATACAACAGGCAACTTCAGAACAAACTTTTGTGTAATACTGACAGAAACTTGCAGCAAAAATGACAGTTGCATGAATCTGGGACCTTATTTCTCATATTTTCTATTAACTTGTGGATTAAATGTATGTCCATTGTACCCTATACATTTTTTTGTACTGTACATATCCTTCATGTATGTTTTGCCATTTTGGGAGATGCGTTTTGACAGAGAACACTTTGTATTGTAACTATTGTATTATTGTACTCACGGCTGAACATATTGTACGTCAACCAGGACTGGGTTTTTATTTCCTTTCCTTTTTCTAATTTATCTATAATTATTGTTACTGTTACTCCAGCTTCTTTTTAAGTTTTGTGGCGTTTTAGAGGAGAACTATTTGGTTGTTACAATGTGCACTGTACCAACCAAAGAGCTAATGCTACTACAGTCACACATTGATTAAAAAAAGTAGATCACAAAACTTGTGGAACCATGCCATTATAAGAAATTGATATTTAATTTGGAATCTAACTGACTGCTTTTTAATGTTGGCACTGTTTCCTTAATGACTTTTAAAGCCCTGAGCTCTTGTTTAGTCCTTGTTCGTACTTGAAGCAGAAGGGGGATGTGTTT
This sequence comes from Neogobius melanostomus, assembly GCA_007210695.1. Classification (NCBI taxonomy): domain Eukaryota; kingdom Metazoa; phylum Chordata; class Actinopteri; order Gobiiformes; family Gobiidae; genus Neogobius; species Neogobius melanostomus. The sequence continues at coordinate 4,241,936 of VHKM01000122.1, read as the reverse complement.
GGTCGCAGGATGCCGTGGCTCTGGCTCTGCTCGCCTTGTACAGCGGGTTCATGAACTGAGCGCGGTCCTTCCACAGCTGAGGCCAGACCGAGTGACTCCTCTCACGAAGTCTGCGCAGGAGAAAAGGAGACGCCAGTGAGAGAAAGTCCCCCGCGCTGTCCGGGAATGGAACGGGAGACCCACCTCATGTCGCGCCTCTCCTTCTGGCAGTTTCCCAGGAAGGTGCCGTACTGGCAGGAGTAGACGTGCATGTGGATGGCGGTCAGGAAGCTCTCGTTGAACTCAAAGGCACAGGGGAACTGCTCGGACAGCTGCCACACGCTCTCCAAGAACTGGTCCAGGACTGGAGACACCTCCTTAGGGTCTGTGTCCAGGTGACCGTATCTGCAAAGGACAGATACACCAGTGGGATTTACATTATACTACCTGAATAACCTGAATAATGCTGATTATGATTCAAAGTGCAGTTTTGATCCGATTGCGAGTAACTGTGCCGCTCCACTGCAGGTTATTGTCAGGAACAAACATGGTTAGGTTGAGGCAGTAAAAATGAATTTGGTGTGACCCAAATTTAGTGTCCCAGAATCAAGAATAGCAGCCTGACCTTCTTTCTTCTCTTGTGCTGCGTCAGAGACACTGCTTCTTTCAATTACCGCAAAATGTTTTACACCGTTACTTAACACAGAGCTCCTGAGCCTAACTTTGCTCCTTGTTGTAAAATCCTTTTGTTTGTCAACTTTCCCAATGATTTAAATAGAAGAAAAGCGGCGCTCGATCCCAGAGTATGTGGACAATTAGCAAGTCGGCTAGTCCGGGAAAGTGTTCAAAGTCTGTTAGCCTGCTCAATCTATTTTTCCTATAGCCGATAGCATTTAGCCATCAACTATAGCAAATTATGAATGATCCAGGTGTTTTCAGCTGTTGTCAATCCATCTACTTCATTAAGGTGATGTCAAAGCCTCCTTAGAAATCATTAATGAATGTACAGACCTTTTGAGATTTTACTTTAGATACAAATTAGCATCGGAAGTAACTGCGAAATCATATTCAGTTAAATTTCTGCTTTTTGTGGGTCAAATACACATCCAGTGGCCACTAAACATCATCTTGTAATTTGACAATGATAGAGAAACCACTGAAATATAAATAGTATAATAATATAAATCCCTCCTGGAGCCGCCACCTTAACGTGGTGGAGGGTTTGAGCCTGAATGATCCTGGAGCTCTGTTGTCGGAGGCTTCGTGCCCCTGGTAGGGTCTCCCATGGCAAACAGGTCCTAGGTAACGGGTCAGACAGAGCGGTTCAGAAGCCCCTTATGAGAGACCAACAGGCCAGTTAGAACCATGAGGCCGTCCTTCTGTGGACCCACCACCTGCAGGAGGAGCCATAGGGGCTGGTGCAGCTCCAAAAGCTGCCCCCACGACCCGGCAACGGACAAGTGGAAGAAAATGGATGGATGGATAATAATATAAATGCCATGAAACGGACATGTCATACCTCACCATACTTTAATATGGGACTGGCTTCAACAATGTATTGGGAGAGAACACTACGTTTAAAGAGGTCCGGGAAAAGGTTGGCTACAGATGTACACATTTAAAAGGAACAGGCATTATCTTTTTTGGAAAAGGTTCATACCGTCTTCTTACTTAAAACTATTAAAGATGGTTCTTTTAGTAAGACAGGTTTGTTTACCTGCTTTATGAGTTTTAATTACTTCCTGTGATTTTCCTCAGACGTGTGAAGAAGAAGAAGTCCCTGCTTTACTAGTTTCAGTGATCAAAACTAGTAAAGCCTTCTGTCTAACTAAAAGAACCATCTTTAATGGCATTTCTATAATTTCTATGGAATGTTCGTTGCTCTGTCATTAAGGTTCAGGTATACTTTATAGTTCATATAGGGAATTCGTCCTCTGCATTGATTTGACCCATCCTTAAATCTTGCCAGTCACATGTCGTAGTCGAAGCTAAAGGCCGTCCAGGAGATTACTGTTGACTGACCTGTGGGAGAACTTGTGGCCAAAGGAAACCCAGTCTCTCTCAATCAGCACCTGCAATTACAGTGTTACGCAGATTATAAAAACTTTGGATACACTTGTTCAAAGAGCGTACGAGTGAATAAGTGCCGTACCATGAGGCCTTTGATGGTCCTGTAGAATGGGTCGAGCAGGACACTGGCCACAGAACAGGCCTGAGCCGTTCGGTCCCATCCGTCTGAGCAGTGAACCAGCACGCTCAGCCCTTCATCTGCCACCGCCTGGAGACAGCAGCCAGAACAAGCAGAGAATAACCATGAACAACAGAGGAAAGAACTAAAGCCTCTGTATGCCATCTCACAAATATACTGACCCGAGCGATGAAGACTCCGGCGTCCAGAACCGCCTTGATGTGTTTGAGCCACCCAGAGTTCTCCAGGCCCCACAGGAAGTCCGTCATGGAGGGGGTCCGCAGCTCGCCCACTATGGGGGAACATGGGAAGAGTGTTAAAAGCAGAAAATAGTCCTGAAACTAACTTTTTTTTTAAACATTTCTATGGAGGTGAAGAGTCAGGATGTGGAGAAAAGTATAGAAACAATAGAAAGCGGGTGAAACTTAAATGACTACATTCCTTTTAGAGTATGAGACACATAGTTTGAACAAGCATGGTTTAATTACGTGTTTAACCTCGAAACTCTAAGTCTCTTAATTTCCCCCTAAAACAGACGATCCGCCATTCCTCTCACCGTCGATGATTTTCTGCTGGCTGCTCCTCATCACGTGAATGTTCTCGATCCCGATGAACTGCAGTTTGATGTTGGTGTAGTGGTCCTCGTTCTCGTAGCCTTTTCCTGCTGCTTTATTTGCTATCGCGTTCAGCTAAACACAAAAACGGCACAAGTGAATGAAGAAATGCACTGCCCTCTATTCACACTGGACACAAGCGAGCATTTCCTCTAGATAAACGCCTGAGGAAAGGTTATCAACATAAGACACGGTAAAGGCATTATCATTCTGCATTACCTTGGGTCTTGTATCGACCACATAGATGTAGTCGCTTCCCGGGTTGGATTTCATTATCGCCTGAAGCATCATCTCGTCTTCCTGACAGCGGCCACTGAACCCGGACAGAGGCTGACTGCATCTGCAAATCGCGGCCTGTAAGACATCACCAAAAACAGTAGCATTTAACATTATTATCTCTTTTGTTTATTTTATCAAGAGCCCATTAGATCTTGACTTTGTGCTGGAGCTGGAGCAGATATAGCTCTATGATGCAATTGTTTTATTGTATTTAGTACTTTACAATTTTACTGAAGTTGTGTCTGTTACTGACCAGTGTGTCCTGGTGGAAGTGTCTGTTACTGACCAGTGTGTCCTGGTGGAAGTGTCTGTTACTGACCAGTGTGTCCTGGTGGAAGTAGGAGAGCACTGGGAAGCGTCCTCTGCTCCTGAACCTGGAGCTCCCGACGATCACGGCCGGAGTGGCAGATTTAGGCACAAACAGCTCAGAGGGGTACGTGTCACAGATCTGAAACAGAGCGGTTCAATAATGATTCGTAACAAATGTAAAAAGACAATAAAATTATAGAAAATATTTTGTTTGTTTGATGGTGCCTGTGAACATGTGTGACTTTGGGACCTACCCTGTATTCGCTGTTGGCCATAGTCTGGACCCAGAGGTTGTTGGGAACGCCCATCCTCTTATAGTCGCCACGAGGTCAATGAAGCTCCAGGACTCCTCTCGCTCCTCTTTGTTCACGTTTGGGTTGAACGACATGCAATAAAGCTCACTGTACTTCTCTGAAAGACAAAACCAGAGGAAGGCAGTCCCTCTGTTAAACTACAATTGAAACTGAACTTGTGCTTTCTTATTAAATTAATTTGGGATAAAATATTGCACTGGTTTGGTTATAATAAAAATTATAAATTTGATACTTGTGCATTGGAATATTTTGTATCACAATATCATATCAAGCCTTATCGTAACACGTATTCGATCACGACAAAAGTGTATAGTCCAGAACCCAGCCCTAATTTTAAATGTGCTACACTTAAATTAACCGTGACCTGGACCTCAGTGAATTAAAATTTGCCATTATCAGTAAAGGTAGATTCACAAAACAAAACAAAAAAAATCCAGTGCATTGTGCATCCTGAAACATAACAGTTTTTGTAAATAATTGTGCCATATTGCATTATCTGTGTGGTATCATAATGACTACCACACAACAGAGATGGTCAGGAACAAAGTACATTTACTACAGTACTGTACTTAAGTAGAGGTTTTGAGGATCTGTAATTAACATTAGTAGTATTTTTGTTAGTTATTACTTTTAATCCACTGTAGTAGTATCTGTACTTTTATTCAAGTACTACATCGCTGCCGAACACCTATGTTTCTTGTTGTAGCGCTCTTATCAGACACCGTGTAAAGCAGCTGTTCCCGACACCGGCTCGCTCGGACACACCTGGTCTGGACAGCCGGGTCAGCGAGCTCTGCAGGTCTACACAGTCCCTCTCCTGTGGACGAGCAGCTGAAAGATCCGGAAGTCCTTACAGCGGAGGAGGAGCTGAGAGCCCGTGGGGGACGGCGGCGGGCGGTCCACACCGCTCACCATACTGTGCAATATCTGTAACACACAGAGATCAAAGGGAAACGCATTACAGATCGTGGAAAACTAGCAACTAGGTTATAAAAGGTTGTGTTCGTGACATTGTAGATTGTCATGTCAAAATTGCAGTTGGAGCCTGGGCCGATACAACTCAATCTGAAAGACACCGTTTTGGAAAGAAATGTTCAAATGTTTTACCTGATCATTATTTGGCAGTGAATGGATTGACAAACCTGCCACATTCCAATGGCTGAAAGACATTTTATCTAACGTCAAGCACATCATTTTGAATATCGTCTAGACTTTGACACCTTATGAGACAGTATTTGGCCTTAGTTCCTATGTGCTGAGAGAGAAGACATTGGACTTTGTGACAGTTTTTGTTTCATGTGGATAGGTCCAGCGCTTACAGAGAAAATAGCCAGAAACCAAGTCCAAAACTCAGCATTACTATTATGTAAACACCTGTGAAATCAGTAATCTCATAAAAACAAAGCAATATTATGATACCAATAAAAGAAGAAAAAGTAATGTCTACTTAATTAGGATTTTCTTGACACAAATGTACAGGTACAGGTAGCAGCAAATCAACTTTAATGCTTTTTATGCCATTTGTATGCCTAAAGACAATGGGCTTGTGTTTCTAAACGTAGACTGTAGACACAGATGGGGTGTGCTTTGTCAAATCTCCAGCTTCATACAAGGCGCTGTGGTGAGTGGGTTGAACTTACAGCGCCTTGTATGATCATGGCATTGGTCATTGGTGTCTGACATGGGCTGGACAGACACCAACTGCCAATACGAAGTTATGTACAACAGCGGTCTCTCCCCGAGCCTTTACAGACCAATGTTTTCCGTGGAGCAGGAGTGGCGGTGGATGAGGAGAATGTGGGGGTGGGCGTGCGGGTGTTTTGATCACGTTTCTGCGGCATGTAAAGCTCTGTGCGGCGCTTTTCAATACCAGAGCCAGCGGTATGTTCTCTTTCTTGTGTGTACTGCACTTTGGTCAACAGTGTTGTTTTTAAAGTGCAATATAAATAAAGTTGGATTGGATAAGAGTTCTCTCGGGACACGGCCACTGTTCAACTCACAGTGGAATAAAGTTTGTAGTTTGGGATTAGGGCTGTGACGGTATGAAAATTTGACCTCACGGTTATTGTGACCAAAATTATCACGGTTTTCGGTATTATCGCGGCTTTTTTTAAAATGTGTGTTAATATGTTCAGAAAGCATTGATAGTCCTACACAAACTGAAGTAGTTTCAAAAAAGTGTAACAGTGTTTGTTATATTTAAAGTCAAAGTCATATCAAAAGTGCAACTTTTCACATCACAGTAAAGGAACTATAACTATGAATTGTTGATCGTTTCGAGGGTATTACATGTACTATTTATAGAATATTTTTGAACTAAATAATCTCTCTGTATCAGGAATATTGTTCTCAGTTTGTGTCCTTCCAGTTTGCTTTCGCTCTGCAGATTTGGGAAAATGCCATCAGACAGTAATTATTGTTAAATTTATAATAATGCGGCGAGAGTGAATCTATTGGCGACTTTAATCTGCCCTCCAGGAGCCTGTAACGCATTGTGCCATTTCAATACGGAGGTATCCGTGACACAGTTTATATGTTGGCGGTGGCGCTGCGGCTGCACTATGGACGACTCGTTACCTTCTCCCTCAACCCAAAGTCCCCACATCATGCATGTCAGCTAAAACGCTAACGTTAGCTTACTTGCATTGGCTATAGAGTTGTGGTGACGGTCACGCAGGTGAGTCATGAGGATCGAAGTATCGCTGCCTTTAGAGACACTTTTTTCCTGCACGTTCCGTAAACAAACAGGATAAATCTGTCTTCTATCAGCTGTCCCTCGGCTTTCTGAAAATACCCCAAATATACCCAGACTTCAGACTTGGTCCTGTTCGAAGGCTGAGAGACGTCCTAGTGTCGTCTCGGACATGATTCCAGCTTCGAGAAAGTTTTGTTTTGGTTGTAAGCTACGGACTGCGCGGCAACTTCCTGAGACGCGGGCACGGTAATCCGCGGTAATATATTTTTTCAAAAACAAGATGGTAATTATTACCGTCAACATTTTTACCGGGGTTTACCGCTACCACGGTAACCATGACATCCCTATTTGTGATGCAGCCTAAAGGAAGGAACTACATGAGGCCGCGTGCGATGAGCAAAGAAAAGGGGAAGATGCAACATGTGCTCGCTGCAGTCACACACAGGCCGTTTCCCAATTGCGAGGATCCGTCCTCCGTTTGTCCACTTCGTTGACGTCCTCGGTGGTGGGCTTCTCCCAAACGGAGGCGAGTGTCCTCTCACCGCTGCATTTGAGCAAAAATCATGTGCATATTTTATTTAAGATTTGCAAACACTCATCGAACAGAGGAACGAGAGGTAATGAGATTCAGCTGAACGTGTTTTAGACCATGATTTCGATATGTTCAACAGTAAAAGGCAGTAAAAAAAGTTTCTCAAGGAAATGGACTAATTTTAGTTCATTTTCAAATCTGTATTTTTAAGGAAGAGCCCCAAGTGAAAAAGGAGAAGTGGTTAAGCAAGAACACTTTCAGTCTCACATGAAATTCAGCACATCCACCCAGTTCCCTGCACAGTCACGCCAGATGACCAAAATGCATCCCGAGTCTGTCGCCAAATGAGCCCCCATCTCTTCGCAGGACAGTCTGTGAGGGTGTGGGTGAAACGTGACACTGCTCTCGGCCTTTTGTCTCCTCGGAGACAGACCCACTCCTCCTGCCGCTGCTGCAGTCAGACATCTGCAGTGGGAGGGTTTGTCCCGACCGAGGAAACTGTCTGGGAAGCTCAATGTTGCTCATTTCAGCTCGACTTGTGTGCACATGTGTGATTGTTACTGCAGAAGTGACAGATATCAATGCTAATACTTTAAATCGTATTTATTTGTAGGGGACTGAACAGGACACATCAAAGTGACAGGAGGTGAAGAGCGGGGAGAGACATTTAGGGCTGTCACGATAATTAATATAGAGACTTAATGTTCAGTAAATGGCAGATAAACAATTTTCCAGCTCCAGCTCTGTTTTGTTGGTAAAGAGCTCAAAAAGTCAATTTTGCAACCAGGGTCAGGACACAAAAGTGGGTCAAAAGCCTTTGCCAGGGAACATTTCTTTCAGTATTTATCAATAAAAAAAAGTTAATCTGTTAAAATGACCATTATTTCAATTGTATAAGTTCATCCACGGCTTAAAGGGACTATACGGAGTTTAAAAATGGTAAAACCAAGTATTTTCCTCCCCCTACATGTTCCAGCCATGTCCTAATGTGTAGAATGAGCCCAGACCTGTTCACCACAACTGCCTCTAAAATCCCGCACTGTCACTCAGAAAGTTGTTAATTCGGGTCTGAAGTGCGTCATGCACGAACTTAATATAGAAACTGCAGTTACCGTAAGACTTCCCTCTAAAGCAGGGGTGCCCAAAGTGGGTATGGTTAATACTGATGCTCCATCCGAAACCAGTAAATTGGTAAGAGGTCTAACGCCAAACCGGATGTGCGTCAGCGTCCGCCATGATAAGAAGCGTCCGAATTGGGCTGTCAGTTAGGAAGGAGTTAGGGAAAGGAGCCTCAATGCTAACTGTCATAGCCACTTTAGCATAGGGACCTCTGATGCTAACTCACTGGCGATTAGGAACTATGTGCCATCCCATAAGCCACTGCGCCAATCCCCCACCCCCTCGCCCCCACCCTCGAGTGATTCATGCGCAACCACTGTTGATTGACAGGTGCACATTTAATAATAAAAAAATAAAAATAAAAGAAGATTCTGCACAAGCCAAACTTTATAAAAGTGACAAAATACATGTTGTCGTCACCACAGCTCAGTCACATGGTTTTAAAGAGCCTCCTCAGTAAATGGCTTAAATGAAGCAGTTTGTGCTTTTGCTTTCATTTAGTAGAAACTTAAGCCACATGGCTAAGAGGAAGAAGAACAGCTGTTGGTGATGTCACTTCCCCTTCCCCTGGGTAAGGACGGTCGAATTGGGCAAATGATGCTGAAGCTCTAGTTCACCAACTGCATAGAGATCTAACAGTTGACCCCATGAAAGGTTAAGGATTAGTTGCTAGTGTTAGTACTTAGAGGCTACAATTTAATGGTTTCGGATGCAGCATGACTCTCCCATTCATTCTCAATGGTAAATATGGATGCAGTACATTTTTTGACCACCAGCGTAAAATTGGGGGCGCTGTTTCACACATTTCGAGAACACTGTTGTAGTGTCTTGGTGTTTATCAATCACACAGTTGTAGCACATCAGTTTTCCAACTTTTATTGCAAAGGTTGTTGACCTCAACAAAGGTACGCGTTAATAATTGACCGATAAAAGAACTGAGGCTGAACTGACACTTTCAAAATGATCTAATATGGCATTTTCTTTGAGTTAACAAATGAATGAGGTAAAGTCACTGTAGGTAGTGCTGATACAGGTGTTGTTGTTGTTTACATTTTGCTCTATATTGCTACAATGGATGATTTTGTTCTACTAAAACTAGGCTTTTGCCATAGTTAACATTTGTTTTGATGTAGCAGTTGCGTCGATAGACTCAAATGCAAATATATACTGAAAAATAAAGTATTATTATTAGGGGTGTTGAAAATATCGATTCGCCGATATATCGCGATATTACGTCGCGCGATTCTCGTATCGATACAAAAGCGCCCGTATCGATATTTAAACATCTATTTTTGGGGAAATATTCATTGCAGCGTCTCTCTTTGGTCCTGCACTTTTACTCCCGCCCGCTAGATGGCAGCGCACCGCGCAGCCCGCTTGAGTAACACTAGAATTTAGTGAGAGTTAGAGAAACACAGGAAGAGCTTAGCATGGAAAAGAATGAGTTATGAGACGCTACGTTGCTCTTTTAAAACTCTACATTTGGCTTTGGCTTTTACAGCAAAGACAGAGACCTGGATTATTACGAGAGCCACAGCTTTGTGCATATTGCTGAGTGCGTCGCCGCTGCGTTTGGAGAGGATTTATCTTCGTAGCATGGATTTATCTTCATAGCATTTTATTACGGAATTAAACGAAACCGAGGTGAAACTACAGTAAATACAGCATACTCATGTTAAACCTGTGTCTCGCCACTGCAGTACTACGACACAAGTTTAAAAAGAGCCTGCTGTATGTAGTTTCCCCTCTACTTCAGTTGTGTGCTACTGCTGCGCGTGATGCCCGTGTCATTATGTCCCTGATCTACGAGTGACACCCGTTGTGGACTAGACACAATTTTAAATGCCCCGTCTGAGTTATTGTATATTTTAATGGATGAAACCCATAATGGTTACTGATCGCCAAGGACTCCCAACTATAGAAATACTAGAAAACGTGCATCCCCAGTAATTGGTTTCATTACTAGGTTTCCAAGAAATCTGTTTTCCGTTCAAAGTTACATAATCACCATAAACACCACAGTCACAAGCACATTAGTGAAAAGCATTTATATCATAAGATGGATAGATCAAATGTATTTGATACAAATCTAATGAAGGTGGACTAGTTTACTGAATAGTTGTTTCCAAAGTAGTAAAAAAAAATCGCAATAATCGTCTAATTCTTCAATATCGGGATATATCGTATCGTATCGTATCGTGACCCTTGTATCGGGATACGTATCGTATCGCCAGAGACTAGGCGATACACACCCCTAATTATTATTATTATTATTATTTGCAGTTTTATGTTTTTCACGCTTGACATCATCGTGTTTGGCCCGCGGCCCACAGGCATTTTTTCATTTTGGCCCTCGGAGACAAAAGGTTTGGGCACCCCTGCTCTAAAGGGACTAGATGCAAGTTTTTAATGCAAGTCATTTTATACTCACTACTCCGTATAGTCCCTTTAAAATCGGCAAAAATATCTGAGGGAAAATATTGTGTTTTTAACAGAATCAAATGTTTTATGGGTTTCGTTGAATAAATTCTGCAGCAGCGTTTTGAAAATCGGTGGCAGTATTATGAAAAATTGCAGACACATTGTGATTTATGGCATTGTACAATAAATCAGTCATAAATCTTCTGTCCAGCGGCGCTGTGTCAGTCGAGGTCAGGAAACAGGTCTGAGCGAGCAAGAGCGGAGCTAAACCGCGGCTAATGTCGTTTCTCTCTGCTCCGTCTGTGCGATTATGTTTATACAGAAAGTGATTTCTTTAAAAGGAAAAACTGCCTCCTGGAACTTTTCAGTGCGGCGGATTGAATTCTGTCCACTTTGAGTTTGATATCTCACTGGATGCAGAATTATTGGGAAAGTGGTTCTTTTTACCTTCAAAACTGTTTCTGATCAACAACAGTGGTCTTGGCCAGTCTAAAACATCATCAATAAACCTCATACTTGGATGTTTATGCAAGTTAGGCCACGTGTGTGTCTGTGTGAGTGTGTGTTTGTGTCTGTGTGCGTGTGTGTCTGTGTGCGTGTGTGTCTGTGTGTGTGCGTGTGGCGTACCCATGTCTCTTTGCGCGTCTCCGGGTTGTTTTCCACAAAGATGGTGTGAGTGGCCGAGAGGTAGAGCGTCCCGAGCGCCGCCTTCCTCTGACCCGAGGAGCGGTCCAGCAGGCGCACGTTCTCCACCTGCAAAACACCGAAAACAAACAGCGTCAGGCGCCGGAAAACGAATCAAGGCGGGATCATCAGCTACAGAGCCTGACTGATATAACAACCAGATCATGTTTAACGGGCATTCGAGGATTAAAGAGCCGCAAAACTACCACATATTGTCTATAGACTCTTCTAAAGGCAGGACAGAGGATAATCAGCTGTGTAACTGCTACGGCTGCAAGAAAAGTGAAAAATGGAATAATGCAATAACCATTCATTGCAACACTTTACAAAACCATTTCTATAATGTACTTTACATTAAATTTACACAACACATTTATTTTATTTATTGGTTTATGTGGCTCGTACCATAGATATTAGGGGTGGGAACCTCTGGGTACTGGCTTATGATAACGATTATCTCAAGATACTGCGATAATCGATATATTGCACAAAAATAACCTACGATACATCGCGATAAATATATTTAAAAAAGCTACTTTTTACCTTTATTTTTAAGAAACCATTGTCCTATTTCAAAAGTAATAAATCAACCCCAAATTAATCTTATTTGTATAAAAACTATCATTAAAGTAATATGAGTGTTTGGTCCAAGTGCTCTATTAGCAGCACTACTGAATTCTTGATCATTATTGGCCTCTATTGATTGTGAAAACAGTGGAGCACTGCTGCCTCATTAATATGCATGACGGTGCTCATTAATATGCATGACGTCATCAAAAGTATCGATATCGGAATAAAAGTATCGGTATCGTATCGTCCCGCAAAATATCGCGATATATCGGAACATCGATATATTGTCACACTCCTAATAGATATAATTAACAAGAGATAGCCGGTTATCTATTAAGCCCCATTCATTGTAATTAGAGGATTTTTGGGGATTTTTATTGGCCGATGCCGATATGCTTGGCCGATAATTTTGACCGATATTTTTGGCCGATTTTTCGAAATGTCTGGTCTGACTGTAAAACATAAACAATTTTATTTTATGACTTTAGGTGATTTAATGATAGTTTCGACCTGGCACAGACTTCATCAGGGTTTGTAATATCAACAACAGGTGTGTTAAATAGAAGTGCGTCATATACAGTACGTATTGCACGATTCAACACAGTAATCAAATTTACATCAAGGGAAATCGTCCTCTGCATTTGTCCTTGACTCTTGAAAAGCGTTCTGTACTAAATCTCGATTTGAAAAGTCACTATTCCAAAGTTTGTCAGCAGAATTGCACACAACAGCGGTGATGCGAGACCAGTGAGTCACATGAGGCTCGTCCTTGTGCTAAATCACAGACACAGGAAGTTGCGTTAGACCATCTGAGAGGTGAGCTGTGTGCCTCGTCATGAGCGAGCAGATCGTGGCAGATGACTCGGCGAATCAGGCGTTTTATTGCCACATTTAATAAATCATTTACCTCGGGGCGCTCTTGTGACACTAACCGTGGTGTGAGAAGCAACCACAGCAACATTTTACAAAGTCAGAGGACAAAAACTCTATGGGACAAATCAGTGTTTAGTCCAGAGACGTCTGCAGCCAAGGGTTTTAAAGCTGCCGCTCATGAGACTCGCTGACTATTTAGAGAATCTGTCCTGGTGGTCTGGTAAAGCTCTGGGTTGGTCCTAATCTTATGTCAATACTCATTAAAGCCTCTACAACTCATTTTTTTCTTAACTTTGTTTGCTTACATGGTTTGTTGTGCCAAAACTCATTCCCAACAATCTTAACTAATTTCTAACATCCCAATTACTCACATACAAGGATGAGTTTATTCTACTTTTTACTTACTTACTTATAACTTTCAGGGTCATTGTCACAGTAATGCTAACGAAAATGTGCCTGCTAGTTCTTGAACAAAATAACAGGTACAGGTCCTTTAAACCTAATTTATTTGTCGTTAAGAACACATTAGAGGTGGGCAATACATAACTAACTGTAGCTAAAAAATAATGATGAAACATACATGGGGCCTGATTTACTCAACTAGGGGTTAAATTGATTTATTGTGAGAAACTGTGTTATTAATGCCGCACATCTTAACTGCATCTACTTTTTGCTTCACTTCAGCATGAACTATCAACAGCATTTGTACGTGCAAACTGTAAATCAGGACCTCTCAAAAAAGATTATGAAGTGTTTTTTTTTGCACTTTTTTTGTATACTTCCGATGGTTTATTGTCCATATCAACCATTCACGGTAAAACATGGCTACATAAATAAGGGCAAAAACTGGATCTAAACCAGGACTAAATATTAAAGTCGGTTGCTCTTCACAGATAACTCATTTCCCTTTCCAAGTAGTTCCCCAGGCGGTCTACATTTCCCACAAAATCTTGATAAATCAAATTTATTACCGTCGTTGACTCTTGTCTTGTCTTGCATCAAGTAAGTCACCACCTTTATTGATGCATCATCTCTTTGTGCTCCAAATCACACACATTCTGCAAACATTTAGGTAAATATAGACTCCAGGAGAAAACTAAATTAACCCAAACTCGTGCAGCAAAAGAAAAAAACCCTGTCCGGGTTATGGAAACTTCTAAAAATAACTTTTATAGCAGAGCACTGGGATCAAAGTGAATTATGGGGGTAATAAATCGCGTTGTTTGAGTTTACCAAAGAAGGCTTAAGAGACACCACACTAAAACTGTTATAAAGGTGACAAAAGGCCAATGTCGTCTTGTAAGATTTGAGACTGGTGACCACTCCGTAGTCTGTTTCTCGCCCATAAAAAAGGACCATATACAGAGATAGCAAATTATAACTTTTGCTGTATAAATACTAAGACTGCACAATATATCGCAAAAAATATCGGATCACGATATCAGGTGATTCAATATCCGTATCGAAAGAAGCCACAATATATCGTAACATCACTAAAGTCTTCAACTGACTGAGATCGACACTTTTTTTTGCAAACTCAGCCAAAAACTAACAATGAACAGAACTTAAAAATATGTAAAAGATCAACTTTAGTTAAACATGTCCTAATTTAGTCCAATTTTACCCTTTTTTGATCCTGATTTTGTGTTGTTTGAAGACTTCTGCTAGCTGAAGAACTTGCGATTTGTGTTTATTTGGAATGGAACATGTCGTGCTGAATTGTTTAGTAAAATATCGCAATATTATACCGGTATTCGCATAAATGGTAAATGGACTCAACTTATATAGAGCTTTTCTAGCTTCATCAGGCCCAAAGCGCTTTACAGCAAGGAACCAGTCACCCATTCACTCTCTGATTCACCAATGTACGCACACGCTGGAGGCAAGGTGGGTGAAGTGTCTTGCCCAAAGACACAACGACAGTGGACATGAGCCGGGATTCAAACCCCCAGCCTTCTGATTATGTGACGACCCGCTCTACCAACTGCGCCACCATCGCCCCATTGCATATCGCAAGTTACTTCAGTATCATGCAGCCCTAATAAATACAAAATTATGCAGAATAACAAAAATATACGAAAATATATGAAAATATATATATTATATAAATGGATTCAACACCATTGTCACTGCACACATTTGTAGTAAACACTCCCTAGATACAGTATGTAGAAAAAAAAAACCAATAAGGATAGTTACGCATTATCAAGTCAAGTGAACTAGGGCTGCGCGATATGTAGTAACTTGCGGTACGGCGGTGCAATATTGTGATAACGATATTATAGCGATATTTTACCGAACCATTTCAACACGACATGTTCCATTCAAATATAAATTCAAGCAAAAGATTTTTGCAAAGTATAAAGAAGAAGAAATGAGTTGCCACTAGGGGCGCAATAGGATCAAATTGCTTTTTATTAATTAAGGAAGAATGTTGTTGCTCTCAACGGGTGTCATTCTATTGCTCAAAATTACAAATAGAGTATTAGGGTAGGCGAGCTATGGATCTGTTGAGAGGGATCCTCCCAACAGGCTCGTAATCCTCGTCTTTTAATGCACCACACAGCATAGGAACATTATCTACAAAATCAGCTAGTTAGGGCAGCTGCGTAGGGGTTTGTTGATGAGGAGCTACTGCCCTCGACAACTGGCCCGCTCTACACCTGGCTTTTTAACGCACTACACTGTGTAGGGCTTACCTAATAAATGTACATAATAATATCGCGGAGTATAATATGTATATTAATCTGTCTTTTAACATAAAACTAGTGTAACTAGACCGTTGTTGTAATTGTGCTTCTTTTCTGTTGATGTACGAACACTTCAAACAGTGTTTTGTAGGTTATAGTTCTTTGTAAATAGTTTGTAAGTATGTAGCATTATCATAGTTGTTTCGTAATTAGTTGTTACGTAATCGGTATTGCTCCATTTTGGGGTATTGTCGGATGCTGCGGGTGTGTAGGGTCTATTTTGTTTTGCTGTTGTTTCCTTGTTGCTGTTTTGTTCCTTTGTTGTTCCACTATGTTCTTGTGAAATGATGATTTTAATTGTATTGATTTTTGGGGTGGCGCTTATAAGCTCTTGCTTCGGCCCACTCCTTTTGAGCAGAGTGTTTGCTGCTCAAATAAACTAAACTAAACTAAATTAAACACAAATCGCACGTCTTGAGCTCAAAGTCATCAAAAAACACAAAAGCAGGATCAAAACAAGGGTAAAATTGAGTTTGAAGTTGAACAAAAACTGAACTTTTACACATATTTAAGTTCTGTTCACTGTCTGTTTTTGGCTGAGTTTGCAGAAAAAGGGGTCGACCTCAGTCAGATGAACTTTTGTCATGTTGCGAATCGATATATCGTCGCTTTTTGCAATAATCGCGATACAATATTTGTTGCGCTATATTGTGCAGCCTTAAAGTGAACAATTTACAAAAGATAGCAAAGCACCATTAAAGCTAGCGAGTCAATCTACAGCACAAATGTCTTACAACCATATAATGTAATCAAATGGCTGAGATAATGCAATGCTTAGCTCTTGAATGGTTTAGATAGGAAAGATAGGAAGAGACAAGGATGGCAGGAAGAGAATGGAGTGATGAGGGAGAGGCAGAGGATGATGTTGAGCCAACGGGAAAACGCTTAAAAGGTGTCCCCATCATCTAACGTTAAGACAACAGGCTGTCGGTCCTAAAAAAGCGACATATTCGTGATGCAAAACATGTAAATAAACCCATTAACCTTGGGAGTCCGGATGTACTCCATCATCCACGGCCAAAATGTCGGAGGTGAGACTGGGAAGAGGAGCCTTGAGCTGTTGAGGTTTTTATCCGACCGTTGGTGCCTCGGATCCCCGCATGAGTGGCCAGCGCACACCGGTGTCAGGTCTCCTCCGCGAGCCGTGTCGTAATCATATTTCCCCTGCCCTCTTTTCTGTGGTTTTGTTATCGTGCAGAAGAGGAGGAGGAGGAGGTGGACGTGGTATTAGCAGGAGCACATTGGTAGTTAGCGGTAGAAACGGAGCGGCGGAGGCTTCGGTATCGTGACGCGACGTGGAAGCGCTGAGATGGCAGGCTTCCGCTTTTACTTCAAAATAAAACATCTTCTTCTTGTAACGACTTGAAATAAAAATACATTCACATAGAGCTCTTCTTCGTTCAGATCAGATCTCTAAAACATATAATCGATAAACGGTGCTGTGAGAAATCAAACAACATCGTGTCCTGACCACCTGCCAAGTTTACGTTACGAGCCATGAAAGTAAAAGCACGAAAACCAAAGTTGTACTTCAAAATAAAGCTAGTATGAACAATCATGAGATATGAATATGACAAATCAGTGTTAATTTGGCAACATTTTAATTTAGTTTTAGTCTTAGTCTTTTGACAAAAAATTTAGTCAAATAATTCTCTTCAATTTTAGTCTACTTTTAGTCGACTAAATTTACATGCAATTTAGTCGACTAAAAGTAGACTAAAATTGAAGAGAATTATTTGACTAAATTTTTTGTCAAAAGACTAATTTAGTCAACTTTGCATTCATAACATTTATTATGATCATATTTAATCCTCTGCTTTATGGAGCCGTTCCTTTGGCACTAATTGAAAATGATATGAGGCTCTTTCATTTTTTTTTTTGTCATAGTCGACGAAAATAACTGGACATTTAAGTCCTGGTTTATGAACAACTTTGAATTTAGTTTTAGTCCAAATTTAGTCAGCAAAATATTACTTTGACTAAAATTATGACTGAACATTTTAGTCGACGAAACAATACGTCCTTTGGATTAAAATCGGTTTCAAAAATTATTGACAAATGAGCATTATAAAATCCGTCATGGTCATAAAAAAAAACCAAAACGTGGTTTTGTAACCATAAATCGGTTGGCAAATAATTTTGAGAGATGTTTGGCAGGGTAATGGTTGCCTCGCTTATCATCACCGAGTACGGAGTGAATAAATAATGCACCAAATTGTAAAAGCGACTTTGAGCGTCTGGAAAAGCGCTATATAAGACTAATGCATTATTATTATTATTATTATTATTATTAATAATGAACGATTAATAATAATACAAAATCAACCAATTCAAACTCTATTCAATAAAGGAGACAGAAAAAGAAAATAAATGTACATTTATTTATTTGTTGTACCAAAACTATTTTGTTCCTCCTTTGGACCCTAGATGGCAGTGTTTCAAATAAAGAAGCATCACTATCTCTGCAGCGAGCGGCCAGTGAGTCTCCTGTGAACACGCGGGTGAGTAAGCAGATTGAGAAAGTGCTTTTTCTGACAAGTTTCTCTCCTGATATATGACTAAAGCATAATAAACCTCAAAAGAGAATCTCTCTGCAAAATGCATTGGACATTACAGACGGCGAGACACGTGCTCAGATTTATGGCCAGGTTTTGGTCGATGACACGAAGCATCTTCATAAGCTACCTGTAAAAATACTAGAACACGTGTTACACCCCTGTTTTTGTTGTTGTTGAGTGCTGTCCGCTGCAAACTTTGCATAATTTCCTTCAAAAATTCCTTCACGGTTTTGCAACTCCAGAACAATAAACTCCCTGAACTAAGTTTATTTGATGAGCGCCATGTGATGCTTTTGTTAGAGACTGATTGCAGGCGGATAAGTGGAATAACAAAATCTGGTCTTGCACAATGCTTTGTTGGCTGATTGTTTTGTTCACCATCCATGCATTGCATTTTAGAAAGCAGAAGTAAAAATTATTGGCCCAAATATTAACTCAATAAAAGAGTTAATAATTAATTAAGATTTGTCACTTAAAGTTTTACTCACAGTGGCACGAGTTACTGTTTCCCCCACACAAGTAAGAAATGGATACTTCATTTTAATATTACTCAAGTAGAAGTAAAAAGTACTGGATGGAAAAACTACTTGCAAAAGCACAGTTGCATGTAACTTTAAGTAAATGTAACTGAGTACTACCCCAAGCCCTATACAATAGTTTGATCATTCTATTGATTCTGTTAAAGCATTTCAATCTTTTTGCAGAGTCACCCATGACTTATTTGAAAGAGGAACACCAAGATATCTGTGAAAAGCAACCGGTAAGCAACTATAATCAAACCATTTATTATTACACAATATATATATTCAGTAAATACCCAACAAGAATCATAAAGTAGCTTTGTATAAATTACGATTAAAACATGTTTGCAATGTAATAATGACCACACACTACTGGACTTGTATTATTCATTAGGTACTTACTGTATTCATGTCTGAGATTAGGTCAAACTGGTCAAATGTAATACGAGGTTCTGCACAAAAGGAAGCAACATCTGAACCTCTTAACCCCCGCCTTAACCAAGTGCATTTCCACCAGTTCAGCTTTACCCACACTACAGCGAAGCAGCGAGAGGCGACTGGACACAACGCCCTGAAACACCAGAGAGCTCAGAACGGATCCCACTGACACACGACTGGAGATCCGGCTTCAGCGAATCCAAATGTGAGGCTCCAAACCACAGACCACCATTGTGAGAGGCTGATGGTGATAATAATCAGAGTTGTTTCCCATTGAAGACCCGTAAATCCCGTCACTATTAGCGGTCAGTGTCACTTTGTTTGCCTTTGCTTTCACGGGCTCTAGAATTTAATGATTGAATCAAACACTATGGACGAGAAAAAAAATCTCCAACAGGAAATGTACAGATGTTGAACCTGATCATTATTTAAACAGATTTGGTCTGAATCTGCCACAGTTATGTTTTTGTATATCAGATTAAGTTGATTTGTGCTCAAAGGCAGGACGTTAATTCGTGGATAGGTCCAGGAATTAAATATACCAACCAACAACAGAGACTAAATATCACCATTTCCTATTTCTGATTAAAATTATTTAGGTTCCAGGATTGTTCACAAAAAGTTTTCTAATTTGATAACTGTATTACGATGATGCCTTTAAAACAAGACGAAACTTCTAAATTATGGGTAAAACTGTACTTTTAAAACATTAGATTTATTGTGATACTTGTTCTTTCGATCACTGTAGATATTGCGTTATATCATTATTGTGCGTAAATGCTTCTTAAAGAGGGGCATTATGCTTTTTTCAATCACATAGCACCAGTCTATAGCATACTACAATGATGACGTAACCTTCTGTTGGTCTGTATATGCAGTAAATTAAAATAACTGCCTTGAATAAAATTGCTCTCTCAAAATGGCTGTACTGAACGTCTTGAAATAGGCCTCTGTCTCGTTAAGAAGCTTTCTGACACGCCCCCTTCAGCACACTGCTGTGGAATCTAAACAACACTACTGTGCGGGGAGGGGCTCTGCTGAGCTGAGGAGCAGTGGTTGGTGGCTTGGCTGGTGACAAAAGGTCCAGAGGCGTCTCCAGGAGGTGGGGGCGTTCCTAGGAGGACTGAGGCATAGCTACACCTAAAATGGCTGCCGTCTAAGTTTTTACTGATTACTCAAAAATATGTGAATGAGCCAAGGCAACACTCCAGGCATGTGTTTAATGAGGGAATGACATAATAACATGATATAAAGCTTGAAAAAGTCAATTTTACATAATACCCCGCCTTTAAATATTTGGTGGATGTTTTGCATTATATGAGTCATTACCACAAACCAATTTATAGCATTTTACAAAACAATCAGAATGTTTTGTAGTATTTTACTTCTTACAGTGATGTTGATTTGGCTGTAACTTTTCCCATATGTGTTGTCAAGAGGTTTACAGCCGGAAAGCTAAGACCTACAAAACTAATCTAAACAAATGTTTTTCCTCACATTGTTGCTGCGTTGTTGTAACTTTTTTATCATTTTTTTCGTTGCGTTTTCATCACACATTTTTGTCACGTTTTTGGCTCATTTTCAAGAGGCTTTCAGATTTGGGTAAAGCCAAACTGGAGACAATGTGCTCGGTTCAGGCGGGGGTTAAGAGGTTAAAGCATAAAAACGGCTATATTGCAATAGCCTGGCTAACGCCAGACTGCTGTGTGCGCTCGAATCTTTTCGAACTTCACAACAGCCTGGGGACCATGGCCGACATTTTTCCATGGATTTGAGGACCAATCACAGAACGAGGAGGGATGGCAAGACGATGACGCGCTATTTGACATACGGAAGCTTGTAGTTTGTTTACGGATAAAAAAAATATTTACGGATCCAACATGACAGCAGCAGATGCGATGCCATCTTTCGATCAAGCTTTAGAACGTGTTCTAAATAGTTTAGCTCAAAAGTTTACAGCAGGTACGTCATGCGTCATCTGATACCATGATACGATTGGCTATGGCTACGTGCAGATGCATGAGAGACATTCGTAGCGCCCAATAAACGGCTATGAACAATCGTAAACCACACCTCTCCTACGAGAAAATGAATTGGTGGTCCCCAGACTAAATATCACTTGTGATTTTAGTCTGGCGTTAGCCAGGCTAATATTGCAAAGTATTTCGACTCAAATACTAAGGAATGCTTAGCTTACAGTTAATACAATATAAAAAGCTTTCTGGCGACTGAAAGATGCCTTGTAAATGTTTGAAACTTTCAGTGTGTGTGGCAGTGCTGCTGGCCAAAAAGCCAATTTGGTTTATTTATGTAATTTCAGACCATTAGAGGTAGATATTGATCAGTTTCTGCCGACTTTAAGCCCAGGGAAAGCTGTCTGTTATCCCCAGTATGGCACTCACAGACCTGCGTTACCATGGATACCAGCTCAGTTTTAATAAACCGATATTAGGTCTTCGTTGCTGCCTGCCCCTTTCAGAACTGGCTCAGAGCAGCGGTTGTTTCGGCTCGTGGTGGGACATGCCGGCGTGCGCGTGGGCGGGGGCTGTCTGTGTGTGGGATGGGGGTAATGGACGTTTTTGCTGGATCGGCTCCTGGTTGTTACATAACACAGTCCTCCGCATCGCGCTGCAGGGAGTGGGATTAAAAAAGACCCTCGATCAGTGAGAGCGGGAGATGACGCCAGGAATTTACTAGAAAACAAGAGAGGCTACCCAATGTTTCCGTACATCCATACACTATCCATACACTACTTTATACTTTTGTCAGGGACGGTAAAGGGATATTTCAGGATTTTGACATTGGGCCTCATTTCCTAGTTATCCAGAGTGTTGTTGATGTCTGGAGATATTTTTTCTTAAATTCATGCAGTTCTTATATTTGAAGAGTCTAATGGCGCTAAGCTAGGGCAAGGCTAAAGCATTTCTATGGTAACTAGTAGCCTGCATTAAAAACAGTCTGACCCAAGCACAGTGCACCTGAGGTAAATCACTTATAACACCAGACTAACCATATAAATGTCTGTGTTAATAGAATATTTTTTGAAATATAACTGACCTTGTATCACATGAATTACCGCATTTTGAGGGACTATTTTCTCGCAGATCACTCCGCCGCTGTGTTAGCTTACAGCCACGAAGCTGATGCTGCTCAAATATAAGTTATTTTAAATGCAAAATGGTTAAAATTATTCTATTAACACAGACATTTATATGGTTAGTCTGGTGTTATAAGTGATTTACCTCAGGTGCACTGTGGAGCGGGTCAGACTGTTTTTAATGCAGGCTAACTGATACCATAGAAATGCTTTAGCCTTGCCCTAGCTTAGCGCCACTAGACTCTTCAAATATAAGAACTGCATGAATTTAAGAAAAAAATATCTCCAGACATCAACAACACTCTGGATAACTAGGAAATGAGGCCCAATGTCAAAAATCCTGAAATATCCCTTTAATATCTCTTTCCTCATCAGTTCCTTCTCACTGTAAAAAGCCTTGCATTTGACCTGGTGCTGCTCATGAAACCTTGTGTCACAAAGAAAGCGCCACAATTTCACTTAAATGGCGCAATAATAATGATGCACATTTGTAAGTTTTGGTTAACCTTTTAAGCCCCGCCTTAACCGAGTACATTTCCTCCAGTTCAGCTTTACCCAAATCTAAAAGCTTCTCGACTGGAGCCTCACAGCCTCTAGGCCAGTGTAACGCCTCATTTGAAAGCTAAGGCCTACAAAACTGAGCGAAGAATAGCTTTTTTGTCACATTTTGTTGCTTTTTTGTAACTTTTGTTGCGTTTTCTTTCATCCTTGTTTACGTCTCATTTGTGTTGCTATTTTGATGCTTTTTTTCCAAGAAGCATTAAGATTTGTGTAATGCCTAAAATGTGTTCGGTTAAAGGGATATTTCAGGGTTTTTGACATAGGGCCTCATTTCCAGAGTGGTGTTGATGTCTGGAGATATATTTTTTGTTTGAATTCATGCAGTCCTTTATATTTGAAGAGTCTAGTGGTGCTAGGTCAGTGCTAGGCTAGCGCATGTCTATGGTAACTAGTAGCCTGCATTAAAACCTCTTCAAAATCATGGGGTTGTCCTCCAAACGTTGCCATATCTGATTTGTAGAAAGCTCCTTTGTGAATTCCACGTGTAGTAATGCCGGCCGCAGGTAAACAAACTACTGTAGATCCGGTAACCGAGCAGATCACTCCGCCGCTGCGTAGCTTACAACCAGGAAGCTGATGCTGCTCAAATATAAGTTATTTTAAATGCAAAATGGTTATATTAAAAAAAATATTCACACATTTATATGGGTAGTTTGGTGTTATAAGTGATTTGCCTCAGGTGCACTGTGCTTGGGTCAGACAGTTTTTAATGCAGGCTCCTAGTTACCATAGACATGCACTAGCCTAGCACCACTAAACTCTTCAAATATAAGGACTGCGTGAATTAAAAAATCTCCAGAAATCAACAACACTCTGGATAACAAGGAAATGAGGCCCTATGTCAAAAATCCTGAAATATCAATTTAAGGTGGGGGTGGTTAATACTCTTAATTTTTTATAAATTCTCCATCAAGGGGTTCTAAGATGGCATTTTTTAAACCTAAAATCTGGTTAAATTATGATAAAAGATATCCAAATTAATCATTAGACTCAGCAACTGCTAAAATAATGATCTGCAGCCAGACTGTTTGTTGGACTTCCGGATTATAAGTCGCACTTTTTTCCTAGTTTGGCTGAGTTGCGACTTATACTCAGGTTCGACTTTATATCAAAATATATAATTTCACATGTTTATTATTTCACACTGACAGCCGCTAGAGGGCGCTCTGTGTACCAGTATCTGCTAAGACTGAAACCAAATGCCCCCAAAAAGAAAATCATATTCTGCAGATTTCAAGCTGTAAGTAGTGAAATATGCAGCCGAAACCAGTAATGGAGCAGCAGAAAGAAAGTTTGGAGTGAGCGAGAATCTTGTGAGGGACTGGAGAAAAGCGGAGGTTTCTCTTACTGCAGTGAATAAAACATAAAAAGCTAATCGTGGGCTGAAAGCTAGCTGGCCACAGCTAGAGGAACGAGTTTGCAAATGGGCGCTTGAACAACGTGCTGCCGGGAGAGGCTTGTAAATGGGGCAACAGGGTGGAGGGTGCGACTTATACTCCGGAGCGACTTGCATATGTTTTTTTCTTCTTCATTGTGCATTTTACTGTCCCATTGCAGCAGTGGAGCCATCCCCAAGTTTGAGTGATTCTGCATGAATTTATAAGGAGACTTTGAGTGTCTAGAACAACCTTGTAATACATTAGTATTATTATTCCTGCCAGGTTCCTACATGTCCAAGCCGCTCCTCCGCTGAAGGCTCTGTATTTCTTTGTTTTAAAGTCTCATCTGCCCAGACTTGTCGAAAAGATCGGCACAAAGCACCACAGTGCAGAGCGTGAAGCTGTTATTTAAAAGATTAACGGAAAACGTGTGAGTTTTGATTTGAATCTGCAGACCGATTGTTGTGGGACTGTTTCGCTGAAGCCCAACGTGTTTAGATCCACCTGAGTGACTGTAGCTGTGATTTAACCCTTACACCAAAGCACAGGATTTGTAAATAGTTACTTACCCAAATGCAAAGTTTGTTAAAATACTGTAATAATCTGTTGTTTTAGGCATATTTGAAATCATGATTCTTCACACTTTTATTTTGTAAGTTTTTACAAAGAATATAAAACCTTTAGGTGGTTGTTGTTGTATGTGGATTAACACATCCTTTGAAAACAAATATAGTTCTAGGACAAAAGTGGTACAAGATGAGATGAGGTATAAGTTTACTAATCCTGAAGGAAATGTTTGTGCCATGGTGGAACTTACTTGATGGTAGTGCAGGTCGTCTCATGATCAGAAGGTCGGGTTTGAATCCCAGCTCCTGAAGATGCACACTGTCGTCGTATCCTTGGGCAAGACACTTCCTTACTTCCAGTGTATGTGTACACTGGTGTATGAATGAGAGTGAATGGGTGGTTCCTTGCTGTAAAGAGCTTTGAGTGCCAAGTGGAACGGCGCTAATATAAGTTGAGACCATTTACTTCAGTGATTGATTTTCTCGATCATATCATATTTGCAATTGTTGTAATTATCACCGGTAACTGCAAAGCTTTTCTTTAATCTTTAAAGCAACAGGCCACCGTTTTTCCATACTGAGATATGTTTTTACCTGAGCTTAGACGAGTTGATGTGTACCTGTCTGGTCTTTGTGCGTGCGCTTAGTCACACAAATGTTGTTAGCGTTTAGCCTCTCCCAGCAAAGGTATAGCTCCAAACTGGAGTGAAGTTAGAAGCGACCAAGCTGTTGTTTTCCATATTTAAATACTGTTACGTGAAAAGTTACACGATCCAAGTCTAGTTACACAAAATTAAACAAGTCGATTTTCTAAGCGGATAAAAGGGGAACTATATTATGAGGCGTAATAACACCTGGAGTACTTCGACGTCCATGCAGTAATATCGTCAAAGTGCTCAAAGTGTTATTACGCCTCACAATATAGTTCCCCTTTTATCTGCTTAGAAAATCCACATGTTTAATTTTGTGTAACTAGACTTGGATCGTGTTAAGGCTCACATAACTGTATTTAAATAGGGTAAACATGGAACAGCTTGGTCGCCTTTAACTTCACCCCAGTTTGGAGCTATGCCTTTGCTGGGAGAGGCTAAACGCTAACAACATTTGCGTGACTGAGCGCACGCGTAAACACCAGACAGGTACGCATCAACTCGTCTAAGCTCAGGTAAGAACATATCTCAGTATGGAAAAACGGTGGCCTGTTCCTTTAAATGAAATGAAGGATATAGTGATGCCGGAAATTAAACAGAAATCTACTCCAGAAAGGGGTTTATTGCTGAACAAGATGTTTTCTTGCACAAGAGTTGTTTTCTTGTTACCGCGGGGCATTAAAAAGCATTAAATGTCATTAAATTAGTTTTATCAAAATGAAGGCCTTAAATGTCATTAAAAAGCATTAAAATGGCTTCAAACTGGCATTAAATCTACAATTATTGGAAAAAAAACAACTTATTTTGCTGCAGAAATTATGCTCAAACACATTCAGCAGCAATCGTCATTTCAAATTTCTCATTACTTCATTTGACAGAATGTTTGCTACTGTTGAGAAAAAAAATATGCACAGATTTTTTGCATTTGTTGCATTTAAAATGTAGTAGTTTTGCATTAAAATGGCATTAAAAAGCATTACATTTGATTTGCTGCTGCCTCTACAAACCCTGATAAGACAGTTTTTGTGTTGTTAAAAAATTTGATACTTTAATACTGATCGATACTGAACTTTGTATCTAAACTAGATTCTCATTGGATTAGAAAAGTAGCATTTTATTCAATTTCAGTAAAAAGTGATTTTTTGTGTGTTTCATGGTATCGAAATTGGTGTAAATTGCTAAGACAATAACGCATGGTTTCTTAGTATATTCAGAGCCGCTGACTGTCCACTGCTTTTGCTGCTAAATATTTAGATTACACTCTTAATTAAAATGATTCCTTTCATTAAAATAACTTCACTGTTTAGAGCATTACAGACGGCGTTATTGCTGTATTTTATATGTATCCTGCGTCCACACTTCCTCTATGGGACAGGAGGCCAGTGCTGATTGTAGCATCTATTCTAGTCCACGTTTCCACTAAAGATTACTTTATCATCTCACAGGCTACGGACTGACAGGACTCTGAAAGTGTAAGTATTTTCCTCGCTGAGTGTTAGTGCCGCAGGTGTTACGCTTTTAGCCCTGTGGTCAGTTTAAGGCTAAAGTCAGCTCACGGGACCATGTGAGCTCGGCCTGCTGTGAAACAAGTCATGTAGAGATTAGAGGTATCTGATTCTTTAGCTGTAGCTCATGCTTTAGCTTCATAGCATGAGTTAGACTTATACTGCATTCATGTGGACTGGGGAGCTCGTTTTCCCGAGATGTGATGAGGGCTGGGTACTGTTAAACGATACCAGTACGGTATTGGAAAAACAGTTTAGGTACTACTGGTATTGGAAAATACCAGTAGTACCTTATTTTTTTTAGTTTATTTTTTTTAGTTTAGCTTTTAACAGATTTTTATTCTTGGCCTATTTATTTATCTCAGCACCTTTTTATAATTAAGTCAATTGATGTTTAATTGTTATTATTTGTACACCCAGTGTCTCCGTACATTGGTGTATGAATGAGAGTGTGAATGGGTGAGTGGTTCCTTTGCTGTAAAGCGCTTTGAGTGCCTAACATAGGTGGAAAAGCGCTGTATAAGTTGAGACCATTTACCATTATTTATTTTGTATTTATGTATTTTACCTCTCGGCCTTATTTTAGTGATAATCCTTTACTTTTTATTTATTTAAAAAAAAGTATGCTCTCCCAGTTTCCTCTGGAGGAGCCCTCTGCCTCGGGAGTGGGATTGGCTGTGGCTGCTGGGGTGCTGTCCTGTGGGTGTCTGGATGGAGGTGTGGTGTTTCTACCGCGCCTCCTCCGGGCGCCCTGTGTTGGTGCCCTGTGGCTGCAGCCGAGGTGCCGCTCCCGATGCAGACGGCTCCTTGGATGGTGTTCCTTACCTGGTTTATCTGTACCCAGCCTTACCTCAGCCTTATGTCCATTGTTTTACCTTGAGTGTGTGTGGTGTGCTTGTGTGGTGTGTCTCTGTGAAGGTGGGTGGGGAGAGTGTGAATAGGACAATATGTTTGTATTTGTGGGAGGAGGTGGGTGTGAGAGAATGTTTTAAATCTGTAAAGCATTTTGTGTTACATGAAATGTATGAAAAGTGCTATATAAATAAAGAACGATTGATTGAAAAATGAGTATCGGAAGCAGGTACCGAAAAATAATAATCTTTAGATCCAAGTTTTGATGCTGTTGGTCATCAAAACTGGAGGAAAACATGGAAGGAAAATTAGGGGGAAATGTAGCCTGGCTAACATCAGACTGCTGTGTGCGCTCGAATCCTTCGGAACTTCACAATAGCCTGAGGACCATGGCCGAAATCTTCGCATGGATTTGGGGGCAAATCACCGAACGAGGAGGGACGGTAAGACGATGACGCGCTATAGGGGTTAAAAATAAAAGTTTATTTACAGATCCAACATGACGGCAGCAGAAGCGACGCCATCTTTCGATCAAGCTTTAGACCGTGTTCTAAATAGTTTAGCTCGAAAGTTTACAGCTGGTACGTCATACGTCATCTGATACGATTGGATATGGCTACGTGCAGACACATATGATAGACATTCAGCCCAATAACCACCCCGCTCCTACGAGAAAATGAATCGGTGGTCCCCAGAATAAATGTAACTTGTGATTTTAGTCTGGGGTTGGCCAGGCTAGGGGAAAGGGGAGTGGGGGGGGAGAAGAATCATTGAGAAATTGGGGGAAATAGTGAAAACATTTGGCAAATGTTTTGGAAAAAAATTGAAAGATTTGAGAAATCTTTTAAATGCTGCTGTATGAGAGCATTTGCAAAAGAGCATGTGTATTCTATTTCCATTTTTAAAGCAGTACTAAGTAACGTGTTTACCTTAATAAATCCTTTCCGTAGTCCCTCTGGGGTAATACAAGTGTTAATGGACGATTGGGGGTCTTTCATCTCCCCCTGGTGTCTCTGGCCAGAAACCATGCTTGCAACTTGACTGCCACCGGGGCAGAGCAACCAATACACACTAATAGAATCACGGAGAAGAAGCTAACAGGCTAACGGCAAAGCTAACTGCGGGATAGCGCCACTTTAAACGGTATTTACAGCCAAGTTTGAGTGAAAAAAATATTTCCATTGTATAACTGGATGTACAACACCCCTCTCTCCCTTCACCTTTTCTGTCAGCGTAGTATTTACTCTCCAAGACATTTAATAAGTTAAAAAATCGTAACTTGCTAAGACACCTGCAGTTGCGCTTATGGCCTCTAGGGCAAGAGTTACTTAGTACTGCTTTAAAGACGCAAAAACACGATACTGTGTCGATTTACTATAAAGATAAATCTGCTTTTCATTCAACATTATCATTTGCACGGCTTTAGTTTAGTCTTTCACATTTTAGATTGATGTGCGACCCTTTAAATACACTGTAAACATATTTTCCTGTCTGAACGTCTTTCATATTTCTACAAAGTGGCTGTTTTGACATCTGTCTAAAGGCCAAAGTACTGGTCAAACACACATCACATTTATTTGGACGGTAATAACCTCCATTGTTTGGTAGAGAGAATGAATAGAGGTTTGTTTTGACGTTTATTACAGTGAAATCATAGCAGTGCTGGGCCAGTGTGTTACTCAACCACACATGTTGGATACAGTTCTCCACATTTTAGCTGCAGGTTTTTGTGTCGAAACCGCATAAGCAAACATTACGCTGCCTGGCTTTAGTTTGACAACTTGTTTAACCCATTCTACTCAGTAAATATTGTTTTTCTGTAATTTATTTGCTGCAAACAAGTCCGTCTTTACTTAGAGGATATTTAACTTGGACTTCTCTCAAAATGTGTCTTTTTAAACTACAAAGGTCTTAACGGAGACGTCTTCCAGTCAGATCTGGATTTGGGTAAGGTTCCACACTTTCTCCGCTCTCTGTAAACACGCGGTTTGTGGATCGAGAGGGGCCGTGAGGGAAGAGTCTGGTTTTCCAGTTAAAGCAGACTAATGTTGTTTCAGCTATGTGCACCACTTTAGAAGTCCTTATCTAGATATACTCCCTGAACAATAAAAGAAGTCACCACAATGATTTAACCAACTGTTCTGATTTGTTGATGAGCTGCAAACATCTCAATTTACATTGTTTTGTCACTCAAAAGATAATTGTTCTGAACAGACTACAAAGGACAGAACAAAACACTTTACACATTTTTTCAAATTCTCCATTATCTTTTTCCTCAAATTTGCCCCTTTTAAAAAATTTTAAGACAATATATCGATTTTCCGATACGGGACGATACCGATACTTTTTATTCCGATATTGATACTTTTGATGACTTCATGCATATTAATGAGCAACGTCATGCATATTAATGAGGCAGCAGTGCTCCACTGTTTTCACAGTCAATAGAGGCCAATAATTATCAAGAATTTAGTCAGACCAGCAGGGGGCAGCACTACAGTTTTAAGCACTTGACCAAACACTGTCACATATATAAATTACTTTTAATGATAGTTTTATAATTATAAAGAAGATTAATTTGGGGTTTATTTATTACTTTTTAAATAGGACTGTGGTTTCTTGTTTGTTTAAATGTAAATGAAGTCACTGACAGATCTATGACCCATTTTCAGTGAGTAAATCAGGGATAATGTATAAAAGCACATGAAAGAAATGTAAATGATGAATAATATGTAGCATGTTAATTAAAGGCTAAAAGTAGCATTTTTATTATTATCGTGATGTATCGTAGGTTCTTTTTGTGCAACATATCGATTATCGCAGTATCGGCGTATCGTGAGATAATCGTTATAGGTACCCAGAGGTTCCCACCCCTAGTGGTCACACTCTTCCATCACACCGGAGAAATGTTCTTACAAAACTTCAGGGCCGCTTTTCTCAAAATTTAGTTCTTTGATCCAGTCATGCCACGACCGCACCACTTCAGTAGCTCCTGATTTTCTAATATGTAATTGCCAGCCTGATTTACTTTGAGCACAAAAAACAAGGCTAAATTTGATTTGGATTTTTTTTTCACTTATGATTAGCTTTTTCATAAACTAAACAAAATATCCAAGAACTCCTCTGAAAGAAAACTTAGTAACTAATATAAAAAACGACATGAATTTAAACTTATGGCTTATCCTTTATTTAGATTTCGTCGCTGAAAATACAGGCAATTTTGATCATTTTTAGGCATAAAAACATAGAATTACAGAAAACTTGCAATAATTTTTTCCTCATATCTATGACAGTAATCCACAGCAGACGTTTCAAATCGATATCACTTAATGTATTTTTTCCCCCATTCACCTGCAGCGTCTCACCTTAAGAACTGACCGGTGCTCATGTAAATGGATAGGACTGTGTGTGGTAATTGCTGTACTGGACTGGCTTGTTTTCTGCGCCAGCCCCAGTCTCTCCCTCCTCCCTCCTTCATAGCCTCTCTTCTCTCTCTCTCCTGTTCCTCGTTACTGCAGCACTCGGCACTTGCGCCGCACAGCCTCGCGTTTCAAAACCAAATCGGGAGGTGTACCCTTTGCTTTTCCTCTTTTCTCACTGGCGTTTTTCCCTCCCTCTCCTCCCTCTCTCCCACCTCCTCTCCCTCACAGCCTGCGTAACAGCCGACGCATGAACGACTTGCTGCAGCGCTGTAAGTGCGCCGTGAGGACATCCGAAGCCAAAGACATGCCACTCTCACGATTCCAGCCGAGGACATAAGGTAGGTTTCCCTTTAAACCCTGTCTGTACATGTTTTCTATCGGGCTTTTGCCGCGTTATCAGGTGACACGAAGTTTTTTCATCAGTGAAGGCATGTAATGGGGCTGCAGTTGCACGTGTGACCTATGGATATACGGATATTCTGCGCCTCTTGTCAACTGCGTGTAATTCAGTATCTTGGCAACTAAAAGCCAATCGTTCACTTCAAAGGTGAATGATTTCTAGAAATAGCCTTGGACGTGAGCGGATATTGCTCCTTTTTAATTATTAATTTATGACTAACTTTGCACCATTTGGTAGCAACTCTGTCAACAGCGTTAGGTACGAGGCAACAGTCGAGGGATTTGGAGGATAAAGAAAACAATATCCACGGAAAAGATGGAGAAAGGAGGAGAGCTGTGTTTCTTGCGATGGTAACATGTTGTCTATAGGTTGCAGGTCATTGGGTTTTTGTTGTTCTTCCATCGAATTAAAAAAAATAGGCGCATCTTCCTGCTAGGGTCTCCCATCAAAATCTGCGAACGGCTGCACTGTAGTCGCTTATTAACCCCAGCTGCGTTGGAGGATGGTTCCAATGTTGAAGACAATTTTCCAAACGGGTGAACAGTGAAACTTTAACCTGTTTTAAAGGAGACATATGGTGCAAAATTGCCTTTTTAACCAGTTGTCGTCCACCTCCTGTAGGTTGTGTTCTGCTCACACAGATCTCACACATATTCTCAGAAACTACAAGGTATTAACACTGAAAGCTCCAGTCAAGAAGCCTTTAGACTTGGGTAAAGCTGAACTAGGGAAAATACGCTCGTTGAAGTGAAGGTAAAGGGGTTACTTCATTCAAGCAGTTTTGATCTTGTTGGCTTTGGTTGTTTCTTCCTCTACTGCTGAAGCGCTTTGATCTGTACTTCCTGGATTTTATTGTATCATAGATGGAGCACAAAACATTTTGAAAGCCCATAATCCATCACCGGACCCGTTGTGATCTGCGTTACGGCGCCATGGATTTGCTTGCACGCCGTTGGATGAAAGGGAAAGTGTAATGTGTCATTCCCACAAAATCATGACCGACCCTGTCGCTGCTCCTTACTGTCTTCTCTTTACATAGATTAGTATTTTTGTTTTTACTTTAAAACGTAAATATAAATATAAATAATGATTTTAAAGGGGCGTATTACGCAAAGTCGACTTTTTAGAGCTTTTTACCGTGTTGCAATGTTGTTGTCTCATCAAAAATAGACCTGTAGATATGCGTGGAGCCAATCGCGCATCTTTGAGTATTTTAAAATGTTCTCCCGGCTGTTCTTGGCAGTGACAGCTCCCAAAAGCTCGAGCGAACGCTTCCCTCTCGATCTCTGGCGATCTCAGTTTAATCCTTTCAGCGCGGAGTAAAAACACTCGCCATAGCTTCACTACAGCCACACAGATTTTTTTTAATCTTTTCTTCTCACTTCATTGAAACAGCTGCACAGAGAAGGGGAGCAAGAGGACATGGGTGGGAGGAGCATATGGAGAAAGTCAGGAAACATGTACAATAGGGCAGGATGAATGAGAGTGTGTTTGAGAGTGCGCATGGGGGACGACGGATGGAAATTAGCCATGTATGTTCATTAACATGCACTGTCTTGACCAAATAAACCAATAAATAACTAAGTGAAACTACCAGATATTTTGTTTCAGCTGTTTTAGGTCAATATTTCATTTTCAAACCAACAAAATGTAGGATGGTGATAAAGGTGTGTTTGAGATGTTTATGAAATACCTGCAAAAAGCAGAATATCCACTCTTTAAAGGGACTAGATGGAGTGTAAAAATGTTGAAATTAAGTATTTTCCTCCCCCCACATGTTCCAGCCATGTCCTAATGTGTAGAATGAGCCCAGACCTGTTCACCACAACTGCCTCTAAAATCCTGCACTATCACTCAGAAAGGTGTTAATTCGGGTCCGAAGTGCCGTCATGCACGAGCTTAATATAGAGACTGCAGTTACGCATCAGACCTGAAGTTGCAGTAGTGAGTATAAAAATGACAACTTCCATCTAGTCTTTTAAAGCCGAACTAAGTAACTTTTGCCCCCAGAGGCCACAAGCGCCACTGCAGGTGTCGCAGCAGGTTTTTTTTTTACTCCGTGAGAGTAAATACTACGTTGACAGAAAAGACAAAGGGAGAGAGGGATATTGTACACAACCGCCACAACCCAATTATACAATGGATATATTTTTTCCTCTCAAACTTGGCTGTAAATAAAGCTAAAGTGGCGCTAGCCCACAGTTAGCGTTGCCCGTTAGCCTGTTAGCTTCTTCTGAACGTGATAAACATTTGCATTTTGCAAAATGTTCATCAACAAACCGAAAGCTGTAGACAGAATACAATCAGGAAATGCGGGCCAAAAGTGATTTTCTAAACTGAGAGCAGTGAGGGAGACATTTTCCATTAGTGTGTATTGGGGCTGCCGGGTCAGAGGCAGGGAAAGTTGCAAGTGTGGTTTTCTGGCCAGAGACACCAGGGAGAGATGTTTTGAAACGGAAAATTTAATGTACACTAAAATGTACACTAAAATTTTATGTAATGTAGAAAGGCCCAACCACGGACTGGAGTTGAAAATTAGCACTAGCGATAAACTCTTTTTGTTTTGTGCTATGTTGAATTGGAATGTCCCTGTCAAGTAAATAAATGAAAGACCCCCCCAATCATCCCATTAACACTTGTATTACCCTCAGAGGGACTACGGAAAGGATTTATTAAGGTAAACAAGTTACTTGAGCCTCTTTTACAGAACTGGGTACTGTTGCATTTTTGTTTATACCGGTACTTTAACGATACTTGGTTTACGATACTAATGCCTGAAGGACCATCAAAACTTGGTCTCTAAAGATAAAACTAAATAAAACTATTTTTTTCTGTACTTGCTCTTTATACTTTTATTTTTCGATACCTGTAGTATGTAAAAGTTTTGTTCGGTATCATTTAACGGTACCCAGCACGACTGATGCTTTAACCTTGATTAAAAACACTTTGACTCCTGACTCAGACTGAAATACAAACTGCCAAACTAATAAGAATCGCATGCATTTCGGGGACACATTTGTAGAAGACTTGGCTACACTTGGACACGGGACAGGAACATCGCATACTTTCTGATTTGAGTCGCACTCATAAAAGCCATAGGTCCAAAGTAATGCAGCGCAGACTAAACGAAAGACCAGACCGGTGACTTTTCTCGCTCTAATCATTGGAGATCGGGGCCGTGATGGTTTCCAGATGCTTTGGGGGAGATGATCGTCGGGGGTAACTCTATCCCGTTACAATGGCGCGTACAGGAGAGGCATTGTTCCCGCAGCCGAGTGGAGCGCAGCCAAACATAAACGCTCCCATACTCCCGGGTCGCTCTCCAAAAAGTATGAAAGGTCTTTGCCATGTTTATGTAACCGGAGATTCTGCAGATGAGACATAGGTAGAGTAGTTGCGTGTTTTTGGTTCAGGATTTACAGCATTAAATTGGGTTCCTACAGTTTCTAGTTCCTAAATTTATCAAATACTAAAATTAGGGTCTGAACATATTCCGATGCAGTTTGGAACAACCTTTTACAATAGCCAACTCTACCGCTGACAAACTGCACTGCACTACTACTACTACTGTCAGCTCAGGAGCAGACTTGCGGCCAAGGGAGTATAAAGATGGTGGAAGAGACAATTACAAATGTAAGAATATATACACAAATAAGCCTGTAAAAATTCTGAAATGTGTTGGAATATGTTAGATGTATATGCAATGGACTTTTAAGTTAGAGTTTGAAAGTCGCTATTTGACAACGTTTGTAAAAATGCCGAGTGCTTCGCCAGAGTCTGCCCGTCAATATACACTGACCGCCGGGTGTGTGTCCCGGTGCGCCCTGGTGTACATGCGGATGTTTCGTGCTTATCCATGTTCTCAATCTACTGACTCTGGTTCAAGCTTTCAGTAAACAAAATGGTCTCAAGCTGAACTCTTTCTCCTGTGGTAACAGAGGACTGAAAGTGTTGCTTGTTTACGTTCTACTTATGTGACATAGATGATGATTGATATATCGAAAACAGTAATGCATCATGTTTAATCGTTTAACAATAGACTGGATGCAAACTATACGATCTGAATGTGTAGGTCGTCTTGTTTTTAGACACAATGGTAGTTGGCAGCTAAGTTGAGCAAAGTGACAAAATTAAACGAAACAACATACCTGAAACATCCCGACCATCACAAACATACGGCGAACGCGTCTGCTGTTTCGTATATTTCCTCTCTGTTGATTTATCAAACGTAGATAAATCAACATGGCACACACAACAGGCAGGAGCTACGCTGGAACCGGCATTTTCACACGTGAATGAAAATAGTATTTCTTGTTGTTGTAGTTTATGTGTATAAACAACTGTGTGTTATCGCTATCTACTAGACTGGGGTGAAATCAGACATGTCGATGTTGCGCGTGACGTAAGGAACACGTTCTCTGCACTAATTAGCATACTAGTGCTGTCCCGTTTCTTAGGGAAATTCTTCACTTGCACTTCCCTCATTGAGGGGACTCTACTGTGGAGGGAACTCATAGTGAGTGTTAGCCTGGTGAGACCAGAATGATTCCCCTCTATATTTTTTTATACAGAGGGGGATCAGTCTGGACACCCCACCCCTGGTGGCGATATCCGCAAAATCAAACCGTTCCCGTGCAATCAGATTAATTTATTTCACCCGCTGGTACAGTGGTGAGTCTGGTTCCCAGGCTAAGCGAGTGTTGGAGCAAGTGAGAGCAATGGGACTGGGCCTATTTCCTGTAAAAGGTTTCAGCCTTATTTTAAACCCAACATTCTACTAAATACTAATAAATCTGAGTTTAGTTGATCATTTTCTAAATAATTGGCGGCACCTTCGAGATAAGGGGTACTTTGAGTAGAAATGAAAGACTCAAGGAGTATGCAAGACAAAAAGATTGGGAACCATTGATAAAGTTTATTTTTTAGTACTTTATTAAACTACTTTATGCAAGTAGTTTTCCATCAAAAATAAGAAATTTTCCTCAAAATTTCCTGTTATGTTTGTTCTTTTTCAGTCTGTGTTTCTAAATTAGTTCTACTCAAAAGTGTCTCGTATCCAATTTGCTTTTGAATATTAAAATGTCCCCTCAATACTTTGCTTTCAAATCTTAAAGGCCCTATACCTGATTTTATTTAATTTATTTTTATTTCATTACAATAAATAAAAGAGGAAGCCACCAAATTAAAATGTTAGTTGACGTCCAAACTCATTCCTAACTTTCTTAACATATTTGTAGCGTCCCAATCAATGGCCGCTGGCTGCTCTGCTTTGTGACCGCATACACTGGAGGCCGCCATTGCTCTTCCATTGCTGTAGTACCTCCATTTGGCCGCTAGGCCCCCATTGAAAAGCATTGGACTTTAGACACGTTAAAAACAACTTTAATGCCTGGTTTCAATTTTTTCAACACTTAATATGGCTACATATTCCTCCTGAGATAACGCTGGGTTAGTCAAAAAAATAGAAACCAGGCTGGTTTTCGAAATATATATTTTTTAATCTCCTACTTAACGGAGGTCGGACTGTTGGCATTGGAGCTGCGCGAGCTACACGTCACACAAGGGCCGAGTTTACAGTGAGATCCCGCCCTTTTGCCCTTATTAGGAACATGCTTCGTCAGAGCTGGGGAGGAGGAGTCTGTAAATCCGCCATGATTTCCCCCTCGAACGTGGTCATTATGGTAAACGGGGAGGAGTGAGGAGGAGCTGTCTATTCTTTTTAACAGTCTATGGTCCCAATCCTTCACAGGGACGAGTTTCACTGCTTGCAAGGCCACTTTTCAAGGTCACTTTCACAGAAATGCTAGAAAATTTGCATGCAGGTTCATGAAATTGATACAAAGGCTTTATAATTAGATGCACAGTGTTTTTCCCCAAAATCTGGTATTGTACCTTTTTAAGAAATTAAATATGCACAGATTTTTTTGTGTTTGTGGCATTAAAAATGTAGTATTTGGACATTAAAATGGCCCTAACTCTAAAAATCCTTAAATTTAACATGGTTAGATCTGGTTTAGCCCCAGTTACAAACGTGTTAAGTCCATTTATTTCTGGTTTAGTAATAGCAAACTCTATTGCACCCAGCAGAGTTCTGGACACCTCCTTTTGTCGCTCTTTAGTTGAATTTTCTTTCTCGTTTTCGTCATATTTTTGTCACTTTTTCAAGAAGCTTTAACATTTGGGTGAAGCCAAACTGGACAAAATGTGTTCAGGGTTCAGGCGGGGGTTAAGAGATTAACAGCAGTTTAATAAGTTTATAGGCAGCTCGATGCTCAATGCATGAAAAATAAAGGATGGATGGATGGATAGTTTATTGATCCCGAAGAAAATTGTGCATTAGTGTCTCGCTCACATTCACACAAACGGAGCAGGATCTACAGAATTAAGAAGTTAAAAAAACACATTTAAAAAAAAGCAATAAATACACAAGCAAGAGAAGTTAAGGCGCTGCAAGACAATGTTTAAGACATTTCCCTCTCTCCTCCTCCTCTGTTCCTCCCTGATGTGGCTCAGTTATAAAGCCTGATGGCATGAGGGACAAAAGAGTTCTTCAGTCTGTCCTTGGAGCATCTTAGAGAGAGGAGTCTGGAGCTCACGCCGCTTCTCTGGCGGGAGGCGACCGAGTTAAGGGGGTGGCTCTGATTGGACAGGATCTCCCTGATCTTGGAGAGCGTCCTCTGCTCCACCACCTTCTCCACTGAGTCCAGGCCCAGTCCAACCACCGAACCCGCCAGTGAATCTAAAAATCTTTAAGACAAAAAAAAAATCCCACAGTGTTCACCAGGCATAAGGGAGAACCCGTGTGAACTAGTGAGAAAAGTGTATAAAGTAGGGGTGGGAACCTCTGGGTACCTCACGATTCGATACGATACGCGATACATGGCTCACGATAACGATTATGTCACGATACGCCGATACTGTGATAATCGATATATTGCACAAAAATTATCTACGATACATCACGTTTAAAAAAAACATGCTACTTTTAACCTTTATTTTAACATACTACATATTATTCATCATTTACATTTCTTCCATGTGCTTTGTACCACTTTTATAAATGATCCCTGACTTACACACTGAAAATGGGTCTATAGATCTGTCAGTGACTTAATTTACAATTAAATAAACAAGAAACCACAGTCCTATTTAAAAAGTATTAAATCAACCCCAAATTAATCTCATTTATAGATATAAAACTATCATTAAAAGTAATTTATTTGCGTGACAGTGTTTGGTCCAAGTGCTTAAAACTGTAGTGCTGCCCCCTGCTGTCCTGACTGAATTCTTGATCATTATTGGCCTCTATTGACTGCATGACGTTGCTCATTAATATGCATGACGTCATCAAAAGTATCAATATCGGAATAAAAAGTATCAGTATCGTCCCGCAAAATATCGCGATATATTGGAAAATCTATATATTGTCACACTCCTAGTATAAAGTGTGTGGTGAGGGGTTTTACAACCTTAAAACATATATAATTGTAAAAAATAAAGCAGTCTACTTTGCGGGTTTCGCCTATTGCAGGTTATTTTTAGAAACATAACCCTGCGATAAACAAGGGACCACTGTATATAAAATTTTAAAGTCACAAATTGAATTGCCATATCTGACAGAAAAATTGCAATTCTTTTTAATCAAATTGTACAGCCCTAAAACCCCACAAACAAACATACCCACTCCTTCCTTGCACTGTCTAAGAGTCTGACCCGGGACCTTCCAGCTCGGAGAATGATGACCAGTAACCACTCTGCCACTTTGCTGCACAGCCCGGCCCAAAACTCAGTTTCAAATGTCAGGATCTAGCGTGACATTTACATCTCCATAATATGAATGCCTCTTGTGTAGAGCGAGTGGCTGCTGTGGGAGTCGAGTGTTGTGTGTCGAGCTTTTATCGCTGGGTTGAGGAATTTCAGGCCATGCGCTAAAGCAGAGACACAGTGGACACGACTGACCATGTTTGGAGATTTCATAACCTCGCGTTACAGTCACGCTTTACGGCACGAGACATGATTTAATCTAGTTTTATTCAGGTTGGATTCGAGGCCGGAGTTTAGTCCTGGTCTGGTCCCAGATCAGCTTTCATTCGCTCTTTGTCTTTGAGGCTAATTTTATTCTACGACAGTACTTTGCTGCTTTCGAAAACCCTACAGTCTTTCCCTATATAACCAAGCTTAAAGAGTTAATCCTTCATCAAGCTTTACCATAGCATTGTGTAAGTGTCTCAAACTGTCCCATTGATGGTACACAGGCTTTTTAGGCTCTACCCATGAGATATTTTGTCTTCATTAAATTTTTGCAGCTACAACTTAAAGATACGCTTTGTTTCAGCCAATGAATAGATACAACTACAAGCACTTATTTAATTGTTGACAAAAGTGTCTTGCCCAAGGACCCTGTGATGACATGCGACAGATCTGCAGCTATAAATGCATTCTTTAGTATTAGAAATTAAAAACATTTATACAGGTTTTTCAGATTGTTTTGTTTGTAAGATGAAATAGTTTTATGATTATCAGTATTTCTTTTTCTTTCTTTTTTTCACTTATATATTTTTTGGTAACACTATATAATAACTACACCTTATTTAGCCTTTAATAAATGATAAATTAACGCCCAATTCATCATGAACAATTCATTAGTTAAAGGGATATTTCAGGATTTTTGACATTGGGCCTCATTTCCTAGTTATCCAGAGTGTTGTTGATGTCTGGAGATATTTTGTTCTTAAATTCATGCAGTTCTTATATTTGAAGAGTCTAGTGGCGGTAGTCTACGGTAGTACAGCGGTTAGAGCTCGTGCTTCACAGCTAGAAGGTCCCTGGTTCGATTCCCACCTGGACGGGGCCTTTCTGTGTGGAGTTTGCATGTTCTCCCCGTGTCTGCGTAGGTTTCCTCCGGGTACTCCGGTTTCCCCTACAACTAAAAACATGTACAATAGGCCAGGATGAATGAGAGTGTGTTTGAGAGTGCACATGGGGGGCGACGGATGGAAATTAGCCAAAGGCTACAATCTGGTGTGGCTTGTTTACATGCATGAGACCCATGTATTTTACATGGTGCATTAACATGCACTGTCCTGACCAAATAAACCAATAAATAAATAAATTAAAAACAGTCTGACTCACTCCACAGTGCACCTGAGGTAAATCACTTATAACACCAGACTAACCATATAAATGTCTGTGTTAATAGAATAATTTTAACCATTGTGCATTTAAAATAACTTATATTTGAGCAGCATCAGCTTCATGGCTGTAAGCTAACGCAGCGGCGGAGTGATCTGCGAGAAAATAGTCCCTCAAAATGCGATAATTCATGTGATACAAGGTCAGTTATATTTCAAAAATTATTCTATTAACACAGACATTTATATGGTTAGTCTGGTGTTATAAGTGATTTACCTCAGGTGCACTGTGGAGTGGGTCAGACTGTTTTCTATACAGGCTAACTGATACCATAGAAATGCTTTAGCCTTGCCCTAGCCTAGCGCCACTAGACTCTTCAAATATAAGAACTGCATGAATTTAAGTACAAAATATCTCCAGACATCAACAACACTCTGGATAACTAGGAAATGAGGCCCAATACATCCTGAAATATCCCTTTAAGTGTGACTAACACTTAAAAAAACTGTTTTCTTACGTACTCTGTCAGTGGAGAATACAACATGTGTGAGAATATTAGAAATTTCCCATCAACAGACAATAACACATATGTGTCGATCCTAAAACTAGTCCGTGATGGTTTCATTAACCGCAAAAGCACATGAATCAAGTGGTTCATAAAAAGACTGCTCCACCACATTAGTGTAATGAAGCTCCCGGTGTCAGCGACGGTTTAACGGCAGAGCGGGAAATGCTGAGGGAGCGTTGGATCACGGCCAGTTCACGGAGCTCCTCGGGTTTGAGTGAAGTAAGTGGTTTCAGTGGATTGAACTGTTGCGTAACTAGTGAGAATCTCTGCAGCAAAGAGACGCCCGCGGAGCATTGGTTTCATAATGATACGGGACGAGTCATTTACTGGCTGAGGAAAGGTCAAAGAATAAATCATTCAACAGGGTTTATACAGGCAGAAGCCAGTCAAATGTTATGCTTCTTAATGCCATGTTGAATGCCCAAATACTATATTGAAATGCCACAAACGCAGAAAAAAATGGCGCATATTTAATTTCTTAGGCAAACATTTCATCAAACAGGGGAAAGAAAATTGTACAAAACGGGAAACTTCTAAGCAAAACTTCAGCCAAAACGTTGGTATTTTCGACGAACTTATACAGTAAATATTGTGGAGCAAGGTCATAATTTTCCAATAAATTTAGTTTGAATTCAGTCTAATGCTTTTTAAATGACATTTAAGGCTTTGATTTTGGCAAAATATTTTAATGCTTTTTTAACACCGGATTAACCTCTTAACCCCTGCCTTTACCGAGCAAATTATCTCCAGTTAGACTTTACCCAAATCTAAAAGCATCAAATGAGACATAAATGAGACGTAAATGAGGATGAAAATGCAGCAGTTCCAAAAAGTGGTGAAAAGGAACAAAAAACGACAAACGCAACAAAATAGACAGTAAAAAGTGATGGAAAAGCAACAAAAATGCTCAAACGGGCAACAAAAACGCAGCAAAACAGAAGGCAAAAAGAGATAAAAAAGCAACAAAAAACGATAAAATCACACAACAAAAAAGTGATGAAAAAGCAGCAAAACCAGTGTTTCCCCTACCATTATTTTGACAATGCCATAAGCGCCCCCCGCCCTATCGGGTCGATAGCCTTTTATTACGCAGCGCCAATCACTGATCGATAAAACGAGAGTTTTTACCTAATCCGTTCCGCTCATCCATTCCGTTTTTTGTTTTATGAGACACTACACTTGCTCAATCCAGTCCGAGTCCGTGTTTTTATGAATCCATGAATCCGCGTTTTGCGCTCGGGTACTGTGCGGCCAACCCAGGCCATGCTCTCGTGTTTATTTGACGCTGTGTCAGAAAAGATCGGGGAAACGAGGAAGAGACGGGAGCTGCCGCTACAGCGCGAACAAGTTTAACTAGAGTGATCAGATGACGATAAATTAACATTGAATCCCTTTGGCACTTCGTAAATGAGAAATCCAAACCAAGCTGAATGTAACAGTGTGTTAGGCAAAGCTGTTGCAGCATTATATGTTTCACATGAAGTCACTGAAGTGAGTTCTGCTGTTATTTTGTAGAAAGTCCTTTGGCTCCTCCTTTTTAAGCAGAACACAGACCTGTTACATGTTTCCTATTAGATCCTATTAGATAAACTGTGGAACTCACTCACATGGGTGTTTGGACCCCCACTGTGGTTCCCAAAGTGGGGGTCGGGACCCCTAGGGGGTTGCGAGACCTTGGGTGGGGGTCGTCAGATGATATCAAGATGAAATAAAATGAAAAATACTACTGTTTTTAGTACATTTTATAGTGTAAAACGGAATATAATTTGTGAAATACTTTCTAATATCCAAAATAAACAGTTTACATACATATTAACTTGATTTTAAAATGTTTTTTCTGCCCTAAAGTGGCAAAAGAGGGAATAACTTTATGTAATGGGGGTCCCCGAGTTGTTTACGT
The DNA here is from genome assembly GCA_007210695.1 of Neogobius melanostomus. Classification (NCBI taxonomy): domain Eukaryota; kingdom Metazoa; phylum Chordata; class Actinopteri; order Gobiiformes; family Gobiidae; genus Neogobius; species Neogobius melanostomus. Next base: position 4,199,060 of record VHKM01000122.1, on the reverse strand, counting down.
GTCAATTTTTGGGGTCCCAGCCAAAAAGTTTGGGAACCCCTAGCCTACATCAATCTAATAATAATAATATATTGGTCTACATTCTCATTTCTAAAACATAGTATTGTTTCCTCCATCATCAAAATGCTTTACAGTTAGTTAAATAGACTCTGTGCACTAGAGCTAACGGTAACAACGCCGCCCAAGAAGTAACTTCCGTTCTGGTCCAGCACGCCAGAATAAAAGCACACAGCTCGTCTCATTCATTAGTTCAGCAGGTACTTGCTACATAACAAGAATATAATTAAATACACACATTTTAAGTGCCACTGTAACGCTATCGAGACACATGTCCGCTCTGACTTTATTCTGTGGCAATAATAAAAAAAGAGGGGAAGCTAAGCAGCATGTTTAAGATGAGGACCAGTCTTTTCAGAGCCAGGTTTGCACTTGTTGCAGCGATAAACAGTGGAAAACTCCAGTGGAGAAGCTTTAGATTTGGGTAAAGCCGATCGGCACGTTACGGTGGGGGTTAAGAGGTTAAAGGGGGCTGATTATTTGTTTTGCTCATGATTTTAACTTTATCCAGTGCTGCCTTGATGTGCTCTGGCTGGTGAGATGTGTCCGTGTCCTCTGTCACCTGCGTTGAATCATCCATTGTTACTTTTCTAGCCGTGACGTCATCCCCCCCCTCCCTGCGCCGCATCCTAATCTCGGACTGCGGACTCTCCTCCTCTGCGGCGTGCGGCCAACCCCGGTTATCATGACGGCAGATGACACTGAAGCTTTTCTCATGTGTCGCTCGCGTTTTAGCTCGTTCCCTGTCGCCGTGACGAAGCAGTGTGTGTGTTTCTATGGCAACGCTTTGGCCATGACTCGTGAGTGGTCTCCTCCGCATCACGACCGACTGAAGCGGGAATGAGCCGGGACTGAAGCGGCTGTAGCGAAGCCGTGTTGTTTGTCGCTGTAACGTGATGCGGAGGCGGCTCGGTGAAAGGAAAAGGTGAAGCTGCCTCTTTGTACAGAGTTCGTCTTTCATTCGGGCCGAGAGCCCGAATGAAAGACGAACCTGCTGCGCTCAAGTCCCGCATCGCTTTGCACAGTCACTGAAGAGGCAATGGGAGATACAGTGCCTTGCGAAAGTATTCGGCCCCCTTGAACTTTTCGACCTTTTGCCACATTTCAGGCATCACACATAAAGATATAAAACTGTAATTTTTTGTGAAGAATCAACAACAAGTGGGACACAATCATGAAGTGGAACGAAATTTATTGGATATTTCAAACATTTTTAACAAATAAAAAATTGGGCGTGCAAAATTATTCAGCCCACCTTAAGTTAATACTTTGTAGCGCCACCTTTTGCTGCGATTACTGCTGTAAGTCGCTTGGGGTATGTCTCTATCAGTTTTGCACATTGAGAGACTGAAATATTTGACCATTCCTCCTTGCAAAACAGCTCGAGCTCAGTGAAGTTGGATGAACAGCAGTTTCAGTTCTTTCCACAGATTCTCGATTGGATTCAGGTCTGGACTTTGACTTGGCCATTCTAACACCTGGATATGTTTATTTGTGAACCACTCCATTGTAGGTTTTGCTTTGGTCTGATACTCCCATTTCAATATTATCGCTTGCACAGTGCTCCTTGGGATGTTTAAAGCTTGGGAAATCTTTTTGTATCCAAATCCGGCTTTAAACGTCTCCACAACAGTATCTCGGACCTGCCTGGTGTGTTCCTTGTTCTTCATGATGCTCTCTGCGCTTTAAACTGACCTCTGAGACTATCACAGAGCAGGTGCATTTATACAGAGACTTGCTTACACACAGGTGGATTCTATTTATCATCATTAGTCATTTAGGTCAACATTGGATCATTCAGAGATCCTCACTGAACTTCTGGAGAGAGTTTGCTGCACTGAAAGTAAAGCGGCTGAATAATTTTGTACGCCCAATTTTTCAGTTTTTTATTTGTTAAAAAAGTTTGAAATATCCAATAAATTTCGTTCCACTTCATGATTGTGTCCCACCTGTTGTTGATTCTTCACAAAAATTACAGTTTTATATCTTTATGTTTGATGCCTGAAATGTGGCAAAAGGTCGAAAAGTTCAATGGGGCCGAATACTTTTGCAAGGCACTGTATACATTTGTCTCTGTGTCCAGGGCTTTTGGAGGAATTTTCAAGTTACCGAGATAAGTGACAAGAGAGACCTGGTCAAGATGGGCAGCAGCTTGAAAATTGAAACTATACAATAAGGTCTGTAATTTTTAAAGTGGACATGTCGTGCATATGGAGCTTAAAAACATTATTTTGGGAGTTGGGATGTCGAGATTAACCGGTTTTACGATTACCACGATTATAAAAGGACGCGGTAGGTTATCCGTAAGAACTTCAGAAGCCACGGTTTACCGCGGAAATTTCTCACGCTGACGCATGAGCCGCTGCACGACATAAACAGCGTAAACTCACCGGTAGTTGAGCGAGGCAGAAGGACGCTCTCCTCCAGTGTTGTATCCACCCAAAAACGATTGAAGTCAGCAGAGTGGGACCTCTTTAGGATCCAAAACATGACCAAGGCGTTGTTGTTGTCGATGGAACATCCGTTATGCAAACCCTGTCGTCAGGAAGTTGCAGCAAAAGGTGCTGATATCGGCTACGTCGAATATGAAACAACATCTTGGAGATAATCCTTCACTGTAAATGTCCAGGTCAAGGTAACGAACTGCAGAATTACCAAAAAAAGTTGTCCAAATGTTGGGAAATAGCCACAACTGGCTCAGGATGTAAACACAAAGCTAACGCGCTCCGCTCTGCTTCAGCGTAACAGAAAGGAAAGTGAAACCGCGCACATGTGTAAATCAGCTGTTCAAAAGAGTCTTAGTCATTTTGTAAACACGTTTCATTCTCTGTTCATCAAAACATCTGACAAATAATTAAGCAGCAGCAGAACTTTAGAGAACATGAAACCGAGCCTAGACTGTGGCCTAATAATATATAGTAAAATAATTATGATAATTATGGTCATTCTAAAGAAGTAAAGTTGACATTGTTTTGTATTATTCAATGTAGGCCTATTTATTTTAATGCAAAACAATCTTAAAGCATTTTTCAATTTTTAGAAACGTTGAATGTATTAAAAGTATTAAACTTTTTAAAGACAAAAAGTAAAAATATCAGTTCTTTCCTTCATTCGGTCGATAATCGTGAATAATTTTCTTTCACAATAATCGTGTAATCCCTATTTGGGAGCCTCCACTTTGATATATTACGTTTGAAAATATGTCTATAAGAAATAAATGGTAATGAAATGCAGACGAAAGAGCTGGTGAAACTCTTGACTGGGGCTCCTCCTGCTGGCAGCTATAGAAATTGATTTCTACAAAAAAATAACTTCCAGGTTGGACATATGGCACGTGAGCAGCTCCGGCAGTGCGTGATAAACACACTTTTAGCTCCGAATCGATAATGTTGGATTGTGAGCTTTAAAAATGTGGAGGACAGTTCTTGGGTTTGAACAGTGATATGAGTCTAATCAGGAACTACAGAACGAGGCGCTGACACCGTAGAAGAAGAAACGACACATTAACAGCTTTGTCCGAGGATAATCATAACTGTGTGAATGTGTGAAGCACTACTCCAGGTCTGTCTTTGACGAAGGAACAACGTTAAAACATGGTTTAAACCTCAAGAACGTCGATTTTCCATGCATTTTTAAGTCTTCTGCAGCCTTCCAATCGCTTGTAAATAAAACCATAGCAATGAGAGAGTCGCCAAACCTGAAGTCCAACCCAATTCACTTTAGAGTGTAAGAAACAGTGGTGAGTTGTGCGGATAGAGCCCCATGATACACACTGTCCAACATCCCAGGACACTGTATAGGAGCTTCATATACAACACATCTCCATCATTAATTCCATTTCTATAGTAAAATCCTTGAACTCTTTTACTCAACAGGCTGCACAGAGTTGCAAGCAAAACTACAGCATTGCCTCAGACAGCTGTCACAGTTCAACACGGACAGATTTTACAGTTTAGAAGTGTCATATACAGGATTATAGACCAATTTTTTAATCGCAAAATATCTGCGCAGTCTTCATTCAAAGCCTCATCTCAGTGTTTTCGACGTGACTCCTGCTGCTGTGTGGAATCTCTTAATGACTGGATTAGCGCGGTGGAGTGAGCCGTTCGTGGACTGTAGCCGTCAGCTGCGACAGGCACACAGTTTGTCTCCGTCTCGTTAGGATCCAAGAGCAAACTGCTGGAGGTGAAACGTCAGAGCACCTGCCACAATGAACTGACGGCACTTCAGCCCCTGACGGAGGCACCAGCACAAGAGCGAGGGGCAAAACGAATCCAGGCAGGAAGAGATGAGACTCAGTGGTGGAGCGTTTGCCCATTAGCCTCAAGGTTTTTCAGTTGGATCCTTTGTTATTTCCTTGGGCAAGACTATTCATCTGTCTGTCCCATTGAGAGAGTGAATGGGGATTTCTATTTTGGTGAATAGCTTTTTGTTCACTCTCCTCCCTAAACTTGAATAATAATTTCAACACAATAAGAAAAGACTTTGTACTCTTACTCTCTTATACAAGTTCTTTCCTGCCAATTTTAGTAAGCGCTACTTTAAATAAATGCGCATTTTTTTATGCCCTTTCCATCACGATTATCTCACGATACGCCGATACATGGCTTATGATAACGATACGCCGATACTGCGATAATCGATATATTGCAGAAAAATAACCTACGATACATCACGATAAAAAAAACATGCTACTTTTAGCCTTTATTTTAACATACTACATATTATTCATCATTTACATTTCTTTTCATGTGCTTTGTACCACTTTTATAAATGACTTACACACTGAAAATGGGTCTATAGATCTGTCAGTGACTTCATTTACAATTAATAAACAAGAAACCACAGCCCTATTAAAAAAAAAGGAATAAATAAACCACAAATTAATCTTCTTTATAATTATAAAAACTATCATTAAAAGTAATTTATTTGTGTGACAGTGTTTGGTCCAAGTGCTTAAAACTGTAGTGCTGCCCCCTGCTGTCCTGACTGAATTCTTGATCATTATTGGCCTCTATTGACTGTGAAAACAGTGGAGCACTGCAGCCTCATTAGTATGTATGACGTTGCTCATTCATATGCATGACGTCATCAAAAGTATCTATCGGAATAAAGAGTATCATATCGTCCCGCAAAATATTGTGATATATCGGAAAATCGTTATATTGTCACACTCCTACTTTCCATAGTAAACACTTTTGTTGCTGTATTTGTTAGATTTAGATTATTTAATTTCTTCCACCACGCACTAGATAATATACCGTAGTGAGAAAAAGTTTGCCATTTTATATGATAGGTATTTAAACTTACATAAGCAGCTTCTTGGCTCTGACTGTTGGCTCGCTGCTGTGAAAGTTTTCGACTTCATGGTCAAAAGTACACCGTGTTACTTCATATCATCCAGAGGCGATGAAGGAAAAACATTACGTCAGGGTCTGGACTTCCTCTGAACGAAGAGATCCTTCAGCTACAACCGCAGAGAACAGCCATTACGTAACATTTATACAGAGAACGTGAAGGAGACGGAAACTCTAGAGGTGTTTTGATCACATCATTTCTAGTCCTACATTAGTTTTAGGGCCTGGTCCAAGTTTCATCGTTTCTATGGCCTTCTCTATTCTCCACTGACATTTTTCTGCGTAAAACATTAATACTGTGGAGCCTTTAGTTTTTCCTCATCCAAATAAATGAGTTGCATGTCTGAAAATGTTCTACTTAGGAGCTACAACGTCACCTTCACTCCATCAGCCCTGTGTATCTGTTAATTGACTAAACCGTTTCCTATACTTTCCAATTACTCCCCCTTTTGTCGTCCTCGCTGTGCGTTTCTGACCTAATCCTGTGTTCACTGCTGTCAATCTCTTTCCGTCCACATTTCCTCGAAGCTTCTTCCTCCTCTGGGCCAAACCTGCTCAGTGGGCGTGTGTTAATGCTCTCCCCAAACATTCAACCACAGGAAGAAAAAAAAAATACTATTGCTGCACACAATATATACTGTATTAATATTTGATCACACAGTATCCATTTTAGGCTTGTTTTAGTCCTGATTTAGTATTTTTGTTGTCTTGTTTTGACACAATGAATAAAAAAAATGCTTTGAAATTTTTGTTTAAATGTATCGGTGCTTGCTTTTTTCGTGTACATGTTTTTACACACTAGATCTTTCTAAATTAGATCGCAATCACAGTTTGACAGGTCGCAATTCATAAGTTACTGAACTTTTGCACATTAATTTGCGGACATGGTCAGTAACTAGACGTCAATTTATTCAAAGGGACTATACGGAGTTTAAAAATGTTAAAGGAACAGGCGACCGTTTTTCCATACTGAGATATATTCTTACCTGAGCTTAGACGAGTTGATGTGTACCTGTCTGGTCTTTGTGCCTGTGGAAGAGCTTGGTAGCTAGGGTTGGGACGATGGACGATGACATCGTCCATCGTGATTGATAAGCAACATCATGATGGAGAGCCACCATCGTGCACCATGGAGCAGCTTCGTTTTTGAAGCTCCGATGCAAACTTGTAAATATTGTCTCGTTCACTCACTGTTTCTTAAACATTATGTTAAAATTGAGCAAATGCAAATAATAAGCTCCGATTGACATTTGTATTAGTGTGATAAGAGCCTTGTTATTGAGGAGCAGATGACGCTCTGAATAAGTCGTTCTCCTCTGAGACTTTTACGCACGAGTTTTAATGCATTTCTGTTGCAAAATTCGTGTTCCATGACTCTGTTCAGATCATGTTTAGTTTAGATGCATTTATCCTGCAATCTCACATTTTTCCGAACATAAATAAAATGCAGCCTATATATAAATGTCTTTAAAAATGCTTATAATGAGAGTTGGACGATATCATCGTCCATCACGATGGTTCACTGTAAACATCGTCAACTGCCAATTAAGGGGACATCGCCCAACCCTAGTGGTAGCTTCACCCCGTTTGGAGCCATAGGAATATACTGGGAGAGTCCAAATGCTAACAACATATTTGGTCTTTTTGCGTGACTGAGCGCACGCACAAAGACGAGACAAGTACGTATCAACTCGTCTAAACTCAGGTAAGAACATATCTCAGTATGTAAAAACGGTGGCCTGTTCCTTTTTAAAATTTAAGTATTTTCCTCCCCTTACATGTTCCAGCCATGCCCTAATGTGTAGAATGAGTCCAGACCTGTTCACCACAACTGCCTCTAAAATCCTGCACGGTCTCTCAAAAAGTTGTTAATTCGGGTCCGAAGTGCCGTCATGCACGAGCTTAATATAGAAACTACAGTTACACGTAAGACCTGAGGTGGCAGTAGTGAGTATAAAATGACCAACTTGCATCTAGTCCCTTTTAAGTAGTTAACTAGTAGTGTTTTTGCTCAACTCCACTACATTTGAAATCGAAATGTTCTTTCCACTACATTTGTACCGTATGAACAGTAGGTGGCGATGTGCAAGAAATATGGTTAAATAAGGCGCATTGAGTTGCCTTGTGTATGAAATGCGTGGTATAAATAAAGTTGCCTTGCCTTAGTTTGTCCCTGTTGTGTTGCCGTACGGGTTATGAATTTGGCCGCAATCTTTGTGTTTTTGAAGCCACAAAGTTACTTTTCATATAACTTCACAGATTTGTACTTTTTACTATCTACAGTGAATAATTCAGTACTTTCGCTGAAGTAAAACATGTCATTTGACCATCTGTACTTTTACTAAATAAATTAAATCAAGTACTTTGACCAACACTGTCAAATTCCAGCAAGAAGAAATGGTGTTGAGGCAAAAATCCTTTTTATAATAAAGCTTTTATTGGAAACATTTAAACTGAAATAGTCTGTTTTTGCAGCTGATCAAAAGTTTAGAACCACATGCCGTTTTTCCATACTGAGATATGTTCTTACCTGAGCTTAGACGAGTTGATGCTTACCTGTCTGGTGTTTACGCGTGCGCTCAGTCACGCAAATGTTGTTAGCGTTTAACCTCTCCCAGCAAAGGTATAGCTCCAAACGGGGGTGAAGTTAGAAGCTACCAAGCTGTTCCACGTTTTCCCTATTTAAATACAGTTACATGAAAAGTTACACGATCCAAGTCTAGTTACACAAAATTAAACATGTCGATTTTCTAAGCGGATAAAAAGGGGAACTATATTGTGAGGCGTAATAACACCTTAGGAGCACTTCGACATCCGCGCAGTGCTCCTTTCATGCTCCTTAGGTGTTAGTAACCACTTTTTACCACTTAGAAAATCGACACGTTTAATTTTCTGTAACTATACTTGGATTGTGTAACTACTCACGTGCCTGTGTTTAAATAGGGAAAACGTGGAAGAGATTGGTCGCTTCTAACTTAGCCCCTGTTTGGAGCTATGAATATGCTGGGAGAGGCTAAATTCTAACAACATCTTTCGTCTTTTTGCGTGACTGAGCGCACGCACAAAGACCAGACAGTTACGCATCAACTCGTCTAAGGTAAGAACATATCTCAGTATGTGTAAATGGTGGCCTGTTTCTTTAAGAGGCCACATCTGAGCAACATTTGGATTCAGTGTATTCAGGTATTCACACTGTCATGATTGTTGCGATTACAATATTTTGGCTATTGCAGTCCTATAGTGCTGTGAAAGCAAAATTGCAATCAGTTTCCTGCGTGAGGTCTAAACTAGGAGCCTGGCCTCACACTTGGTTTTCGCCCGTGGATTTCTTTCGAGTGATGGAGGGTCTGGCGTTAACAGGAAAAGACAGGACTTGGTGGTCACTCGAGGAGACGTAACCAGTCAAAGTCAGTTCTGTTTTTCCAGGCCTCGTGTGAGAAGAGGAACCGGCGCTAGGAAGAGTTTATGTAGGACAGTCCCAGCGAGTGATTGGACTCAGAAAATGGGCTGGATATGAGGCGGCATGTGTGTGGTTGGATAGAGATGTCCACCAGTGTATGTCAAACACAGAAGAGGCCGCACGATTCAGTTGGAGTTTCATCAAGAGCTCTGTTTTTAATGAAAGAACAACATTGCAGCATGATAATTGCTAAAAAAGTCCATCTTGCATAGTAACCCTCCTCTTTAAAATTAAGATAAACTCCATCCAACAACAGCCAGGCTCCTCTGCTGTTGCCATGGGGAACCTGAGACCATTTTCATGAAATGGCAGAAAACTGATGCACAGAGAGAGGTTTATATTTAGCCTGTTTTTGCTTCTCTGAGCCGCAGGATATTTGGAAAAAGCGTATTTACCTTCCTCAGGCAGTGACTGGCTCCGCTTGTTCATTATAATTTCGGCACTTTTGAATATCCTTCACTGGCCCTGCTGCTGTTTGGGAATCGTTGACTTTTAATCTTCAAGGCTAATTTTGTAGCCATTGCTGAAATAATTACAGGATTTGTGAACATTAATTATTAATTAGTTATGAATTGTGCTAAAATGAAGGCTTAAAATGCATTGAATTTGATTTCAACAGGTCTTAAATGAACAAACATTAGTCAACTCTTCTTTTTACACCAGAAGTTCATCACACTACAAAATAACACTCAATTTCAGGTTTTGCTGAAAATGTAAGCACGTTTTTTTGATCAGTTTTATGCTAATTCTTTACTCAGATGTTTTCTGTTGGGTCCAAATTATTAATAAAGAAAAAGCTATTTTGTTTTATAGTTAAGTGCTTTATTTGTCATTATACAATTGTACAACAAAATTGCATTCAGATGTTGGGTTAGTCCTGAGCCGTCATTGTGGGCAACCTGAGCACCATGTTTTTGGAGGTCGGGGAACCGGAGAACTGCCTTCAGTGCACCTCTGGAACGGTGCGCCGCCTCCTGGGTTTGTCCCTGTTTCTGAGCATGGTGTCCTGCACTGGTCAGCTCCTCCTTCCTCTTTCTTCTGCACAGCTCCCTCCGCTCTGCAACAGTCTTTCACCATCAAGAGCGTAGCAGACGAATATAATCAGTTTTATTCTCTAGTGAACGAACATTAGCCAGGATTATAGTAGGGATCTGTGTGGCTTAGCTGAGTCTTGCCCGGATACCTCCTCGTTTTGTCTCTTGTTTCCTGTAGTGCCTCTTGTGACGCCTCCACTGTGCTGCAGGTGTGGGGGGCTCTTGTTGCCTCTTCATTGTTTTGAGAAAAAGAAATGTGTAGGTCTCAGATGTCTTTAGCTCATAAGCTAGCTGTTTGTTTACTTTTATAAAAGCTGCGTTCTTCATGGCACATAGAACACAGAAACTACAAATGCTGTTCGCAGAAAAAGACATAATCGTATTTATATAATCGTATATTACACTCAAGATTTTGGCTCTTCCTAGTTTACCTGATGATTATTCACATGTGTAAGACAACATAACCTGCAACATATTTGTTTACATGTGATTAAATATGTTCACACAAATCATATTTTATAGTTTTTAAGAGTGGAAAGTGTCTAAACAAGACCAAACAACCCAAATCGAATATTTTAAATCCTAATCGATATTCCTTTTATAAAACATCATTACCGTATTTTCCGGACTATAAGTCGCTCCAGAGTATAAGACGCACTAGTCAAACATTTCCTAATGAAGAAAAACAACCGGCTGAACAGGCGAACGCGGTATGCTAACGTAACACATGGTTAGCTACATGAAGCATAATCAACAAACTAAATAGGAGTCTGATATGTTAACGTCACAAACAGTTCAGATCACTATAGCATAAAGAACAAACCAACTCTCCATCTCACTCCAAATCAGTCGCCTTGGCAACTACCTGGGCACGGAGATGTTTAGCTTGTTTTGTTTACTTCATTGCAGTAACCTCCGCTCTCTCGCTCACTCGAAACTTTCTTTCTGCTGCTCGATTAGCCTGCAGTGCCCTCTAGCGGCGTCTGAAAGTATATGTATGATTTTTAAAAAGTCGCTCCGGAGTATAAGACGCCCCCCCGCCAACTATGAAAAACGTGCGACTTATAGTCCGGAAAATACGGTATGTAGGAAAGTCCTCTGGTTTAGCAGCTGTTCCCTTGCTCTCGTCCCGGGACAGTCCTCTCCTGTGCTTATACATTATGGAGCAGAGGTGGACTGCAGCAGCGGAGCAGGGGAGAGCCTTATTAATTCAACAGGAGCCGTTACTATTTCAGTCGACTAGTCGGAGATCTATTTTTTTTTGCACTTTTAACATCAAACTTTAACCAGATCAAAGTGACTTTTCTTCAGGTAATAATTTATGGTAGATTTGCCTTATTATAACTTTCAAAGTGCAGCAGGCCGATAGGTTGAGGGAACGAATGTTAAATATAACTTTACAGAAAGCTGCCATTTTCTTAGCTACCAGCAACACTGTCCATAGAGAAACAAGAGCTAAAACAAATCTAAGCACCAAAACACTGCAGGTAAATTCACTGTCAGACCAAATAAAAGGTCACACACTCTAATATTTGGTTGTAGCTCCTTTAGCTTTGATCACAGAACCGTTCACTGTGGAATAGATCCTTAATGGGGTTAAGATCTGGAAAAAATGACACCTTGGATAAAAATAATGTAAAAGTGCATGAAATATTTGGATTTGTGCTGATTTGGAGTAGATTTGTACCGTCTTATTGCCAATGGAACAAGCATGTTTTTCTTACCTTTGACTTCTTTGTCTTATTTTAATGCTTCTTTAATAATAATGCTTCTTTCATTGGCAATCTTATTTCAAGACTGTCCAAACCTGCTCAAAATCAGCATAAAGTGTATTAGTTCAATCACGTTTTATCAATAACGCCAAGATAAGATGGAATTTCTCTGTGTGTGAAATTCCTGATCCACTCTTTCCCATCGTGAGTCAAAAGAATCCTGGTTTTGTCATGTTAGAATATGCCCGCGCCATCAGGGAAGAAACCCACTGATGGAATAACCTGGTCATTCAGGATTTCAGCTGGACTCATTCTTTGGGCTCATAGTGTTGCTGAACTTAGACCTGACCAACTGCAGATCAGAAGTTATTTTCCATTCAGGAGGACACTTTTTTTTGGTCAGTGTATTTCAATGTAATTACATTTTATTTAATTGTTCAGGGATGACAAATCTTGTATTATCTGTTCCTAACAGAAAATAAAAATAACATAAAAATAGAAATAAATCAATTAGATTCCCATGTTTAATCTCTTATCCCCCACCTGAACCAAGCACATTTTCTCCAGTTCGGGTTAAACCATAGATATAATAATTAGAGATAGATTAATACCTATTCAGCCCCATTCATAGAAAAGGTCCCGAGTCCTGTTTGAAACTTACATGGACTCCTCCTACGCAGCCTATTCCTTAAAAGGGCAAAGGGCGGGAAGCCCAGCGCTTGTGGGGCGGGCAGAGCCTCCACAGAGCTCCAGAGCTTGATTGACAGGCTTTGGAGCCAGTTAATGCACTGAAAAGGCTTCCTCTTTTTCGGGCTGATAAACAAAACCAGCGTGGTTAAAAATATTTCACCTACTCCAGCATTGTCACATGGATCATAGCGATTTTTAGAAAAAGAAAAACTCTTGGGAGGTTGGAAGTCTCATTAGAATCAATCCTCCAAGTGTCTCTTGGAGTCGCCCCTGGCCACAAGGGGGTGGTATTACAGCAATGTCAGCTCCCCGCCATGAGGACCATAGAGAAGCACGTTCCTCGCCCTTTGGGTTAAACCTAATCTAAAAGCTTCTCAACTGGAGAGCCACAGTGTAACACCTCATTTGAAAGCTGAGGCCTACAAAGTGATTATAACTTTTTCTGTCACGTTGTTGCCATAAATTTGTCACATTTTTTTAAATCGTTTTTGTCGTGCTTTCGTCTCTTTTTTGTTGTTCTCTTTTTTTGTTGCTTTTTTGTCTTGTTTGGTCATGTTTGTGTATTGTGTATTTTTTATTATAATTTTTTATTTTGTTGCTTTTCCTTGTTTTTGTTTTTTTTCCATCACTTTTTTGTCATGTTTTGGTCACTTTTTTTCTTTTTTTCTCCGCTTTCCAGCATGTTTTTGTCGCTCCTTTGTCACTTTTTCGTTCGTTTGTCATTTTGTTGCTATTTTGATTCTTTTTTTTCTTTAAACTTTTAGATTTGGGTAAAGCCAAACTGGAGAAAATGTGCTCGGTTAAGGCGGGGGTTAAGAGGTTAAACCCTAACTCTGCTCACCAAGTCACCAATATCACAAAAACGTATTTTCTGCCGTTACATTCAAGATATTTTCAATCTATTCTCTCAAACGTTGTCCTTGTACATTCTTTTTTTGTTGGAAAAATGTTTGCGCAGACGCATGACGCACACACAACTCCACACAGAAAGGCCCATAACACATTTTTATTACCAATTTTATATTATTTTGCACTGATTGTTGTTTTTGTCCGTTTCTGTATTATTTGTTAGCTGCACCTGAGCTATGTGCCCAGAGGACATTTCCATACGAGGAACAATAAAGTTTATTCAATTCAAATATACAGATTCTATTGACTGTAATGCCTCATCTTCTTGGACAAATCTATTTTGGGAAACAACAGGTTCTCTGTTTCCTCTCTGCACGTGCAGGGACATGTCTGCTCCACAGTCCCATTTCTCATTTGGAGCAGTGTCCCCGATTGTCTTGAAATAGCAGCTCTGTTCTTTTCTCTGACCCACATGGAGCCGAGCGGGAGGCTCCACTCTGCCTAATGCTTCCTCTGATCACGTAAAGCAGCCTCCTCTGTATTTGAAGTTCTTTTAGATGACGATTCCGGGTTTGACCTGTAGAGGGCGGCGTTTTACAGCTCTACGGGCCATTGTCGGAGATTGTATGCACACTAACAAGCGCAGGAAGAGGCAGAAAACTAATTCTTACATTGTTTTTTCAGCGGTAGACTATCAAATCTGTAAATGAATAACAAAGAACTTAAGCAGTGGGTTCGTTTGATTATGTTTGATACAAAAATTGTACAAATTCCTTCTCTTTTGGTAAAAAATCTACAATGATGACACCACAATTTAAGCAGCACATTAAAACAGCTATGTAAAAATATATATATGCTGGATTTTAGTAAAACCTTTATTCTAAAAGTGCATAATCAGATCTTAAAATACCACACAAGCTGCAATAAACATGAAATATATTGTAACCCAGTTTGCTAACCTTTTGTGTCATGTATGGTGTGAAAAACACAAAAATGTGCCCAGTGTCTGACAAAGGGAGAGTAGAGTTGTGTGTAAACCTTTATTTGTTTTATTATATTTTTTCATACACCAGTGTCTGCGTACACTGGTGTATGAATGAGAGTGTGAATGGGTGAGTGGATCCTTGCTGTAAAGCGCTTTGAGTGCCTAATGTAGGTGGAAAAGCGCTATATAAGTTGAGTCCATTTACCATTTATTTGTGTTCAAGCTTTTGTTTTGTTTTTGAGAAATGTGTTCAAGCAGGTTATGGCTTGGAGCTGTCAATATCCTTTTTTGCCTGTTCGACTGAAGATCATTTATTTTGATTGTGATCTGACCCCATCATTCAGCTTTTGTAACACATATTTTCTTTTGTGTGCAGGTTCTTCATTGGGATCAACATCGAACCTTCAAGTGTGGCTGTTTTAGATGCATCTACCATTTTGACCAAGACAGAAGGAAGGAAGAAGTGCCTCTTTACAAAATTCCGGGATGGGATGAGGCCGAATAGTTCTGGAAATATTTTGTTGACGGTGGATTTCCACAACTTCAAGATCCAAGACGAGAGAGAAAGATGTTTTTAAATGTGCCTGACTAACTAACGAGTCTCTTCAAGGTCCTCCAATCCAATGCTTTAGTCCCGAGAGTGACGGATTTGACTTCTACAAGATTAAAAGCTACTACAAACCGCTTACTATTATTGTAAAACGCTCAAGAAAAAGTCTTTGTACACTTTTTAAAGGCTTGAAATTCCTCAACAAGATCAAGAGAAAAGATAAACCCATGACTGACTGAATTCCCGCTTCAACCTTCACTGCTTCCCGTCTCAAAATGAGTGTTTCCCAGCAGGCGGGGCGCGTCCCCGTCCGTACCGCGAGCATGAGACTCTCTCTGCACCGTCCGGGCGACCACAACGGCAACGCTTTCCCCATTTCCTCGTCCTCCTCGTCCGCGTCGTCTTCGTGTCTGGGGGAGTCTTCGCCGGAGTCTTTGCGGAGCCTGAGCAGCCTCAACAGCCCGGGACGCTTGAACAGCCCCTGGATTACGACATGTTGGAGGTGACTCTACTGACGACCGTGATCAGCGACGCGAGCAAAGCCGGCGATGTGGTGGTGACAAATGGCCGCCGCAAGACATAGAGGAAGAGTCTGGAGCGGAAGACAGTGACAAATCTGGTTTAGTTTTCGTGGAAAGGGTCCAAACTATCACCGACCAATCCGACTCGAATGACAACTCTGCTTCCGTGTACCTGGACGCCAACAGCAGCCAGTTCGCCCCTGAAATTTGGAACGAAAACATCACGTTAGCATTGTCGACGAACAGCGCGCGAAGCAGCGATAGCGTTAGCGACCGGAAAAGGTCCTCGACGCCCGATTCGACCACGGAAATACTGGATGATGACGACGACGACGACGACGAGGAGGCCATGTTTTTGTCGATTGGTTCGGATTTGGAAGTGCACAGAACGAGCTTGACCGCGATTGTAGCGGCGCGATGGGCTAGCAAAGAAGCTAACAGAGAAAATAAGCCCCGTATCGGAGTAGTTGACCTGCAGCATGACGATGTTGGCAAGGAGATTTCACAAGGGGGGAAGGAAGTGCGCGCGATTTGGAAACGGAAACCCAACGGACGGAAAAAGCTGGTCAAAAGATGCTGGTTACAGAAGGGAAAAAGGCACAAGCTAAGATGTCTTCCGGCAACAATGGAGGAAAGCCAACAGAAATTCCCAAAGGTGACTTGCCTAAAGCGGGAAAAGCCAGACCGAACGTGATCGCGAGGCCCATCTCGACCAGCCAAGTGAAAACTACAAGTGCTGAGGGGAACAGAGCTGGGAAAGTGGATCTGAAAAATGTCAAGTCTAAAGTCGGATCTTGGCGACGTCTTCACCGACGAAAACGGCAAACCAGGTACAGCCCGAAAACGCAGTTGGCACAATTATATTTTAGATTGTACCCAGCTTTCTTTAGTTTAACCATTTTTGTGATGTTTGTAGTTTCATTTCCTTATTGGACACTGACGGGAAGTGACATAGAAGAAGGTAAACAATTTTAAACTGTTGCCATGCCAACCATGTTAAGTCAATGGGACTTAAACTGCTATGGAATGTTACCTTCCTCTATGTCACTTCCTGTCAGCAGCTTAACAATTCCAATAAAATAACTTTTCTGCCCAACAGTTCTTCATTAAAATTGCTGCTTCACTGAAATAAAATGATAATTAAGCAACTGTTGAACTTGCAGCTGATGTTATCCATCTAAATAAGTCATATTTTCAAAAGCAATAAAGCCTGTCATGCACTTTAAAGTGATAGTCTGGAAGTCTAAATATCTTACAAGTTTTATAAAATGTGCAAAATCACGCACCTGGTCTTGCATTTTGATGTAAAGTAAGTAATAATATACATACTGTATATTAATTTTTATCAATTCCCTCCTACCCGGATCTCATCAACTAATCAGAGTCTAGTATCCTCCCGCGTTGACCAATGAGACGAGCTTTCGCTGTGAACCGGCCTGTCTGGTCCAATCAGGAGGGAGGGGGAGGAGCTCAATCTTTTACTTTTGAAAATTCTGTTCCTGCTCTTCTCATTTTGCAAACTAAGAAGGGCTTTCTGGTTAAAAGGGAGGAATTTGATCGTTTACTTTCAAATTTCACTTTATCTCTCCTCACTTTGTAAACGTACAAACTATCACTTTAAGGGGAAACACGGTAGGTGAAAGTGTTTTTTAACCCAGTGGTCGAAGTGGAGATTTTTAGCTAGTTCCTCCCATAACATCTTAATTTTCATGTCAGAGTATATAAATGACAACTTACCCTGGCCTGTTGATGCTTATTTTATGACGTTTTGTCCACGAGGGAGCTGGAGATGTCCTGGAAGTAGCTACTATGTCTCTTCGCAAAGCCGGCTTTCCTTTGCGCTTTCATTCGCAAATATTAACGTATTTTACATCCACGTGTCCTGCGATGACACTTTAAAGGGATATTTTGGGATTTTGACAGTGGGCCTCATTTCCTAGTTATCCAGAGTGTTGTTGATGTCTGGAGATATTTTTTTCTTAAATTCATGCAGTTCTTATATTTGAAGAGTCTAGTGGCGCTAGGCTAGGGCAAGGCTAAAGCATTTCTATGGTATCAGTTAGCCTGCATTAAAAAACAGTCTGACCCACTCCACAGTGCACCTGAGGTAAATCACTTATAACACCAGACTAACCATATAAATGTCTGTGTTAATAGAATAATGTTTTTAATATAACTGACCTTGTATCACATGAATTACCGCATTTTGAGGGACTATTTTCTCGCAGATCACTCCGCTGCTACGTTAGCTTACAGCCACGAAGCTGATGCTGCTCAAATAAAAGTTATTTTAAATGCAAAATGGTTAAAATTATTCTATTAACACAGACATTTACACTCACCTAAAGGATTATTAGGAACACCATACTAATACTGTGTTTGACCCCCTTTCGCCTTCAGAACTGCCTTAATTCTACGTGGCACTGATTCAACAAGGTGCTGAAAGCATTCTTTAGAAATGTTGGCCCATATTGATAGGATAGGATCTTGCAGTTGATGGAGATTCGTGGGATGCACATCCAGGGCACGAAGCTCCCGTTCCACCACATCCCAAAGATGCTCTATTGGGTTGAGATCTGGTGACTGTGGGGGCCATTGTAGTACAGTGAACTCATCGTCATGTTCAAGAAACCAATTTGAAATGATTCGAGCTTTGTGACATGGTGCATTATCCTGCTGGAAGTAGCCATCAGAGGATGGGTACATGGTGGTCATAAAGGGATGGACATGGTCAGAAACAATGCTCAGGTAGTCCGTGGCATTTAAACGATGCCCAATTGGCACTAAGGGGCCTAAAGTGTGCCAAGAAAACATCCCCCACACCATTACACCACCACCACAGCCTGCACAGTGGTAACAAGGCATGATGGATCCATGTTCTCATTCTGTTTACGCCAAATTCTGACTCTACCATCTGAATGTCTCAACAGAAATCGAGACTCATCAGACCAGGCAACATTTATCCAGTCTTCAACTGTCCAATTTTGGTGAGCTCGTGCAAATTGTAGCCTCTTTTTCCTATTTGTAGTGGAGATGAGTGGTACCCGGTGGGGTCTTCTGCTGTTGTAGCCCATCTGCCTCAAGGTTGTGCGTGTTGTGGCTTCACAAATGCTTTGCTCCATACCTCGGTTGTAACGAGTGGTTATTTCAGTCAAAGTTGCTCTTCTATCAGCTTGAATCAGTCGGCCCATTCTCCTCTGACCTCTAGCATCAACAAGGCATTTACGCCCACAGGACTGCCACATACTGGATGTTTTTCCCTTTTCACACCATTCTTTGTAAACCTAGAAATGGTTGTGCGTGTAAATCCCAGTAACTGAGCAGATTGTGAAATACTCAGACCGGCCCGTCTGGCACCAACAACCATGCCACGCTCAAAATTGCTTAAATCACCTTTCTTTCCCATTCTGACATTCAGTTTGGAGTTCAGGAGATTGTCTTGACCAGGACACACCCCTAAATGCATTGAAGCAACTGCCATGTGATTGGTTGTTTAGATAATTGCATTAATGTGAAATTGAACAGGCGTCCCTAATAATCCTTTAGGTGAGTGTATATGGTTAGTCTGGTGTTATAAGTGATTTACCTCAGGTGCACTGTGGAGTGGGTCAGACTGTTTTTAATGCAGGCTAACTGATACCATAGAAATGCTTTAGCCTTGCCCTAGCCTAGCGCCACTAGACCCTTCAAATATAAGAACTGCATGAATTTAAGAAAACAATATCTCCAGACATAAACGCAACACTCTGGATAACTAGGAAATGAGGCCCAGTGTCAAAAATCGCAAAATATCCCTTTAATCCAGATATGGTATTTTTCTTTCTGCAAGACACCTGGTCCGGAAGATTGTAGAAATGTTTTCACAAATATTCTCACACGTTACAAACCTTGGAGCTAGTTTTCTCAAAATTATTATTATTATTTTATTTTCCCACTCATGCAACGACTTTAGTAGCTCTTACAGACTCCTAACTTCCCAGTTTTGGGCTTAACAAAGATTTTTAAGATATTTTCAGAGGGATTTTTTTAATATCTAATTTCCAGCCTGATTTATTCAGCTTTGAAGCCCAAAAACGAGGCGAAATTTGAGTTTTAACAGATTTTTTCACTTATGCTTAGCTTATCCAAAAACCTAACAGGATCCAAAATCCCCTCTGGAAAAATCTTTACTAAATGTCAACAAAATAAATCTGGGTCTATCCATTATTTAGATTTCGTCGCTGAAAATATAGGCGAATTTGGCCTTTTTATATGAAAACATAAAATGACAGAAAACTTACAATATATTTTTTTCTCATGTTATATCAGTAATGTTCAGCAAAAGTTTCAAATTTATATTTCTGAATTTATTTTTCCCCCTATTGACTTTTAAATCTCATTAAAAAGCATTAAATGTTATGCATTAATTATTATGCTTTTTAAAATCACATAGTCTATAGCATACTACAATGATGACGTAACCTTCTGTTGGTCTGTATATGCAGTAAATTAAAATAACTGCCTTGAATAAAATTGCTCTCTCAAAATGGCTGTACTGAACGTCTTGAAAAAGGCCTCTGTCTCTTTAAGAAGTTTTCCGACACGCCCCCTTCAGCACTCTGCGGTGGCATCTAAACAACACTACTGTGCGGGGAGGGGGCTCTGCTGAGCTGAGGAGCAGTGGTTGGTGGCTTGGCTGGTGACAAAAGGTCCAGAGGCGTCTCCAGGAGGTGGGGCGTTCCTAGGAGGACTGAGGCATAGCTACACCTAAAATGGCTGCCGTCTAAGTTTTTACTGATTACTCAAAATATGTGAATGAGCCAAGGCAACACTCCAGGCATGTGTTTAATGAGGGAATGACATAATAACATGATATAAAGCTTGAAAAAGTCGATTTTACATAATACCCCCCCTTTGGAATGAGCCTGATATTCATTCTTGTAAAAATAACAAAATTGCTTAAATATTCCTCCTGCATAAGTTAATTGAACAAACGATGGTTCAAAGCGCTAAATAAATGCATCTCTTAATCCACAGAACAAACCCTCTCCAGTCCACTCCAGGCGCCCTGTCGCTCCGATCAACGCCGCCGCCAACTCTAACGCTAAAATCCAGAGACCTCCGCTCAGTCCCATGAAGGTGGCCATTTTGAGGCCCCTAAAGGGAAAGTCCGGCCGGTACCGAACCCGGGCCTGACCCAGAGAACCCGGTCCACGTCCGTCAGCTCCATGGGGTCTGAGGAGGCCTCCAACGCCGGCGCTCCCAGGAAAGTGCAAGCAGCAAGTGACTCTATGGAGAAAAAGCAAGATAATAAAGATGAAGAAATCATGGCTAGGGACAAGGTGAGTTTGTATTTTGATCATTTTTAGGATGAATCTTTAAGAAATTAAAAGTGCACATTCATCAAGGGCTTATATAAGAAAACATTCTGATATTTGATAACTCCTTGAATAACTGTGACTCTTAGACAATAGATACAGATGGCATCTTTGGATTTGCCCATGTATGGTCATGTTTAAAGCAGTCATAGGGATAATAATGAAAAAAACTGAATGTTCTCCCATCTACCCTCCATTAAAATGCTGAATTCAAAATATTTTCACCATGTTACAGTGTTGTTTCAAACTACTCGCGCATCTTTGAGTAATCTTATCTTCTCTGCGTTCATAGAAATTGCCTGGATATAAATAGACAGGAAATGCTTTTCTCACCTCCCCATCTCTTCCTTAAAGCTTAATCCTTTCATTGCGGAGTAAAAACACTCGTCAGTCGATTTTATTATTTTCATTTTATTGAAACAGCTGCGCAGCGAAGGGGAGCAAGAGGGGAGTGGGAGGGGCTTATTTTAGCTGCCTTGGATGACCAGGAAGTGAAACTACAAGGTATTTAGTTTCAGCTGTTTTAGATCAATATTGGATTTTCTAACCAACAAAGTGCAAAATTGTGACAAAGATGTGTT
Source organism: Neogobius melanostomus (assembly GCA_007210695.1). Taxonomy (NCBI): domain Eukaryota; kingdom Metazoa; phylum Chordata; class Actinopteri; order Gobiiformes; family Gobiidae; genus Neogobius; species Neogobius melanostomus. The sequence continues at coordinate 4,177,907 of VHKM01000122.1, read as the reverse complement.
TATTATATATATATCATTAAAGTTGACTTGTCGAATCGATGTTGCATAAACCGTACATTAGAGCGTTGGGACCATAGACATAATATTAATAGACTCCGTCTCCTCACTCCTCCCCGTTTGCCATAATAACTATGTTCGAGGGGGAAATCATGGCGGATTGACTCCTCCTCCCCTATTGTGACGGAGCATGTTCCTAAAAAGGGCATAAGGGCAGGATCTTCACTGTAGACTCGGCCCTCGCGGGGGTTGTAGCCGCGCAGGCGCCATTAGCTCTAATGCTAACGGCCTGTCAATCAAAGTCATTAGTATACGAGATTTCAAAAAAAAATTCTTAAGAAAACCAGCCTGGTTTCTTTAATTGTAACTAACCCAGCGTTATCACAGGAGGAATATCTATAGCTGTAGAAAGAAACCAGGCTTTACAGTTGCTTAAAACTTGTGTAAAGTGCAATGCTAACTAATGGAAAACTAGCTTGTGTTGCCGCCATAGACCGTTAAAAAGAATAGACAACTCCTCCTCACTCCTCCCCGTTTACCATAAAGACCACGTTCGAGGGGGAAATCATGGCGGATTTACAGACTCCTCCTCCCCAGCTCTGACGAAGCATGTTCCTAATAAGGGCATAAGGGCGGGATCTTCACTGTAGACTTGGCCCTTGCGTGACGTGTAGCTCGTGCAGCTCCAATGCTAACAGTCCGACCCTCATTAGTACGAAATTTTCTTTTTCTTTTCTTTCGAAACCAGCCTGGTTTCTTTTTTGTGACTAACCCAACGTTATCTCAGGAGGAATATGTAGCCATAGAAAGTGTTTAAAAATAGAAACCAGGCGTTAAAGTTGTTTTTAACGTGTCTAAAGTCCAATGCTTTGCAATGGGAGACTAGCGGCTATATGGAGGTACTACAGCAATGGCGGCCTCCAGTGTTGCGGTCATAAAGCAGAGCAGCCAGCGGCCATTGGTTTGGACAAATGAGTCACTACTCATAAATACATAGAACACAATGTAGTGTCCAAATGTTTTTATGTTAACTATAACTCCAGTAGTTCTTCTTTGGCTAATTATCAGAATCAGAATAGGTTTTATTGCCATTGTCCGTAAACAGGTTCACAAGCTATGAATTTTCTACGGAGCAATCGTGCAACATGAAACATAAAACTTAATTGAGATATATAATAAACTATAACACTATAAGGGCATGTATGAAGTAGATTAAAAATAAAATATGATACAAAAAACAACAGTGTGAATGGATTTACAGATGTGCAGGTGCATTAAGTGTTCGCAGCAGATACTGTATGAGTGTGGAATGTGCCTGGAATCCCAGAAATGTAGCGGTTTTGACGACACGATCGCGTCCCTTTTGCTAATTGTAATAATTGTAATTTTTAATTGCGCGCGATTGACTTTCACAGCTCAGCGGAAGCTCGTTATATTGACCCTCAGTGAGTGGGAAAGTTCACAACAAATAAGCAACAAGCCAAACAATACATCCAGCCAGATCTGTTTCAAGCGGAGAAAAAAGCGTGTGCATTGCATAACCCGGGACAAGGAGAGTGCGTGCTAAATGTTTACAAACCTCCCTCGCCCCAGGACTCGACATGAGGTCACTGTAGATGCTCAAATATGATGTCATGCCGCTCCCAATCCGCGAACAATGACGGAGAAACGGATACGGCTAAAAATGTGCAAAGTTACCCGATGTTCCCAACTTCCCTTTGTGTCGAAGGCTGGTGTAATGCATCATCTGTGGCTATTGTTGCTCAATATGAGATAAGGAGCGGCACAATAGTCACTGGTGTCCTACGGGTAATGATATTGTTGTTGTTGTGTGAAGGTGTTTGCTGCACAGGCCTCTTGACATTGATACAAGTCGGGCTGAATGACTGTGGTTAAAAATAAGTCAGTACAATATATTGTATTGTGAATGTTTTGGGTTGATGTCTAATTTGATAACGTTTGAGAGAGGAGGATGAAGTGTATATATAACCTCTTAAAGGATCTGTATCATGCTATTTAGCCATTCCAAAGTAAAGTATAGGCATTTATATGATATATTGTACCTCTATCACTATGGAGTACTCATTTTGAGAGAAATATAAGTATTTTTGGGGGGTATTTTCCCTACCCGGAAGATAAGACGCTTCGATTCAGTTAACTCCGCCCCTCTCTCCGCTCATTCCACATTTGCAGTATTATAAATATAAATATTGCTGCAAAAGTGAAGTTACTTCACATAATGCAGTTATAAGGAGTTGACATGTGCAAAGCAGTTTCATAAATGGCTAACACACATGCTAACACACACGCTAACATGCGTTTTGATTGACTCACTGCTCAGTTTGGACTCCCATGAGATCGCGTTGGTTATAAAAGTTATAAAAGTTAATCCACTTGATTCTGGCCAAGGTTCACCAAGCATCCATCAGGTTGGTTGATATAGTAGCTAGCTTAATCCCGGAAAGAAATTCCAACTTCTGGCGAGTGCACTCTTCTTTAGGAAGGTTGAATAGTCCTGTTCCTCTCGTAGCCAAACGCGCATCCGTGACATTATCGGTAAGAAAAAAGAACAGGTGTGTCCAGAGTAGGTTAGAAAGAGCTCAGTCTTCAAAAACAACACTTATGCTCGGATCCATGGCTCCTCCAGCCGTGGGTGCGCTGATTAGCGTCGTGGGACAGCACAGACGCTTCGGAGGGTTGCTGTTTTTTTTTTTTTTTTTTTTTTTTTTTTGAAAAAAAAAAAAAAAAAAACCTGTTTTATAAATAAAATCAGGCCGTAAGGCATTACATTACAGACGTAGAGCACTTCCGTTCCGCTGTGACGACACAACTGAACAGCTCAGTCGTTTACCAGGAGAGGGCGGAGCAGCTGCTCAGAGAGCAGGATTCAGGAGGATTACTTAGAACTGCGTGAATTAAGCCAAAAACCGCTCTGGGGGTGTTTTTGATAAGGAAATAGCATAACAACATGGCTAAAAGCTCCAAAAAGTCGATTTTGCATGATATAGGACCTTTAACCCCACTGAACTGAGCACATTTTGGCATTACCCAAATCTAAAAGCAAGAAGAAAACAAGGATGAAAAGGCGACAAAATGTGTCAAAACAAGTGACATTAAAAAAAGGAACAAAAAACTGGCAAAAAATTTGACAAACGCATAAAAAAAGCAAAAAAAGGGCAAAAAGCATTAACAGTGCAGCTAAAAAAAGTGACAAAAAACTCAACAAATGAGGCGTTTCACTGGCCTATAGGCTGTAACCTCTAGTCCAGAAGCTTTTAGATTTGGTAAAGCCAAACTGGAGAAAAAGTGCTCAGTTCAGGCGGGGGGTTAAGAGGTTAAAATGAAAGCCCTCCAAAAATGGTGTTAAATGTCATTAAAAAACCACCAAATTCAAATGGATTCAAACTTTCTTTTAATTTAAGATTTTTTATAAATACTGTCTACTTTTACTGCACAAGTTTGTCAAAAATATAAATATTATGGTCTAAAAACACATTCAAAAGTTGCCCATGGTATGCTATTTGGTTTCCCCTCATTCCCTGTTGGATTGAATGTCGGCAAATCTTTAAGTGGACATGTTATGCATATGGAGCCTAAAACATTATTAAAGGAATAGGCCACCGTTTTTACATACTGAGATATGTTCTTACCTGAGCTTAGACGAGTTCATTTGTACCTGTCTGGTCTCCACGTGTGCCTTCCATACGTAAACACAGCACAGACGGCGTTAGCATTTAGCCTCTCTCTTCTCCTCTATAGCTCCAAACGAGGTGAAGATAGAAGCTACCAAAACTCTCCCACGTTTTCCCTATTTAAATATGGTTACGTGAAGTGTTACACCATAAAGTATAATTACACAAAATTAAACAATGTGGATTTCTAACGGATACAAAGGGGAACTATATTGTAAGGCGTAATAATACCAGGAGTAATTCGGCATCTGCGCAGTGATATCTTCACTTACTGTGAAGTAAGAGACCAGACAAATGATCTCGTCAAAGCTAAGGTAAGAACATATCTCAGTATGTAAAAATGGTGGCCTATTCCTTTAAAAACAATATTTGGGAGTCTCAGCTGTAATATTTTATGTTCAAAAAAATAAAAAATAAACTATGTCTCGCGAAAGTGCTGGTGAAAAATCTTGACTGACTTGACTCCTCCTGCTGGCAGCTATAGGAATCATTTCTTTAAAAATAACTTACAGGTTGGACGTACGTCGTGTGAGCAGCTCTAGCAGTGCCTGATAAACACACTTTGAGCACAGAACGGCTCATAATAAATTATGTTGGACAGTTTTTGGGTTGAACAATGACGCGAGTGTAATCAGGAAGTACAGAACGAGGCGCTGACGCCGTAGAAGAAGAAACAACTAATTTGACAGCTTTGTCCAAGGATTAACTAATAACTGCGTGAATGCTGTGAAACACTAGTCCAGGTTTGTCTTTGACGAGGGAACAACGTTAGAACTTGGTTTAAACCTCAAGAAAGTCGATTTTGCAGGATATGTCCACTGTAAAAGAAATACACACAGATTTTTTAGTTTTAAAGAGGGGGTATTATGCTTTTTTCAATCACATAGCACCAGTCTATAGCATACTACAATGATGACGTAACCTTCTGTTGGTCTGTATATGCAGTAAATTAAAATAACTCCCTTGAATAAAATTGCTCTCTCAAAATGGCTGTACTGAACGTCTTGAAATAGGCCTCTGTCTCTGTCGAAGCTTCCGACACGCCCCCTTCAGCACACTGCTGTGGCATCTAAACAACAACACTGTGCGGGGAGGGGGCTCTGCTGAGCTGAGGAGCAGTGGTTGGTGGCTTGGCTGGTGACGAAAGGTCCAGAGGCGTCTCCAGGAGGTGGGGCGTTCCTAGAGGACTGAGGCATAGCTACACCTAAAATGGCTGCCGTCTAAGTTTTTACTGATTACTCAAAAATATGTGAATGAGCCAAGGCAACACTCCAGGCATGTGTTTAATGAGGGAATGACATAACATGATATAAAGCTTGAAAAAGTCGATTTTACATAATACCCCCCTTTAAGGCCACAATCTAAAAATCTTCGTCTACTGCTGGAACGCTCCGATCTATTATTATATTTATATTTCACAGATTTTGTTACGTAATGACCAGAATCCTGAAGCTTTGTCCGCATTTTTAAAAGCCCATAAACAATTACTGGACCTATTCTGAGTCATTTTACTCTGAAAGAAAACAGACAACAAATTTCCCCTGCTGCTCGTTGAGCTTCACGCTACATAAGAGATCCCTAAAACAGCGTTCTTACTCAAGTGTGTTTTCCAAGCGCACACATTCCTTTTAAAATGTGAAAAATCAATGCCAAATTGCCCCAAAGCAGGTTATAAGTCACAAATATGCATGTAATGTCTGATTTAACCAGGTCTCTCTCCTTTAGTCTCAACATGTTGCTATTGCTAAAGATGTTAATGCTAGTTTAGGATCTTGACTAGTCTTTACATGCAGATACACACCGTAAGCCTTGACGAATGCACCTTTTGGAAGGAATTTCGAAACTACATGTATCTTCTCTTGTGCACAAAGGACTAAAACAACATTTGGATTTTCTCACGGCGTTTGACTAACAACAACAAAAACACTTAGGTATTTATCCAATTTAGGATTATCATTAAGCGTCCTATAAAGAAGCGCATTCCTGTGCCGTAAGTCAGAATTACACTTGATTCTAAGGGGATAAATAATACCCAGCGTCTCTTCTGTCAAATGGAAAGCACATGACAGATCGGTATGTGATCGAAACCGGGCGCTATTATAGTGCGTCATTAAAAAGTACACAGCGATACAGTTACGTGAAATATCATCTAAAACTGGAGCCGCAGCTTTCCGACTGCAGAGTGAGTGTGAAGCACGATGTTCTTTGTCTGCAGTGCTGTGCAAAACTAGGCCATAAATAAAGACCAATTAAAAAGGGAAAATAAATGATTAATACATCACTTAATACAAACAGTCCACACCTTCAACACAATCAGAGGAATCAAAGTACTTGATTTTGTTGAGTACCACTGGTCAAATATTACTCTAATACAAGTCAAGTACTGAAGTATGTTTAGCGTAACTTTAGGGTGGCACAGCTAGAAGGTCCGGGTTCGATTCCACCAGGGACGGGGCCTTTCTGTGTGGAGTTTGCATGTTCTCCCCGTGTCTGCGTAGGTTCCTCCGGGTACTCCGGTTTCCCCTACCACTAAAACATGTACAGTAGGTCAGGATGAATGAGAGTGTTTGAGAGTGTGCGTGGGGACGACGGATGGAAATTAGCCCAAGGCTACAATCCGGTGTGGCTTGTTCATTAACTTGCACTGTCCCTACCAATAAACCAATAAATAAATAAATTTTGCAACGTTTCAGGGTCACTGTCACAGAAATGTTAGAAAACTCGCCTGCAAGTTCATGAAATTGATGCAAATGCTTTGTAATTAGATGCACAGTATTTTCCCACAAAAGTCTGAGTTTACAACTTACTAAAGGAGGACAAAAAATTTCATTACAAAAAAAAAATCAAGTACAGTGCATTTAAGTACTGTACTTAAATAAATAAATGTATTCATTACAGACACACCATAGGCTACAATTGCAATTTTCAAGCAATAAAGGTCAAAGCACAACCAAATCTTCCCTATTCAAAACATGTTAAATTTAGATTAATATTCTGAATTTGAGTCATTTAAATTAACCTATACATTTTTTTCAAAGTAGAACGACTTCTAGCCCCTGGGATTTGTCTCTTGATGTTGAACTAGGTCTTGATCTCAAGACATAGACGCTTTTCAATCACAAAGATCGACGCCTAATGAGATTAGTTCTTGTATAAATAAGTAGGGATGTAACGATTCATCGAAAATCGATTTAAAATCGATTTAATATTCATAAAATGTGAATCGATGTAAAAAATGAAAGAATCGATTTAAAGCCACCCTCAGCTGCTCCATTTTGCGCGACCGAAATAGACCGGAACATAGCTCGTTGTTTCTAACGACGTTAACTTTTTCTCAAGACAAGCTCCACACCTCCCCCGCCTCACCCCAACACACGCCACACCATGTAAACACATACACGTGTAGGCATCGAAGCAGCAGACGCAGCTAAAGTTAGCGGCTACGAGATTAGCGTTAGCGGCTAACGCAGAGTTTAGCATTTTGACAGAAGTTTACCAAAGATCGTAAACTGACAAACATCTGACCAACCTGCTCTGATTCTGATGAAATCCTCATCAAATGTCCGCTTGTCAAATAATCCAATACCTACAGGGAGCTGTCATGTCTTTTTCCTCCTTATGTTTACAAAGGCTGCACCGGGAGACAGTGAGGGGTTCGAGGGTGAAAAAAACTGCACTGTAAAATCAGTTCTAAATGGTAGTATTATGTTCAAACTGCAAAAAAAAAAAAAAAAAAAAGTTTGGTAAAATAAATATAATCTCAAAATGTTTGCTTTGCTACACATTTTATTTATGCTGAAAACATGTACATTTACAAGCACACATGTCAAAATGATTATAGTTCATTTCATGTCTTGTAATTTTTTGTAATGTAAAGTTCTCTTACTGAGACAGTTGGAGTTTGTTACAAGGACAAAAATGCAGATGTTAAAACAAAGTAACATTGGTATGAATGGGTCATATTCTTTTCTTAAAAGGTTTAAAAAAATCGGAAAAAAATCGATATCGGGAACTTAAAATCGTAAATCGAATCGGGGCTTGAGTGAATCGTTACATCTCTATAAATAAGACATAAATGCTTCGACTTCAGTGCTGTGTGTGCGTTCAGATGTCGTGCTGCTTCAGTCTTGCCGTGTGAAGGATCGCTCGTACTCTGTGGTATGTGTTTTCGAAAGATCCATTAAAAAAAGTGACAAGTTTAAAACCTGCCCGAACGATTTTCTGTCAGTCGCCTCGAGGCTTTTCTACGGCGAAGGCGTGTCTAAACAAACTTATTAGAAACGCACCAGGAAAAACAGCCCATGGAAAGCTATGTGCAAAATGTTGTGCCTCCAGCAGGGTTGTCCTGGTTGAGAAAATGTTTTCTTTTTAAATATAAACGCAATAATTACAGTTTTTCCAGAAAGTACTTTTGTTTGGAGGTTAAAATCCATCATACATTGTACTTGATGAGGATAGAGATTTATACTACATAAGGATCACTGACAATGACTAATATAACTTAAAGAGATACTTCAACATCACTATATTGTTATCAACAAACATTACATGGAAAACCGAACCTACAAAATATACAACGCTAAAGATTCCAAATTACTTTTTTGATAAAACCAGTGGAACTAGTCTTGTCTATAGTCTAAGCCGATTGCCATTGGGAGCAGCGTAACTCCCGTCCGCCAGGGGCTGATGACTATGAGCACCATGTCCGTTTAACTTTTATCTAACCCATGTTTGTTGTGACTGTTAGCCCTGGTTAGCTCGAGGTTCATGTTTATTGTGACTGTTGGCCCTGGTTAGCTCGAGGTTCGTACAGTCTTGGAGCAGGAACTCGTCCATCTTTGTAAACTATGATGTCCTACAGATCTGTGACAATACACTGATGTTTTATGCTCCCCAGTGTTTAAGCTCAAATCCATCTAAAAGGCTTTAAAGGTCCTATATCATGCAAAATCGACTTTTTGAGTTTTTAGCCATGTTGTTATGCTATTTCCTTATCAAAAAACACCCCCAGAGCGGTTTTTGGCTTCATTCACGCAGTTCTAAGTAATCCTCCTGAATCCTGCTCTCTGAGCAGCTGCTCCACCCTCTCCTGGTAAACGACTGAGCTGTTCAGTTGTGTCGTCACAGCGGAACGGAAGTGCTCTACGTCTGTATGTAATGCCTTACGGCCTGATGTTTATTTATAAACAGCTTTTTTTTTTTTTTTTTTTTTGAAAAAAAAAAAAAAAAAAAACAGCAACTCTCCTACGCGTCTGTGCTGTCCCGCGACGCTAATCAAGCGCACCCACGGCTGGAGGAGCCATGGATCCGAGCATAAGTGTTGTTTTTGAAGACTGAGCTCTTTCTAACCTACTCTGGACACCGCCTGTTCTTTTTTCTTACCGATAATGCCACGGATGCGCGTTTGGCTACGAGAGGAACAGGACTATTCAACCTTCCTAAAGAAGAGTGCACTCGCCAGAAGTTGGAATTTCTTTCCGGGATTAAGCTAGCTACTATATCAACCAACCTGATGGATGCTTGGTGAACCTTGGCCAGAATCAAAGTGGATTAACTTTTATAACCAACACGAGGGCCATAACGTAAACACCCGATGATGGGGAGGCCATGCTGAGCGGTGAGTCAATCAAAACGCGTGTTAGCATGTGTGTTAGCGTGTGTGTTAGCCATTTATGAAACTGTGTTGCACATGTCAACTCCTTATAACTGCATTATGTGAAGTAACTTCACTTTTTGCAGCAATATTTATATTTATAATACTGCAAATGTGGAATGAGCGGAGAGAGGGGCGGAGTTAACTGAATCGAAGCGTCTTGTCTTCCGGTAGGGAAAATACCCCCCAAAAATACTTATATTTCTCTCAAAAATGAGTACTCCATAGTGATAGAGGTACAATATATCATATATATGCATATACTTTACTTTGGAATGGCTAAAATAGCATGATACAGATCCTTTAACAGAGGCCGATCACCGTGTTTTAGCGCTCACGGCTAGTGGCTAAAGGCTATGCTATGCTAGGCTACAGCGCTTTGTTGAGAAGTGTGTCTATAAAGTCAATAAGCAAAGTGATTTTGTGAAGCCATTTATTGTGAAAAATGTGTAAACTCATTTTAAATCACTATAACAAAATAAATACCAAATTGACCCTGTTATTACACATCCCAGTTCCTAATACTGTGTATTGCCCCCTTAGCATCAATGACATTTCATAGGCCTTGTTGACAAAAAGGCCTATGATGAAAGTGCACCATAATTACAGTGAAATATGGAGGTGGTTCGCTGATGTGGCTCCAGCTGAATAAAATGAAGGTCCGTTAGTTCCATCTCAGTCTCCTGACCTCAATATCATTGAACCACTGTGGGGAGAGCTCAAACGTGCAGTTCATGCAAGACAGCCCAGGAACTTACAGGAACTGGAGGTTTTTCTTAAGAGGAATGGGCCACTTTACCATCAGAAAAAATAAAATAACTTGAACGACTCCCACAAAAGACTCCAAGCTGTCATTGATGCTAAAGGGGCAATACACAGTATTAGGAACTGGGGTGTGTAAACTTTTCAACAGGGTCATTTTGGTATTTTTTATTTTGTTATGGTGATTTGAAATGAGTTTGCACCACATTTTTATTTTTCATAATAAATGGCTTCACAACATCACTGGCCATGAGTGAAAAAAAGGTTTTTGTGTTTTCATTTATATTCTTTGAAAAATGGCCCAAAAAAATCAACTGTATATAGTTGATAGTTTTATTGACTTTATTAGTGCTTATTTCTTGCTTTCATATGAACATATCTAGCTAACGTTAGCTGTAGCTCTTAGAGCTGGATACTGTTAAACATTACCAGTATAGTATCGGAAAAAAATAACAACAATAATTTGTATCTTTAGAGGCCAAGTTTTGATGCTGCTGGTCCTGGGAGAGCATAAAGGAAGTTAAAAGAAATGGTTTTCTATGGAATAAATTACCTATACTATAGGTATCGTTCAGGCTCTGTATCATAAGTATTGTTAAAGTACCGGTATTGAAAAAATGTAACGTTACCCATCTTACTTCTTCTAATCTTCTTATCTTCTCTCTGTCTCATGGACCCAACACACATTCTCGGCGCTAATCCAGTCACTAAAATTAGCTCCTGTCATCCTCGTTGCTTTCCTGGACAATGCCAGTCGTCCAGTAGAAGTAGCATTTGCAATTCTGTTCTAGTCAGATGAGGTGGGATACTGGACTTTCTCCTCGTTAATGTAACTGCAGTGAATGATTGAGATTACGTACGCAGGTGAAGTTGCTCATCTGCCCATCCTAGTATTGATTTTTCATTGTTAAATTGGTTTATATTGGGTACAATGGTAGTGGGCATGATGGGGAATAATAATCCAGGTCACGTTTGCGTCACCTCAGAAGGTATTATTATAATCCCTCTCCAAAAGTATCATATTTGGCATTCTGGATAATGATCATAGGGACACTTTAGGCATTTCGTCAAAACAAGAGATAGAAGTCACACTATTCCCATGTACAAACGAACCCACTGCCTCCTTTTTGGACGCGTTTCTTGAAGATTACAGACAACTTCTTGACTTTTACCCAGGCCAAGGCTTGAGCCGAGGGATTACTGCGAAATGCCAATACACACTCAATCAAGTACTGACACGCAGCACTGGCACATCGGCTAAACCAGGCAAAGCTGTGTGGCCGTTCTCGAGGAGGAGAAAGTTGGTGCACGTGAGCGATAGACCAAATAACTACTTAAAGAGGGGGTATTATGCTTTTTTCAATCACATAGCACATGTCTATAGCATACTACAATGATGACGTAACCTTCTGTTGGTCTGTATATGCAGTAAATTAAAATAACTGCCTTGAATAAAATTGCTCTCTCAAAATGGCTGTACTGAACGTCTTGAAATAGGCCTCTGTCTCTTTAAGAAGCTTTCCGACACGCCCCTTCAGCACACTGCTGTGGCATCTAAACAACACTACTGTGCGGGGAGGGGGCTCTGCTGAGCTGAGGAGCAGTGGTTGGTGGCTTGGCTGGTGACGAAAGGTCCAGAGGCGTCTCCAGGAGGTGGGGGCGTTCCTAGGAGGACTGAGGCATAGCTACACCTAAAATGGCTGCCGTCTAAGTTTTTACTGATTACTCAAAAATATGTGAATGAGCCAAGGCAACACTCCAGGCATGTGTTTAATGAGGGAATGACATAATAACATGATATAAAGCTTGAAAAAGTCGATTTTACATAATACCCCCTTTAACAATGAATAAGTCAAGTATGTGAAGAATATTCATTATGAGTTAGGCATTAAGTGTATTAGTTAAGTCGTTATTAAGTGTTAGTCACACTTTACTAATGAAATTATTAATTCATAATTTCTTGAAGCTAAATAAGGTGTAGTTATTCTAAGGTGTTACCGAAATATGCCCCAATTTTTTTCAATTGTGGCTTTAAAAATATACAGTGGGAAGAAAAGGTAAGTACACCGTCTGGATGTTGTTACATTTCTGCCCAAATTGGTCATAAAATGTGGTCTGATCTTTATTAAAATCACAAACATTTACATTTGATCATATTTTTATCGGCCAAAACATGTAAACATTCACAGGACAGGGAGGAATAAGTAAGTACACCGCCTGAATCTCACTGAACTGCAGAGTTTTGTAAAGAGGAATGGTCCAAGATTCATCCTGATCGTTGTGAACGTCTAATCTGCAACTACAGAAAAGCAGTTATTGCTGCAAAAGAAGGATCAGCCAGATATTTAATACGGGGGTTCACTTATTTATTCACATGCTGTTGTGAATGTCTCAGGTCTTTCTGCAAAATATCTTAATAAACTTGTGAATAAATTTTTTTATTGATGAGAGCACGTTGTCCAGGCCCTGAGGCAGCAAAACAGCCCGACACCATGATTCTCCTGCTCCAGACTTCACAGTGAGGAGAGGGTTTTGATGTTCATGTGCTGTTCCATGTTTCCTCCACACATGACGTCCTGTGTTCCTCCCAAACTATTCAACTTTGGGTCAATCAGTCCACAGTATATTTTGCCAGTAGTGGAGCACGGTACTTACTTTTTCTTCCCACTGTAGTAGTTGAGCATTAAAATGGCATTAAAAGGCATTACATTTGTCCTGCTGCTGCCTGGACAAACCCTGATGTAACTGTGAAGCACTTTGCGTACAATTTGTCCTCTCCACTCTCCTCTCCTTTGCCTCACAACAAAACGAGTCAACTCTATGACCGAAATCATTTCTATGCTGAGGTTTCCCTAATAACTTTCCTCAATATTTCCCCCCCATCCCCTGAACCAGGCCACCTCTGTGCGCCCCTCCCCCACTCACTCACACTTTATAAACACAGACACATGGAGGGAGTTTGAGCCTCGGCTTCCTGTTCGTCTGACCAAAAGGAAACGGCCACTTCTCCACCACTTTTTGAACAAGAGGAAGTCCCCACGTGCAGCCGGTTTTAAACCCTTTAAAGATTACAGCAGCGACGAATGACTTTTCATAGACGTGGATGTTCCTGTTTTTGCTCTGCTGTCGAACACGTTTCCCTCGATAGAAATGTAAAGCTAAATTGGACGACTTATTATACCCCATGCTTGTCTTGTGGCCACAGCAGCACACACTCCCTACTAGTCCCTCCTCCCACTCTTCCCTCCTTGCCTCCTCCCCTTAAGTCTTCCAACTCTCTCTCTCTCTCTCCCTCACACACATTTTCTTTCCTCTCATTCCACTTTTTTTCCCCCCCTTGTGAGAGAAATGGCCAACGCTATGGTCTCCATGCGGGCCCCGGAGCTGCTCGGATGGGACAACATGACTAAACACAAGCTCTTTTTACAGAAAGTCTCCACCAAATTGGGGAACTCTTCTTCTGCTGCTACTTCTGCTACGTCTGCCAGAGCGCAAGGAACTAAAACTAAGCCCGGAGCGTGTCAACCTCAGCAAGGCAGCCCCGGACCGAGACAAGCCCAGAGTGATGGCTCGGCGCTGGGACAAGCCGGACAGAACCCCCCTCCTCCTGGAAGCGGCGGGTCTCCGACGAGGCAGCGGCCGAGCCAAGGTACGTCTGCACTTGTAAACACATGCTTTAGACGCCGTGTGTGTGCGTGAGGAAACGACAAGCAAATCTGTGACAACTGCTCGTCTTTCAGCCAGAGCAGCCAGATGTTTTCCCTGTTCGATGGTAGAGTAGTCGTAAATGCAGCCTACACTACGTTGGATAATTACTCCAAGGTTTTGTCTTAAGTCTTTCCGCTGTACGAATGTTTTGCCACAAGCTCATTTAAGTGCATTGCTGTTGTGAACACGCTTTAGTTGACGTTTAACTCTGTGTGTACTCGTTTCGCCTGTGATAAATACAGGATTTCCGCAGGGTATTTAATAACTTACAGAATCCGTCAAAAGCTTCTTATGTATCGGATTTTCTTTATTTTCAAAACTTCTTACTGTGCGTTGTGTGATTCTCATTGAAGACGTTAAACTATGGGATTATGTTGGAAACAAAAAAAGGTGAAATAACTCAAAATATGACAGTACAGGCAAAACATCATTTTTCAGGTTTTGGCCCAAATCGGTCTCTTAACCCATTAAGGCCTGAAACGCCTGAAAAAAAGCCTGTGAAACCTATGGGCGATTTCAGAAAAGACCCCGAAAACCTGAAGTTCCAGAAAGTTCAAGAAAACCTGAAGTTCCTGAAGTATTCAGCAATTGTGTCAACGCCTACTTAAATGATTGATTTCTCAGCCTCTGTAGCAGATAGGAACATAATTCAAAAAGTATTTGAGAGCTTACACTTGTGGATTTATTTAGATACACCTTCACACAAATAAAATATGTAAAAGCAAAGTGAAATAAAGTATATAGCCCTCTTATACTAAAATATAGGCCTATATTTTTTATGTTGAACCTTTGTAATTTGTCTTTTGAGGTCACTTCAAAAATGTCTAGCAGCTTCTCTCTAAACCCAAAACAATATCCACTCTTTAAAATACAATTTAATAGTTTTATATAGAAACATGGGAAATAAATATAATAATTATTAAGCTATACAGAAATAAAAAGCTGGTGATGGGGAAGGGCAGAGTATCCTGCTTCAAACACAGCAGGAGGAGGAGAAAGCCCCTCCCCTCAGAGAAAGCCCCTCCCCTCAGAGAAAGCCCCTCCCCTCACTGCTGCTCAGCGCTGTCAGCCAGAGGAGAAGACGCAGCTCTCCTCTCCTCTCGTCCCGCACTTGACTTCTCAATAAAACTACGTGATGGAAAGAGCATAACAACTGTTTTCTGATCGTTTTGGAGTAAAACCTTTTGATCGAATGAAACTGAACATCGCGTGTTGCGGCGCCGCATTTACGTGTAAGCTCTATAAACGGACTGTAGCTGTGTTGCAACCCGAAAAAGTGAATATCTCCACAAATATTTCACCAAATTACACGAAACAAAAAGTGTTGTGATGCTGACGCTCCCGCGCCTCTATTCTGTTGCATTTCATTGCCTCAAAGGCCAAAGGCAAAAACACCTTTATACTCGAAAATTTACGTATACGCTTTTCCGGCCTCAATGGTAGAATTGCCCAAGAGCGCCCCCGGCTTTAATGGTAGAAATGCGGCAATGCTTTCCCGGCTTAAATGGGTTAACATATAAACTTTCCCCTGGAAACGAAATAAAATCACAGTATGTTATTGCACTCATGCAATGTTTCTGCATAGATTTATACAAATTATTGTAATTTCAAGGGCAATTTTCTCCTTAAGTTGCTCCTACAGACTCCAAACTTCTTGGACTTAACAATATTTGTGAAGGTTTTCTCAGAGGGATTTTTAAATAACTAATTCCTAACCTGAATTTCAAAGATCAAGGAGAAATGAACCTGTTGTAAATGTTTGTTCTATGTGTATGTATGGCCGGGTAAAGAATTGCCCTTCACGGGATTAATAAAGTTTTCTCGTTCTCGTTCGAAATGTAACATTTATGCAGATTTTTCGACGATAAAACGGCTCATTTTAAAACTAAACAAGATCCAAAATCTCCCCTGAAAAAATACGGACGGACGAATCACATCGATCGGCATTGGCCAAGTCAGAATTATTCAGTCCAAAGACAAAACCATTAAATTTGTAATTAGTTTTCGTTTTGTAACAGCATCTCCACTTCAGTCGCTCCTACAGACTCCAAACTCTTGGGCTTAACAATATTTAGAAGTCTTTTTCAAAGGGATTTTTTAATATCTAATTCCCAGCCTGATTTATTGATGTACTGATTTTTTTTCACTAATGATTAGCTTTTTCAAAAACTAAACAAGATCCAAAATCCGCTCTGAAAAAAAAAATCTTTGTTACTCATATGTCAACAACATAAACCCATGAATGTGAAGAGTCAGCTCTAACTATGTAGATTTCTGTGCTGAAAATGTCGGCCATTTTGCACATTTTTATGCATAAAATGTCTTGAAATGTCAGAAAACTTGCAATGCATTTTGTTCTAATGTTTATATCAGTAATGTTCAGCAAAACTTTTCTCTAAATGTAAATGTTTTCCCTTTTCACCTGCAGCGTCTCGTCAGAATAGTAATCACTTATGCCGCGGAGAACTCCTATATGTAAAAACCTGTGTTACATAATACTCCTTTGGCGTAGTTGTACAACATTTTTTCTCATTTTTCTCACTGCTCAGTCAGTTCTCAGGCAGTTCTTTCAACAAACCAAGCCTATACTTTAGCTATAAACGGACTGTGGAGCCGAGTATTGCTGTTTTTTCTTCCCAAATGGTAAACACATGCATTTACCTGCAGAGTATTCCTCCAGTACATCGGCAAAACGCATGCAAGTCTTTTATTTTCAACAAAACCATTGGTAAAGCTGGCAAAAGAGTACGAGTTTTGCTCCTTGCAGACTTCAGCTGCTGCGTGACTCAAACGACATGCAAATCTTTCACAACTGCTCATTTTGCCGGCGCTGAGTTCCTCGTGTCGAGCATCTCTTTCCGACCAAACCTATATTTTTGTCATACGTTTGTACAGTTACCAAACGGAAAGTCTTCATCCTCTGTTTTGTGTAATTGTAGCGCAGAGGCTTAAATGGAGAGATGGTGGTTTGAATCTTCACATTTGTCGCTGGTCATTGAGCAACACACTCGTGTTTCCCTCACAGTAATGTCGCTGTGAACGGATTTAGTCGGTGATAGAACTTTTACGCCTTGAATTAATTAAAAACATAAAGAAATTTTGCTGAAATGTTCTCATATTTACTTGAGACATTTGAGAATGTTTTTGTTAAATTCACGTCACACATTTTGTCAGCGCTAAATTCCTTCTGCCCGGCGTAATTATTAAAGTAGCCAAAAACTTTTGCCCAAGTAAAAATGATAGAATTCTCATCAAACAAAAAACTGCTAAACCATGACTGATTAAACTAAACTCATGAAAGTTTTTTTAAATTTACTTTTAATCAACAGCCGACTCATTTATGCATTTTTTTACTTACCCAGCATTGTTTTCAGGTAAAGGATCCGGGAAATATTTAGGAGGATCCGGCAAAGATTTGATCTGATATAATGGTGTTTAATGAGAGTGTTCCGGCAATTGTTTTGGCCTGTTCCCCGAATTCATCACATCAGACCAAAAGTATTCCTGAAACTACTAATTTACAAATTAAGCACTGTTTACACATCAGATTAAGGGGCCTGATACAGTAATACAGGTAACATCAACTGGTGAATTAAAGCAGTACTAAGTAACATGTTTACCTAAATAAATCCTTTCCGTAGTCCCTCTGGGGGTAATACAAGTGTTAATGGGATGATTGGAGGGTCTTTCATCTCCCCCTGGTGTCTCTGGCCAGAAAACCATGCTTGACTGCCACCGGGGCGGAGCAACCAATACACACTAATAGAATCACGAAGAGAAGCTAACAGGCTAACGGGCAAAGCTAACTGCGGGCTAGCGCCACTTAAACAGTATTATAGCCAAGTTTGAGTGAAAAAAAGAATCCCATTGTATAACTGGATGTACAACATCCCTCTCTCCCTTCACCTTTTCTGTCAGCGTAGTATTTACTCTCCAAGACATTTAATAAGTTAAAAAATCGTAACTTGCTAAGACACCTGCAGTTGCGCTTATGGCCTCTAGGGGCAAGAGTTACTTAGTACTGCCAATAAGTGCAATATGCCAAACAAAATAGCACATTTTATTTTTCAGCTTGCACCCGCTACTTGGCACCTGTCTTGATAAACGACCCCCTATGTGTGCAAGATACCAACTTCGCCTTCGTTGTTGCGCCAGGTGGAAGATCGGGCGTTAAGTAACATTTAAGCCCCACATCCGTCAGATCACCAAAACGGCCTTTTTCCTCCGTAGCATCGCTCGCCTCCGCCCACCCGCTCCACATCTGCTGCTGAAACTCTCATCCATGCATTTATTACTGTACATCAAGACTCGAATACTACAATACAGTGGTGGAAAGTAACAAAGTTACAAGAACAAGTAAAAAGTACAAATTATAAGTACTTTTACTTTACTTAAGTACATTTTATGATGAATACTTTTTACTTTTACTTCACTACATTTTAGAGCCTGTATCTGTACTTTCTACTCCACTACATTTTTAAATTGGGTTAAAAGTAAGTCTTATACGGCGCTTTCCAAGGAACTCAACAAATGAGACAAAGATGAGAGTGCTGCTGTAGGTTGTAGGCGAGTGAATTTTGAGCAGTTTTTTGTAGGTGGTCATTGAGTCTGAGTTTCTGATGTGGATGTGGAGTGAGTTCCAGAGGGTGGAAAGTATTTAATTTTCAAAGTGACCTCTTTACGATGAACTAGTTTAGTCCCAGTTTAGACTGGGTTTAGTGGTTTACACTTTTAGACCTGGTTTGATTCAAAGGATTTTGAAAAATCCTGCACATTAAACTCTTAAATACTTTTACTTTTTACTTATAAAGTACATTTTACAATGCATGATTTTGTACTTTTACTTAAGTAAACATTTTATCAGATACTTTTACTTGAGTAAATATTTGGTCCTGTATCTGCATTTTTACTTAAGAATACTTCTTCCACCACTGCTGCAATAGCCTCCTGTATGGTCTCCCTTCCTCTGATTTACAAATCTGCAATATGTTCAAACCTCCGCGCCGCCTGCTCACCCACACCCGCTCCAGAGACCACATCACCCCGTCCTCCAACAGCTTCACAGAGCAGCTGTTACAAAGTTCTGCTCATCACCTACAAAGCCCTCAATAACCTGGCCCCTCCAGACCTCACAGACCTCCTACAACGCCAGCGCGCCTTCCGTCGCCTCCGCTCTGCCAACTTAAACCTTCTCAAACCCATCACCAAATCAACGCACCGAACCTTGGGTGACGGAGCCTTCGCCTTCGCCGCCCCACCCTCTGGAACTCACTCCCCATCCACATCAGAAACTCAGACTCAATGACCACCTACAAAAAAACTGCTCAAAACTCACTCGCCTACAACCTACAGTAACACGCTCATCTTTGTCTCATTTGTTGAGTTCCTTGGAAAGACTTATGTACAGTATTATTATTATTATTATTAAGTACCTTTCAAACAAATCTTTACTGTCATTTTTATGCTTTAGAGTTAGTTTCTGTGGCATTAAAAAGTCATTAAGGAGACTATACAGAGTTTAAAAATGTTAATAATATGTATTTTCCTCCCCCTACATGTTCCAGCCATGTCCTAATGTGTAGAACAAGCCCAGACCTGTTCACCACAACTGCCTCTAAAATCCTGCACTGTCACTCAGAAAGGTGTTACTTTGAGTCCGAAGCTCCGTCATGCACGAGCTTAATATAGAAGCTGCAGTTGCGCGTAAGACCTGAGGTGGCAGTAGTGAGTATAAAATGACCAACTTGCATCTAGTCCCTTTAAGGCTTTAAGGTTATACTTTATTGTCCGCGTAGGGAAATGTGTCCTCCTGGATTTGATCCATCCTTCGACGCCGCTGGGGCGACCTGTAGGAGCTGTGGGCGGCGGCATCACCAGATGTGGAGCCAGGCTGGTGGTCAGAATCACATGGCTGGACGCAGACACGAGGAGAACATAATTATTTCTAATTAATAGAAATAATTCTTGAAAACAGGAAACATATATTAGTCTCTTGTATCTACCGAGCACCGTGTGCAGATATTGAAGGTTTTATCGAACATATTGAACAGATATTTACTCATAGTAACCACAAAGATGTCTTTATTTGTGGGGACTTCGATATTGACTTAAAGCAAATCGCATAAACCCACCGAAAATTTGTAGATACAATGTACAGTCTGTCTCTTTACCCTTTAACCACACGCCCCACTAGGATTACTGCACACGGTGCTACATTGATTGATAATATCTTCACGAATGTTCTTGACAATATGACAAGTGGAATACTGATATCAGTGACCACTTGCCAGTTTTCACTCTATTTAAAATGCAACAAAAAAGTAACATGCCAAACTAACATGCAAACTCCACACAGAAAGGCCCCGTCCAGGTGGGAATCGATCCCGGGACCTTCTAGCTGTGTAGCACGAGCTACACAGCTGCCTTTTCCTGCCTCAAACATCAAATTTAGTTTGTGACAGGTTTACCTTTAGACCTCAACTAACAATTTAAAATAAATGTGATCCTTTCATAGCTTGAAGACACAAAATAAATGAGATATAAGACTTTTGAGCGAAACACTTCCTGCCGATTTGAGCTAAATACCTTTAAAACGACCTAGAGAAATGAACGTATTGTCCTTAGCATTCCTTGTAGCTTTTGTTTTTGAAGCATCTGCCGCAGGAGAGACTCAGGAAATGAAGGGGCTGACGGAGCGGAGAGTTAAATGCCTCTCATTCCACATTCCTCGTGTTGAATCGTTCCACAGTCCGTCAGATGCTCGTTGTGAAGGAGTTCGATGAGGACGGGCACGTCGTTCAGAGCCGCGTTCGTGCAGCTGCTGGTGTCGCGTTTATAACTGTTGCATAAGAGCCTTTTGTTTTTATAAGCTGGCAGAGAAGTGAGAAATAACTTGGTATAATTATCTTAAGCAACAACAAAGCTTAAAAACAAAGGGTACAAAATAAGAGGGTAAAATGGATCTAAATGAGTCGGTATCTCTGTCAGATGGAAGACCTCAGTCATTTTGAGGTCTATTGTGGCTTCTTACAATCTGGATTTTGCCGCCGGACGTATTATCAATATGGTAATAAAGACGCATGGACAATTAAAATATAAAATATACGGAGAAATAAGCAAGTAATCCTTCTACTTGTACCCACACAAAAATCAGAGTTAGCGTGAAATCGTCCACAAAATACTACCTTATCTAACTCGCGCAGCTCTAGTGCTGTGACCAAAAAAATGGTGAAAGAAAAGAATACATTTTTTCTTGATCTTGTAAATCATCTGAAAATGGAAAGTGTCTTACCCAGGGACATGTTTATTGCATATTTTCCCGTTTTGAAGTCTAAAATTGTCTCAAAACAAAACTGCGTTGCCAAACCAGAACCACAGAGTCCCATTTAGAGCACATTGTTGACGAAACGTGATGTGTCCCGACTCTGACCGCTGCTCTGCTCGTTATGTCACAAATGTAGAGAGAACTTACGAATTCCACACATTTTTTCCGTTTTCCTCAACTTATACAGAAGGAAATTGCGTTTGGTCATAGACGTTAGAGTCACATGGTTATTACAGTGGGAATAACATTCGCACAGGAACATCAACTTGGACTTGTTGAAATCATTCATGAAGTGGTCAGAATTTGTTCCACTCTTGCAACAACATCCTCACTTTAGTCGCTCCTACAGACTCCACACTTTCCCGTCTTGAACAATATTTTGAGGTGTTTTTCAGGACCATCTTATTCCCTGATTTCACTACAAAAAGTAACTATCAGCATTGCCTTAAATGACTTGAATTGAGGAAATGTATCTTGTTTTGAGCGGATTCCACTAATTTTTCCTGATCTGACCAAGTTTACTTTGCTAGTTTGAGGACATTTTAGACGGTTTTAAGGTAAATCTTGCTTGAAATAAGAAACTGCCAATGGGATAAGACCAATTTTCTTGCCCCACTGGCAAAGAAAATTACCTGAAATAAGGACGAAATGTAGTGAAACGAGTCAGAAATGTCTCAGAACAAGTTAAATAATCTTGGTCAAAAATGCTCAATTAAATCTTAACTAGACAAAACAGCTCAAATTTGGATTATTATGCTCAAATTGAGACATTTCAACTAATCTAGTTAAAGCAGTACTAAGTCATGCCCCTAGAGGCCATAAGCGCCACTGCAGGTGTCGTAGCATGTTGCGTTTTTTTACTTATTAATTGTCCGTGAGAGTAAATACTACGCTGACAGAAAAGACAAAGGGAGAGAGGGATATTGTACATCCAATTTCACTCAAACTTGTCTGTAAATACTGTTTAAGTGGCGCTAGCCCGCAGTTAGCTTTGCCCGTTAGCCTGTTAGCTTCTTCTTCGTGATTCCATTAGTGTGTATTGGGGCCAGCGACCCGGAGGCAGGAAAGTTGCAAGTGTGGTTTTCTGGCCAGAGACAAACCAGGGGGAGATGAATCGTCCCATTAACACTTGTATTACCCCCAGATACGAAAAGGATGTATTAAGGTAAACAAGTTACTTATGGTGCGTTCCACTTGATCTCAGAAGTCGGAATTTCCGAGCTCTGACTTGGAAATTTCAGCTGGAACGCACAACAACTCTGTAATTCCGACTCATTAACTCGGGGCAGAATCAGTTAACCTGAGAAGAGGCATTTAAAGATGGCTGCTCCTGACATGACATGTAACGCGTGTAAAGCTTAAATAAACTGCGTTATTTGTCAGATGTTTCCCAAATAAACGTGTTAAATAATAACGTGAAACGGATAAGCTTTACTGCTCTGTTGCTAACGTCTTAACGGTTAAAAGTAAAATATGAAACTACTAGTGCTGAAATATCACTGTATTTACAACAGTTATAATAAATACATTATACTATTGTATAATATTACAATTAAGTTTCTCTGTAAACTAATTATGATGCTTGAACATGAGCAACAAATGAGCAACTTTTACGGACCCGTCAAACTCTAATATTTCCGACCTGGACAACTGGAACGCTACAACACGGAGAAAACTATTTATCCTGGTCGGATTTTCCGACTTCCGACAAAAGTGGAACGCACCATTAGTACTGCTTTAACCTCTTAACCCCCACCTGAACCGGGCACTTTATCTCCAGTTTGACATTACACAAATCTAAAAGTGTCTTGAAAAAAAGCATCAAAGTTGTGACAAATTAGAAGAAAACGGGGATGAAAATGCAACAAAAAAGTATCAAAGTGATAAAAAAACACACAAAAGAGATGAAGGTGCAACAAAAAGTGACAAAAATGAAAAAGAAAGTGAAAAAAGTGACGACAACACGGCAGCAACGTAAGGAAAAGGATCAGTTGTGTAGGTCTTAGCTTTCAAATGAGCAGTTACACTGGGCTATAGGCTGTAACCAGTCAAGAAGCTTTTAAGGGGGTGGTAAGAGGTTAAATACTTTATGCAGTGAATTCCAACTAATCCCTTTTGAGAAAAAAATGTGTAACTAATAAATCAACAATATAAAACAATACATTTAAACCTGGCTCTATCCATTATGTAGATTTTGTGGCTAAAAATATAGGCAATTTTGGCAAATACATGTTTTCCTTCATATTTACTTTATATCAGTGATCTACAGAAAAAGTTAAATGTTTTTTTAAATTTTTTATTTGATTGATTTGAGCTATTATGTACAATGAATTATTATTTACATCATCGCATTTACATTATAACAAAAAAAAACAATAAAAGTAAAAATAAATAACTCAAAAGGAGTAGGCCGAAGCAAGAAAGCTTATAAGTGCCTACCCCATTTCAAATACAATTATTGAGCAATTATAATTCGAAGCTTTTGCATGTCAAAAAAAAATCTGATGAGACTTACAGGTATGAAAAACATAGAGCGAAAATAGAAAAGTTTGTGATTTCTGAGTGTATTTACTTATATTACCATTCTGGTCACCATTCTATTGATTTACTTGTAGTTTAAGTAGTCATAGTGTTTTAGATATACATATATACACACATACAGATATATATATACATATATATACATACACATACATTACTAGCGCACATATTTATTATACATATATTGTCATCACCATAATAACAATGACAATAATATCATTCTCAAAAGTATCATCTTCAAATTTATCATGTTTCTCATTTCTATCATACCTGCTTCAACTGTAATAATGTTGGTTAAGATTGTTCTGTCAGTGGTTTTTGATTGTTTGTTGAAATCTTTACTTTAAATTCTTTCCTCATTCCCCTGCAGTGTCTCGCTTTAAGTGCTTTTGGCGTTGCTCGTAACTGACAAATCTCGACAATCCCACTCGCAGCGCAACATAAACATACATGAAGAAAAGATGCCTTTATTTGCTCTAGTAAGAAAACAAATCAATGTTATGGCCTCATCACCCTTACATATCTTCATATCTATCATTCATTGAGACATTTCCCTGTATCTCTCTTTAAATGCTGTAATTGTGTCAGAAAGAGCTCATGTCTGTCCCGATCTGCCGTCAGACTCCACCGCTCCCGCCTCCTCCTGTTTAAACACACGTTGAATCTCCTTTACCTCAGCGCCGGGTCCGGAAGCCTGTAATTCCACTCGCTCCGGTGTCGTCTCTGTCTGAGTCGCTTAACACCGTGTCATTATCCTCCGAGGGTCCAGAGGGCGGGGACCCCAAAGTGTGTCGCCAGCAGGTCGTCTGAGGCGTAACGACTATAGAGAGATTTTAAGGCATTGCTCGAAAAACAAAAACTAGTCTAAAATGTGTCAAATCTGCTTGAAATACATTTGACCTCGATTTGAATCGGTTTGAAAAATGATCTGCTGATGGAATAAAACACTTTGTTGGTTAGGATAGCGACATGTGAAGATTCAAAGATCACTCAAAGATGCGCTAGTGCCTGGAAAACGCAGCTCCAGGTCAGTTTTTGAAGAGAGAACAACATGGTAAAAAGCTCCAAAGTGTAATACCTCGCTTTAAAATAGGGATAAAATCGTACTGCCCCTAAAAAAAAAAGATTAACCTCTTAACCCCACCTAAACCGAGCGCATTTCCCCAGCTTTGGCTTTACCCAAATCTAAAAACTTCTTGAAAAATGTGTCAAAATAGCGACAAACTGCGAAGAAAACAAGGATGAAACGCAACAAAACCACGTAAAAAAAGCGATGAAAAATGTGACGAAAAAGCTACAAAAAAGTGATTAACGCAACAAAACCTGGCAAAATGCAATGAAAAAGATCAGTTTAGATCAGTTCTGTAGGTCTTAGCTTTCAAATGAGGCGTTACACTGGCCTATAGGCTGTAAACTCTCCAGTAAAGACACTTTTAGATTTGGGTAAAACTGAACTGGGAAAAATGCACTCAGTTAAGAGGTTAAATATTCATTTTCATTCATTTTCATATTTTTTGTCCATAACATTTATTTAACCGGTAATAGAGGTGGGCATTTTATCATATTGCTGTTTGGAAGCTCTGCACATTTACAATATCGAGTTTATCTCCAGTGTCAAGTAATGTGGGAAGAAATGTGGGGAAAAAGTGGAAAGTATTGTTTAGAAAATAAGGAGGGAAAACGGTTTAGAAATTAAGACATAAAAAAAAATGGTGAAAAAATGTTAAAAAAGAAAAAATCATTAAAAATGGGGGAGAATTGAAGTTTTTTTTTTGCATATTTCAGATGGTTCGAGAAATCCCCAAAAATATGAGATAAATAGATAATAGATCTCATTTGACTTAAAATAAAATAAGATAAGCCTTTATTGATGTCATGGAGAAATTCACTTGTTACATTCGGCTCTCAGATACGCGCAGAATAGGCAGGAAATGTGCAAACAATTAAATAGTAAATAGAGGTATCTATATACAATGACTACAGAAAACTTTAAGGAGGCAAAAAGTATAAACCGTAAAAATTAAAATTATAACTATAAACTATAATAATGTCAGTATTAGCAGGTTACAGTCATAGTGCAAATGGTTGATAAAGTGATGCAGATACAGAGGTTATTGCACATTACTTTACAGTGTTGTAAAGAGAAATAGAAATGTAGATTTCTATTGGCAGATCTTTTGCTTGTGGCAAGTCAGAATTTCAGCAATTTTAACCAATTTGTAGTGAGTTTTACGTGAAAGAGCAATTTAAGCTTTTTTCGTGTTATGAAACTGATTCCTGAGTTTCCTATGTATCACGTATTAAATTAACATAATCTCATAATCTAAATGTATGAAAACTACAAAATCTATTAAACATTTTCACTTTTCTGTCACTTGTTGCATCTGTGAATTCATCAAACTTTGCACAGAGGAGGGTAAACTTCAGTCTGAGTGGGCAAAAGTCAGATGTCCTTCCTGCTAAAGGTCACATAGCTCCGGACAATGCTCTGACTTTGTCTCTGTTTCTGATTGAAGGAACAAACGGACACTTCATCACTGACCCCACTGACTGAAGTCCGCTCTTTGCTTTGCTGCTGAGATAATCTTTAACTCAATGGAAGATGTCAAGGGGGAAAAAGGACATCAGCAGCTTGAAAGAATGTTTCATGTTCATTCATGCACCAGGTCAGGCCCAATAACTGATCAACAGAATGAACCGGTGGGGTTTATCTGCTGTGAAGTAACAAATCTACTTTTAGTGTAAAACATAAGACGTACGTAAATCTAATTGGTAAAAGTGACAAAGTGTGTTTGACGACTTAATCTGATTTCAGTCAAACAGGTCAGTGCCTTGTTTTAACTAAAACCTTTAAGGAAAGCATTGAACTCAGCAAACTCCATGTTAAAGTTCTTATTCTTATTACTAACTTTATTTATGTACAAAAACCACAGGTCAAACAAGGCGACAGCAAAGTGTCGACCTAAACAAGGCCAGCATGATGCCCATTACCTGCAGACGTACAGCTGTTGTCAAGCAACCTTAAAGGAACAGGCCACCGTTTTTCCACACTGAGATTATGTTCTTACCTGAGCTTAGATGAGTTGATACGTACCTGTCTGGTCTTTGTGCCCGTGGAAGAGCTTCTAACTTCACCCCCGTTTGGAGCCATAAGGATATACTGGGAGAGGCTAAATGCTAACAACATCTTTGGTCGTTCATAAACCATAAATCATAAACTTCGCGCTCTAAAACAGACTCTCTTTCACTCTGGCCTATTGTACATGTTTTAGTGGGCGGGAAACCGGAGCAAATCAACACAGACACAAGGAGAACGTGCAAACTCAGGCCCGGGCATCAAACCCGGCACCTTCTCGTTGTGAAGCAGGAGCGCTAACCCCTGTGCCACTGAGCCGACCAAATACTCAGATTTTACAATTTGTCAATTAAGTCTAAACGTTTTTGGGAGGGGGATCCTCAGTCAACGGTGTGGCGTGTTTACATGCATGAGTTCCATGTGTGTTTAATAACATGTTCAGACTAAATAAACAAATACAATATAATCCATTATGTATTAAGTATTGAATCTATGATATTTCATTTTATTATACGGCCTTCACAATGCAAGTAGAACGCTCCATTGACTTGAATGTGATTTCCCAACGTTCTACCGGTCATTATTTTTGATAGAAGACCTCTGAAAAAAAATAATGACCGCTGCCAATGGCAACGAAGTTCGTGCTTGTAAACAGGTCTTCATATCACTCTGCAAGTAGTAGTAGCGGACACTATCTCTGTCCCTGCGAGAGAAGTCGGGGGAATCGCTCGTGAAGTTAACGGGAGTCCGACTTTCAACTTACCCAGAGATTCACCACCATTCCTCCTCTCCAACTGCACCTTCAACTAAGTAGCTAGGCTAGCAATAAGTAGCTAAATAAATAAATAAACCTTTCTGCCTTCATAAAAGTGTATGAAGTTTATTTGTGTGTGTACAGTTGGCAAACAGCCGTATAATAAGCGGGATAATGTATAGAACGCCGGTCATTATCGGAAAATAAGTACCTTCAGGGCGAAACGAGACCAGTTCGCCCTGTCGGTACTTATTTTCCCGATAATGACCAGCGTTCTATACATTATCCCTTAACAAACTGTGATATTTCACCCAGAAAGAATTTAATAAGAAAGCACAAGTTTAATTTCCAAAATGTATAAATTCAAGGGACTATTACTGTTGCCCTCAATACAAAACATGCTTCTTATGACCAGCTCGACACAGAAGAAAATGCTATTTCTGCAGTGGGTAATCAAAGAATGGATTTGTATGAGGACCTAACCCTCCATGGAGACGAGCTGGAAACGTACCCACTCCTGGTAAAGTTAGTCATAGTCTGAGGAGAGCTGAGCCGCTCACAGCAAAAGCACATGTTTGTCAAAGATGAAAAATACCGGTCATAAAATAAATGCTTGTATTTCAATATTAATTATTTGGTAAAATTCTACACGGTGTGGCTTTAAATATGGCAGAAGCTTTTTGAAAGTCTGGGCTCTTTTGTTTAAATCAAGCGCATCAGACGCATTGAGTTGCCTTGTGTACGAAATGCGCGGTATAAATGAAGTTGCTTTGCCAATCGGAACCAAATCTGGATTTAACACAACTATCTTTAAGTCAAAACATTATATATCAAAAGTATTACGATGCATCGTTTTGTATCACGACTAAGAGGTATTGCGATATATGGCAAAACTATATTTTGTCCCGGCCTTTTAAATGAACGACTCTACATGGCTGTACAGAGGAGCTAAATACTGGCTTAGACTTCTACAAATACGTTAAAAAAATGCATGTTTGTTTAGCAGGTCACGTTTCTGTCTGGTCGTAAACCTTAAAGCTCCTGGACATAATCAAAGTGTGCTCTGTGAACTAAGTCATTTTGCAAAATAAACACGATCCGTCCCTCTTTCTTATTCGACCCTGTCCATGACGGTTACGTAACGCTTTGAATCCCGACACCGGTCACTTCCTCGTCGTATCAGTTTCTGGACAAACACTGAAAAAGCAAAGGGCTAACGTTTCAAAGTCCCTTTTTACAGCTTTGTGTCTCTGCACAATTGTGTTTTGTCTCGGGATGTTACACCGTGGACATGTGGCCTCTTACCTAACCGCGGTCCAGAGGTAACACGATCCACATGTGCGCCTGAGCCCGAGCGAAGCCAGATGTTTCCTGTCCGCCTGCTCACTGCTAACGACAGAGCGCCTTCTGTGAGCTCACGCTAAAGCGCTAACCTCAGCT
The DNA here is from genome assembly GCA_007210695.1 of Neogobius melanostomus. Taxonomy (NCBI): domain Eukaryota; kingdom Metazoa; phylum Chordata; class Actinopteri; order Gobiiformes; family Gobiidae; genus Neogobius; species Neogobius melanostomus. Next base: position 4,148,960 of record VHKM01000122.1, on the reverse strand, counting down.
AATAATACAATATGTGATTGTGGGAAGCACGTGCGAGTTTACCATCGCGTTTAACTCTTAACGGGGAGTTTTTTAGGGGATGCTTTGTGTGACATGTTCGGGCTTCGACCTGGAAAACTAGACTGAAGATTTAATTCACATCTTTGTAAAGAATAGGAAAAGAGTGCAGCATGGCTATTGCTCATCTATAGTTTCTGCACAAGTTCATCGAAAGTCAAAAGAATATGAACATTTAACTGCGGTTTAGGCTGAAATCGTACACAGTCCTTTTCTCAAAAGTTACTTATTGCGTCCAGTTTGCTTTTAAATATTGAATTTCCGTTCATTCATGTTCACAAATCTGAAGAATGAACACACAGATTTTTAGGAAATTACGGTTTGGTGGCCTAAAGCAGTACTAACTTGTTTACCTTAATCCTTTCCATAGTCCCTCTGGGGGTAATACAAGTGTTAATGGGATGATTGGGGGGTCTTTCATCGCCCCCTGGTGTCTCTGGCCAGAAAACCACAATTGCAACTTGACTGCCACTGGACCGGAGCAACCAATACACACTAATGGAATCACGAAGAAGAAGCTAACAGGCTAACGGGCAAAGCTAACTGCGGACTAGCGCCACTTTAAACAGTATTTACAGCCAAGTTTGAATGAAAAAAATATCTCCATTGTGTAATTGGATGTACAATATCCTTCTGTGCCTTTTCTGTCAGTGTAGTATTTACTCTCACGGACAATTAATAAGTAAAAACATGCTACGACACCTGCAGTTGTGCTTATGGCCTCTAGGGGCATGAGTTACTTAGTACTGTTTTAAAATGCCATTAAAAAGGTTACATTTGACTTGTTGCTACCTGGATGAACCTGGAAATGGACTTTGGGAACATTAGGACCACGGCCATAGTGATGATGTTTTAAGGCGAAACACTGCAGGTGAATGGAGTAAAAATGTAATGTAGAGATATCAATTTGAAACTTTTGCTGAACATTACTCATATGAGGAAAAATGTACAGTGGTCCCTTGTTTATCATGGGGGTTACATTCTAAAAATAACCCGCAATAGGCGAAATAGTCGGCTTTATTTTGTACAGTTATGTTTTAAGGCTGTAAAACCCCTCACCACACACTTTATACACTTTTCTCACTAAAAGAACATCTTCAAACATAACAGATGCCGACAATAATTGCCGACAATAATTGGATCTCTGTGTTGACACTGACAGAGATCCTCTCTGCAGCGAGAGGAGGCTCACTCTGCAACTAGCCAATCAGGACGCAGAACACGATGCACATATGGCGTTCATTCACTGAAAAAAAAGCATGCAAAATTCACACAAAAAAAATCTGCGAAAGGTGAACCGCGTTATAGCGAGGGATCGCTGTATAATCATGGCTTTGTGTTGGATTTGTTTGAAAATGGACTAAAACGTGTCCAAACCAGGTCCAAGAGGATTTAGCTTCACAAAGAAAGATTAAATTCTCCAGCCGCTCTTAACGATGTTTTAATTCACTTCCCTGTGTCTCGGCCCCGTTCAGTGACTCTCAAACCCACGACCCTTTAGTGCTGGGAAGGACAAAAACAAGACTGAGATGGAACTAAATTGGGAAAACCGCGACTAAAGCGACATAATGGGCCTTGTCACTAATATCAATGATCAGGTTTTGGTGTTTTTCTTTGGAAATTGATCTTGAAATCAGCATTGACTCTTCAGGGGTAAATATGTGGAGGACTGCGTCATGGCTCACAGGAGACCTCTTTAAATCCTGATTTTGGGAATGAACGGATGATTCAGGGCGTAAAAATGTGTTGTAATGCTTTGATTATCTTTATTGCTTGTGTTCTTCATTGCGGACGTTAGAGACGCACTCGGGACACTCGGATTCTTGGAAATACACATTCATTTAATCTTTTTAAGACGTGATCAGTTCAAAAGAATCTGGCAAAATGATTTATTCTGGTCTGGTTTTATCAATTGTTTACGCAGGGTTTGAGTTACGCTCTTAGTCAAAGTTTTCTTTCGTTTGACCATTTTTGTGATGTTTATAGTTCAAGTCCTTATTGGACACTGAAGTGACATAGATGAAGGCAAGCTTTTTAAACTGTTGCCGTGCCGACCATGTGAAGTCAATGTGAAAAACTGCTGTGAACTTTACCTCTATACTGCGTTCCAAATTAATATGCAAATGATATTTTCTAAGATTTTTTAAATTTTCCAACTCGAATGACAGTCAGCGTAATTTTCAAGCCTTTAACTGTTAGAGGATTTTATGAATGTGATTGAAAAAAACTCCCAGTGATAACAGTATTTTATTCAAAAATAAATATAATAAACAACTCAGAATTTGCAGCATTTGGAGGTCATATTTACTGAAATCAAAAGCAATTTCAATCAAAAACAGGTCAAGTTATCTTTTAACATGGACCCTTCTTTGATAGCAGCTTCAAGATTCTTAAATCCATTAAACTTGTGATTTTGGAGAGTTTCTGCTTGGATTTCTTTGCAGAATGTCAGAATAGCCTCCCAGAGCTGCTGTTTGGATGAAAACTGCCTCCCACCCTCATAGATGTTTTGCTTGAGGCTCCAAAGGTTCTCAATAGGTTGAGGTCAGGGCAGGATGGGGTCCACATCATGAGTTTCTCCCTTTTATGCTCATAGCAGCCAATGATGCAGAGGTATTCTTTACAGAGGACATGGTGCGCTGTCATGCATGAAGATGATTTGTAGGGAAAGCACGGCTCTTCTTTTTGTAACATGAAGAAGTGGTCAGTTAGAAGCTCCACATATTATTCAGAGGTTTTTCCACATCTTTAGGGAGCCTAAAGGGGCCGACCAGCTCTCTCCCCATGATTCTGGCCCAAAACATGACTCCGCCCCCTCCTTACTGACGTCAAAGCCTTGTTGGGACATGGTGGCCATTCACCAACCATCCACTTACTCCATCCATCTGGACCATCCAGGTTCACTCATCAGTGAACAAGACTGTTTGAAAATGAGTCTTCATGTATTTCTGAGCCACTGCAGCCGTTTCTGCTCGTCAGCTTCAATGAACAGTTTAGGGGAGGCCGGATAGACGGTTTATGCACAACTGCAGCCTCTGGAGGGTCCTACACCTTGATGTTCGAGAGACTCCAGAGGCACCAGCAGCTTCAAATACCTGTTTGCTGTTTTGTAGCAGCTGTTCTATTAATCTGATGTATTTGTCTGGCAGAAACCGTCCTCATTGTCCTTTATCTGCATAAACTCGTGTGTGCTCTGAATCAGCAACAAATCTCTTAACAGTACAATGATTATGCTTAATCTTCCATGAAATATCGAAGGTTTCATACCTAGACCAAGGCATTCAACTATTTCACACTTTTCATCAGCAGAGATCCTTTTTCTTTCCCTTATTGCTTGGAAATGGTGGTCTGCTTAATAATGGTGAACGTCCTTTTTCAGTAGTTTTTCCCTCCTTTGAAAAAGTATTTGTAACTAATATACCAACAAAATGAGGTTAAACCATGAGTTTAAACCTGGCTCAAGCTATAGTTTTTTTTTTGTTGTTGCTAAAAATATAGGTAATTTCAGCCATTTTATGTATAAATATGCCTAATTTTAGATTAAAACATAAAATGACAGAAAACGTGTATTTATGTCAGTAATCAACAGCAAAAGTAACTGTAAATGAGTCGTATTTGACTAATATTGTTAATAATATTGTTTTTGTTTTTATCTCTCGTCCAGGTATCCCTAAACCTCGCTTCACCGCGACGACCACCTCCTCGCTCACCTCCAAAACGTCGACCAATCAGCAGCCGGCCCCGCCCTCGCGCCCCGCCCCCGTGACCTCCAAACTTCCCGTGAAGGGAGTACCCACAAGCCTCAGCTCCTCGTCGCTGGGAAGCAACGCCAACGAAAACAGCGGAGGCAGAGGTGAGTGAGAGGAGACGGAAAAGCTGTTCCTCTGTACAAACATAACCGGTGTTTGTACTTCACTTCCTCGTCTTCCTTTTTCCCAGACGTTTTTCCACTTACAATTACAACTTTACGTGTTTTAGGGCTGGGAACTTGTGTAATGTTGTTAGAGGAGAAATCCATCTTGCGGTGCAATACAAGGTACGGCATTAACTCAAGGGAAATAAGGTTATTAGGAAATCACCATAAAAAGGTCGATATCGCTGGAACCCTCCCAGTGAGCCGTCCCACAACTTCCTCGGCCTCAGGGGAGCAGAGAAACATTGCGGTGAAAATTGGTTAGAAGTTTGTGCACCTACTTTATATATTTTATGTTGTAGACTTTAGCGTATAATTTCTGAACCTTAAGAGATAGAGACTTGGTATTTTTTGTTTTGGAATCTACTGATTTTGTCTTTTCAAATGGGCTTCCTCTGAAGAACCTACAAAACATGAATGTCCTCAATACAGGTGCTCGTCCTGTAATTAGAATATTATGAAAAAGTGCATTCACTTCTGTTATTCAACTTAAACTATGAAACTAATATATGACAGACTCATTACATGCAAAGTGAGATATGTATAGCCATCCATCCATCCATTTTCTTCCACTTTTCCGTTGCCGGCTCGTGGGAGCTGCCCAAAATCACATTGCACCAGCCCCTATGGCTCCTCCTGCAGGTGGTGGGTCCACAGAAGGACGGCCTCATGGTTCTAACCGGGCCTGTTGGTCTCTCATAAGGGGCTTCTGAACCGCTCTTTGTCTGACCCGTCACCTAGGACCTGTTTGCCCTGGGAGACCCTACCAGGGGCACGAAGCCCCCGACAACAGAGCTCCAGGATCATTCAGGTGCTCAAACCCCTCCACCATGTTAAGGTGAAGGTTCCAGGATGGGATATGTATAGCCTTTATTTGTTATAATTATTATAATTATTATAATATAATTATTCTAGTTATGACGAGCGCCTGTAAATCTGCTGTCACAGTTCAACACTGACGCGTTTAGAAGCATCATACACAGGACTATAGACAAGGCGTTTTTGAAAGATTTCGACAAAATCATATTGGCATCGGCCTGAGAAAAACCCACATCGGTCGACCTCTATTAGATATATTTCTATGATTGAAACCTTTACTATAATGAAAAAATAATAGCTATTTGAGAGAAAAAATAATAATTACATATCTGCCATGCCAACCCCTTCATATTGATATCGGACCCAGAAATCCACTTCACTTGGGCCCTATCAAAAAGTATTAAATTCAATTCAACCTGGCATTAAATCCACATTTTTATGGAAAATAATGACGGTGCTTTTTTTTGTTTTTGCTCAAAAGTTGTGTCCACTGTGTCCAATGCAAATAATCCAGGACCCCCACTGTAAGAGGGATGGTCTGTGCATATATCAATCACTCGGCAGAACATTTAAAATCCGGTTCACTAATGTGTATGTGGACAGATCTTTGTTATTTGATCCTAATTCACAAATGTATGTTTAAAGTTTACTAAACCACAAATGAGTCGACTTGGCCAGATACAAAACATTTCGCTTTTTCTCCCTCCAGTTCCTCCAGCACCAGGGGCCACCGAGTCAGACGAGCGTCCCAACAGGAGTGCTCTTGCCGTGGGCAGCCAGAGCACGGCGCGGCCCCCGGCTCCAGCGACGCCACGAAAGCGTCACCAATGAGGAACCGGGCTTTGTCTCTGCAGACCAGACCCGCAGGTGAGAACGACAGCGGGGTGAGCTGTAGCTGCACAACAATGAAGGAATATGGAGATCTGCAGACGGGGTTTTATTTTCACATCGTTTATCTGTTTTTGGCTAGTTTTCTCCCTTAACATCTTGGTTTTAATGTCATGAATGTATGAAGGTTAATTTGTGGTTTTATTATCAAAGTGTTTTTTATACACTGAATTTATGTAACTGAATGTTTGCATCTGTATTTCACCAACCATATTGAAAAAAAAATCTGTGTTTTTTTTGTTTGTTTTTATGTCTCGTGTACAAATAGGACACATGTAACTATACAGTTGAGCTTGGGATCATTCAATTTTGTTAAGAATTTTTAGTTGACAAAACGGCTTAATGTCCAATACTAACTGTTCCATGTAAACCAATGGACGCCGCTAGGCTAGGCTAACCCATAGAAATGAATAAGTGCTAAGCTAACACTCACTATAAAAACGCCTGCTCCTTTCAACCTTGTAGAGCACCAGTGATCAGATCCTACACTTCGACAATGGATGCATTTAGTTTTATAATTTTATTCTGGGTTTAAGTGAGTACTTTTAACTCTAGTTTGACTTTTGGAGGCAGTCCGTTTCCTTCCTGGCTGCGCTCTGGGAGCTCACGATCTGATTGGCTGTCCGTCATTGAGTTTGAAGCAGCGATAAAATAATAAACAGAATTTCTTTTTCACAGAATTTTTCTTTAGCAGCAAAAAATGTTCAATATGGTTGGTGAAATACAGATGCAAAAAACTCAGTTACATAAATTCAGTGTATAAAAAACATTTTGATAATAAAAACACAAATTAACCTTCATAAGAATGTAGCTGTAAATGTTGGACGTTTTGGCAGCATAAGTTTCATATTGTGATTCCTGCTGTTTCTCTTCAGGCCTCAAAGCTCCGTCGGTGAATAACTCCAGCTCCACAAAGACCGGCCCTGTCAATCAAAGCGGTGCTAAGACTCCTCCCTCGGCCGCGCAGAGCCCCACCAAACAGGCCTCCCAGCATGCCTGCAGCGGAGCGGCTCCACCAGGATCACACGCGTCAGCAGCGCAGGTACGGACGAAAGAGACACTGAGCGTCAAATAAATGTTGAAGACGTCATCGTTTCGAAAGGTGCTCGAGAGTTTTCACATTTTGTCAATAATCTGCACATGCAAAATCGCCCAATTTTCTTTATCGCAAAATATCAAGTGAAGCTATATCCATATCGCACGAAGCAACAATATATCGCAAAATCACTGAGGTCTAAATCTCCTGGTAAGGCCTGGGCCACACTTTCTCATGCGTTGCTTGTTTTTGCTGCGTTTTGACTTCACTTCATTGCGGTGTCATTTACATTTCCTTGAATAAAGTAGGCTACACGTTTTAAGAGAGGTTATATCAGAATTGAACAGATGCCATTTTATTTATTTTTTATTTTTCATTCAGTATTTTTAATTTTTATTGCTCTGTCCATCATAGACAGAACAGCTCAAGTCCAAAAGCTCCTCAATGCCTGGGCTTTATTCATTTATCTATTTTAATTTAACAATAGTATTGAGATGGTTACTTATTACTGCAGCTGAATGGTCTCTATTTGCCTTTACTACGGCTCTGTATGGATTTTCTCGTGTGTTTATAGCAAGTTAGCCAGTAGCTACAGCATTTTCACTGTTTTTGCTGCAGCTAATTTTCGCTCAATATGGACATGCTGTATCTCTTTACGTTGCATTTTCTGAGGACTTTTTAGTCACTGGGCTAGTTTTTCAGATGAATAAGCCCCTGGGCATAAAACGGCGTAAGAATCACCAGAGCTGTTAGCCGCTAGTGGCTAGTTTAGCAACATTAGCCTGTATCTTTGAAACACTGCAGACTCCACGCTGCAGCACTAACAACATTTAGCTCTGGTTAAATCCAGCACAGACTCTGATTTAGGGAGTGTAGTCAATGGCCGCTGGCTGCTCTGCTTTGCGACCACAACACAGGAGGCCGCCATTGCTGTAGTACCGCCATATACCCGCTAGTCCCCATTGGAATCCATTGCACTTTAGACACGTTAAAAACAACTTTAATGCCCGGTGCCTAATTTTTTGGAACTGTCTAGAGCTAGATATTCTTCCTGTGATTACGCTGGGTTAGACACAATCAGAGGCACCGGGCTGGTTATCGTAGGATACATTTTAGAAATCTCGTACTCTATGAGGGTCGGACTGTTAGCATTGGAGCTGCGTGAGCTACACGTCACGCAAGGGCTGAGTCTACAGTGAAGATCCCGCCCTTATGCCCTTATTAGGAACATGCTTCGTCAGAGCTGGGGAGGAGGAGTCTGTAAATCCGCCATGATTTCCCCCTCGAACGTGGTCATTGTGGTAAACGGGGAGGAGTGAGTAATGACGGTCTATTAAAAATATGTCTGAGTGTAGTCTGTAATAAAGTCAGCTCTATGTGGAATATTGTATTTCCACTAAAGAATTCTCCAGTTTGTTGCTCGAGAGGTGCGCCAGCCACACGTCAAGTAGTATCGGTTTCTGGTATCGGGACCAGATTAATGAGTGTGAGTATGAGTACAAGCGTGTGGTATCGGCCCGATACCCAATACTGGTATCGGTATAGGTGAATCCCTAGTCTTATATAGCACTTTTTCCAGATGCTCAAAGTCGCTTTACAATTTCGTACATTATTCATTCACCCCATACTCGGTGGTGCTAAGCGAAGTGCATTTTCTCCAGTTCTGCTTTATCCAAATCTACAAAACTCATGGTGCATCGTTTTACTGTTTGAGGGAGTTGCCGCACAGATGGTGAATACAGTTATTTTCACTGCAGATGTTTGCCTTTGTGCCATGCTATTGTTATTATCCCTGCTGTTTTTCACATGCTACAGCTCAAAATGCATGTGTTTTTGAGTAGTTTCCCGGATTAGGTCTGTTATCGCATTTAACTGGTAGTTCAAAATGAAGCATAACAGATGAGCGAGTCTGGTGAAGATGCTCCGGTTTAAAGGTGCACAAACGAGTCCGTCTCCTCTTAAAGAAGTCATTTGTGGTTTTGGCGGCTCGAGGTGCAGGTGTGTCAGTAACTCATTAAAGGATTACTACACTGACTTTTATTTTCTTGGCACAGACTTCAATGGCAGCCGTCCATCATTGCACCGTTAACTGAGCTGCGTCGAGCTGGATGTCAGTTTAAAAGCGACTGAATGGGAATCTGTCACCGCTTCGTGAAGGGATCACGTTTTAAACTGTTGTTGTTTGGAGATTTAGTTCAGTTTATCGCGTGCAAAGCTGAGGACGTTTGTGCAGGTGTGACACGAGGCTTAAAGGATCTGTATCATGCTATTTTAGCCATTCCAAAGTAAAGTATAGGCATTATTATGAAATATTGTACCTATACCACTATGGAGCACTCATTTTTGTGATAAATATAAGTGTTTTTCTGTAGGTATTTTCCAACCCAGAAGACAAAACGCTTGGATTCAGTTAACTCCGCCCCCTCTCTCCGCTCATACAACTTTAGCAGTAGTAGAAAAGTAAAGTTACTTCACGATGCAGTTATAAGGAGTTGACATGTGCAACACAGCTTCATAAATGGCTAACACGCGTTTCGATTGACTCACCGCTCTGGTGTTTCCATTATGGGACTCGTGTTTTTTTCCTTCCCCTACATGTTCCAACCATGTCCTAATGTGTAGAATGAGCCTAGACCTGTTCACCACAACTGCCTCTAAAATCCTGCACTGTCACTCAAAAAGGTGTTACTTCAGGAAGTGCCGTCATGCACGAGCTTAATATAGAAACTGCAGTTGCGCGTAAGACCTGAGGTGGCAGTAGTGAGTATAAAAATGACCAACTTGCATCTAGTCCCTTTAAAGCATTGTGCCAAAATGAAGGCCTTCAATTCTTATGGACTTTGCTCACTTTAGAAGTTCAATGAAATTACCAAATTGCCCCAAACTAGTTCAACTGCAGGTTTTGATGATATTTGTGTCCGTTCTTTATATTTATCAAATTTTCCCATTATATATATCCAAACTGATCATGCAAACAGAAAAAGCTTCTGTGCGACACTTAAAGGCCCTATAGAAATGATCTATAACCAACAGCTCCTCAAAGTCTCTCCACATGAAAAAGAATCAGCCTGATTTTAAAGACAGTCAATAAACAGGGCCGTGCACAGAGTAAATGTGAATGCTGTGCAGCCATCATTCCTCCCACACGAGGATGTGTTACAGCCTAATCATCCTGGATAAGAGAGATTTCCTGAGTCTTGGATAACCCCCGTTGGCAAGGACGATCGTAATGGAAAAAACGTGATTATCTTCCCGTGTGGCGTCTGTAATTATGAGTCACACGCTCAGCCACCAACAACACCAGCAACGGAGGAGGGAAGACGGTGACGGAAGGAAAGTTTGAGTGAAACGTAACAATCCTTCACCACGAAGAAGAAGCTGCTGTAGGTTTTATTACAATAGGGACCACTCATACCAGGAAGGGTTTGCAGCCAAGGCAAACTTTGACACTAACAATGATATTATTCAAGTCTCATTCTTAACGTTACAATATGTCTGTGTCAGATAAAGGTTCAAAGTTTGTTGGCCTCGAAAAGTAGAGCCAAGAGAAACTTTAAACAAGTCGCTAGATCAACATAGCTTTTATTGCAAAAAACAAAACAACATGTTAGATGGTGATAAAAATGTCATTGAAATTATGACCAAATCGCTTTGCTGTGGTGGAGCTACAATTTGCAGTTTTGTTTCATGTTCATGTCAGAATGATTGGAATTATGCACTGACCAAAAAAACAAGTGGCCACCTGGATTTAGCCAAGTGTTCTGGGGCTGATGCAGTTGCTCAGGTCTAGGTATGACAGCAGTAAGAACAGTAAGAACCCAAAGAATCCTGAATGACCAGGTTATTCCATCAGTGGATTTCTTCTTCCCTGATGGTACGGGCGTGTTCGAAGATGACAATGCTAGGACTCACATTGTGACAGAGACTCACAGAGCACAAGACGTCTTTTATGTCGTGTTTTTGTAGAGGTTTTTTGTGTGTGTTTTCGTCGCTCTTTTGTCACCTTTTTGTTGCGTTTTTGTCGCTTTTTTAAAATTGTGTTATTGTTGCTTTTCCAGCTCTTTTGTCGGGTTTTCATCCTCGTTTTTGTCGCTATTATGACGCTTTTTTCATGAAGCTTTTAGTTTTGGGAGGGCTGGGCGATTTTGGAAAAAGAATAATCACGATTATTTTCCCCATATTGATCGATCTCGATTTTTGATTCGATTATTTATTTTTTTTGTTTAAAAGGAAAAAAACAAACAAATGTGTCTATGTCTTTCCCGGACTAGCAAGTAAACAGATGCAGTGGCCAAACTGAAAACTCCAGCAAAAACAAACTCCACACTCCTCACAGTACAACATCCCCTCACAACAACACACACATCTGCAAAGGAGACGCAAAAAAAGTGGAATGTTTGAAGAATGTAAGAAACGGACAACGAGCACAAGTTTGTGTGCGGAGTAAAGCGCTAACAACTTAATATGTACATAAAGAAATACTCATAAACAGCGCATTTATAAGTATAAAAGACGATCAAACTTAGAAGTCCAGCTAATCCACGGCTGCAGCCTCAAAAATAGTCCACATGGTCCAAATAGCGATAGATAGTTTTCCCCTTCGAAGGTAAACTCTTCATCCCAGTGCGTCCTGTTCCTCTGAGGCTCCTCGTGTGTTTCTGTTTTGTCCATTGACGAGTTAGCTCAACTTTGTAGCTGATTTTACACGTAAAATCACCAGGTCCTCTCCCATGCTGCTCATGTGCCATGCTCCTGTGCTTCCTGTTTGTTTGGGCCGAGTGTTTCCCTGTGATTGACCTGACAGGCGCTGCAGCTTTGTGCCGTCCATATTTTTTTTCCAGAATGCGACAGAATTGGCCATTTCTCCTCAATTAAAATGCACCACGTGATTATCGAGATCGACCTTTATTAAAATCACGATTAGATTAAAATTCGATTAATTGCCCAGCCCTAAGTTTTGGGTAATGCCAAACTCAGTTCAGGTGGGGGTTTAGAGGTTAAGGAATGAAATACACTCACCTAAAGGATTATTAGAAACGCCTGTTCAATTTCACATTAATGCAATTATCTAAACAACCAATCACATGGCAGTTGCTTCAATGCATTTAGGGGTGTGGTCCTGGTCAAGACAATCTCCTGAACTCCAAACTGAATGTCAGAATGGGAAAGAAAGGTGATTTAAGCAATGTTGAGCGTGGCATGGTTGTTGGTGCCAGACGGGCCGGTCTGAGTATTTCACAGTCTGCTCAGTTACTGGGATTTTCACGCACAACCATTTCTAGGGTTTACAAAGAATGGTGTGAAAAGGGAAAAACATCCAGTATGCGGCAGTCCTGTGGGCGAAAATGCCTTGTTGATGCTAGAGGTCAGAGGAGAATGGGCCGACTGATTCAAGCTGATAGAAGAGCAACTTTGACTGAAATAAACACTCGTTACAACCGAGGTATGGAGCAAAGCATTTGTGAAGCCACAACACGCACAACCTTGAGGCGGATGGGCTACAACAGCAGAAGACCCCACCGGGTACCACTCATCTCCACTACAAATAGGACAAAGAGGCTACAATTTGCACGAGCTCACCAAAACTGGACAGTTGAAGACTGGAAAAATGTTGCCTGGTCTGATGAGTCTCGATTTCTGTTGAGACATTCAGATGATGGAGTCAGAGTTTGGCGTAAACAGAATGAGAACATGGATCCATCATGCCTTGTTACCACTGTGCAGGCTGGTGGTGGTGGTGTAATGGCACACTTTAGGCCCCTTAGTGCCAATTGGGCATCGTTTAAATGCCACGGACTACCTGAGCATTGTTTCTGACCATGTCCATCCCTTTATGACCACCATGTACCCATCCTCTGATGGCTACTTCCAGCAGGATAATGCACCATGTCACAAAGCTCGAATCATTTCAAATTGGTTTCTTGAACATGACAATGAGTTCACTGTACTACAATGGCCCCACAGTCACCAGATCTCAACCCAATAGAGCATCTTTGGATGTGGTGGAACGGGAGCTTCGTGCCCTGGATGTGCATCCCACAAATCTCCATCAACTGCAAGATGCTATCCTATCAATATGGGCCAACATTTCTAAAGAATGCTTTCAGCACCTTGTTGAATCAATGCCACGTAGAATTAAGGCAGTTCTGAAGGCGAAAGGGGGTCAAACACAGTATTAGTATGGTGTTCCTAATAATCCTTTAGGTGAGTGTATGTGCGTTTGTGGCATTAAAACAGAGTCTTCCAGCATCAAAATGGCATTAAAAAGCACTACATGTGACTTTCTTCTGCCTGTATTAATCCTGTATTGGGCGTGTGAGCTTTTATTGTGGCTGCTTCTTTTTACTGTCAGGCAGTGTTTGTATAAAAAGCGACTTGAACAAGGACTCAACATGAATCCCCTGTAGTTCCAGCCCGTTTCCCTCCCGTTCTTCGCCTCAGTGTCTTTTGGATTTGGCGCCCGGCTTCCTCCCCCTCCCTCCCTCGTCCCGTCCTGCTAGTCTCCCTTTAACGCCACACACACAGTCGCCGCTCCACACGTGCTTTTGATCCGCCCTCCCTCTCATTCCCTCAGCCCTCAGGCGACTGCGGCGACGAATGCGGCTTTCTTCACCGTCTTTGTCTCCCCCGTTTTTTTTCATTCACAGTCTGGCCGTTTCTGTTCCCCGTGTTTGAGGTTCGAGACGGTTGTTTGGAGACGGACTTTACTGCGTGTGGGGATGTTTATAGTTGGGATATTCTGCGGTAATGCGGGACAGTGTGCGCTCGGCTTGTTCTGTCCGTTTTAAGTGGTTGCAGTTTACTTTAACGAGCAAAATGCGCTTTATTACTACAAGAGTTGATATTTTTATGTGTTTATGTTTGAAGCAGCTCGTTTTCAAATTGCCCCATAAAGTGCTGGATAGAATGGTCAAAAGTGATATGTTTAGTGGGTTAAAAACGACCCAAAAGCTAAGCATAAAGATATGTTATTAAGTCTTTAATTGGAAGCATTGGCGTTACTAAAAACAGCACTCGAGGTTGTATTCTGCAGAGTTCACGGTTTCTGCCGTTTGGTGGAGCCAGTGCACAAAGTGTCCCGTGTTGAACTCTTGACTTGGTCGCCTGTTACAAGTCCTCAAGGATTCACAGGCGGTTTTGTGATTGTTTTCAAAATCAAACTTCTCTTCTTACCAAAGAGACTCTGGGGAACAAGAAAAGACTTCAAGTGCATGTGACGGGTTTTAACGCTTTTAAGTTTGACTTATTTAGAAGGATAATATCTGTTGGAAGTAATAATTATCCTTTTAATTCAGTGAAGCAGCAATTTGAATGAAGAAATGTTATTTATATTTGAATTTTTAAGTTAATGACATAGATAAAGGTAACGTTCCAGAGCAGTTTGACTCATTTCCCATACGTTTCTTAAGTGTGACGTCACGACTTCCGCCTCCGGGTCGTGGCAGACGGGCAAATATGCGAGAAAAAAACATAACAATCTAATAAAAACAACCGTCAATATTTCTGAAACTAAACAAAGTTACTGAAGCTACTTGTTTCTCAGACTCATTAGCCAAAAATGCCGCACCTACTGCTAAAAAAGTAATATTTACTAAAGTCGCTACTTCCGGGGTTAGCGTAGCGTAGCGTTAGCATTTTTTCGCTAACCCGGAAGTAGCTATTTTGGTAAATATTACTTTTATAGCAGTAGGTTCAGCATTTTTGGCTAATGGGCCTGATAAATAAGTATGTTCAGTAACTCTCTGTTGAGTTTCAGAAATATTGATTGTGGTATTAAAGAGTTTTTTTGTAGTTTCTCGCACATCTGTGGACCCGGAAGTAGAGCTGTGACGTCACCACTTAACAAACGTATTGATATAATATGGTCGGCATGGCAACAGTTTAAAACAAGTTCTATGTCACTTCCTGTCAGTGTCCAATGAGGAAGTGAAACTATAAAAATCACAAAAAGTGTCAAACTTAAGTGGTTATTGTCATTGTACAAGCGTACAACAAAATAGTGTTCAGGTGTTAGTCCTGAGCTGCTGTGGCTGAGCCTGGCTGGCCTCTGTCTCCTCTGAAACAGTGCAGCGCCTCCTGGGATTGTCCCTTATCAGAGCGTGGTGTCCTGCACTGGTCAGCTCCTCCACCTCCTGCAGCTCCCTCCGCTCCACAACAGTCTTTCACCATCTCCTCGTTTGTCCCTTTTTTGTTTCCTGTAGCTCCTCTTGTGACGCCTCCTCTGTGCTGCAGCTGTGGAGGCTCTTGGTGCCTCTTCAGTGTCTCAGAAGAAGTATTTTGTAGATCTCAAAGGGGTTTAGCTGAAGAAAGCTGGGTAAATTTAATAGTGTTAACTATGTTTTAGCAAAAATGTTGTCTAACGTGTCAAATGCACTTTAATTAACCTATTGCTCATTGGCCACTGTGGCTCTTACTTTGCCCAAAGCTGAATTCTCGCGGTATTTGTGAGTTTTTTTTTTTTACAAACACACGAGAATCTTGACCCGCCTCCCGCCTTCACCGTTCAGAACAGAACCAACATGGGTTCTGGCAAAAAAGACACAAAAATTAACAACACAGCCGGTCCCAGACTGATGTCAGGGCATATGTTAATGACACTGTAATATCAATCTGGCTCTGGCAGGTTACTGTGGCTCTGGCCTTTTTCAATTGCAACTGATCACTTGATATTTGCACGATTAAAGAAACTATAAGGTTTGTGCACAATAATTTTGCACTTAATAAAACCAGGCTGTCATAAACTTTCTTCGCACTGGATTAGAATTACTCAGGTAAAAAGTAAAAATTACTGACATCCTCAGAGTTTCTGCCCGTGAGTATCTGCCATGTGGGTCGGGCGGGTTCAACATTTCTGCCCAACATTTCGTCATTAATTTGCTGCTTCACTGAAATAAAATGATCATTATTAGCCTACTTAAAACAGATGTTATCCATCTAAATAAGTCATATTTGCAAAAGCATTAAAACCTGTCATATGCACTTTCAGTGATGATGTCATCGCTCTACTTCCGAGTAGGGCTGGGAAAAAAATAGATTTGATTTAAAAATCGAGTTGGTAGGTCAAATCGATTCATATTTTCAAAAAAAAAATGTTGTTTTTTTTTTAGCTTTTTTTGTTTTGTTAGATATTTATTTTATTTTATTTGTAGCTCTCTGCCCTCTGCTTAGAGGAATAAGGTGCTGCTGTACAAATGTGCCTCAGTTACCTCAGGATTTTTGTTGTTTTATTAGCTTAATCCAAATACAGTATAAATAATTGGGATGTTTAACAATCTTTGTTGCACACTGCATAGTGACTTTTTAGTTAAAGGGTTTGCCTTTGCAGTTTTGTTTATGTTGGTTCACTTTAATTACATACAATAAATATATATATTTTTAAATATATTTATAGTTCACAGTTAATTTGTTTTAAATGGGGGGGGGAATCTAATCGTAAATCGAGTTTTTATTTAAAAAACCGCCCAGCTCTTCTTCCGAGTCTAACCGAACTTTACCTCTGTTCACTATAATGTGATTTTGCTGATTTTAACCTGCTGTAGAGCCGACTGCAAGGCTCTTTTAAACATCTGATCGCAAAGAAATGTCACATTTACTTTAGAAAGTAGAAGTGGTGAGATATATTATTGTAATGATGTGTAAAGCAGTTGTTGGCCTTTGATCTGCTGTTGTTTCAGCAGGAGATTCAGATAAAGTTGTGTTTTTTGCTCTTTATCTATGGAACTCTCAACAGTTTAACAAATATATAGGTTTCTGTTCCTGTTTGTGACCCTTTCATTTTAGTCATTTGCTTGATTCACAGTGATATTTTAAAGTGCTTTGTTCCCTTTCATTGCACCTGCCATAGCAACGTCCCCTTCCCTCATCCTTCGCCCATTCCCCTCCAGGCCCCTCCCACTTGCACAGCGTCCTTTTTTTCCCCTCCAGTCCACACTTTCCCGTCTTCCAAACTCACACCCCGACGCCGTGAGAAATACCCTCCGCCGCGGGAGCGAGCGTGAGGGCGCCAGCGAGCTCCGCCTCAGCAGATTATTCAAATCCCGCCCCTCCCCCTTCAACCTGCCGCTCTCCCTCCTCTTCTCCACATCTCTCCTCAGGCTCAAGCGCTGAAAATACTCCACAGCTGCCGGCCTGTCCCACCGGACGTGTCGCGCATGTAAATTTGTTATTTCTTTTAAATTCATTCATCACGGTTTTTTTTGGGGGGGAGGACTTATCCGCAGTGTGTTAGTGGGGCATCGGTTGCAGTGGCACAAGAGGAATACCAATCATTTTTAAGACACGCCTCCCCTCTCTCCTCTCCTCTCCTCTCTCTTCTGCATCGCTCTTTCCCACGGATGGATGGATTTTAAACCCCTACCCGACGGGAAAGCCGACATTGATTTTTTTACTTTCCCATTTGCCGCTATTTCTGTTTCAACTCGCAGAAGAAGAGGACTGTCCCTCTACGTCTCTCGGAGGGTTTTCGGACACGTTGTTGCCGTCAGCGGTGAGGGGTTGCGACGCTCCTTTTGGTTTGACCTTGTTCGCCGCAAATTGAGATTAATTCGTCAAGTTTTGGCCGCGCACGTGGGACGTACGCTGTCGTTCAACGTTGCTCCCTTTTTGGATTTACGTGTAAAAGGCTTTAGATTTGTCCATTTCTTTATCTTTTTTGAGTAATCCGGCAAAACGTGGGCTTATCTTGACCCATTTATGACGACAAACCTGTTATTTTTTAAAGATTTTAGCAAGAAGTGACTGTAAAGAAGTGTTGTGTTACTTTTCTATTTCAAAACAAACTATTATTGAGTTCAAGGAGCAAGGCGACATATGTAGGTCACCGCCTCAAGCTTCAGCGGAATCCTAAAGCTGTCAAACAACTCTCTTTAAAGACTAGTATTTTTTCGACGACGTGAAACCCTGAGCCGCGATGCTTTGGTCCCCGCGACTCTCGCTGTCCAACTTCCACGTGAAGCTCACGGCGAAGGGGCTTTTCCGGAACCTGCAGCTGCTGCCGGGATGCAGGAAGAACACCGTGGTTTTTCACGCAGGTTTGAGGACCCCTCCGCTCCAAAACTCTGTCTCCGTTCGTCATCCCGTCTTCGTCGGTCTGCCTTTCATTCGTGCCACGTCTCCATCCGTGCGTCTGTCCGCTCGTGTCCGAACAGCAGGTCCATAAACACCTCACCTTTGACCAGAGTTTCCCAGTGTTGTTGGCCCTGACCTCCCTGTGACTTTTCTGATAATTGTAGCTAAATCTAGTACTTAGACAGAACCCTTTCCCTTTGCTCATGGCCGGGTGTGGTTATGAAAAGTAAATGTAATAACTCAGGGTCTTCTGCAAATGTAGATTTCATTCATTTTGTTCAGAGAGTAATTGCTTTTAAGTTGTGGTTAAGTGGTGTTTTTTTGGGTCTAGACGTGGTTTACATAAACGACTTCATACCCGTTTTGTCTTGATTTAGATCTAGCTATAGGGCTGTGGTACTTAGAAGGTAAAACGCCTGACTTTAAGGTTCCACACTCTAACATTTGGTTGGACGCCTTTAGCTTTGATGACGGCACATTCACTGTGGAATTGTTCCACTTATATTTGAGCAGCATCAGCTTCGTGGCTGTAAGCTAACGCAGTGGCGGAGTGATCTGCGAGAAAATAGTCCCTCATGCGATAATTCATGTGATACAAGGTCAGTTATATTTCAAACATTATTCTATCGACACAGACATTTATATGGTTAGTCTGGTGTTATAAGTGATTTACCTCAGGTGCACTGTGGAGTGGGTCAGACTGTTTTAATGCAGGCTAACTGATACCATAGAAATGCTTTAGCCTTGCCCTAGCCTAGCGCCACTAGACTCTTCAAATATAAGAACTGCATGAATTTAAGAAAAACATATCTCCAGACATCAACAACACTCTGGATAACTAGGAAATGAGGCCCTATGTCAAAAATCCCGAAATATCCCTTTAACTTCCTTGTTTACAAAATACTCCGCATGCCGCCTGCGTCATATCTGGCTTTTCTGATTGGTTGATACACTTGTCAATCACGACCATCGGGAATTCGAAGAAATCACCCCTGATCCCAGATACACGTCTTTGTAAAGATGTTCAGGTCGTCGGCTGAGCTCATTCTCTAGAACCCGACCAACTGCAGCAAACCCAGATAAGAACAGGCGGACACTTTTTATTTTATAGTGTTACTTGCTGTGAAAAGTCCTCAACCTGCTATACGTGTGACTGAAACTCATGAAAGATGACTCGGAATCAGTCATCGCTTTAAAAAGTCCGCCTGTTGTCACGTATTCTGAACAGATACTTCCAATTTCTGCATATTTCTGTATGAGAACTAGGGCTGTCACGATAATTACATTTATTAGCATTTCCCCCCCCCTATTTTTTTCTTTGTAAAACTTTGATTTCTAACTGAAGCAAATTGTTACATTATATTTCCTGTTTATTGCAGCTTGTGTGGCATTTTAAAGAGGGGGTATTATGCTTTTTTCAATCACATAGCACCAGTCTATAGCATACTACAATGATGACGTAACCTTCTGTTGGTCTGTATATGCAGTAAATTAAAATAACTGCCTTGAATAAAATTGCTCTCTCAAAATGGCTGTACTGAACGTCTTGAAATAGGCCTCTGTCTCTTTAAGAAGCTTTCCGACACGCCCCCTTCAGCACATTGCTGTGTCATCTAAACAACACTACTGTGCGGGGAGGGGGCTCTGCTGAGCTGAGGAGCAGTGGTTGGTGGCTTGGCTGGTGATGAAAGGTCCAGAGGCGTCTCCAGGAGGTGGGGGCGTTCCTAGGAGGACTGAGGCATAGCTACACCTAAAATGGCTGCCGTCTAAGTTTTTACTGATTACTCAAAAATATGTGAATGAGCCAAGGCAACACTCCAGGCATGTGTTTAATGAGGGAATGACATAATAACATGATATAAAGCTTGAAAAAGTCGATTTTACATAATACCCCCCTTTAAGATATGATTATGCACTTCTACTGTAGAACAAAGGTTTACTGTCTGACTTTTATGCCTGAGAGTTGACAGTATCTAGTCAATAATACCGTTTATCGCGATACTTTCCTGCCTCGATATATCAAACTTCAAATGTGTTATCGTGACAGGCCTAATGAGAACATCCTGGCACTTTGGCTTCCCGCGGCATCTTCCGTTGGCATCAGTGCTGCATGAGAAATATGAAGGGAAGAAGCATGTCATGATTAAAACTGAACTTGTGCACATTTTGAAACCACCATTCGTTATAGTTTGAGTAAAAATGTGTGAATATCAGTCGGATCATTATGTTCTCTTCTCAGTCGTTGGCAGCCATGTTTGTTACACCGCGTGGTTCCCCTTTCACTACATTATTCTGCATCATCTCCGCACACAGATTATGCCCTCACGCTTGTTTAGGGCCACAATAGAGCCGCCAGTTATCATCCTTTCGCCGGGGTTGCCGTGCGTCCGTGTGGCATGTGCGTCTGGATTTGAATGCACGAGCGCGTCAGCTGTGAAGAGAAGATGAATAGGTTGTTGTGGGGCTTGCACAGCGGAGATGCCCCGGCCCACAGGCGCCCCACGTGACGTGCACGGGCTGGGAATAGCCAAGGACGCATCTGGCTCTGGATGATTCGGCGATAAAAGAGAATTTCTGTGTAAGAAAAGCTCGTCCTTAGGTAAGATGAGGCTTTTAGTGGGTTAGAGCCCAATGCTAACGGGATGTTTGCTTCGGGGGAGTTTAATTGACTGACGAGGTTGTTTGTGCCAGTCTGTGTTCAAAAGCAAGTTTTAAACGTGGGGAAATAATTTGGAGTAAGAAAAGAAGGTTGGATTTAATGGGGCTGAAAGCTTTGGGACAATATGTGCACATTTTCTTAATACATATTTGAAGATTGAGAGACATTTTGAACTAGTCCAGGAGCATAAACACATTAACCCTCAAAAAAAAAGGTTAGGTACTGCTGGTATCAAAAAGATATATCTTTAGAGACCAAGTTTTGATGCCTGTGGGTCCAGAGACGGCACTAAAGAAACCTCAAATAAATTATACTAATTTAAAAAGAGATTGTTTTTTATGGGTTAGAATTAAACATTATTATTCTGTTTTATAGTTCCAAATGACAAATCGTTCAGGTATCGGTAGTGTCGGGCCGAGATACAAATCCCACGAGACGAGACACGAGATTTCACATAATTTGCAATAATAATATTTTTTGCAGTTATGTTTCCTTTGTTTGGAGCCATTGTATTATTTGTAACAAAATGAACAAACTAATAAGGATGGGAATTAATAAGATTTGACCAATATCATCAGGCTCTATTTGTGTGCATTCAGTTTAGTATTAGAACAAGGCTAATACATTTGGCTCTTTTGACAGGTGTATTATGATTACATTTCCAAATTATAAATAATAATACAATATAATTTGAAGCTTAAGAGTTAGGCCTGCCGCGATAATTACTATATCGACTTATCGCTCGATAAGTAAAATGAAGGACGCTATCACAGCACTGAGTGAGCGGAGCGTCCATCCAACCCGTCTCCATGTGCGTAAAGACAGCACTGAAGCACATCAGCCGTATCCCCGCATGTATCCCGATCAATTATACATCAGCGCTGCTTTTGGAAAGAGGCGGGGTGTAAACAAAGTGCCGTGTCGGAATCAGCTTCTCCGTAGTAGAGAAGCTGATTCCGACACTTTCTGTGAACTTTATCGCGGAGCAAGAGGGACTCGTGTGAAAACACTTGGAATTCCAGCCAAAAGAAGCATCACGGAGAGAATAACAACATTAATGCGACTGCAGGTTTGTCCAACTGAGAACGAAACGAAACCCCCGCCCAGTCAGTGTATCAAAGCTAATCAGAGCTACTGTTAGCGAGAGGAACCCGAGCGCTTTAGCCACTATCCAAATACAAGCGTGATAGTCCGGAGAACATATTACTGGTCCACACTTTTCAAAAGCCAGAGAAACGCTGCAGCAGTTTGACAACAGTCACTAAGTTCCCCCACCCCCCAAAAAAGCTGCTTTACTCCGACAGCCGTGTGTACAGGAGGTGAGATTTGAAAAGAAAAGGAAAAAACCAAACATATAGCTACTCTATTTTTGCAGTAATACAGTATTATCTGAACCCATACATTTAATATACATTTTATCCTAACCAGGTTTAATTCAACATAGAAGTGAGTTTTTGTCGGGGAATATTTAACCAGACTAATGTAGATGAAATGTCAATATTGTTATTGGGATATTTTTAAAGAGGACACTGTACAGTATATTGGCTATTTTAAAAAGAATGTGACAGGGCTAGTTCAAACACAGAACCGGGTGAGAGTGTAAGTTATGTTAAAAGGTTGAGAAGCACAGATGGAAACAGTGTCCTAGAATATATCGACCCTTCTAGTTTGCACTTTGTTTGGTATAAGGTGTTAATATTGAATGCCAAAAGTTCAATACATTTCAATTAAAATAGTTGCTTACAGTTTTCTTTTTATTGCCTACAGTATTTGCATGATACTCAATATTATCGTTTATCGCGATATTTTCTGAGACGATATATCATCCTCAAAAAAAATTTATCGTGGCAGGCCTATTAAGAGTTGATTTCAGGTGGAGGAGGAGGAGACAGGTTTAGTATCTAAACAGTCTGAGCCAGACACTGACGCGCAGGAGGCTTTTAACATTAAACAGAGAGTGATTCTTAGACTGACCTCTTTCTTCCTTAAATGGCCCACTGTAATATCATCCCTTCATATTATGCGCGCTGCGTCTCCCTCGCTGTCCTCACGCGCGTGTGTCACATCCGTGTAGTTTTGCTTTTCCGTGTACAATCACAAAATAGACGACGGATCCACCGGACTCGCCGCGGCGTGCAGCGGTAAAACGTAGCTTCCAACAGCGGAGCCAGGGTAACGTTACGTTACCCAACAAAGTAACGTGTTGGGTAACGTTACTTTCAAACGTAACTCGTTAGTTAGCTCGTTACTCCTCTGGAAAAGTAGCTTGTTATGTTACTGCGCTACTTATTATGAAGGTAACGCGTTAGAGACTTGTGCGTTACCAATAATAAACATCTATAGCCTTCATTTATCGATCAGTTTCTTCCGATGAGGAATGCTCTGTTTCACAAACTGAGTCGCCAAAAAGCTAACTCGCGCATACAGACCGATAGCAGTAACTGTATTCAATCATAGCACAATAAATTCACTTCTGAGCTTTAGTTTATATGTGACAAATTACAGCTAAAGGCAACAATAATCAACATGTCTACTTATAAAGCTTAGCTTCGTTCGTACAGTTTGGCTCTGTCAGAAACTGCGCCTGTTTGTCAACAAAAAGAACGTCTGTAAAGGAGCGACAAAGTGCATTGAATTGGTAATAATAAACACACGACATACTCACTCCACTTGCTTTAGATTCTACAGCTTTCCTCAACCACATAACCAGCTGCGAGTTTGTTGTTTACATTTGAAGGGCCGATGCTGCCAAAAGCTAAGCGTTGTTGTTCGGGAGGCGAGGGCTTCATCGTGGTTTTCCTCTTTAGCTTCACGGCCAGCGCTGTATTGTCCTTTTCTCCAGTAAGTTCAAAATAATGTAAGTACATCCACAATGAGAACGCGCTCGGTGAACACTCGGCCATGTTGCTAAGTTGATGAAAGTGATCTCGGCCCATCCTTGGTATCTGTATTTTTTTTTCTTGCTGCGTCTTTGTCCACTGCCAATCCCAAACTGCCAAGCTTTTCATCGCTCCATCACAGCTGCTAATTTTATAACACGTCACTCTCAGTAAATCGCCTGTTAATTTGGCAGAAGATGGTATTTCCAGTGCGATATTTCTTCTTACAATGTTCTCTCAGCCAAAACAGACCCACTCGCGTACCTTTGAGTAATCTTTGAACCTTCTCCAGTGGCTGTTCTTAGCAGCACTGCGGCAAAACAGCTCCTCCTGAGGTCCTTTGTACCTCTCGATCTCCTGCTAAGCTTCATCCTTCCATCTGTTTTAGATCGATATTGCATTTTTTAACAGTGTAAGACGGTGATAAAGATGTGTTGAGATTACTAACCAAATACCTGCTCATAAGTAAACAACAACAAACATCTAAACCATCTAAAAAAAGTATGTTAAACAGAATTATCCATAAATAGACTACAGTAACATCGTGGCCCAGGTTTGGATCTGAGTTTGTCATAATTTGTAATGGCCAAAAGTTCTTCCACCAAATCCTGCTTTATCCTGCTTAATCTTTCACTTTGGCAGGTGATTCCCCTGATTCCTTAAGTATTTATTTCAGCTTCAGCATCTCTGTTTGCCTGATCCCAGCTGCACGTGCCTCCTGCCTCAGCTCCACAGACCCACTTCTCCATCGCGCTGGAATCTGGGTTAACGTGAGCTTTAGTCATCGTGTGCGCGAGCGTTCACGGTAAACACGGCTCCCCCGCACACACGCCGCCCTCCGGTTCACGCCGGGCCGCCGTCCAACGAGGCGCGCTTTAATCTGACGAGAAGTCAGCGAGTGCGAACCGTATCCATGAGCCAAACGGAGCTGGAATTGGAGTGGATTTGCTGCAGAAAAGCGCCTGTTAAAGGCTGTGAAAAGCAGGTGAAATGGGAATAAAATAATGATCATCTCAATCTGAAACACTTGCTGTAGATTACTGACATAAATTGGAGAAAAAAATGTATTCATGTAAAAAAGATAAGCCATTTTATGCGTAAAAATGGCCACAATTTTTTATATTTTGAAAAGACTAAATCAAAATAATAGAGATCCAGGTTTTTTTATTTTGTTGATATATTAAAGGGGGGGGGGATTATGTAAAATGGACTTTTTCAAGCTTTATATCATGTGATTATGTCATTCCCTCACTAAACACATGCCTGGAGTGTTGCCTTGGCTCACATAGTAATCAGTAAAAACTTAGACGGCAGCCATTTTAGGTGTAGCTATGCCTCAGTCCTCCTAGGAACGCCCCCACCTCCTGGAGACGCCTCTGGACCTTTTGTCACCAGCCAAGCCACCAACCACTGCTCCTCAGCTCAGCAGAGCCCCCTCCCCGCACAGTAGTGTTGTTTAGATGCCACAGCAGTGTGCTGAAGGGGGCGTGTCGGAAAGCTTCTTAAAGAGACAGAGGCCTATTTCAAGATGTTCAGTACAGCCATTTTGAGAGAGCAATTTTATTCAAGGCACTTATTTTAATTTACTGCATATACAGACTAACAGAAGGTTACGTCATCATTGTAGTATGCTATAGACTGGTGCTATGTGATTGAAAAAAGCATAATACCCCCTCTTTAAGGTTAAGTTTATAATTACTTCTCCCCGTAGGAAAATGTGTCCTCTGCATTTGACCCTTCCTTCAATGTCGCTGGGGCCCATCTCCATGATGTCGAGCCTGGCTGGAGGATTCACCTATTGTACGTGTTTTAGTGGTAGGGGGAAACCGTAGTACCCGGAGGAAACCCACGCAGACACAGGGAGAACATGCAAACTCCACACTGAAAGGCCCCGTCCAGGTGGAAATCGAACCCTGGACCTTTTTGCTGTGAACCGCTGCGCCCCCGTGCCACCGTATTAGTTACTCGGGCTGGGACAATACACTTTATCGCGATCCAAAACGTATCTCGATACAGAGGGCCTGATACGATTCATGTTGCAAAAACAATATGCACGAAGTATTACATTTTCATTACAACAACAGCGATATTTTACCCAAGATTAATTTAATAAGAAAGCGCAAAAAGTATGAATTAAACATCAATCTGACATCGATTAAAACGTTTTGAAAAGCGCAAATGACAGAAGCATTTAAAAATCTGGCTCTTTTGTTTAAACCAATCAGCACCAAAACTATCTCCAAGTCAAAACACGTGTGTATTTTTCTATCACTGATCAAAAGTATTGGAATAGATAGTTTCCAATACAATACACGCATCAAGAAGTATTGCGATATAATGTAAAACGATAATTTGTCACAACCATAAAAGTTACAAAGCTTTTTTCAGAGGGGATTTTGGAGCTTTCGGTTTATTTGTGGGGGAAAAATCTGTAAAAATTCAAATTTAGCTTTGCTTTTTTGCCGTTCAAATCAGGTTAGGAATTATTTTAAACTCCGAGAGAACCTTCAAAAAAATGTTCAGTCCAAGACCAGAAAGTGTGGCGTCTGTAGGAGCTACGAATGTGAAGATGTTGTTGCGAGAGTGGAATGAAAACCTCGTTTGGAGAAAACATCTGCTCATGTTCCTGTATATTTCTCCTTTTCAGCCTCTGCTGTCTTGATTAAGGAATGTTTATCTAAAATGTATTGAAAATAGGAGGATGCAGATCAAATACTTTGCGCAGCTAAATGACCCGTTTTTAGTGTTTTGAACCCATGAGCCGTATCGCATTAGCCTCAGTAGCAGATATTAAATGCCTCTCGCTGAACGCTGTAATCTTAAGTTTCTATTTTGGTCCTGTGTGGTTTCTCGAGAGTCTTAAACCCTGGTTATTATCCTCCAGCGGGTCGTGCTGTCACTGAAGTGGTTTGAGTGTCTAATAGTAAAAACAGAGGCGTGTTTTCGGTCAGACCTGAACACGAAGTCAAGCTGAGCGGCGTTTCCACATCTGTCAGAGAGAAATGAAATGAACCGGGAGGGAATATGAACATTTGGAACATGACCACATGAAGTCACACAGATAAATGTCTTTCCATTGAGACGATGGCGGCACTTTTGATCCTAAAATGTATAATAATCTTTTACATTCATTATAAAGCAGCAAGTTGGACTGTAAACTTCACAGCAGCTCAATAATGTACTGAAGCCAAGTAACCAATAGAACAGTAATGCAACTAAATAATTAGTATTGACCACTAGGGCTGTGCAATTAATAGAAATTCAATTACGATTTCATGCCGCTGTGATAATTGTTTGTTTCCTTTGCAGACATACAGTACAGGCCAAAAGTTTGGACACACTTTTTATGTATTGGCTTTTCTTTATTTTCAACATTACTAACACACTATGATTCTCATTGAAGGCGTTAAACTATGAATGAACACATGGGATTATGAAGGAAACAAAAACAGGTGAAATAACTCCAAATATGTTTTATATTCTAAATTCTTCAAAATTGCCGGCCTTTATTCTTGGTATTTTCTCCATGAGCTTCATAAGGTTTTTTGAAATAAGTTTTCAACATGTTTGAGGCGGCCACTTTTTGTTGTTGTTGTTGTTGTTTAAAACACAATTCTGAATATGTACACTCATAAATGAACGACTTCGGTGAGAATCTACCATGGAAACAGTTTTGAAATGAAAGAAAAAAACATTCAAAAAAGTGTGTCCAAACTTTTGGCCTGTACTGTAAACAAACGGCGCTGTGTGATGATGTCATCAGGCTGCGCAGCTTGGTTTGCTTGGGCAGGTGTGAGGGCTGGCCAGCAGGGGGCAAGAGAGCCAGGGATGTCTCTAATATGTTTAAGTGTGACGTCATGACTTCCGCTTCCGGGTCCTAGCACACAAGCAAATATGCGAGAAAAAACTCTTAAAAACAACCATCAATATTTCTGAAACTCAACAGAGAGTTACTGAACATACTTATTTATCTGGCCCATTAGCCAAAAATGCTGCACCTACTGCTAAAAAAGTAATATTTACTAAAGTCGGTACTTCCGGGGTTAGCGTAGCTGCCGTTAGCCATTTTCCCGTTAACCCGGATGAACAGATTTTGGTAAATATTACTTTTATAGCAGTAGGTTCAGCATTTTGGCTAATGGGCCAGATAAATAAGTATGTTCAGTAACTCTCTGTTGAGTTTCAGAATATTGATTGTGGTATTAAAGAGTTTTTTGTAGTTTCTCGCCCATCTGCGAACTGGAAGTAGAGCTGTGACGTCAACCACTTAACAAACGTATAGAGGATTTGTTTAGATGCTGTAGCATATTTAATATAAATTTGGACTTTTTTAACTGCCCAAAGAAAATATTGTGCAGTTTTTAATAAAAATTAAAAAAAAATTTTTTATTTTTTCCAAAGGCAACCAATAATCGTTCAAATAATTGTGATTTCAGTTATTACTAAAATAATCGTGATATTATTTTCCTACAGTATAATCGAGCAGCTTATTGACCAGTATGTTTTTAGCAGCCTCATAGTTTTAGTCTTTTGGACAAAAATAGTCACATTTGAGTCATTTCTACACGTTCAGTCGTGTTTTAGTCAGACAAAAACTCAATCCTTTTTACACAAATCCACACCATTTATGACTTTTGATTCCACACTTCTCAACATTATTATCACCAAAATTGTTTGAGCCCTGGTGGGAGAAAGGTACAAGGTGCATAGTTCTGTGATTTCACACTTTCCCATGAGAATAAAATGGCGAGTTCTGGTCATCACTATGGCAACACATTGAAAAATGTAATTGTACAGCAACTTGTGTTCAGGTGTGGGGTTAGTCCTGAGCTGCTGCGACTGAGCGCCATGTGGACCAACCTGACCATCCTTTTTGTGTGTGTGTGTGTGTGTGTGTGTGTGTGTGTGTGTGGTGTGTGTGTGTGTGTGTGTGTGTGTGTGTGTGGTGGTGTGTGTGTGTGTGTGTGTGTGTGTGTGTGTGTGTGTGTGTGTGTGTGTGTGTGTGGTGTGTGTGTGTGTGGTGTGTGTGTGTGTGTGTGTGTGTGTGTGTTGTGTGTGTGTGTGTGTGTGTGTGTGTGTGTGTGTGTGTGTGTGTGTGTGTGTGTGTGTGTGTGTGTGTGTGTGTGTGTGTGTGTGTGTGTGTGTGTGTGTGTGTGTTGTGTGTGTGTGTGTTGTGTGTGTGTGGCTGTGTGTGTGTGTGTGTGTGTGTGTGTGTGTGTGTGTTGTGTGTGTGTGTGTGTGTGTGTGTTGTGTGTGTGTGTGTGTGTGTGTGTGCGATTTAATTCAAGGAGACATTTCCGTGTTGATTGACGAGCGGGAGAGCTGTGGAATCGTTTGTGGACATTTACAACAATCTCCAGATCTTACTCACAGATGACTCACTCTCGCTCTGTTGCCGGGCGACCAGAGTGTATTTATGGCACGATTTCATGTAATAGAGCGGTCATTATTGGACTCATAACAAAAATAAGGTCGAAAGATTTGTATTTTTTATTCTTTAATCGTCAGTGTATGAATGTGTGAGTCACAGCTCTTTGAGGAAACCTGTATTTTGATATATATATATATATATATATATAAGGCAAGGCATGTTTATTTATATCCTGCATTTCGTACTCAAGGCAACTCAATGCGCCAGTAAGGTTGAACTGTGATCCGTTGGAATAAATATACTGTATAATATACTGTATAATCGGTGCAGTAATTCCGGCTCTCGTGCGTTGACCGGCGAGTGTGTGCAGCGTGCACAGATCGAAGCGTGTCGCTGCAGCGGGGGAATGTTCTTCTCGCCTGTTTCTATGGCGACGGTGCTCAGGTGCCGGCGTTTTATTAGGTCGAGGTAAACGGCTGGCAACAAGGCCCTTCATTACAGCACAGAAACCCAGTAATAAGCCGAGAAATTAAGAAATGTGGATCTGATTTCCAAAGCTGATTGATTTGACCGAGTCTGCCTTGGCGTTTGCTTGAGTCGTGTGGATGTTAGTTTGGAGGGTTATGTGTGAGTGCCAGGTCTGCTTTTCTTTATTTTTGAGGCCTGGTGGATCTTGACCAGTCCTAGTTAAACTTCTGGTTTTGGTCAACATACCAGTTATTTAATTTGTTAGCATGATTATCCTGTTATATAGTTAAAGATAATGCAATAATCGTAGAGTTTGGAGGAAAACCATGTGCAGCGTAGTTGTGGGTGTAGCTTTATCCAATGATCATTCGTCTTTTGATTCAAGGGTCGTAGTTCAAAGCAGCGTGGCACCAGAGGCACTTTGAGAGGGTTTTGCATTGAAACAGCAATAACAGACGTAAACATAACAGGTTATAGCCACAAAGCTACAATAAAATACAATACAAAAGTACAATAAACAACGTAGCAGGAGTTGCAAATTAAATGTTAAAGCAACAGGCCACTGTTTTTACATACTGAGATATGTTCTTACCTGAGCTTAGACGAGTTGATATTAGGGATTATTGAAATAGTTGACAACTATTTAAGTTATCGATCTAGTAAACACAAGACTCAAACAGAGCAAAAATGACATGAAAACAAGGTTGTGGGAACCCAGGGTGCTGAGGGTTTTTTAGGGTAAATCTTCACCCTCAGCACCCCCTGATTAAAAACCTACTTTGTTTTTAAAGTTAGGGCATGTAGTGTTTTGTACATTGTAAATTTCAAAATATCTGTCTGTGTGTCTCATCCAATCAGAAAGCAGAGTTAGCGCTAAGAGATAAGTGATTAAAAAAAATGTAAAATCCAATGTTCATACACGTCTCATAGCCAAGCGATTAATTGTTTAATCGTAACAGTTAATTGGTAGATTAATCGATTACCAAAATAATCGTTAGTTGCAACCCTAGTTGATACGTACCTGTCTGGTCTTTGTGTGTGCGCTCAGTCACGCAAAACGACCAAAGATGTTGTTCGCATTTGGCCTCTCCCAGTATATTCCTATGGCTCCAACCGAGGTGAGGTTAGAAGCGACCAAGCTCTTCCACAGGCACAAAGACCAGGCCGGTATGCATAAACTCGTCTAAGCTATATCTCAGTACAGGAAAATGGTGGCCTGTTCCTTTAAAGAGTCACTTGTTGGTCACAGACTGGTTTGCTTTGAGCAACACTTCGAGTGGAAAAGTTGAGTATTCCATGCCTGATGAAGGTCTCAGGACCGAAACATTGACCTAATCCTAATAAGCTATTTTTGCAAGGTTGGCAGTGTGCGGGAAGTATTTTTTTTATTTTTATCGTAATCGATTTCATTTTATGGCCATATCGCCCAGCCCTTTGAGACGGTTTAGTGAACATTACCAGTGACGAGAACCGAGAGGCTCAAACAAAACATGCTAAACCTTTCACGTTTTCCGCAATGTTGCAGTTCAATAGTCAAATGTTTGTGCAGGTTTTTCAGTGTGAGAGATGCTGTGGCGTGTGATGGTGGTGAAATGCCTGTCATTGGTGCGGCTGTTTCGTAATCCACTGGGAACACGCGGTCATGTTTTGTTTGGCAAATCGAATTGACACACTTTTCTGTCCCACACGTTCTGCTGCTGAGTAATCCAGCGCTAATCTTGTCTGCCTTAGCCTCCGTTAGCTCTGTTTGTGCAGGTTTAGAGCCGGTCCAGGCTAACAGGTGAGCTCATTAAACGCACGCCTGTAGTGACTGTCCTCGCCGTCGACAGTCCGTCTGCTGTGGTGGTTTAACTCGGCCAAACTGCGCCTAATCTCGGGGTTACGGAGTTCGAGGGATGACACGAAGGGAAGACTCGCACCTGGCCTTTATCCCACTGTCCATGTCGCTTTTCCTTATCCCCAAAAATCCCTTTGAGACTTCAGAAGCTTGGTACATGCATGAGACGGGACGCTAAATATAACTCCTGGTGTTTGCAGGATTGAACTCGAGGATCTTACTCACAAAACTGTTTATCATCTCTTTGGAAACATGTGTAGTTCCCATAAAACATAGGAGACGAATGAACAAATACCTTTTTTACGTACTGTATATCTGCAATATTATGTATCTATAGATATGTTCACGTTTGAAGCTTCCAGAGGGGAAAAGAACTGCTCTTTCACCCATTACTGCAAACTACTCTAACAGAGGCTAAATTATGCATATATTCTCTATTAAATAAGATGGATTTTTAGTTGTTTTTTTAGTTTTATACTCATTTAGTGGTGGAGCTAATTTGTATTGTTTTATCGTTTTCATGATCTTATGTGCAGCACTTGGAAAAGTTTTGTTTGTTGTTTAAATGTGCTATACTAATAAAGTGGATTGGATTCATGCTACATGCTAATGCTAGCTTCAAGTGCCAGTGTTCCAGGAACTGTAGTGCACCCTCTATAAAAACCAGCAAAATGTAACGTCAGCGCTCTGTACCAGTGTTAATTTCGTCGTCTTAATTTTAGTCAAAGTGATATTTTTGGCGACTAAAATTGGACTAAAACTAAATTAAAAGTTTTCATGAGACTAAAACTGTGACTAAAATGTCCAGATATTTTACTCGACTAAAATAAGACTAAATAAAAATGAAAAGGAGAGACTAAAATCATCCAAACTTCTATTGACCGTCTGAAAGAGCCTCATATCATGTAAATTCACTGCCAAAGGAGCAGCTCTGAGCTTTGTTCATGTGGGAGCAGCTCCATGAAGCAGAGGAGCTGATTAAATATGATTATAATGAATATTATAAATGCAAAGTCGACTAAATTTGTTTAAAATTTAGTCGACTAAATTGACTTGCAATTTTAGTCGACTAAAACTAGACTAAAATTGAAGATATTTTTTTGACTAAATCTCGACTAAAATTGAATTACATTTTCGTCAAAAGACTAAAACTAAATTAAAATATGTTGTCAAAATTAACACTGAAAACTGCTAATCGTTCAAGATGCCACCACAGAATCATGTGCTGAAAGTCCCTTATGTGTTGCATTGATATTATTTCACCGCTACAATTACATAAAAAAGCAACATCTAGCAGTGACTAAGTTAAATGTTGTTTTTTAAATAGCACATTTGAGAACATAAACATACGTTTCCATTAAAAATATATTTTTTCAATGTAGTACTTGTACGTTTTGTAGACAAGCTTTGGGCCCTCCCCCCAGGGTGTCCCAAACCCCACTATGGGAACCACTGGGCTATACCAATGAGAAATTAGTGAGTGAGAACTTCCTCTGGAACTTTCCCTGTGTCACAAACGTAAAACTTGAAGTGAACTGAAGTAACACTATGATTAAAAGTTACCACAGAAATGATCCATCAAACTAAATCATAATTACAAAAGGAACAAAACATGTCGTATGCACTTTGCAGACACAACTTGGAACATGAGCTACTGACACTTCACATCCTGCTTTAACTTGAGTTATTAGCATCTGATCTGTGCCGTCTTATCGTGTACCAAAGCTTCAGTCTGGCTGCAGTTCGTTGTGCTCAGATGATGTTGTTTCTAACTGTTTTTCTCTCAGTTTGGGCTCGGCAGCTTTGCGTGACTCCGTGGCCTTCAGGTACAGACCGACATCACAACATCAGCACCTCATATGTGCTCGAAAGCAGAAATACGCTCCATTTGATTTCACTTATTATGATGAGAAAAATAGGCTAAAACAAACAAACTTCTCTCTGGATCAAGTTCATCCCAGTTTATTTCACATCCTTTGATCAAGACACAGCACAGATTTTATTTCTTTATGTAACCTTGTCCTGTCAGTCAATGGATGAATGTATTGTTTTTACCTGTAAGTGTCCAGCAGAGGGCAGTGTCTCAATTGAACTGCCCCCAGACTTTTGCTTTTGGACTATATTTACCATATAAACGAGGACTTTTGTTCTTTTAATTATAACATGGACGTCTCCTGATTTCCCAAACACATATATTACACAAGTTTTTTAATACATGGGGAAACTGCAAACCATGGCTGTCATTCCTCCTATGATTAAAGGCATTTCCTAAATCTACCTCTTCATTCTGCTGATGGTAAATTAAAATCCGCTGAACTGTTATGTGTCTGTTTCTCAGTATCGAGTCTAAATCCTTTCCTCTGTGGTCGGAGACGCTCTGAGTGCAGCTTTGTGCCAAATTCACGCGTTACATCACTCTGTGGGTTCAGAAATGACAGCTCTAGTAGATTTATTTCACCAGCAGAAAAAACAAAACAAAGCTGTGAGTCTTTCCAATCACCGATGCAAAGGAAACTAGAGATACTGTGCTGATATTCACCACATGTTATAAATGAAAAAAAAAAAAGGTGAAATAGATTCTTCAAAATAGCCGCCTTTTGCTTTGATCACTGCTTTGCACTTTTCACTTTTTCTCATTGAGCTTCACGATGTCGTCACAGAACTGGTTTTCACGTCACTGTTAAACCATTTCAGGGACAAAGACCTGATGACGCTCATTGAGAAAATGCCAAGAATAAAGGGCGGCAAGTTTGAAGAATTTAAAATATGTTTTGTGTGAGTCACTCTCACTCTCTTTTGTTTCCTACATAATCCCATGTGTCACACGTCTTCAATGAGAATCACACAGTGGAAATAGTTTGTCGAAGTTTCCACATTTGTGGCTGTGGAGTTTGAGTTAGGCCTTTAGGACATGTAAGTTAAAGACCAATAAAAGCAATTTGCAGCCGATAGCCAAGTTGTAATGGCAAATATTGTAGTTATATTAACTATTGCTGCAGTAAGAGGCCTGGGCCTTTTCTATGACATGTGCTTTTGAATTAATGGTGTTAATATAGTCCAGTGTCCACAAGTTTCTACAGTTTATAAGGCCAAAAAACTCTATGTCGAGCTTCCAAAACACAAAGCGCTCCTCCACTTGTACAGGAATAACTGGTAAATGTTCTCAATTTATCAAGCGCTTTTCCACCTGCATAAGGCGCTCAAACAAACAAAGAACAGTTTCATAAACAAGGCCATCAGGAAGCTGAACTCCCTTCCCTCCCTGCCTCCCCCCACTCCACAATCAAGGATGAGAGAAATATAATTTCAATCATTCACATGGTTTGACAAATAAAAATCTTGAATCTTGAATTGAATCAAAGTGCTTTGCATCAAGAAACGCTCACCCATGAGCTCTCATTCATTCACCAGTGTCTGACACAAGTGTCAAGTGTCTGACACAAGTGTCTTGCCCAAGGGCACATTTTCTTAGACCGGGTTTTAATAATTACTGTATCTCCTTGATTTTCATAGTGTATTTTTTGGAAATATCTGATTTTTCATTTCTCTTTTCCATCCATCCATTTTCTTCCACTTGTCCGTTGCCGGGTCATAGGGCAGCTGTTGGAGCTGCACCAGCCCCTATGGCTCCTCCTGCAGGTGGTGGGTCCACAGAGGGACGGCCTCATGGTTCTAACCGGGCCTGTTGGTCTCTCATAAGGGGCTTCTGAGTTGGCTTCTATTTCAAGCCAACTCTTTTAATAATAATAACTGATTAATCGTTGTCTGGCATATGCAGACTGAAAAAGAGAAAAATGAAAATGTAGTATTTTTAATTAAAAACTACTACATTTTTAAAGTTAGGGCACGTAGAGTGTTTCGTACATTGTACATTTCATAAATATCTGTGTCTCACATCAATTATCAGAATGATCAATTATCCGAAAGCAGAAGTAGCTGTAAGAGCCTCTTACAAATGTTCACTTTAAGTTTATTCCATCAGCATGTTCTCAAGTGGCTCCACTTTAGCTTCATGTGGGAAAATAAAATGTTAATGCTTCTTCCACAACCAAGCGATAGTAAAAATAATCGTTAGTGGAAGCCCTACTTTTCCCATTGCATCATTATGAAAACAAACTCTTATTTGTAAATAGAATAATTTGTAGAAATATGTTGCTCACTATGACACAGGTATTAGAATGTTTGTGTATGTTCTCTCAGCTAGTTTTGTGAATGCCAAAAAGCTTTAGAACTAATCTGTGTGTAGGAATGTGTCATGAATGTGGCCCAGTATTATTTATGCAATATATTTTACTAAACCACGTCATCACAGGACCACGGGTTTCTTTACATCAAATTGTGTCAAAACGAGGCTTAAAACATGAAAACGAGGCAAAAATTGAGGTTTATTTAGTAACATCATGGCTAGACGACTGTCCTAGCACAAGAAGTGTGAGCTGGAATGACAGCTTTGGTGATTTTGCTATCGTGGCTTCTTGCTTTATGGATATTTGCAATAATAATTAGACGATATGGTGGAGCTTGTATCGGTAATTAAGAGAGGCCACGGTATTTATATCTGCAGCGCACGTCTGGAATATTTCTCTCCTATTTCTAGTCGGTAGCGTCTCAAAGGAGCTGTAAGACGTCCAGGAAACAATAATGCACGCAGTCGAAAACCCGATGAGTCTGTGGGCTTAATGGCTGTGGTAATGGACTCCCACAATGCATCTCTCCAGCTCCTCTTCCGTCAGCCCGGCGCCTCCTCACTTCACAAACCCAAATGCGTGTGGCTCTGTTTTCATCTTGTTTGTAAATGTTTTTTTTTTTGGTCGATTCCTTCAGTCGACTTGTTGGGGGATAATGTGCGTGTGTCGCGATGTTAAGCGCTGGACCGACCAAACGTAGAGTAACGGGACGCCGTTTCGTTGCAGTTGACAAGAACAAGAGGGAGGCGCAGACCAGAGCCACAGCACAAGGAGCCGGCGGACAGCAGCAGCATACGGCCCCGGAAACGGTAGGTCAAACTTAAAGAGGGGTATTATGCTTTTTTCAATCACATAGCACCAGTCTATAGCATACTACAATGATGACGTAACCTTCTGTTGGACTGTGTATGGTCTGCCTTGAATAAAATTGCTCTCTCAAAATGGCTGTACTGAACGTCTTGAAATAGGCCTCTGTCTCTTTAAGAAGCTTTCCGACACGCCCCCTTCGGCACACTGCTGTGGCATCTAAACAACACTACTGTGCGGGGAGGGGCTCTGCTGAGCTGAGGAGCAGTGGTTGGTGGCTTGGCTGGTGACGAAAGGTCCAGAGGCGTCTCCAGGAGGTGGGGGCGTTCCTAGGAGGACTGAGGCATAGCTACACCTAAAATGGCTGCCGTCTAAGTTTTTACTGATTACTCAAAAATATGTGAATGAGCCAAGGCAACACTCCAGGCATGTGTTTAATGAGGGAATGACATAATAACATGATATAAAGCTTGAAAAAGTCGATTTTACATAATACCCCCCCTTTGAGGACGCAGCTTTATCTTTTCTTCAAGCTCATCAGTTCATCAAAGTTATAAGAAATATATGATCCAAAACTCATTCAACTGCATGTTCTACTGAAATTTACTGTGAATTTGTGGGTCCATTTTACACTAATTCCTTAATCCCATGTTTGCAAATCTTTAGAAATGATAAACAGATAGGCCAGATAGGGTTGCATTTGCATTTTAAAGCAGTACTAAGTAACTTGTTTACCTTAATAAATCCTTTCCGTAGTCCCTCTGGGGGTAATACAAGTGTTAATGGGATGATTGGGGGGTCTTTCATCTCCCCCTGGTGTCACTGGCCAGAAAACCACAATTGCAACTTGACTGCCACCGGACCGGAGCAACCAATACACACTAATGGAATCACGAAGAAGAAGCTAACAGGCTAACGGGCAAAGCTAACTGCGGGCTAGCGCCACTTAAACAGTATTTACAGCCAAGTTTGAGTGAAAAAAAAAATATCTCCACTGTGTAATTGGATGCACAATATCCCTCTCTCCTTTTGTCTTTTCTGTCAGCGTAGTATTTACTCTCACAGACAATTAATGAGTAAAAAACACAACATGCTACGACACCTGCAGTTGCGCCTATGGCCTCTAGGGGCATGAGTTACTTAGTACTGCTGTAACTTTTTATGTGGAAAAAGAAAGTTGATATTTGTGTGTTTTTGACCTCTACAGCACTCCAGGGTCAATTGTTTGGAAAGTTTTCTCTGCTGACGGACCGTCTCAACAGAAAACCTACAAAACAATTGATCCTGGAGCGTTGTAGAGTATTGTAGCTGTTTCCATAGTAACGATAAACAATTGAGCTGGAACTAGCTTCAGGTAAAACAGATTAAAAAGTGAAATAACTCCTGCCCAGGACTTAAAGCTAATAGCCCCAATGAACATTTTCAGTTCGCGGGACCATGGTATAACCGGGATAATGCACGACGAGGTGTCCATTATCAGAAATAACTGGACTCTGCGGAAGCAACTGTCCTCCGCGACCGCTCCACGTCGTCCAGTTATTTCTGATAATGGACACCTCGTCGTGCATTATCCCTTACATATTATACCAGATATGAAATGTTTTCCACCTTAAATTAATATACATGCTAATTACAGATTTGATTTCCGGGTTGTGGCCTGAAATATTTGGGTTTTAGAACATTTTTGAAGGGTGTTTTTTTTTTTCAGATGGATTTTTTTTATCTACTTCCTGTCTGAATTATTGAAGGCAAAAACGGCAACAATTTTATTTTTACAGATTTTTTTTTTTATCCTCTGAAAAAATCTTTAACTAATATACCCTTTACTGCTGACATCATCAGTGACATCAGCTAAAGGCAGGAAGTGATCAAGAGAAATAAGATTAAACTAAAACTAGCGATTAAGTGTAAAACTACAACAACAAAATGTGGTCCTGTTGTGGCTTAAGGTGCAAAGAACAAGAGGAATGACATTTGAGTCGATAAATAAGGTTTATTTGATATTTCCAAAAACAGTTAGACATTTGTTTATCGTTACTATGACAACAGCAACAATGGAAATAGATAGGAATCGAGCTTCCTGCCTCCAGCTAAGCCCTGAATGTTTACAAACAATTAAAGGGTCTATATGTCTATAAATAACACCATACATTTAAACCTGGCTCTGTCCATTATTTTATTTTCGTTGTTGGTATTTTATGTTTTTATACAAAAACATAAAATGAGAGAGATTTTACATTTTCTTATGTTTATTTCACAGAGAAAGCCTAAAATTGATATATCTAAATTTATCTTTCCCCGCCATTCACCTGCAAATGTGCAGGTGCACAAATGCAGGTTTAAATTGGCTAAACTCGTCTAAAATGTAAAATCCCAGTGTAATTGTGAGATGAAGCACAGCACACTCATGTTTATTGATACAAACGTCTCTTCCTCCAGGTCCTTGATGTGGTCAGCGCCGCCGCGGCTTCTCGTGTCCCTCAGACCGATGCGAGCAGCTCCGCCCACCCCCCACGCTCAGCAAACCCAAAACCACAGCGCGCTCCAGCCCCAAAGCCGCGTCCCGTCTGCAGCCCAATGCCTCCCGGACGCCTGCCCCCTCCTCTGCCCTGGCGGAGGAGCCCGCGGCCCGACAGAGCAAGGAGCAGGTGGAGAAGCAGAACCAGGTGATGGCGGGGCTGAAGAGGCTCCTGAAGCAGGGAACTGTCGAGCCGAGGCCCTGGCTGTGGTCGTCCAGCACCTGTTCACTGAGGTAAGAGCGCCGGTGGTTTAGCGCATTTGGGACGCACAATGACATTTGGTTGCTTTCTTTGTAGGGAATAGAGATGATTAACTGGTTTTACTATTACTGCGGTTATTAAAGCTCACATAGGTTAATCGTAAGAATTTTAGGACCCACCGTGAACCGCTGTGTCTCTCCTCCTCTCCTGTATGGGGCCAAATGGGGGTGAAGTTAGAAGCGACTAAGCTCTTCCACGTTTCCCCTATTTAAATACAGTTACATGAGTAGTTACAAGCAGAGATGCACATAAGTCCCTCACCTGCACGTCCAAGTCCCTGACCCACAAGTCCAAGTCAAGTCCAAGTCCCATGGTTTCTATGTTTTACAGAAAGGAAAGCACTCCTAGTCAGAATAAAGTTTTTATTGCCTGTCAGACGTTTCGGGGTTCTCCCCGGGGGCAATAAGAACTTTATTCTGACTAGGAGTGCTTTCCTTTTTCTATTTCTACATTGTTCTTAGGAATTAGCACCCAGTCAGAGGGCATTTAGTGAGTTGAGCGCGTTTTATGCTTGCAGTTTATTCTTTTATGTTTTACACTAATTCAAATCATGGTACGGTAAAACTATTTTAAAATCAATAGACACCTGTAAATTAAAAACAACAATCAGACAAATATGAGCCCAGACCTTCCACACACAAATAATCAACATCTCAATATTTCCATGAAGCATAAGGCCATTCACAGTCAATTCCAATGTAATGGAATACATATGTGAGAACGAGTGCAAAGCAGCATAGTGTTTCTTTTGTTGGGATTAATGTGTGGAGTGAGTTGGACCAAGAGCTAAAAGACTGTAAAGCCTTAATTCAAATTAAAAATGGATGCTAAGGATGCAAACTTAAGATGATAGATTTTTTTCTTTCTTCTTTGTGACGATCTAAAAACAAAAATTGTATAACTGCTTGCATAAGACATTGGCAGCTTTACTGTTTATGTTTTGTAAATACTCTGGGATAGGCGCAATAAGCTTTAGCTTCTGCCTATTCCATTTCAGACTTTGTTTATTTATCATCTGTTTGTCATCTGTTGAATGTTTGAATGTCTGAATAAAATAATCTGAATCTGAATCTGAATGGTAAGTTAAGAAAACACAAAATAATATGAACTATTTACTACTGTCTACAGCTGTGGCCAAAGGCAGGCCCTGTGTCATTCATTCAACTAGCCCTCCCACACCACTACCTTACTTAGTTCAGTTTTGTAAAAGTAACATCAGTATAGTTATCACCGCTGACACAAACATGTCTGCAGCATTAGCTTCAGAATGTTACTGAAGTGTCCTTTATCATACAGTAAAACTCCACTGTGGATAAGCATACTTCCAGTCTTACCTTGAAGGTTTACAGACTGTTCACATGAGTGTCCCATCTTCAACCTGTAGCTACAGGACCTGCTATATCCACTGCCAGCTTTTGGTCTTTGACAAAATATTCCCTAAATAAACTGTA
The DNA here is from genome assembly GCA_007210695.1 of Neogobius melanostomus. NCBI lineage: Eukaryota > Metazoa > Chordata > Actinopteri > Gobiiformes > Gobiidae > Neogobius > Neogobius melanostomus. The sequence continues at coordinate 4,108,741 of VHKM01000122.1, read as the reverse complement.
GCTTCGTAATGGTAATGATTTGATCACTAATCACTTTACTGAGTAGTAGCTTTAAGTTACAACTTATGCAGCAGCTCAAACCCCTTTAACACCTTAGGAGCACTTCGACGTCTGCGCACCATTATATTCAGAAATCTTTAGGTGTGAAGATATTACTGCAGACGCACAATATAGTTCCCCTTTTTATCCGCTTAGAAAATCGACATGTTTAATTTTGTGTGACTAGACTTGGATCGTGTAAATACTCACGTAACCGTATTTAAAGGTCCTATATCATGCAAAATCGACTTTTTTGAGTTTTTAGCCATGTTGTTATGCTATTTCCTTATCAAAAACACCCCCAGAGCGGTTTTTGGCTTCATTCACGCAGTTCTAAGTAATCCTCCTGAATCCTGCTCTCTGAGCAGCTGCTCCACCCTCTCCTGGTAAACGACTGAGCTGTTCAGTTGTGTCGTCACAGCGGAACGGAAGTGCTCTACGTCTGTAATGTAATGCCTTACGGCCTGATTTTTATTTATGAAACGGCTTTTTTTTTTTTTCTTTTTTTTTTTGAGAAAAAAAAAAAAAAAAAAAAAAAAAAGCAACTCTCCGACGCGTCTGTGCTGTCCCACGACGCTAATCAAGCGCACCCACGGCTGGAGGAGCCATGGATCCGAGCATAAGTGTTGTTTTTGAAGACTGAGCTCTTTCTAACCTACTCTGGACACCGCCTGTTCTTTTTTCTTACCGATAATGTCACGGATGCGCGTTTGGCTACGAGAGGAACAGGACTATTCAACCTTCCTAAAGAAGAGTGCACTCGCCAGAAGTTGGAATTTCTTTCCGGGATTAAGCTAGCTACTATATCAACCAACCTGATGGATGCTTGGTAAACCTTGGCCAGAATCAAAGTGGATTAACTTTTATAACCAACACGAGGGCCATAACGTAAACACCCGACGATGGGGAGGCCATGCTGAGCGGTGAGTCAATCAAAACGCGTGTTAGCCTGTGTGTTAGCGTGTGTGTTAGCCATTTATGAAACTGTGTTGCACATGTCAACTCCTTATAACTGCATTATGTGAAGTAACTTCACTTTTTGCAGCAATATTTATATTTATAATACTGCAAATGTGGAATGAGCGGAGAGAGGGGCGGAGTTAACTGAATCGAAGCGTCTTGTCTTCCGGGTAGGGAAAATACCCCCCAAAAATACTTATATTTCTCTCAAAAATGAGTACTCCATAGTGATAGAGGTACAATATATCATATATATGCCTATACTTTACTTTGGAATGGCTAAAATAGCATGATACAGATCCTTTAAAAAGGGGAAATGTGGAAGAGCTTGGTCGCTTCTAACTTCACCCCCGTTTGGCCCCATAGAGGAGAGGAGGAGAGGCTAAATGCTAACAACATCTATAGTCTTTTTGCTTGACTGAGCGTACGCACAAAGACCAAACAGTTACGCATCAACTCGTCTAAGTTCAGGTAAGAACATATCTCAGTATGAAAAAAAACGTGGCCCTTTTAAATCCGCCCAAAAACACATGAAGTCAGCGGCAGGTTAAATAATCCAATGTGCAGACGGCAAATCTCATCCATTTTCATGATAATTACATAATGTTGCCAAAAGAAGAGTCCCAAAAGAACCGTGTGCAGCTGCGTTTGCTGTGTCCCAGTAAAAAACGGAAGTGTGGAGCGCATGGAAATCAGCTCAGTTCTTTTGTATAGGAACCATTTAGTAATTATAGTAAATTACTTTTCTCCAGTAATAAACATGAAACATCATTAACAAGTTGAATTATTAACCGTAATGCAAATAGAGGTTGGCTTAACTGAAACTGCTTATTTGCATTCAGATTATACCTTGTTTCCCTGTAATATACAGCATCATGGTCAATTATTAACATTATTTGTAGTTGATGAATCCCGTGATGAATCATGAACATCACTAGACGCGAGGCAAACTTAATTCCTTTGAGCTTTTTTGCAAGTTTTCATTTATTCACATTTTATTTTCTCACTCTCTTTGACAACAATGGAAATTCCCACTCACAGAAAAAGCTACCGCTAACCAATAATTACAAATACGTAACATGAGGTGACATCTCAAAGCTCATCAAAAGTAAAGACGTAGCTCGAGGACAAGGTTAATTTGAACAACAGCTTTGTTTTAACTCACGTAATGCAAGTCCAAATCATGAGCTTCAGAGTGACTTGAATGGGCCTGTGTTTGTCTCTTTGTGGGGGGTCCGCTTAAGGTGGGAGCAGCCGTTATCTGCAGAGCCTCCCTCCCCTAAGCCGCTGCTGTTGCTGTGGGTGGTGGTGATTGTTTTTAGCTGTTAGCGTAGCAGCAGCAGCAGTGATTGATGCGGTAAAGGCTGGAGGGAGAGTCTGAGCAAACAGAAGAAAATCATTAAGGCGGACAAGACAAAACTGCTGTTCGACTTTTTGTGCTTTTAACTGAGTGTTAACGTGGTTTATTAGTCAAACATATATCTGGAGTAGTGTCTTGCTTCTTCTACTGCTGAAGCGCTGTGATTTATAGTTCCTGTTTTTTATCATTAAGAGAACACAAAACTGCCCTCCACATTTTTAAAGCCCATCAAAGTTCATTTTTCCAAAAATACCCTTGCACTCTGTCAGGCTCCGAGAGGGCACGTTAGGCCCCTACAAAGAAAATAACTCAATGCATGTGCAGTGGTCGTAATATTGCTTTCCCAAATCCTGAAAGGAAAAGCAATAATAGACCCTTTAATTGTTTGTAAAGATTCCGGGCTTAGCTGGAGGCGGGAAGCTCGATTCCTATCTGTTTCCATTGTAGCTGTTGTCATAGTAACGATAAACAAATGTCTAACTGTTGTTGGAAATATCAGATAAACCTTATTTTATCGTCTCAAATGTCATTCCTCTTGTTCTTTCACCTTAAGCCACAACAGAACCACATTTTTTTGTTGTAGTTTTACACTTAAAATCGCTAGTTTTAGTTTAATCTTATTTCTGTTGATCACTTCCTGCCTCCAGCTGATGTCACTGATGATGTCAGCAGTTAAAGGGTCTATACCGTAATCTAAGATTGAGTTAGAAATAGAACCCCCTCACTCTGGGCAGGGCGGTCGCTGATATTTGTATTTATTTATTTATAAAATATTGACTTCTTTGCTGCAAAATATATCGTATTCATTTATTTGACATAAACCCATGTGACTTTCATTCCAAATTTTTGTGGGTAAATAAGTGTATTTAGACTTAAATAAGAAACAAAATGCTTATATAGTAGTACTTAAGAGATCAGGGCGCAGTAATAAAATGAACCCTCTGTAAGTGGCTGTTTGCCTGGTTTACAGTGAGGCTCCAGGATGCGTGTAGGATATGGTTAAGAGGCTGAGTAAATATTTGCAGTATAATTATAGGCTCATGTGGAGTTACCGAGAGGCAGCTGTTAATGTGCCCTTCACTGGCACTGCGGAAAAGAGGGACACAGAAGATTATTGCTTTGAGAAATTTACTATAAGCTGTTTGTGTGAGAGGGGGCGAAGTTGAACACTGTAAGCGGTTGAATATGGGGAAAAGTGAGACAAAGTGATTGAGGGCAGGGTATGATACAACTCGAAGACAGTTTTTGAAAGAATTCTTCAAACAGATACTCCAGACAAAGGTTTAAACCTGCCATACTCATCTTTTGACTGAAAGGTCTTTAACTACGGAGCTCGGGAGATAAAATAATAATGGTTCGATATGCCGGGATCCCAAAGTACCCGTTTTCCGCTCTGTTTAGGGACCGTCAACAAATTACTATACTAAATATATTAAATATTGGGACTCCTTTTGACCCACTTAGCACAGAGCTAATACTAATATTGTATAGAGGTTTGGGGTCACTGGGTCAAGTCCTTATAGCCATTGAAAAGAAAAAAAACACATCTAGTTGTTTAACATACTGTAGTAATTTGTTGACAGTCCCTAACCAGAGCGGACATAATCTCATGTTACCTTCTGGGCTCCATATTCTTCTGACCAACCTCAAGCACATGTTTTTGCATATCGTCAACACTTTTGGACACCTTTTTAGATAATAATTAGACCTTAGTTTGTACGTTCTGAAAGAGAAGACGTTGAACTGGTCTCGTTTCACGTGAAAATGCCCAGTAATCATACAGATGTACATGTAGACACAGTATTAGCTATTAACAAATTCGAAAAATCTTACTTCTGCAAGCAATACATCAACCGTTAAGAGTTTACAACCTTTTACGAAAATCCAGTCCAGCCGAAATGTCACTCAACGCCGTGCGAGTCGTTATGTAAGAGTTAAACCAGTCGAGTGAGAGTTCTTTCGCCTCAGCGCTGTATCTTTGCGCATATCTGTGTCCAAAGGAAAGTCTCACATATAAACAACCTGTTATCTCCTCACACTGCCCTTTATGGGACTCTTGCGTAACGCGGAGCACGCTGTTCCCTCGGCAGGTGGTTTGCTCTACAGAGGCTTCTCAAAGCGTGGTGTGCGGCCCATTATGGTACATACTAGACATTATTACTCCGCTGTGTTTAGCAGCTCAAACTAAGTATTAAACTAACTCGGGACAAAGAATCGGGTTTGTCCCCGTCGTGTTGCCGTACAGAGGGTAAATTCGGGGGCGAGCTTTATATTTTTGAAGCCACAAAGTCACTGTCTACACTCACTCTGGAAGTAGAAGGCGGAGTTTGTGTGGCAGGTTTAGGAATGTCCCGGCTGCAGTCGAGCCTTATCTCAACCACAAATACCTGCGTTATCTAATCACTTTAAAGAAGGTGCTGGACAATGTAAACCATGACATGCTTTCCGATGAGGACTAAAATACCACTAAACAAGGGCGACGGTTTATGTCAGTCCTTCTGCTGCTCGGGACGTGTGTTTTACGAGTCGTGGGTCATAAAGGACTTCAGAACAATGGGGCACAGACTGTCGACGGGACACCAGGGGCTAATCTAGCGCAGTGGTTCTCAACTAATGGGTCACGAGTAGGGCTGGGTACCATTAAATGATACCAGTATGGTCTAGAAATAAAAAGTTTAGGTACTACTGGTATCGAACAAATAAAAGCAGGTAAAGCAGGTACTGGCAATATTCTGTTCTGATGCCTGTTTGTCCAGTGACAGCCTTAAAGCAAGTGGCTTGGTTGCTTAGATATTTCTTCCAAATGTTTTTCTTATTTTTACCCCAAATTTTCTCCTTTCCCCATTCTTTTCCCATTTATTACTAATATTTTTCCTATTATTCCCCCTCATTTTTTTTCCATTTTCCCCCCCCCCATGTTAGCCCCTTTTTTCAAATTTTTTCCCCTATTTTTGCCCATTTTACAGATTTTTTCCTTATTTTTGCTACAATTTCCTCAATTTCTTTCCAATTATTCCCCATTTTTCACACTTTTTTTGACACTGGAGATGAACTGTTTTCTGGCGCTAGACGACAAATATTTTAGTGTAAGGTCGGGAAAAAGTATTGTTCAGGCATCGGTATCGTAAGCACTGGTATCAAAAAAATGTAAAGGTACCCAGCCCTAGTCATGGGCCTTTCCCAGGATGCATTTCTTTTAATATTTATGTACAGAAAAAGTGTAGAAACACTACTAGGGCTGGCACGATAATTACTAATCGATACATTTTTAGGCTCAATATTTATCATCTGTATATTCATTAGCATTTCCCCCCTGTTTTTTCTTATAGTTCATGTTTATTTCAGCTTGTGTGGTATGTTAGGATATGAGTACGTGCTTTTAGGACAAAATGTTTGAAAAGAGAGTCACTATAGCAACGAAAACGAGGATGAAAAACGCAACGAAAAAGTGACAAAAAACGCAACAAAGAAGGAATAAAAGAGCGACAAAACCGAGCCAGAAAAGCAAAATAATACGACAAAAAGGTGACAAAAATGTAGCGAAATACGACAAAAAAAACTACAAAAAGCAACAAAAATGTAAACGAACAAAAACAAAAAAACAAAAGAGCAACGAAAAAATGGCCACAAAAAAATGACAAAATGCAGTGACAACACGACAAAAACGTTTGGATCAGTTTTGTAGGCCTTAGCTTTCAAATGAGGCATTACACTGGCATAGGCTGTAAGCTCTAATCAAGAAGCTTTTAGATTTGGGTGAAGCCGAACTGAGGAAAATGTGGGTTAAAGGGACTAGATGCCAGTTGGTCATTTTTATACTCACTACTGCCACCTCAGGTCTTAGGCGTAACTGCAGTCTCTATATTAAGCTCGTGCATGACGGCACTTCGGACCCGAATTAACACCTTTGAGTGACAGTGCAGGATTTTAGAGGCAGCTGTGGTGAACACGTCTGGGCTCATTCGACATGGCTGGAACATGTAGGGGGAGGAAAGTACTTAATTTTAACTCCGTATAGTCCCTTTAAGATTAACGTTGACAGTATCTAGTATCTTTAGAGTCAATAATATTGTTTATCGCGATATTTTCCTGGCTCAATATATTGAACTTCAAATTTGATATCGTGACAGGTCTAATCACTACTCGAGTTCCGACGCCTCACCAGTTGAGAACCACTGATCTCGCCGATTAAACCAGACCAAAGCAGGACTAAATGGGGACTAAACTAGGTCCAGAGATCGATACATAGATGAATCACCAAACTAGGATTAACATAGGCCAGTGGTAATCTGGTAGACTAAACTGTTTTGTAATAGTCGACTAAAACCTCGGCTAAAAGGACATTTAAATGTGTTGTTTTGAGCAGGGAATACTGGCTGCTGTTGTTGATATACAGTTGATATAAACCCTCACCCAACAGCCCCATCATATTTCATAAATGCCACTTTACGGCCCTGAAAAGAGGCGAGCCCAACCCTGACTCTGAAAACAAGGAACGAAAAATAAAAAAATGAAATTTGGCAACAAGTGATAAATCAAGAGAGGCATGTGCTGAGAGCAGGGCGACCGTTTTATTCTCCAACAACCTCAAAGAGTGAAAGATAAGCAATAAGGTGGGAGTGGCAGCTGAAATAACTCGCATACCAGCGTGGTACAGTTTCCAAGCTACAAAAAGAGAGAGGAGAGAAAAGAGAGGGGGGAGACACAGGTCTGAACTCAAGGCAAGTCAAGTCCTGGTTTGGTCCCAGTTTATAGTATTTTTGTTGAGAACATTCTACTGCATTTGAAAGATAAATACAATACTTTCTGCTCCACTACGTTGCTCTAAAGTCTGTTCATGTTATTAAATGCACACTCCAGAGCTGTAGGTGGCGCTGTGCAGACATACTGTCAATGTCACTGACTCACAAAGAGAAAAGAAGGTTTGTCCCCCGTGGTGTTGCCGTACGAATAATGAATTTGGGCGCAATTTTACTACAAAGTGATTTTTCCTTACACGTATTTGTACTTTCCACTATGAATACTTGAATTTTCCCAAGCACATGCCTCCATACTTTCACTTAAGTACTTTTTTTAGTGATATTTGTTTGAGTGATATTTGATGAGTAGTATCTGTAGTTTTGCTCTAGTAATGAAATAAAGTACTTTGACCGCCACTCAAAGGCAGTTACAGAATCAAAGTACTTTATTCCATTGCTTGAGAAAAAGTACAGACACTATTGGTCAAATATTACTCCAATAAAAGCAAAGGTTGCTCAGTGAAATGATGAAGTGAAAGTACTGAAGTATTTGCTGTATTCCAAGTGATTTGTTTTTCTAATAACGGAACTAAATATGTTCTGTCCTCCTCCAGTATGTTGTAAACTCAGACGTGTAAAACGTCTAATTTGCATCTAATTTGAAAGCGTTTGTTTTACTTTAATGCTCAGGCGAGTTTTGTTGCATTTCTGTGAAGGTGACCCTGCAAGTTCTGTTATGAACTGGGACACTGTTTGTAATGAAAACACATCCAGAGTTTCCACGGGCCAAAATCATGGGACTAAATGTCATTAAAAAGTATTGAATTGGATTCAGACTGGCATTAAATCTACATTTCTTGGGAATTTATGACATTGCTCAACATTTTTTGCCGTATAGGTAAAAAACAAAACAAAATCTAAAACATATGAAGTTGTAGTGTTCTTGTTTTTTTTTTTTTTTTTTGCTCAGATGTTGCCCATTTTGTCCAATTGTCTTTAGTCTGTTTGATAAATCTTGAAAAAAAAAAAGGAAATAATGTGTATTTTTTCTGCGTTTGTGGCATTAAAATATTGTTTTTGTGCGTTAATGTGGCATTAAAAGCATTAAATTTGACTTCCTTCAGTCTGTATAAACCCTTATATCAGGTATGTAGCCTTTAAATAAGTGCTATAATAACACTGTGGCTTCAAAAACACAAAAATTGCTCCTAAATTCACTCCCCGTACGACAACACGACGGGGACAAACTTTCTTGCTTGTTGCGAATCGGTAGCATTTGGCAGTACATCTGCACAGCGCCACCTGCTGTTCTGGAGTGCTCATCGTCAGGCTTTAAAACTTAACTTAGGCGCATTGAGTTGCCTTGTGTACGAAATGCGCGGTATAAATAAAGTTGCCTTTCCTTAACCAAACACATAGACAAGTTTACTTTTTACTTCGGAGACTTTTTTTAAGAAACGCAGTGGAGTAAAAAGTATTCTATTCATCTTCCAAATGTAGTGGAGTAAAAGTAGAACAACAAAAATACTAGGGTCAAAAATACTAGGTTCCTCCAAACCTCTACTAGGGCTGGGTGATATATCTATATTTAAGATATATCGATATATTTTTTTAATAAGATATGGAATTAGAGCATATCGCGTATATCGGGATATTTCAAATTCAGATAAGCTAGTAAGTTAACAAAAAGAAACAGGTAATCTCAAACTGATTTAAAAAAAAAAAAAGTTTATCTTAAACTGAGCATTTTATTTTGTTATCTCTTTATATATAAATGCTGCCCTGAGACAAGATTGACCAATTTGATAGGCTATTTTGATCAGAGACATTTTTTTTATTTACATGTGCACCTTACGGAGCTTTGTTATACAATGTTTATGTTTACATTTTATAGTGAGTTTTCAGTAAACTACTCGTATTTGGCTTTGACTTAACATTTCATTTCACAGCTCTCACTTTGCAGAAAAAAATATCAGGATATATATCGATATTCAACCAAAATATATCGGGATATGACTTTTGGTCCATATCGCCCAGCCCTAACCTCTACCTAACTCCAGTACTTTACTTTGTTACTGACAGACTTTGCTTCGCCGCTATTAAAACCTCGCTCCTCACTTTTTCATATGCAAAACACCAAAGTACCACATATTTTGCTTTGACTTTTACATGTCTACAGTGTCATACGTTCATTGGTGTATGAATGGGTGACTGGATCCTTGCTGTGAAGAGCTTTGAGTGCCTAATGTAGGTGGAAAAGCGCTATATAAGTTGAGACTATTTACAACTTTGAGCAGGAGAACAGCAGCCAACAAAAGCCACAGATAAGCCATGTGCTCTGTTTGTAAAAGGCTTGAGGCAGAAGAGAGAGAGAGCGAGAGAGAGAGAAGCGCCTAAGGGGAGGGAATCCACAGGTACAGAGTGGGAGGAGCGTTGAGCCAGAAGCCGCTGTCTGTCGAGTCCGTGTGGCATTCGAGGAGCAGCTGGACCGGAGTTTGCAGCGCTCGTGGGATCCGTAGCGTGGTAGTCTTCGAAGCATGTGCTCTTGTTGTCGCTCGTGACCCAGTGCGGGGGCTGAAGCGCGACATGGGAGCCAACGGGAGCAAGCCTCTGCCCCTGAAGCCCAACCGGCGTCTAACTCGCAGAGGAGGAAGAAGAAACGAAAGGTCGGTCGGTTTGACATCACGTGGCAGTGTTTACAAATGGTTTAATTCAGGACTGGTTTTACTCCTATGTTGGTCTGAGAATAGGTTGCGTCCACGACTCTCTAGCACGTTCAGATCACAATTCAAATTGGAGCAGGGGCCTTGACAACACCACAGAAGCGAGACAGTTTTGGAAAGGAATATCCAAACAGAAAATCTCCAGTGTTTTCTCCGATTCTCATCTGGAAGTGATTGGGATTCACACAACAACAGCTGAATGTCCTTTCTACTTATCGACCACTTGGTTTTGAATTTTTGTCTCCACTTTTGGACGCCGTTACGAGACAGTCATGTGACCTCGGCTCATACGTGCTGAGAGAGAAGACGTTGAATTTCGTGACAGTTTTCGTTTCATGGCGATAGGTCCAGCCGCTACGAAGATATTCACGGTAAACCGAGTCGGAAAGTCTGCATTTGGGCGGTTACCATAGTTACAATAATAGGATTCTTAGCTGCACCATCTCATTTTTAAATTATAGCCTGTTTAGAAGAACCGATCGTCTTGATTTGCTTTTAGATTTCTCTTGTCGTGGTTTAGTCTGGAGGATTGTCCACATTTTTTGCCTGGTTCAGACCTGGTGTAGTCCTTGATTTATCCTGGGATAATCAGAGTCTAGACCAGGGGTGCCCAAAGTGGGGCCCGCGGGCCAAATTTGGCCCGCCGAAACAATTCTGTTGGCCCGCCATAAAGTGACCTACTTTGGGGCCACATCTGGTTAATACCAACTCTCTCCCATTCATTCTCAACGGTAAATATGGATGCAGTACACTTTTTGGCCACCAGCGTCAAATTGGGGGCGCTGTTTCACTCATTTCGCAAAGTTAAGGAAACACTGTTGTGGTGTCTTGGCATCAACTTTCCCAGTTTTCATACTTTTATTGCAAGGTTTGTTGACATCAACATAGTTCATGTTAAAATTGACTTTGAATTGAAAAGAATTGATGCTGAACTGACACTTTCAAAATTATCTAATATGGCATTTTCTTTGAGTTAACAAATGAATGAGGTAAAGTCACTGTAGGTGCTGTAGATACAGGTGTTGTTGTTTACATTTTGCACTTTATTGCTACAATTGTTGATTTTGTTCTACTAAGTCTGCCATAGTTAACATTTGTTTTAATATAGCATGTTATTTGCATAGATATAATCAAATGCTAATAAATACAGGAAAATAAAGTAACTATTATTATATGTAGTTATATGTGTTTCACCCTTGACATCGCCGTGTTTGGCCCGCGACCCACAGGCACTTTTTCATTTTGGCCCTCGGAGACAAAAAGTTTGGACTCCCCTGGTCTAGACTGAGTTTAGTCCCAGTTTCGGTCCTGTCCTGGCACACACACTTCCTAAGTATGCTCATTTTCTGTAGTGTTGATGGTAGTCCTTGATTTATCCCACTTAGACCTCATTTAGTCCGTGAAATAGTTTTGATTTGCCTTGTTCAGACCATTATACTCCACTTTCTGGTCTTGTTTTAGTCCTGGGTTTGTCCTGGTTCAGTCTACGCTATAACTATAATTGCAGCATCATTACGTGAGAGTCGAACGGAATATTTGACGAACAGATCATTATAAAGGAATTAGGAAAGGCGTAAGCTGTCGTAGTTTTCATACCAAACCTGTGACTTGTCATCGGTCGATAATGGACCTAAACAGGTTTTGTCGGATTTCACATCGACAAAGAAGCTCGATACATTAATGTGTTATTGAATGGCTGCTGTTTTACACTTCGGCTTATCCTGTCATGAAAACAAGTGAGAAGTTCTTTCGCAGCAGAAGCAATAAGTAGAGTGTTGTCATTTTAAGAAGTCTGTGATTGTTTGGTATTTTCCATTCCACCAATAGCATAGCAGTCTCTTCTTTTCACATAATACGCTCAATGGTAGATTGTTTTCATGTACGGCAGGTGCTGGTTTCTTAGTTTAATGTCAGGGTAACCCTCGTCTTTCCCACACACATTCATTCATAAATATTGACAAAACTTTAGCCCCCGTTTACTCAAAATGAAGTTTGCTTTACTCTCTTGCAACAACATCTCACTTTAGTATCTCCTGCAGACTCCAAACTTTCCAGCCTTGCACTTCAGAATATACTGAAGGTCTTTTTCCAAGGGATTTTTTTTAATTCCTTGCTTGATTTATTGGCCTATAATAACATGCTTATTAAAAAACAAAATCTAAAATCCCCTCTAAAAGATCTTTAATATTTCAGCAAAATAAAACCATTAATTTTAACCTCAAGCTCAATCCATTATGTAGATTTTGCCGCTCATACACTGCAAAAAGTGAAAGAAATTAAACCTGTAGTCATTTTATTTTAGTTTGGACAGATTTCTTGAAATTAGACTCTCAAATAAAGGACAAATGTACTTATTTCAAGATTATTTTTGGCATTGAAGGCAATTTTGTATAAAATGTCTTATTTTTATATGCCCTGATGAAGGGCTAAGACCCCGAAATGTCACTCTGCCGGTGTGAACAATAAAAACTGGTGAGCATGTACAGTTGTGCACGGTATTTTTTTGGATCCAGCACACTGGCTTAGTATTTTGGATGTGCGTGTCTCTCCTCAATTATTTATGCAAACATAAAACGACATAATGGCCGCCTTTAACCGAGCGCATTTTCTCCAGTTCAGCTTCACCCAAATCTAATCTGTTTTTCTTGTTGATGATTTTGTTGCTATGACATCACTCTGTAGTCATGTTTTGTTGCTCTTGTTCCGCGTGTTTGTCACATTTGGAAGTGGTTTTGTCGTGTACTTGTCTTTTTTGTTGTGTTTTTGTGATTTTTGTTGTGCTTTTTCCATTGCTTTTCTCGTGTTTTTGTCACTTTTTCATCTCATTTTTTTCACTTTTTGTGAATTTTTTTGCTTTTAGATTTGGGTATTGCCAAACTGGAGAAAGTGTGCTCGGTTCATGTGGGGGTTAAGAGATTAATTTGTTTCCATATTCACCGGCGGTGTCTTTCCTTATCTGAAAGGCATTTTACCTTTTTAGTGGAAAATAATTAGTTTTTTCCTCTTTCCTTTTGTATATTGTAAACTCATATATTTCTGGGAAAAACACTGTGCATCTAATTAGAAAACATTTGTGTCAATTTCATGAACTCTCAGGCCAGTTTTCCTGCATTTCTGTGACATTTACCCCGATAAGTGACCCTGCAGGTTGTGAAACTCGTCCCTGTGACGACTTGGGATGCTACAAATATGTTAGGAATGAGTTTGGACCACGACAGATATTTTTAATGTAATGATTTAGTGACGCAGGACTCGTGCTTGAACCCACACTTTCAAAACTTGAACTGCTTCCAGGAGCACAGGCTGAACTTTTCTCCCGGGCGCTGAGCAAATATTGATTACAAATTGTCCAAACAAAAGCAATGAACACATTTGTAAACCTACTTTCTTCTGGTTTTTCTTGACTCTCTCTGGACGTCTGCTCTCTCCCTTTGCGGCAGATGGACATTTACGACGTGTGTGAAAAGCAAAAGTCAAACATGTGTTAGTTCTTCTGTTGTAACGCGCTCGGCTGCTACTGTTGTTATTGCAGACAGAGTGGGGATGTCGTAATGCCCCGTGCCCTTTGCTTTACAGCTGCCTCTGACCATGTGCCGCGCGGCCAAACCGGAGGAGACGTGTTTAGGAAATAAATACTGACTTATCTTTGTTGTGGTGTTATGCGTTGGAAGGGGAAGTACAGGTCCTTGTCGTTGAGTGTAATATTTGGGTGTGACATTGTGAAAACCCTCGCCTTTATATCAGGTACAGTGTGAGACCGAACGACCCAGGTGTCAGATCTGTGACCTGCAGAAGTCACATGTCAGGAAAGTGTCATGTGGCCACGAAGCTGAAGGTGAAATCTTTAACCTTTAATGCTTACTAGTCAAGGTCAACTTTATTTCTATAGCACGAATAGAATAGCAAAAGAAAAACACACAACAATAAAAGGAAATCAGTGTGTACAAAGTAAATATTCTCAGCTCAACTTGTGTTACAAACCAATGAGAAAAGGTGCGTCTTGGACAGTGACTTAAAGTTCTGAAGGGACCCTGCTGCTTTGATATGCTGAGGCAAACTGTTCCAGAGCTGGGGCCAGCCTCAGAAAAGGCTCGGGCCCCTCTGCTCTTCCTCTTTTGTCCTGGGAATGTCCAAGAGCAGATGAGAGGAAGACCTCATGGTTCTGGCCGGAGCGTGAGCCGACAGCAAACCACACAATTATGAAGGAGCCAGACGCTTTAAACACTTAAGAACATTGGGCCTCATTCATGAACATCTTCTTATGAAAGCAGGGTCAGGAAACTGCGCCAGATTCACGAAATGTTCTCAAGTAGGGGAAATACTTCACAATGAGGACTAATTAGCATATGTCACCGCCTCTGATTCACCATATAAGGACAAAAAAAGTGCAGCGCGTAAAAGGCAGCCAGAGGAGGAAATGAATGACCAAACACGAATCCAAAACAAATAATCAACAAAACCCCAAAATAATCAGCGCCACACGCTTTAGGGAATTTCTTGTATAATAAAAGGATTGTTAGAGACTGACATCAGCATGCTCTACTTTCATTTGCCAATATTTTCAAACATAATCAGCTGGTTCAAGATTTCAAGGGGGATGGGACATGCCTTTCAGTCATGTGACTTTTGTTGTTATGGCGGCCATTTTGAATACCGAAGTAGAATTATGCAGTACTACAACATGTAACAATATCTCAACTCAGGATGAAAATGAAAGACAACTGATTGACAGTGACATTTTTATGTCCTCGTAATCATTGCTCAAGAAGATAACAGTTAAAACATGGCTCCAGAGACGCACGTTTATGTGAAGAAACCAGTGAGTCAGTGTTTAAGCTGCTCAAGACGTTAGCATGCTATCGGTTAGCATTTAGCTTCAACAGCTCAGCTCTGACCTCTCCAAGGGAAAGCCCTGAACCACCGACATCTAGCCTTGGATACAACATGTGACAGAGGTCAGAGCTGAGCTGTTACTGTAGTATTTCCTCAGTGTTCATAGATGTGAGACACATGTGTTTATCAGGTTGGAGCCATTGACAGTTAGTTGATGACAGTTGCTAACCGGTAGCATGCTAATGTCTTGAGCAGCTTAAACACTGACTCAGACTGAGACTCTGTTGATATGACAAACTGTAATAATCCCAGAGAAAGGTTTTCTGTTTCCTCTTTGATGAGTTCATTTAGTCTGAGGAGTGAGTCTTTAGTCAATCCTGCTGTAGCTCGACAGTTTCGTGAGCGCTGACCTTTAACTTGAAATTGACTGGGAACTGAAACCGTTCTTTACCAAAGCATCCACTGATTTATTGTCTTTGGTATTTTCTCACCGAAGCCAAGTTTTCCCAGACATGAACTGACCTGAACGCATGTACCTGAACCTGCCATGCGTAACGTTTAAAGACTGATCTAACAGCAGCTGGTAAATTCCAAGGTGTTTTTAATCATTCAGTGCCAGGAGCCGTTATGCAAGAGTCTGTGTGCAAGTCCTGATGCACGGCGCAATGTTTGTCTTTGGCATCAGCGTCAACCATTCAAAGTCCACTATTTTGCATTATTCAGACCTTTTTAGTAAAAAAGACCAAACTCTACCTTTGCGATGCTTATTTTATGACGTTATGACGAGTTGAAGATTTCCAGGAAACGACTACCACAGCCCGCCACTCCCTGGTCTTTTCCGTTAACAGATTATGTCATGTTTGGTATCCATGTATTTATTTATTTTATTTATTTATTTATTGGTTTATTTGGTCGGGACAGTTCATATTAATGAACGTACATGGGTCTCATGCATGTAAACAAGCCACACCGGATTGTAGTCTTGGGCTAATTTGCGTCCGTCGTCCCCCATCCGCACTCTCAAACACACTCTCATTCATCCTGGCCTATTGTACATGTTTTTAGTGGTAGGGGAAACCGGAGTACCCGGAGGAAACCTACGCAGACACGGGGAGAACATGCAAACTCCACACAGAAAGGCCCCGTCCAGGTGGGAATCGAACTCGGACCTTCTAGCTGTGAAGCACGAGCACTAACCGCTGTGCCACCGTGCCATGTGTGTGTAGCATAAAAGGCGACCGAGATGATGCTGTAATACAAATATAGTAAATTTCCTAACTGTGAGACGGCAGAGGCTCAAAATGAGGTTTTCTTTACACTCTTGCAATGACATCTCCACTTTAGTAACTCGTACAGAATCCAAACTTTCCGGTCTTGTACTTGATGCTTGTAAGTTTTTTCCCAGAGGCATTTAAAAAATGTAATTCTTACTCTGATTTAATGAGCTTTGAACTGCTAAATAAGTTAAAAAATCCCCTCCTGAAAAAAGTAACTAATACATCATGTTGTTGCTGAAAATATAGATGGACAACAGGGTGTCATACAAGGGGGAAGAAAACCTCTCATGGAAATCGCAATTTTTACCTATTTTTAGCCTGGCTGACTATAGACATATTTATTACACACCAATAAAGTCGAGCCATAATCGGGTTCATATGGATGTTTTTTCACAGTAAATTGTTCAGTAGAAGCAAAAAACTCCGCTAGATGCTAACGTTAGGATATGTAGCATGAAGCTAACGTAGATTCCTGGTTAGCATTATTCATTTTTAAGTATTTATGAGCTGTTGAACAACTTTGCTCCTCCATGTCTCTGTATCTTTATGTGGTAGAAAAATACAGTATATTCATAATTCAGCAATTGTTAAAGTAATGGTGGAGAAATGAGAGAATGTCACACACTTCATTTACTCTGCGTCCTTCTCCGTCCTTTTTTTTGTTTTACATACTGCTGATTCCTTCCTTGTTTAAGCATGTTTAGCTCCGCGCGTGGTTTGCTCTTTTTCAGCTTATTCAGATCATAATTATGCAGTGTTTTGGACATAAAATGAGCTGTTTATTGGACAGCGTATTGCTTTATAAGTGTGTGCTTGTGAAAAATGTGGGTTTAATGCTATTTTGTTGGATGGTGTTCCTTGACATAATGCTTCCATGTGCCTAGACAGTTTGAGGTTTACTTCTGTCGACTATGGTGTGCTGTTAAATAACATCCATCTTGGCTAACTAGTAACTAAAGCATTTCCAAAGGCCATAGGTCTCCCTTTACCTGACGTCCCTTGATCTTTTCACCGTGACCGAGCAGTAAACTCATTTAAACAAAGCTACGGACACTGCACTCCTGTCTCCAAAGCGGGACGTAATAATCTCATGTTTGTTCACGTGTTTAACCGAGTCTGTGTGTTTGTGTTTGCAGCGCGAAGAGTCTTTGAAACAGAAGAAGGAGCTCACGCAGGAGCTGTCCAGCCTCCGCGATGAAATGGGTAAGTCATTTTGAAAGTTCAGTCTAAAAGAGTCATCTAATACTGTACTTTCTACTTCACTACATTTCTTTTTAAAATCTTTTTTATTGGCATTTTCTTATTTCCACACAAGATTTGAAGACGGTAAATTCTTTTTAAAAAAAGAAGGAAGAAATAATCACCATCTCCCGCCTCCCTCCCCACCCATGATCCCCCCCACTCCTGCCAGGAGCTTAAAAAAAGAGAAAAAGAGAAAACAAAGCAAAAGATAAAGAATAAACAAAAATAATAATAAGGAAAAAAAAAAAAAAGAAAAAAGAGTAGTATAGAAGAGATTATTTAGAATAAGAAAATCAATAGGGAAGGAGTAAAATAAAAGAATGAAAAGAAACAATACGAGTTAAAAAACAAACATACACTCACACATACATACCGTGAAAGAGAAAAAAAATAATTAAAAAGAAAAATGAAAAAATAAAATAATAAGTAAAAAGGTAGAAAAGGGAAGGGAAAATAAGACAATTAAATGAGTGTAGTGTACCCGTGTATAAAGAGTATTGTCTTAAAAGTTATGTTTAATTTTCTCTCTCATCGTCCATGACCTCACTATTGTGAGAAAGTGTATCCTCCATGTATTTTAAGAACGGGTTCCATGTAATGTAGAACCGGTTATAAGATCCGGTGATTGAGGACCTTATTTTCTCGATGTATACATTGTAATACTTCTTGCAGCCAACTATTGGTTGTTGGAGGTGTTTTATGTTTCCATTTAAGAAGAATTTGGCGTCTGGCCAACAGAGTAGTAAAAGCAATGGCACACTTTATAGTTGGTGACACATTCAAAGATGTAGGTAAACCAAACAGAGCAGTTATTGGGTTAGCGGGTATAGTAATTTCATACGTTTTGGACAATATTAAAAAGAGGTCAGTCACTACATTTCTAAAAAAAGGCTTCATATCTAAGCAGCATTCCTACAAATCAAGTTTTTGACAATGCATTGAAGTACTTTGACTTCCTCTGGTGCTTTGGCAATACAATAACATATTTACTAAGTGTTTGCTCATGTGCAAAGTGGATCTGCAGCAGAGTCATTTGTGCAATTTTTTTACTCAGATTTGGGGACCTGATACTGTAATACAGGCTGCCTCAAATGACAGATAAGGTGCAACATGCCCTCAAAATAGCATGACTCCAGGTACTGTGTTTTTGTGGCTGAGTGTGACAGGAAGGGCATGTGTTGTTAAAACGTACAGTGGGAGGAACATGTATGTGAACGCTTTGGAATTTCTCACATTTCTGCCTAAATTGGTCACTAAATGTGGTCTGATCTTTATTAAAATCACAAGAATGAATAAACAGTATCTGCTTAAACTAATACCACCCAAACATTTACATTTTATCATATTTTTATTGGCCACAACATGAAAACATTCACAGGACAGGGAGGAATAAGTAAGTACACCGCCTGAATCTCACTGAACTGCAGCAGTTTTGTAAAGAGGAATGGTCCAAGATTCATCCTGATCGTTGTAAACATCTAATCTGTAACTACAGAAAAGCAGTTATTGCTGCCAAAGAAGGATCAGCCAGATATTTAATACAGGGGTTCACTTACTTATTCACATGTTGTTGTAAATGTCTCAGGTTTTTCTGCAAAATATCTTGATAAACTTGTGAATTAAATTTTCTACTGATGATAGCACATTGTCCAGGCCAAATGAGAATGAGTTTTAATTAAGATTTTGAGTTTTACTTTAGTGTACATAAAGCTTCAGTATTTTGGAAGTGGTCTTGAAGAGGGGATTTGTCTGAGTCCTAGTCTTGCATCTATTTCCTGTCTTTGTGCTGATGTAATCCTTGTTTTGGTCCCGGTCCCAGCCTGGTTTACTCCTGGAGACGGTGCGGGCTCTGACCTGCCTTTGTGCCTGTGTGTGAGTGTCCTCTGGCGTTTTACCTGTTTACGAGCTCCACTTGTTAACGGAAGCTCTAACGAGTCTCTCATTTGTGTCTGTGGTGTAATTAGACATCTGAATGAAAAGTTGTTAGCCTGTCTGCTCATAAAACTTTGGGTGTGGAGACGTGCTCTTGGAAGACTTGCCTGAAATATTTGTGGGACCTTCCTGTGTGGAGTTTGCATGTTTCCCATTTACCTTATCACTAAAATATGCACAAAGGAGTCGAGTGGGACTTTCTTATTTAAGTAAAGGTAAAAAACAAGCAAAAGTAAAACCACGCGTTATTCGTAGACACACATAAGGGTTGCAGATCCAATACGTATCTCCTGCCAGTTTACTTTATTTCCATAAACAAATAAAACGACTCAAATGTCAGTCCGGAGCGTTGCGACTTCATGACAGCGTTTGGAGGAAAGTGGATACAATACAGTTATTATATGAACTTTTACGGAGTCTTGAGATATTCATTAAGAAGAATTTAAGATTTTTTAACAAATATTGTTGTGGTTTTAGTAGAAATTTATTTAAAGGATGCAGCGATGCCCGATACCACACGCTGGTACTCATACTCATTAATGTGATCCCGATACCAGAATCTGATACCACTGGACGTGCAGCGCAGCAACCTACGGCACCTCTCCACAAGAAAAGAGCAACAAACTGGAGAATTCTTCAGTGGAAATACAATATTCCACATAGAGCTGACTTTATAACAGACTATACTCTCTAAATCAGAGTCTGCGCTGGATTTAATTGGAGCTAAATGTTTTCATCATTGCTCTGGCGTGTCTTAAGTCGCTTCAAGCCATGGGTTTAATTTATCTGTAAAACTAGCCCAGCGACTAAACAGTGCTTTGAAAATGCAAAATAAAGAGCCCATATTGAGCGAAAGCCTGTGGGCTATTTGCTAAGTTGCTCTCTTGTGAGCATGATGTGCTGTAGCGAAGACAAACTCCACCAACTCTGTTGTGTGGCCATTAATAAATGATTCTGATACTGAATAAATGATTCTGACTCTACAAAACACACATAGACCTGCGGGAAAACCATGAATATCTCAATATTTTTGGGGGCCTTCTTGGTAATTTACATTCAGTCAAAAAGACATATTTCTCCCCTTTTTTTTTTTCAATTATTCCCCCGTCATTTTTTGCCTTTTCCCCAAAATTTCCCCCATTTTTGTTTACATTTCCCCCCCATATTTGCTGCCTTTTCCCCATTTTTTTCAATGTTTTTCCCCATCCCTGCCCCAATATTTTTCTTTCCATTTCTCCCACTTTTCCCCAATTTTTTCCATTTCTTTACCCCCAATTTTTTCTCAATTTTCCCCTAATTTCTTAACATTGGAGATGAACTCATATTATAAAACTGCACATCTTCCAAACAGCAGTTTCTTATATTATCTTGTAGACGATATATTCCACACCTCTACTTGAAGCTAAAGGCTAACGCTAATTTAACGCTAACAAATGGTAAAATAGAGCCACAATCTAAACTAACTTTTATAAAATACACTCTACTTTTATTTAAGTTTTCTTCCATCTTTTAAATCTTATTTTATTTGTTTATTAAAACGTGGACAGGAAGTAGTCTTATAGCCTACGATGGCCAACAGGAAGTGAGCCAAAAACCTTAAACATATTGTAAATGTTTCCCACTTTGCTTTTGAATTTCAAATTTCTCT
The DNA here is from genome assembly GCA_007210695.1 of Neogobius melanostomus. NCBI lineage: Eukaryota > Metazoa > Chordata > Actinopteri > Gobiiformes > Gobiidae > Neogobius > Neogobius melanostomus. The sequence continues at coordinate 4,087,988 of VHKM01000122.1, read as the reverse complement.
GTTCTCTGTTTGCAAATCTTATGAAATGAAATATGAGCTGATTTTGTGGCTTTAAAAACATAGTATTCAAGCGTTAACATGGCATTGAAAAGCATTTCAATTTGACAGTTTCACGTGCAGTGAATATTAATGTATGGAGTATCGCAGAGTACTTCAGCTTTCTAACACAAACAAAGTACAAAGTGTGTGATGTCGGAGGCGCGTGACTGGTGACGAAAGCGCAGATTAAAATGGGGCGGCTTCTTCATGTGTCACAGTGATGAGCGTTGATCCCGGAGCGTTTGGAAAGCTGCCATTTCCCTGTCACTCCTCAATGCACAGGATTATCGTGTTTTTACTGGGAGCTGCAGTTCAGGCGTCAAATATGTACGTAAGAAAAACACTTAAAACAACTACTTCTAATATCATTACTCAGTGTTACACGCCATTGTTGAAGTGTTCCCCGCCTAAAGCCCATAGTCGTAATCTATTATTACAGCATCATCAGGGCTATGAGCTTGGACCCTGAAATTAAACTTATACTTTTTTCTATATTTTCACATCTTGCTTTTTTGTTGCATTCTTTAAGCGTTTCGTCGTTTTTATTTTTTTGTAGCCTGGCTAACGGCAGACTGCTGTGTGCACAACAGTCGCTTGTTTATTGTGTTTTTGTCGCTCTATAGACCCTTTAACTGCTGACATCATCAGTGACATCAGCTGGAGGCAGGAAGTGATCAAGAGAATAAGATTAAACTAAAACTAGCGATTTTAAGTGTAAAACTACAACTGAATAATGTGCTCCTGTTGTGGCTTAAGAAGCAAGAACGAGGAATGACATTTGAGACGATAAAATAAGTTTTATCTGATATTTCCAAAAACAGTTAGACATTTGTTTATCGTTACTATGACAACAGCTACAATGGAAATAGATAGGAATCGAGCTTCCCGCCTCCAGCTAAGCCCGGAATGTTTACAAACAATTATAAAGGGTCTATAGTTACTTTTTTGTCACTTTTTTGTTTGTATTTTCATCCTCATTTTTGTCGGTGTTTTGGCGCTTTGTTCAAGAAGCTTTCAGATTTGGGGTAAAGCCAAACTGGAGAAAACTGTGTTAGCTTCTGGTGGGGGTCAAGAGGCTAATTTAATCCATAAAATGAAAATTCATCCCACGGTGTACTGTACATTTTAAACGAGAAACGTATTTTCAGAGACGGTGGAAATTCAAACTGCTAAACTAAGAATTACATCCATTTCAGGGCAGTTTTGTACAGGCCTGAAGTACGAGATCAGCAGGTTTGATTATTTTCTTTTTGCAGATCACATACTACATAAACTGATTCACTCGCTACTTCCTCCACTCGTCAGCACACGCGGATAATTTTACCCTACGCTGCGTATATGGACAAGGTCATTAGGTTTTATTTCGGACACTGGTCGCCCGCAGGAATCAGCATGTGTGCCCTACATACCATCTGATCGCGCTGTACTTAGAGCCACCGTGTTTATACTTAGAGGCCGCTGCGTGTCGTGTCAAAGCCTCTCGGTATAAAGACACGTGTCGCTGGGGAATATTAAAAATAACCAGGAGGTGTAATTTAAGTCAATACAGCCCAGGGGTGTGGACGTGTGTGGCTGACTTCACCGTGCGCTCGGACAAATGGCCACCCCACTTCAGCCACGGAGAGACGGTGGTAAAATGTTTAAAGCGCATATGACACATTCGACGCAGTTTTTGCTAAACATAGTTAACACAATTACAGTTAAGTTTGCCAAAATTTTACCCAGTTTTCGTTAGTTTGACATTTTTTGTGACGTTTATTGTTTCACTTCCTTATTGGACCCTGACAGGAAGTGACATACGTAGAGGTAAACGTTTTTAAACTGTTGCCATGCCAACCATGTATAGCATTGAGAAATAGTGAGTCAGATTTCTATGGAACTATCCTTCCATAGAATAAGGAGACGCGGCGTTCGATCCAAACATAATGTGGAGAGTTAGCAAGTCGGCTAGTCCAGGAGAGTTAGCATTTTCCTATAGCCGTTAGCATTAGCCATCAAACATCGCAAATTATGAACGATCCAGATGTTTTCAGCTGTTGTCAACCAAAGCCTCGTTAGAAATCAATGAATGTACAGATCTTTTAAGATTTTACTTTAGATACAAAGCATAAATCGGTCAAAAGTCTGTACACCTACATTATATATTTTATGTTGTAGATAGATAGACTTACCGTTTTTTTTTGGAATCTGCTGATTTTATACAAAGTCCCTCTAAAGTACCTACTAAACATGAATGTCCATCAAATTAAACAAATTACTTAAAATATCAGCTATTGGCCAACCTCTTCATATCGATATCAGTATTGGACTCCAAAAATCCATATCAGGCCGGCCCTGAATATTGACATTAATTCTCACATTATGCACCCCTACATTAAAATTGTAAAGACAATTTCTACAAAAGTTTATTCTTATGCAAATCGTTTATTTGTGTCACAACCTCAGACCTCAAAATAAGTTTAGTAAAACCATTGAAAACCGATTACGAAGCTCTTCTTTTATACTTTTTTACGCTGGAGCTATTGTTTTCAACTTAAATGAAAGGTGATGTTGGAGTCCGCTCTGATCTGTAAGTCACTGACCCGGGTTGTACGCATTAACCCTGGTTTGATGATCCTTCCTGCCGGTATGAACCCTCTCGCTCGCTCTGTTCCAGTCCATTTGACCTTTCAGTCTGTGTCTTTACGCACAGAGCAGAGGAATGTCCGCCACGGTCGCCTCCCGGTGCGAACACAGACTCACAGCTGTATGAAAAACCTGTTCCCTCTTTAAACTCGGGCCAAACCAGAGCAGCCAGTCTCTCTGACAAAGGCTTCCCAAATAGTTTCACGGTAAATATTTATGAGGAGAGTGAGTGGCGTCAGCGTCGTAACTTTAAATGATCAGGTTTTCATCTATAGACAAACTGCAAACCAATTATTCATTTCAGTGTGACGTGGCCATAACTTTATCAAAATACTGTATTTCCTTAATGAGTTTTATTGTTTCAAGCTTCTATCATTAAGCTACAGTATCTAAAATTCTCCTAACGATTTATCTGAAGTCACTATTGGGACTGTTGGGACTTTTGTTGGGGGTTTGAATCCCAGCTCCCGCAGATGCACATTGTCGTTGTGTTCTTGGGCAAGACACTTAACCCACCTTGCCCCCAGTGTCGGTGTACATTGGCGTATGAATGAGAGTGACTGGTTCCTTGCTGTAAAGCGCTTTGGGCCTGATGAAGGGAGAAAAGCGCTATACCTGCCTTTCAGTCATGTGACTTTTGTTGTTATGATTGAATATCGAAGCAGAATGATGCAGCACTACAACATGTAACAATATCTCTACTCAGGATGAAAATGAAAGACAACTGATTGACAGTGGCATTTTTATGTTCTCATAATCATTGCTCAAGAAGATAACTGTTAAAACGCGTCCCCAAAGACGCACGTTTATGTGAAGAAACCAGTGAGTCAGTGTTTAAGCTGCTCAAGATGTTAGCATGCTACCGGTTAGCATTTAGCTTCAACAGTTCAGCTCTGACCTCTCCAAGAGAAAGCCCTGAACCACAAACATCTAGCCTTGGATACAACATGTGACAGAGGTCAGAGCTGAGCTGTTACTGTAGTATTACCTCAGTGTCATAGATGTGAGTCACATGTGTTTATCGTGTTGAAGCCATTGACAGTTAGTTGATGACAGTTGCTAACCGGTAGCATGCTAACGTCTTGAGCAGCTTAAACACTGACTCAGACTGAGACTCTGTTGACATGACAAACTGTAATAATCACAGAGAAATGGTTTTCTGTTTCCTCTTTGATGGGTTAATTTAGTCTGAGGAGTAAAGCAGTAAATCCTGCTGTAGCTCGACGGACAGAGCTGCCACGGCTGTGATACATTTGCTGGTTATATCACATAAACATGTGCGCTCTGTTTCTGTGTTTTTACTGTTATCTTCTTGAGCAATGATTACGAGGACATAAAAATGTCACTGTCAATCAGTTGTCTTTCATTTTCAGTAGAGATATTGTTACATGTTGTTGTACTGCATAATTCTGCTTCGGTATTCAATATGGAGGCCGGAACTTTGCGTGATGTCATTGGAAACGCATGTATATAAGTTGAGACCATTTACCATGAACCATTTATTTAAACTCTTCTGCACCGTAAAGAACCAGTCGGACGAGCACAAATTCCAGCTGTCACTAGTTTCAAGTGGATTGGGAAAAATTTCACTTTCAAACAATTGCTAAATATATCTGTCAAAAACACACCTCCAAAAAGTTAAACAAATCAGCCTTGTAAAACTTCTGACACACTTCCATTATTATTATTTTTATGAGCCTAAACAGCAGCTGTCTCCTCCACACGTGTGTTTGCTCTGAGTTCAGTCCGTCATAAAGAGCCTGTGACTGAGCAGCTGCTTCAGGCTTTGAGTCTGTGTCCAAAACTGACAAACTCCAGCTCCGCTCAGCGAAACACGACAACTGCACCGGACGCTTATTCATACAGCTGTTTCTCCACGTGCAGTTATTACACTACGGAGATTTACAGTCGATCAAAATCAAGTTGAGCTGTTTTAACGGTGGCGATTAGCAACTGTCCAAGGCCGCAACTACTGTACTGTACTGTATTTTTACGATGTCTGTATTGACTTTGCCTGCACAACTCTTTATCATTTCACTGTAGTTAAAGGGATATTTCAGGATTTTTGACATAGGGCCTCATTTCCTAGTTATCCAGAGTGTTGTTGATGTCTGGAGATTTTTTAATATTTTTTATTCATGCAGTCCTTATATTTGAAGAGTTCAATGGTGCTAGGCTAGTGCTAGGCTAGTGCATGTCTATGGTAACTAGTAGCCTGCATTAAAAACAGTCTGACCCAAGTACAGTGCACCTGAGGCAAATCACTTATAACACCAGACTACCCATATAAATGTCTGTGTTGACTGAATAACTTTTTAAATATAACCATTTTGCATTTAAAAGAACTTGTATTTGAGCAGCATCAGCTTCCTGGTTGTAAGCTACGCAGCGGCGGAGTGATCTGCTCGGTTACCGGATCTACAGTAGTTTGTTCACCTGCGGCCGCCATTACTACACGTGGAATTCACAAAGGAGCTTTCTACAAATCAGATATGGCAACGTTTGGAGGACGACCCCATGATTATGAAGAGGTTTTTAATGCAGGCTACTAGTTACCATAGACATGCACTAGCACTAGCCTAGCACCACTAGACTCTTTAAATATAAGGACTGCATGAATAAGAAAATGTATATATACAGTATCTCCAGAAATCAATTACACTCTGGATAACTAGGAAATGAGGCCCTATGTCAAGAATCCTGAAATATCCCTTTAAACTGTCACTGAAATCCAACATGTTCAGCCCAAACGATCAAAAAGTCAATATCTACTTTCAGACTTTTTTATTTTTGGGGACAATTCCAAGTAAAAGAAAAGTACCTGGACAGAGCTGAATAGCAACCACTGTGCAAGTAAACCTCTAAATCATTTTGAGACAGAGATTCAGAAACCTTTGAGCTTATTAGCTGCCATAGTCTTACTTTTATTTGAAAATGTAACCTCTCAACCCCGCCTTTACCAAATGCATTTTCTCCAGTTTGGCTTTACCCAAATCGGGGGTTAAGAGGTTAAAGGTGGGGTATCGTGGGGTTGTTCTCTCATCAAAAACAGACCTGGAGCTGTGTTTCGATCCACTTGCGCAGCTTTGAGTGTTCCTTGTCTCTCCCAGTGTTATTCTTTTTCTTTGCGGCTCCTGAGGTCCAAACACTTTCGTCACCTCCATTTCTTGCTTAATCCTTTGATCACTTGCCTTCACTTCACTTACAGCCAAGGTCTATATTTTTCCCCTCTCTTTATTGAAACAGCTGCGGGTGGGAGGAGACTAGATTAATATGTTTGAATAAAGGAAGTGAAACTACTGGATATTTTGTTTCTGCTTTTCTAGATAAGTGTTTTATTGTCAGTAAAGCTCAATATTGCATTTTCTAACCAACAAAGTGTAAGCCAGTAATGAAGATGTTTTCAGATTGTTACCAAATACCTGCAAAAAGCTTATCAATACCCTTAAAAAACAACATCTAAATAGTGACGAAAATGAGGATGAAAAATCAACAAAAAGGACAAAAACATGACAAAAAGCCACACAAACGTGACGAAAACGCGGCTACAAAGTTATGATCACTTTTGTAGGACTTGGCTTTCAAATGAGGCGTTACACTGTTGCTCTCCAGTTGAGAAGCTTTTAGAATTGGGTTAAAGGGGGGTATTATGTAAAATCGACTTTTTCAAGCTTTATATCATGTTATTATGTCATTCCCTCATTAAACACATGCCTGGAGTGTTGCCTTGGCTCATTCACATATTTTTGAGTAATCAGTAAAAACTTAGACGGCAGCCATTTTAGGTGTAGCTATGCCTCAGTCCTCCTAGGAACGCCCCCACCTCCTGGAGACGCCTCTGGACCTTTCGTCACCAGCCAAGCCACCAACCACTGCTCCTCAGCTCAGCAGAGCCCCCTCCCCGCACAGTAGTGTTGTTTAGATGCCACAGCAGTGTGCTGAAGGGGGCGTGTCGGAAAGCTTCTTAAAGAGACAGAGGCCTATTTCAAGACGTTCAGTACAGCCATTTTGAGAGAGCAATTTTATTCAAGGCAGTTATTTTAATTTACTGCATATACAGACCAACAGAAGGTTACGTCATCATTGTAGTATGCTATAGACTGGTGCTATGTGATTGAAAAAAGCTCGACTATTTTTACTGCATGAGTTCGTCAAATGGCAAAAAGTTATGGCCTAAAACACATTCGGGTGAAGTTGGCTGAAATTGTACACGTTTTTATGCTTGAAAGTTGTTTGTTTTGTCCTATTTTGCTTTTAAATAGTGAAATTTCCACTCATTCCTCTGTTTGATGATGGAGTCAATGAAAATAACAATAAAAGCTACTAAAATTTCAGCTGCTTGATAAAGAAGTCCCTGATACGTACCTTCTTTGAGGCATAACGTTTTTGGAGCATTGTTCTCTCTCAGATTTGTTCCAGCACATGGCTTTATCAGTGTGAGGTGATGGATGGGGCTCCGGGGCGAGTGCGTGTTGCGGAGAGGTTCAAATTGGCCCTGACGTGCGCCGCGATGGCTCAGAGTAATTACAGAGGAATGCAGATGTGAATGTGGAGAAACTCACGCGGAAAGAAAACCGTAAGACGCGCCGATGTCTGTTCAAACCTCGACTGGAGAAAAGAGGAGACGGATGGATTGAGGCAAATATTGGGATAGCAGCTTCTTGAGAGAAAACTCCGTCCGGTCACAGCAGTGTTGTTTTTGGCAGCGCTTTTAGTTTGAGTCTTTCGGACGAAAATGCTTTAAGTTTGAGTCATATTTTAGTCATTTCTGAATGTGAATATAGGTTTTAGTCATCCAGCCATCCATCCATCCATTTTCTTCCACATTGCACCAGCCCCTATGGCTCCTCCTGCAGGTGGTGGGTCCACAGAAGGACGGCCTCATGGTTCTAACCGGGCCTGTTGGTCTCTCATAAGGGGCTTCTGAACCGCTCTTTGTCTGACCCGTCACCTAGGACCTGTTTGCCATGGGAGACCCTACCAGGGACACGAAGCCCCGACAACAGAGCTCCCAGGATCATTCAGGCTCAAACCCCTCCACCACGTTAAGGTGGCGGATCCAGGAGGGGAGGTTTTTGTCAGTTTCATATAAATAAAGTAATTAAGTATTAATATTTCAACAAATGATTTTAGGCTATTGAAAATAAATATTGGAAAATGAAGGTTGACAGGCCGGACTATTATGACGGACAGATTCCTCGACAAAAGTTAGAAGTGTCATTGTGAACATGACTCATCCTTCAATCATCACTTTGAGATTTTTTATTTCTACATTTGCACTTTAGCCACGGTGTTTACCTGGGGAAAAAACTGTCCTGAGAAAAGTTTGATCAGTCAGTCGCTCAGACCATGGAGCTACAGGCGCAGACAGGAGAGAGTGACCATGTGACCTGACTCCGCCGCTCTGTGTGACGTGTAACAGTGTGCTCTGCGCTCAAGCTTCTGTTGCAAACGTCTGACAAACCACTTCCTTCCATTTTCATCAACGAAAACTCATAAACATCTCGTCATGTTTTAGTCCCCAAAGAGCTCGTCATCGTTACGTTATCATTTAAAAAGCTGCAGCAACGAAGTGGTTTTGTTATCGTCTTCTTTGATGAAAACAACACTGATCACATAATAATGATAATGGCTTAGACTAGTATATATTTATAAACCTGTGTTACCAAGTTTCTCAAAGCGCTACAGTGTGTTATTCATTCACGCCATACTCGGTGGCGGTAAGGCAAGGCAAGTTTATTTGTAGAGCACAATTCATACACAAGGCAATTCAAAGTGCTTCACAGTTGCATAAAATTACAAGAAAACAGATAAAATCAATCAATAAAACATCAACATAAAGTTAATCAATGACAGTAAAAGGCAAGAGTGCAGATAAAATACTTTCAGTTTTCATATGCACGGGTAAAAAGAGCTGTTTTCAGCCTGGATTTGAACATTGTCAGAGTTGAGGCCTGTCTCACATCCTCATGAAGACTGTTCCAGATTTTAGCTGCATGAAACTGAAACGCAGCCTCACCGTGTTTATTATTGACTCTGGGAACCACCAGGAGACCCCTCCCTGAAGTTCTCAGGGCCTGAGATGCTTCATACGGCTCTAACATGTCAGAGATGGACTTTGGTGCTAAACCATGAAAAGACTTGCACACAAGCAGAGCTGTTTTAAATTCTATTCTCTGAGTGACAGGAAGCCAGTGCAGAGACCGGAGCACTGGACTAATGTGGTCGTATTTCCTGGTTCTTGTCAGGACTCGAGCAGCAGCGTTCTGGATGTTCTGCAGCTCTAACAGCTCGTTTAGAAAGGCCAGTGAGCAGCCGTTACAGTAGTCTAACCTGCTGGAGACAAATGCATGGATGAGTCTCTCTAAGTCTGGTTTTGACACTATTCCTCTGATCTTAGCAATGTTTTTCAGATGGTAAAAAGCTGATGATGTTATTGCTTTGATGTGGCTGTTCAGGTCTGAGTCCATGATAAGCTACTGTTACCAAGGCTGCCCTGGGGTAGACTTGAGGGAAGTGAGGCAGCCAGTCTGTGCCATTGGTCAACACCACCAACCACTCACTCACTCACTACATTCAGCCTGGCCTATTGTACATGTGTTTAGTGGTAGGGGAAACCGGAGTACCCGGAGCAAACCTACACAGACACGAGGAGAACATGCAAACTCCACACAGAAAGGCCCCGTCCAGGTGGGAATAGAACCTGTGCCTTCTAGCTGTAAAGCACGAGCTCTAACCGCTGCACCACCGCGCCGAGATGAGAGAGTTTGCGGTTTCTGAAAGTGCGTGCTGAAAACAATGCGAATATCGCCGACTAAATCATAAAAATGTAGTCAAAGCAATGTTTTTGCTGACATAAATTAAAATGGTTAATGGGGCAAAAACTATGACTAAAATCACCAGATAGTTTCAAATAAAAAGGAAGGAATTATAAACTTCAGTGCTACTGTTGGAAAGAGCTGAGAAATAAAATGCTTTTTTGTGAGCATGTTATGCCTGATCAATCATTTGAAGTGTCCTGCATTACAGTATTAGGGCCCAAAGAATGATGATGCGTGAGTTAAAAAGCGTAAATGACTCTGCTGCTGATCCACTTTTGCACATGCTCTTTTTACATTACTGTGTACGATCCTGGAAATATCTAATGTTGCTGTTTTTCTGTACATGATATGACCCTCATGGAGACGCAGGAACATTTAGTCTTTACTTTAAAGCCGTTTCTCACTTTTTCTGAAGCTGATTTTGACCTGTCCGCCCCCGTCTCTCCGCAGTGTCCACGTCCCAGTGCTGCGATCAGCTGCAGCGCGAGAAGGAGGAGGTGCGGCTGGGCTGGAGGAGGCGCTGGGCAAACTGCAGCAGCAACACGCGGAGGAGCTGGAGCAGCTGGAGAACAGGCGAGTTACACGGCTCGGGGGCGCCTCCCGGTGGACACACGTGTGCGCTGAAACGATCAAACTAAACCTCACGTCTTCTCCCACAGGCTGCGGAGCTTCTACCAGAGCGAGTGGGACAAAGCGCAGCAGATGTACCAGGAGGAGGCAGATAAATACAGAGAGGGGATGGAGAAACAGGTGAGACGTGAATGTTAGGGCTGCAAACGAGTCAGATCAGGCTGTTCACTGGGTTTTTGATACAGTTCATACTCTCAGTTCAATCGTCAAGTCATGGAATGGCATCAGTGTAGGTCAGTGGTTCTCAAACTATGGTGCTTACATCTCTTTCTGGCACTCAGACTCATCTGTAGGGATGGATACTGAAACCCGGTACAATAACAGCCCTGGGAGTCTGACCGATAAGCTCCAGCCTTAATGGTCTCCCTATAAGCCGAATGCCCATCTCTGCTCGCCCGTTGCATTATGGGTAATGGAATTTCTTTTGTGGTTACCAAACCACAATAATGATAGTTGGCATTAATCTATGATTTGGAGCGTTTTAACCGCTGGAAAGTTGATGATTTAAAGCGTTTTTGTCGTCGCCATGGAGCCTGTTACAATATTAGCTTAAAGTCTATTTTTACAACCAGGAGATAGACAGAAACCAAACTGCCGTTCATACGAGAGATGCTTCAAAAGTGACGACCAGTCCTTGTTCATATAGTTGGAATAACTATGGAATAACTATGTGAGAAAAACATTTGTGACCCTTGAAGGCGACTGTTGGACAAAGTCCAGGCTCTGAAACTGTGGCCTCATGTCGCCGATATTCACAACATTTACATTGGAATGAGAAATAAAAACATAGAATCCCTCTTCTTTTTGTCAATAAGGAGGTGGACAGTAGACGAAATCTTTTTTTTATTTTTATTGTGACCAGAGAGATCCACATACACACATAGGCTCTGCCATCTAAATGTACTTTATTTTTTATTTTATTACGAGTGATCTGATGGAACAACAGAGCTAATCAGTCACTAATTTGACAGACGAAAATTCACCCACTATATTTAACATCAACACCGTTTTGGAACTTTTCCCTGTGATTACAAGACTAATTCAAATGATTTAAAAAGTGAGGGTGTCTGTGTCGGGCTGATCCCAGGTCCTGTCGTTCCCCTGTCCGTGATGGTCCGCTCCTGCCTACGGAGCCGCCGCCCTGACTTTTCCCTTTCAAGATAATGACAACTTAAATATTTGCAAGAAATGTTACTTGAGACTTAAAGTCTTTAAACCAATGCCCATAAGCCTTATAGTTCACGGTTATGGCTCAATATACTTCAGTGTTCACGCTCCACTACCTGAACTCACACATTTCAATGGCGGAGTGGTTTGTTTGGGCCGAAATTAGGAGCCTGATTGACCCACGCATGCGCAGTCGAGATGGGCATTCGGCTTATTGGTACTGGAGTCGCACTGATGCCGCGCAGCCAAATCACCTTTTAAAAAGGCTCTTTCCCGTCTCATAGCCTTCGATACATCTGATCTATTAATCCCTGCTGCCCGTCCGGAGAGCACAGGATGTTAGATCTCCATGCTGTGCTTCTCTTCCTCTACAGCGTAGCGCCAGGGTTCGGTAAACACACCTCTGAAGCGCTCGGCAAAGACGTCTGGCTTTTACTCGCTCCTGCAGCTGAGAAAGTGGCTCTAATATAGTTCGTTTTACTGCACCAAGTTTTCATTTCAGCTCCGTCCCCACAGCAACAGCCTGTGAATAACATCAAATATGAAACGTTATCCTTAATCTGAAGTTATAATTCTAATATTTATTACACATTTTGGTTTATATTTGTATTTTAGATGCCATATAATAATTAGCTAAACGAACTTTGGAAATAATCCAAGTTCAAATGTGTTTTTTCTTTTAAAGTATCAATAAGAGTAGCGTCAAAGTAAGTAGTGATTATATTATTTTAATTATTAAAACTTGTGTATTTGTGTTTTGTTTGTGGTTCAGGTGGAGGAGCTGAGGAGTCGACAGGAAGCGGAGAAGAAAAAACAGGAAGAAACGCACAACCAGAACATGGAGACTCTGAAACAGCAGCACGAGACGTCTGTACAAGGTCAGTCAATAAGGGACAGAAGTGACTGTATAAATGTGTGTGTCAGAACTTTGTATTTGAGACGCTGCAGGTGAATACTGTAGATTACTGGCATTAATATGAGAAACAAATGTGTTGCAAGTTTTCTATCATTTTAATGCTGATGTGTTTTCATGTTTGTTTGTCCAGAGCTGAAGACGTCGCAGCAAACAGAGCTGGAAAACCTGGAGAAGCTGCTGAAGGAAACAGAAGCCTCTCTCTCCGTAAGAAACTTTCTCCACACTCGCTCTGTTTAGATAAGCCAGTGTTTGCTCAGCTGCCGTCGCCACAAACCACACGACTACAAGTGCCTTCCCGCACATTTTCCCTCATCACTCACACACCGACAGAGTTACCATAATGAGGTCAGATCAGGTCGACGTCACCCCAAAGGAAACTGTGCAAAAATGACAACTTTTATTTTCGCTAAGCACCTTTTTTTTGGAACCATTAAATGATCATGTTTCTTGTTTCAGGAGAAGATCTTGGAGTTGACGTCAGAGAAAGACGCTCTGAGTGAGAAGCTGAACGCAGAGGAGGAGCGGAGGAGGAGGATTCTCACGACAAGAGTCTGGTAAAGGTTTATGAATGTTTAAGACTAAACACTGACTCCACTGCCCCCTGCTGGACACTAAGACGATGCCGTTTCTGTCTTCTACGATAAGAAACTTCAGGGTTCCTAGTAATGTATTAGTTTATTGCGGCCTGCCATAGACTACTTTTAGCTGCCACAGTCTCATTTTGCTTATGCGTAAATGTCTGACGCCAGGGCTTGAAGCGCTCAGAGGACGGACAACAGACGCGTCCTGACAGTCCTCTCTTTTGCTGCTGGAGGAGTTTGTTCTTGCTGCGTCCAAAACCATTAAATTGTAGCCTCTAAGTACTAACACTAGCAACTAATCCTTAACCTTTCATGGGGTCAACTGTTAGATCTCTATGTAGTTAGTGAACTAGAGCTTCAGGAGCATTTGCCCAATTCCACTGTCCTTACCCAGGGGAAGGGGAAGTGACATCACCAACAGCTGTTCTTCTTCTTCTTCTTCTTTAAAGTTCAGTGCAGGCCAAACAAAAGCGCATACCGCCACCTACTGTATATTGTCCAACAACAACATAGTGTCCAAATAAAGACATTTAAGGCGGAAAAAAAGAAACATCCAAATGATCCTTCACATTTCCCTTTATTTTATCTCAACAGCTGTTTCATAAAGCTACAGTATGCAAATTAGCCATGTGACTTAGGTTTCTACTAAATGAAGCAAAAGCACAAACTGCCTTCATTTAGGCCATTTACTGAGGAGGCTCTTTAAAACCATGTGACTGAGCTGTGGTGACGACAACATGTATTTTGTCACGTTTATAAAGTTTGGCTTGTGCAGAATCTTATTAAAGAATCTCTTTAATTATTTTTATTATTAAATCTGCACCTGTCAATCAACAGTGGTTGCGCATGAATCACTTAATAATTTAAGGTGCAACTAAACATTTAAAATCTGGTTTAAGGTGGACATGTCATAAAAATATTCCTCTCTAAGAATTAAATGGTAACAGTGACATGCAGGCGAAAGAGCTGGTGAAAATCTTGACTGGGGCTCCTCCTGCTGGCAGCTGTAGGAATAATCATTTTAAAAATAACTTCCAGATTGGACATGCGGCGTGTGAGCAGCTCCAGCAGTGCGTGACAAACACTTCGAGCACAGAACGGCTCAGAATCGATAATGTCCAGATTATGGGATTTAAAAATGTGGACAGTTTTGGGGTTTGAACAATGACACTAGTGTAATCAGGAAGAACAGAACGAGGCGCTGACGCCGTAGAAGAAGAAGAAACGGCTCAAAACGGTGTGAATGTTGTAAAATACTCCAGGTCTGTCTTTGACGAGGGAACTACGTTAAACATGGTTTAAACCTCAAGAAAGTCGATTTTGCAGGATATGTCCACTTAAATTATAGTGTATTTTGATATTTGGCTTAATTTCACTAAATGGTCTTGTGACTTCAGTGTCCCCCACTGTGTTTGCTTAAAGGGATATTTCAGGGTTTTGACATAGGGCCTCATTTCCTAGTTATCCAGAGTGTTGTTGATGTCTGGAGATATTTTTTTCTTAAATTCATGCAGTTCTTATATTTGAAGAGTCTAATGGCGCTAGGCTAGGGCAAGGCTAAAGCATTTCTATGGTATCAGTTAGCCTGCATTAAAAAACAGTCTGACCCACTCCACAGTGCACCTGAGGTAAATCACTTATAACACCAGACTAACCATATAAATGTCTGTGTTAATAGAATCATTTTTGAAATATAACTGACCTTGTATCACATGAATTACCGCATTTTGAGGGACTATTTTCTCACAGATCACTCCGCCACTGCGTTAGCTTACAGCCGCGAAGCTGATGCTGCTCAAATATAATAATTTAATAATTTAAATGCAAAATGGTTAAAATGATTCTATTAACACAGACATTTATATGGTTAGTCTGGTGTTATAAGTGATTTACCTCAGGTGCACTGTGGAGTGGGTCAGACTGTTTTTAATGCAGGCTAACTGCTACCATAGAAATGCTTTAGCCTAGCATTAGCCTAGCGCCACTAGACTCTTCAAATATAAGAACTGCATGAATTTAAGAAAAAAATATCTCCAGACATCAACAACACTCTGGATAACTAGGAAATGAGGCCCAATGTCAAAAATCCTGAAATATCCCTTTAACAATAGCCTTTGAGATCAGCTAATTGTGACCATTCGACTTGACTTTATCATTCGCCCTTATCTACAGTAACTTGGTCACCAGTACAATGTGTGATAAAGGAGGATTATTTTGTTCTTATTGTTTGTTGTTGTCTCTCCCAGAAGGACTCCCACACGCTGTACCTGGAGCAGGAGCTGGAGAGTCTGAGGTGGTTCTGGAGATCAAGAACAACCAGCTGCATCAGAAAGAGAAGAAGCTCATGGAGATGAACAAGCTGGTGCGTTACACTGTGGGAATGGAACAATACAAAAGTCTCTCAGTCATCGAAAAAACAACCATTGTTTCATAATTCGTCAAGTTCTTGATAACGTCAGCGGCGTCACATTTGATCATCAGGTGAAACAAATCCCTTGTGTTGTTTCAGACGGAGTCGAACTTTAAGCTGGAGGAGTGTCTGACGAAAGTGATGCAGGAGAACGAGGACTACAGAGCGCGGATGGACCGGCACGCCGCTCTCTCAAAGTACGAGACATTTTGGTGCTAGATTATAGAAAACAAAAACAAAGGGCGAAAAGAACTACTCTTTCACGGACTTGTCTCTCGGCCTGTCACGATAACAGAATCTAAAGTTTGATATTATTGAAGACCTTTTAACGGCACAGATTCTAACTCTAAAGCTTAAAAATGACAGTAGCTTTGTTTGAAAAGTACTTCATCTTAAAGAGGGGGTATTATGCTTTTTTCAATCACATAGCACCAGTCTATAGCATACTACAATGATGACGTAACCTTCTGTTGGTCTGTATATGCAGTAAATTAAAATAACTGCCTTGAATAAAATTGCTCTCTCAAAATGGCTGTACTGAACGTCTTGAAATAGGCCTCTGTCTCTTTAAGAAGCTTTCCGACACGCCCCCTTCAGCACACTGCTGTGGCATCTAAACAACACTACTGTGCGGGGAGGGGGCTCTGCTGAGCTGAGGAGCAGTGGTTGGTGGCTTGGCTGGTGACAAAAGGTCCAGAGGCGTCTCCAGGAGGTTGGGGGCGTTCCTAGGAGGACTGAGGCATAGCTACACCTAAAATGGCTGCCGTCTCACTTTTTACTGATTACTCAAAAATATGTGAATGAGCCAAGGCAACACTCCAGGCATGTGTTTAATGAGGGAATGACATAATAACATGATATAAAGCTTGAAAAGTCGATTTTACATAATACCCCCCTTTAAAATATCCACTAAAACATGAAATACAATGACAACTACCATTCAAAGGTTTTGGGGTCACCCAGGCCGGTTCTACAGCTTCTCTAAAGAGCCTGTCACAATTGGCGCATTGACCGCAGTGATTTTGTGCCCCATTTGTTCTGCGCCAAAATTGAAATTGCCATCAGCCGCAAAGATCGCAAAGTAGACTTTTACTTTTAAGAAATCAGTCACAATAGAGTACGGGCTGCGACTGGATGCGGTTGATTTGGATAGTGTCCAAATGCGAGTGGTGCAAGGAAGAAAGCGAATGGTGAGAGGCTGGGGACTTTTCATGCGGTCAACAGCGGTCGCTCGTGCAGATGCCCGAGCGCCAAAAGAGAGTGTTCGCACGACCTTCATATTTTGAGGCTGCAAACGATCGCATAGTGCCCGTGCGCCAACTGTGACAGGCCCTTTATGAGCACAGCAGGGTTTTCCTTTAACACGATTAGCGAACACAATGAACCTTTAGAACACTGGAGCGATGCGCCTGCACACCTATGTAGATATTCCATTAATAATCACTTGTTTCCAGCTAGAATATGCATTCACAACAATAACAATGTCTGGACTGTATTTCTGATTAACTCCTTAACCCCCACCTGAACCGAGCACATTTTCTCCTGTTTGGCTTTACTCAGATCTAAAAGCTTCTTGAAGAAAGTGTCAAAATATCAACAAAATCTGATGAAAACAAGGAGGAAAAAGCAACAAAAGAGCGACAAAAACATGACAAAAATGCTATGAAATGAAATGTCAAAAAGTTATATAATGTGGCAACTGCGCAAGGAAAAAGATCAGTTTAAATTAGTTTTGTAGGTCTTAGCTTTCAAATGAGGCGTTACACTGGCCTATACATTTAGATTTGGGTAAAGCTGAACTTGAGAAAATGCACTTTGTTAAGGCGGGGGTAAAGAGGTTAATCTAATGTTATCCTCCTTGAAAAAAGCAGCGATTTTTCTTTCTAAAATAAGGACATTTTAAGTGACCCAAAACTTTTGACACTCGTGCACATCCTACTTAGGGTAATAAATAAAGTATTACATTAGAAAATGTGACAAAAAATGTAAATAAATGCACAGACGATAAACATTGAGCTAAAAAATGTGTCATTTATTGAACGATAAGTCGCTCTAGTAATTATTGTCACAGCCGTACTAAACTCAGTGCTGGATAAAATTACTGCAATATCAGAGATGACACAACAACAAATTGGTGGATTTCATTACATTCAAATTTCCGCTCTAATTTTGCCCCATAATCTGTAAAAACCTAAACATATTCCCCCTCTCTGTCTCCCCCTGCAGGCAGCTGTCGTCCGAGCAGGCCATCCTCCAGCAGACGCTCCAGAAAGAGTCCAAAGTGAACAAGCGGCTGTCGATGGAGAACGAGGAGTTGCTATGGAAACTGCACAACGGCGACCTCCTGGCCAGCCCCGCCGCCTCTCGCCCACGTCCCCGTTCGGCTCGCCCCGGAACTCCGCCGCCTTCGCGCCCCTGTCCCCGAGATAACCCCTCGAAACCAGGCCCCGCCGCAGAGCTTTAACGGGATAGTCTAAAGTATTCACTTCATCACGACATGCGCTGACGGGATTCCGCACTTTTCTCATTTTCCTGCCCGTTTTCAGACCGTGAAAGTCGAGCGTAAACCGTTCGCTGCTGCTCCAACTCGTTTCTAGCTCTCACAATACCTCCCGCACATCCTGATTCTGCATGGGAAGTGATTATTTGCATGTTTCAGGCGAATTTGCAGCTTTGTCAGTCTATAATATAAATTTACTCCATTACAAGGAAACAAATGGGTGATCCCGACTTTGGTATGAAATTCAAAACACTGAATGGTGTTAGATTCAGAAGTTGCTCATATTGTCCAATTAAATATTGTATAAACCCTGATATAAATATAGCTTACTTTTATAAATCATGCTCTGAATCATTGCAGTGCATTTTCTTAGTCCGCCCTGCTTCACTTCTTCATCTGATAAAGCGTTAACCGTGACTGAAACTTAAAGGTATATTTCATTGTATAACTCATTTCCTAGTTATCCAGAGTGTTGTTGATGTCTGGAGATATTTTTTTCTTAAATTCATGCAGTTCTTATATTTGAAGAGTCTAGTGGCGCTAGGCTAGAGCAAGGCTAAAGCATTTCTATGGTATCAGTTAGCCTGCATTAAAAACAGTCTGACCCACTCCACAGGGCACCTGAGGTAAATCACTTATAACACCAGACTAACCATATAAATGTCTGTGTTAATAGAATATTTTTTGAAACATAAGGGACTATTTTCTCGCAGATCACTCCACCGCTGCGTTAGCTTACAGCCACGAAGCTGATGCTGCTCAAATATAAGTTATTTTAAATGCAAAATGGTTATAATTATTCTATTAACACAGACATTTATATGGTTAGTCTGGTGTTATAAGTGATTTGCCTCAGGTGCACTGTGGAGTGGGTCAGATTGTTTTTAATGCAGGCTAACTGATACCATAGAAATGCTTTAGCCTTGCTCTAGCCTAGCGCCACTAAGCTCTTCAAATATAAGAACTGCATGAATTTAAGAAAAACATATCTCCAGACATCAACAACACTCTGGATAACTAGGAAATGAGGCCCAATGTCAAAAATCCTGAAATATCCCTTTAAAGTGCATATGACACAGATACAATTTTTGTTAAAACATCATTAACACAATTATATTTAAGATGTAGCCAAAAAAAACTGACTATTGACTTCCTTATTGGACACTGTCAGTAGCTTAAAACACATCAAATAAAAATGATATTTCTTCATTAAATTGCTGCTTCACTTTATTACTTACAATAGACGTTATCCATCTTTGAGTCATATTATTCAAAAGCATTCAAATCTGTCATATGCACTTTAAACGCTGAAGGTATTGTTAGAGCTAGAATAGTTTTTTTGTCCCCAGCTTTAATTATTGTTGCAAATCATCAAACCAATCAGCTTCTCCCACCACTAAATACCTTTGAGCTTAATCCCATTAGATTTGCATTTTGCCGTTGCATATTCATTGGCTTTGAACTCGCATTTACAAAAATACTGAAACTATCCCGTTAAAGCCGCTCCGTGGAAATCCCCTTCTGTGCTTTGACGAACTTGTACATTTTGGATCAATCGCTTTGAAAGACTTTTATTTTGAAAGAGACTCGAGAGACTGGCCGCCGCGTCTCGATCATCAAAGAAATGCCTGTATTTTTTCTTCTTTTTACGAAGGAAACTTTAAAAAAAAAAAAAAATCACAGGCGACACTCAGGGTTTGTACATAGCACCTTGTAATTTTTTTGTTTCGTTTAATAAATGTTGTAAATTTTGCCAAGAGAGGAAACCTTGGACCCTTGAGGAACTCTTATACGGTTACGAGTTGACGGGTACTTCTGGATGGACGAGCATGGACTCCGTTATCGTTTCTCCTTGTATTTTATATATATATTTTTTGCCTTCTTTTCCCCCAAAGAGCGTCGCCCAATCGCCTATCTGCTTTGGACATCAGCGAGGAATGAATGATCTTTCTTTAGATGGACATTCAGAGTATCGTTCGTAAGCTTTCAGCCCCCGATCAGCCGAAACATTACGACCAGAGACGTGTGAAGGGGACGGGAGAAATGCTGGATATTGATGTCTGAGTCGGGATTTTCAGAGACGACTGGAGAGAGAAGCTACAGTCCTGGTTTAGGTTTATTTCTAAAAAAAAAAAAAAAAGACATGGTTTAGTCATGGATAAGAGCTAGGTTTAGTCTTTGGGATTAGGACTGGGAAATATGTCATCGTCAAAAATATTCCATAATGTTAGTCAAAGTAACATTTTTGCTGAGTAAGGATTAAACATCGAGGAGCCGTGCATTATACAGTTTTAATGCACGACGTGGAGGCAAGAACATGCATTAAAACTGTCTAATGCACGGCTCCAAGTTGTTTACTCCACTTATCCCGTGGTCACGCAAACTGAAACTGTTCATTGTGGCCTGTTTGCTTTTTATTTTAAGTCCGGGGCAGGAGTTTTTTTTTTTAATGTTTTAAGATGTTTTATCTGAAACTAGTTCACGTTATACGTTTGTTAAGTGGTGACGTCACAGCTCTACTTCCGGGTCCGCAGATGTGCGAGAAACTACAAAAAACTCTTTAATACCACAATCAATATTTCTGAAACTCAACAGAGAGTTACTGAACATACTTATTTATCAGGCCCATCCATTAGCCAAAAATGCTGTACCTACTGCTATAAAAGTAATATTTACCAAAATCGCTACATCCGGGTTAGCAGTGGAAAAAGCTAATGGCTACGCTAACCCCGGAAGTACCGACTTTAGTATATAATTCTTTTTTAGCAGTAGGTGCGGCATTTTGGCTAATGAGTCTGAGAAATAAGTAGGTTCAGTAACTTCTGTTGAGTTTCAGAAATATTGATGATTGTTTTAAGAGTTTTTTTAATGTTTTTTCTCCCATATTTGCCGGTCTGCCAGGACCCGGAAGTGGAAGTCGTGACGTCACACTTAAACGTATACAGTTTAAGGATATAAATGTAAAGTTGACTAAATTAATATTAGTTTTAGTCCAGCAAATAAGTAAGGGATAATGCACGATGAGGTGTCCATTATCAGAAACAACTGGATGACGCAGGACGGTTGCTTCCGTGGAGTCCAGTTATTTCTGATAATGGACACCTCGTCGTGCATTATCCCGCTTATACCATGGTCCCGCCAACTGAAACTGTTCATTGGGACCTGTTTGCTTATTTTTTTAAAGTCCTGGGCAGGAGTTATTTCATTTTTTTATCTTTTATCTTTTACCTGAAGCTAGTTCCAGCTCAATTGTTTACCGTTACTATGGAAACAGCTGCAGTGGAGTGATATAGATTTAACTGTTGCCGGACTAGGTGTACATTATCACTTTCTAAACTACTAAGGGGGTCATTTACCAAACATGTGGGTTATGTGTCGCTATGTCTAAACTACAAGTTCCAGCAATACAAAACAATGGATGAAGATCTCTATTTAGATTTCAGATTTAGCAACATCTCCCCGGAGAAAAGCTGCTGATGTCCCGTTATCTGAAGAAAGACACACGTGTAAAAACAGATGATCGCATTTTACTCTATATTATTACATAGTGTTGCTTTTAAATATGATAAATGATAAATAACCTCTTAACCGAGCACATTGTCTCCAGTTCAGCTTTACCCAAATCTAAAAGCTTCTTGACTGGAGAGCTCACAGCCTCAGTGTAGAGCACCGTTTGAAAGCTAAGATCGACAAAACTGATCTGAACGGTTCTTTTTCCTCGCTGTGTTGCAGTGTTGTAACTTTTTTGACTTTTTTCCTCCATTGCGCTTTGGTCTCGTTTTTGTCTCTTTTTTTTGTACGCTTTTTTTTAAAGATGCTTTTAGATTTGGGTAAAGCCAAATTGGAGAAAATGTGCTCGGGTCAGGTGGGGTTTAAAATGAACTTTTGTACAGTTCTAGACAACAAATCATGGTAACACTTTATTTTACAGTACCCTTGATACATAATGTTCTCTGTAACAATCTGTAATAACTTTTACCTATGAGTTAGACACACAATGGAATAATATGTATTTGTACTTAGTAGGTACATAATGTAATAAGACACAACTCTAACCCCTAAGCCAGGGGTGTCCAAAGTGCGGCCCTCAGACCAATTTTTGGTGGCCCTCAGGCTTCTTGTTTTATTGCCACACATCGCCAGAGATGGTAATTTTCCTGCAATTATAATAATTCCACACAATTAAAACCTCAAAAATTAACATTTATTGTGAGGCTGAGCTGGCATTATGGTCCCAAGCCTAAATACAAGTGTGGGGAATGGTTTAAACCTCTCTTAAATACACGCAGTTGAATGTTTGAATGCATTGACCACTGATCTGTGGCCCTCCATGCCTTATACATGTCAATATACGGCCCTCGGTGAAAAAAGTTTGGACACCCCTAAGCCCTAACTCTAGTCTCGTGTCCTATTACATTATGTACCTACAAAGTACTAATACACATTATTCCATTGTGTATCTAACCCATAGGTACGAGTTATTACAGAGCACATTACATTGTACTAAATTTAGTTAGGTACAATGTATCAAGCTACTGTAAAATAAAGTGATACCCAAATAAGGTATAGTTATTTTAAGGTATCTGTATCTTAAACCAAGTATTGTTAAAGAAAATCCCAGGTACCTAAGGAAAAACCTGGTTTGGTGTAGTTTGTGTTGAACAAGTGCTGGCTCCTGTAGAAGATCATCAGTCCAGACAGAGCATCATTATTCGCAGGTGGTCGTAATGTTCCGGCTGAACTCTCTCCGCTCCTTACGCCTCTACCTTAACGTACACTGTTGAATGTACTTAACCGTTTGGATGTTTTGACCCGATCAGGCCTTTGCAGCATGACTTACTTTTGCCATAATTGTACCCTCTTCAACAGCAATGCAGTTCTCTCTCCCGTCGAAAGCCTTGAAGTCTCTCCAGTGCCCCGCGAACCCAGGACCTACTGTTCTGCTACACTACTCTTGTCCCTTTTCCCTTTTTTCTAATGCAATCTGTCAACTGTCTGCAGGAGTCAGGCACGGGACGGCATCGAGAAATGTGTGGGAAAAAGGAAATGTACGCAGTAATGAAACCGTAGTACCGGCCTGTACGCGAATATTTCTCAACGATGAAAACAATCCCGCCTTTTTGTTGCTATCGTTACGTGTAATTACTATGAAAACACAGAATCCATCCCGGGCCTGAACTCTCTGCTCTCTCTTGTACCAAATCTTTGTGTGTGTCCTGAATCTAAGACGTGCCCAAATGCCTCATTGTAAAGTTTATTTTGAACAAAAAATAAACACTATATGAGATGAGGTTTACGACGTGGCTTTATTTGGAAATGCAACGATGTGAAGAAATACAAGTTTGATGTTTAGAAGACGAGGTCAAAGTACTTCATTTCGTTACTTGAGTAAAAGTACAGACACTACTGGTCAAATGTTACTCCTGTAAAAGTTGCTCAGTCATACTTTTAAAGGGATATTTCAGGATTTTTGACATTGGGCCTCATTTCCTAGTTATCCAGAGTGTTGTTGATGTCTGGAGATATTGTTTTCTTAAATTCATGCAGTTCTTATATTTGAAGAGTCTAGTGGCGCTAGGCTTAGTTTAGTTTAGTTTATTTATTTGTTTGAGCAGTTAACCTGCTCAAAGGGAGTGGCTGAAGCCAAAGGCTTATAAGCGCCCACCCCAAATAAAAATAATAACATTACATTTAATATTACAAGGTATCAATCATAAACAAAGGAACATAGGGCAAAGTAACAATAAATGATGAACCAGAACAAAATAAAACAACAGCAAAATAAAGAACAAAAGAATGTGCTACTTTTATGTTATAAAGGTGCATTAATACATATTATATTCTGAGATCTTGCTACTTCCCAGTTGTCATTACCATCCTCAATATAATTTAATTTGGGTTTAATTATCATTATTATTATATTTGTTTAATTGAGTTATTTGTGAAGTGTGATGTATGTAAGTGTGGTGCATTAAAAAGCCAGGGTGTAGAGCGGGCCAGTTGAAGAGGGCAGTAACTCCCCCTCAACAAACCCCACCCAGCTGCCCTAACAGCTGATTTGTAGATGATGTTCCTATGCTGAGTGGTGCATTAAAAGACAAGGTTTGAGCCCGTTGGGAGGGTCCCTCTCAACAGATTCATAACTTGCCTACCCTAATTCTCAATTTGTAAATTTGAGCAATAGAATGACAACCGTTCCAAGCAGCAACACTCTTCCTTAATATAGAGGAAATACACATAATTGATCCTACTGCGCCTCCTACTGGCAACACATTTCTTGTTCTTTGTATATTTCAAAAGTCTTTTGTTTGTATTTATATTTGAACAGGTTGATGTTTGGACTTCGTTTCAACTCCATTTCCAGTTTATTCCACAATTGTACACCATTAACTGTTGAGCTAAAACTTTTCAAAGTTGAGCTATGGGCAAGGCTAAAGCATGTCTATGGTATCAGTTAGCCTGCATTAAAAACAGTCTGACCCACTCCACAGTGCACCTGAGGTAAATCACTTATAACACCAGACTAACCATATAAATGTCTGTGTCGATAGAATAATTTTGAAATATAACTGACATTGTATCACATGAATTACCGCATTTTGAGGGACTATTTTCTCGCAGATCACTCCGCCGCTGCGTTAGCTTACAGCCACGAAGCTGATGCTCAAATATAAGTTATTTTAAATGCAAATGGTTAAGTGATTTACCTCAGGTGCACTGTGGAGTGGGTCAGACTGTTTTTAATAGCCTTGCCCTAGCCTAGCGCCACTAAGCTCTTCAAATATAAGAACTGCATGAATTTAAGAAAAACATATCTCCAGACATCAACAACACTCTGGATAACTAGGAAATGAGGCCCAGTGTCAAAAATCCTGAAATATCCCTTTAATACTTTACAAACAATGAAAGGCAGCAAAGTAAAGCAATAATCGGATATAGGTCCTTTAAGTAAATCCACTTCACTACTTCTCTTAATGGCGCAGATGTGAGCGGCTCCTGTCATTGTCACCAAATGAATACATAAAATGTCTGAATATTTATTATAGACTCCCTGCTGAACCGGCTGAAAGTGCTTAATTCAACTGAGGAGAGATCATAAGCTTCTGCAAAGGCGTCTCCGGCGTCGCCACGGTGCTCCCTCACATGCAGCTGATACATGTTGTCCTGAAAATAAAAAAAGAGAATTAAGTTTAGGAAAATCGCTTTCAAATTGTTCCATCAAGACCAGATCTTAAGCCGGAAAAAAGCAAACGCAAACTAGAGTCTCCGAGACTAGAACTAAACCAGGTCTTAATCTGATTTGTCTTATCCTTCCTATAGAATCTTTTTATTTCTGCATTTCACCCGTAAAGAGCATTTGGAGACAATAGTGGAGCACAGTGTATTTAATTATGCTAATTATTGATAAAAAACACTTCCCCTCCGCTACAGAAGCTGGAAGATTTGGAAAAATGGCCACAAATTACCAGTACATACTAAATGTTTTGTTTCATGTTTTTTCTTACGTCTGAAATCATATGGATTGTCTTCACCTCACGTCATAAAAATTAAAACTAAAGTGGCAAAGATTTCAGCCATAATGAATAAATGTAAATATATAATTGATAACAAAGCTCTATATACTATATACTGTTCACTTATCCTTCCACATTTAACATATTGTGTAGAGATCTGGGGAAATGTGTATAAAAGTAATCTTGACCCATTGTTTGAAGTTCAGAAAAAGGCAATAAGAATAATCCATTTAGCTGGATACCGTGATCACACAAATCATTTATTCTTTAAATCAAAAACAATGAAATTTGAGGACCTTACTGAATTTAAGATGGCTCAAATCATGTTCAAAGCCTCACAAAAGTCGCTTCCTGAAAGTTTACAAAATATGTTCTGCAAACGAGAAGTCAAATACAACTTGAGAGATAAGATGAGCTTCGATAAACAATACTCCAGAACAACCATGAGACGTGGTGTAGAAATATGGAATAATCTAGATCAGCCATTCCCAAAGTCCGGGACACCGCGGACCCCTTATTGATCCAAAAATCTCTCGGGGGCCCCCCATAATAATATATTTACTATATTCTGAGGAATTTGTATTATTTTGCAGAAAAAATAACATACAAGGCAAAATTTAGTCATGATTGTAGGCTAAATACTGGTTTAAAGTAGTATAATGTAGCAAAGAAATGTACTCTTCCTTTTAAAAAATTATATTTTTTCCATGTACTTGTTGTTGTAGACAAGCTTTGGGGGCCCCTGCAGGTCCTCTGAGGCCCCCCAGGGGCCCCGGACCCACTTTGGGAACCACTGATCTAGATCAAAACATTAAACTTTCAATAACTTGGTACATTTTTAAAAAGTTTACAAAGAGTTTATATTTCTTAGATATGAGTTGTAGCACATTCTTTTGTTGTTGTTTCTTTATTTTGCTGTTGTTTTTTTATTGTTCATTATTTGTTGTTACTTTGTCCCTTGCTACCCTGCAAATGTTAAATGTAATGTTATTGTTTTTATTTTTGGGGTGGGCGCTTATAAGCCTTTGGCTTCGGCCCACTCCCTTTGAGCAGGTTAACAGCTCAAACAAATAAATGAACTAAACTAAACTACTGTCAATGTGTTGCTTTCTTTTCCCAATGAGGCATAAAGCACGTTCTTCCAACTATTCTTGTCTTTATTGTTTTGTACTCTCTTGGCTTGTTAATAAAGATAAGCTATAAAACAACACTCTTGCTTTTGGAGTAAGGTCCAACTGGGTTAGGGTTGGGCTGTGAGGCTGTAAAACGTAAACAGAGTAACTTATCAACGATGCTGTAACTGCGTGATTTGTAACATTCAAGACTTTACCGATTTGAGCAAAATAAGTTAATAACATTTGCGCTTTGTTTAATGTTTCTGGGTGAGTCTTTACGGCACCGGTCAAACAAAAATGCGACTCCGGTGGGACTCGAACCCACAACCTTTGAATCACTGCTCAAGTGTCAACTAGAAGTCCAATGCGCTATCCATTGCGCCACGGAGCCACTTGTTGCACTCTCTGAAAACTCACAAAATAAAGACGAACCATCGAAGCGACGTATTCACCATTTTGCGTCTTGGTTTTACGCATTGTTTTACTCACTGTCGCAGCGCCACCTGTTTGCCACCGGCAGTATTACATCATCGCGCTGATAAAAAACTCAATTACGCTTGGTTTTCGAGTACAATTATCGACATTCTCTTGATATGCAGCCGGATATCGAGCACTATTCTCTTAATGGGGTAAGAAAATGTACAAATATTGACAAGGACGATGATTTAACGGCTAATCAATACGGACTTACCGAAACAAGGTGTAGGCGACGAGCCACGGAAAGATATTTTGGCTATGCGTGTTAATACGTGTCCTTCTCGACAACCTACAAGCTGCAAAAATAAATTTAAAAAAAAAAGAAGAAAAAAAAGACATGTTTTCTTGACGCAGCATCCATTTTTGAGGAGATCCATCATCTTTTCTAAGAATAATTTGCATCGCACCTCGCCTTCCGGTTTTTTCAAAATAAAACGAACAAAGCGGAACGTCTGTTTTGTTTTCGATATTTCTGTATTTCCCTTTATACATTTACCATAATCATACCATTTTTATTGTGGGTTGGCTATCAAAGATTTCAGTATATATTAGACTCAGCAATGATTTATTTACAGATTATGATTGTTTTGTGCGGTGCAGATGGACTTGATCTCGAATAAGCAGCTCGACAGTAAGAATTATTCAACACATGTTCGGGTAAATTAGGTGATGAAAGGTTTGATATTTTATCAACATTAAGAAGATTGTGTAGTTTTTCCAGATTTGATGGATTACTCGATTAATTTGTAAGGAAAGCTGGAATAATCAGTCGCCAATGCCAGTACAGTACATTTCATTTTTGACATCTATTTTAGTTTATTTATTTACGACGATCGCAACCACTTGTAGAGCAATTTTTATTAGTTCCGAGCCTTTATTAGCACAACTAACTTTAGCAGGCTTTAGTTTAATCTGCAGTTTTTTTTTTTTTTTTTTTAAGAACTAGTTTTTATTGTTGTTTTCAATATACCAAAATGTAATGGACACGCATTTGCAATTTTAGTTAATATTGTTTGCTTGTTTCATCTATAAACATGTTTTATCTATTAGCATTGTAGCTAAAGAGCGCGTGGCGTTTGCAGAATTGCACAGGCGTTTGTCGCCATCTAGTGGTGAAACCGATGACTTGACGATGTGAGAGAAATACTCCTGTACTGAAAGCTTAGACAACATGCAGCATAAAATATCACAGTGCGAGGCTAGACGTAGCTCTATAATATAATTCAAGTATATTCTGGTATATTTCATTAGTCAAAATAGCTCAGTGTATTGTCCGTCCTTGCAAAATTATGATTTCCCGTATTGTCGCTCGTTCTAAGGCATTAAATTGAAAGCCCTAATTTGAGAACACAAACATGTTTCATGTAACGACCACACTCCTCTACTGGAGGTACATTTGTAAAGTTTTCATGTATCAATGTTTTCCTTCTTAGACACATTTAGTGTTTAGCTGCTGCATGAGAGTTAGCTTTTGTTTACATATAGCATGTAAGCTAACGCCGCTCTAAAGAAATAAACCCTGGTGATTCTGGAGCAGAAACCTGTCGTAAACAACAACTTTGTACTTAACAAAGCTTTCTATCGCTTTTGTTGTTTAAAGAGGTTAGCACTCAAAAAAGGATTGAAAAAGTACGTGTGTAGAGCCCGGATAGCTCAGTCGGTAGAGCATCAGACTTTTAATCTGAGGGTCCAGGGTTCAAGTCCCTGTTCGGGCGATAGCTTTTTTGGTGCTTCTGCTGTATTTCATCTTTGTTGGCGAGAACAACAAAGCATTACTTCCCATTATTTATTTTATTGCACTTATTTTGACAAAGTTGCATTTTCTCTTCAAGATCTTATACCAAAGAATTGAGCTCTTGTGGTTTGGCGTTTTGTCTGATGTTGCTTCTCTGACTGATGTTTTTTCTCCACAAAGCACGCTTGTATTTTATTTTCATACACACTTTATACTGATTTAACTTAAAAGAACATGCATTTTCCTTACAGTTTCTCAAAGACAGTAATAACAAATACGACTCATTAAACTTATGCAGAAACACTTTGGGGAAATGTCGAAAGAGCTTTAGGTTTCAGACCATAGGACAGTGAGTCTCAAGCTATGGTAAGAACAGGTGGTTCTTAGGTGTGTTTTTTTCTGCTTGTTTTTGTAGTTCAAGCCCGGTAGTATCAAGTTTAAAGGTTAAATATTTCATGAGGTGATACTTGCTGTGAATAGTTTGAGAAGATACAACGAAGATGTTTTTTTTAAACTTTGGTGATATCACTATCAGTGGGAAAGTTTTGTTTCAGACTGTTTGATGACGATGGAATGAGGATAGGGCACTAGTGTGGGACTGATTTAGTAAATCTGTAAATAGTTTTAACGCAAAATATCTAGCAGATGGTGGTATTAGCGACTGCGGTTAATCCCCCAAAAAGAAGAAGCAAAAAAAAAAAGCAAAATAAAGTGAAAGCAATATCTTTTCCACTCAAGTGTTAAGAATTGGAAGGAAAAAAATGAATAGTCTTCTTTTCAACTCTATTATAAAAATAAAGAATAAGTGTCTGGGTTGTAATCTTTAATAGTTTGTTGTGCATTAGGAATCGCAGCGGTTTTAACAGCCCTTAGCACTGTTAATAATATATTTCTTCAAGTGATCAAGCAGACAATTTCAGAGTCTGCTTTGAAGACTCATTCCTACAGAATTGCCTATAGAGTTCGGGAATGTGATGTCATATCGCTAAGCATCATGGGATTTGCAGCAATAATAAACTAATGGAGATTTTAAAAGTTAAATACTGCAGTTATTATTCACATTAAAACACTTGGACACCACAGTGAGTTAGATGTATTTACCAGCAGTAACTCAGCAGCTTAGGGAGTTGTTCCACGGGTTTTTTCTACACTTTTTATGCTGTTTTTAGCTAATGTTAGTCAATGGAAATGTATGCTAACAGCTGCAAAGATGGCCGATCTCCATGGTAACTGTGGAATTTCCCGAACTTAACTTATTTTTGATCCTATTTTATTGTACTTGTACTTTAGTTTGTTCCACTGTAATAAAGCACTTTCCACATTTCAATAAACAAAGAAGAATCCAGAAAAAAAGAGACAATAATTTGAGTATAAAGGGCACGCACACGTGTTCTATCATTCTTAACAGACTCATCAACATTCAGAGTTGAAACTCATTTGATTTCTGTTGCTGTGCTCTGATGATCTGCATAATGTCTCTCAGGGTAAAGAAAGTAAACCATCTGTCACTCGCTATGATATAACAACTTATTTGCAGATGTTTGCGTTTGATTTAAATAATCCATACATTTAATTAAATATTTTTAGAGTGAAGCATTAGCTTATGTCTACACTCGGGAAAAGACATAGCAGAGGATGGTTTCGATCCATCGACCTCTGGGTTATGGGCCCAGCACGCTTCCGCTGCGCCACTCTGCTCATGGAGACCATACTTGGGTAACGTCAGTATTTAGCAGTATAGTAATATGATTTCTAGATTGTCAATTATCCTGATTGAAAGCGTAGCTACGAGGACGTATGATTTTCTCAAGAAACAAAATCATTTTCTTTTCAATCGAACAGTTACAACACGGCTATATTGCTGCGTTTGCAATATGTCACCACACGAGGGCGCGCTTTGTTCACTTATACCTTATATCTTTTTTGTCTTTGTACCTCAGGACATGTTTTCTCTGACCTCTCACAAAACTAAAAAAACGTTCAGGTTGTCACGGCAGCATACTTTTTACTCCACTTTCATTTACGCAATGTTGACCAGCAGTAGGTCTATACAAAAAATGAGACTAAATACAAATCAATGCCCCCCACGTACGCGTAGTCACCCCCAGTCCACACCTGTGGCCCCACAAATGTATCAAATCATGAAAATAATCGCTAATAAATATTTATTTCAAACACATAAACTGAAATTGAAGTGTTTAATGCACCTGTATTCTTCTCCCAGTCATATTTGATGATTGTTAACCATATAATTTGCTCAAATAATATCACTCAGGACCTGACCCTCTGATCAGGCAAAGCTCTGGGCCCCCTGCAATGGGAACCACTGGATTATACCATATATCTATGACTTATACACAAACCAGGGTTTTTGTCATCAGCGCGTGTCCACAGCCTTTAGTTATACTTTATTAGTAATTTACATCAGGTAGTTTTATTTTTTATTAACGTTGTTTCAAATAAACATTTTGGAGTCATGTATGTAGTGTTGCACAAAATGTGGTTGTCTTCAGTTGGACAGTCTCAGGTGATACAAACTTGTAATGAAAACAACAGAGTAGAGAAGACTATTACTCAAGTGGAGGTCAAAAGTAGTAGGCTATGGATGCTCAAGTGCATGTAGGCATGTACTTAAAGGGATATTTCAGGATTTTTGACATAGGGCCTCATTTCCTAGTTATCCAGAGTGTTGTTGATTTCTGGAGATTTTTTTTTCTTAAATTCATGCAGTTCTTATATTTGAAGAGTCTAGTGGCGCTAGGCTAGGGCAAGGCTAAAGCATTTCTATGGTATCAGTTAGCCTGCATTAAAAACAGTCTGACCCACTCCACAGTGCACCTGAGGTAAATCACTTATAACACCAGACTAACCATATAAATGTCTGTGTCGATAGAATCATTTTAACCATTTGCATTTAAAATAACTTATATTTGAGCAGCATCAGCTTCGTGGCTGTAAGCTAACGCAGCGGCGGAGTGATCTGCGAGAAAATAGTCCCTCAAAATGCGGTAATTCATGTGACACAAGGTCAGTTATATTTCAAACATTATTCTATTAACACAGACATTTATATGGTTAGTCTGGTGTTATAAGTGATTTACCTCAGGTGCACTGTGGAGTGGGTCAGACTGTTTTTAATGCAGGCTAACTGATGTCATAGAAATGCTTTAGCCTCGCCCTAGCCTAGCACCACTAGACTCTTCAAATATAAGAACTGCATGAGTTTAAGAAAAAAAATATCTCCAGACATCAACAAGACTCTGGATAACTAGGAAATGAGGCCCTATGTCAAAAATCCTGAAATATCCCTTTAAATGTAAATGAACGTAATTTAATGTTTGTGAAGAAAGTAGGAAACTTGACCATCCAATAGAACCACGAAAACATACGCCTTGTTCCATGAGTTATAAATGGGTGCTTTACAACCTCATTTAGATCTATAGCTGCATCACAGTGTGCTTTAATGACGAGCAGCTCCTTTTGTACCTGAACTCTGAAACTCTGTCAGATTGTCCTGGAGCTGGAAAAAAGTAGACCATAACGTTTTTTGCAAAACCGTCTGTATTCCTGAAATGCTGTTTTTATGATGAGATTTGGACGGACCTATTGTTCCATTCCTGTAGCCGCTGTATGGATCAACAAATGATCTCCACTTCTTTTTCTAATTCCACTATTGTCCCTTGTTCCGGCTCAGCTTTAGCTTCACTTATGGCGTCGTTTTTCTCATTATCCTCACAAACATCTTTGTTTATCTGCGCGTCGCCTTCCTCTCCCGTCGTCTCTCCGTGCATCTCGTCGCATTCTTCCGCATCAAACTCCTTCGCTTTCCCTCTGGCTCTCAACGCACACGGCAGACAGTTCGCCAAAAACAAGATCACAAACAGGCAAATTAGCGACAGCACGGCGCCCAATCCGACCTCCAAATCGAATTCTCCGTCAATGCCCTCCTCCCATCGCTCCTTCTCTGGACTCGGCGCGAAGAAGACCAAGCCCTCTCCGTGGTTGGGCATCAGCACCGCTCTTTCTAAATTAATGTTTCGAAGTACATCCCCGTTGTTGACAGGCGGTTTTGTTTTTCGCGCAAATTCTTCCTTTTCTTCCTCCAGATTAGCCGTGTAAACATCGCCGTCCACTTCCGCCAAATTATCGCTGAATTCGAACTCAAAATCATCTGGATTCAGAGTCGGCGAGAGGTAGTCCATGTCCAAATTGACGCGGATCCAACCGGAACCTCGCGCCAGTCTTCGCAGACCTCCCGAGTTGTCTTCGTCGTCCTCCGTGAGCAGGTTGGAGGTCAGCGGTCGGTCGTGGCACGTCGCGACCATCAGTTCGGTGCGCAGGAGCGGGCCGCCTCCGTCTCCCGTGGCGAAAATGCGCTGCCTCGATCCCGGAGACACCACGAGGACAGTGTCGGCCAGAGACGAGAGGCGCAGGAACGAGGGCACGTCGCTGTAGCAGGACAGCAGGGAGGCCGTGTCGTCGCTGAACTGCAGCCAGACGCTGATGGAGGCCTCCTGTGTGGGAGACAGAGAGATAAATAAACAACGATAATACGGTTTATGCACTGGGGCCTGGTATTACACTGCCTATTCCATAAAAAAGTCACCACATGGATTTAACTGTTATGATCTGGGACAGCAACACTTTGTGCCCAAAGAATGAGATCAGCTGACGACCTGAACTTCCTGAATGACCAGGTTAGTGCATCAGGGGATTTCTTCTTTCCTGATGGGACGGGCATATTCCAAGATGAAGATGCCAGGATTCGTTGGGCTCACATCATGAAAGAGTTTTGGCCGCTTCAGAGTCAGGATCTTAACTCCATTGAAAATCTTTAGGAATTCTTTTCCACAGCGCTTTTTCAGAGCAAATTGTTCAGTAGAAGCGAAAAACAGCTCTCGTTGCTAGCGTTAGCATATTTAGCGTGAACTTAAAGGGATATTTCAGGATTTTTTTACATAGGGCCTCATTTCCTAGTTATCCAGAGTGTTGTTGATGTCTGGAGATTGTTTTCTTAAATTCATGCAGTTCTTATATTTGAAGAGCTTAGTGGCGCTAGGCTAGGGCAAGGCTAAAGCATTTCTATGGTATCAGTTAGCCTGCATTAAAAACAGTCTGACCCACTCCACAGTGCACCTGAGGTAAATGACTTATAACACCAGACTAACCATATACATGTCTGTGTTAATAAAATAATTTTTGAAATATAACTGACCTTGTATCACATGAATTATCGCATTTTGAGGGACTATTTCCTCGCAGATCACTCCGCCGCTGCGTTAGCTTACAGCCACGAAGCTGATGCTGCTCAAATATAAGTTATTTTAAATTCAAAATGGTTCAAATTATTCTATTAACACAGACATTTATATGGTTAGTCTGGCGTTATAAGTGATTTACCTCAGGTGCACTGTGGAGTGGGTCAGACTGTTTTTAATGCAGGCTAACTGATAAATGCAAGGAATGCTAAGGTACAAATGAACTTGTCTAAGCTCAGGTAAGAACATATCTCAGTATGTAAAAACGGTGGCCTATTCCTTTAAGGGGAAAAAAATTATGTTGTAATATAAACTTCTACTCTAAACTCTACGCTGATTTAAAGATTTCCTAAAGTCCAATCCTCCTGGGTCAGGCTGCTCCTAAACCCTGACTTTTACCTGGTGATAGTTGTAGAGGATGTTGTAGGCCGTCACTGTGGATGTAATAATGTCCGGGTGCGTTTGGCTGGAGCTGAGCGTCATCCCGAGTCCACTCACGACCTGCACCGAGAGGTCACCGGGGGTAACGGGGTCCGACGTCACCGCGAGGTCACAGCCGCCCAGAGTCCCGTCCCACTGCGCCGACACCACCTGGAGACGAGTCACAAGAGTCAATATCAGCTAAAGGCGAGACGCTGCAGGTGAACAGGGGAAACAAACACATTTAGAGAGACTGTTTGTATAATCTATGGACTAATTGACTCATTTTGATGTTTTCTTTTAATTCTATATGGATCTTTATCAGTGTCTGTACTAAATAAAGAATGAATTTATAGATAGCAATTTAGAAACTTTTGCTGGTAGGGACAGTGCATGTTAATGAACAAGCCACACCGTCGTCCCCCATGCACACTCTCATACACACTCGCATTCATCCATTCATCCATTACTGACATAAATATGAGGGGAAAAATGTATTGTGATTTTTCTGTTTTCTAAAAATAAGGCATTTCATGCATAAAAAATGGCTAAAATAATGGAGAGAGCCAGATTTAAATGTATGGTTTTATTTTGGCGATAGATTTGTTACAAAGATATTTTTTTTCATAGATTATGAATCTTTAGTTTTTTACTTTTTGTAAAAAATTAAATTTTGCCTTGTCCTTTGCAGCTCAAAGCTCAATAAATCAGGCAAGGAATTAGACATTAAAGGGATATTTCAGGATTTTTGACATGGGGCCTCATTTCCTAGTTATCCAGAGTGTTGTTGATGTCTGGAGATATTTTTTTCTTAAATTCATGCAGTTTTTATATTCGAAGAGTCTAGTGGCGCTAGGCTAGTCTTAGGCTAGTGCATTTCTATGGTAACAGCTAGCCTGCATTAAAAACAGTCTGACCCACTCCACAGTGCACCTGAGGTAAATCACTTATAACACCAGACTAACCATATAAATGTCTGTGTCGATAGAATAATTTTAACCATTTAGCATTTACAATAACTTATATTTGAGCAGCATCAGCTTCGTGGCTGTAAGCTAACGCAGTGGCGGAGTGATCTGCGAGAAAATAGTCCCTCAAAATGCGGTAATTCATGTGATACAAGGTCAGTTATATTTCAAAAAATATTCTATTAACACAGACATTTATATGGTTAGTCTGGTGTTATAAGTGATTTACCTCAGGTGCACTGTGGAGTGGGTCAGACTGTTTTTAATGCAGGCTAACTGATACCATAGAAATGCTTTAGCCTTGCCCTAGCCTAGCGCAACTAGACTCTTCAAATATAAGAACTGCATGAATTTAAGAAAAAAATATCTCCAGACATCAACAACACTCTGGATAACTAGGAAATGAGGCCCAATGTCAAAAATCTCGAAATATCCCTTTAAGGGGAGCCACCATGGCCGTCAGAACTATTCATTGTGAGGGGGACATGTCTGTCCACTTTCACAACATGAATTTTCATTGACTTTTTACATTTACTTAAAGTTTAGACTGGGCCTATTCAGTAGGCAGCCCGAAGGCAAACAGTAAAATCTGACCCGCGCCTCATTTCCATAAAAAATAATATTTTTTGGCATTATCCGCGCCAGTATCGCGGCGCTTAGCATGCTTGGTTAGCCCTATAACCCGCTCCAATGTTACGACAGTTTCTTACGTATAACTTTGTTTTCCCGGGTTGCCGTCCGATCACGTTGTTTAGTTTGCCCAGCGACGCCACACGAGGGTCTTCGATTCTCAGCCAGTCACGTACGAGCTCTGTGACGTCGACGAACCAATCGGAGGAGGTCAGGAAGTGCTTGGTTTCGCCCCTAGAGTCCAAGGCCTGGAACTGCGTCAGGACCTGGACCGATGTGCGCTGGAAAACCGGCTCACAGCTGGAACGAGAAACGCAATAATGGGATTAAAAGCGACTTTAGTAAGTATAGTAGTATATTATATATATTATAGTTTATTTCATGTTTAGTTTATTTGTTTATTTGAGCAGCAAACACTCTGCTCAAAAGGAGTGGGCCGATGCAAGAGCTTATAAGCGCCCACCCCGAAATCAATACAAATAATAATCATTTCACAAGAACATAGTGGAACAACAAAGGAACAAAATAGCAACAAGGAAACAACAGCAAAACAAAATAGACCCTACACAACCGCAGCACCATACCCCAATACGGAGCAATACTGATTACGTAACAACTAATTACAAAACAACTATGATAATGCTACATACTTACAAACTATTTACAAAGAACTATAACTTACAAAACACTGTTTGAAGTGTTCGTACATCAACAGAAAAGAAGCACAATTACAACAACGGTCTAGTTTCATGTACAAAGTCTAGTACAAAGCAAGTAACAAAAGGTGATCATTACATTTCTTTCAGATGGTTACCATGGTAACATTGTTAGCATTACCAAAAGTCACTAGTTTTATGTTAAAAAGACAGATTAATATACATAATATACTCTGTGAATATTATTATGTACATTTAAGCCCTACACAGTGTAGTGCGTTAAAAAGCCAGGTGTAGAGCGGGCCAGTTGTAGAGGGCAGTAGCTCCTCATCAACAAACCCCTACGCAGCTGCCCTAACTAGCTGATTTTGTAGATAATGTTCCTATGCTGTGTGGTGCGTTAAAAGACAAGGATTACGAGCCCGTTGGGAGGATCCCTCTCAACAGATCCATAGCTCGCCTACCCTAATACTCTATTTGTAATTTTGAGCAATAGAATGACAACCGTTGAGAGCAACATCATTCTTCCTTAAAAAAAAGTTTGAGCCTGGTCTATTCCTGGTGGTACTTGGAAGATCATAAGTGTCATAAGGCGGGACTTGGTGTGAAAGGAGTGAAAGACCCAAACTCCTGTTGAAATGCTCCCTGAAAACATTGTCAAATCTCTTTGCACCAAGCTGGCCCAGGTCAAGAACATTTCACATCGGCCCTTCAAACCTATTTTCCATTAAATAATTGATTCATCAGTGGCTCCTTCAGTACCCTATGCTCGTAATTTGGACGAGACCAGATATACCATCAGTCCAAGTCAACCCGTACCCTTTGTCGGTGTAGTAGTCCCAGCCCTGGACGGCGTTGAGCACGGGGTCCGCCAGGGACACTCGCAGGGGCACGGAGGGCGCCCACACCTGCAGGCAGAGGGCGCCAGTGAGCGTGCCCAGAGAGAAGCGCACCTGGGCACACGTGTTCCCCTCCCCGGACTCACTGCCATCAACGAAGACCGACGAACAGTCCGCGGAGACCTGGACGAGGAGACTGGATTAATTCTTATTGACAAAGGTTTAGCCCAGATTCTGTTTGTGAAGGAATTATTCATCGAAATGTTCAGATATCATCGGCATCAACCCAGTCCAGATGACGATACCACTACCATTAAAGGAATCTGCTTTAGTCAGGGTTTTATAACTACTGTAGACACTGTAGTTGTGGTATTTCCGGTAATACAACTAAAATAATGTCTTTCCGTTGTCAAATGCAGTCTTGCAAAACGCCAGCAGAGGGTGCAGTTGTTCCCTCTGTTGCTGCCATGTATTTGTGGACATTATTATTTATCTTGAACATCATACATCATTTTCTTCCTCAAACCT
The DNA here is from genome assembly GCA_007210695.1 of Neogobius melanostomus. Classification (NCBI taxonomy): domain Eukaryota; kingdom Metazoa; phylum Chordata; class Actinopteri; order Gobiiformes; family Gobiidae; genus Neogobius; species Neogobius melanostomus. The sequence goes on along the minus strand of VHKM01000122.1, from coordinate 4,050,159 downwards.
CTAGCATCATCCAAAATTTACTTTTGGGCATTAGGAAAAGTTTATTTTTATTTTATTTTTATTTTTATTTTTATTTATGAGTACATTTATGGATTTTATCATCTTTGATATTTGTGAAGTGCTGAACCTTTTTGTCTCTCAACTCAAGGAAACATTAACATAACCTGCTAATGGTGTACAGTGAGGAGCAGGGCAAAAATGAATCTTAAAACAAGCGCGGGGAAAAGAGTTTGGGCAGGTTCAGAAGGTGTTTTGATGAAGGTGTTTTGACTATTAAACATGTAAGAACTTAATTGCAGGTGACATCACAGCATTCTAAAGGCCAATACTATTACATGGAGGAAAAATTATTTTGTTTTTGAGGAAATGTTTGGTCTTGTACAGAGAGATCATGGACCCAGTGACTGATATTAATGATAATTTTTGTAATTCATACATTTTCTTTTGAGCTACGACTTGTGAAAGTGTAAAGCTGTTAATAGGAAAAACTGGCTCCTGCCCCCCGCTGGGTCCGGTGACATCATCACATTCTACACTGCAAAAAGTAATTAACTAGATAAATGTTTCAATTAAGCATAATAGTGCAAATTTGAGTTGTTTTGACTAGGTAAGATGTATTTGGCCATTTGACCTAGATTATTTCACTTGTTTTGAGATGTTTCTGACTCGTTTCAATACATTTTGTCTTTATTTCAAGGAATTTTCTTTGCCAATGGGGCAAGAAAATCGGTCTTATCTCATTGGCAATTTTACTTTCTTATTTAAAGCGAGCTTTAACTTAGAACCAGTCTGAAATGTCCTCAAACTAGCAAAGTAACCTTGGTCAGATCAGGAAAAGTCTAAATGAGTGAAAACCGCTCAAAACAAGAAACATTTCCTCAATTCAAGACATTTAAGCCAATGCTTGATATTTAGTTTTTGCAGTGTAGAACCTGCATCCCAGCAATTAAAGTGCATCTGACACATTAGACACAATTTTTGCTAAAACACAGTTAACACGATTATATTTAAGATTTTGCTAAAGATTATACCCAGTTGTCTTTAGTTTGACCATTTTTGTGATGTTTATGTTTTCACTTCCTGGACACCGACAGGAAGTGACATCGAAGAAGGTAAACAATTTTAAACTGTTGCCGTGCAACCATGTTACGTCAATGGGAAATGAATGAGTCAAACTGCTATGGAATGTTACCTTCTTTTATGTCACTTCCTGTCAGCAGCTTAAAAATTCAAATACAAATAACTTTACTGCCCAACATTTCTTCATTAAAATTGCTGTTTCACTGAAAAAAATGATAATTATGCAACTGATGAACTTGCAACTGATGTAATCCATCTAAATAAGTCATATTTTCAAGAGCATTAAAATCTGTCATATGCACTTTAAATATATCAGAGTGCGTTTTGTGTGCGCTGATTCAATAAATACAAAAATACTGCTTTCTATTAACTATTTTGATTGTTTAGGTTTAGATATATACAGTACTTTGGGCAGTAATCACTCATCTTCAGATTTCAAGCTATGGCCAGGAGTAACTAACTTGAGGATTAGCCTGTTGCATGTTTTAAGTCCATGGGGCTCCTGAAACTGTACCCAGACCCTCTAACTGTGACGTGAAAGCGCTGACTCTTTTCTCTGAAACTCGTACCTTGACGATGTTGTCATTGTCCGAGTGGCAGGTGACGGCGGAGGTGACGTCTGACACTTTCCCGCTTCGACTCACGGCCAAAACGATCACGGGCAGCGACACGAGGCGACTGGTCAGGACCGCTGTGTTCAGGAGAGTCTTACTCTGCACAGGGAGGTTTAGACGTGGTTTAGTTCTGGTTTTTCATGTAGCCACAGCTGCGCTAAAGGGCTGACAGAAACATACCTCCGTGATGGGCGCGATGCCGACGATCGGGCGATCTGTGAATGTGAAAATGCTCTCTCCTGCCCCGTGTGGTGGAGGGAGGGAGTGTCCGGAGTACTCCACCCACCACTGAGCTTTAACCGACATCGCGACGCCAAAACTCCTTCGCAAACCATCCACCGACAAGCACACCACCTGCTGGAGCAACGCGGGACTGCAGCCAAAAGAGAAGCAGTGGAGTTTAAAACAATATAATGAGAACAGCAAATAAGATGCCTTGAAGAACACAGTTTATATTTCGTAATCTACTCACTCGCTCTTGTGTTTGGACGTCTGGTGCTTGTGGCAGAGGATGGAGACCACGTCATGGTCTGGTCCGTGGCTCCTCTCTAGAGTCACAGCCCAGAGATCGAAGCTGAGAGTCCGCTGAGCGATCAGAGAGACCAGCCCCTTCTGCACCTTCAGCCTGGACAGATGAGGAAAGATCATATGACGGTCATATGTACCAAGATTTCTTCTGTTTATGCAGTATTTAAACTCTTCATGTTTGAGGCAATTTTCCTTCTGGACAAAATACAAATTGTGAGGAGAGGGTAGTAAACAACAAAGTAAACAATGAAGTTCCTCCAGTCCCCTCTTGATTGGACCAGAAAGTCACTCCTAGTTTGCAAAATGAGGAGATCAAGAACAAACTTTCAAAAGCAAACGATCAAGCTCCCTCCCCCTCTCTCCTGATTGGCCCTGACAGGATGGATTCTGAATATATATTGAAATCAGCAAAGGGAGGGACTTAAGAAATTATTATTTAATATTATTTACGTTACGTCAAATTCCAGACACAGGTTAGCGCATCGTGCCTTTAAACTTAAAGGGATATTTCAGGATTTTTGACATTGGGCCTCATTTCCTAGTTATCCAGAGTGTTGTTGATGTCTGGAGATATTTTTTTCTTAAATTCATGCAGTTCTTATATTTGAAGAGTCTAGTGGCGCTAGGCTATGCTAGGCTAAAGCATTTCTATGGTATCAGTTAGCCTGCATTAAAAACAGTCTGACCCACTCCACAGTGCACCTGAGGTAAATCACTTATAACACCAGACTAACCATATAAATGTCTGTGTTAATAGAATAATTTTTGAAATATAACTGACCTTGTATCACATGAATTACCGCATTTTGAGGGACTATTTTCTCCGCCGCTGCAATAGCTTACAACCACGAAGCTGATGCTGTTCAAATATAAGTTATTTTAAATGCAAAATGGTTAAAATTATTCTATCTATTATAAGTGATTTACCTCAGGTGCACTGTGGAGTGGGCCAAACTGTTTTTAATGCAGGCTAACTGATACCATAGAAATGCTTTAGCCTAGCATTAGCCTAGCGCCACTAGACTCTTCAAATTTAAGAACTGCATGAATTTAAGAAAAAATATCTCCAGACATCAACAACACTCTGGATAATTAGGAAATTAGGCCCTACGTCAAAAATCCTGAAATATTCCTGAAATATTTGAATTATTAACATTTTTGGTAGACGGGACAGTTCCTCCTCACTGCAATGGAAACTCACTTTTTTAACCTTTATTCAAAGTACCACTTGTCAAAACCAGTTCTAGTCAATCCTCATTGTTACCTGATGATGACAAACTCCTGGCTGAAGTTCGCCCGCAGACTCACGGACACTCTGATTGGCTGTCCGATCAGCGCGGGCCCTCTGTGGTAGCCGATCACGACGTGCGAGTCCAGGGTTAGCTCCGCCTCCCGTGGACCGTCGAGGCAGGACCGCTCCTCTTTGGTCTGGGCCGGTATTCGGTCCGGTTTCTCCTCTTTCAGACCCACGGACGTCAGGAAGAACAGCTGCCTTTGCGACTGCAGCCACTGGTCCGCCTCACAGGTGGAGCCGCTGTAACAGTGAAATGGATGTGTTCACATTTGGTCTGGGATTGGAACGTATCTGTGTTGGCTCTAGGTCGTCCAGGAGTTCACCATCACAGTCATGGTTTTCATCAACTGGACGTGGTTGTTTGAGTTGAGGATGTTTCGTCACAAACACTTGTTTCTAATCATCTCTGGCCATACAACCTTGTAACTGTTTAACCCATTGACATAGAAAATACTTCTCTATTCCTCACTCCTCCTCACCAGAGCCGGTTTTTCCTATACGCAGATTACGCAAGGTGCGTAGGGCCCCACTGCTGCAAGGGCCCCGCATCTCAGTCAAATCACGGTGTTTCACTGATTAATGAGCGTTGTTACGGTGACAGGCTGTTTGACAGGCAGCGCTCACTCACTCTCCGCCTACTTTGCCACATACAACACCGAAATGGAGCAGTCTGCTGAAGAGGATGAGCAGGAGAGACCTACCGCCTTCCCCCTGTCACTCCCAAGTTCCCAACGCGTGAGTGCCTCTCCGCTCGCGTCTCCACTCGGGCCGTCTCCCGGTGTTCGCCTCATGCTCGCATCCCGTGCGGCTTTCCCGTCCCCTGGCCCGGGCGCTGCTCGCCTAATGTTTACTCTGCTCGGACCGGGCAACTATCTTGTTGTTTCGAGTACTGTAGAGTATCAGGCCAGTAGTTTGGTGAATAGATTGGTTTCTCAAGACAGCACGCAAAGTGTTCCCTCATTCGACACGAAGAGTTCACTGGCACTTGTCCATCAAGTTTTTTTTGTTCATTAAATTCTCAATGCAACTGTAAGTTTCTGGAAACTGCACTTTTTATAATTCACCCACAGATGGGCGGTGTACAGAGGTGAGCAGTAGGCTTGAAACAGAGTTTCACCTGTACAGAGCAGGAGGAGAATTTCTGAGACAGAATGTTGCTTGTGCATAAAACATCCGGCACTGACGGTAAATACCTCATCTGTTAAATGATCAGTTATGATGTGGCCGAGGTACTTGACAACATCACATACATTCAAGATGTTCCCGAGAGCTTAAAGTCAGTGATCTGTCCTCCTTTGTCCGACATATAATGACACTTTTAATTTGTATTTCACATCCTGCAGTGAATAGAGGAGAGAAAAAGCCAAAAAGCATAAAACAAATTACTGTCTATCTGATTCTCAGTGGTAAGATAAAATATAACCACCAGGTGCAGCTTTCAGTTAGTTTTAAAGTCAGTGGTTCCCAAACTGGGTCAGTGACCTTTTAGCATTTTAAAAAGTGGGGGAAAATAGACTAGTGGTGTCTTAAACTCCAGCCTGACAGTGGCTTAGTGGTTAGTGGTTGTCACACAGTGCGGCAGGGCCCAAATTGAGGTTATGTTCTACTTCTGCCCTGCACTACTGCACAGTGTAACTGTTTTTGACCATAAATGAGTTCACTCTTCATCGAATAGCCATGGGATGCGAACTGTAGGGCCCCCCGAGTGGATTTTTGCTTAGGGCCCCAAAAGGGCCAGCACCGGCTCTGCTCCTCACTCACATCAGAATCCATGATGGCAGCTCAATCTCCTCATACAGAGCATGTTCCTAAACAGGGCGAAGAAGCGGCTTTAAAGGAGCTGTATCATGCTATTTTAGCCATTCCAAAGTAAAGTATAGGCATATGATATATTGTACCTCTATCATTATGGAGTACTAATTTTTGAGAGAAATATAAGTATTTTTGGGGGGTATTTTCCCTACCCGGAAGACAGACGCTTCGATTCAGTTAACTCCGCCCCTCTCTCCGCTCATTCCACATTTGCAGTATTATAAATATAAAGTTACTTCACATAATGCAGTTATAAGGAGTTGACATGTGCAACACAGTTTCATAAATGGCTAACACACACACTAACACGTGTTTTGATTGACTCACCGCTCAGTCTGGCCTCCCCATGGGACTCGCGTTGGTTATAAAAGTTAATCCACTTTGATTCTGGCCAAGGTTCACCAAGCATCCATCAGGTTGGTTGATAAAGTCGCTGAATCCCGGAAAGAAATTCCAACTTCTGGCGAGTGCACTCTTCTTTAGGAAGGTTGAATAGTCCTGTTCCTCTCGTAGCCAAACGCGCATCCGTGACATTATCGTTCGGTAAGAAAAAAGAACAGGCGTGTCCAGAGTAGGTTAGAAAGAGCTCAGTCTTCAAAAACAACACTTCTGCTGGGATCCATGGCTCCTCCAGCCGTGGGTGCGCTTGATTAGCGTCGCGGGACAGCACAGACGCGTCGGAGAGTTGCTGCTTTCTTTTTTTTTTTTTTTTTTTTTATTTAAAAGCTGTTTTATAAATAAAAATCAGGCCGTAAGGCATTACATTACAGACGTAGAGCACTTCCGTTCCTTTGTGACGACACAAAGAAACGGAAGGAACAGCTCAGTCGTTTTCCAGGAGAGGGCAGAGCAGCTGCTCAGAGAGCAGGATTCAGGAGGATTGCTTAGAACTGCGTGAATGAAGCCAAAAACCGCTCTGGGGGTGTTTTTGATAAGGAAATAGCATAACAACATGGCTAAAAACTCCAAAAAGTCGATTTTGCATGATATAGGACCTTTAAATTCCAATTCTCCTGATCCTATCAATTGAAGCACACTTTAAAAATCTTCAGAATAAAACCCAATGTGGTCGAGTATTTTGAACAGGGCCGTCAAAGTCTAAAAATAATGAAAGGATTCATTCCAATCTTCCGCCTGGCGCAACAACAGCGTTGCTCGAGACGAAGTTGGTATCTTGTGTACCAACAACTGCGTGCCAGTGCTTTTGCCGGTAGCCCGAGGGAGTCGCTTAAGGTCAGCACACACTACACGATTTTTCTAGTCTTTCGATTTTATAAAGAAGGGGGGTCCACACTACACGACTGGATTTAGTGCGATTATAGAACGTCTGGGGTTCATACATAACGACTGAGAATCGTAAGAGCGAACACACTACTGTACATGATTCTGTCAAACAGCTGATGTTTGATAACACAGCGCATCTGTCCTGTCTACGGCTTCATTTCTCCTCCGGCTTCAAAAACTGACCCTAAATCCGCAAAGATAGGCCTGTGTTTGTGAGCGTGGGAAAACACGTGCGTGTCCCGATTGGTCAGCAGTGTCAACAGTGTCACTACATCGCAGTGCAAGGCTACTACTGCTACGAAGCCTTCAACTTGGCTATAGTTCTGTCAAATGGAGATAAAAGTCGGCGACATAAAGAAGCGGGACGTATTTCAGTGGATTTAATAAGAAAGGAGACGGGCCTCAGCCCCGAGATGGAGGAGGCGGAGGAGAAAGCAGAGCGAGGCTGTTAGCGGCGCCGCTAGCGGCGAGGTGAAGCTGAACAGTTCGTCTCCAAACTCAGTAAGTGCCGCTAAACTCTGTTCGCGGTTGAAATGTAGCTTGTAAAGGTGGTTCTCGTGAACTTTTGGTAATTTAAAGTTGTGCTGTTTCGTGTGGCCATGAAATTAGTTGTTTTGACAGAGAAATAAAAAGGAGGTGCTGTGTTTTTCTGTCTTTATTTCACTGTGTCATTGGCCGCTGCTTTCTGTGTCGGTAAAATCACCCACGTTTCGCCTGTGCGTCCAAAATCGGGCTTAAAAATCAAACATGTCTTTTTTCCTACGACTGTAGCCCAGTTGCGTCTGACTGCCGCCCACACTACACGATTCGAACGCCAGTCCAGTCGTGACCCCCAACACTACGCGACACGACTCTGTGCGACTGCCTTCGACTAAACACGACTCGGGAAGACTCGGCGCGACTGAGAATTGTATCAAAATCGGGCATAAAAGTCATATAGTGTGTGCTGACCTTTCGAGAAAAAAGGGGTCGGCGAAGGTGCGGTGAGCTACTACAACGCTGACTACAACGCGCGTTTCCTCTTCTCTCTGTCTACATTAAAATCACACGCAGGACAAACTACAAACTATTTCTCCCACTGGATTTAAACACTGTCCATCGCACGGATATATCGATGGTCCCGCTCTAGCGCCAGGATAAAGAACGCGAAGCAAACTCCTGCCACAGAAACGAGATCAAAACACCCACCGCCACCCACTGTAGCGGAAAATATTCCAGTCTGGTACGGTCTGTGGGAGGTAAAGCTCGGGGAGGGACCACCGCTGTACATAACATCGCCGTGAGTCCAGTCACATACTGCGCCAGGTATGAAGCTGAAGATTTCACAGATTGCGCAAAAGTCTAATCTACAGCCTGTTTTAATCCAACGCACTCTTGTATCTTGAAAGACATGTAGCACTTGCATTACAAATTATAAATGATGAGCAGCTTGCATCACATTATAATAATAAACAAAAATGAAACTCATGCACATATGAAAATAGATATTAGTTTGTTGGCGTAGTATTAATAATGAATACACTAATTTTAAAAGGAATAATCGATTAACAGCCCTATTTTTGAACTTACCCAGAGATGAACTCCAGGTTGGATGCTTCAATCGTCGAGTAATAAAGTTGGACTTGTTTTTTTGTCGGAAGCTGAAATCTTAAACCCTCTGGATTTTCATCGTCCTCTTCTTCATTTTCTCCGTCAAATCTGAGAGAAAAATATGAACGTTTACAGTTTTAAAGGGAGACGCTGCAGGTTTTTTAATTTGCAAGTTTGGGCCTGTTTTCTCTCTCAAACTTTCAAACTAAAAAGCCTTATTTTGTTATGAAAGAGACTTATTCACAAAGAGAGATTTGGGAGTAACTTTAGCGTCTGTAATGTGTGGCTTTAACTCTAACCTGGGCGTGTGCGAGGCCTGGTGTCGATGTTTGAACTCCCCTCGCTTCTGCCTCAGTCGTTTTTTTACCCGGCGAAAAGAGGAAGCCCGACTCTGCAGCTCTGCCGTCCTGCGATCTGATTGGTCGACGTCCCGATCCTCGAACCAATCGCTGGGCAGCGTCAGCGTCACCACACAAAAACCTAAAGGCGGCTGGAAGAGCGAGAACCACAATGAAAAATGGTTAAATGTAGCTTTTTATTTGTCATTACAGGCATTTTTATTCAGAAATATCACATGGCATTAAAGTATTCTGTGCTAGTGACATTAAAGGTGCATAGTGTAACTTTTTAGGCAATAAAAAGTTTATATTTGTGCGTATTTAACCTTTCAGTGACCCTGTGTGGGTGCTTTATTTTCATTCACAGGCCTCTAGCACTCTCCAGGATAATTGTTTTTAGGGTTTCTGGTAGGTTTTCTGGACGGTACATAAGCGTAACCATGGAGATTGTTCCATCAGCAGAGAAAACCTTCCAGGGTTTTTACAGACAGAAGCCGGTCCAATATAATGTTTTTTAATGCCATTTTAACGCATAAATACTGTCATTTGAATGCCACAAATGCAAAAACATTTCATCAAACAATGGACTGAGGCGAAATTTCGATATTCAAAAAACTAATTGGCTGGATTTTTAAATGTAAAAGTGAATTTGTCTGATTTCAAGCTTGTCCCATTGGCATTAGCGTTTCTTTCGTCTCTTAGATTAGTTCAAACCGACTCAAATTCAACATAAAGAACCTTAATTCAAGCGATTTTAAGTCACTCATCTCATGTAAGATGGTAATTTTTCCAGTGTGGAGCTGTGTTTCCAGCCGATAGCGCATCTTTGAGTAATTTTTTTATCGAATCTTAGCATCGCGGTGGCAGCTCCTAAAAAAACTTCTTCTGTGTCCTCTCTCTTTATTGAAACAGCTGCGCAGCAAAGGGGAGCAAGAGAAGGGGAGGCGTGGGAGGGTCTTACTCTCACTCAGGGGATCAGGATGTGAAACAACTGGATATTATTCAGTTGCTTTAGCTCAATATTGCATTTCTAACCAAGAAAGTAAGATAGTAGTAAGCATTGGGACCTGTAATTAACCAGTAATTTCCTGCAGTGTGGATTTAAAGGGACTAGATGCAAGTTGGTAATGTTATACTCACTACTGCCACTCAGGTCTTAAGTGTAACTGCAGTTTCTATATTAAGCTCGTGCATGATGGCACTTCGGACCCGAATTAACACCTTTCTGAGTGACAGTGCAGGATTTTAGAGGCAGTTGTGGTGAACAGGTCTGGGCTCATTCTACACATTAGGACATGGCTGGAACATGTAGGGGAGGAAAATACTTAGTTTTAATATTTTATACTCTGTATAGTCCCTTTAAAGTCTCTCCAGGGGGAAGCGCCCGGCTCGTACCTGCGTGATGCACGAGGCCTTGCGCTCCTCTGTCTCCCTGAAGGCGTGCAGACTGACACAGGCGCCGCTGGAGTCCGGCCTCTGGTGGAACAGCACCCGCACCTCGAACCGATCCTGCCCCAGCTCGTCCCGCCCCCTCTGCACGTGCTCAGAGAGGAGCGAGGCCGAGGGGGGGGAGGGAGAGGGAGAGGGGAGGGAGGAGAGGGGCTGGAGAGAGAGACAATTTACGTCTTTCAGTGCAATGTTTAGCTTATTTTAATGTATACAATCCACCGGGGTGTCTCAGGGAGGCCAGGGGTAGGTTAATATCTCTGTAACAACTGGACCTATCTACATGAAACAAAAACTGTCACGAAGCTCAACGTCTTCTCTCTCAGCAGCACATATGAACTAAGATCACATGACTGTCTCATAAAGGCGTGAAAGTGGAGACAACATTCAAAACAATGAAAGCACTTTCAGCCGTGCCCAAAGCCAGAGAGTGACCTACTTTTGTGCTGCATACTAACTTTCTCCCATTAATTCTCAATGGTAAATATGGATGCAGTACACCTTTTGGCCACCAGCGTCAAATTGGGGGCGCTGTTTCACTCCTTTCGCAAAGTTAAGGAAACACTGTTGTGGTGTCTTGGTGTTTATCAATCACAGAGCGTCGTAGCATCAACTTTCCCAGTTTTCCAACTTTTATAGGTCGCTGACATCAACAAAGGTACGTGTTAAAAAGAATTGATGCTGAACAGACACTTTCAAATTATCTAATATGGCATTTTCTTTGAGTTATCAAATTAATGAGGTAAGTCACTGTAGGTGCTGTAGATACAGGTTTGTTGTTTACATTTTGCACTATATTGCTGCAGTTCTACTAAAACTAGGCATTTGCCGCAGTTAACATTTGTTTTAATGTAGCATGTTATTTGCATAAATAGTATCATATGCAAATGTATAGGCTACCAAAAAATAAAACAAAATAACTATTATTAATTGCCGTTTATATGTGTTCCACGCTTGACATCGCCGTGTTTGGCCCGCGACCCACAGGCACTTTTTAATTTTAGCCCTCGGAGACAAAAAGTTTGGGCACTCCTGCGTTAGACAAATGTGACAGGTTTGTGAATCCAACACTTCCAAACAATGAATGATCAAAAGTTTACACACCCCAGTTTTTAATACTGTATTGCCCCCTTTAACATCACTGACAGTTTGGGGTCTTTTGTGGTCGTTGTGGATGAGGTTCTTTATTTTGTCTGATGGTAAAGCGGACCATTCTTCTTGGCAAAAGGCCTCAAGTTCCGGTAAGTTCCTGGACTGTTTTGCATGAACTGCATGTTTGAGCTCTCCCACAGTGGTTCAATGATACTGAGGTCAGGAGACTAAGATGGAACTAACGGGACCTTCACTTTATTCTGCTGGTGCCACTGGCATCAACGAACCAGCTCATGGTGCACTTTTTAGTTGTCAACAAGGCCAATGATGAAGGCCTATGATGAAAAGTGCACCACTTCATCCACAACTACCACAAAAGACCCCAAGCTGTCATTGATGTTAAAGGGGGAAATGCACAATATTATAAACTGGGGTGTGTAAACTTTTGATCAGGGTCATTTTGGTACTTTCTTTTTTCATTATGATTTAAAAATAGCAAACGCAGTTTTTCACCATAAATGGCTTCAGAAAACAACTAACTGTGAGTGAAAAAAATGTCTAAAATTCTGCCAGGGTATGTAAACCTTTGAGCACAACTGTATGTATCTTGTACCTGTAGTACTTCTCTCACCTGAGTGACGGTGTAGGGTCCGAACGAGGCCTGCAGCTCCGGCGCCGGGGCCCAGGACGAGGGGGGCAGCAGCAGCAGATTGTGGGTGGACGCGAAGGGGCTGGAGTTGGAGAAGAACTGCCCCACACCCGAATGAACCAGGGTAAGTACTGCCAGGAGGGGGCGCCGCTGAGAGACAGGTGCAAGGGGAGGGGCAGGGGGCCGGGCTGGGAGTGAACTGAAGAGGGAGACAGTTCATAAAGCAATACATTTACTTCTTAAATATGTTTGCTAAAGATGATATGGGTGTGTAGCAGTATCTTGACCTCAAGCTTTGATAAAATAGCAAGACCACACTGCGTAATATTTCATTTTATCGATGGTTCATTGGGGAAAAAAATACCTCTAAAAACATATCAATGTGACTCGGACTTCGCTATAGGAGCCTCATCGCTGGCCTTTTCTGACAAGCCTTTTGTCCGTGTTTCGTGAGAACATTTATCTTGCAAATGTGATTAGGTCTGCACATTTTTAACACCTCCAGGAGCAATACGTTGTTAAGTGAAAAAAAAAAAAAAGTTTGTTAAGTGGTGACGTCACAGCTCTACTTCCGGGTCCGCAGATGTGCGAGAAACTACAAAAAAACTCTTTAATACCAAAAGTATTATTTACCAAAATCGGTACATCCGGGTTAGCGGTAAAAATGCTAACGCCGCAGCTACGCTAACCCCGGAAGTACCGACTTTAGTAAATAATACTTTTTAGCAGTAGGTGCGGCATTTTTGGCTAATGATCTGAGAAATAAGTAGCTTCAGTAACTCTCTGTTGAGTTTCAGAAATATTGATGGTTGTTTTAAAGAGTTTTTTTTATGTTTTTCTTCGCATATTTGCGGGTCTGCCAGGACCCGGAAGCGGAAGTCGTGACGTCACGCTTAACAAACGTCATATTTGACAGGCGACTGACGGCGCCCTCACACCGAGAGCGGCGAGCTTCCATTCATTCCCTATGCTGCGTGGCGACCGGAAGAAGCCTCCGGAAATACACAGGAGAGCGGCACGAGAAGGGTGGCTGCAGCGGCTCTGTATTTGCATAGCGTTGAAATAATTTCAACGCTATGAGCCATTTCCGGCGGCGACCACCAACCACAGAACATGATCTGACAGACGCCTGTGCGTAATTGGCTCATGCACTTCAGCTGCGTCTCCAACCCCACCTCCACGTGCTCCTGCACAAGGGGGGCTGGCGAAGGAAGTCGAGCAAGCTGAGCGACTGAAAGCGTTTTTTTCCCGCTTGGTCTGAGTCTGGCCTAAAATAGGGCTGGAAAGTCTCGTACCAGAAGCACTTCCGGTTCTTCGCTCGGATACAAACAAAGTGTTCGAGGAGGCGGCTGAATTGAATAGTGCAAAATGCTTTCATGACATAGCGAGTGATTAGCCTTAGCAGTTCAACACAAAATGCCAATCAACACCAGCACATTAAGGCACGTAGGTCCGTTGTTGATAAATAGTTTACAGAGGCAATTTATACCAAAGACTCGAGTTTATTTTACTTTTTCTTTTAGTTAAAACCTCTTAACCCCACCTTAACCGAGCACATTTTCACCAGTTCAGCAACAAGCATAACACACAACAAAAAGCGACAAAAACGTGACAAAAAAAGTTATAAAAACATGATAAAAAGCGACGACAAAGTTATAAAATATGACAAAAAATCAACAAAGCCAAAGTGATGAAATGTACTTGGTTAAGTGGGGGTTAAGAGGTTATGACCATATTTAGTTCGTGGTTTGTTTCACAGTAGAGGTGTTGCCCTCACACACGGAGCTCAACATGTCCAGTGACAGGGAATAAAATAAAAAAAAGCGAATCAAAGGCAGAGGAAAAGGCAGGCGGGCGTGTCGACCCTCCTTGACCAACGCGTCTACAGATATAAAAAGGCGCATGTCACTACGAGTATAACTTACTCGAATATCACTAAATGGGACCGTGCCACAACTGAGCGGGGCATTTGCCGATCCACTCAGCGACTAGCATGGCGTATACGAAGTTTTTCGTCCCAGTGACGAAATGTGTCCAAAATAACACTGAAAAGCCATCAGAGCGTATGAAGTCCGCGATATCAGTACAGGACAACCAGCGTGTGTTGTTTGTTTGTACCGTGGACGGAAATCTCGCAAATTCTCGCACTTCCGCTTTCCAGCCCTATATGAACTGCTTAGTTAATACAAGAATGATGTGCATTTTAGAACATGTTTGTAAAGGTTTAAACTACAGGGTTAGCATGTCTTTACTATATAAGATTCCATGGAGGCAGGAGATTTAGTTGGGAATACTGTGCAGACTAAATAAGTGCAGCCTTTGCCATGTTGATTCAATGTCAACTTGTGATAAATAGTAGTAGATCAACTTATGATAAAAGTACCTTGCAGAGCGGCCCAGAGCAGCAGCAGCAGCAGCGTCTTCATGTTTTCAAATCACTGAAAAAGACACGAGCCAAACCTTTTCAAAGAGGAAAAAACACAGGAGATAGTGATGTAGAGAGTGGAGAGAGCGATGCGCCATTGTCTCCCCACTCACAGCCTCGGCAACAAAAATAACTCGGACCAAATCAGGAATAAGATTTGGAAAAAACAAAACAATATATATGATCGTGAGGGTTCAAATCCCAGCTCCTGCAGTTGCTCCCATGTTGCCTCCAGTGTCTGCAAACATTGGTGTTAGAATGAGAGAGTGAATGGGTGAATGGTTCCTTGCTTTAAAGAGCTTTGGGCCTGTTTAAAGGGATATTTCAGGATTTTTGACAAAGGGCCTCATTTCCTAGTTATCCAGAGTGTTCTTGATTTTTGGAGATTTGTATTTATTTTTTTAATTCATGCAGTCCTTATATTTGAAGAGTTTAGTGGTGCCAGGCTAGTGCTAGGCTAGCGCATGTCTATGGTAACTAGTAGCCTGCATTAAAAACCTTTTCAAAATCACTGGGTTGTCCTCCAAACGTTGCCATATCTGATCTGTAGAAAGCTCCTTTGTGAATTCCACGTGTAGTAATGCCGGCCGCAGGTAAACAAACGACTGTAGATCCGGTAACCGAGCAGATCACTCCGCCGCTGCGTAGCTTACAACCAGGAAGCTGAAGCTGCTCAAATATAAGTTCTTTTAAATGCAAAATGGTTATATTTAAACAATTATTCAATCAACACAGACATATCGGTAGTCTGGTGTTATACGTGATTTACCTCAGGTGCACTGTGCTTGGGTCAGACTTTTAATGCAGGCTACTAGTTACCATAGACATGCACTAGCCTAGCACTAGCCTAGCACCACTAAACTCTTCAAATATAAGGACTTCATGAATTAAAAAATAAAATAAAATCTCCTGAAATCAACAACACTCTGGATAACTAGGAAATGAGGCCCTATGTAAAAAATCCTGAAATATCCCTTTAAGGCTGAATAAGGTCAGATGCTTTTAAGCCTTTTATTAGAGTACTGTAGTCAGAGTGCATGTTGTGATACGTCCTGAATAAAGACTGCTTAAACAACCATATTAGCGTATCACGATACAAGTGGATGCTCTCCAGGAGCTGCCGAAGTCTGGCTGCGTGCCACAGTTTGAGATACACCGTGGACTGGAACCTTTTGACCCATCTGCTCTGGGTTCAAAGCAGCCGAGATGAAAGGGCTGATGGTTAAATTTATCACAAACACCGTGTCACAGTCGCTGCAGGTCAGTGAGTGTGAGGAGCTTCTGAACACGGGGAAAACAATCGGCTTGACTTGAGAGTGAGAATTGGTGCTGATTATGAGCAGATAAATAAAATCTCTTACAGTCTATGAGGCTGTCCTAACATACGTACCTGTCTGGTCTTTGTGTCCGTGGTAGCTTCTCACTTCTCCCCCGTTTGGAGCCATAGGAATATACTGGGAGAGGCTAAATGCTAACAACATCTTTGGTCTTTTTGTGTGACTGAGCGCACGCACAAAGACCAGACAGGTACGCATCAACTCGTCTAAGCTCAGGTAAGAACATATCTCAGTATGGAAAAACGGTGGCCTGTTCCTTTAATTAAAGCTTATTCAACAATAATTTGTGTGGAAAATGCAGTATTTTACTCATTACAAATGCGCACTAGAACTAAAACCAGCAGCCTCTCCAATATTCAAAGTAAATGCTTCTTTTCTCCCTACAGTTGCTCGGTTTGAACTTAAAAAAAAAAAATATTGTCCAGCACCATCCTCCATGAGCAGGCGTACCTAATATAGTGGCCTGTGCATGTTCACTTTCTCATCCCAAAAGCACAATTAGTTCTGTCAAAATGTCCCATAACGTGGACTCACCTCTCTCCCGGTGCGGTCCAGTCTGTTTTCTAAGAGCATTTTCCGTCTCGAGTTGAACTCCTCTGCAGGGAACGATTGTCATGTCGCAAATGTGTAAACGTGTGCCCTTCTGTGCTTCCGACGCAGACCTCACCGCTCCCTCTCCCTCTCTCTCTCTCTCTCTCGACACAATACGGATTTGTTGGTTTAAATCGGTAAATAATCCCGCTGTCACTCACGTTTCTGCCGTGCATTTGAAAGCACCGTGTTTGAGGAGCAGAGGTTTGTGTAGAAGCCATATACACCTCCGACCACTGTGTGGCATGGTAGACTTTTATGTGTGGGTACCTCCCACTACTTAAGTGGGCTAATTATGAGCACCAGGTGTTACAGAGTGTGGAGGTACTGTCTTTTGACCGTGTCAATGAAGGAACTCTATGGCAAATAAAGGAAATTTGTTTAAACTATTGAAGTATTTTGGACTTCTATGGGAGGAGGCACGCGTCAGAAACCCATTTACACTTTGTAATCAAGTGGCTTTGTGGCACAGGGCTACGTGGCTGCTACATTAGTCAAAAGACACCTCATGAGGAGGGTTTTGTTTGGAATGAAGGAGGTTGAAAGCATGCAGGTCTTCCTCTTTGATACTCATATTTAAGTGCTTGGACAGCGGCAAACCGCAGCGTTGTGCACAAGATGGAGTTCACCGGCTGGATTGGAGTGGACGTAGTACACCCAGTGCAAAGGCCCTGCTAAAGGCTGGACCGACATCTTGATGGAGCCTGGCCTCATTGAAGTTGTCGAGTGGATCCATTTGGATAAAGAAATCGGCTACTGTGTGAGTGACAATGACTACCTCTACAAAAAGTCTAAATATTCTGTTACTGCTGCCCGCTTAGAAACTGAAGCAAATATTGCTGCGCTCTTGGTCAGAAGAGCAGCATTGGTACAGAACATGCATTGGAAGAGCAAATAGGAATTATTAAACGGAAAAAAGAAGAACTTGAAATTAAAATCAAGATAGCTGAGACCAAGGCTAAGCTCAATGTATTGGCGTCTGCTAAACTGAGTAAGAAAACTGCTTCACACAAAGTAAAAGTAACAACAGAAGAAGTGACTGTGGATCTATCACGTGACCAAAATGTTGTTGCCTCATTATCACCTGCGACTGTGACTATATCTCCAGTCACTCCAGATGAAGATACAGGGGCCGGTGTGGACAACAACCTCTTCACGATACACACCGAGACTACTTCACACACTTGTGAATACATCACTCATGAGCCATCATCTTCAAGACAGGAACAGACTCTCATATTGAAAGGTGCTGAGCATTCCTCCAAAATAATGGAACCCTCGGAGGCTGCCAACAGTGAAGGTATAGGGCCAAACACTGACTCCCCATTGATGCAGGGGTTTGGAGCTCCTCTGAGGAGTGCAGGACAGGGTAGGACAGGCCTCCCTGATGTTCTGACAGTAGCTGCCGTGGAAAGCGTTACTGAGGATGGAGGAAGCCAAAACCATCTGAAATTTGAGATCATGACCAAAAGTTACTTGGACACCACCCTGAGTGATGTCACAGCTCGCATTTTCATTTTGGACAATTCTTCTTGGCCTATTAACAACATGGACAAGCCTCAAGCTCTTTTCCTTCTGAAAATGCCAAGAGCTTTCAAGAGGAAGCGATGGAAAGTATAAGCTGTTAAATGAACATTGAAAGATGACAAGTGTGATTAGCAATGGAATATCTGAAAAACAGTTTGTGAATGTATTGTAATGCACTGCATATAAATGTGACGCCCTTAAAAAAAAAAAAAAAAAAAGAAGTGGAAAATGTATATTGCTTATTTTTGCTAAAATTAGTAATTGTTCTAGCTTCTGCTGTAACAATTAAGGGGCCGGTGTGTAGAAGCCATATACACCTCCGACCACTGTGTGGCATGGTAGACTTTATGTGTGGGTACCTCCCACTACTTAAGTGGGCTAATTATGAGCACCAGGTGTTACAGAGTGTGGAGGTACTGTCTTTTGACCGTGTCAATGAAGGAACTCTATGGCAAATAAAGGAAATTTGTTAAACTATTGAAGTATTTTGGACTTCTATGGAGGAGGCACGCGTCAGAAACCCATTTACACTTTGTAATCAAGTGGCTTTGTGGCACAGGGCTACGTGGCTGCTACAGTTTGGCTTGGATGACTATTTTGGACAAGCGTCGTCATTATGAAATGCATTTTAGGCAATAAAAGGGCCAAAGTACCTATATTTTCGGCCGCTATGAAATCTAAATAATGGATAGAGCCAGGTTAAATTTATTGTTTTATTCTGTTACAAAGATTTTGCAGAAGGAATTTGGATCTTGTTTACTTCTTGAATATGCCATTTAGTATGAGTGAAAACATGAATACAAAGCTCAATAAATCAGTCCAGAATTAGATATGAGAAAGGAAAAAAAACAAAAATCTCAAAATAATGAATCCAAGACTGTAAGCTACTTAAAGGTGCATTATGAGACTTTTATGTGAGAGGCTCCGGCAGAAGTGAAAACCTTCCAAACAATTGATCCTGGAGCGTCCTAGAGACCACTGTGATGGAAAGAAAGGCGCCATGCTGATCACTGGCTCAAGGTCAAATACGCACAAATATCAACTTTTTTTTCCCCGCATAGAAAGTTACATAATGTACCTTTAAGTGGAGATGTGGTTGGAAGAGTGGAATGACCTAAATTGGAGAAAACCGGCCCTAAAGTTTAGTAATGTCTGCGAATGCGCCTATACTATACTATTTCTCTCGTCTTTAGCCGCTGCCGTCTCCCAATAGGAAATTACTATTTGGATTACCGTTCTCGAAGACATAGCAGGGGCGTCACAGAAACGTCTCACAGTTTGAGGACAACAAATACTGTTTGCGATGTCGCCACATTGCTTGGGACCACACGCAAACTTGAAAAGTCTCAGCGCGGTCTCCGCTCAAATCAAACCTGTTGTTTTTGCTGCGACTCCCCAGCGACGTCTCGAGTCGCCAACAGGTCGCCACTAAAAGGCCTACTGATTATATAAAGTGAAGCAGCAAATCTAATGAAGAAATGTTAGGCAGTAAAGTTATTTTTCATTTTATTGCTAATAACAGGAAGTGACATAGAGGTAAACTCCCATAGCAGTGTGATTTATTTCCCATTGATTTAAAGAGGGGGTATATTATGCTTTTTTCAATCACATAGCACCAGTCTATAGCATACTACAATGATGACGTAACCTTCTGTTGGTCTGTATATGCAGTAAATTAAAATAACTGCCTTGAATAAAATTGCTCTCTCAAAATGGCTGTACTGAACGTCTTGAAATAGGCCTCTGTCTCTTTAAGAAGCTTTCCGACACGCCCCCTTCAGCACACTGCTGTGGCATCTAAACAACACTACTGTGCGGGGAGGGGGCTCTGCTGAGCTGAGGAGCAGTGGTTGGTGGCTTGGCTGGTGACGAAAGGTCCAGAGGCGTCTCCAGGAGGTGGGGGCGTTCCTAGGAGGACTGAGGCATAGCTACACCTAAAATGGCTGCCGTCTAAGTTTTTACTGATTACTCAAAAATATGTGAATGAGCCAAGGCAACACTCCAGGCATGTGTTAATGAGGGAATGACATAATAACATGATATAAAGATACATAATACCCCCCTTTAACATGGTGGCATGACAGTTTAAAATTGTTTGCCTCTATCTATGTCACTTCCTGTCAGTGTCCAACAAGGAAGTGAAACTATAAACATCACAAAAATAGTCAAACTAGCTAAATCTTAAATATAATTGTGTTAACTATGTTTAATGGTGTCTGTGTCATCTGCACTTTAAGGCGCACACATTACAAAACTTTAGAGCCTACTTTCTCTATCTGCCTGGAGACTAGTACGGGCCGGTGAGATAGGCCTTTTAGTTCCTACAAACTTCGAGGAACTCGTCATAGTGCTATGAGACCAACTGGATTTCAATATAATCAATGTGATGTGGGATCGAGTCGGGTGCAGTCCTTAAATTCTGTCATTCACTTCTGCAACGCACAGCTGTTATTCAGTCAATGAAATGTGCTTTACTAATAACTCTTGCCTTGTTCTATCAGTGCACCTTACCACTTTGTATTAGGAGTTGTGACAGTCTTAATACAGTAAACAGAAGAAATAACGGGAGCATTAAGACTGCAGACATTTGCACGTTAAGTTCCTCAATGCGGTCGTATCAGTTCAGTAAGAATTTCAATATTAACCAAACAAAATTACAAACTTTCCCTTTGAAGAAATGAGTAAAACGATGGTCCACGTGTGAAACCCTTTTGTATGTTTTAATCCCGCTCCTGTTGTGAATATGGGGAGTGTAATCGAGCAGCAGAAGGGGCTTAAAGCACAAAGGACCGACACAGAGAGAGGCTTAGCTGAAAATGAAAATCACTGCATATTTTTACTCAACCCCACTGGCTGTATTTAATAAAAGCGATTCATTTTTGCTTGGTCACAATTGTGCCTGAGTTTTGTTAATGCAAAGAGTCCTGTACTTTTCAGTTGACTTGAGCAAAAGTACAGATCTACAGATTCTATAGTGGGTAAAATGTGAATTATCCGAGATCCATTCTGTAATGAAAATCATAATCAGCCATAACATTACGACCACCGAATGTCTCTCCTCATGGCGGCTCCCGTTAGTCTGGATAATATACTAAACATAGGGGTGTAACGGTTCAGCTGTCTCACGGTGCAGGACCCACGGTTCGATTCATCTCGGTGAAACTGCGTATATATATTAATTTGGTTTTGAAATAAAATGTACTAAATGTTCATTAGTAGGCAGCAGTCTACTGTATTTAGCCTTTATCCTTTTGGGCGGCACGGTGGCGCAGCGATTAGCGGTCGAACCTCACAGCTAGAATGTCCCGGGTTCGATTCCCACCTGGACAGGGCTTATGTGGAGTTTGCATGTTCTCCCAGTGTCTGCGTAGGTTTCCTCTGGGTACTCCGGTTTCCCCTACCACTAAAAACATGTACAATAGGTTCCCCTCTGGAGCCAGGACTCCCCTAAAAAGAGATTCTTAATCTCAGTGGGACTTTCCTGCTTAAATAAAGGTCAATGATAATAATTATAATCTCAGAATAAAATTGGCAATGTGTTCTAATTTTCCAAAGCTACTTTATAACATGTGCCCCTGGCTCACAATGCAAAACGAAACTGTACTGTAGTTTCGCTTTAGATGGATGGATTTGAGGCCTGTGTTTGGGCTGTTCCTGGACAACATTATACTCTTACTTTTTTTTTTTAAACAAAGCTTTTGAGGCGGATTGGACCTCATGATCTCACACATTTGTCTGCGCCTCGTGCACTGGATCTATCATTTACCGCAGCCTGGTCATCAGCAGGAGAAGCCATTACAAAGCCACGCAGATTTCAAGTTTCATTTTTGGATGTAACGTTGCAGGTGCTGAGCGTCTGCAGCCTCCTGTTTAGTGGTTAGTGACGCTGACACACATGCCTCTGTCATCTGCATCATGGCATGGTGCATTGTTAATCATATTAATGGTTGGTTATAAGGTTTTTCTCTGTAGATAAAGCCGCCATCAGTCCCTCTGAGCACCACCAATCATTCAAAGAAAAAAGGTGAAAGTAATGTTGGCATATTCTTTATATGGACAGAAGACGGAGACTTGTTCTATTAAAATCAAAATCATAGTTTTATTCCCTGAATTACAATCTAAACACAAGTTATGTGGAGCTCTACATCTTGGTTGTCCAGCGAGGAGGGAGAGAGAGACCGCACCTTTTGTGCGCGAGTAATTTATAGGAACAGGAAGTAGGCGTCTTCTGTCGAACCAATCAGTGCTCTTGGAAGGTTCTTGTCGGCACTTCTTCTGCACAATCTGACTCCTCCTTCTAACACACTGCCCCCCAGTGGCTCCAACAGTAAAGACAACAATGATGCAGTAAAATGTCCGCCCAATTCAAATGAACCTTAAAGCACAGATTACATCAACACAGTTTCATATATAATCATTAAGCCTAGTATGATTTTTTTATTTTTTTATTTTTACTGACTTTAAGGCATTTGTACTTCCTACTCAAATCCCTGGTTTATAACGATCGTCCACACAGACCCAAGACTCACAGAATAACATCCGAACCCAATCAACATGCCTGAAAGAGTGGACCAAGAGTTCAAAATCTTCTGAAGCAGAGTATTCTTTTCAAATCTGTGCAAAACTAAATGTCCAAAGATGAAAGAGTTTTTGTTTTGTTTTGTTGTTTAAACAGGAAGTTCCCACGTCCCCATCCTGTTAGTACTCAGGTATCCAAAAAGCATCAGTCACCCCTATCAGGATTAGCCTACTGTGCTTGTTTTGTGTGTTTTTCTTTTTTTAGTTTAATTCTCAAATCAGTGTCATTCGTGCATCATTTCCTGTATTTGAGTCCACTTTAACCACTCCTCAATTTCCTCTGTATCTTTTAGCGTTGGTGAATTAAACCGGTCTCTCCCCCGCAGCCATCTGTCCCACGTCCTGGTCCCGCTCGTGTCGCCCGGCCCTGTCCCGCTCCTGTCGGGTCATGTATAAAATGATTTAATCTGCCCCGCTCAGGAACAATGACAGATGAGAGCAGATTATTACAGGGATTATCCTCCGGGGAATCAGCGTATCGCTCCGACATGAGATTGACCAAATACAGATGTTAAAAATGTCAGGACACGAGGGAGAGATGGAATTAAATAAATGTAGTTCATGGCAGGAAGGTCCCGGGTTCAACTCCCCTATGGGCTTCTATGGTCTGGTTCCCTCATTTAAGTGTTCATAACAGGGAGCGGAATGAGATACTCGAAACTAGGGATGTCATGATTTCAAATTATGATTAATGTCAGAGATAATATTGTGATTTTATGATTATTCACAATTATCGGCCTAATGAAGGGAAACAACTGAGATTTTTATTTTTTATATTTAAATGGTCTTTTAATACTTGAACTTGTAAACATTCACTGTTACGAAAAATGAAAAAAGGCTTTAAGACTCTTTTGCATTTAAGGGGAGACACTACAGGCAAAACTTTCAATTTTCAGATTTTGGGCCAATTTGGTCTCTTTAAATATGAACCTGGAAACAAAAGAAATATCTAATCTTCATAATAACTTGTTTAATTATTCACTTATTCAATGTTTAGATTTATTTGACAAATTGTCATTTAAAGAGACATTTTCTCAAAATGCATTTTCTCTCATTGGTGCGACGACATCTCCACATCAGTAGCACCTACAGACTTTCCAAGTCCAAGACTTCACAAGATTTTGAAGGTTCTTCTCATTGGGATTTTTAAAACACAAGGGGAATTTAAATTTTTACAGGTTTCCCACTAATACAGCTCATTTTAAAACCAAGATATCCAAAAAAAAAAAAAAAGCTCTGAAAGAGTCTTTGTAACAAATATATATCACGATATAAACAATACATTTAACCTTGCTCGATCCATTATTCAGATTTTGTCGTTCAGGACATTTTGGGCATTTTTAGGCTTAAAATGCCTTCTTATTAAATTACACATCAGACAAGGTTCTCAACAAGAGACAATTCTTAACTAGTGTGTGTTTTTCAGTGGCAAAGGCAGCTTTAAGTCACACCTCAGTGACTGGACTTCATGTTGGCTCACGACTGTCTCTTATTGTTTGCATACATTTGTCTAATTAGCTCTTGGAGGATCCTTTTCCTCCCTGTCCTGTGAATGTTTGCATGTTATGGCCAATAAAGATATGACATAGACTGTACAAATAATAAACTCCTCCTCACTCCTCCCCGTTTACCATAATGACCACATTCGAGGGGAAATCATGGCGGATTAACAGGCTCCTCCTCCCAGCTCTGACAGCATGTTCCTAATAAGGGCATAAGGGCGGGATCTTCACTGTAGACTCGGCCTTGCAGGACGTGTAGCTCGCGCAGCTCCAATGCTAACAGTCCGACCCTCATTACGATAACCAGCCCGGTGCCTCTGATTGTGTCTAACCCAGCGTAATCACAGGAGGAATATCTAGCTGTAGACAGTTCCAAAAAATAGGCACCGGGCATTAAGTTGTTTTTAATGTGTCTAAAGTGCAATGCATTCCAATGGGGGACTAGTGGCTATATGGCGGTACAGCAATGGCGGCCTCCAGTGTCATCGTCGCAAAGCAGAGCAGCCAGCAGCCATTGATGACTACATGTAATTGTTTGTGTGGTATTAGTTTAAGCAGACACTGTTTATTCATTCTGGTGATTTAATAAAGATCAGACCACATTTATGACCAATTTATGCAGAAATGTAAGAATTTCCAAAGGGTTCACGTACTTTTCCCTCCCACTGTAGATGTTTGATGACGGATTGCTGCTGAGTGAGTGGTATGTCGTGTGTAGAGTTGGACTATGTCGCTCTCTTTGTAAATCTAGGTAACCTTATTTTTTACAAGTCACAAAGCAGGAAACACCACACATGCTCAGATTTGACACGTGTTGCTCCAGCTGCAGATGGTGCAGTTCTGGTCGTGTCTTATGCACAAACAGGTTCAGCAACATTTATAACACACATAAAACCATATAGGTATAAATATAAAAGAGGGCGGAGAGAGACAGAAATATCACAAACAGGAAGCTGGTGTAAACGGCAGGAAACCACCGTCTGCTTCGAAACCACGGCTTTCCAAATCTATGCAGGCGGTGACTACGATCGCGTGAAAATGTGTCCTAAATAAAGTGCTTGTGTGTTATGATGGAAAGACAATGGTACAGAAGGGATATTAATGTGAATGTAATGACAACACACGAGAGGACGCAACAACTACTTACGTTTTATTTATTATTCAAGCAATACATTCAGAATTAATTCAGGTCAAGGTGCTCAGGAAAACAGCGAGGGGGTATTAAGCTTTTTGCAGGTATTTGGTAATAACTCAAACATCTTATATCTTACACTTTGCCATTAAAGAGTCTGTGCAGCTAAGGTGTAGATCGTGGATGAACAGCGAAAATATCCACATTTATAACAGACACAGTGAAAGGACTATGTTACTATTTTTTCTATTAGCTTTGAATCGGTCAGACCAGATGAGTGAACAGGCCCGAATAGAAACAGACACATGTACTGACGCTGAGAACATTATTACGATGCAAATGCGCAACTTGTTCAGTCGGCCGATCAGGCGCAATTTTGGGACATGCTAAAACTGGCCTTAAGCTGTGACATGTTTGGGGCGATTTTGAACATGCTAAATGCTACTGACTCACATACATTTACGAAGAAAGCCTTAGCCCACGGAGGTAAATAAACACTGTTAACACATGACTCACAGTGTACGAGTGATATGAACCGAGCCCCGTGAGGCTACACAAGCTGAACTGGGTCTGATTACATTGCATTTTAAATACTTAGTTATGTAAAGAGCATTCCAACTTTTTTGTGCAAAACCTTTGACCTAATTAAACTACAGACATGGCCTTTTTCCACGTGGAGCGGCGAATGTAACGAGGCTTCGCACACAGACTTTTGCTCAGTTTAATCTGAAAATGTTAAAGGGATACTTCGGGATTTTTGACATAGGGCCTCATTTCCTAGTTATCCAGAGTGTTGTTGATGTCTGGAGATATTTTTTTCTTAAATTCATGCAGTTCTTATATTTGAAGAGTCTAGTGGCGCTAGGCTAGGGCAAGGCTAAAGCATTTCTATGGTAAACGCTAGCCCGCCTTAAAAACAGTCTGACCCACTCCACAGTGCACTGAGGTAAATCACTTATAACACCAGACTAACCATATAAATGTCTGTGTCGATAGAATAATTTTAACCATTTTGCATTTAAAATAACTTATATTTGAGCAGCATCAGCTTCGTGGCTGTAAGCTAACGCAGCGGCGGAGTGATCTGCGAGAAAATAGTCCCTCAAAATGCGGTAATTCATGTGATACAAGGTCAGTTTTATTAAAAAATTATTCTATTAACACAGACATTTATATGGTTAGTCTGGTGTTATATGTGATTTACCTCAGGTGCACTGTGGAGTGGGTCAGACTGTTTTTTAATGCGGGCTAGCGTTTACCATAGAAATGCTTTAGCCTTGCTCTAGGCTAGCGCAACTAGACTCTTCAAATATAAGAACTGCATGAATTTAAGAAAAAAATATCTCCAGAAATCAACAACACTCTGGATAACTAGGAAATGAGGCCCTATGTCAAAAATCCCGAAGTATCCCTTTAAGATCTCCACGGATATTTGACCGATAGGTTGCGTTCACGTGACAGAGAGCCTATAGTTTAATATTGAGGTGGAGGGCAACTGAAAATTCCATGGCCGTAACCATAGTAACACTCAAAATGCAGATTCATAGTCTTAAATCATTGCTAATTTCTCTGTAATTCCTGGGCCAATTCACATGAAACAAAAGCTGTCACAAAGTTCAAAGTCATATCTTGCAGCTCATATGAACATATGTCTAATTACTTCCTCCCAAAGGCGTCCAAACATGTGCTTGATGTCGGCCAGTAGAAAGGACTTTCAGCCATAAAATTCACATGTCAGGTTTGTGAATCAAATCACTGTCACATGATCAGAGAAAACATTGGACATTTTCTTTTGGAAATTTCTTTCAAAACTGTTTCTCTCCCATAGAGTTGTATTGGCACCTGCCCTCCAACTGAAATAGAATTCTATAACGTGAACGCAACCCATCAACAAGAAACAAAAAGACTGTGTTCATGCTGACAATCCATTCTCTAAGCCTAAAGTAGCACATCTGAGCAAAGTCTTTGTGAAAGATCCACAGAGGTTAAGTGGAGACGACTTGGCCAACACGTCCACGGGTCAGAAAACTCTTCGACGGAGCGATTTTCAGTCATAAGTTATGACAAACAGAGGGTCATACCGGAAATCGCCCACATGTTTCACGCAAAGGCTCATGGGGCGTAGGAATAAGGTGGATATGAGCAATGGGCCTCTCGGATATAACATTACTCATGTCCCTCACATCTCGACTGTGCGATTGTTTCAAACTAAGAGACAACAGTTTCAGGCTTCAGACACTATAAAACTGTGGAAAAGCTTTCATAAAGGCAGGCTAACAAATCTTTGACGCTGTGAAGAACACACTTCGGGCACAGAACGAGTCCAGTGATGGATTATAGCCTTAAAAAAAGCGGAAGACGGTTTCGTGTTACACCTACGATGTAATCAAATCCAGGAAATACAGATCAGAGCCCTTCAGCAGTAGAAGAAGAAGCAACCAAAGTGAACAGGATCAGTCAAAACTGCATAAATGGTTTGTTTTTGTCAAAGGACGATGTTATAACATGGTTAAAGAACATAAAGCTAGTTCCCCTGATATGTCCCTTTAAATCCAAGTGGTTTACAAGGATGGATCAAACGCAAAGAAATTATAACAAAACAACAAATACACAACAACATAACTGCATTAACACATGTGATCAAATGTACAAACAATTAGATTCGTACAACAGTCGCCTCGTCGTCTCCTACAAACAAAACAAAGAAGAAATCCTCCTCAGATGAAGCGGAAAAACATTGTCCACTTTTGATGACGTCAGAGGTTGTAGCTGTTCCGATTGGACGACGGCTCTCGGGTTCCCAGCACCAGTCGGTCTAACGCTGAGGAGACACAAATAACACATTTTAAATGAACCTCCCTCGGACCTGTCATCAGTTTTTTCTTCAGGATATTTCTTGCTTGAATAAAGAGTTACCGGGATAAGACGAATGTTTCTGTTCGTCCAAGTTTTTCACTGTTTGGCCGCGATGATACGACACTGAAAAACAAAATAAATCAGTCGGTGGGTTTTGGTGCAGTCCAAGTGTTAATCATAAACAGACTGAGTGGAAAATCTGTTATGTGAAAGTTTGCTTTGTCAGTTTTTACTCAAAGTCAAAAGCCTCATCACGTCTGGAAGTCCTTCTGCTGAAAATGTTCAAAGGAATTTTAACACGTTTTCAAGTATTTCAACAGCTGCTTCAAAGGTTTGTGTGACAATCACATTTCTCAAAATCCTCTGGAGGGCCAGATTTGGCCCCCGGGCCTGACATTGCTCAGCCTGTGCTACAGTCACTATGCATTTACTCCATACTGGTGCTAAGCTACGAATCCAGCCACAGCCGCCCTGGGGTAGACTGAAGGAAACGAGGCAGCCAATCACACACACACTGCATTCATTCAAAAGCAGTGGGTGAAGTGTCGGAGGTTGAAGAGCGGGTCGTCTGCAGGTGCACGCTGTCGTTGTGTCCTTGTGATGCGCTTTGGGTAAAACCTGCTTACCCTGGAAGCTAAGCAGGGAAGGGCCTGGTCAGTACTTGGATGGGAGACCGTTTAGTAACACCAGGAAGCCTGGGGCGAATGTAGTGAGTGTGTGAGTGGTGGTGGTCGGAGGAGCCGATGGCGCAGACTGGTTGCCTGGCTTCCATCAGTCTACCCCAGGGCAGCTGTGGCTACAATAGTAGCTTACCACCACCAAGTATGGAGTGAATGAATGAGTGCACTGTAGTTAGCCTCAAGCCTCACAGCTCGAAGGTCCCAGATTCATGTTCTCCCCGTGTCTGCGTAGGTTTCCCCAACACAACACAAACATGTACAATAGGCCAGTATGACAGAGTGTGTGTTTGTCAGTGCGAGTGTGGGAGAACAGACGGAAATTAGCCCATGGCTACAATCCAGTGTGATGTGTGGCACGTGTGTTCATTAACCACTTAACCCCCACTTGAACTGAGCACATTTTCTCCAGTTCAGCTTTATCCAAATCTAAAACTTACAGCCTAGGCCAGAGTAACGCTTCATTTGAAAGCTAAGACCTACCAAAAATTATCTAAGATTTTTGCCACTTTTTTGGTCGTATTTTTGGTGCTATTTTGTCACGTTTTTTTCTCAAAGTGCTCCAGTCATTACTTATTTGTCTCTGTGTATTTGGATCAGTTCATGTTAAATAAAGAATAAACTCACCGCTGTGACTCTGCGTTGGTCCAACCCAGCGACTCTTCCTTTTATTTGACACTGAAAAGAATTCACTTTAATCAGTCGACGGATTCTTGAAACTTTGAAAAACCTTCTCTCACAGTTTTAGAAGCTCATCATTTGAGATGAACTTCATGTCAGGATTCAATTCAAACACATCCTGGAGCAATAACACCAGAGAGAAGACATTGTATTTCAGAACATGTTTGTAGAACATGTTTTTATATTTGTAGAGGCCTCTTGGTCATTAAAAGAGGACATTACGACCCAAACACAAATGAATACTTGTCGACTTGCTTCCCTTCACATTGTAACTTCTCTGATTAGCCTTGCAGCTCAAATTACAAATGAATCCTTACAAATCTGCGCTTTACACTATATGATAAAAGTATACGGTTCAGAGGCTGTATGGACTTTCCTTTACTTAAGAGATAATCTTTGAGATAATCTTTAATCTTCAAGCGTCTTAATCC
The DNA here is from genome assembly GCA_007210695.1 of Neogobius melanostomus. Lineage (NCBI taxonomy): Eukaryota > Metazoa > Chordata > Actinopteri > Gobiiformes > Gobiidae > Neogobius > Neogobius melanostomus. The sequence continues at coordinate 4,020,695 of VHKM01000122.1, read as the reverse complement.
CACGAAATTGTAGGTCAAACGTACAGATTATTCAACCTACACTTGTGATTATATATTTACATATAACACAAGTTTAACCCTGTGAGCGCTGACCGGAATTCCCACTTTTTTAGTTTTTTTGCTCAAACTTAATGCATTATTGTGTGTATCAGTAAAGTAAAGTATCTGACCCTTTAAACGGTTTTCAAACTCTTGCAAGCCGTGTACACAGTGGGTTTCTAGTCATACTATTCTCAAATTGTTCCTCTGAAATTTCTATCATGTTCTCTAAGCTTCTTCACAAACATCCCGAGTCGTTCTGCAGACTTGCTGGAAGGTAAGCGATCATCTAAACCCTGTGTGAAGGTTGTTGTTGTTGTTGTTGTTGTTGTTGTTGTTGTTGGACTCACGTCTCTTCTGCAGAGCCTTGATGGTGGGTTTGCAGAAGCAGAGCAGGAGCAGGAGGATCAGGCACACGCTGAGCAGAGCCGTGGCCACTCTGAAGCCCACAGGCTCCTGCGGCTCCACCGGGGGCGCTCTTCTGCACACACAGGACACGTGTTAGTGTGGGATTTTGTTTGCTCCAATAACGCTGTTTGTCACAGGCAGTTTTGGTTATTTTATTAGTAGCAGAATTAGAAAATGTAATGTCCTTGTGAGGAAATATCAGGTACTTGCAATACATTCTTCCCTTATATTTATGTCAGTCATCTACAGCAGAAGGTTCACACTGATATCTCTACATTCAATTTTTTCCCCAATTCTCCTGCAGCGTCTCGACTTAAAGTGATTGAATGTGGTCTCAAATTGAACTAAACCCAAGACTAATGAGACTATATTAGTTAAAGGAGTTTGTGATCTCCTGCCCGGGTCACACCGTCAGAATAAGGAACATAAGCCTACACAAAAAACAAATAAATTATATAGGAGAGAGTGGGGTAAAGCTGAGCCACTTTTTGCTTTGGTGGTTGTTGTGTAAAAACAGTAAACAATAGATGCAAAATTGTACTATTGTACTAAGAATAGAAAACATTTTGGGATGTTTTCTATTCTTTTGCATCTTAAAAAAATCATCTGAAGGATATGTTTTTTAAGATGTTCGTCTTCAAATAAAACTTGTCTTGTGGCTCATTTTAACTCCAGAGTTGAATCAGATCTTGGGGTAAATTGAACCACCAGATTTAAAGGTGAAATTAATACTAAACATCATGAAGGATCATTTTTTACAATTCACTGTTTCCTATGAGCAATTTTATTCCAAAAACATATTATAACAAATATTTTTCTTTTAATATGCTCCTCCTGCAGATTATGACATTTTGTCTCTAAAAAACCCCCAAATAATTTAATGTAAAATCTTATTTTGATTGATTGATTGATTGATTGATTGATTGATTGATTGATTAGATTTATTTGAGTGATTATTTACATGATTTACATTAACATTGTTGCAGTGCAGAAAAAAATAAAATAAACAAAAACTCAAAAGGAGTAAGAAAGCTTATAAGTGCCTACCCCCATATTCAAAATTAATTTACATTCCGGATACAGTGCAACATCTCATATACAATATAACACTTACATTTGAAATTCCTGAGTTACACAATTATTATTATATATATATATATTTCTTTTTTTTACAGTTTGTACTTTTTCTTTTCCTCTTTCCCATTGGCTTAATAACCATGTCCAGTCATTACTTATAAACACCAGTCACCATTCTATTGTTGATCATTGTTTTAGTTTATTATTAAATATTTATATATATTTAATTTGCTCGTCTCTACTAGACCCAGAACCACCAATAAACAAATCTATAGAATTGTACATTAAAATGTTCTGTAATTTGTCATTCATTGTTTCTTATGGAGCAGAGGCTCAATTTACCCCATGATTTCTTCTTTGAAAATACCAAGAGAGTTGTGTTTATTTAAGAAGAAATCTTTCTAAATTATTAATCTGCTTTTACACATAATTTAATGACCAACCAGCATCAGGAAAAAAAATGTACCTGCATGTTTTTGTTTGTTTGTGACGATCGTTTTCGGGATCAGGCCAAAAATGTCCTCTGAACAGCGAAAAAAAGCTTTTTCATAAAAAGTGGGATTATTTTACAGCCACATTTTCCAGTGTTTTGTCTGTCAAGTTCAAATCATGTAAAGATAAAAATCTATAATCTCACATTTCAAGAACATTTTTAATTTTCAAAATATGCCCACTGGATTATCTTACCACACTCTCCCCTAAATTATATGTACAAGCTCTGGCGGCCCCTCAGGTGGTTGAGAACCACTGGGCTACAGGGGTATGTGTGTTGTGCAGCTGTTTGCAGAACAGTCATCGTAGTGTTATATTATTCTCAAAAATAAACTGCAAAACCAAGGACAGATTTCATGCTTTTAACCTTTTAACCTCCACCTGAACCGAGCTCATCGGCCTCACCCAGATCCACAACGCTTGAAAAAAGCGTCAAAATATCAAGGATGAAATGTAACTAAAAAAGGACAAAAAAGCATCAAAGCGATACCGGAAAAGCAACAATAACAGTAAAAAAAAGTGACAAAAACACGACTAAACTGAAGAGTCATGAAAAGCACCAAAGAGAGACAAACAAAAACACAACAAAAAAAGCAGTAAAAAAGAAAAGTAGATGGTACAGTAATGTCTGCAGTGACCTGTAATCCTCTTCGATGACATTTACGTTCATTGTTTTGAGAGTTTTGTGAAAGCGCGGCTCCCACAGACGCCGCTCTGACTGTAAACGTTTAAACGCCTTTTTGTGTCGGGGAGAAATCGCAGCTCAAATGTCAAACCACAAAACAAATGAGATTCTGCAATAGTTGTAAAATGAGCAAAACCCTCGGCCGGGATTTTCAGAGCCGCGCGTTTGAAAAGTGAAATCGGATAAATGACGAGGAAAGAATGATTTCAACTCACAAAGCGGCGATTATCGGCCCTCGCCGACCGCCCTGCCCAAACCAGGGGGCGCTTCGCTACCTTTTGTCTCCCTCAATCTAAAATTACGGTATTTCTACTGCCTTTATGTTTGTTTGTTTTTAACTTTTTCCCTTGGGTCTTAGTTTTAGGATTTTTGGAATACGGTAATGGTAATAAAATGGGATGTTCTGGTCATCGCTACGGCAACACCGTGAAAAATATGGCATGGGTGTGATTGACTTTTCTGATCGGAACGACCAAATAGAATTTTGTGCCAAATTATTTTAATTTTCGTAAAACTAAAATTTGTACTCTCCATATAATTCCTATAGGGGATTTGAATTTTGCCAAATGAAAGTATTTAGGACTGTGACTTTTTTGAGTAATATTTTTTGCTCAACGTGTCATGATGCACGTCTGTACCGATTTTTATGATTCTACAACAAACTTCATTTTTGCTCGCGTCCGATATTGCAATGTTAAAAAAACTGAGGTGGCGCTGTCGTGCCACTATTTTGAAATTAAAATTTGGAAATAGTCAAAAGTTTGACTTTTTGTCAATGTTCACTGGGTCTAAATTGTGACGGTGCGAAAGAAAGAAAGAAAGAAAGAAAGAAAGAAAGAAAGAATAAAAAAAGAGACAAAAAGGTGACGAAAAGCGTGTATAAATGACAAAATAGAAAAAAGAGACAAAAACAAAGCAACAAAAAACCGTGCCGGAAAAACAGCAATAACACAATAACAAAAAAACACGAAAACATAACAAAAAAATAAAAATGATGAAAAATGTGACAACAAAGGGGCGACAATGTGCCAAAAAAAAGTCCTCATCAGTTGTGTTGGTCTTAGCTTTCAAATGAGGCGTGACACTGGCATATAGGCCGGTCATGAAGCGTTTAAGATTCAGGTAAAGTTGAACTGGAGAAAATGCACTTGGTGAGAGGTTAATGTAAACGCCATCTTGAAAATGGATTTGCATTTCTACCATGGTCAGAAGCTGCAAGTGTATATTTTTTTTGCTGTTGTTTCTTTGTTGTTGTTTTGTTCCTTTTGTACTATTGTGAAATGAGAAATTTTATTGCATCGATTTTGGAGGTGGGCGCTTATAAGCTTTTGTTTTGGCCCAGAATGTTTACTGCTGCTAATACACAAATAAACTAAACTAAACTAAAATTCTGTCAAAAACCACTGTATTTCAGCCCGGTTGTAATCAGTTGTGCAAAAAAGCATGTTAACAAAATCTGTTCCCACCTTCAGCGTGGCACTGGATGAGCAGCATCTGGCAGAATATCTCGTCGCTCTCAGAGATGTTGAGTCCTCCTGGGGTCAGTTTGCCCTCCTGCAGCTTCTCGTCTCCTCTGCAGCCTCTCTTCCCCTCACACGCTCCGCTCAGCAGCGCCTCCACTCTGGACCTGCTGCTGAAACAAACGTAACGCTTCCAGTTTGTGTCTATTTGTCTGAAAACCACGGTTCCTCTGCAGTCGGTGTCCCACTCCACCGTGAGGAGGCCCAGGAGGGGTGGCTGCTCCGGAGCGCAGAGGTAGGGCAGGGCGGGGGCGTCGGGGTGGTGGTGGTGAAGTTTGAAGATGTGATGTTTTCCGTTTTCACTGGATCTGGAAAAAGAAGAACATTAAGAACACAGTATCAAGGTTCCCACGCTACCTGGAAATGACTTGCTTATTTTGTTGTGAAAACGCACTAATTTGCTCTTTATAATATCTCTGCTTTTTTTCCTGCTTTACTCCCATTTATTTAAATGGATTATTCTAAAGGGTGAGAATAAACAGCCGGTACAGATATTGATTGATTGATTGATTTTTTATTTCGAGCTACACAACACACAACACAGGCACAAAAGCCAGAAAAAATATAATAAAAGAAAAAATAATTAACATTCTAGCTCGAAAAGGAGTGGGAAGAAGACAAGCTTATTAACTCCCACCCCTGTTCATAAACTTAATAATAATGTGGTTGCTACAATAACACTGTTTAGTTCTTACTATCTTACAAAACGATTAACAATCAAGTTGGTTACATATTAACAGATGCAACAATGCATTACATTAAGTCAACATTCACAGTATGTTACACTTTATAACAATTGAATAATTTTGTTTCCTATACCGATTTTATTACCATGTTGGTATTACTGTTATTCACCATCACCATTACAGCCCATATAACATTACTCTGTATCAAAGTGTTTGAATGATACATAATATACTCCACTTTTATTCATGAAAGGTACAATAATAGCAGACTGATTGATGCTCATGATAACAAGATTAGTCTTAATGATGTGTGTTAAAAGGGATTCGGGGCTTTCTTTTTCCTTTCCTGTGTCTGGTCCTGCTGCCAGAGAGGTGCAGCCCACGAGCAACCGGACCATCATTCGTGAGGTGTCCTATACTGTGCATTAAAGGGCGGCACGGTAGCAGAGTGGTTAGCGCTCGTGCTTCACAGCTAGAAGGTCCCTGGTTGATTCCCACCTGGACGGGGCCTTTCTGTGTGGAGTTTGCATGTTCTCCCCGTGTCTGCGTAGGTTTCCTTCGGGTACTCCGGTTTCTCCTACCACTAAAAACGTGTACAATAGGTCAGGATGAATGTGAGTGTGTTTGAGAGTGCGCATGGGGGACGACGGATGGAAATTAGCCCAAGGCTACAATCCGGTGTGGCTTGTTTACATGCATGAGACCCATGTATGTTCATTAACATGCACTGTCCCGACCAAATAAACCAATAAATAAAAATAAAGATTTAAGTTTTAGGAGTCTGCTGCCAGAAGAGGCTTTCCTCGAGCTGCCGGCCCCCACATGTCTGCCCTGTACTATGGGTTATGTTGAATGCGGAGTACATGGATATGTGCATGTTTTACTTCTAAGAATTTAATTCCTTTATATTTCCATCAGCATCAATAGCAGTACTGCTGTCTGAATCGATTAAGTTTGATTCTAAGAATAATATATAGATTGTTAGGTATTAATCCTGGGCTGATAAAATATATAATAATAATAAAAAGATATCAGGATTATAATCGTAGGCACATCACATTCTTACTCTTCCGCCACAGTGCTCTGCTCTAATTTAAGGCACACTGCGTAACATTTTGGATCATATTGTTGCCAGCGATACAAAACATGCTCCTAACGTCGTCCCGCTCTCGCTAAAGTTACAGTCAGGTCTTACAGAAAATAAGGCTCCAGAACACGGGAAATATAATCTGTTATTTCCACTTTTTCCCTGGGGAGGACCTCCTGTTTTATCTTCTCTTACTACGAGACAAACGCTCACACAGCGCCTAACATTTCACCTGATACATGCAGGTCCATGGAAACTCGTCTCCATGGACTAAGGCAGAAACATTTTTGAGTTTTAAACAGATTATATTATATTAGGTCCTTATCCAAATCCACTCTTTCATTATCCACCGTAAAAGTAAGCATTTTCTGTGTTGAGCAACAGAATCCTAAATGTTATGCAGTGTCCCTTTAAGAACAAAACCCTCTCTGGCTTTACCTTTGATTTATTCAATCACGTGCTTAAAGCATAGGGGTCAAACTTATCGCTGCACTTGAGAGGGACGGCGCGTATTTGCAGACGATGTATTACATTTGTTGTGTTTTTGCAGTTAAAAATGAGTGAGATAAGAGTGACCCCTGATTATAATTTACTTCTAAATCATACGGCGGCTGATTTTCTCCTGCCTCTGCTAACATTTTTTCAAACCTCTTAAAGTTCCTTCTATTTTATCACGTTGCTGCCTGATAGGTAAATCCTATAGTAGCAGGAGTGAGTAATTCTGCACCTGTTACGCCACAACAATGCAGTCATTTAAAAGGTTTAGAATGTAAAGTGAAGGAATAAAAAAACAGCGACGTATTACAAGCAGGCGATCACGGCTTCACTCACTTTTTAACATTTGTAAAAGGTTCCTGTAACAGTTACCTCTCCAGATCAAAGTGGATTCTGTCAATAATCCCCTGAAGAGGTTACATTATTCTGCATTTTGTAAAAGTAATGAGTGAAAAGTGATCTACTTCGGTGGATACGGGTGCTCGTCATATAATTAGAATATCATGAAACAGTCCATTCACTTCTGTTATTCAACTTGTTTATTTATGTTTTTATGTTTATTGAAAGGATCCCATCAGCACAGCCAAACTGTCGCTATTCTTCATGGGGTCCAGGAAGAATATCATATATTAACAGTGAGACTAATGTATGACAGACTCATGCAGAGTGAGATATGTATCGCCTTTAGTTGTTATAATTTTGATGATTATGGCGCCGCTTGTAAAAACCCCAAATTAAAAATCTCATGAAATTAGAATATTTTGAAAATGGACTGTAAACCATAATCATCAGAATGATCACAAACAAAGGCTCGACATATGTCACTTTGCTTGTAATGAGTCTGTATCATATATTAGTTTCACATTTTAAGTTACAGAAATAAACTTTTTCATAATATTCTAATCATATGACGAGCACCTGTCGAAAAAAGAAATATTTTTTATCCTCGCCTTAAAAAAACACAAAAAAGCGACAGGAATGTGTCAAAAAAGTTACAAAAACGTGACATTAAACGCGGCGACTATGCAACAAAAAAAGTTCAGATTAGTTTTGTTGGTGTTAGCTTTAAAATGAGGCTGTAAGCTTTTAGGTTTGGGTAATGGCGAACTGGAGAAAACGTGCCAGTATATTCCTATAGCTCCAAACGGGGGTGAAGTAAGGGATAATGCACGACGACGACGCGGAGGCGTGAACCGTCCGACGCGAAGCGGAGTGCAGTTATTCTGATAATGGACACCTCGGAGCATTGTCCCGCTTATACCATGGTCCCACAAACTGAAACTGTTCATTGGGACCTGTTTGCTTATTTTTTTAAGTCCTGGGCGGGAGTTATTTCACTTTTTAATCTTTTTTACCTGAAGCTAGTTCCATCTCAATTGTTTACCATTACTATGGAAACAGCTGCAGTGGAGTGATATAGGACGTGATTAAACTGTTTTTTTAACTGGTGTACATTATCACTTTTTAATGGACACCTTCCAGCCAATCAGAATCGAGTATTCACCCAGACCATGGTATAACTGTTATTTAAAGGGACACCGTGTAAGATTTTGGACTATACTCTTGCCATCACTAAAAACATGCTCCTATTGACCAGCCCGACACATTACTGCAGTGAGTAATTAAAGAATGGATTTGGATGAGAACTTAACCTAGTTAAATCTCAAATTCTGCTGACTTTAGTCGGCATCTCCATGGAGACGAGCTGGAGACGTACCCGCTCCTGGTAAAGTTACTGTCATGTCTTAGGAGAGCTGAGCCGCTCACAGCAAAAGCACATTTTGTTTGTACATTTATGTATTTATGAAAATATCTGTCACAAAATAAATACTTGTATTTAAATTTTATTTACTGGGTAAAATGCTACGCAGTGTGGCTTTAACTGTTGCCGGACTTATCACTTTTTAAAGGACACCTTCCAGCCAATTAGAATCGCGTATTCACCCAGATCATGGTCATAAGTTTGAAGTGACAAAGCTCTTCCACAGGCACAAAGACCAGACAGGTACACATCAACTCGTCTGAGCTCAGGTAAGAACATATCTCAGTATGGAAAAACGGTGGCCTGTTCCTTTAAGAGGCTAAAGTTTAAAAGCCTTATTGTTCATGGAAACTCAATAGTATAATAGTTTAGTGATATTGTGTAAGAATAAAGGGACGATCACTGCACAGCCTGAAAAAATACTGGAACGACAACGATAAACAACCACGCACTCCGTTATGTGGCAGCTGGACCGCCTTTATCGCATCTGCAGTGGCTTTGTTTCGATGAACTTCTGCAGCGTCACGAGAACTGTTTCCTCTCTTTACCTGGACAATGTTTAAAAACTCAAAACTAATCTTTACAACAGAACTAATACAAACCAGTCGGTGAAATAACTAAAGCAGCAAAAGAGCGACAAAAATGCAACAAAACGGGACAAACACACGGCAAAACAAAACAACGTGAGGGAAAGTCTTAGAGTAGTTTTGTAGGTCTTAATTTGTGAAGCTTCTTGAAAAAAATCATCAACGGAAATGAAACAAAAACGTGAGAAAGAAAGTGCAGAAAATACGACAAAAAACGTAGCGACAGAGCAAGGAACATTTTGAATCCGTTTGGCAGGTCTTAGCTTTCAAACGAGGAGTTACACTGGCCCATAGGCTGTGAACTCTCCAACCAAGAGGCTTTCAGATTAAAGAGGTATAAAGCCTGCATTAGGTACGGTGTTTAATGCGTATTTACTTTCTTGTTCCCTGTACCTACACACTGTGATCCAAAGTGTGACCCTCAGACATACTGTACATCAATTTGTTGAACTTGTAGGCGAGTTTTGTAGCATTTTTTTTTTTTTGCAAAAGCGACCCTGGAAAGTGACGCTACAAGTTCCTAGAAACTCGTCCTTGTGAAGATTTGGGATATTACAAAGATGTGGAAAGAATCGAGGGGTATGGCGTAAATAAGCTCGGCTTCAGCCTACTCCTTTTGAGCTTTGTTGTGATGAAATGTTTAATTACTGTAAAAAAAAGAAAGAAAGTAAACTGCTCAAATAAACAGTTCAATCAATCAATCAATGTAACAAAAAATTACGGATGATTTATGATGGAATTCAAAAAGAAAAAGAGAAAAACAGGCAGCGCCCCAAAGCCATTCATGTGTTTACACAGTCTGGCTTCTTCTTCTTCTTCTTGCAGGGTGATTAGAAAAGCACTGTCTTCAGTTGTTTTAATTTAAAATATAAACAAAGGTTTACCCAAAGTAAGAGGTCACTTTTACAAAGCAATAACAGCAAAAATGTGCAAAATATAACACTGAGCTAAAATACAAACAACTTAAAGCTGGGGTACCTGATTTGTTGGTGTTTATTAGTTTATTTGAGCAGTAAACATTCTGCTCAAAAGCATATAATATAGCATCTACAACTATAGAACTATAATAATAACTTTACCCTATTGCAATTACATTATCAATCATACAATTAGCAGCATCATATTTTGATTTGCCTCATTGGCAAAGGAGAACCAGTTACACTTCAAAGCGGCTTTTTTAACACAGACCAAATTACAAAGCATTGTTTGAAATGTTCATATAGAAAACAGAAACAAGCACCACAACAACCACGATCTCGTTACATGTACGATGTTTAGTACAAAGCAAGTAACAAAAGTCAACCCTTAATATAATATATTTCAGCATGTTACCAATGCCAAACCTTGGTAACATTACCGGAAGTCACTGTTTTTATGTTATAAAGGCACGTTACTATGCAGGACATATTATACTTCGTGATCTTGCTACTTCCCAGTTGTCATTACCATCCTCAGTATAATATCAGTTTGTGTACAATTTCCTCTTTTTTTTCATGTATAATGTATTATGAAAGACCTACATAGTGTAATGCATTAAAAAGCATTAATACTTATTATACTGCGAGATCTTGCTACTTCCCAGCTGTCATTACCTACACATTCTACACATTGGTGTTGTAGAATACATTTATTGTTGCCACCTCAGAGTATGTTGTAAACACAGACCTCGCTGTATTGTCTTCACCTAAAGGTTTATTGAGCAATGGATGATAGAAGTCTAATCTAAATGAGTGGAATTTATCTTGGGTGTGGTTCACTGCTTCACTTTGCCACCGCTCAATGCTGTATACGGGTGTGAAATGTGCAGGTAATTACATTCGTTGAACAATTTGAATACAGAGGAGGGACTGTGAGAGCTAGAAACAACAAGTTTGGGCCAAAACAAAAAAATGTCACTGAACAGGAAAAATCAGGTAAACCAGCTTTAAGGAATTGTTTTTGACATTTGGACTCAGTTGTCTTTGAGTTTTGACTTATGTCGACAAACTTTCACTCCATTAGCAAATATTAAAAAAGGTGAGAACATGACGGTTTTAGTATAAGGCCTTTGTTACAGTGTGTACACGACCGCTCCTTATTTTTTTAAAGAAAACAGCTGCTTTTTTTTCCAATGACGACAACATGAACTTAATCAGAAATACAGTCTAGACATGGTTAAAGTTGTGAATGCCTGTTCTAGCTGGAAACGGGTGATTTTGAATGGAAAACCTACATGTGTGTGTGCAGAGGTTAGCTCATCGTGTTAGTATATGTGTCACTGATGATTAGAAAAGCCTCGTGCATTTATTCTAGCACTGCTGAAATTTAGATTTAAGAGTTTGACTTTAGATTTCCAACCAGGATCGTCTTCATAAAGCATTTTCTTTGTTGAGGCTGGTTTGATGAAGTAATGAATGGCCTCAGTAGTGAAACTTAAGCCGCAATGTGAACGATAACTGAAGAAAGTTCAACAATTTGAGAAAAAGACCCGTGAATTTGCAATCTCACAGATAAATCTACGGAAACATGTGGAATCAGTGCATGAGTTGAAGACGTCAAGGTGAAATCTGAAGGCAATTTATGTGAGAAAACGTTAATTAAACGTCAATAAAGAGTGTTAAGAACTCACCCAGATTGAAGAGCAGAAGAGCGGAAACTGCAACGAACCAGAAATCCATCGGAGAAGCTTCACCAGTGGTAACAAGATGAACCAAAATGAGGGAAAATGTCTCCAAAAATAGGAGCGAAGTCGAGGCGGTAAAGGTTAAAGCTCCGCCGAGGAGAGAGTGAAGCTTTTTTTTGCTGCAGTTGTTGCAGATTTCCTCAGTTCAAAGACTCGCAGACGGAGGGAGGAAGAGGTGGGAGGGACGAGGCTGCCAGAAGAACTCTGCGTTTCAGTCAAAGAGCTGAACATAAATATGAAGTCACGCAGATGGAATAGTGAACGTATGGGACGCTTGGAAAAATTGAAAAACTGAGTATTCCAAACACATTGTGATCATGTGTTGTTCACGTGTGGCCTCGCCGTGCACTGGTTCACACTTGTTTGGGTTTTGTGGTTCTCAAGATCAGATTATTTTATTTATAGAAGTAATTTAGTCCAATTTGAATCTATTCTAGGTCAATCTATTTATACACTGTAAAATGTACACTATTGTTTCAACTAAAAAAATAGTAATTCCAAGGGTTGCTGAGAAATCTTTCTTATATGGACTTGACTTAAACAACTGGGTTACACTTTAGAATACGGCCCGGTAACTCCTAGGTAGTTACTGTTACCTGGTACTTACAGAGATAATTACCAAGTACTTACAGTGGTATGTTTAGGTAAGTACCTAGGAGTTACGAGGTCGGCCCATTAGTCCGATGTCTCATTATTCTGAAAATCACCCATTGAGTAGGGGTGCCATTAGGGTTAGGGTTAGGGTTATATTTTCGTAATAATGAGACGTCGGACCAATGACATGGCACCGGAGTTACCAGCCCATACCACTGCAAGTACCTGGTAATTACCTCTGTAAGTACCAGGGATGTACCATAGTAACTACCTAGGAGTTACTGGGCTGTATTCTAAAGTGTTACAAGTACGGTTAACTTAGTCGTTGTATGAATTAGTAAAGTGGCGTAGATAGTGTCGTGTTGTGAGCGGAGGCCAGTTCAGACAACTGTATGAAGCAGTTCTGTCGACCTAAGAATCCAAATGAACTGAATAATCTAAAGGAGGTTTAAGTTCATATTGTGATGATTTACAGCTGTGAGTTTAATGAATCAAACTTGTAATTGATTTAACAGAAGATTTCTCTGCAACATTAGGAATGTTTTATTTAGTTGAAACAATAGTTTATATTTTACAGTGTATATACAGGTGCTCGTCATACAATTGAAATGTCATGGAAAAGTTCGTTTATTTCTGTAATTCAACTTAAACTGTGAAACTAATATATGATACAGACTCATTACATGCAAACTGAGATATGTCAAGCCTTTGTTTGTGATAATTTTGATGATTATGGCTTATGGTCTATTTTCAAAATATTCTAATTTTATGAGATTTTTAATGTGTTTTTTTTTACAAGCTGAGCCATAATAATGAAAATAATAACAAATAAAGGCTATACATATCTCACTTTGCATGTAATGAGTCTGTCATATATTGATTTGATTTGATTTATTTGAGCTATTATTTACAGTGCGTTATTATTTACAATATTTACATCATTACATTTACATTTCCACAAAAAAACAAGATAAATAAAAATAAACAACTCAAAAGGAGTAGGCCGAAGCAAGAAAGCTTATAAGTGCCTACCCCAATTTCTACCCCAATTTCAATTAGTTTCAGCGTTTAAGTTGAATAACAGAAGTGAATGCACTTTTTCATGATATTCTAATGATAGGACGAGCACCTGTATTAGTCCAGAGACAATAGTCTTTTACGGCGATACAATATAGAGCTGGATATCATTAAACGATACCAGTATAAAGAGAAAGGTTCATGTGGCACAGGAAAAATAAAGGCATTGAAAACAGGTATATTTATAAATTCAATATTTTACACAATATATGACAAATTACATTTCTCTTTGAGTCTTGTCATCCGGGGGTAATGGTTTGTCCTGAAGCCGTTCCACTTGAGAAGCCCTGGTTTAAACAAATCAGCTGCAAAATGGTGTAACGTGTATTTAGTTATTGCTTGTTAACTAAATGAAAAAGAAGAACAAAAAAGAAATTAGAACATGTGTATTATTGAACTTTTTGGGTGGGTGGTATGGGTGGTTACTCAGTGCCTTTACTTTGCGTCACCACAGCCTCTACAACGCTCCAGCTTCAGTTGTTAATGAGCGAGTCCGTCAGCGTTTACAACCCAGAAACTCTCAAAACAGTTGGTCCTGGATCATCACAGAGGCTTTAATGTGTTGTGTTGGCCGCAACTTTAAATTGTATCTGTGTTTTATACCGGTAATTTTAAGTTTTATTCATTTCATTTCCTTTTATTTGTTTATTTCATTCAAATGTAACAGTTATAAAACACTCCCCGACACAGAAGAGAAGATCAGTCTTATCATATCTGCACCTTTGTCACTTTACATCAGTCTGTTACTTTGTTAATGTCCAACTTTCTACACATTTACAGTTTTACAGATATTATTGTGTGTTTTATGTACAGTACAATATACAAATACATCATTTTCACGTTTGTTCAAATCAAATATCTCACATTATTTATGTCCAAGTCTAATTTTCATCCTTCTTTAACATTGTAGCTTGTATGTGTTTCTTGAATAGCAGGAGACTTTCTGACTCTTTCATTTCTTTCTGAAGTTTATTCCATAATCTCCTGTCACTGTGACGGTTCGTTCCATTGCTTTGGAAATGAACCTTAAAGACGTTTGTTCCTTTCAGATTATCATGACTCTCTCTTTTTTCAAACCTTTCTTGGATGTTCATTGGCAATGTCTTTTTATTGGCTTTATACATAACCTGAATAATATTATCAACTAGATCATAACATTTTAGTGACTTACATTTGATAAATAGTAGGTTTGATGGATCTCTGTATCTAATATTATATTGTTTTCAGGGCCTTTTTTGTAAAATGTACAATAAGTTTTACAAGTCGAGCCCCAAGTTTCCAGACAGTAAGTTAAATACGGTGTAATCATTGTGTTTTATAAAGTAAGATAAGATAAGCCTTTATTGATCTCACGATGGAGAAATTCACTAGTTACATTCAGCTCTCAGAAACACTCAGGCTGTGCAGGATAGACAGGAAATGAGCAAACAATGAAATGGTAAATACAAAACTTTAAGGGGTAAAGAGAAAATGTGACTTTATGTTTATCACTGTAATAGATTTAGCTGTTTTCCCTCTTGTATAATTTCTTCTAAGTTCTAAAACTGAACCAGCAAATTTCTAAAGTTTTAAAATCAAGCTTTTTTTTCAGTTAAGGCAATTTAGGCGAAAATTAAATCTATTTTAACGAGACGGTCGTGCTTTTGTGACGAGCCGGCTGGATTATTGCGATGCACTTTATTGTGGGGTATTGTGGGTCTCGGCCGACTTGAGAGCGTCACACAGCTTTCAAAATCCCTGCATGGGCTGTCGGTGGTTCTAGAGCTGATTTTAACATAATTTTATATACGTTTAAATGTTGAAGTCGAGATTAGACAGGCTCAAATATTTATGTATTATTGATTTTGTATATACAGGCGCTCGTCATATAATTAGTATATCATGAAAAAAAGTGCATTCACTTCTATTATTCAACTTGAACTGTGAAACTAATATATGATATAGACTCATTACATGCAGAGTGAGATATGTATAGCCTTTATTTGTTATAATTTTGATTATTATGGCTCGTAAAAAACCCAAATTAAAAATCTCACAAAATTAGAATATTTTGAAAATGAACTTTGAGCCATAATCATGAAAATTATAACAAATAAAGGCTCGACACATGTCACTATGAGTCTAATGAGTCTATCATATATTAGTTTCACATTTTAAGTTGAATAATAGAAGTGACTATTGTCTCTGTCCTAATACAGGTGCTCGTCCTATCATTAGAATATCATGAAAAAAAGTGCATTCACTTCTAATATTCAACTTGAACTGTGAAACTAATATATGATATAGACTCATTACCTGCAGAGTGAGATATGTATAGCCTTTATTTGTTATAATTTTGATGATTATGGCTCAGCTTGTAAAAACCCCAAATTAAAAATCTCACAAAATTAGAATATTTTGAAAATGGACTGTGAGCCATAATCATCAGAATTATAACAAATAAAGGCTATACATATCTCACTTTGCATGTAATGAGTCTATATTATTAGTTTCACATTTTAAGCTGAATAATAGAAGTGAATGCACTTTTTCATGATATTCTAATTATATGACAAGCACATGTACTTTTGCCTATTATATTCTGTGTTTTGTGTACAGCACTAAACTTGGCCAAGCTGTAAAGCTTTGTAAATAAAGTTGGCATGGTATGAAATTGTGACCTTACAGCTGGGGTACCTGATTTTCTGATTTTTTTTCTATGGTATCAGCTAGCCTGCATTAAAAACAGTCTGACCCACTCCACAGTGCACCTGAGGTAAATCACTTATAACACCAGCCTAACGATATACATGTCTGTGTTAATAGAATCATTTTAACCATTTTGCATTTAAAATAACTTATATTTGAGCAGCATCAGCTTCGTGGCTGTAAGCTAATACAGCGGCGGAGTGATCTGCGAGAAAATAGTCCCTCAAAATGCGGTAATTCATGTGATACAAGGTCAGTTATATTTCAAAATGATTCTATTAACACAGACATTTATATGGTTAGTCTGGTGTTATAAGTGATTTACCTCAGGTGCACTGTGGAGTGGGTCAGACTGGTTTTAATGCAGGCTAACTGATACCATAGAAATGCTTTAGCCTTGCCCTAGCCTAGCGCCACTAGACTCCTCAAATATAAGAACTGCATGAATTTAAGAAAAACATATCTCCAGACATCAACAACACTCTGGATAACTAGGAAATGAGGCCCAATGTCAAAAATCCTGAAATATCCCTTTGACGTTAGATCAGTGTCTGCGTTTGTACAGGAAGCAGAAAGTCGACTTTAAACCCCATTTTAAAGCCACAGATACAGCAAATATGAATGCGTTTTTACTTTGAAAGATCTGCAAACATTTGTATTTCTAATCATGTACCATTGTTTTGTATGTCTTGTCTCCATCTAACATTTTAACAAACAAACGTTAAGTTTATATTTTGTCTGCTCTATTATGTCCCCATTATAGCTAATTATGTGTGTTTATTTGAATCGTCTGAAAGTACATTTGTGCTGCAGAATCTTTCACCCCTTTGAACCCTGTGTGCGTCTCCCCCGGTGGTTAATGTCGTGCCGCTGCAGAGCTGTGGGAGGTGAAACTCTCTGGGGTTTTTTGCCGTAAACCGATCGCAGGAGGATGAGGCAAACTGAGAAACGAGGAGTGAACCATCGGCCAGTTCTGTAAACGTTACTGAACTGTTGTGAAAAGTGAGTCAGGCTCGTGTCACGGAGAGGAGAGTGAACGGCGGCGCAGAGGAAAGTCAGTGTCACGTCTGTGTGAAAACTGTGGGTAAAAACGTACAAGGACCGAGCGCCCAAGTCTAAAAGCTTCTTGAAAAAAGCGTCAAAATAGAGACAAAATGTGTGACAAAAATGGAACAAAAAACAGCAGAAAACTGACATAAAAGTGACAAAAACCCACAAAAGAGCAACAATAAAAGTGACAAAAGGCGATGAAAATGTGGCAAAAATGTAATGAAAAAGTGACAACGACGTGAAGAAAAAGATCTGTTTAGATTAGTTTTGTAGGTCTTAGCTTTCAAATGAGGCGTTACACTGGCCTATAGGCTATATTTGGGTAAAGCTGAACAGGAGAATCCTAATATTAGGAGCTTGTTTTAGCTGCGGGACTGTGGTAACTTGATACTTAAAAGAAAACCACCAACAAGGGTTTGCAGAGATTTGAACTTTATCTCAGAATATTTATAAGACAACGAGGTGGAGAAACGGAACCAGACACGGCAGGTACTTCTTCTACAACCGTACGAATAGCTTGTGCGTAAAACAAATAAAGAAAATAAATAGTGGTCGTGAGCTTACACTACAGGATCTTAAGGATTATCGTCTTCAACAAACACGAGCAGCACCAGGAAGTATTTAAAGAACTTTTTTATTGAGTTTTTAATTTCCTCTCTCCAGCGCTTGCCAGTGATTTTACATGTTCATGACCTTCAAGACACGGCAGAGTCGTCGGCTTTACATTGTTGCCATTGGATCGTCCTGATGTTATTGTTAATTCTGTGCCAGGCGCCGCATTTTTCTGTGAAAAAATGCGTCGCCTGTTCATCCTAAAGGTGTTAGTTTGGTGAATATTATGATTATAATGGCTTATGTATTGCGCTATAGAAGCCTGTATTACCAAGTTTCTCAAAGCGAAACACGGTCGCCATTATTCATTCACTCCATACTCGGTGGTGGTAAACTACTGTTGTAGCCAAGGCTGCCCTGGGGTAGACTGACTTCCGTGAGGCAACCAGTCTGTTCCACAGGCCCCTCCAACCACCACCAACCACTCACTCACTCACTACATTCACCCAGGCTTCCTGGTGTTCCCAAACGGTCTCCCATCCAAGTACCAACCAGGCCCGTCCCTGCTTAGCTTCCGAGATCTGACGGGATCGGGCAGAGCAAAGGCGGTGTGGCCACAGTGAGGACAATTCAGACGTTTGAAAGCACCAGTTAGTTTTGTCAAGCTTATGCCTTTATGAGCTGGTGGTTAGTGTATATGAAAGCATTAGTTTAAACAGGACAGCTCTTTTGACCTGGGGTTTTTGTTCTTGGTCAGTAAAGTGGCACGATCAAGAGACAGAAACCCAAGGTCCAAAGAACCGACCCGTTTAAACTAATGCTTTCATATAACCATCAGATCGTAAAGGCATGAGCTTGACAAAACCGATTGGTGCTTTCAAACGTCTGAATTGTCCTCACTGTAACAATATTCACCAAACTAAGACCTGTACAATGGACATAATAATGTGAACTGGTCTCATTAACTGCAACACGACTCTGGCCCTTGTCCTGAAGGTGTTTTCACACAAAAATCTCCTCACTCTGCGCTGGTCCTAAACTCCTCGATCTCCTCCGTCAGCTCCTGGTTCAGCCGGTCCATCTCCTCACTCTGAGTCTTTGCGATGCCGGTAAACTCCTGATGGACTTCTGGGCTGAGGGTTTCCACAAACATCTCCTCCCACTTTCCGCGCAGCTCCGTGTTATGCCGCAGCAGGTGCTCGTTCCCCTCGTCCCACTCCCTTTTCTCTTCGCGTAACGGCAGCTGCTCCAGCCGAACGCCTTTCAACCACGAGAGCTCCTGATTCAGGCCGCGCCTTCTCTGCAGCAACCACTCCCGCTCAGCTTTCAGGCTCTTCAGACGGACCTGCAGCATCTTCTTGCTCGTTATTTCCTCGTTCAGGGCTCGGATTGTATCGTGGAGGTAGCGGTTTTCCTCCCGCTCCTCGTCCAGGCCATGTGTGAAGTTCTCGACCTCCACCTCCACAGGTCCAAGCTTCTTCAACTCCTTCTGAAGCCGCTCCACGGTCTTCTTGAGCTGCTTGTTCTTAGCTTTCACCTGTGCGTCTTTCTTGGCCATGTCTTTGTAGTTCTCTCTCGCTGTTTTGTGGTTCCTGATCTCGGTCACCAGCTTATCCACGTCTTGCTGTAGACGGATATTGTCGCTCCTCTGACTGTACACTATCTGGAGCTGCTGCTTGTACTCGAAGGCGGCGGTCTTCTGCACGTCAAGCTCTTTCTCCAGCTTCTCCTTGTGTTTCAGCAGCTGCTCGTTTTCACTGTCAATGACGCGCTTCAACACTTGCGTCGTCTCAAGTTTATGCTTCCAGCTTTTCTCCTTAAAGAGTTTCCTGGTCGTTTGGGAAATCTCTCGCCGTAGCAACTCATTTTTGTCTTGAACACGTTGGTTCTCTGCTTCCAGCTCGAGACAGCGCTCCTTCAGGGACATTTGCTGTTGGAGTTTGGCGTTGGCTCGCTCCAACTCACCCTGCAAAACGCCCGTGTCGCTCCTCAACGCTGAGATCTGCTTCTCGATGTTGTTGGCTCTTTCCAAACACAGCTCCACACAAATCTCCGGTTCTAATTTGTCACAGAGCTGCGTGAGTTTGTTCTGAATGGCCTCCTTTTCCTCACGAAGACCATTTCTTACACCTTCCCTCTCCAGAATCTGCTGTTTCATGGCAGGCAGCAGTTCCAGTTTGGATTTAGCTCGTTTGATTTCCTCCTGCAACGCTCCAGTTTCCCTTTTCAGCCTCGCATTCTCAGTCTTGAGTTCTAAAGAGTACTCGACACTCCACTGTGGTTCAATTTTGCTGTTAATCTCCTCCAATTCGTCTTGTAGCTCCTTGTTTTTGCAACAAATGACGCGGTTTTCTGTTTCAACCTGGGAGCATTGCTTTTTCAAATCCTCTTGCGTTTCTTGTCTAGATTTGGCAAGATCGATTTCTTCCTGCAAAGCGTCCGTCTGGCTTTTCAACGCCGCGATCTCCTTCTCGATGTCGTTAGCTCTTTCCATACATAGCTCCTCGGAAATTTCCAGCTCTAGTTTGTCACAGAGCTGCGTGTGTTCGTTCTGAATGGCCTGCTTTTTCTCACGAAGACCATTTCTGACACCTTCCATCTCCAGAATGTGCTGTTTCATGACAAGCAGCACTTCCAGTGTGGATTTAGCTCGTTTGACTTCCTCCTGCAAAGCTCCAGTGTCCCTTTTCAGCCCTGCATTCTCAGCCATAAGTTCTAAAGAGTACGCGACGCTCCACTGTTGTTCAATTTTGCTGTTAATTTCCTCCAGTTCGTCTTTTAGTGCCTTGTTTTTGCAGCAAATGATGCGGTTTTCTGCTTCGACCTGGGAGCAGTGCTTTTTCAAATCTTCTTGCGTTTCCCGTCTCGATTTGGCAAGATCGATTTCTTCCTGCAAAGCGTCCGTCTGGCTTTTCAACGCCAGGTTCTCCTTCTCAATGTCGTTGGCTTTTTCCAACACATCTCTTTCAAAGTCTCCGGCTCTAGTTTGTCACAGAGCTGCGCGGGTTCGCTCTTAACGGCCACCTTTTTCTCACGAAGCTCATTTCTTACTCCTTCCAACTCGAGAATTTGGTGTTTCATGTTGGCCTGCTCTTCCAGTGTGGATTTAGCTTGTTTGACTTCCTCCTGCAAAGCTCCGGTCTCCCATTTCAGACTCGCAATCTCAATCTTTAGTTCTGAAGAGTACTCGATAGTCCACTGTGGTTCAATTTTGCTGTTAATCTCCTCCAGTTCATCTTTTAGTGCCTTGTTTTTGCAACAAATGACACGTTTTTCTGCTTCGACCTGGGAGCAGTGCTTTTTCAAATCTTCTTGCGTTTCCAGTCTCGATTTGGCGAGATTGATTTCTTCCTGCAAAGCGTCTGTCTGGCTTTTCAACGCCGGGATCTCCTTCTCGATGTCGTTGGCTTTTTCCAAACACATCTCTTTGAAAGTCTCTGGCTCTAGTTTGTCTTTTAGCTGCGTGAGTTGGTTCTGATCGGCCTCCTTTTTCTCACGAAGACCATTTCTTACTCCTTCCAACTCCAGAACCTGCTGTTTCATGGCGGCCTTCTCCTCCAGTGTGGATTTAGCTTGTTTGACTTCCTGCTCCAAAGCTCCTGTTTCCATTTTCAGACCCACTATCTCAATCTGAAGTTCTGAAGAGTACTCGACGCCCCACTGTGGTTCAAGTTTCTGGTTCCTTTCATCTCCTCCAGTTCGTCTCGTAGTGCCTTGTTTTTGCAGAAAATAACATGTTTTTCAGCCTCAAACTGGACACAGCGCCCTTTCCACGCATCTTGCTCTGCCTGTTTTGATTCGGCAAGTTCAATTTCCTTTTCCAAAGCGTCTGTCTGGCTTTTCAACACCGGGATCTCCTTTGCAATAGCGTTGGCTTTTTCCAAACACATCTCTTTGAAAGTCTCTGGCTCTAGTTTGTCTTTTAGCTGCGTGAGTTGGTTCTGATCGGCCTCCTTTTTCTCACGAAGACCATTTCTTACTCCTTCCAACTCCAGAACCTGCTGTTTCATGGCGGCCTTCTCCTCCAGTGTGGATTTAGCTTGTTTGACTTCCTGCTCCAAAGCTCCTGTTTCCATTTTCAGACCCACTATCTCAATCTGAAGTTCTGAAGAGTACTCGACGCCCCACTGTGGTTCAAGTTTCTGGTTCCTTTTCATCTCCTCCAGTTCGTCTCGTAGTGCCTTGTTTTTGCAGAAAATAACATGTTTTTCAGCCTCAAACTGGACACAGCGCCCTTTCCACGCATCTTGCTCTGCCTGTTTTGATTCGGCAAGTTCAATTTCCTTTTCCAAAGCGTCTGTCTGGCTTTTCAACACCGGGATCTCCTTTGCAATAGCGTTGGCTTTTTCCAACACATCTCTTTGAAAGTCTCTGGCTCTAGTTTGTCTTTTAGCTGCGTGAGTTGGTTCTGATCGGCCTCCTTTTCTCACGAAGACCATTTCTTACTCCTTCCAACTCCAGAACCTGCTGTTTCATGGTGGCCTTCTCCTCCAGTGTGGATTTAGCTTGTTTGACTTCCTGCTCCAAAGCTCCTGTTTCCATTTTCAGACCCACTATCTCAATCTGAAGTTCTGAAGAGTACTCGGCGCTCCACTGGGCTTCAAGTTTCTGGTTCCTTTTCATCTTCTCCAGTTCGTCTCGTAGTGCCTTGTTTTTGCAGAAATGACAATTTTTTCAGCCTCAAACTGGGCACAGCGCCTTATCCACTCATCTTGCTCTGCCTGTTTTGATGCGGCAAGTTCAATTTCCTTTTGCAAAGCGTCTGTCTGGCTTTTCAACACCGGGATCTCCTTCTCGATGTCGTTGGCTTTTTGCAAACACATCTCTTTGAAAGTCTCTGGCTCTAGTTTGTCTTTTAGCTGCGTGAGTTGGTTCTGATCGGCCTCCTTTTTCTCACGAAGACCATTTCTTACTCCTTCCAAGTCCAGAACCTGCTGTTTCATGGCGGCCTTCTCTCCAGTGTGGATTTAGCTTGTTTGACTTCCTGCTCCAAAGCTCCTGTTTCCATTTTCAGACCTGCTATCTCAATCTGAAGTTCTGAAGAGTACTCGGCGCTCCACTGGGGTTCAAGTTTCTGGTTACTTTTCATCTTCTCCAGTTCGTCTCGTAGTGCCTTGTTTTTGCAGAAAATGACAATTTTTTCAGCCTCAAACTGGGCACAGCGCCTTATCCACTCATCTTGCTCTGCCTGTTTTGATTTGGCAAGTTCAATTTCCTTTTGCAAAGCGTCTGTCTGACATTTCAACACCGGGATCTCCTTCGCAATAGCGTTGGCTTTTTGCAAACACATCTCTTTGAAAGTCTCCGGCTCTAGTTTGTCTCTTAGCTGCGTGAGTTTGTCCTGATCGGCCTTATTTTCCGCACAAAGACCATTTCTCAAACCTTCCAACTCTAGAAGCCGCTGTTTGATGGCGGCCTTCTCCTCCAGTTTGGACTCGACGCGCGCGATCTCTTCCTGCAATGTGTCTTTGCGACGTTTCAACTCTGTGATCTCACATTCCACGGCCACACATTGCTCCTTTGAGGGTCCTTGCTTCTCTCTCTCACGAAGCACTAATAATTTTTCATGCAGGGCCTCGTTCCCATGAAGTAACTGGCTCTTTTCAGAGTCTAAATCAACGTGGCGCTGTTTCGAAGCTGTTTTGTGATGCGTACTTGGCTCCGCGCCGGTGCTTTCATGCTGCTTTTCTTCACAAAGCCTCATGAACGCGTGTCCACTTTCAGCAGAAGATGTTTGGACGCTACTAAGAGTCATATTTCTGTCTGGGACGGACTCTTGTTCCACCAAACTGTCTTTTTCTACAGTTTTTGACGTCACTTTGACCTGTTCTCTGTCATCTTTGGGCAGTTTCTCCTGCGTCTCACACTCAGGGGCAGGAGATTCGCAAAAGTCGCCAAGGACAGTGTTTGGTCCGTTTCCCATAAAGCGGCGCTGGACAGGCAGCTTTTCTTGGGTTGCTGGTTCAAAGATGGCTCTCAGCTTGGCAAATCTGGCCTTCGAGCTGCCTTCCATCTCAGAGTCAGCCATGTCCTGTTTCTCAGACATGGTGTCGCAAAACAAACCACAAATTACCTTAAAGACACACTAAATGGATCGCAATCGCTCCAGTTGTTTAGATATTCGACTCAGCTGCTGTAATCTCTACTTATAGTGCAGAGAAAATGGCAAAACATGAGAAAAATGTCTCAGATACAACTTTGTAAACCACTGCTCTGGGCATTAATGGGCTGATATGAGATGTAGATCCTGGAGTCAAATGAACAGAACACCATCGACCAATCAGATGCAGCGGAATGTTTGGTCTGGTTACTAAGCGACGGGCGTCTGCAGGTGATGTCACAGCTGTGAGTGCAGGTGCTAATACCTGTTTGACCTTATATGGAATAAGGTCAGATAAAGGAGTTCTACCTTTGCAACCGCCCATATTTGGTCATGTTTGAAATGAGTGATGCACTGATCTGATATTGGCAAAATTATGATATTAGGTATCGGCTACAAATATTCAATACTGAACTGATACCTGTTTTGGCCTGCACCGCTATATGGGCATGCTGTATGTCATTTGAAGCTTAGAACATGGAGAATTCAATCGCTGAGTGAGTTTTATCCTTCACAAACATATTTTGATCTAGAAACAGCATGCTAATGCTAACGCTAATGAAAACAAATCAAGGCTGGGGCAAAACTAAGGCAGAAATGCCTAAAGAAGCCTAATAAAATAACAGAACCACTACTGGAGTGGTCAAGTGTTGCTATTTTAGTTTATGAACCGCTGTTAAAGAATAACTAATCTTACATATTAGTTATGCACAAGTTGTTATGATCTGATCCTTTTATATGAGTCGTTTATATAAATGCAACCTAAAAGCTTAGGATACAAACAGTCCAGTGATCCTCCTTAAATGTTTTCCATTTGTTTATTGATATAACTGCCAATTGATCTGTAACATCATAAGAAAGATGAGACTTTATTGATCTCAGAATGGAGAAAAGATAAATATTAACTTTTTCACTCAGAGAAAGACTGAGTGAACTGCTAAGACTGTTGTATCGGTTAATATCGGATATCGGCAGATACTCAAACCCCCAGTATCGATGTCGGAAGCAAAAAAGCTCCATCTCTATTTGAAGCTCCAAAAAAGCAAAAAAGAAAAGACTGAACTTTCTCCCATTTCTCCTTCATTACTTTCACAGATGAATGAAAGTGGCAGCGCCTGACATTTAGAACTGTGGGGGCATCAAAAGTTATCCACGGATTTTCGCTAAGTTTTACGGTTTGTTCGCGTCGAAGCAAACAAACCTTTCACCCCTGGACACAACAACTGTGAAAAAGTGACACTGAGCACGATAGCGCCCCCTCTAGGCTGGAGAAGTAAAATGCATTGGAAGTGAAAGTGAAAAGGCTCATATTTGGCAGTAAAATAGTTGCTGAAATCCCGATCGAAAAGTAAATGAGACCCATATCGTGTTTTGTGGACACATTAATCTCCAACTACACATGGAGAGAAATGTTGTTTTAATGTTTACTGACACAGATTAATGGCACATCAGGGAAAGGGGATTTTGTAAAAGTTGTAAACCTGGATATGTTTGAGACAGTGAGTGTAGTTTGGGTAAAAGTTCTTCTCTGCACCTCAGGACCGATGACTAAAACTTCAGTCTTGTCCTGGTTAAGCTGAATCTTGTGTAGCCTTTGAATAAGCTAGTTAAATGTGGAAAAGATCAAAGCTCAATAAATCAGGCTGGAATTAGATATTCACCTATTATCTGAACTGTGCACATTTTCTCCAGTTTGGCTTTACCAAATTACGCGTCATTTGAAAGCTAAGACCTACAAAAGTTATAGGAACTTTTGTTGTCATGTTGTCGCTGTGTCTTTGTCACATTTTGAAGCAGTTTTGTCATGTTTTTGTTGCTTTTTGGTCGTGTTTTTGGCTCGTTTTTGGCACATTTTCTCATTACATTTTTTTGTTGTGTTTTCATCCTCATTTTCGTTGCTATTTTTGATGCTTTTTTTAAATGACTTTTAGATTTGGGTAAAGCCAAACTGGAGGAAATGTGCTCGGTTCAGGTGGGGCTTAAAGGAACAGGCCACAGTTCTTCTATACTGAGATATGTTCTTACCTGAGCTTAGACGAGTTGATACGTACCTGGTCTTTTGGAAGAGCTTCGTCGCTTCCAACTTCACCCCTGTTTGGAGCCATAGGAATACATTGGGAGAGGCCAAATGCTAACAACATCTTTGGTCTATTTGCATGACTGAGCGCACGCACAAAGACCAGACAGGTACGCATCAACTCGTCTAAGCTCAGGTAAGAACATATCTCAGTATAGATGGAGCTACGTCTACGTCACATCAGTGGCGCCAAAAGGTTAACGCCCCTTTTCGGGGGCAAACAGAAGCTCCGTACATTGG
Organism: Neogobius melanostomus; assembly: GCA_007210695.1. NCBI lineage: Eukaryota > Metazoa > Chordata > Actinopteri > Gobiiformes > Gobiidae > Neogobius > Neogobius melanostomus. The sequence continues at coordinate 3,994,817 of VHKM01000122.1, read as the reverse complement.
AATGAATGAGGAAAGATCGTCTGAGAACTTTTAATTTACACATAAAAAACATTTTCTTTGTTTTATTTAATTATCGAACGTGAAATGAAGCCATGGAAGTGACCTGTTGTTTCAGATAATTCACAGAGAAGACGGTTAACGTTTTAAAACTGAGCTGCTAACCCACTGTGATCATGACTCGTCTGTGACATTTGCCTGTGGAACTTTTTCACTGGATGCTTTATAATGTCACTACAACAGCTTCAGCTTTTAGTCTGTTGCTTTTATAATATCATTAAATTAAAATCATGTAGTTTTGTAGCTTATGAGAACAAATGGTACATGGTTCATTCAGCAGCTAACCTACTAGCTGCTAATGCTAACGTTAATGTGTGTTTTAAAACCGAGAGAATCATTAATTAGGCCTAAAGCTGAATAGGTTTGATGAGTTTGAATAATTACCGATTAAAGACGTTACACAGAGTGCATAATACACGGCCACAATGTGGAGCTGTTTCCTCAGTAATGAGCTCTGACATGGACATAACAGATGCTAGTGATCGATAAACTCACTTATATAAGTGTCCACAAAAAATAAAAAATCTTCCAATCGTCTTCTGACAGTGACTTGATGTGTCTGTGATCAAGAACGGACATTGTCCTGTAGTTCTGACACTGGTTTGGAATATTTGATCCTCCGAACGAGAAATAGTCCCTGTTTCACATACACACTAATGCAATTTTTAACTCTGGATTCCCCCAAAAGGGGGCGTTGCCCAGTAAAAGTTCCGGATGTTGCTCCCATCTATGGAAAAACGGTGGCCTGTTCCTTTAAGAAACCTTCCAAATATTGTCAAGTACAAGACTGGAAAGTTTGGAGTCTGCAGCGAAGGGAAGATGTTGTTGCAAGAGTGTAAAGAACGCGAGTCCTACAGTTTTGTATATTTCTCCCGTCTTTAGCCGCTGCTTTTTTCCAGAACAGAAATGGCCATATTTGGATTACAGCGGCATCTCGGTCACAGCCTTTCCTGCTACACGCGGACACCAAACATGTCTCAAAAAACACTGTTTGCTTGTCAATAGTTTGTAAGTAAATAAAAAAACACACACACTTTTAAATCAACCGCTTTTTATTTTTTCACAACCCAATAAATCAAAAAGAAAAAAACTAAACAAAGATCAATTATTCCACAATCTACAGTCGTCTCCTCCGTTTCCTGCTGAACTTCATTATCAATATCATTGTTCTAGACCCTTGTGCTTGGTCTGAAACGCGTGACGGGCAGAGATTTTGCGACGTGGGGGAAAACACTCGGCGGCCACTTCATTAGGTACGCCTCGAGAGTGGAAAATAGTGGATGTCACATGATTTAGAGTCACATTGGACGCACATTTTATCGAGTAAAAGCTGAGATTAGATGGAAAAGGACGCGGATTAAGTGACATTTCTGGACTAAAGGCTGTCTCCAATTTGACAAAGAGGTTCTTTTTCCCGCCATAATCTTAAAGTCGACCTATCCTGCATAAATGTAGGGGTAAACCTATTTCTCTGCAACTAATCATTGATATTTCATGTTTTATGACTTAAAATGCACTGGATGAGTAAAAGAATCTTATTTGGGGGTTGAAAACAAGATTAAAGCCAGATTATTCTTTTTTTTTCAGCAAAAGGCTTTTAAAGCAGTACTAAGTAACTCTTGCCCCTAGAGGCCATAAGCGCAACTGCAGGTGTCGTAGCAAGTTACGATTTTTTAACTTATTAAATGTTTTGGAGAGTAAATACTACGCTGACAGAAAAGGTGAAGGGAGAGAGGGGTGTTGTACATCCAGTTATACAACGGGAATCATTTTTTTCACTCATCTTGGCTGTAAATACTGTTTAAAGTGGCGCTAGCCCGCAGTTAGCTTTGCCCGTTAGCCTGTTAGCTTCTTCTTTGTGATTCCTTTAGTGTGTGTTGGTGGCTCCGACCCGGTGGGAGGCAAGTTGCAAGCATGGTTTTCTGGCCAGAGACACCAGGGGGAGATGAAAGACCCACCAATCGTCCCGTTAACACTTGTATTACCCACAGAGGGACTACGGAAAGGATTTATTTAGGTAAACACGTTACTTAGTACTGCTTTAAAATATGGACGACAAGAAATGGGGCAAATCGTCTTGAAAGAAAGAAATTTGCCTCAGATTTGAGTTATACGTTTCAAATAATCTGTCCATGAGGCAAAATATTTACCCTTCACTTAAGAAACATCAACAACATGCTTCTATTAGCAAATCAGGCTTTATTTCCTTATTTTGAGTGAGTGGTGAATAGGGAAACTTTTTGAATTTAAAGATCTCACTTTGAAACTTTTGCTGTAGATTTACTGACACAAATATGAGACAGTGAAAAATAAATTCAAATTTCCCAAATAAATCTATGGGGAAACGTTGAATCAGAGCAATAATTAAACACGTTATTGTGAAGATTAAGCTTTTTTTTGTTTCCAAGTTAAAGTTCATGTTAAGAGACTAAATTGGCCCCAAAAGTGGAAAGAAATTGAGTTTTTCCTGCAGCGTCTCCCTTAAGTGCAAAACACTTGCCTCATGGACACATTTCTTTACCATCATTGTTTGAATAATCAGGGGTAAATTTACTTATTTCAAGAAACTTAGTCATTTCTAGACTATTTTAGCAATGAACGCCTTTTCTGCAGCACTTTGACAAACTACAGGTTCTCGTCATATAATTAGAATATCGTTAAAAAGTGCATTCACTTCTGTTATTCAACTTAAACTGTGAAACTAATATATGACAAACTCATTACATGCAGTGAGATATGTGTAGCCTTTATTTGTTATAATTTTGATAATGGCTCAGCTTGTAAACCCCAAATTAAAATATTATTTTGAAAATGGACTGTAAGCCATAATGTCACTCTGCATGTAATGAGTCTATTATATATTAGTTTCACAGTTGTTGAACTGTGAAGTTGAATTACAGAAGTAAATGAACTTTTCATGATATTCTACTTATATGACGAGCACCTGTATAGTGTTGATCAAGTTACTTTCAAATTGTAATATATGCAATGTTACATTTTTAAAATGTAATATGTTTGTATTCATATCACTGTTTCAAAAATGTAGCTGAGTTACACTTTGAGTTACTTTTGACAAAATATAAACTGAACATAGTAATAATGCCATTGAGCAAAAGTGCAGTCAAATATTTCCTTTTCCTCGTGTTTTGTTTTGACGACATTAGACACAAGCAGCTGCAGATCTTACACACCAGTGTCCGACTTGATTTGGTGCTGCATTTAATCGGGGTAGTTTGGCATTTTCCATTTAAATGAACTTGTAACTCGAGTTACTTAAATTGTAATAATATATTAGCGTATTTTGTTTAAGTGATGTTATTCCTTAGTTGCTGAAAAAAGTTATACATTTTTCTAACTTGTTACTTTTTTAATGTGTTACCCCAAACACTACAAACTTGGGTACAAAAGATCCAGGATGCCAGGGTGGGTGAAGTGTCTTGCCCAAGGACACAATGATGGTGTGCCTTTCCCAGCTTTGAACGCAGCAGCACCATGATCTGAAATGGGCAAAATGGTGACTTCAAATACATTTCTAGTTCAAATATTTGCATTTCCGGTGTACCTATTAAATGGCCGGTCCGTATTATTATTAACTTATATCTTGTGTTATTGACTTAAGACTTCAAGAAAGTTTCAGAACAGCCTGCAGTAAACTCGATAATGACGTCAGTTATCGCAGGTATAGGCCACTTCAAATGGTTTCAAATCCTTGACCTCGGTTACAATTCAAATGCACAGAAAACCCCAAACAAAAGCAAAATATGCGAAACAAGAGCCGCGTTTTGCAGCTCGACAGTCCCTTTCACTTTCCTAAAGAGACTTCGCGGCGCGGACGTAATGACGCGTCGCTAAATGACTTTGTTGCTTTTGCAAGAACCCAAATCCGAGGGCGGGAGGTGGGGTCAGTACGGCACGTTTTTGACTCGAGAAACCACGGAGAATCTGCAGGAGAGAGTTTTGCAGGTTCGGTGTTTCTCGCCTCACACAGTGGAAGTTGCACTGCACCAGTTTGCAAGTTCTGTGGACCAGAATGCAACACACACGGAGAGCCCTGCAGTGTCCTCTGCAGACAAATAAATGTTTCCATGCGGTTTTAGACTTTATAAAACCAGCAGAAACTGTCACTTAGAGCTCTACAAGCGGGTCTTTAAACGAGAGCGAGTTTTGTTTTAGTTTAGCTGTTCATACGTTTCCGTTGTTGTGGTTTGCAACAGGTGAATAAAGATAATAGTCAGTCTGAAGGAATGAAAATTGATATAATATTTTCTTTGGAAGTGAGGCAAAAGTGTTTACATTTCGACAGGGTTTCTACAGGTAGAACCAAGTCAAATTCAATGCTTTTTAGTGCCATTTTAATCCCTAAATACTATATTCTTAATGCCATACAGTCGGTGCCACTTTGTTTTGTCGCCTCCCGCGCGTGAACACACGTGGTGTCACGTGTGAATCACGCGTCTTTTTTTTTTTTTCCCCAGTGGCTGCAATGACCAAACAACCACCAGGTGGCACTTGTGAGCTCTTTCTTCTCTCTTCACCGCCTGGTACACGCGGATAATGGAGCACAGCAGAGATAATGGTTTTCACTCAAACCCTACTCTTTTATAACATATTATAAGCCTTGTATATCGCGCATTGTAATAGCCTACATGTTTGTGCTGTAGCTGTGTCGGTGAATTACTCGCTCAGGTAATGAGGTATAAGTCCGCATGGAAACAGTATTTTGACAGTGAGAATACGGTGGCCTCATGGGTAGAGTACCTGGCTCTAAATAATCTTAGTGTTCTTTCGTGGGTTCGAACCCCGGCACTGAATGCTGTTATTTTGCCTTTTCTCTTCAACGTGGATACATATAGCAAAAGTGGCAGATAATGCAGCGACATGCTCTATTTCATGAGACACAAAACATGGAGAGAAATGATTAAATATACAAATGATTCTTTTGCTAACAGCCCTAAACCGGCCCCATTCATTTCAATGGTAGTGCTAAACCACTGCCCTCCTTGCAATTACACGTTTGGCCTGCGGCGTCGCTGTCCCGGCGGCTCCGTTTTTGCTAGTAATTTCCAGTTCTGCATTGGCGTCCCGTCCGTGAGTAAAACGTAAGCAACTTTTCTTCCCAGATTGGGTAATCTTTTCACTGTTTTAGTCATTTAAGTTTGCAAACACTCTGATAGATTGTCTTTTAGAACAGACATTGAGTAGTTTTATGGTTAAGTTATGTCATGCTGTTTCAACGTAGCTTTATTTTTCATTATGTTTGATGCCTTACTCAGTGTAGAACACTTTTTTTTATCACTACTATTTCATTATTACCCTTTTCACTACTTTACACGTAAGTTGAGTGTGTTTAATTGTTTACAGTACGCGGTTGCGATGTATTGACTCGATCAGTCACATGTAGTATTCTACGCTAAAGCTAACATTATTCCTGGATTTGTCAGGGTTTTTTATGATTTTGGTTAATATGTACTTTTGTTTATCATCCTTTAGTTTAGGGCTCAAATCAATAAGTATGTGCGTAACAATGTTACAGTAGACCCAAAGTCGGAGTTTTTTTATTTTTATTGTTGTTCACTCGACTGCAACTTGGATTAAAGCTTTTTGGTTACGTTTATATTTTGATTTATTGCTGTCATGTACTGTAACGTTATGAGTTAGAGTAATAAATACAAGCTACTCACAATCAAGTTATTTCATTCACGTTGTATCCTGATTGTTTTGTTTGTGTACTAATTAAATTGAGGCATATATTTTGTATTTTTTTATAATGCTTTGTAATATTTGTTGAGTGGTTCATGAAAACAATAATCTAATGGAATTAGTATATTACTTGTACTTCAACATTTAACATCTTATAATGATGTAATTATAGTAGTTTGATTGGTGAATGATTGCACACTATGTTCTTTTAGTTGTGTTTTTTTTAATTAATATTTCATGGTTTCTGATTACAATTCTTGTGTCATTCAGAGAAATGAAGAAGACAGTTGTTTTCCCCTGGCCGAGTCAATGTGGTTTCCGCAAGGCCCAACGACCACGTTCCGGTCACTTCTGCTTTGTTCCTCTCATGTGTGTTCTGCCAAGTCCAAGTGACTATGAATTGATACCATCTGCGATGAGGGTAAGTGACTTTTTTATTATGCATGGTTGTGAATATGTGTGAAGTGGTGAGTGCTGTTTTGTATTTAACATTTGATGTGAGTGCTTCCCTCCTCAAATTATGTTATTCTGGATAATGTGAAACGTTAAATAATCTCAAACATGTCAGCAAACGAGCAGGAGAAGTAACAGCTGAATGCTGTGTGTTCATTTTACTAACATTTGGTAAACTGTAAATGATTTAACAAAATAAAAACTAATTGCAGTTTCTTCTCTATAGCTCTTAGTCCGTGCCCATTGCCCTGGAGGAATCAGGAGATGGTCCACCAAAACACTTTACAATAACCAGTGTATAACTACAGCTCAGCCTTTACAGTGGATACTTTAACCTCTCTCCTCTCTCCAGCTGTTCCAGCTGCGGCCTCTGAAGTCCCTCTGCTCTTCACAGAGCTTAGTTCTGCTTCCTGAGCCAAGAAACTCAGTTTCCATACTGTTTTTGTGAACATTTCTTAATACACGATGCACATTCTGTATTTATTTTTTAATGTTTACTCCCAGAAACCTCCCTTCTGATAGCTCTCCTAAAGGCTCATTCAGCGCTTCAGAGCGCTTCCAATTGAAGAAGAAGCAAAGTGAGAATGTCATTTCGGTTTCACCCCTCCCGATTACAGTACATCAATCAATAGATTTATTTCTAAAGTGCTTCACCAAAGCTGTGCTGTGCCAAACAAAGCACATATTTATTGATATAATTAATGACATGGCTTTAATAAAAACCCAAGTTACATGAGTAGATTATTGCAGAGACACGTTGCTTCTGCTGTGTTCTGTGTGGCTATCTTATAAGTGGTAGATGGGAATGGTATAGGAGTGCTCAGACGAGTATAATTGAATAAAAAGTTTTTTTTTTTTTTTCAATCAGTTAGCCGTCCAGCTCCAGGCGTCCAGTCCACCAGCTGGCAGTCAATAGGCACTCCTCCGCTGCTTCCATGACAGGAGCTAAGCGAGTGGACTGCTCTCACAGCTTTCCAGCTTTCTCTTCTTTAAATTGTGCCATTACTACGCTGCGACAGCTCCACAGCCCGCTGCTGCCTCTGGCTTCCTCTGAGACGCTGATGCAAACCAGGCTCCACATCAAGTGAGGTAACAGCCCACTAGCTATGTAAAGAATGTATAGTTTAATCAAATATTACCCATAGATGACATGCGTATTTCTATTTCTCTTCTCTTTGTGCTTAGAGCCCAACCTCTGCTGTCGTGCGCGATCAGCTTCTCATCGCAGCCCGTAACGGACCAGTGGAGACAGGGAGAGGGTTTTTGTGTTTAGGACCAAAGGCTGGGCTGCTTCCATGCAGGCAGTTATTGATGGTCGTCTCAATAAACAGCGGGACAGAAGGACATGCTGAAAATTGTGGAATCAGGAGTATGCACCACTTGTCAAACTCCAGCTCTGAATCCCAAACAAGCCCTGCTGCACACCAACAACAGATTAGACTATCACAATAATCAAACCACTGCAACAACTAAAACTTCCTCATTCACTGAACACCATCCGGAAAATTAGGAAACACAGACATACTGTGGCAAGTCCTCACAGCAGGTAAGAAACGGTGCCTGTCACCATGGCGCTGCCATTGTGTCCCCCCCCCCGCTCTTTTCAGTCGCTCATCTCTTCACTCAACAGCATTGAGAAGATTGTGCTAACATCATGGAGAAAGCAGCAGCCAGCCCTGAGCTAAGAAGCCAAAAAATGTTTGTCTTGTGTATATGTTTATATGTTTATATAGTAAACTGACCTTTTAAATAAAGTGAATTAGTCCTTTATTATGCATACCTGGTTCATATATATATCCAATATCTATTATTACATCTATTATGCCCTTATTCAGTATAGTACGTTTTTTTTATCACTACTACAGTATGTATTACTCCTTTCACTACTTTACACGTAAGTTGAGTGTGTTTAAAGGAGACATCTACGCTCCACCCGCCGCCCTGATTTCTCAGGCCTATTACAAATGAATAGACCCTGCGTTTCACACCTCTGGGGGAGGGGGTCATGCAGTAGTCTAATGACATAAATTAACCTCCTAACCCCACTTAACTGAGGGCATTTTCTCCAGTTCAGCTTCACCAATCTAAGCGTATGGCAGCACGTGGCGCGACCCATGCAAATCATTACTGCCATGTTCGCAATTCAATAAAGTGTGCAGGCCGTACATGTGCAGCTGTTGCTTTTGTACCTATGGATACATTGTATTCCACTGAACTATGGCTTTTATTATTTACCTTAATATAGGAACTATTAGATTTGAACAAACAAATAAATGTTCAGTGTGGGCAAATTTTGGCAAATACAGCAGTTATGCAGTACAATATTGTTTAAAATCAATAAAATATACATTTTGTTGAAATACTTTGATTTTATCAGAGTAAAATAGTTAAACTTCTTCGTATTCTATTACTTAGAAATAGCATTCAATACTAACACGTTTAACATAAATAAAACATAAAAGTTTAAGAGTTTGGCCTGAGCGGGATTCGTACCCGTCGCTGATGGGAGAGTCATTCATAATCCCGTTTCGCCACAGAGGCGGTGTTGATTACTTTGACATTTTCAGTATAGAAAATGGGCTCGGTTCAGGTGGGAGTTAAGAGGTGTTGGTGGGCGTTTAGCATGAACCGCGCCGACATTTGATCTGGTTGCAATTTCTTTGCTATCTGTCATAAAGTGAAAGGAGCCTGTGCGTCCTTTATTTAGGACAAGACATTTTTAATAGCCTATCACTGAGGTGAGTTTTGCGGAGACCGGTACACGTGGAGCTTGATAAACATGTAAACTTAAAAAAATAAAAATACTCACGGGTTACTAAGTATTGTAAAAAAAATGTAAATGTCAAAAATGTAATCATTTATAATAATTTAGTAGAACTTTCAACACTGGAGTATATGTTGGTTCAGGTGGGAGTTGAACCCTGCTCATTCTGCACCAGAAACTTGCGCGTTATGACTGAGCTATTAAGCCACAGGGTAGTCATATTTTATTTTAGGTTATAAACTGGTGTTCACTGAATAAAGATTATGAAAATAAAGCACAACATTGGGGGTGCTCACAAAAAATTACATTTTTGGGGCGATTAGATAACATAACATACATAAACTGGGATTAGTGCCCATTCATAACGTGATGCAGCCAGTGAGTGCGTTTGAATACGCAGTAGCAGACAGTGCGGGCATACTTTAACACCACTGTTAATTGTGGGGATTAATTGGACAGAGATGTTGATTTCATTTACAAAACCTTACCTGTTCAGTCGATTGTCATTGACACTATATTATTAACAGTGATATTGTTGCACAACCAAAATAGCAGTGTTTAAAAAAGGAATATGAAATCAATGCAAGGATATTTATTTTGTCACAGATTATACAAGATATTTACATGAATACATACAGTATATGAAACAATAAAAATGTAAAAAAAAAAAAGAAAAGAAAAAAAAGGCACGGAGCAAAAGTGCCTCAGACGGGAGTCGAACCCCGGTCTACTGCGTGCCAGTCTGTTGCACTCACCATTACCCCAGCATACTCACATGACCAGGCAAAGTTTACAAGCAGTTTTATAGCTCAGTTTACGGCGCCGGCAGAGCTGAAGTGGACTTCACCTGCCACCTTGTGGCGATAAGATGTATTATATTTCACGCAACTGCGTGACACACGGAAAGCGGGAATGAGGACGACAAAACAAAATGGCATTGACTGTAGATGCAACGAATCTCAGCATATTTCATGTTCATAAGATTGCAAACACGCGATCAAACAGGGGAATGAGGGGACATTTAATATTCAAAACTAAATCGGACACAATGGGAAACTTTTGAGCGAAAGATTGTGTAAGAACTTGTAAGAGCCCATTGTGTTTAAGTATGCAGTAATTATAGTTGAGCAACGTCATTGTTGTGGCCTCTGTCTCTAAGGGAAATCATATTTTCAAAGAACTTTAGACTTAAAGGAACAGGCCACTGTTTTTACATACTGATATGTTCTCACCTGAGCTTAGACGAGTTGATTCGTACCTGGGAGAGGCTAAACACTCCCTTATGTTTGTTTGAACTGTATGACCTGCCCTTGCACTAAAATCTCCATTCTATTGTGCAAGTCACAGAAGGAACATTCAGACGTTGTTAATGTATGAATTGTATCAACATTCGTTATGTAAGTATGTAGCCTCAACTTTTAAATTGTTTTATGTTTATAATTGTTGTTGGCATTATACACCTTTATACACCTTGCCCAGGGACAACAGTTGAAACTAGCTTTGCAGCTAATACTGACACATTTACAGAAATGTTCATTATGTGTACTGTCCCTGTCAAATAAACTAATAAATAAAACAGCATTTGCGTGACTGAGCGCACGCACAAAGACCAGACAGGTACGCATCAACTCGTCTAAGCTCAGGTAAGAACATATCTCAGTATGGAAAAACGGTGGCCTGTTCCTTTAATGCTAGTTTTAATTTTGATTTTGAATGACTTTTAAGGCCTTAATTTTGGCGTTTAATGCGCTGAGGAAACCTGTTAAACTAGACACAAACTTTATTCAGAGAGGACAGTGGGGAATTGTCTTAAAGGTCCTATATCATGCAAAATCGACTTTTTGAGTTTTTAGCCATGTTGTTATGCTATTTCCTTATCAAAACACCCCCAGAGCGGTTTTTGGCTTCATTCACGCAGTTCTAAGTAATCCTCCTGAATCCTGCTCTCTGAGCAGCTGCTCCACCCTCTCCTGGTAAACGACTGAGCTGTTCAGTTGTGTCGTCACAGCGGAACGGAAGTGCTCTACGTCTGTAATGTAATGCCTTACGGCCTGATTTGTATTTATAAAACTTTTTATTTTTTTTTTATTTTTTGAAAAAAAAAAAAAGCAACTCTCCGACGCGTCTGTGCTGTCCCACGACGCTAATCAAGCGCACCCACGGCTGGAGGAGCCATGGATCTGAGCATAAGTGTTGTTTTTGAAGACTGAGCTCTTTCTAACCTACTCTGGACACCGCTGTTCTTTTTCTTACCGATAATGTCACGGATGCGCGTTTGGCTACGAGAGGAACAGGACTATTCAACCTTCCTAAAGAAGAGTGCACTCGCCAGAAGTTGGAATTTCTTTCCGGGATTAAGCTAGCTACTATATCAACCAACCTGATGGATGCTTGGTGAACCTTGGCCAGAATCAAAGTGGATTAACTTTTATAACCAACACGAGGGCCATAACGTAAACACCGACGATGGGGAGGCCATGCTGAGCGGTGAGTCAATCAAACGCGTGTTAGCGTGTGTGTTAGCCATTTATGAAACTGTGTTGCACGTGTCAACTCCTTATAACTGCATTATGTGAAGTAACTTCACTTTTTGCAGCAATATTTATATTTATAATACTGCAAATGTGGAATGAGCGGAGAGAGGGGCGGAGTTAACTGAATCGAAGCGTCTTGTCTTCCGGGTAGGGAAAATACCCCCCAAAAATACTTATATTTCTCTCAAAAATGAGTACTCCATAGTGATAGAGGTACAATATATCATATAAATGCCTATACTTTACTTTGGAATGGCTAAAATAGCATGATACAGATCCTTTAAAGTTATAGTGTTTAGGTCTAAATGTTTTACAAATTCGGTATAATGTTCATAATTGACCTTTTAGTTCTGCATTTTGATGTTAAAGCAGAACTAAGTAACTTGTTTACCTAATAAATCCTTTCCGTAGTCCCTCTGGGGGTAATACAAGTGTTAATGGGATGATTGGAGGGTCTTTCATCTCCCCCTGGTGTCTCTGGCCAGAAAACCACAATTGCAACTTGCCTGCACCGGGTCGGAGGCGCAATACACACTAATGGAATCACGAAGAAGAAGCTAACAGGCTAACGGGTAAAGCTAACTGCGGGCTAGCGCCACTTAAACAGTATTTACAGCCAAGTTTGAGTGAAAAAATATTATTTCCATTGTGTAATTGGATGAACAATATCCCTCTCTCCCTTTGTCTTTTCTGTCAGCGTAGTATTTGCTCTCACGGACAATTAATGAGTAAAAAACCGCAACATGCTACAACATCTGCAGTGGCGCTTATAGCCTCTAGGGGCATGAGTTACTGGCAGGATTACCATGGACTAATGAGACGAGCTTTTGTAAATAGGCGTGCTGGATCCAAAGCAAATAAAAAAAACATCTGTGCAGCTCCCGGGAAAGACGATGGTATGACTTAGAAGCACCATGTAACGTTTACGATGAATAGGCATTTTCATCCTGGGAGTTACTTGGTTTTCTATTTTCATGAGTTTTCTTCTACACATGGAACGAGGAGGGGCTTCCAGGTCCCATCAGGAGGAGAGGGGACGAGGATCCTTTAAACATTTCTCTCACTGCTTATTTTACAACCTTTTATTTTAATAAATTGGGCAAGGAATTACTAAACATTTTCTAAAATACACTGAAATCGGTGGTGTCTGGCTGCTTCTGTAAATCTGGAGGGACGTGTTATCTGGTAGATGAAAATACATTGTGTTTTTTTCCTGCAATTTTGGATGTGTTTCAAATCTGCACCGAGTAATTAAATCTCCATTGAAATACAACAAATCCAGTCACAATATTTAAAAAGCAGAACTGCAATCAGACATTTCCTTGAACTCCTACAGATTCCTTCGTGGTATCTCATTTAACACACGAGAGTCTCATTTTGATCCAAAAAAACAAAACAAAACGCATGCCGTACCGACTCAAACCAAAGCCTCTTCGATAGAAAAGTGAAAACAAAATGAGTCTTGCTTTTTTTTTTTTACGGGAAACAAATCCAAAGACGAAACATTTCCACATCAGTGTTTTGTGAGAGAAAACGGAATCAGAAATCCCTCCGTGTCAGTGATAGTCGAGTATTCGTGAAAGCACAGTTGGATTTTTTAAATCAACTTCAAACAGTTCAGGGACAGTCGTCGTCATTTGGCACTTCAGTTAAAGATTTAGAAATGGAAAGTCACCTGTTATGCTCATTTATTCACTTCTCATGACAGCACAGAGTCTTATTCCAATCCTAAACGTCCCAAATTGTGCCTCCAAAGCTCTTGCTCCTCAATATAAAGATGATTTGTTCTTAAAAGACCGGCCTAATTACATAAAAAAACAACTAGTGCTGCACAATATATCGCCACGTTATCATGATTTTTATACAAAGGTTGATTTTAGTCACAATTTTCAGAACTTAGTGTCATTTTTGCCTTATTTTGATGCCGAATTAGTCTTGTTTAAACAGAATGTGATGAAAAAAATCCAAATTGAACGTGCTATGTCGGATTGGTTTAGCAAATATCACAATGATAAATGACTGCCCAACTTCTGTTTAAAGCCAACAAAAATGCGCTACCTGCAAGGATACAAATGCTTTTTGCACACACAGAAGGGGATATAACCTGAGGGGTGTGATAACTTTAAGGTTCAAGCAGTGTCTTCCACTAGGAAAAGTATGTGTGTGTCTGTATGTGGAGTTAAACTCTGGAACAAATTGGGGCAGAATTTAAACAATGTCCAAATATTCATCATTTCAAATCAAGATATAAAAAAATGGTATGGTCAAAGTACCAGAAGGAGGAAATGGGTACTTGATTGCTAATGGGTGTTACAAAGTGCTGTGTACTTTAAAGGTCAGATCTAATTAATAATGAAGTATATTGTGGTTGTTACTATTATACTATTGCAGTTGTTATTGACATTGTTATTGCTATTGCTGTTGTGTTGTTATCATCACTATTTTAACTTTAAACTTTAAATGTAACAGTCTAGGATTAATACCTAACAATCTGTGGATTATTCTTAGAATCAAACTTAATCGATTCAGACAGCAGTACTGCTATTGATGCTGATGGTAATATAAAGGAATTACATTCTTAGAAGTAAAACATGCACATATCTATGTACTCCGCATTCAACATAACCCGTAGTATAGGGCAGACATGTGGGGTCGGCAGCTCGAGGAAACCCTCTTCTGGCAGCAGACTCCTAAAATGTGTCTCTTTTAATGCATAGTATAGGACACTTAACAAATGATGGTCCGGTTGCTCGGGGACTGCTCCCCTCTGGCAGCTGGTCCAGTCACAGAAAAGAAAAAAAAAGAAAAGCCCCGAATCCCTTTTAACACATATCATTAAGACCATTCTTGTTATCATGAGCATCAATCAGTCTGCGATTACTGTACCTTTCATGAATAAATGTGGAGTATGTTATGTATCATCAAACACTTTGATACAGAGTAATGTTATATGGGTTGTAATGGTGATGATGAATAACGGTAATGCCAACATGGTAATGAATTCGGTATGGGAAACAGAAATAATACACTGGTTGTAGCGTGTGAGATACTGTGAATGTTGACCTGGTATAATGCAGTGTTGCATATGTTAATATGTAAACAACTCGGTGGATAGTTGTTTTGTAAGATGGTAAGAAATATGCAGTGTTGTTATTTATTGTTATTTAAGTTTATGAACAGGGGTGGGAGTCAATAAGCTTGTCTTCTTCCCACTCCTTTTCGAGCTAGAATGTAATTTTTTTTCTTTTTTTTCTTTTATTATGTATATATATATTTCTGTTTTTCTTTTCTTGGCTTTTGTGCCTTGTTGTAGCTCGAAATAAAAACTCAAACAATAATGATGTGATATGAAAGTTATCAAGTATAGGAATTATTTCTCTTTTGTGCAGCCCTAGTTTAGTGCTTCTCATGATTCAAACAACCCCAGGGCTGTGTCTGAATGTCCACCCTCGCCCCCAACTCCTCCTTTACTAAACAGAACCCCACTGTATACCGTATTTTCCGGACTATAAGTCGCACTTTTTTTTTCATAGTTTGGCTACTCTAGATGGGACTAAATATGTTATTTTTTAATTTTTTTATGAGCTAGAGGGAACTGCAGGCTAACCGAGCAGTAGAAAGAAAGTTGCTCTTACCGCAATGTATGAAGAAAAAAAAAAAAAAGAAGCAAATCATGGACTAAAAGCTCGATGGCCACAGCTGGAGGAACGAGTTCGCAAATGAGAGCTTGAAAAACGTGCTGCCGGGAGAGGCTTGTCAACGGTGCAGTTACGCCTCCGTGTCAAGGCGATTGTTCAGAAGTGACACCGAGGATGAATATTGATTTGGAGTGAGATGGAGAGTTTGGTATGTTCTTTATGCTATAGTTATCTGATCTGTTTATGTGACGTTAACAAACCAGACGCCTGTTTAGTTTGTTTATGCTTCATGTAGCTAACCATCAATGTGTTACGTTAGCATACCGTAGCCTATTCAGCCTGTTGTTTTTTTCTTCATTAGGCAATTTTTTGCTACTGCGACTTATACTCCGGAGCGACTTATAGTACGGAAAAAACAGTAGTAGATCAGTGATTCTCAACTGGTGGGTCGGGTCCCAAAAGAGCATGTTTATTATTGTGTTGTTTTGACCATAGTGGGCACCGTGTCCGACTCGCCAACAGTGTGAGCGATACATCTATAAAGTTCACTAAACTTCAGAACCGATAGATTTCTGCGATTAACACTGAGCAAATTCAAGTGGCAGTTTAAATCAGATACATTTATTTAAAGTGCATATGACAGGTTTTAATGCTTTTGTAAATATGACTTATTTAGATGGATAATAATTGTCATACTATTTAAGAGAACCAGCAATTTAATGAAGAAATGTTGGGCAGAAATTTTTATTTGAATTTTTAAGCTTCTGACAGGAAGTGACATAGAGGTAAAGGTCCACAGCAGTTTGACATAACATGGTTGGCACGACGACAGGTTAAAATTGTTTGCCTCTACTATGTCACTTCCTGTCAGTGTCCAATATGGAAGTGAAACTATAAACATCACAAAAATGGTCAAACTAAAGAAAACTGTAAAATATTTAGCAAAATCTTAAATATAATTGTGTTAACTATGTTTTAGCAAAAATTTTTGACACTTTTGTTGCACTTTAAGATTGATTTTACATGAAGATATCGATCATTCAACAGCTTAAGCTAAAGGTAAACAGCTAACGCGACTTTTCGTCGTAACTGTTTATAGAGTTCGGGAATGTGATGTCATATCGCTAAGCATTATGGGATTAGCAGCAATTGTAAACTAATGGAGATTTTAAAAGTTAAAATACTGGAGTTATTGTTCACATTGAAACACTTGGACACTGCAGTGTGTTAGATGTATTTACCAGCAGTAACTCAGCAGCTAACGGAGATGTTCCACGGCTTTTTTCTCCAATTTTTGTTAAAAATAAAACATTAGCTAACTGTTGTTAGCTAATGTTAGTCAATGGAAATGTATGCCAACAGCTGCAAAGATGGCGGATCTGTATAGGATTATTCATTAAAGATACGCAACACAAGATTAAAACAGCCATTTTCACCCATTCGTGTTGTGTTTAGTTCAAAGACCTGTCTCTGTCTGTTCTCAGATACAGACGGCAACGAGGGGCATATGGGGGGTCAGCCCTATGTTCCCCGGTACCTATGTTCCCCCACTTCTATTGATTAAGATTAAGCACCAGCCCACTATCCTTAAGGTTAGTGGCTAGGGCAGGGTGAGGGTTAAGCTGCTTGATATATGTTTGACATTTCACTCTCATGACTTGTGATTGGGTGATGTACCAACTCACCTACGGAAAAAAAAAAATCACACCCGGGGAACATAGGACCCGGGGAACCCGCATATGGCCCTTCCGAGGGGGAAGAAAAACCCGCATGGAAATCACATTTTTTTAGCTGTTTTCTGGTGGATTATGAACATATTGCTCACACACAAGTAAAGCCAAGCCAAAATCTGGTTAATGTGGATGTTTTTTCACAGCAAATTATCCAGTAGAAGCGAAAAACGGCATTTAAGCTAACGTTAGCATATGTGGCAAGAAGCTAACGTTAGCTTCCTGGTTAGCATTGTCAGTTTTTTAAGTAATTATGGGCTGTTGAACCACTTTGCTCCTGTCTAAGTCTCTGTATCTTTATTTAGTAGAAAACTATCTTCATAATCCTTCTTTGCTATTGTTCCTTGTTGTTTTGTTCCCTTTTACACTGATTGTACTACTGTGAAATGAAATGCTTTATCATATTGAGTTGGGGGTATAGGCGCTCATAAGCTTCTTGCTTCGGCCCACTCCTTTTGGGCAAAATGTATGCTCAAATAAATAAATAATTCAGCATTTCTTAAAGTATATGGTGCAGAAATGGGAGAAAGTTCAGTTATTTCTCTCTTTGTTGTCCCACAGGCTGCTTCGAATATGACCACTTATGGGCAATTCCAAAGATGCCGACCCGTTTAGAGATCATTGATGCTCACTACTTTTCAGAAGGCATTGTGAGTGCATACTTTATTCTCTCTGGACATCAGGACAAAATGGCGTGACCACGAAACAGTTCCTTATAGGGAATAGCGTGGACATTCGGACACAGCCCAGATGTTCTTCCCTCGAGTTCCAGTGCGTTGAGTCTGACGCAAGAAAAGGCTCAGCAGTAAAATCACAAAATACAGATTAAAGTTTACAAACAGTATTAGTGGCAAACCGCCTTTATTCCCTTATTTAACTGTGAAAAAAAATCATCTTTGTAATTGCTCTTTTTCCATAATAACTAGCCACTTTGTGAATAAATCCTTAAAAAAAAAAAAGCAAATGTACATTGGTTTATTCTCACAGACTAAAGAGCAGAAGAGGTGACTTTGGCGACACTTCAAGACAACTGCACACATTTGTAAAGCATTTCTAGTTGGTTCATCATTTATAAAACCTTTCCTCATCATTTGTTATTCATTCATTAGCACAGAAATGGTGACCGTGAATATGTTTAGACCCTGTGTGAGCTCTGCATCGCGTACAATTTATGGGAGCTTTCACTTTTTATAATAATTGACATGTTTCAAAATGGCCATAAACAAAACACTTTATAATAACTACACCTTATTTAGCCTTAATACATGAGGTAACACTTAATTCATCATTAACACTTCCTTAGTTAAGTGTGACTAACACTTAATAACTACTACAGTTAATAGTTCTTCACATTCTTCACTTATTCGTTGTTAAGTAGTTATTAACTGTTACTAATGAAGTGTTCATGATGAAATAAGTGTTAACTCATCATTTATTAAGGCTAAATAAGATGCAGTTATTATAAAGTGTTACCACAAACCCCTTTAATATGTTAATGAGTGAAAACCCATGAATGAAAAAAATTTGAGAGGGTCTGGATTAAATTGGATTAACACAAAGACTTAAAGCAGTACTAAGTACTCATGCCCCTAGAGGCCATAAGCGCCACTGCAGGTGCCGTAGCATGTTACGTTTTTTTACTCATTAATTGTCCGTGAGAGTAAATACTACGCTGACAGAAAAGGTGAAGGGACAGAGGGATATTGTTCATCCAATTACACAATGGAGATCTTTTTTTTCACTCAAACTTGGCTGTAAATACTGTTAAAGTGGCGCTAGCCCGCAGTTAGCTTTGTCCGTTAGCCTGTTAGCTTCTTCTTCATGATTCTATTAGTGTGTATTGTGCCTCCGACCCGGTGGCAGGGGGAGATGAAAAAACCCCAATCATCCCATCAACACTTGTATTACCCCCAGAGGGACTACGGAAAGGATTTATTAAAAAGGTGAACAAGTTACTTAGTTCTTCTTTAAGTAAAGTTTTGGAGGATTTTTACCTGAGCAGTATTTCTGTTGAGAGTTTATTACTTTTACTCCACTACATTATTCTAGGTAAATATCACACTTCTTACTCCTCTAGATTTTTATTAATGGTTCCCAAGTAAATATAATAAACTTGTCCACTTGTGTTTTGTCCCATTTAAAAGCCTCACACTCAACAGTAGGTGGCGCTGTGTCGCTGCACCGTCACCACCAGAGTACCTTCACTTAAGTATTTGACAGAGTGAACAAAACTAGTGCTTATAAATGATTAACAAACCATTAGTAAAGCTTCGTAAATGATGAAGTAGCTCTTCGCCGACGCAGAGTGTCGTTTCGATCGAGTGTCGCCGTGATTTTGACATTTTTATTTCCCAAACATTTCAAACCGACTCCATTTAGCCACTATACAGTTCAACAAATACCAGATAAAAGTCCTATGGTCATTTAATTGCACACATTTCCTTTGTACACATTGTCTTCGAACACTAAATTACAAGAAATTATCCCCCAAAAAGAAAAGGAGACGATCCAGTGTCCGCACCGGCGTCCGTCAATATCGCCCCCCGTTATTGTTATTATTTTACCTATACAGACAAACCACACGTAAATTCTCGATGGAGAGCGTGAAGAAATAAAAACTATTATCCTCTGTGATCATTGTCGAGCATCGAGTTCATGTTTTAACAAGCAAAGATAAAACAATTAAGAAAGCAAAAGGAGAGGGGAGGGAGTGAAAGGCAGAAACAAAATGGCGGAAGGAAGCGTGGAAACTTTGCATGGATTCTGAGACTCAAGGTTACGTATCATTGTCTCGTCGGAAAACGCGGGGAACTAATGTGTGAGTCGACAACAAAGTCCCGGTTTGACCCTTTCGTTTTTTTTGTATTTTGACTTATTATTTTGCAGTTAAACAGATCAAATTTATCGCCTTTTAGTGCCATTTTAAAGTGAAACTACGATCATTTTAATCCCACAAAGGCAAAATCTGTGCATATGTAGCTTTGTAAGATATGCAGAGATTCCTTCAAACAGAGGAGTGAGGGGAAGTTTGTATATTCTACTGAAAACTGGATACAACGGGCAACTTTTGAGCAAAAAAAGTTTAAAATTTCAGCCAAAACTGTTGCTGAATTTGATTTAGACTAAAATCATCCAAAACCTCCACTGACAGTTTGAAAGAGCCTCATATCCTTTAAATTCTCCAAAGGAACAGCTCTGGGCTTTGTTCATGTGGGAGGAGCTCCATGAAGCAGAGGACCTTGATTAAATATTACAAATTCGTTGACTAAATTTAGTACATTGACATTCAATTTTAGTCGACTAAAACTAGACTAAAATTGATGATTGACATTTTCGTCGAAATTATAATGTATGTCCAAATTAACACTGCAAAAAAGTGACAAAAAAGTGACTACAACACGACAAGGAAAAAGATCTGTTTAAATGAGTTTTGTAGGTCTTAGCTTTTGTTACACTGGCCTATAGGCTGTGATGTTTTAGATTTGGGTAAAGCCAAACTGGAGAAAATGTGCTCGGATCAAGAGGTTAAATGTTTGATAAGCTTGCGCAGTAAAAATAGTCAAACAGCATTATTACACTATCTTTCAAGAAAGCTAGAGTTAGGAGCCAATTTGATGCTTTTCACTGACAGTTAGGCTTTTTATTTGCCCTGCTGAAACACTGATTAAATTCATCTGATCTGTAACTGCAAAAAAAAAAAAAAAAAAAGTCAAAATGGTTGCTTAAAAGCTTGTAAGATTAATACGAGGAGAAACAATCGGCAAAGCTTTCAGCGATTAGGATTTTTACTGACTTGCACAGCACCATCATCAGACTTAGCTTATAACGTTTAGCTTTCGGCGCCCTCTTGTGGGCAAAAACAAGAAGTCAGTCGCTCTGAGCTCAGGACTTGTAAGAAATGTCCTCAATTCGTGGCAAAAAAAAAAGAATAAATCTATCTGCTGAATGCTTGATGGTTAAGCTTAAAACAAAAGGTATGTAGGATTTTTTTTTGGGAGGAGGAAAAGATCTTAATATCCCACATAACCTCATTTTAAACTACTCACCATTCAAGCAATTTCACACGATAGCACCAGTGTCTTTACCTCATGACAAACCACTTCCGAGTAAAACGCTCTTTGGTTGAAAAAAAAAAAAAAAAAAGATTATAAATACATTATTGGATCAGTGGCAGTTGTATTTACCCTTCGCGGTGAACTGAAGAGGAGCTGACGATGGCCGAGCAGGAGTCATGCAAAAGAATCCGGTAAAACGTCTCAACGCATTTTGCTTGTGGTCGAAAAATAATGATTTTGTTCAATATAGTCGTTTAGATACTGAGATGGCAAAGTCTGTACTGTATTCTGGATATGGACATAGAGAGAGTGCATATGTTTAAATGGTTTTCTCAAAAATATCAGCAGAAGTCGTTCCCATTGAGACCGTCCAGTGAAGGTCGGGTCAGCGTGGCAGGTGTTATGCTTTAAAGTTAAAGTTTTGTTGGTCCTCAATGGCTGGGTACCATTAAACGATACCGGTATGGAATACTACTGGTATTGAAAAAATAAAAGTATCGAAAGCAGGTACTGGGGGGGAAAAAAAATACAGTTTTGATGATTAAAGGAAGTGACTTATGGAAATGTGGGGGGAATACCTATAAAACTAATATACAATCTATTTCCTTACTACAAAAGAAAGCAATTAGAGTGATCAGTCATGCAGAATACCTTGCTCCAACAAATCTGCGTTTCCAAGTCGATCTATGGAACGGTTTACCTATTCAACTTAAGGGTTCCAAAACTATTCAAGCCTTTATGGAGAAGTATAGAACACTTGAATGTGTAAAGTTTTGTGCTTACGTGTTTCCATAATTGGCATTAGAGAAACTGTGTCATCTTTGGACATAGTGTCATAGTTGTAAAAGGCAGTAAAAGTCTTGACTTCAGCCTAAACCCCTTTCGGTCAGGCATCATTTAGCACTTAAATACTTAATGTACACATTTTTTTCTTATTGTATAATGTATAAGATCTTTGAAAAAACATGTGACTCGTGATCTAAATGTTTATAACGACCGAAGAAAATAAACTACTAGTAATGTTCCAGCTCAAATAAATTATTTTGTGTTATTTCTCCTTTAAATTCCAGTTGTTCCCTTTATTTTTTTTAGACACTTTTTCCTTATTTCCCTCCCAATTTTTCAATACATTTTTAAAATTCTTTTTTGTGAATGTTTCCCCATTTTTTCCTTATTTTATCGCTCAGCTATTGTTGTCGCAAAAACTGTAACAGTACCCAGGCCTAGTGACCACTGAAACCTTCCTCAGCACATCCCAAAGACCCTCAGTGGGGTTAAAGATCGGACCCTGCGGCGGCCGATCCATCTCACGCTCCCTGATCCGCTCTTTCACAATGTGAGCCCGATGAATCCTGGCTTTGTCGTCTTGGAATAGACCCTTTAATTGTTTGTAAACATTCCAGGCTTAGCTGGAGGCGGGAAGTTAGAGTCCTATCTATTTCCATTGTAGCTGTTGTCATAGTAACGATAAACAAATTTCTAACTGTTTTTGGAAATATCCGATAAACCTTATTTTATCGTCTCAAATGTCATTCCTCTTGTTCTGGAACCTTAAGCCACAACATGACCACATTTTTCAGTTGTAGTTTTACACTTCAAATCGCTAGTTTTAGTTTAATCTTATTCTCTTGATCACTTCTTGCCTCCAGCTGATGTCACTGATGATGTCAGCAGTTAAAGGGTCTATAGACCCTTTAATTGTTTGTAAACATTCCGAGCTTAGCTGGAGGCGGGAAGCTCGATTCCTATAGACCTTTAACTGCTGACATCATCAGTGACATCATCTGGAGGCAGGAAGTGATCAAGAGAAATAAGATTAAACTAAACTAGCGATTTTAAGTGTAAACTACAACTGAAAAATGTGGTCCTGTTGTGGCTTAAGGTGCCAGAACAAGAGGAATGACATTTGAGACGATAAAATAAGATTTAGCTGATATTTCCTAAAACAGTTAGACATTTGTTTATCGTTACTATGACAACAGCTACAATGGAAATAGATAGGAATCGAGCTTCCTGCCTCCAGCTAAGCCCGGAATGTTTACAAACAATTAAAGGGTCTATACGTTTGTTAAGTGTGACGTCACGACTTCCGCTTCCGGGTCCTAGCACACGGGCAAATATGCGAGAAAAAGACATAAAAGACTCTTAAAAACAACCATCAATATTTCTGAAAATCGTCAGAGAGTTACTAAAGCTACTTATTTCTCAGACTCATTAGCCAAAAATGCTGCATCTACTGCTAAAAAAGTATTATTTACTAAAGTCGGTACTTCCGGGGTTAGCGTAGCTAGCGTAGCATTTTTCTCCGCTAACCCGGATGTAGCGATTTTGGTAAATATTACTTTTATAGCAGTAGGTTCAGCAGTTTTGGCTAATGGGCTTGATAAATAAGTATGTTCAGTAACTCTCTGTTGAGTTTCAGAAATATTGATTATGGTATTAAAGAGTTTTTTTGTAGTTTCTCGCACATCTGCGGACCCGGAAGTAGAGCTGTGACGTCACCACTTAACAAACATATCTACTTCTTCTAACAAACATATCTATTTCCATTGTAGCTGTTTTTTTTTTGGAAATATCAGCTAAACCTTATTTTATCGTCTCAAATGTCATTCCTCTTGTTCTTGCACCTTAAGCCACAACAGGACCACATTTTTCAGTTGTAGTTTTACACTTAAAATCGCTAGTTTTAGTTTAATCTTATTTCTCTTGATCACCTCCTGCCTCCAGCTGATGTCACTGATGATGTCAGCAGTTAAAGGGTCTATTCGCCCGTGTCATCAGGGAAGAAGAAATTAATCTAGTTTTAATGCCCGTTTGAATCTAATTTATTGCTTTTTAAAGACACTTAAGGCCAAGATTTGGGCAAAATTAATTAAACGACTTTTAATGAGTTAGTTACATCCAGGTGGAGACTTTTGTTTTGCTCGGACAGTGTGTCATTCATAAATATAGAACTGATGAAACTCTAAGTGACGCCTTTTAATGTGTGAGTAGCTGAGATCATTTTTAAAAGTGGCCGATCTGAATGTAAGACGGCATTGTAGAATACTCTAAAACACCTGCCAAACTGTCCCAACCTGCACCACAGCTCTCCAATGGGAAAACCTAAAAAACACAAGTGTGAGTTTTACATCATTATATCGACAGAAAGGGTCCAGGGACAATGTGTTGCTTCTTTTTTTTTTTTCTTCACACTTTTACACAACGACCTGAGACTATAGTGAGGGGTTTGGGAACGGACAGACGCACGTTAAGAATCAGGGGATAGTGCAACATAGAGAGAAGTAAAGCGAAAGACCTCTTCAACCAAACAAGTGGGTAATTGTTTTACGCCACGACAAAGGAATATCCAGGTGAGACGACTTGAATCCTTCATATTGAGTTTGTCTGGATTCTTAAACTGGTTTCTGATCCATTTCCTTTCCGAGTCCAGGCCAAAATATCTTCCTTTTTTCTTATTCTACTGCCAGATAAATGTTTCTGTTTCTCCCACACGCCTCGTCATCAGAGCGGTGAATAGACTGCTGCTCTTACAAGTTTAGGATTAAAATGGATAATAAACCTCTCCTCAAACGACTTACTTTAATGTATGTGTTGGTCAACGTCCTTGGCATTTTCTGTGAAATATGACGCATTTCTGCAGATCAACAGAAGCTCGCTGTGATGAGAAAAGCGGAGGAGGAGGAGGCGACTCGTTTCTGATCAAAATAGACCGCACTTTCTCATCCGTTTGGCCTTCGTAGTTCCTGCAGGCGAGCCAAGACGGTCGGGCCCACGTGCTGCAGCCGCCGGGACCGTCGCCACAGATCTGACTACGCCCGCCTGGCTCATCTTTAACACACCTACTGAGTGTTAGTGCTTTGGGAGAGAAAGGCGGTTTTGGAAATGCCTCACCGCTCTGGTAGAATAGACAGAGTAGTCTGGGAAAAAACAGGCACATTTTCTGTTCACTCAATATATTGATTGTCCATTACGTTATTAGCTGGGAAGTTTTTTCAGTAACTAACCAAACACAGTTAAAACTCACAAACTGTTTCAGCCCAAATAGTAAAATTAAATTGAATAAGAAAAGGTTCTTAAAACAGTCAAACAAACAAAGCTGAAGAATTCAAGTCGTTTTCACCTGATTTCCCCGAGTCGCAGCGTACGGATAAAGAAGGACATTTTGAGAGATTCTGAGATAAAGTAGTGCTTTTTTCACTTTTTCAGGAGTAGGGCTGCGGTACCCCGTATCCCGGTCTGTAGATGGGTCTTCCTGTGGGGGACTGCATGTTCCCGTAGGCCTGCCCCGCGGGGTAGCTATACCCGCCATGCGAGTAGGAGGCCGGGTACGGCGCAGGGCCAGTACTGGGGGTGTACTGCCCGAACGCGGAGCCGGGGTGTGGGCCGGTGAACGCGGAGGGCTGGGCGGGGTACGGACAGCTGCCACCTGAGGGAGGGGTGAAGGCCGGCCTGGGCGGCCCGCCAGGGTAGCCTGCCGCGGGGGTGAAGGATGAGCCGGCGCTGGGGTACGGCGGGAACTGCGACGGCGGGTTGGACGGGCCCGAGACCGCCGCCACGGCCGCAGGGACGGCGTGACTGGGGGGACAGACGGGGTAAGGGGAGTAGGGGAGGCCGCCGGGGGGAGCGGCCGCAGCAGGGCCTGCTGGTTTGGGCGCGGGGAGGTTGTTGGAGGGGGTCCCAGCGGCCG
The DNA here is from genome assembly GCA_007210695.1 of Neogobius melanostomus. Taxonomy (NCBI): domain Eukaryota; kingdom Metazoa; phylum Chordata; class Actinopteri; order Gobiiformes; family Gobiidae; genus Neogobius; species Neogobius melanostomus. Next base: position 3,969,196 of record VHKM01000122.1, on the reverse strand, counting down.
GTTCAGGTTGGTCGCTCGTCGTCGCTGTCGTTGTGGAGACGGAGTTTTGGCTCCTCTGGCGAAGAGTCTCCTGCAGCTTCTCTATCCTCACACGGCGTTTGTGAGCGAGCGAGCGCAGCGTCAGGAACCGGTCCAGAAACGAGTCCAAAGACAGGGAGCCCTCCAGGAACTCATCGGCCATAGACTAGAGAGAGACAGAAGAGGCTTAATTTCAATAGCACTAAACACTGGCTTCAATGTCATTTGCTTGGCTCTGGAACTTTCCATCCTACTTTCCATTTGACTCATTTGTTTAGCCTCGAGGCCAGAGACAGAAGATCTTTATCCAAACCAAACCTGGATCTTGGTCAGAAGCCAGGGTTATGCAATATACGTTTTTATGTTGCACATTTGAACCGAAAAAAATCCTAGTTTGAATGGCAATAAAAACTGTGCTGATTCTGATATGTCTGTCCCGTTTTAATCAGGCTCTATGCACCAACAGTTTTTGGCTAACTTCCTGTTTGGCCAGTGAAGAGTAAAAACCACTTCCTGTCCACATTTTCATGAAAACTGATAATATAACAAGATTATATTATCTAAGATTTAGATAAACATCAAGCTGAGCGTGTTTATAATAATTACTTCAGATTGCGGTGCTATTTTAAAATTTGTTAGCATTACATTAACATTAGCCTTAAGCTTCAAAGCAACTACAGTTATAATCACAAGTATTTACATCCGGAGTAAAGTTTTAACATGTTGTAAGCGATAATTCAACAGCTGATTGTTTTTTGCCACCTACTGTTAAGTCAGCGAGACACGGCAAACTGTTTTAACCTTAGCTAAAGGCTAATGCTAATTTGACGCCAACAATGGTAGAAATAGTGCCACAATCTGAACTCATTTTTATGAAACACAAAAATTATTATCTCATTTAATTTTTTTTTATTTAACATGTAGACAGGAAGTGGCCGTTACCCCACACTGGCCAACAGGAAACAAAAATGTAATAAATTCACAAAGTAGTAAGTAGGAATTTTAGTGGTATTTTTGGGGGGGAGAAATTGTACATATTTTTATTTCTGTTGTATGAAAATATAGTTCTTAAAATTATCTTGGTCCAGAAAATATATGAGAATATACAGTATATTTCACTGGTATTTTTCCCGTAATCCCAGTATTTTATCCCATTCTCATTGGGTGCAGTGTTACGCAGTACAGCATTAAGTGGGTCTCACATTTTACACTTGTTTGGCAAATTCCTGGCCTCCTCAGTGATGTATCGCCCAAGTCTGACAAATGGACCACCCCCCCTTTTAATAAACAAAGAGTGCTTTACAATTACATTAAGCCTGGACAGAAAGGCAGTGCGTGAGTCAGCGGAAAACTGACAGGAGAGAGAACGGTACACTGCATTTGGACAGAGACGAAACAGGGTTAGCAGGGTTTAAACATAAAAGACCTAAGACAGACAGGATGTACTGATGTTTTCTTCTTGTTCTCAACATAATGAACACAATCTATAAACATTTATGTAAATATAGTTACCGTAATGTTCGGACTATTGAGCGCACCTGATTATAAGCTGCACCAACTAAATTTAAATAAATAGGCCGCACTTGTCTATAAGCCGCAGGTGTGCACGTTGTAACACATCACTGAAAACACAGGACTTTTCTCTAAATGCGCCGTCACATATTTCAAGAGAACGGCGGCCTACAGGTACATTTACTTTTATGAAAGTGTGTTAAGAATACGGCTGGGACAAAATATCATACTACATTACTTTTGGCTGCAATACCAAGGATCAATACTTTATCAAGTATCGCAATACTTTCAATACTTTTATCCTGCACTCCTTTATTTTCCAGTAACAGTTACACAGCACTTGTTACATTTTGTTACTGCACTTTATGATCTTAAAGCAGTACTAAGTAACTCGTGCCCCTAGAGGCCATAAGCGCCACTGCAGGTGTCGTGGCATGTTGCGTTTTTTTACTCTTTAATTGTCCGTGAGAGTAAATACTACGCTGACAGAAAAGACAAAGGGACAGAGGGATATTGTTCATCCAGTTACACAATGGAGATTATTTTTTCACTCAAACCTGGCTGTAAATACTGTTTAAGCGGCGCTAGCCCGCAGTTAGCTTTGCCCGGTAGCCTGTTAGCTTCTTATTCGTGATTCTATTAGTGTGTATTGGTGACTCTGACCCGGTGGCAGGCAAGTTGCAATTGTGGTTTTCTGGCCAGAGACACCAGGGGGAGATGAAAGACCCCCCAATCATCCCATTAACACTTGTATTACCCCCAGAGGGACTACGGAAAGGATTTATTAAGGTAAACAAGTTACTTAGTACTGCTTTAATTAAAAGAGATAATAATATGAAAGAGATTATTCTTTAAACCCGGGTGTGTTCAGTCAGACTGACATGTTGCCTCTTCTCAGGAGGGAGGCCGTGTTTAGAGCCTCCCTCCTTGGCCTGTCAGCGCAGACCGTCTCGGGAGTTTCCTGGTGTTAGAAGCCGCTCTGACTGTGGCAGAGCTGGGTCCCAGTGAATCGTTCGAGGCCGACTTCGCTCTGTCCCTTCATAATATTTCAGCGATGAGAGAATTCATCGCATTTATTTTGCACCTGAAGCCACTTTCTGAGTTATTGGAGCCGTGTGACACCTGCAGCTCTCAACATGACACAATATTAATATGATCGTAAAAATCTATAAATTGGCTCCATCGTTGTACAAGTCGCAGGGTTCAGAGCGTGTGAAAAAAGTAGCAGCTTATAGTCCGGAAATTACGGTAAGTATAAAGAGGTAACTCGAGCCATTTACTTTCATCGTGCTGAAATATGATCTTCGCTTTTAATTGTCTGGGGTGAACTCCACCCGAGGTGCATCACAGAGTTAAACAAACGGCTACGAAGCACCAGTTTTTGTTAGATTAAAGTAGATCCCTGACTTAAACCATGGTCCTTTGCTTGGACATACGCAACATGGAGAAACTTTAAAACTTTCATCATTTTAATTAAGTGAGGTTTAAAACAGGGCAAAATATGTCCACGTTTTTTAACAGAAGTTACGACATTATTCAGGCACTTCAAAGAAACTGGCTCAATACGTTATTCAGATTCCATCGCCAAAAATATAGTTATTCTTTGTCATTTTTACAAGCACAAAATTCAGTGTTAAAATGAAGATATTGACTGAAAAAGAAGATAACGTACAGTACAATAGTGATGTCAGTAATCTACAGTAAACATTTCAAATCCTTTTCTCAGTGTGAGTGAAATTGCTGGTTATTGTTAATCATAGGTCGTTGTTACGTCATGGTGGTGTCGATGTCGAATGCTGTAATAAAGGACTCACCTCTGAATTCTCCTCGGTTTTGGAGCTCTCCACCTGAAGTCTGTTAAACAATGCTTCTGGAGACACCTGCCCCACCATCCCATCTGTGGAACGAGAGACGGCATTAATATACAATAGACAGCCGCTGTATGTGAGACATAATACGAACTGGTCACAGGAAAAACTGGTTCTTTTCAGAGGCCGAGTGTCAGCTGACTCACGACGCCGTTAAAAATAATACATATACGTGTAGAATACATTGTATCACAGTTAGGGCTGAGTACCGTTTTCCCCCTCCGATATCAGTACTTTACCAGTGCTTGGTTTACGATACTGATACCTGAACGATACTTTTTCAGATACCTTTAAAGTTGTAGTCACCCAAATCCATAATCACTTAAGTTCACACAGCCTCTATGTACAATTTCAATCAGGTTTCCGCACTGTTCAAAGTACAGAGACAGCTCTGGTCAAGGTCACCAATGATTTGCTGATGGCCTCTGACCAGGGCTCTCCATCCCTCCTCCTACTCTTGGATCTTCATTGGTTTCGGTCCTACCTGACTGAGTACGTGGCCCTGGGGGGAGCCGGGTCAAGGCCTCACATCGTTACCTGTGGAGTGCCTCAAGGGTCTGTCCTTGGTCCCACATTGTTTTTAGATAAGGCTCCAATACTGTGGGAACTACTCCAATACTATTAGAGGTGGGAGATATATCGTTTAGACCATAATATCCAAATTGTTGTCTGTGATATGCAAAATTAGGATATTGGATATTCATAATTTGTACAATCCCCCCCAAACATGTTCTTATTTTATTTTTTTAACCACAGTTTTTTCGGACTTTGTCGCATTGTCCTTGTGGGTTACCGTAGCGTGGTGTGAGCCAGCCGCCCCCTCCCCTGCGTAACACGGTCAAAACAACAACATGGCATGCAAATATTGTAGCAATATTTGCATGCCATTTTTGTAGCAAAAATATCATCTGAATATCGATATCGAGAAATTGGAAAAAAAATAGAGATATTCATTTTTGTCAATATCGCCCACCCCTAACTGTGATTTGTTATATTGTGTTTATTTTCAAAGATTCAAAAATTCTACAATTTATTTGTGAATGATTTGAAATTCTATTTCTCTCATCCTTGATTGTGGAACAGGAGGGTGGGGAGTGAGTGTTGGGAGTGGCAGGGAGGGGTAGGGAAGGGAGGGAGTTCAGCTTCCTGATGACCTGGTGTATAAAACTGTTCTTCAGTCGACTGGACCTGGCCCGTGGATTCCAGTCTCCTCCCTGAAGGCATTACCTTGAAGAGACTGTGTGATGGGTGCGTAGGGTCCCTGGTGATTCTGACGGCTTTGCGGGTGTGGAGTACATGTCCTTAATGGAGGGGAGAGGGGCTCCACAGATCTGTTTTCCAGATGTAATGCGCATTCTTTTCAATTCCTTTACACCAGTGGTATCTAAACTTTTTCCGATACTATACTGGTATTGTTTAAAGGTATCCGGCCCCAATAACAAAGCGTATTGTGTTTTTGAATCTCCTTATTACAAGGAATGACAGCAAAACATGTTTTAATGTGTAAAACTTTAGATCTTTTGCTCACAAAATAAACAATTCAATAATCTAAAACATTTTGATGGGACCATGTCTGTGGGCTGGCCTTGTGTCGCCTCGGGATCCGACCGGAACAGCTGGAGGAAGTGTGTGTGTGGAGAGGGAAGTCTGGGCAACTCTGCTGATTAATAACTAAGAGTCATAATTTAGATAATTTTTAAGTTAAAATGACTGGAATTAAGAATATCTCACCTTGATTTAAGTAAGTTTAACTTGTAAAATCTGCCAATTTAGTAGCAATAAGATTTTTTCTGGCAGACAAGTTTATCTACAAACTCAAATCAAGGACAAACACTCTAATATCAAGAACATTCTAATCATTAGATTAAGCAGTCTATCAATCATCCTGGACCAAATAATGAAATGAATGCACAACAGACCGGCATTTTAAGCAGATCAGACTATTTTTTTACTCCACGCTTTGTTCATATTGGCCAAGGACAGCGATAACAGCGACAGACACTGTGCATGAGGTAATCCGTCAGTGGGTGTTGGACACAGACTGTGGACAATCACGGTTTGTGACATTTAGAGCCAAATGCTGAACAGAATGAGCAACGCCATGAGTCACTCAGTTCTGCTGCTGCACAGCCAGGACAGAACCAGCTTCTTCTGGAGGATGGACCAACAACTCTATTTTTGTGTAGGCTCTCAGGTGTCCATCTTTTAAATATCTAATCAACCGGACTGGGTTGATAGAGTTGAGGACATTTTGCATTCATGCGACGTCACAACATTGTAAACGGCCTACAATTTAACCTCTTAACCCCCACCACTGAAGCAGACAGCAGGAGAGAAGCCATGTATAAGATTTGGTCATGACCAAATGTTCCAATTTGACCGTACAATATGATTACGGTCAGTAAATATTTGTGAGGCATATGTGAAGGCCGAAGTCACTCTATAATTCTCCATCAGTAACTATGGAAACCGTCCAAATGCTGAATTTTCGACTTGGTTTATGGTTAATATCTCTAACGGCTGGACCTTGGGGGAATATGGGGGTAGGCACTTATAAGCTTTCTTTCTTCGGCCTACTCCTTTTGAGTTTTTGTTACTTTATTTTCTGCACTGCTACAATGTTAATGTAAATAATCACTCAAATAAATCCCACTAAACTAAACTAAACCTTTCCAAATGAAACAAAAACGATCACAAAGGTTAACGTCTTCTCTCTCAGCGCATATGAACTAATGCATGACCGTCTCATAAAGGCGTCCAAAAGTGGAGACAATGTTCAAAACTAGGTGCTTGATGTCGGTCAGACGAAAGGAATTTGGTAAGTTTGTGAATCTAATCTCATCCAAATAATGATCCGGGAAAACATTTGGAGATTTCTTTCCAAAACGGTGTCTCTTCCACCGACTTGTATCGGCCCCAGTTCCGACTTAAACTATGACCCGACATTCTAGAAATGTGTAGACGCAGCCTATTCCTACTCTTGCAGGTTAAAAATGAACTCTTGTACCTCTCTGAGCGCAGTGCTCTCTGTACTTCTGCTGCACCGCCTCCAGCTGCAGGTATCTGCTCACTAGCGCCTCCTTCTGGGACTCCAGGTACGGCCTCCGGTCCAGGTTCTGTTCGGCCAGACTCCTGTTCGCCGCCAGGGCCATTTCCCGCTCCAGCTGGATGTTCTGAATCTACCAAAACAAAACAATTGTAACATATTAACACATCACATATTCATCATCATGAGACATGGAGTCAGTGGGAGTCGAAGATGATTTATCCAACTAATTATTGAGTCTAATCAGGCAAAAACAGCTCGATTGACATAGAACAACAGCGGGATTATAATTTACAGATGTGTATGTGTATAAAGTGATATGGTGATATAAAGTGATAGCAGCTGATCGAAGTGTGGACACACCACACAGAGCAGATCCATGAGTCTGTGCCCAAGTTATGGGTCTTGTTTTTTGTTCATGAGTCTCATTATAGTTATATTTTATTTTATTCTTGTTTTCTTTATTTTTATTAATGATAGTGATTAATAATGTATTGTGACATATTAGTATAAGAATTGATTAGGTGGGGTAATTGTTATTGCCATAGTTATTGCTATTGCTGTTGCTGTTGTGTTATTATCATCATTATTTTAACAGTCCATGATTAATACACAACAATCTATATATTATTCTTAGAAACAAACTAAATCGATTCAGACAGTGGTATTGGTGCTGATGGTAATAAAAAGGAATTAAATTCTTAGAAGCTATAACATATACATATCCATGTCTTTCCGCATTCAACACAACCCGTAGTACAGGGCAGACAAGTGGGAGCCGGCTGCTCGAGGAAAGGACACTTAACAAATGATGGTCCGGTTGCTCGAGGGCTGTATATTATGTATCATTCAAGCACTTTGATACAGAGTAATGCTATATGGGCTGTAATGATGATGGTGAATAACAGTAACACCAACTGGTAATAAAAATAAAATTATACACTTGTTATAAAGTGTAACATACTGGGAATGTTGACTTAATGTAATGCATTGTTGCATTTGTTGTAAATATGTAACCAACTTAATTGTTTAGTAAGAAAATAAGAACTAAACAGTGTTATTGTTGCAACTACATTATTATTTAAGTATATGAACAGGGGTGGGAGTCAATAAGCTTGTCTTCTTCCCACTCCTTTTCGAGCTAGAAAGTTATTTATTTTTGTCTTTTATTTTTCTGGCTTTTGTGCCTGTGTTGTGTAGCTCGAAATAAAAATATCAATCAATCAATCAATCCAATCAATCAAATATTTACTTGCATTCCTCAACAGAAAAGGTGCATAGAAACAATGCCAGCAAGAATGCTGGATGTTATCAAGGCCAGAGGAGACGTTTTTGGAAATTATGTGTTAAAAAGTTTAACAAATTAGTTGTTTTAGTTTATTTGCCAAATAAATAACAAGAACATTTTTAGTTTTAAACACGTTTTGAAAAATGTCTGAAATATTTCTGTTTTCTCATTATATGACAGGTGTTAAGCACTGTAGCTGATTAGTTTCTTAATATTACATGTTTGTTTTGTTGTAGGTACAAAATGAATTGAAAAAAAACTATGCACACGTTGTTATCTACTCCTAAAGTCAAGCCTTGATCAAAGAAATGTTATTGTATTTTTCAATCAGGCTGAAAGCTGACTGTGGAAACTAAAGATAAAGGAGTGGTTTTGTTTATCTTGTGCACCACATACCCAGTGAATGTTTGATAATTCTCTGACTCCGACAATTTGCTGAATGTCTCTCCTCGCTTTCACCCTGTGCTGTCCTGTCTAACGAAGCATTCGGGCAAAATAAATAAAATAAAGTGTAATAAGCGCTGGTTAAACATGAACTACTTTACTGCAAGGTTTTCTATTCAGAGACGTGTTAATTGTTATCGAAGTTCTAACGTTGGGGATAGTTTTAGGTGTTAAAGGTGAACAAAACGTACAGTATGCGACAAAATCTTCCTGTGCTCAGAAGTGATTGTTTGTAAAAGCAGCTGCTCGGTGGGGGAACAGACCACAAAATAAAAACCACAATCACTGTATGCCATCCTGTTATAGGGTGCTTGTTTTAGTGCAGAAGTCTCCAAGCATTATTACCTGGTGAGTATGGCTGCACGGTATTAAAATAACTTACGATATGTGATATGGCGGTGCAATATTGAGATATTATTACGATATTTTACCAAACTATTTCAACATGTTACATTAAAATTAAAACACAAATCGGAGGTTTTTTTAGCTAGAAGTCATAAAAAAACACAAAATCAGGATCAAAACAAGGGTAAAATTGAACTAAATTAAGAAATGTTTAACTAAAACTGAACTTTTACCCCTCCTGGAACCGCCACGTTAAAGGGATATTTCAGGATTTTTTACATTGGATAACTAGGAAATGAGGCCCAGAGTGTTGTTGATGTCTGGAGATATTTTTTTTCTTAAATTCATGCAGTTCTTATATTTGAAGAGTCTAGTGGCGCTAGGCTAGGGCAAGGCTAAAGCATTTCTATGGTATCAGTTAGCCTGCATTAAAAACAGCCTGACCCACTCCACAGTGCACCTGAGGTAAATCACTTATAACACCAGACTAACCATATAAATGTCTGTGTCGATAGAATAATTATAACCATTTTGCATTTAAAATAACTTATATTTGAGCAGCATCAGCTTCGTGGCTGTAAACTAACGCTGCGGCGGAGTGATCTGCGAGAAAATAGTCCCTCAAAATGCGGTAATTCATGTGATACAAGGTCAGTTATATTTCAAAAATGATTCTATTAACACAGACATTTATATGGTTAGTCTGGTGTTATAAGTGATTTACCTCAGGTGCACTGTGGAGTGGGTCAGACTGTTTTTAATGCAGGCTAACTGATACCATAGAAATGCTTTAGCCTAGCATTAGCCTAGCGCCACTAAACTCTTCAAATATAAGAACTGCATGAATTTAAGAAAACAATATCTCCAGACTAGAGGATGACAATTTGTCGGGATTCCCGTGGGTCACGGGATTCCCGCAGGATTCCCACGGGATGGGAGTGAATTTCACTATTGATCCCGTGATTGGGACGGGACCGGGAAAAAAACACCGGGAGTGGGCGGGAGTATATCGCATCAAAGCGGCAGAAAGTGGCAGATAATGCAGTGACATGCTGCTGTTATTTCATGAGGCACAAAACACGGAAAGAAATGATTAAATATACAAATAAGCACTAACTTTCTTCTCTTCATCCTGCCTTCTGTCCATGCGCCGCAGCAGTGCACCCTCCCCTTGTCGGCCCAAACACGGCGCTCTCTCTCCCCCTCTCTCTACCTCGCGCGCGGCTGCGTGTGAGGCTGGAGCCGCTGTCAGCGCGGACAGAGGGAGATGTGTTGGTGCTGAACACAGTGGCATTAGGCGAACGCTAAAGTAAAAAAGTGAACTTCACAGCCACTAGTTTTCGTGTGTGATAAAAGCTGTGTGCGATACGAGGACAGGGCCTTTGGCTGGGGATCTTAAAGGGACAGCGATCTTAAAGGGGAGGTGTCATGTTCCACTGCCCCTGTGAAATAAAACTGAAACTTCCTAAACGACTTTATTTAAATAGTGCTGGTGGTTAGACTAATAATGTAGCCCAGGTTGTGACCCTGGTTATTTCAGTCACAACATGTGGCTTTTATCGGCCTGATGTGCATCTAAAAAAACTTTGTAAAACATGCGGGATTGGGACGGGAGTGGGATTGATTCTGTCGGGAACAGGACGGGACAAGATTTTTTTTTGCACATCACACCGGGACTGGGATGGGACAGGATTTTTTTTGTGGGAGTGGGACGGGACAGGAGTGAGAAATCACTCCCGTGTCATCCTCTACTCCAGACATCAACAACACTCTGGATAACTAGGAAATGAGGCCCTATGTCAAAAATCTCGAAATATCCCTTTAACGTGGTGGAGGGGTTTGAGCGCCCGAATGATCCTGGAGCTCTGTTGTCGGGGGCTTCGTGCCCCTGGTAGGGTCTCCCAGGGCAAACAGGTCCTAGGTGACGGGTCAGACAAAGAGCGGTTCAGAAGCCCCTTATGAGAGACCAACAGGCCCGGTTAGAACCATGAGGCCGTCCTTCTGTGGACCCACCACCTGCAGGAGGAGCCATAGGGGCTGGTGCAGCTCCAACAGCTGCCCCCACGACCCGGCAACGGACAAGTGGAAGAAAATGGATGGATGGCTGAACTTTTACACATTTTTAAGTTCTGGTCATTGTTTTTGGCTGAGTGCTGTTGCTTATCTTATATATTGTAGCTTCTTGCGATACAGATATTGCATCACCTAATATCACAATACAATATTTTGGCGATATCATGTGCAGCCTTACTGGTGAGCTACTTTTACAAAACTATCAGAGAGCGACTTATGCTTTGGAGACACTTGTGTAACTTAGGAGGAGCTCACCCAGGAGAGACATTATTTGCATTGTGTCCTTCTATTTGACCTCATTTACCTAATAGGTTTGCAGATTTTGTTGGGAAATCCATCTAAAATGTGACTTGTCAAGCGTGTGAAGAATAAGCCTTTGGCGAGCGACCAAGAAAGGGCTGGAGAGCTACTGGTTGGAGACCCCGGCTTTACCCAAATATACAAGCCGCTCGACTGGAGCGCAACAGTGTAACGCCTCATTTGAAAGCTGAGGCCTACAAAACTAATCCTAACTTGTCTCGCTGTCGCTGTGTTTTTGTCACATTTTTGTCAAGTTTTCCTTCATTGCTTTTTTGTCCTAGTTTTGCCACATTTTTGTTGTATTAGTGTTACTTTTCTGGCACATTTTTGTCGCTCTTTCGTCTCTATTTTGATGGGTTTTTTCAATAAGCTTTGAGATTTAGGTAATGCCAAACTGGACAAAACATGCTCGGTTCAGGTGGGGTTAAGAGATTAAAAGAATAAGTCAAAAAGTCCTCAACATCACACGATCCAGTATTTTACATTTTAAAATTGGTGTGTTTATTTATATATGACATATGCCCCTTCTCCCATAATATTGACTTCTTTTTGACAATATAATCCTGAGCTCTGCAGGTTTGAACTGAGACTAAAACCATAACTGTAACAGACTCCAGCGCACAGTAATGACATTTGCAGATGATACTCAGAAGCAGCAGAGCCGGAACCATAATCTAATCTCCAGTATGACTTTTCCGCTGCACTTACATCAGCATCACTGTGAAACTGAACCATTCGGGCCTTTTCTCTGATGGATATGTGGATTTACCTCGTCAGACTCCAGCGCCATGGCCTCCACCCTCTCCGCGTTATCCAGCAGCTCCTGGAGCTCTGTTTGGCTCAGCTCCTGGAGCTTCTCCATCTGATTTGCCAGGATGGCTGTCAATCAAAGAGAGACCCGGAAGTCACACTTAAAACATTGTTTGGAAATTACAATCAAGTGCCACACGTCTAATAATTAACCGTGGTATTGTGTAAACTTCCCATTACGTTACACATTAATCAGGACAATAACAGAGGGTGCTGTCGAAAGGCCAAAAAAGACGAGCACTTAAATACAATAAAGGCTACACTGTAATGATTCAAAGCCTTCAAATTAGTAAAGTTGTCCACTAAATCACGATAATTTTATGTTTAGTAATGTCTAGAACGAACTGTGCGTTTAGCTCATAGATAATACGGGAATTGAAAGCGCCTATACGCTACATATAAAAGGAAGATACATGACAGTAGGCCATAAAACAGAACAAAGTATCTTGCCTCATATCTGTGACAGTGATTAAATTTAGAATAGGTTGTACTCACACGTTGCTAGCAAACCAAACTCAGCGCGATCCTTTCTGGCGGTGACATCCAACACCACCTATTTATTTTTCTCCCACGGAAGCTCCGACCTGCTCCTGCTGAATCAGGCGTAAAAACGACACGTAACCAGGCAGTGATCCGGCTGATTTTATGGTCAAAGAGACCAGATGATGCTCTTACGAAATTCGCTCTCACCTGACGACTCTATAAAAAGCCAATAATTGGTGACAAAAACAGTCGGAATGATCGCAATGTCAGGCACTTTAGCCTCCGACAACTTCTTCGAGGGAAGCCCAGCGAAGAGGCGACAAAAAGCGGGGTGAAAGAAACACACAGCTCGGTCCTGAGCGGCTGTGGTTGGTGTCAGCGCCTTCACTAAATCCTTAACTCGTCAAACGAGTGACCGCGCTTGACAACGTCTTCGGAAAAGGCGAAAATATTTGATAAAAATAGGAAAGTTTCACTCCATAGTGACAGAAACCGCCGCCATTTTGGGAAGAGTCCACTGGAGGAGATGTGTGGGGGTGGTCATGGGAATGTACGGTTTGCCACAATAAAGGGTTTGAAGAAATTAAACTTTTGAAAATATAAATATTATTCAAACCCCGTCTTTAGCATGAATATTGTAACCGTTGTGTTTTATTTCTGATGTACGTGCGTATTAGTAAGTTGTTTTGTACAATAGAAGACAGTGGTACGGCCCAGACTCAGCTGATATAAAGGGAAACCCCAAAGTGACGGGAATGTTCCACTTGTCACAATGTTCTGGGCAAATTCAATGGCAAATCCGCATCATTCACCCTGGACGCCCGTAGAAGATTTCAACTATTAATATTTTACCTATAATAATGCTCTCTCTGCAAACTACAATACGTTTAACGTCCTGTTGCCCTGCGTGATTTTTTTTAATTTATTTTATTTTATTTTATTTTTTCAGTTGTGGAATAAAACAAATTGGTCCTTCAGTATTTTGTAAAAGTGTTGATTAGGAAAGTCTGGAATAAGTTAGTAATAGTGGCATAAATAAGAATAGGTCTAATCGTTTGTGACGGAAGCCAACAATTTCGATGCTAACTAGAATAGAATAGTATAGATTTTTTATTGTCAACCAAGGTATAAATTCATCTTTAGTTTGTGGTTCGGATTTACTGTTTGTATATTTAATAAAAACTAACAAGCTTTTACCAAGTCACAATTTTCTACCCACAACTGGGGCAAATTAAAACCATGCACTCCCTCTTTCATTGTTTGTAAAAAAGGCACTGTACCTTTATTGTGTTGTGTAGGCTCTGGTTGTTTATGGACGATTGGTGGGGAATGTGGTTTGTTGTTTATGAGTAAGAATAGTATGAAAAATCAGAGCTGTGAAGACACACTGCTCTGATTGTTCATACTCACTAACAATGCCAGAGTAGATAGATGTAAAGTAGGTATGCACAATGACTTTATTCATATTAGCAAACACATCTGCCTTAATGACACCTATAGCTACTTTGTGAATACACATTAATCTTTTAGCTACAGAGGAAGAGCAAGTCCTTCTATATAGTAATACTTTATAAGCTCAATAATTATTAGTCTACTAACAACAACAAAAAACTGAACTAGAGAACATAAGACCAGATACAAGCTATATCCCATTTTCTTTCAATAAGTCATTGTTTTGCATTTTCAAGAACACTTCAGCAAAAACGTCAATATTTTGGACACAAAAATAAACATTCTTGGCTAATTAAAAGTCCCAACATTTAAAAAAATAAATAAAATGCAGACAAAAGTGGGATTTAATGTGTCAGAGTTCACATTTAATAAAAACGTTTGGTTCACGTGTTATTTGTGAGAGGCATTTGTCAACACAAAACAAAACGTGGCAACATGAGTTATTGTTTAGGCGAAAAACGTAAAGTGACACACGATGGAATACATTAAAAAGCTCACAAACATGTGCCTGAATTATAAACAAGTGAATGTACAAGATATCAAAACAGGGCACGGCAAAGGACAAGATTGGAGGGTTTATTTTTAAACCCGTTTCATGGTTAACATCTTTGTAATTGCTGGACTCACATGAAGCAATAAATGGAACAAAATTCATTATCTTCTCTGTGTCAGGACAAGAGAACTGAGCTGAGACTAGTTTTTCACTATAATGGCAGAAAACAGAAAAAGAACCTTCAGAATTGCAAATTGAGTGGAAAATCAATGATTAACATTACAGGCTGTCCACTCTGCTGCCTGCCACGCTCTTACTGTATGACATCACACGCATAATCTCTATGTAATAAATAATAAAACAGATTGCTAACTTTTTATGTGGAACGTACTGTTGAAATTCTTTGGTATAATAGAGCTAAGCATCATGGGATTCGCAGTAATAGGTTGCGTTCATGTCATTGAATGTGATGACGTCATAATTTCAGATGGAGGGCAAAGTACAATACAACTCTATGAGAATCTACAAAAAAAGAAAACTGACAAATAGTGTAACTTATTATTTGGTAGCGATTGGATTCACACATCCGCCACATTATTTTTTAGGGCTGAAAGGCCTTTCTTCTCGCCAACATCATGCTCATTTTTTGTAAATATTGTCACCACTTTTGGACACATTTTGGAGAGAATAATTGGACATTAGTTTGTATGTGCAGGCAGGAAAGACAATGAACTTTGAGACAGCTTGTGTTTCACGTGGATTCTCCCAGTGATGACAGACATATTGACCAAAATGTAAGCCAAAATCCTTTCCCATTCGACAGTTACCATAGTTACATTCATGGAAGGCTCTTTAGAAGGTGGTGACGTCATGTGAACGCAACCTATAATAAACTAATGGAGATTTCAAAAGGTAAAATACTGTAGTTATTGTTCACATTAAAACACTTGGACGTTACACAGCTGTATTTACCAGTTGTGACTCAATGTCGACTTTATTTGTATAGCACATTTACAACAAAGCTAAATGCCCAAAGTGCTTCACATGCAAGGCAAAAAGACACAATACACAATATAAAAATAGAGCGTAAAAAAAATCACATAATAAGAGTCAAAATACAGCTCAACTTGAACCAAACGCCAACGCAAACAGATGTGTTTTAAGGTCGGAGCAGCTCTAATGTTTTGGGGGAGGCTGTTCCAGAGTTTGGGGGCAGCCACACTAAAAGCCCTGGCTCCTGTCTCTTTAAACGGGATCTGGGCACGTTCGCAGACCTCCCTGATCTGACTGGGGCATAATCTTAATGCACAGGGGGTGATATGCTCCCGCCTGTTTGTTCCTGTCAGTAAGTGCGCAGCTGTCTGGACTTGTTGTAGGCGGCTGAGTGAGGATTTGTCCAGCCCACAATAGAGCGAGATACAATAATCAATGGAGTTGCTAATGGAGTGGTTCCACTGCATTTTCCTTCCTTTTTAAACTGTTTCAGCCAATGTTAGTCTATGGAAAATGTATGATGGCACCCACAAAAATGGCGGATCTCCATGGTGACAGTGAATTTTCCCGAACTCTATACTGCAATTGTGGAGATGAAGGAAAGAGAGACAACAACTAGCTGAATAAAACTCTACATCTAGCTTTTCCTTGACTTTCCAAAATGATATCAGAACATTAAGCCACAAGATTAATATCGCGAGTCTGTGGGCCCAATCACAAACAAATAACGAAAATGACAAATTCACATAATCCCCTTTTAGAACATGAATCTATGACCTATTTACAAACAGGATTATCATTCTAGCTCGTCTTGAGTTCTCTGAGGGACAGTGCAGACAGGATGCAGTTCATGATGATGGCGGCGGCGTCGTAGACAAGCAGCAGGGACAAAATGGCCATCGAATATTTCTGTAACAAAAACACAAGAGTCAGTGTTTAAGTGACTGAATCCTCTGCGCCATCTGACCCCACACCGAAGTCAATTTACTTAAAGCAGTACTAAGTAACTCGTGCACCCTAGAGGCCATAAGCGCCACTGCAGGTGTCATAGCATGTTGCGTTTTTTACTCATTAATTGTCCGTGAGAGTAAATACTACGCTGACAGAAAAGACAAAGGGACAGAGGGATATTGTACATCCAATTACACACAGGAGATCATTTTTTCTCTCAAACTTGGTTGTAAATACTGTTTAAGTGGTGCTAGATCGCAGTTAGCTTTGCCTGTTAGCCTGTTAGCTTCTTCTTCGTGATTCTATTGGTGTGTATTGGTGACTCCGACCCGGTGGCAGCGAAGTTGCAAGCATGGTTTTCTGGCCAGAGACACCAGGGGGAGATGAAAGACCCCCCAATCATCCCATTAATACTTGTATTACCCCAGAGGGACTACGGAAAGGATTTATTAAGTTAAACAAGTTACTTAGTACTGCTTTAAGAGCTGTACAGTTTTTGAGGATCTGTACTTTACTTGAGGAGAAGTATTTTTGTTAGGAACTTGTTACTTTTACTCCACCACATAATGCTTTCTGCGCCATTACATTTCTATAAAGGCTCCAACGTAAAAAAAAAAACGTTATGACCAGTAGGTGGCGCTGTGCAGATAGCTTTGCTTCTGCTCAACCCTCTTTTGGTTGTAATGATTTGGATCTTATGTGGAGAATGATGCTTTGAACGAGAGCAACCAAAATAAAACATTTCATTCATTCATTCATTCATTCATGTACTGTCAAATGCAGCTGACTCACAACAAGAAAGAAGATTTGTGGCCAAACCGCCTTTGCTCTGCCTGATCCCGTCAGACCTTGGAAGCTAAGCAGGGAAGGGCCTGGTCGGTACTTGGATGGGAGACCGTTTGGTAACACCAGGAAGCCTAGCGAATGTAGTGAGTGAGTGAGAGGTTGGTGGTGGTCGGAGGGGCCGATGGCGCAGACTGTGGCTACAATAGTAGCTTAACACCACCGAGTAAGGAGTGAATGAATAATGCCATGTAAAGCGTATTTGAGTGTCCAGAAAAGCGCAATATAAAACCGATGCATTACTATTATTATTATTAAGATTTGTCTCCGTCGTGTTGCCATAGGGCACAATTTTCATCTTTTTGAAGCTGCAAAGTTAATTTTCACACTTCTTCAGGCAAATTTGTACTTTCTACTTTGAACACTTAACCTCTTAACCCCACATTAACCAAGCGCATTATCTCCAGTTCAGCTTTACTCTGGCCTATAGAGCTTAAAGCCTGTGGGCCAGAGTAACGCCACTTATTTGTCATATTTTTGTTGCTTTTTCATTGTTTGAGCCAATGAACCTGGCACCTTCAAGTGTCTTGAAATTGCACCCAAGGATGAACCAGACTTTCTTCCAAGGACATGACATCATCATCTGGGCTTTTTCAAATTGCTTAAAGGTATCTTAGCGTATGTAAACTTCTGACTTTGTAAAAAGGAACAAAAACATTTCTAAAAAAGAAATCTATCTCTCATTCCTCTGGCATTTAGCAAATAGAAATATTTTTTAAAATTGTAATTGACCTTAATTCTGGTTTTATGTCAGACAGTGAGAAAAAAAAATACAAATGTCTTTTTATGAAGTGTATGTAAACATCTGGTTCGAGTACCCCGACCTAAAACACCAACTCTCTTCATGTCGTCTTTCACTATATGTTATAATGATATGCAATGGATAACAGTCTATATTCATTGCATCTTCCATTATTTGGACACATTTGACTTTATTCACAAAAACATCCAACATGTGTCATCCAGAACATAAACTCATTGTCTCAAACCCCTCTTTTTGTAAACGTATATAGAAAATTTGGAAACCCGATTGAATTTGACTCACCGTGACGTAGTTCATGGAGCACGCCGGTCTGTGCTCCAAGTAGTCCTCACAGTCTTTCTCCCATGGTAGGTTGTTGATACTGACACAGTACAGACCGAAGGCTATGACTGCCCCCAGGAGGCTGACGACGTTACTGCACGCACATCCCTGCAGCTAAAATAGAAACGAAAACTTGTATCTATCACACATAAAAAGTGAATGAAGATGCTGAACTTACCAAGTATCTGCTGGGGCTGCGCTCATTGGCCATCGTTAATGATCCTCCGGAAACAATCTGAAAAAATAGAGTAGAGACCCAAATAAATACACAAGAGTAAAAAAGTACTTTAACGTAGTACTTGATACGGCGCAACTGTTTGAGTGTAAAACTCTGAATCAGATGTTTTATTCTTGCAATAGTGTAAATTAGCTTTGTCCTTCAGCATATTATAAAAGCGGAATTTTGTTTAAACAATACTTTTGTGAGCTGTGTATCTAATTAAAAAGCCTTTTTATTTATCATAAACTAGCAGCTACATGTTGTTTACATATTGTATTTCTCCCTGGAACTTGTGCTTTAGAAATGTGTTAGGAAAGTTATGAATTAGTTTGGACCACAACTAACAATTTATACTTTATGTCCTCTCTCTTTCACTGTTTGTAAACAAAAGTACAATCAGGTACATAATGTTCAGCAATAAGCTGTTCAGGTTTTGGGCCAATTTGGTGTCTTAACATGTCAACATTTACCTGGAAACAAAAATAATCCTTTATCTTTACAGTAACATGTTTCATTATTGCACTGATTCAATGTTTCGCCATAGATTAATTTGAATTTAAACTAAATTTCTCAAAATTTCTCAAATTTTTGCAACAATATCTCCACATTAGTAGCTCCTACAGACTTTACAGCCTTGGAGTGAAAAATATTTTTTAAGGTTTTTTTTTTTAGAGGGATTTTTAAATATCTAATTCCTAACCTGATTTATTGAGTTTTGACTGAAAGAAAAACAACGTGAAATTTGACACACCTTTCACAGATTTAGTTTTGCGGAAAATATAAGAATTTTGGGGAGTTTTTATGCATAAAACACCTTAATTTATATGAAAACATAAAATGAGAGAAAACTTGCAATACATTTTTTCCTCATATTTATGCCAAATCTACAGCAAAAGTTTCAAATCGATATCTCTAAATTTTAAAAGTTTCCCAATTCGCCTTTAGTGGTAAGAGAATTGATACGTCTGATAACACGCATGACATTTGTAATTTCTTAAAGAGGGGGTATTATGCTTTTTTCAATCACATAGCACCAGTCTATAGCATACTACAATGATGACGTAGCCTTCTGTTGGTCTGTATATGCAGTAAATTAAAATAACTGCCTTGAATAAAATTGCTCTCTCAAAATGGCTGTACTGAACGTCTTGAAATAGGCCTCTGTCTCTTTAAGAAGCTTTCCGACACGCCCCCTTCAGCACACTGCTGTGGCATCTAAACAACACTACTGTGCGGGGAGGGGGCTCTGCTGAGCTGAGGAGCAGTGGTTGGTGGTTTGGCTGGTGACGAAAGGTCCAGAGGCGTCTCCAGGAGGTGGGGGCGTTCCTAGGAGGACTGAGGCATAGCTACACCTAAAATGGCTGCCGTCTAAGTTTTTACTGATTACTCAAAAATATGTGAATGAGCCAAGGCAACACTCCAGGCATGTGTTTAATGAGGGAATGACATAATAACATGATATAAAGCTTGAAAAAGTCGATTTGACATAATACCCCCCTTTAATCGATATGATGTAATGCAACATGGTGGAAACAGAGTAAGCACTCTCGCCTCACGGGAAGGGTCCAGGTTCTATTTGAGGGAGCCCCACAGACGTCTTTGTCTCCCCTTTTCTTTAGACAGATGAGGCGAAGACTCTCCATGATGAATTCTGTTACTTGCCCTCTGGCTCTCGGCTCAGGTTCTCCACTGTGAGGAGTAATCATTATGAATACTCTCTTATACCTGCAGCCATCTCCATTTGAAGCACTGACCACAGCAGGAATGTGCAGAATCTTCTTTAGGTTTGATTGTAATATGGTAACTGTGTTCTTGACTTTGTTGGACTTTGGGATTCAAGTTTGTAGAAAGCTGTGGAAAGCAGGTGTTTTTATGTATTTCTCTTTGGCTGCAAAACCGGTTGCCCCATTGCAGACATGAAATAAAGTCCCCAATGTAAGACCGCCCTGTGGAGTTTGTATGTTCTCCCTCTGTCTGGGTGGATATGAAAACTCCTCTCATAAAGTCTGGTCTGGGAATTGAACCTTGGGGCTTGTTTTTGCTGTAAAAGAGCTAATCAGTAAACCACTGATAAAAATGAGCGATCAAAATGAAGTACCAGTATTCCTATGATGAGCGGTAGTACGAAAAACCTGGGCATATCCGCCGGGCTGATGTAGGCCATAGGCACGGCCAGCAGCACTTGGAACAGGCCAAATAATATGGTCACCACCTGCAAAAGAAGAAAGGTACATTTATTCGATCAAGACCAAAGTTGAGAGTTAACTGTGGCATAATATATCGCCAAAGAGTTATTGCATTTCAATTCAATTCAATTCAATTCAAGGTCATTAGGAATTTGTTTAGTGAGGTTACTGCAATTAATGGGCATTTCACATAATAATCCTGTCATACATTCACAACAAAAGTTTGATTGAGATCTGATAGGAAAATGTCAAGAATCTAACTATTGCTTAATGTTTGTGGCCTAGTTTGAGTGAGGCACTGTATGCTAATTTTATGCCTGTACTGTTGTTCTTTGTTTTGTGGTAAAATGATTAGATTTAGCTAAAAAGTGTTTGTCATTGAGCCACTCTGTCCAATCAGAAAACATCATTGTGTGACCTTTATCTCTCCTTAAAGAGTAACTAAACGGGCGTGCCAAAGCCTTTCCCTACCCACAAACAAAAGTCAAAAAGTGCTGTGAAAGAGGCGGTCTCTGAAGTTTGGGGGTGACATGCGGGGGGTGAGTGTGTGGGCCTTTGCATTGGCACAATCACAGCAGACAGATTACGTGGGAGGGACTTGGTTATAAACCACAGGTACAGGGGCAGGACAATGGGAAGCACCTGATGACGATGTGTGGAGCTGGTGCGGCTTATGACGTTCTGTGGTGGCCGTGGACACGTCTCCAGCCAATCAGGAAATTCTAATTTAGTAGCAGAGTTTACCCTGAAGGGGCGCAACCCATTCGTTTTCAGGCCAAAGGATTTTACACATGTTTGCGCTATAATGTCAGAATAATGTCAGGGACCAGTGGACAACACTATGAGACACCCATTGAGACAGTTTATCAGTAAAAAAAACTTGATTTGGTGTTTAGTTACTCTTTAACAGAGCTGCTGACATCATTGTGACAGCAGCACAGTGTAGTCAGAACTTTGTTGTGTCTGTATTGTGCTCCTCTGAGTGTTACTCAGAGTACTTGTAATATTAAACTACTCATATGGAGATCTGTTTCTGTTGTTAAAGGGATATTTCAGGATTTTTGACATAGGGCCTCATTTCCTGAGTGTTGTTGATTTCTGGAGCTATTTTTAATTTTTTAATTCATGCAGTCCTTATATTTGAAGAGTTTAGTGGTGCTAGGCTAGTGCATGTCTATGGTAACTAGTAGCCTGCATTAAAACAGTCTGACCCAAGCACAGTGCACCTGAGGCAAATCACGTAGAACACCAGACTACCCATATAAATGTCTGTGTTGACTGAATATTTTTTATTATAGTTAAATATAACCATTTTGCATTTAAAATAACTTATATTTGAGCAGCATCAGTTTCCTGGTTGTAAGCTACGCAGCGGCGGAGTGATCTGCTAGGTTACCGGATCTACAGTAGTTTGTTTACATGCGGCCGGCGTTACTACACGTGGAATTCACAAAGGAGCTTTCTACAAATCAGATATGGCAACGTTTGGTGGACTACCCGGGGATTTTGAAGAGGTTTTTAATGCAGGCTACTAGTTACCATAGACATGCGCTAGCCTAGCACTAGCCTGGCACCACTAAACTCTTCAAATATAAGGACGGCATGAAACGCGGACATTAGTGAGAAATTACTTTATGCTGTGACAGTATTGCTCCCTGAAAGTATAAACTCATCTCCGTGAAGATTTTGGATGTTTGAAAGGCTTTAGGAAAGTTAGGATTGACTTTGGTCCACAACGAACAATGAAACTTTTGGAGTTGTTTATAAACAGAACAATCAGGTAAAATGCCTTTAAATTTCGTGGAACAAACTGTGTTGAAACTTTAGTAAAATGGGCAACAACAAAAATATAATTATTGCAATATTTCAAGGGATATTTCAAGATTTTTTGACATAGGGCCTCATTTCCTAGTTATCCAGAGTGTTGTTTTCTGGAGATTATTATTTTTTTAATTCATGCAGTCCTTATATTTGAAGAGTCTAGTGGCGCTAGGCTAGTGCTAGGCTAGCACATCTCTACAGTAACAGCTAGCCTGCATTAAAAACAGTCTGACCCACTCCACAGTGCACCTGAGGTAAATCACTTATAACACCAGACTAACGATATAAATGTCTGTTAATAGAATAATTTTTGAAATATAACTGACCTTGTATCACATGAATTACCACATTTTGAGGGACTATTTTCTCGCAGATCACTCCGCCGCTGCGTTAGCTTACAGCCACGAAGGTGATGCTGCTCAAATATAAGTTATTCTAAATGAAAAATAGTTAAAATTATTCTATTAACACAGACATTTATATAGTTAGTCTGGTGTTATTTTTGTTATTTATTTATTAATGGATCCCCATTAGTCTTTACCTTAGTAAAGACTATTCTTCCTGGGGTCCATGATAATGCTACATTTAAAATATTACAAAACATCATAATTACATATACAAATACATAATTAAAATTGCATTCCTGAACACCACCAAAACATGCTAATACAATGTTTCAATACACCTAACTGTACATACATAACCAGGGAGATCATTGTTCTCTACGTTATATTCCATGATTTAGGATGTGTTTTTTTACCATTCTTTTAAAACAGCTTTTGAACACCAATGCTGTTAAAGACTGAGGTAGCTTATTCCACAGAACCATCGCTCTGTACAGAACAGTTCTCTTCAGAGCATTTGTCCTCGGCTGTGGAGGTGTAAAATGACACTGTGAAGCCTGTCGAGTATTTAAACCGTGCCTTTCACTGGTCAGCTGTAGTTGGGAGAACAGACTTAAGGGTTTTTGAAGAGTGTAAACATTATTACAGAACAATATAAGACTGCAGGCCACTCTTTCCTCTACTTTAAACCAGGACAGCCTGTCATGCATGGCACTAACTCTGGTCCTGAATGGGCATCGCAGAGCTAAGCGAGCTGCTCTGTTCTGGACTAGTTGTAATTTTACAAGATCCTTTTTTGAACCACTTGACCAGATAATGGAGCAGTAATCAAGATGTGAAAGTGCAAGTGACTGAAGAACCAACTTGGTAACTGGATTAGTTAAAAAATATGCACATCTTCTTATATTAGAGATGGCTCTACTCATTTTGCAACAGTGTTTTTAATATGTGGAGACCAAGATAAGGTTGAATCAATAGTGACTCCCAATAAATTGGCCTCAGTAACCTGCTGAATATCAGTGCCATGCATGGAGAGATTTAAGTTGTGCACCTGTTTAATCACTCTTATTGAGCCTATCACCATACATTTGGTTTTTAAAGCATTGATTTTTAACTTATTTTCAGTAGCCCAGTTAGAAATTAAATTGATTTCTTGTTGAAGAAGACAGTTTAACTGACTACTTGTATTAGCAGATACATAAAGAGTTACGTCATCAGCATAAGAAATTAACTTTGCTTTTTTTAGAGCATAAGAAATTTCATTTACAAATATGCTATAAATAAGAGGCCCAAGGCAACTTCCTTGAGGAATGCCACATGACAGCGGTTTCACATCAGAAAGAGAGCCATCAAAATGCACACATTGCTGCCTATCGGTTAGATAACTCTTCATTAAAGTTACTGCTGAGTTTCCAAAGCCATAAGCACTCAATTTACTAAGCAGTAGCTTATGGTCAATCACATCAAAAGCAGCACTGAAATCAATAAATGCCACACCAACTAGACTTTTTTGATCCATCTGTTTGAGCCACTCATCAGAGAGAGTTGCTAGTGCAGTAGCAGTAGAATACCCAGGCTTGTAAGCATGTTGAAGATCTGAGTTAAGGCCATTGCTTGCGAAATAGTCCTGTATTTGCTTGAACATGATCTTCTCTAATAATTTGCTTAAAATAGGTAGAATGCTAATGGGCCTACTGTTTTGGCCGCTAAGTGGATCCTTGGAGTTTTTACCAGTGGCACTACTTTAGCAGTCTTCCACATATTTGGGAAAGTCTGTTTCTCCAGACACATATTAAATATGTAACATAGAGGCCCTGCAATACAGTACACTTCACTGAAAGTAGGAGAAGCTTGGAATCCAAACCATCTAGTCCAACAGAGGCATCGCATTTAACAGACAGGAGGAGCTCCTGCATTTCCTTCACAGTTATGGGCTTAAAGTCAAACGAGCAGTTCTTTTTAGACATTATATTATCTTTAATGATGGAAACAGACAGATCACTCTTAGTTAAAGGCATTTCTTTTCTTATATTCTCTATTTTCTCAATATAAAAACTGTTAAAATAGTTAGCAATGTTCTGGGGCTTAGTCAAGAATTTTCCATCAACTTCGATAAATACAGGAGCTGAACCTATCCTTTTCTTACCCAGAACATCATTAATAGTTCTCCACAATCTTTTGCTGTCAAATTGGTACTCTTCAAATTTATTTTGATAATGCCGCTTTTTCTTTTGTCGGTTTAATTTAGTCACTCTATTTCTTAATGACTTGTAGGCTTGCCAATCTCTTGGGTTTCCCGAAACAATGGCAATTTTTTTCAGCTTATCCCTTAGCTTCATGTGATTTCGAAGCTCCTTATCTATCCAAGGAGCTTTTGAAGCTCTCACAGAGATCTTGCTAAAAGGAGCATGCTTGTCACATACAGAAGTAAACAGATTCATAAAAGTGTCCAAAGCTTTCTCCATATGTGGTTCTTCTAAAACGTCTCTCCAGTTTATATTACCCAAGTCTGATGTAAAGTTATTTTCACAAAATGATTTATACATTCTTTTCAATATGATTTTTCTCCCCTGTTTGGGATTATTTCTTTTAAAGACCACTGCAATAATATTGTGGTCACTGAAACCCACAGGAACCGAAACCACTTGAGTGCATTTATCAACACAATTCGTATAAAGATGGTCAATACATGTGGATGTGACTGAACCATCAGGGCTCACCATCAGGGTGTTATAAGTGATTTACCTCTGTGGAGTGGTCAGACTGTTTTTTAATGCAGGCTAGCTGATACCATAGAAATGCTTTAGCCTTGCCCTAGCCTAGCGCCACTAGACTCTTCAAATATAAGAACTGCATGAATTTAAGAAAAAAATATCTCCAGACATCAACAACACTCTGGATAACTAGGAAATGAGGCCCAATGTCAAAAATCCTGAAATATCCCTTTAAGTTATCGAATACCACAAGCTGCTCATCCACAATCCTCTTGAATGCACAAAAACCTTTCTTGACTTACTGCTGCACTTTCGGTGTCTAACCACGAGGTCAGGCGCTGTGTTATGGACTGGACACGTGGGGGCGCTGTCTCCGCAGAAGACATGGCTCTGGAATCACACACAAATACAGAATTTAAACAAGAACATATGGGTTATATAGGGCTATAGAGGAAGTTGAGTAAATCCCAAAAACGGCAATTACAAAGGGCCTAATTATAACAGTAGTAGTAGTAGTTTAATTAGCGCTCTACAATACAAACATATTCTCCAAATTGCATAACGCTCAATTTGGGGAAGTATTTCAGTCAATACATTCATTAAAAGGCAACAACAGTGACAGTTAAGCTGACTTGGCACAAAGTAGTGATTTCCTGAAAAAAAATATAATAATTGCTCAACTTCCTTTATATAAAAGTCCGGTCCAGCACAAAAAACATGATCTGAAAGCGCACACTCCAGCATTTCCGTCTCTTGCAAAATCGCCTCATTTGCAATTCAATGTATTCTTGCGAAATCTCAAAGTCAGTGTTTTGAGGGAAGTGTCCCTTTACTTTTATTAGTCTGCACAATACATTGAGAAAAAAAGATTATAACGCAATAGCAATAGCAGAATATGACGCAAAATCACGAAAGTCTCACATTTGACCGAGAGCCACACCTTTTTTTTTTGCAAACGTAGCCTAAAACAAAACACGCAAGGAACGAATCGATGTGAAAAAGTTCAGGTTCCGTTTTTTTTAGCAGTAGTAGTTTCAGGAGCAAAACGAGGCCAAAATTGAGCTTTGAGTTTTGGTCCTGAAATTACTCGTGATTTGTTTGAATAGGTTTAGTAAAATATCATTATCACTATATTGCGCACACGTATCTCCTATCGCAGGCCCAGTTTGGAAACATGGACTATGGGGCCGACCGCATTTTTACTGGTACCGATAAGAAGGTGGAAAAGTCAGTAATCGATGCATAGGCTGATATGATTAGTGATTTAATTTGATATGTTTTATCTCCCATGCAGACTATAATTAATCACTGAATGTCCTGCAAGCCAAACTTTAAACCAAGTTAGTTTGGGCTTATTGTCATTTGTCCTATTGTAATGAACTTAGGGCTAAACTCATTTTGGCCTTGTATTTACAGTGGTGGAAGAAGTACTCGATATTCTTAAGTAAAAGTGCAGGTACAGGACCAAAATGTACTTAAGTAA
Source organism: Neogobius melanostomus (assembly GCA_007210695.1). NCBI lineage: Eukaryota > Metazoa > Chordata > Actinopteri > Gobiiformes > Gobiidae > Neogobius > Neogobius melanostomus. The sequence continues at coordinate 3,942,425 of VHKM01000122.1, read as the reverse complement.
AAGTAAAAGTATCTGATAAATGTTTACTTAAGTAAAAGTACAAAAGTATGTATTGTAAAATGTACTTTATAAGTAAAAAGTAAAAGTATTTAAGAGTTTAATGTGCAGGGTTTTTCAAAATCATTTGAATCAAACCAGGTCTAAACGAGTAAACCACTAAACCAGGTCAAAAACAGGAACTAAACCAGGTCTAAACCCGGACTAAACTAGGTCAGGTCTAAACCAAATCTAAACCAGGTCTAAAGGAGTAAACCACTAAACCAAGTCGAAACTGGAACTAAACCAGTTCATCGTCACTTTTAAAATAAAATACTTTTACTTTTAACCCAATTTAAAAATGTAGTAGAGTAGAAAGTACAGATACAGGCTTTAAAATGTAGCGAAGTAAAAGTAAAAAGTATTCATCATAAAATGTACTTAAGTAAAGTAAAAGTACCTATAATTTGTACTTGTACTGTGTATTTATAAACATTGCTGCAATGTTTAGCGCTTGTGCTTCACAGTTAGAAGGTCCCGGGTTCGATTCCCACCTGGACGAGGCCTTTCTGTGTGGAGTTTGCATGTTCTCCCCGTGTGTAGGTTTCCTCCGGGTACTCCGGTTTCCCCTACCACTAAAAACATGTACAATAGGTGAATCCTCCAGCCAGGTGATTTTGACCATCAGCCTGGCCCCACCTCTGGAGATGGGTCCCTGGTCGCGGCACGGCTCCTTACGGGTCGCCCCAGCGCCATCAAAGTATAGGTCAAATGCAGAGGACAAATTTTTTTTCGTACTTTGGCTGGTGGTGCGTCTTATACTCTGGAGCAACTAATATGTGTTTTTTTTTTTTTTTTATCCAAATATATACTTTCACATGCCACTAGAGGGCAGTGCAGGCTAATCGTGCAGCAGAAAGAAAGTTTGGAGTGAGCGAGAGAGCGGAGGTTACTGCAATGAAGTAAACAAAAAAAAGCTAATCTTGGGCTAAAAGCTCGAGCCACAGCTAAAGGAACGAGTTCGCAGATGAGAGCTTGAAAACATGCTGTTGGGAGAGGCCTGTCAACGGTGCAGTTACAGCTCCGTGTCCAGGCGATTGTTGAGAAGTGACACAGAGGATGAATATTTCAGTGGATTTAGTGATTTGGAGTGAGATGGAGAGTTTGGTTTGTTCTTTATGCTATAGTTATCTGATCTGTTTGTGTGACGTTAACAGACCAGACACCTATTTAGTTTTGTCGTTTAAGCTTCATGTAGCTAACCATCAATGTGTTACGCTAGCATACCGTACGCTAATTCAGCCGGTTGTTCTTTTCATTAGGTTTCAATTGATTAGTGCGTCTTATACTCCGGAGCAACATATAGTCCGGAAAATACGGTACCTTAAAGGGATATTTCAGTCACTTATAACACCAGACTAATGATATAAATGTCTGTGTCGATAGAATAATTTTTGAAATATAACTGACCTTGTATCACATGAATTACTGCATTTTGAGGGACTATTTTCTCGCAGATCACTCCGCCGCTGCGTTAGCTTACAGCCACGAAGCTGATGCTGCTCAAATATAAGTTATTTTAAATGCAAAATTATTCTGTCGCATCAGCTTCGTGGCTGTAAGCTAACGCAGCGGCGGAGTGATCTGCGAGAAAATAGTCCCTCAAAATGCAGTAATTCATGTGATACAAGGTCAGTTATATTTCAAAAATGATTCTATTAACACAGACATTTATATGGTTAGTCTGGTGTTATAAGTGATTTACCTCAGGTGCACTGTGGAGTGGGTCAGACTGTTTTTAATGCAGGCTAACTGATACCATAGAAATGCTTTAGCCTAGCCTAGCGCCACTAGACTCTTCAAATATAAGAACTGCATGAATTTAAGAAAAAAATATCTCCAGACATCAACAACACTCTGGATAACTAGGAAATGAGGCCCTATGTCAAAAATCCTGAAATATCCCTTTAACCTAGGGCTGGGTATAGTTAAACGATACTAGTCTGGTATAGAAAAAATAAAAGTACTGAAAGCAGGTACAGAAAAGAAATATAAATCTTTATATTCAAGTTTTGATTCTGTTGGTCGTCAAAATTTAAAAGAAAAAAAGTGAAAGACAAGTAAAAAAATAAAAAAATAAAAGTGTTTTTTATAAAATTGGGAATAAAATTTAGAAATAAAAATGGAAAAAATAAGGAAAATGTGTGTGTTTTTTTCTGCCATTTTGTAGTTAAATATGCCCATTCTTGTCTTGTTTTCACACCTCTTTCACCAGTAAACTTGAACACAGTCAGTAGCTCTTTGACAGAATAGCAAGTTGTTTACGTTAATATCAGTTGGACCATCATGAAGAACAGCAAGGTGAAGCTATAAACGTTCCAAAATCGCCTGTTCAAAAGGATAACACTGTACAATTAATAAAAAATACCGCTTCATCATTGAGAAAGTCCTCATTATTGTCATTATTACCCAGCCTTACTCCGCACTCATATCCAAAAGTACATACAGTCCCTGTAGTGCGTCTCTCCCCTCGCACTCTCGGTGTCCTCACTTCGACATCTGTTTGTGATCCAGAACATTCCTTTGGCCCTGAGAGGAACCGCACATGTGGATTTAATGAACTCACAACCACTCTCCTCAAAGCACTCGCAACAGCAGGCATCTCTCTCTCTGTCTCTCCCTGTTTACATTTGTTTGGTTTTCCTCAACACTTCCCGTCGTCTCGGGCCAGCGCACTGACAGACACTTGGATATGAAGAGCACTTGTTCGTACGGATGACTTTGGACGCCGATATATCTCAGCAAGCACAAACTCATCTCGCAGAAATAGCGGTCGGAGTAATAGCAGTAGTCATTTTAGCGGGTCTTCAGGTCAAGTCCTGCAGTGCCGAGTCACGAGCGCTTTGTTAAAACGTATTACAGCCGGGAACGCAGGACGTCTCCTTCTGGGGGAGACAGACAGCTTCACATGGACAAGAAGTCGGCAAAAACTGATCAATGTAGGCAGTGGATATTTAGCCGGGATCGGATTTGAGTTTGTTTACGCTATTGTGCCGTGACTTGCTCTTAATTCATCGACTCGTATCACATGATTAAAGCTTCCTGTTATCGACATGATTACTGCGAGATAGTCTGCTCTGAAAAGTTCAGATTTCATGACACAAATTAGGCTTTAACTTAAGGTGCTTTATTTGTCATTATGCAACTACTGTACAATGTGTCCTGCATTTGACCCATCCTTCGACGGCGTGCAGCGGCACCGGGGCCCCATCTCCAGGCTGATGGTCAGAATCTCCTGGCTGGAGGATTCACCCATTGTACATGTTTTTAGTGGTAGGGGAAATCAGAGTACCTGGAGGAAACCTATATGCAGACACGGGGAGAACACAGAAAGGCACCATTCAGGTGAGAATTGAACCCGGGACCTTTGTGAAGCACGAGCGCTAACCGCTGCGCTGCCATGCAGGGTTAAGGTGGGCCAGGGATAACCTTAAAGGGATACTTCGGGATTTTTGACATAGGGCCTCATTTCCTAGTTATCCAGAGCGTTGTTGATGTCTGGAGATATTTTTTTCTTAAATTCATGCAGTTCTTATATTTGAAGAGTCTAGTGGCGCTAGGCTAGGGCAAGGCTAAAGCATTTCTATGGTAAACGCTAGCCTGCATTACTGTAAAAACAAAACTGACCCACTCCACAGTGCACCTGAGGTAAATCACTTATAACGCCAGACTAACCATATAAATGTCTGTGTTAATAGAATAATTTTTTAAATAAAACTGACCTTGTATCACATGAATTACCGCATTTTGAGGGACTATTTTCTCGCAGATCACTCCGCCGCTGCGTTAGCTTACAGCCACGAAGCTGATGCTGCTCAAATATAAGTTATTTTAAATGCAAAATGGTTAAAATTAACCTATCGACACAGACATTTATATCGTTAGTCTGGCGTTATAAGTGATTTACCTCAGTGCACTGTGGAGTGGGTCAGTTTTGTTTTTAATGCAGGCTAGCGTTTACCATAGAAATGCTTTAGCCTTGCCCTAGCCTAGCGCAACTAGACTCTTCAAATATAAGAACTGCATGAATTTAAGAAAAAAATATCTCCAGACATCAACAACGCTCTGGATAACTAGGAAATGAGGCCCAATGTCAAAAATCCCGAAGTATCCCTTTAACCTTAAGTCAAGGTTAAGGTTATTTATATTTTACGACAAAAAATTGAAACAACTAATCATGGCGTATGTCGAGCAGTAAAGTGAATGTTTCCACCTGACACGAATTGACGAATTAGTTCAAGTTTATTATCATAATAATACTGACTTACACGTGTATTGCGCTTTACAAGCCTGGGTTACCTTGTTTCTCAAAACGCTAAACTGTAGTCATTATTCATTCACGCCATACTCGGTGGTGGTAAGATACTATTGTAGCCACAGCCGCCCCTGAGGTAGACTAACACTAGCAAGTAGGGCTGAAAGATATGGACAAAATTTCATATCTCGATATTCATGCCAAATATCTCGATATCGATACGATATAACTATGGGTTAGGTGAAAACTAAGCATTTATCAGAAAAATAAAATCATAATACAAAAGAGCGCAGTTTTATTGATGAAAATCTATATCGTTTATATCTTGCTTTTTCGATTTTAATATCTTGAATGTTCATATCTCGATATAAATACAATAACGATATATTTTTCAGCCCTACTAGCAAGGCTGCCATTTTGCACCATCGACCGACCACCATCCACTCACTCACAAACAACTCTAATTTACTCTGGTACATGCTCAACCTACGCAGGCACGGGGAGAACATGCAAACTCCACACAGAAAAACCTCTTCCGGCCGGGGATCAAACCCAGGACCTTCTAGCTGTGAAGCACGAGCACTAACCGCTGTGCCACCGGGCTCCCATCACATTATCATATGTGTTAATTACAAGGTACCAAAAGCAATAACAGTTTTGCCCTGGCACTCTCTCTGCTGAATAAAACATACGAATTTACATATAAAAACATCAATATAATACAGACATAGCAACAGTAGAGGATAAAAACTGTCTCTGAAACGTCAGAGTTTCGAGGCTCTGCAGGCATCTCGCCGAAGGGAGGTATAGGAGAAGAGGGAATATGACTTGGGTCCTGCGTAATGCTGAGAGCCTTGATCTCACAGCACTTAGCGCACAGGTCCTGTATCTGAGGCAGAGGGGATCCAATAATCTGAGATGCAGTTTTAACTGTCATAAGGGAGTGGTCATGTGATCTAACGTTATCAAACCACCCCAGCAAACTTCCTGTTAGAAAATGATGAGTGTTTCTTTTGTCAAACCACTAAAGAGCTAGTTAGTTACGCAACGTGAATAAAAAAAAAAGTCCACTGCCATCAATATATATAGTGTGAAATTAAACCAAACAGTCTTTTTGTCCAGCAGCACTTGGAAATGGTCTCAACTTATAAAGCGCTTTTCTACCTTCATTAGGCACTCAAAGCACTTTACAGCAAGGATCCACTCATCCATGTACGCAGACAGTGGAGGCAAGGAGGGTGAAGTGTCTTGCCCAAGGACACAACGGCAATGTGCACCTTTAGAAGGCGGGATTCGAACCCCCGACCTTCCGATTATGAGACGACCCGCTCTACCATCTGCACCACCGTCGCCCCTTCCATACACACTGAAAGATTCAAACATTTACACGGCATCTTGCAGTCGCCAGAAGACCTGTAAGCTAATCCCAGTTGCTAGTCATTCGTTAGCAAAACACTTTGTAATATACAGTGGGGGAAAAAAGTATTTAGTCAGACAACAATTGTGCAAGTTCTCCCACTTAAAAAGAGAGAGAGGCCTGTAATTTTCATCATAGGTAAACCTCAACTATGAGAGACAAAATCCTCCACTCGTTACCTGTATTAATGGCCCCTGTTTGAACTTGTTATCAGTATAAAAGACACCTGTCCACAACCTCAAACAGTCACACTCCAAACTCCACTATGGTCAAGACCAAAGAGCTGTCCAAAGACACCAGAAACAAAACTGTAGACCTGCACCAGGCTGAGAGGACTGAATCTGCAATTGGTAAGCAGCTTGGTGTGAAGAAATCAACTGTGGAAGCAATTATTAGAAAATGGAAGACATACAAGACCACTGATAATCTCCCTCGATCTGGGGCTCCACGCAAGATCTCACCCCGTGGGGTCAAAATGATCACATGAACGGTGAGCAAACATCCCAGAACCACACGGGGGGACCTAGTGAATGACCTGCAGAGAGCTGGGACCAAAGTAACAAAAGCTACCGTCAGTAACACACTACGCAGCCAGGGACTCAATTCCTGCAGTGCCAGACGTGTCCCCCTGCTTAAGCCAGTACATGTCCGGGCCCGTCTGAAGTTTGCTAGAGAGCATCTGGATGATCCAGAAGAGGACTGGGAGAATGTCATATGGTCAGATCAAACCAAAATGGAACTTTTTGGTCAAAACTCAACTGGTCGTGTTTGGAGGAGAAAGAATGCTGAGCTGCATCCAAAGAACACCATACCTACTGTGAAGCATGGGGGAGGAAACATCATGCTTTGGGGCTGTGTTTCTGCAAAGGGACCAGGACGACTGATCCATGTAAAGGAAAGAATGAATGGGGCCATGTATCGTGAGATTTTGAGTGAAAACCTCCTTCCATCAGCAAGGGCATTGAAACTTAAACGTGGCTGGGTCTTTCAGCATGACAATGATCCCAAACACACCGCCCGGGCAACGAAGGAGTGGCTTCGTAAGAAGCATTTCAAGGTCCTGGAGTGGCCTAGCCAGTCTCCAGATCTCAACCCCATAGAAAATCTTTGGAGGGAGTTGAAAGTCCGTGTTGCCCAGCGCCTGCCCCAAAACATCACTGCTCTAGAGGAGATCTGCATGGAGGAATGGGCCAAAAAACCAGTAACAGTGTGTGAAAACCTGTGAAGACTTACAGAAAACATTTGACCTCTGTCATTGCCAACAAAGGGTATATAACAAAGTATTGAGATGAACTTTTGTTATTGACCAAATACTTATTTTCTACCATAATTTGCAAATAAATTCATTAAAAATCAGACAATGTGATTTTCTGGATTTTTTCCCCTCATTTTGTCTCTCATAGTTGAGGTTTACCTATGATGAAAATTACAGGCCTCTCTCATCTTTTTAAGTGGGAGAACTTGCACAATTGTTGGCTGACTAAATACTTTTTTTCCCCACTGTATCTATTTTCATGCTTTTGTGTTCCTAAAAGCTCCTCCTGAGGTCCTACGTATCCAGGAAATGCTTAATCCTTTCATCGTGAAGTGAAAACACCCGCCATAGCTTCATTACAGCCACACAAGGCCACTGGTCTGTATTTCTCTTTATCGAAACAGCTCCACAGTGAAGGGGAGCAAGAGGAGAGGAGATTATGGCTTGAAAATCATACAAAAAAACTACTGGATATTTTGATTCCGTGTTTTAGATCAATATTGCATTTTCTAGCCAACAAAGTATAGTAATAATGACGCGTTTGACACTATTTCGGCAGCACAGTGGTACAGCGGTTAGCGCTTGTACTTCACATGGTCCCGAGTTCGATTCCCGGCCGGAGGGGGCCTTTCTGTGTGGAGTTTGCATGTTCTCCCAGTGGTGGTCAGAGGGGCCGATGGCACAGACTGGTTGCAAAATTAGCAAGGACACATGCACATCCCGGGATAAATCAGCGTGCTTGAACAAAAACTGAACATGTGAAACAACAAAGATCTGCTCACCAGTTTACAGGCACCACACAGCGACGTTTCGGGCATCAGCCCTTCATCACACAGTTTAAAGAGGCTCTGACACATATATACATGACACAATAGACAACAGAGATAGATAGATAGATAGTGTGTACTGGCTCACAGACTGGTTGTCTCACTTCCATCAGTTTATCCCAAGGGGCAGCTGTGGCTACAATAGTAGCTTACCAACACCGAGTGTGGAGTGAATGAATAATGACGACAGTGTAGCGCTTCGAGAAACTTGGTAACATAGGCTTGTAAAGCGCAATACAAGTTTAAGCCATTATTGTTACCGAAAGCCTGCAAAAAGCATAACATCTGATCTGGAGCCCATACGTGGGTAGAGTAGCCAATATATATATATTATATTTACATTATTATATAATATTTATGTTATAGCCTATAATATATTATATTTACTCAAGTTAGAGTAAAACAGAGATTGGAGGAAATGCAACTTGAGTTCTACAAGCAGCTACTGAGTAAAACAAAAGTCTGGTAGAAAATAGATGTTTGTGTTTCGTGCACATTATTCTGCAGAATAATTTATATTATTATGAATATTTTAAAGCATTTTGTTAAAAAAAATAAAACAACATTCAGAAAACAGTTATCCTAGTCACAGTAGCCATTATCTCCATACTCTTTTATTCTTACTTTATAATAATTATTATTTGGGTCACCACTTCTTACTTCTACAAGAGTAAAATGATATATTATGGAAGTATTGAGCCTAGAAGTTCCTGTAGTTACAACTACAAGCACATTGGAGAAGCTAAGTGTAGCTTGTTGGTTGCCGCCTTTAACCAGATAAAAAACAAGTAGTGGAAGATAAAAAACGGATCATCAGAATATGCTCGGAAACAACAAAGTACGCGCTGTTTTTTGACAGTTTTGGGAAAAGCAAATGAACTACTCACATATTCGGTAAGCGCGTCTCAACGCGGGACGTCCTCTCGCCTCAAGTGTTTACGTCGGGAAAATCCAGACGAGATGCGATGCATGGACTGCGCAACAGGCTCGGAACGAGGGAGGAAGTGGAGGAGGAGCTCTGGCGATGATCCGAGCAGCCAAAAAACAAGGAGAGGGTCCCGTTGCATCGTCCGTAGCCCACGCTCCGCTCTGCGCGTCTCTCCGTGTCCAAGTTTGGGCTCTGCGTAAACACGTCCAGTCCGCGCAGAGGAAACGGGGCACGGCAGGATACAACGCCCTGCTGCCAAACGTGGTTCATACTGGTTAAATATCTGCGGTCAAGAAACAGTGGAAGAGGTAAGTTTGCGTGACACGAGCGCGTTTGTTTGGCGGGCATCGCATTTGGAGAATAGAGTGCGATGGAAGCTGGGGAGACACAGCACGCGAAACTGGGATTGTTCTGTTTTTTGTTTTGGACTGCGCGCTGCTCTCCTAACGTGTAAACCATCAGCTGGAAGCAAAGCTATGGTCAAATATTCCTAATAAGGTGTTTTAGTGTGTCACTGAATCGACTTTCCTTCACATGTATAGGGGAACTTGTACATTCACAGGTGGTTTTCTTAATTTTTATTGATTTATTCTCTGTGGTTCTCACATAGTGGGTTCTTGGGCTTCTTCAGGTGTTGCTCAGGGTCATCTGCAACTTTAGATTTGCTCATTTAATTTGAGATAATTTCATGTTTTCTTCAGAAATGCTTTTAAGTTTGGTGTTTAGACATTATTTAGTCCAGTGTAGGTTTATTATAGATCTTTTTTTCAACGTGGTTTTGCCCTGATTTGATCTTGAACTAGGCCTGGCAGTACTTAAAAGCCAAATCCTCTGCCTAAGCAAAAAAAAAAGTCACCACATGGATTTAAGTAACTGTTATGATCTGTTATGATGGACTGTCCACCACAGAGTCCAGATCTTAACCCCATTGAGGATCTTTGGGATGTGCTGGTGAAGGCTTTGCGCTGTGGTCGCACTTTCCCATCACCAATACAAGCTCTTAGTGAAAAATGACACTGGTTCTTTTGACATTGGTGAAGCTTATTGAAACAACACCACTGCTGTAATCAAAGCTAAAGGCGTCTGACCAAATGTTAGAGCAGTGGTTCCTAACCTGGGGGCACCTGGGTTTGCAGGGGGGGCCCAGAGCTTGGCCTGGTCAGAGGGTCAAGTCATAAATGATCTCGTTTGTGAAAATTATATGGTTGAAATTCATCAAATATAACTGAGAAAGGACTAGGTGCATTAAACACTCCAGTTTCAGTTAATTTTTATGTTTTGATACATTTTTGGGGGCCACAGTAATGGACTAGGGGGGTGTGGCCTGACTACAGCACGCGCGTTTCAAGAGAAAAAAGGGGGAACTACTGTATTATAGCGTGACCTTTTTATTGTGGCAACTTTTTTTTTTTGGGTCGAGCAGTGTATATGAAGTGGTACTTTGTGTGAATTTTTTTATATACAAAACAAATTAGTTTGTCTCGCCCGATTTATAAGAACTTTTAACCCCAAGAAAGGTGAATTTTACATATTTCTTCAACAAAAGGTTTATTCAAAGACTAAAAGAAATATTTGAAATTTGAAATGAGAACATACTACAGGGTCCGTGTACCTTTCGTTCAATCAATTTTCAATTTGAAAACGACAATAAAATTACACAGAAATGTGTGCTATCAGCATTTTTCATTTCATAAAATGAAACGAAATCACTCAAATTGGCACGTATTTTCATATTTCAATATTATACAAAAACGAAAAAATGTAAATTGAAATCACAGCCTCAGAGCGTCATTATTTCGTTTTCTCGATTTGCGTATAGCCGGAAGTTCGGCTGTACGGTTCACATTAAGGTCCGACCTGAAACACAAATTTAGATAAAAACTAACGCGGAGATTGTATACATTGTTCAATTTTCAGTTCTTTGTCCTGGGGTATTAGCACTCCTTTATAATAATTCCTGGGATTGGTTATGCACGGAGCTAACTACAGATGCTAGGTGGCCAACGCGCCCGTAGCAGGCCGCAGATGGCACTACCTGGAGTGCGTAACTCGTGCGCTTCCCCGAGCTCCTTTCTCCTCTTCGAAACAATGCACGAGTCTTGTGTCCACCTAGATGCGGACTCTCTACATTTTTGTAGACTCTGACATTCTGCGAGATGGATTGGACCGAACGCTTTAGCTACAATTACGCACGGAGCTAAACATACTGTGCCAAGTGGCCAGTGCGCCGTTCGCAGGCTGGAAGGTGGCACAACCTGGGGCGCGTAGGTCGTGCTGTCCCTTGAGCGTATCTCTCCTCCACTTTGATGTTCGAGTTTTTGTTCAAGATTAGGACTCTCAACATTTGCGCACTCACCTGGAACACCTCCCCAACTGACCAGTTCTATAGCCCCAAGGAGGGCTTTAGTAAACAGCGGTTTATTGTAAAAATAAAATTAAAAAAAATGGTTAAATTGTATTATTATTAGTGAAACATTATGGAGTCATCGATCACTTATGATACTGAATATTTGTTCTGTCTTGTGCAGAACGGATCAGAATTTTTGCTTCATCAAATTGAAAAGTACAAGCCAAGCCATGCGCAAGATGTATGCATTATATTGATAAATAAACCGCTGGCGTTGGCCACCTAGCATAGCGCTGTAGTTAGCTCCGTGCATAACCAATCCCATCTCTGAGGAATTATTATAAAGGAGTGCTAATTCCCCAGGACAAAGAACTGAAAATTGAACAATGTATACAATCTCCGTGTTAGTTTTATCTAAATTTGTGTTTCAGGTCGGACCTTAATGTGAACCGTACAGCCGAACTTCCGGCTATACGCAAATCGATAAAACGAAATAATGACGCTCTGAGGCAGTGATTTCAATTTTCATTTTTTCGTTATTGAAATATGAAAATACGTGCCAATTTGAGTGATTTCGTTTCATTTTATGAAATGAAAAATGCTGATAGCACACATTTCTGTGTAATTTCATTATCGTTTTCAAATTGAAAAATTGATTGAACGAAAGGTACACGGACCCTACAGGACTGTTTCTGAGGTCAGGGCTAGAAAAAATGACTTTAAACACCCCTTTGCAGGAACTACACTCAAACAAATGTGTGTTTTAGTGTCTGGTGAGAAAGAATGGAGGTCTCTGGAAAATGATCTAAAATGCTGTTCAAATATTCTTTAAATACAAGAACAACCAGAAAATATAGCCGCAAGCGGCGATTATCGGCCCTCGCCGACAGCCCTGCCTAAAACAAGGGGGCGCTTCGCGCCCTTTTGTCTCCCTCAATCTAAAATTATGGTATTGCTACTGCCTTTATGTTTGTTTTTAACTTTTTTCCCAAGGGTCTTAGTTTTAGGATTATTGGAATGGGCCAACGCGCACTCCACGCTCAATTCTGACATTATACAGAGAAAAATTAGTATGAATTTGTATCACACTACTGTATATCTGCAAACTGAAGCATATTTTTACATTTACTTAGGGCTGCGGCTGCGCCGCAGAACATCCACAAAGGTTATCCAAGTACTTTGGATAACCTTTGGTTCCTCACTTCTCGCTGAATTATGGAGTTTAACATTTTTCCATCAGAATAAAATGGGACGTTCTGGTCATCGCTACGGCAACACCGTGAAAAATATGGCATGGGTGTGATTGACTTTTCTGATCGGAACGACCAAATAGAATTTTGTGCCAAATTATTTTAATTTTTGTAAAACTAAAATTTGTACTCTCCATATAATTCCTATAGGGGGCGCTATCGCGCCCAATTTGAATTTTGCCAAATTAAAGTGTTTAGGACTGTGACTTTAACAACTGATAACAAAATGAGCGAAATCGGGCTTCATATGTGCGAATGGGGGCAATTTCTTTTTTGCGAAAAATCTCAAAATACTTCTTACAGTTTGCGGCTTCGCCGCATAAAAACCATAAAACTTAGAAAAGTAATTTGGATAACTTTTAAAGTTCTACTTCTCAAGATTATTTTCCACCCAAAATTAGGTCGTTCCGATAAACGCTCTAGGAGGAGATAGATTTTGTACAAAGTGAAAAATAAAGGCGGATTCCCGCTTCGAGGGCTGTCATCCAAAATGGCCGACACCCAATATGGCGGACGGCGTTGCCGTAATAATATTTTTTGCGCAACTTGTCATGATGCACATCTGTACCGATTTTTATGATTCTACGACAAACTTCATTTTTGGCCAAGTCCTATCTCGCAATGTTAAAAAAAAACGGCCACTATTTTGAAATTCAAATTTGGAAATAGTCAAAAGTTGCGTCGGATCGGGTTTGAATTTTGGGCCAAAATCGGTGACTTTTCGTCGATGTTCACTCGGTGAAAATTGCGACGGTGCGAAAGAGAAAGAAAGAAAGAAAGAAAGAAAGAAAGAAAGAAAGAATAATATTCCCATACGAAAACAATGTTCTCGCTTACGCGGGCACCATAAAATATATATTTTCGGAAAGCACTCGCACATTCCTACCTCATGGTAGAGGTCCTGGGTCACTGACGGGCACGAAGTGACCCAGGGCTCTCAGTCGCCCATTGACTTTTATGGGCTCTGTACAATTACAATGTTGATTTTTGCATTATATATGTATGTGCACGACAAGAGGAGTGTGTTAGTGAGTGTTTGAGAGGAGGGGAGCGCTTCGCGCTCGTTTTGTGCGTTTTGTTCGCACTTTGGGGGAGTGCGCTCCGCTTCGCTGTTCGTTTTCTGATACATGTGCATGTGCACGAGGAGAGGAGTGCGTTAGTGCATGTTTGAGAGGAGGCGCACTTTGGGGGAGTACTCTATACGATTACAAGAGCCCCTTCGCCAGCCCTGATGGCGCTCGGGCCTAAATACTTAATTTGTATGAAGAGGAATGTGCTATTTTTTTATATTTGGGCATCGGTGAGGCTAATTTGTGATTTATTTGGTAACACTTTGTAATAACTACTAGGGCTGAACGATATGGACAAAATTTCATATCTCGATATCGATACGATACGATATAACTATGGGTTAGGTGAAAACTAAGCATTTTTCAGAAAAATAAAATCATAATACAAAACAGTGCAATTTTATTGATGAAAATCTATATCGTTTATATATCACATTTTCGATTTTAATATCTTGAATGTTCATGTTCATATCTCGATATCGATACAATAACGATATATCTTTCAGCCCTAATAACTACACCTTATTTAGCCTTAAGAAATGATGGGTTAACACTTAATTCATCATGAACAATTCATTAATTAAGTGTGACTACCACTTAATAACTACTTCACTACTACAGTAATGCCTAACTCATAATGAGTAGTTCTTTACAAGTTGTTAAATAAGGTGTAGTTATTATAAAGTGTTGCTATTGCTTGTGCTATTGTTGCCTTTGAAGGATTGTGGCTTTCCTTGCTGATGCATTACATGAAAAGATAATGAATAAGGCAAGGCAAGTTTATTTGTAGAGCACAACTCATACACAAGGCAATTCAAAGTGAAAACAGATAAAATCAATAAAACATCAACATAAAGTTTATCAATTACAGTAAAAGGCAAGAGTGCAGATAAAATACTTTCAGTTTTCATATGCACGGGTAAAAAGAGCTGTTTTCAGCCTGGATTTGAACATTGTCAGAGTTGAGGCCTGTCTCACATCCTCATGAAGACTGTTCCAGATTTTAGCTGCATGAAACTGAAACGCAGCCTCACCGTGTTTATTATTGACTCTGGGAACCACCAGGAGACCCCTCCCTGAAGTTCTCAGGGCCCGAGATGGTTCATACGGCTCTAACATGTCAGAGATGGACTTTGGTGCTAAACCATGAAAAGACTTGTACACAAGCAGAGCTGTTTTAAATTCTATTCTCTGAGTGACAGGAAGCCAGTGCAGAGACCGGAGCACTGGACTAATGTGGTCGTATTTCCTGGTTCTTGTCAGGACTCGAGCAGCAGCGTTCTGTAGCTCTATAACAGCTAATAAATGAATAATAAATTAAATTAAATCCCATCTGAAACAGGGCCGGGACTTTTTTAAAAGTAATTCTAATTAATTAATCACATAGGATTTAATGCGATTGAAAATATGAATCGTAATTAATCACCAATTTTCCTGTCAAACTTGTTTATTCACACAGTTAAGCCACATAAACTTATTTAAAAGATAATTCTCCAAAATAAATCAAACTGCTATTGTGTTTGAAGTGTTGGAAATGATCACACATGGCCTCACATCTGCACGTGAAATAAGTTAAAATGTAGGAAAACAAAGAAGCATCAAAATATACCTCTAAAGAATTAATGAAACCCCTTAATAAGTGATGCTTAGATTAATTAATTACAAAGGCCATAATTAACTTGATTAAAAATGATGATGACGATTGTCTGCAGACGATGTCGGTGGCGGTGAGCAGAGACCTCACTGTGGAGGTGCTACAAGACACCAACGCAGTGAAGCTGATGGACAGTAAGCAGACGCTGAGGGCCGCAGTGCAGCGAGGAGAGCCCAAGTGTCTGGGGGTGAGGCAGTCAAAAGGTCCTTTGTCCTCAGTCAGTCGTCCTGTGCCACTGTGATTCCATTAGATGTTCTTGTGTTGCAGGTGAGTCAGCTGATGTTGGGGATAATGGTCCTAATGTACTCCATCCCTCTGCACCTGGTGGAGGCCACGGAGGTGGTGTGGCTGGGCGTGCCCTGGTGGAGCAGCCTCACCGTCAGTAAAACTTCAGAGATCATCTGCGTCAGTGGTTCTCAACTGGTATAGGGCATGCCCACCATTCGGGCGGCACAATATATCGCCAAAGATATCGTATCGCAATATTTATGGCGTCAAATTAGGGTCTGCTTTAACGTAAACGTAAAAGAGGTATTGTAAACGTATGTTGTCAGTATTGTAAAAGAGAAAACTGTAAATGTAACTCTAAACTCCATAAGCGAAAAAGTATCATAAATAGAAAAAAAATATTGTAAACATAAAACTTTCATTTACGCTTCTTCTTTCATACTTCACAAGTTACGTTTACAATTCACAAGCTACAGTTACGATACATTTTTTTCTGACCCTTTTTTTAACGGGGGCGGGCTCAACGCTCATTGGCTGGAGTGACAGGATGTGACGTCATCACTATAAACTGAAATCAAACGCACACTACAGAGGCTGTGTCTGAATGTCCACCCTAGTCCCTAACCCCTCATTCACTACAAAGGCCCTATATAGGTACTATATAGTAGACAGTATACTATATAGCAGGGGTGCCAAAACCTTTTGTCTCCGAGGGCCAAAATGAAAAAGTGCCTATGGGTCGCGGGCCAAACACAGCGATGTCAAGCGTGAAACACATATAACTGCAAATAATAATAGTTATTTTATTTTATTTTTAGGTATATTTTGCACTTGATTATATCTATGCAAATAACATGCTATAACAAAACAAATGTTAACTATGGCAAAAGCCTAATTTTAGTAGAACAAAATCAACAATTGTAGCAATATGTAAATGTAAACAACAACACCTGTATCTACAGCACCTACAGTGACTTTACCTCATTCATTTGTTAACTCAAAGAAAATGCCACATTAGATCATTTTGAAAGTGTCAGTTCAGCATCAATTCTTTTCAATTCAAAGTCAATTTTAACGTGACCTATGTTGATGTCAACAACCTTGCAATAAAAGTATGAAAACTGGGAAAGTTGATGCCAAGACACCACAACAGTGTTTCCTTAACTTTGTGAAAAGAGTGAAACAGCGCCCCCAATTTGACGCTGGTGGCCAAAAAGTGTACTGCATCCATATTTACATTGAGAATGAATGGGAGAGAGTTGGTATTAACCATACAGCGCAAACGTAGGTCACTCTTTGGCGTGCCCACATAATTGTTTTGGCAGGCCAAAAATGGCCCGCGGGCCCCACTTTGGGCACCCCTGCTATATAGTGTGTCGGAACTCCGAACCCCAGCAAAATGAGTGACTACTTCTACTATAAGTTCACTAAAATTCGGGAATAATGTATTTCTGCGATAAAGACCGACTAAACTCAAAGGACAGTGGAACATTTATGGATAAATATGACTCAAATGCGTTTTATTAAACATGGATTTCACATGAATGAACAAAACTCCCGGGATTATTGCCTTTTTGTCTGAGAGAGTCTGTAGTGTGCATTTGATTTCAGTTCATAGCGATGACATCACATCCTGTCACTCCAGCCAATGAGCGTTGAGCCCGCCCCCATTAAAAAAAGGGTCAGAAAAAAATGTATCGTAACCGTAGCTTGTGAATTGTAAACGTAACTCCTGAAATGAAGAATGAAAAGAAGAAGCGTAAATGAAAGTTTTATGTTTACAATTTTTTTTCCTATTTATGATACTTTTTTCGATAATGGAGTTTAGAGTTACATTTACAGTTTTCTCTTTACGATTACAATACTGACAACATACATTTACACCTCTTTTACGTTTACGTTAAAGCAGACCCTAATTTGACGCCATAAATATTAGGTGAAGCCACAATATATCGCAGCATCACTAAAGTCTACATCTGACTGAGGTCGGCACATTTTTTTTGCAAACTCAGTCAAAAACAAACAATACATTGAACCTATGAATGTGTAAAGTTCAGTTTTAGTTAAACATTTACTATTCTATATTAGTACTTGCAGCTTTAACAATGTCATATTTTTGTGTAATATGTTTGTATTACATATAACTGTTTCAAAAATGTAGCTGAGTTACACTTACTTCCAGTTACTTTCGAGTTACTTTTGGCAAAATATAAACTGAAAATTGGAGAGAAGGAGGGAGTTCAGCTTCCTGATAACCTGCTGGATAAAACTGTTCTTCAGTCGACTGGACCTGGCCCGTGGATTCCGCAGTCTCTTCCCTGTTATATGTTATATTCCTTAGTTACTGAAAAAAACCTTTGTAATAGTGATGGGCTAAATGAGCCTGCGTTGTATCGCGAGCGTATCGTTTTGAGAAAAGTCATGTGACCAACACTGTTAGAGAAATAACAATGGTGTTCGAGAGGATGATGAAGAATAGGATGTCTTATACAGGAGAAGTTTATTTACCATCGTTACAGGACCCAGAGACATGAACTCGAGACATTGCGCTATAGTCCTACCATTCAAGTCTGTCTATGCTTCCACAGAAGAGAGATAAATACCGTCTAAGAGCGTCATACTGATACGCAAGTGAAACATTCAGTGGCTGAGAGTGGGCGCCTGAGCACCACAGTCAAGGCTATGACAGAGATAGTACGACTGTACAGCTTGACCCAGTATGATAAATAGCGATTTAATGTTATCCTTTAACAAACACTTCTACTGTGTCATTTTGTATCATGTTGTGTCGTACGTAACGTGCAGCAGCGAGCAGCAGGGGGCGCCAGTTGCTGGGTCGTGGGGGCAGCTGTTGGAGCTGCACCAGCCCCTGTGGCTCCTCCTGCAGGTGGTGGGTCCACAGAAGGACGGCCTCATGGTTCTAACCGGGCCTGTTGGTCTCTCATAAGGGGCTTCTGAACCGCTCTTTGTCTGACCTAGGACCTGTTTGCCATGGGAGACCCTACCAGGGGCCCGAAGCCCCCGACAACAGAGCTCCAGGATCATTCGGGGCTCAAACCCCTCCACCACGTTAAGGTGGCGGTTCCAGGAGGGGGAGCAGTTTTCCTTTTTCTAAATGATCCCTCTCAGCTGGTAAAACAGCTCCTGACGATTTGGTTCACATTTCTGAACAGGAATAATAAATGAGCTCAGTCAGTGTTGAGTTTGCTTTTTTCCGGCTCACTGCTGCAATGCTTTTTCACCACTAGATGGCGACGATAAGTTTACCAACACAGTGTACAGTGTGACACTATTTTGAAAGTGTGAGGTATCATTAACCCATCACTACTTTGTAATATTCCCCAACACTGATTTTAGTCTTGTTTCTTGTCACAATAATTTTGTTATCAAAATATCGCACAGCCGCATCGCATATTGCAAGTTACTTCATTCCAACCCATAAAACACAGTTAAACTTCGATCTGTCATATATTACATAAAATACTTGATTTTAGGGTTAGGGTTAGTGAACCACCAGACTTTCTTAATCGCACTAAATCCAGTCGTGTAGTGTGGACCCTCCATTCTATACAAAATCGTTTAAGACTAGAAAAATCGTGTAGTGTGTGCTGACCTTAACCGGTTCTGCGACCCACTTTTGAGATCCACTGACCTGCATCGTCTGTTTCCATTGTTTTATACATAACCATAATTTATTTATTTTTTGTCTCTACAGTTTGTCCTTGCAGGATCTCTTGCAATACTTTTGGACAAATACTGCACTATGAATAATGTAAGTCTTTTCACACAAGCGCCCTCCTCTGGAAAAGGTCCTGGAGACAATTATAGGAGGCACTAGAGTCTAGCACCATAAAACTGGTCTAAATTATTCATGTAAACAAACTTTTAGTGGAGCATTTGCTGCAGATTATCAAGCCTCGTTTTATCAACCACAGCCAAGTCTCAAAACAACACAAATCTAATAGTTATTATTTTGTAGCAGCACCATTTTTCCAGCATCAAAAAGTATTGATAAAAGTGCATGTTGTTGTCGGCACGTGTAGGGCTGAGTACTGTTAAAGCAGTACTAAGTAACGTGTTTACCTTAATAAATCCTTTCCGTAGTCCCTCTGGGGGTAATACAAGTGTTAATGGGATGATTGGGGGTCTTTCATCTCCCCCTGGTGTCTCTGGCCAGAAAACCATGCTTGCAACTTGACTGCCACCGGGTCGGAGCCACCAATACACACTAATAGAATCACGAAGAAGAAGCTAACAGGCTAATGGGCAAAGCTAACTGCGGGCTAGCGCCACTTTAAACAGTATTTACAGCCAAGTTTAAGTGAAAAAAATTATTTCCATTGTATAACTGGATGAACAACATCCCTCTCTCCCTTCACCTTTTCTGTCAGCGTAGTATTTACTCTCCAAGACATTTAATAAGTAAAAAAAATCGTAACTTGCTACGACACCTGCAGTTGTGCTTATGGCCTCTAGGGGCAAGAGTTACTTAGTACTGCTTTAAAAAACTACTTTAACGATACTTGGTTTTCGATACCGATAATAAAATATTTGTCATATAGAACCAGAAAACAGAACAATAATGTCTTGACATTGTTAGTTAGTTAGTTAGTTAGTTAGTTTATTTGAGCAGTTAACATTTTTCTTCCTCCAATGTTTCACAATCATACAGTTAATGGAAGCTCAAAGGGAGTAGACTGAAGCAAAAGCTTATAAGTGCCTACCCCTTGTTCATGTAAAATTACATTTGCAGTTAATGATGATACAGTTATACATTGCTTTTACATTTTTATCAAACAGTAAACAATCCTTCCTGAGTATTATGTATTAGTTTCAAAACTATATACGTGTACATGTCTGTGAGTTAACGTTTATCCTACTGTAGCTATACTCGTCAGTATACAATCAGCAGCCTTAGTTTACAATTTGCAGCACTGGCAAATAAAGAGGTTTTAGCATTTCACATTTGACAAATAACAAAAGTAATAACTTATGGTTAATGTCATTGATCATAACAATTATAACAATTATCCTTCTTGTCATTATCAATGGATGAATATTCGTTTTCATATTATATAGGCATGTTAGACATTTTGTATTCTACCATCTTGCCTCGTCCATCTTGGATATGCCATTTGGTTCATCTACATTGTCAAGAAATGTGTAAAACAAATGGGTAATAATTTTGGGGGAAAATTGTGGCAAAAATAAAGAAAATGTGTAAAAAAATGTTTTAAAAGTGGCGGGAAAATATTAGTAATAAAAAATGGGTAAAAATTGGGGGAAATAAATTGGGAAAACAAGAAAATATTGGGGCAATAATACGAAAAAGAGCGTGTAAAAATGGGGCAAACATTGGACAAAATAATAGGGGGGAAAATTCATAAAAATTGGGCAAAAATGGGGGATCATTTATTTGAGCTGAAACAACCGAGTCACTTCCTTTAATGCTGTCACAGGACCAACAGCATCAAAACATGGATCTAAAGATAGATTTTTTTTCTGTACCTGCTTACGACACAAATACTAAACCTAATTTCAACTTGAAATGTATTATCCCTGCCCAATATAATAAAATGGCTGCCTCATCTTGAACTCTGCACTGTCCTCTTTAGCTCTACGCTTGTTTCGCTGCGAGTGTCGTGTCCACGGTCCTCTCCGTCGTGGCCATCATCATCTACTCTGTGGACTTGCACAGAAACCCGGAGACTCCCTGCATCAAACAGATGTACGACAACTGCGACAACCTGCACTACACCACGGTGAGTATCCGAGTCCCGTCCAACAACAACTGTGTTCATGTGTGGAGACGAGTCCCATAGCGAGTGCGCACTAGGTTCAGTTTCATTCTAAACACGATATTTCAGGATTCAATCACAAATATGAACATGTTTGGTATCCACGTGGAGCAAGAATGGCTGTGATGACGCTGTAATCCACATATGGTCATTTCCTTTCTGAGAGACAGTCGTGGCTAAAGAGAAGAGAAATTTACAGGCGCAACAAAACTTCAGGGCTTGTTTGATCAAAATGAGGTTTTCTTTACACTCTTGCAAGAACATCTCGACTTCAGAAGCTCCTATACACCCTTTTCATGTGACGTATGCATGTTTACTAAATTAGGTGAATGCACCGCCATGCGATTGACACGCTGTTGTTTTCATATTAAAACAACACAGCGCCATTGTGTTGTGTTGTTGATTGCGCAAATAATATGTTATATTATAACATACACGCAGGTGCGCGCTCTTTTCAGAAGAATAGACGAGGCTTAAAGGTTCTGTATCATGCTATTTTAGCCATTCCAAAGTAAAGTATAGGCATTTATATGATATATTGTACCTCTATCACTATGGAGTACTCCTTTTTGAGAGAAATATAAGTATTTTTGGGGGGTATTTTCCCGACCCGGAAGACAAGACGCTTTGATTCAGTTAACTCCGCCCCTCTCTCCGCTCATTCCACATTTACAGTATTATAAATATAAATATTGCTGCAAAAAGTGAAGTTACTTCACATAATGCAGTTATAAGGAGTTGACATGTGCAACACAGTTTCATAAATGGCTAACACACACGCTAACACACACGCTAACACACACACTAACACACACGCTAACACACATGCTAACACACACGCTAACACACACGCTAACACGCGTTTGATTGACTCACCGCTCAGTCTGGCTTCCCCATGAGATCGCGTTGGTTATAAAAGTTAATCCACTTTGATTCTGGCCAAGGTTCACCAAGCATCCATCAGGTTGGTTGATAAAGTCACTGAATCCCAGAAAGAAATTCCAACTTCTGGCGAGTGCACTCTTCTTTAGGAAGGTTGAATAGTCCTGTTCCTCTCGTAGCCAAATGCGCATCCGTGACATTATCGTTCGGTAAGAAAAAAGAACAGGCGTGTCCAGAGTATGTTAGAAAGAGCTCAGTCTTCAAAAACAACACTTCTGCTGGGATCCTCCGGGGGTGCGTTTGTTTAGCATCGTGGGACAGCACAGACGCATCGGAGAGTTTTTTTTTTTTTTTTATTTCTCTCTTACAACAACAAAAATGAAAAAGCTGTTTTATAAATTAAAATCAGGCCGTAAGGCATTACATTACAGACGTAGAGCACTTCAGTTCCTTTGTGACGACACAACTGAACAGCTCAGTGGTTTACCAGGAGAGGGCGGAGCAGCTGCTCAGAGAGCAGGATTCAGGAGGATTACTTAGAACTGCGTGAATGAAGCCAAAACCGCTCTGGGGGTGTTTTTGATAAGGAAATAGCATAACAACATGGTTAAAAACTCAAAAAAGTCGATTTTGCATGATATAGCTCCTTTAAAGAGACTAGATGCAAGTTGGTCATTTTTATAATCACTACTGCCACCTCAGGTCTATCGTGTAACTGCAGTTTCTATATTAAAGGGACTAGACGGAGTTTAAAAATGCTAAAATTAAGTACATGTTCCAGCCATGTCCTAATGTGTAGAATGAGCCCAGACCTGTTCACCACAACTGCCTCTAAAATCCTGCACTGTCACTCAGAAAGGTGTTATTCGGGTCTGAAGTGCCGTCATGCACGAGCTTAATATAGAAATTGCAGTTACACACAAGACCTGAGGTGGCAGTAGTGAGTATACAAATGACCAACTTGCATCTAGTCCCTTTAAGCTCGACTCGAAACCCGAGCTTAACCGAAATTGGTTCGAAATGCCATGAAGATTATTGGCAGGAAAGAGTATCTTTCTTTAAAAACACTCTTTGAATCCTCGGCCTTGGCAAAGGCAAAAAAACATTCTCAAAGAACCTTCTCATGTGCTCTCACAATCTGTTGTATTGTGACTGTTATGGCGCAGACATATTCCACTATGGAAATTATGCCGAAAGGGCTGTTGTCCTTTTGTATTTTGAATTTGAATGCATTTAAAGGGATATTTCGGGATTTTTGACATAGGGCCTCATTTCCTAGTTATCCAGAGTGTTGTTGATGTCTGGAGATATTTTTTTCTTAAATTCATGCAGTTCTTATATTTGAAGAGTCCAGTGTTGGAGAGAATACTTTTAAAATGTATTCCGTTACAGAATACTGAATACTTGCCTGAAAATGTATTTTGTAACGTATTCCGTTACTCTGGCCAATCAGAGTACTGTATTCTGAATACTTTAAATACTTTTTAAATACACCATATATTATTGTAGTGTATACTCTTGATGTAGGATTAAAAACGTGTAAATTCATTGCACTGCTGTTTATTAATGCTTAATTTGCTTATTTATCAAAAATTAGACAAGAAGAAAGTGCTTAATGATCACCGGGAGAAAAGGTTGTGTATCTGTGTCGCAAATGTGCAGCCGCTCCAGTCTGCAGATTATAACACTGATAAACCATGGCTCGCACGGGGAGCATGTTTGAATGCTCCATGGCTACGTTTTCATCTTTATTTTTATATTGGGAGGACAGTCTTTTTATGAACCATTGGAAAATTGCTTTGCATCCCACTCGACAGAGGAGTTTGGGAAAGTGTGACAAACTGCAGCCTGTAGCGACTAACCGCTAATTTAGCTTACTGCTAACAACAACAACCATCTTTCACTCTAAATGATTGAAAACAGTGAAAAGGTAAGAGGACAGAGATTTGCATATACCTTGTGTGGTCACTCTCACCTTCACCTATGGGCTGCTCCGTGTGTGTGTGTGTGTGTGTGTGTGTGTGTGTGTGTGTGTGTGTGTGTGTGTGTGTGTGTGTGTGTGTGTGTGTGTGTCGTGTGTGCGGCGGTGCCCCAGAGTCAAGTCGTCATTGTGTGCGCGCTCGGCTGCGCCTGCACTTTATTTGGACTAATTTAACCTTTTCTCTTTCTCATGAATGACGTGCGGTACGATTGGATGATGAAATTTAAACAACGTATGTATTCCCTTGGTATTAGCAAAGTAACTGTATTCTAAATACTCTCTGACTAAAGAGTAACTGTACCGGTCCGGAATACAGTTACTCAAATTTGTATTCTAAATACGTAACGGCGGTACATGTATTCCGTTACTCCCCAACACTGGAAGAGTCTAGTGGCGCTAGGCTAGGGCAAGGCTAAACATTTCTATGGTATCAGTTAGCCTGCATTAAAAACAGTCTGACCCACTCCACAGTGCACCTGAGGCAAATCACTTATAACACCAGACTAACCATATCAATGTCTGTGTTAATAGAATAATTTTGAAATATAACTGACCTTGTATCACATGAATTACCTCATTTTGAGGGACTATTTTCTCGCAGATCACTCCGTGTTAGCTTACAGCCACGAAGCTGATGCTGCTCAAATATAAGTTATTTTAAATACAAAATGGTTAAAATTATTCTATTAACACAGACATTTATATGGTTAGTCTGGTGTTATAAGTGATTTACCTCAGGTGCACTGTGGAGTGGGTCAGACTGTTTTTAATGCAGGCTAACTGATACCATAGAAATGCTTTAGCCTCAAATATAAGAACTGCATGAATTTAGGAAAAAAATATCTCAAGACATCAACGACACTCTGGATAACTAGGAAATGAGGCCCTATGTCAAAAATCCTGAAATATCCCTTTAATGCATCTTTTATATATTGCTATTGTACGAACCACAGCATGGCAAGTCCAAGACAAATTTCCCTATGGGACAATAAAGTTTATCTTATCTTAACACCTTTCTGAGTGACAGTGCAGGATTTTAGAGGCAGTTGTGGTGAACAGGTCTGGGCTCATTCTGCACATTAGGACATGGCTGGAACATGTAGGGGGAGGAAAATACATATTATTAACATTTTTAAACTCTGTATAGTCTCTTTAAAGTTGCGTGCGTCAAACAAGAGACTAATGGTCTGAAGTTGAGATCAACCCTTGCCATGATTCGGATCTGCTGAATCCAGACGCGGCGAGGAAACAAATGTTTTTTGCACTTCTGAAATGACAGTCGGGTCTCTGACACCTGACGCACAGAGAGACCGCAACAAACTTTGTGACCTCCATCTATGTCACTTCCTGTCAGTGGCTTAAAAAATCAAATTAAAATAAATTTTCTGCCTGACATTTCTTCTTTGAATTGCTGATGATGTTACTTACAACAGATCCAGCTAAATAAGTCACATTTTCAAAAGCATTTAAACCTGTCATATGCACTTTAAGTCTTTTACACCATAAGCATAAAACAAGACTGTATTTCAGTCATTGTCTAAACCTAATATGAGCTGCTCCTATAACATTCTCCAACACACTCCAATGAAAACACTAACTCTGGTACATCCTGAAGCGCTGAATAAACTGCCCACGGCTTCAGTATTAAAGAAAAGGCACATTTAATATTGTAATTTCATGTAACACACAATCTATTCTCCTGCACTCCTATTCCACCGCCTCATTGTCTTGGTTTGTTTTCACTCTGCCTCAGTCCACATTCCTCTGTTCATTTCAATAGAGAGAAGGTCACCATTCAGAAGAACTGGGGCATAACAGGCGGATTCCTGGAATTAAGGAACAAACAAGCTTTTAGAGAACATTATAGAGCTCACCATGTTCAGGCTTTTTAACTGTGTAACATTTCACCCAATAAAAACAAGAAAAATACAAGCCTGCAAATGTATCATACCTCTCTCTGTCCCCTAAACAAATCTGATGTATATACAATCAGATGCTAGTAATGCACAGGTAATCCACTAGGGGTCAGTATTCATGCGCCTTTGGGCCTTCCAGGAATCAATGAGCTACTGGTGTTTTATATTGTTATGTTTTTGCCAAATTCTAAGGTAAGAAAACAGTTGGAATATTTAATGGTATGGCAAAACTACTCCATATTTAATGACTCAACACGTTGTAGAGTAAAAACAAGCAAACTATAGTCTTGGTATCTTATTTAACCTCTTAACCCCCACATGAACCAGGCACGTTTTCTCCAGTTTGGCCAAATCCAAATCTAAAAGCAAAAAAGTGGCAAAAGAGCCACAAAAACGTGCCGGAAAAGCAACAATAACACAATAAAAAAAAGCGACAGAAAAAAACACAATTAAAGCATGATGAAAAAGCAACAAAAAATGGTTTGTTTATTTGGTTGGGACAGTGCATGTCAATGAACAAGCCACACCGGATTGTAGCCTTGGACTCATTTCCATCCATCGTCCCCCATGTGCACTCTCATTCATCCTGGCTATAGACCCTTTAACTGCTGACATCATCAGTGACATCAGCTGGAGGCAGGAAGTGATCAAGAGAAATAAGATTAAACTAAAACTAGCGATTTTAAGTGTAAAACTACAACAGAATAATGTGGTCCTGTTGTGGCTTAAGGTGCCAGAACAAGAGGAATGACATTTGAGACGATAAAGTAAGGTTTATCTGATATTTCCAACAACAGTTAGACATTTGTTTATCGTTACTATGACAACAGCTACAATGGAAATAGATAGGAATCGAGCTTCCTGCCTCCAGCTAAGCCCGAAATGTTTATAAACAATTAAAGGGTCTATAGTACATGTTTTTAGTGGTAGGGGACAGACACAGGAAGAACATCCAAACTCCATCCAGGTGGGAATCGAACCCGGACCTTCTAGCTGTGAAGCGCGAGCACTAACCGCTGTACTACCGTGCCACCAACGAGAAAGCCACGAGAGAGTGACAAAAAAGTGACAAAACGCTTAAAAATGCGACAAAAACGTTACGGTCTACAAAACATTTGGGTAAAACTGAAGTGGAGAAAATGTTCATAATCAGGTATCTTTGGAGTAGATTTTCTAGATTTTGATTTTCTAACCTATGAAGTACTTTTCATACAACCTGCTGTATTATGATATGACTATGCAGGATAATAAGGAGCTGTGAAATAATAATTCAACCTAACTAAGTTTTCTCCCCCATGCTCCATTTGGCTCCACTATTGACTGTGTGAGAGTATTACTATTGCAAACTGTACTTTTAGATTTAAAGTGCATATGACACATTAGACACAACTTTTGCTAAAACACAGTTAACACGATTATATTTAAGATTTTGCTAAAGATTATACCCAGTTTTCTTTAGTTTGACCATTTTTGTGATGTTTATATTTTCACTTCCTTATTGGACACCGACAGGAAGTGACATAGAAGAAGGTAAACAATTTTAAACTGTTGCCGTGCCACCATGTTAAGTCAATGGGAAATGAATGAGTCAAACTGCTATGGAACGTTTCCTTCTTTTATGTCACTTCCTGTCAGTGGCTTAAAAATTCCAATAAAAATAACTTTCTGCCCAACATTTCTTCATTAAAATTGCTGCTTCACTGAAAATAATGATAACTATGCAACTGATGTAATCCATCTAAATAAGTCATATTTTCAAGAGCATTAAAATCTGTCATATGCACTTTAAATGACTGTAGGACAAGTGTAAGGCTCTTTTTAGGTTAAAATTATTGTTTTTTTTTCATATGGATTGGATTTCATAAGGATGTTTTATATGCTTTATATTTTTATGCCTGATGTAGCGAAAATGATACAAATTAAAACTCATTTGGAAATGTATATTTATTTTTTCTTCATCAGAAGGTTCAATAGACTCTTCAGTTTCAATATATATATTTTTTCTGGCAATTATTTAACAGTCTGGGCTTAACAGGTTTAATCACAGATGTTTCTTTTGGTGAACATTTATGTGTGAAAAGCTCAGAGTAATTTGATTTACTAGTGTTGACACATTGTGCGTCCGCAGAAGCTGAGTAAAGGCATGAAGTCGGTGCTGCTGCTGCTCACTCTGACTCAGGCCGTGCTCTCCGGAGTCTTCTGCTTCCTGCTCTACAGACAGAGAAGCAGCTTTCAGATCTACAACGTAAGAACAACAACTACACCAGCTTTTGTTTTAGGTGTCAATGGTCATGCCGTGTTAGGACTTTACATTCCAGAAGTAAATCATTGCGTTAGTTTGTTTGCCCAGGTAATTTAGCACTAGTTCTTTTTCAATGCATTAATGTTCAGGTCATCTCTCTTTTTGGATTACAGTACTATTCCCTGCTCCCAGTGTGACTGCCAGTTAGTTTTCTAGAGGAGTAACTATAGATGAAACAGACTTCTATTCTTCACTCCTCCCCATTAACATGAATGACGAGAGCGCAATCCAATATGGCGTATATGAGCTATATGCACAGCGTCCCCACATGATCTCTTCCTGGACAGTAATATCGGTGCTGTACTTCCTGTTCCCTATCTTTTACATTCACGATTATCAGGGTCCCAAACAAATGAAGCTATAGCTCAAGATTTGGTAAAGGGCAGAGAGTTACTGATGGACAGTCAACGCCAGTGCTCATTAAGGAGGTTTTATCTTGGAGCTAAAGGCTAGTGTTAAATGATTACAATATAACATGTAAATAACTTACAGGCCAATTCTTTTTTGCGCAGGCTCGTTCAAAACTTTAATTTTTATTTTGTGTTAGTCGTTAGACAAAAACACCCACCAGTGAAGTCGTTACATGTCACGTAATGGTTTTATCCTGACGGTTACAATTGTTCATTTGTGTGGGACCCTGCTAATTGTGAATGTAAAAGATAAAAGGAGCGGAAGGATAGCGCCGATGTTAGTGTCCAGGCGGAAATCACGTGGGGTCACTGTGCATATAGCCCAGGGGTCTCCAACAGGCAGCCCGCGGGCCACATCCGGCCCACGAGATGATTCAATCCGGCCCCTCACTCGTAGAGCACAAATTCCTGAGTATGTAAAAAAAAAGAGCAAGTCTGTAGCTCATAAATAAAGGAATGAATTCCACACTTGTCCAGCAGAGGGCACTGACATAATTAGAGATCACGATACAAACAACACATTATAGCCACGTGGTAAATGGTCTGCCCTAGGGCGACTGTGGCGACAATAGTATCTTACCACCACAGAGTGTGGAGTGAATAAATAATGACTACAATGTAGCAGAAACTTGTAAAGTGCAATACTGTAAGCTGAGGCTACAGTCCGGCTCGTATTATTCATTTATTTAAAAAAGTTTCCTCAATTGTATTTTTCCAATTAAAAATTTATTGAAGCTTTTTTTATGGACCCCGGCAATACATTCCTGATATATTTTGGCCCACAGGGAAATTTACTTGGAGACCCCTGATATAGCCCAATGATTTCTATGGTCTTTGCTGATTGGTGCTGCATAC
Source organism: Neogobius melanostomus (assembly GCA_007210695.1). Classification (NCBI taxonomy): domain Eukaryota; kingdom Metazoa; phylum Chordata; class Actinopteri; order Gobiiformes; family Gobiidae; genus Neogobius; species Neogobius melanostomus. The sequence continues at coordinate 3,913,014 of VHKM01000122.1, read as the reverse complement.
AGCCCAAAACATTCAGTCCTTCCGGGTTACTTCCACATTTGTTTCTGCATTATTGAGCCCAAGAGCGAGCGCACTGTTGTCCCTCGTGCTGGAGCTGATGCATTATCCCAGTTAGTTACCGTGTTCATCCTTTTGCCATGTTTGTCCTGTGCTGTGAAGTAAGGTGTGTCTGAGTTTCTACACAGCGATGTCATTTCATTCATTTATTTATTCATTTGAGCAGAAAAGTATTTCAAGCATTTTTTACAGAGGAAAACAAAAACAAGACTTTGTGCTCAAAAGGAGTAGGAAGAAGTTCAAAGAACTTATAATAAACCTGCCCCTTATCTCTCATTCAAGTCACATAAACTTTCAGCTACACTCATGCAAGAAACTAATGCATGAGTCTGTGCTTATGTATTAATATAAATTGTTTATGATCGTACAAAGTGTCATAAAGGATTAATCATTTACAGTCATACAAAGGATTATCATTTACAGTCGTACAAAATAAATCCACCATATGGTACTTAAGACTTATACCAGGGCACATCTCTCTTTCATTCTGATCATACAAAAATTCAATATCGCTCGGCCCTACTATAAATATACCCATATGTACAAGCTCTGTATAACCATATAGAAATAGAAACTATCTGCCTATAGTCATACACTTAAGATTGACAGGAAAAAGGAAAAATTAAAGTAAAAAAAAGAAGAAATGACATGTATACATCTGTACAGTATACATACGTATATGTAATCTATGACAATTAACATTGGAAACGTGTTATTTTGTCCATAGTCATGTAAAACTTGAACAAGCTGACCTCTAAGGTCACACAAAATTAATTCCAAACACTAAAACTTACTGTAGTCAATGCTCAATGATACATTAGAGTTTTAACTTTCTTGATAGTACTTCGATATTCATATCCAGGCAAACCCCACACAAAAACGCGAGTGTGTGCCTGTCTGTGAAAGTGATAGTAATTATGTTACTTCACTAGCATACTTTTTAATGATAATGTCTTTACATGTTCTTTTAAAGTGTCCTAGTGATGGGGAATTATATAGTTAATTCGGCCCTCACACATTGCCCTTATCATATCGTACTGCTAAATCAGTACATTCGGCCTTCTACATGACTTGTGGCCTAAATCCACGTGGCACACTGCCAGTGCGTGGAATGCTTAGTGCCTACGTGTCACCAAGGCTACTTAACCCTCTTGATGTGGAAGGATAGACAGGCTTGAATGTTAGGGCTTGAGTTCATGTCTCCGGGTCCGCAACGATGGCAAAATAAACTTCTCCTGCATAAGACTGCTGCCTATTCTTCATCAATCTCTCGATCATCGTTTGTTAGATTTCTCCAACACCTAGTGTTTTGCTCTATTTTGTCTCTTTATCTAACTCATTCCACAATGTTATTCCTGCTTGGGAGATACACATACTTTTAACAATGTTTTCTCATCACAAATTCTCCTCTTAAATTATAATTTCCTTCTCTACTGCTGAGCAATTTTTGGGTGTTTCTGGGGAGAAGGTCTCGACTTGCTTTGTACATTACAACAAGAGTTTTAAATTTAATGAAGTCTTCCATTTTAATTATATGAGATGTTAAAAGCAACACATTTGTATGGTCCCTAAAACCAACGTTATGAACGATTCTTATAGCTTTTTTCTGAAGTTTATAAAGTGGATCTAAATGAGTTTTATAAGTGTCCTAATGTGATTCCAACTCTTTTTCAGCCTCTTCATCAGGACACCGTCTCCACTCACGGCGTGATCACTGCGGACGGGAACTGAGCCTCCAAACCACTCAGCCACTATAATTATCCTGTGAAGTTGTGCGTGCACTCGTTGTATTTTCACTATCGCTGTATAAAAGCTGCAATAGTCTCCCTTAAGATTTCACTTCTGATTAAGTCTGCGGCGATGAGCGAAGGTGGCGACCCGGTTTGGAACGAGAGACTTGATTCATGGCTCTGTAACCGGAACCGAATCTTTGGGATCGGCTTGTTTTAAAAGAGCCGTTTAAAAGACTGGCTTGTTTTTATAATGATGTATGAGAAATCGTCTGAGGTACACATAGTGGTTCAGATTACTAAGGGACAGGCTTTATTGTAATCTTCAAAGTGCGTGTTATGTAAATAAAAATGATAATAATGGATTATACTGGTACTGCGCTTTACACACTGTAGTTATTATTCATTCATTCCACACTCGGAGGTAGTAAGCGACTTGCCCTGGGGTAGACTGAAGCGACACCAGAGGAGAAACCCAGCGACGACTTTCTGGCGATCTGTGCTGCTTTACAAAGGCCGTGAGCGTTTGGTTTGGTCTGATCCTCGGCTCCTCTCACTTAACTCTGTTCCCCTTTGTGAGCGTCTCCATGGAGAATCACAGCAAAGCTCGAGGCATGAGGATAAAGTGAAAAGCTTTTGAAAACTCCATGACTTATTATGAAGTTTGACTTTTAGAGCAGATAAGGCATATTTAAAACAGAAGCAACAATTTCAATAATTGTATCATGAATCTAAATATAAATGGGCTGGACATTAACAACCATCTACAGGTGAAACTCGGAAAATTAGAATATCGTGAAAAAGTTCATTTATTTCTGTCATTCAACTAAAGCAGTACTAAGTAACGTGTTTACCTAAATAAATCCTTTCCGTAGTCCCTCTGGGGTAATACAAGTGTTAATGGGATGATTGGAGGGTCTTTCATCTCCCCCTGGTGTCTCTGGCCAGAAAACCATGCTTGCAACTTTCCTGCCACCGGGTCGGAGCCACCAATACACACTAATGGAATCACGAAGAAGAAGCTAACAGGCTAACGGGCAAAGCTAACTGCGGGCTAGCGCCACTTTAAACAGTATTTACAGCCAAGTTTGAGTGAAAAAAATTATCTCCATTGTATAACTAGATGTACAACACCCCTCTCTCCCTTCACCTTTTCTGTCAGCGTAGTATTTACTCTCCAAGACATTTAATAAGTTAAAACATTGTAACTTGCTACGACACCTGCAGTTGCGCTTATGGCCTCTAGGGGCAAGAGTTACTTAGTACTGCTTTAACATGTGGAACTAATATATGATTTAGACTCATTACATGCAAAGTGACATATGTCAAGCCTTACTTGTTTTAATTTTGATGATTTGGCTCACAGCTTGTAAAAACCCCAAATCCAGAATTCAGAAGATTAGAATATTACATAGAATCAATAAAAAATGATTTTAAACAGAGAAATGTCGGCCCTCTGAAAACTATAATCATGCATATGGACTTAGTCCTTGGTTTGGGCTTTTTACTTGAATGACTGCCTTAATGCGGTTGCGTGGCATGGATGCTCTCAGCCTGTGGCTCTGCTGAGGTGTTATGGAAGACCAGGATGCTTCAACCAGAGGAATCTGACATCTGAAGTCCATGTCCAGGATCCGTCTGTGTGTGGAGGCTCTTGATGCACTGACTCCAGCCTCAGTCCACTCCTTGTGAAGGTCCCCCATACTTTTGAATGGGCTTTCCCTGACAGTCCTCTCCAGACTGCGCTCATCCCTGTGGCTTGTGCACCTTTCCTTCCACTTAACTTTCTATTAATGAGCTTTGATACAGCACTTTGAGAACATCCAACTTCTTTTGCTATTTCCTTTGAGGCTTTCGTCAATGATGGTTTTCTGCACAACTGTCAGGTCAGCAGTCTGAACCCATGATGGTGAATTCTACTGAACCACTGAGACCATTTAAAGAAAGGAGACACTTTGAGCCAACAATATAGTCCCTTTTCACAATATTCTCATTTTCTAAGATTTTGAATTTGGGGTTTTTACAAGCTGTGAGCCATAATCATGAATATTATAACAACAAAGGCTTGACATATGTCACTTTGCATGTCACGAGTCTATATCATATATTAGTTTTCACATTTTTGGACTCTGAGCAGTTTTCTTATGAAAGATCAGCAGTCCCTTTTAAGTCGTAATCGTCCATACTGAGTAAAATAATTAGAGACTTTGTTTTTTTGTCCATCCCTGCGTTCACGTGACGCCACAGCATTGTAAACGGCCTATAGTTTAACATTGAGTTGGTGCAGCTAAGATTTATATAACGTGGTAGCTATGGTAACCGTCAAAATGGACTTGGTTTGTTGTTTCCATGTTGTCCTCACTTTTGTCACGTTCTTTTCATCTCAATGTTGCCACTTTTCTCATGAGTTTTGTCTCTTTGTTGCTGCACTTTCACCGCTTTTCTGTCACATTTTTGTTGCTCTTTTGTGGCTCTATTTTGTCACTTTTTGATGTTTTTTTTTGGGTAACGTTTTCATGCTCGTTTTCGCTGCTATTACGTTTCTGCACAGACTAATAAAGCTGCCTCTCGTTTGTGTGTTTTGTGCGTGCTGTGAGCGTTGCTGTGCGGTAAAGCGGTTACAAATGTGGAGCGATTTGTAAAAACAACAAACCATTTTTTTTTCATGTGAAATACCACTGAACGCACATGTGTGTCTGGAACTGTTTATGCGGAGTCTGTTCACAGGCTCCGGGAGATAATAGAACCAAATACTTGGACGAGGTTTTGCAAAACGCTGCCAAAGAAATGTCAATGTGAAATGTTTCGACTCGGGCCAAAGTCTGAATAATAAAGTTCCTTGAATGACCTCTTCCTCTTGATTCGCTCTCATTTCTCCAAAAGGGAAGTTAGGAAATGTCTTAAGGGGAGAAAATGCAAAAGGCAACTGTTACAACTTTCAGATTCAGACTTATAAGCTACTAAACAAGTTAAAAGTTGTCTTAGAAGGACTTTTCAATGTCTGTTCTAGTCAATGGCATTGGCGAGCACCTAGAGGTGGTACAACAATTTAAATATCTTGGAGTAATCTTTGATTCAAACTTAAAGGGATATTTCAGGATTTTTGACATTGGGCCTTATTTCCTAGTTATCCAGAGTGTTGTTGATGTCTGGAGATATTTTTTCTTAAATTCATGCAGTTCTTATATTTGAAGAGTCTAGTGACGCTAGGCTAGGGCAAGGCTAAAGCATTCTATGGTAACAGTTTTTAACCATTTTGCATTTAAAATAACTTATATTGAGCAGCATCAGGTTCGTGGCTGTAAGCTAACGCAGCGGCGGAGTGATCTGCGAGAAAATAGTCCCTCAAAATACGGTAATTCATGTGATACAAGGGCAGATATATTTCAAACATTATTCTATTAACACAGACATTTATATGGTTAGTCTGGTGTTATAAGTGATTTACCTCAGGTGCACTGTGGAGTGGGTCAGACTGTTTTAATGCAGGCTAACTGATACCATAGAAATGCTTTAGCCTTGCCTAGCCTAGCGCCACTAGACTCTTCAAATCGTTAATCGTTAAGATAATCGGTTAATCGATTACCAAAAATAATCGTTAGTTGCAGCCCTAGTTTGAACCCCAAAAAACATCAGAATCAGAATTGTTTTTATTGCCATGGTTATGAACGACTAGGTTTTTTTTCGGTCAGCTGAGGAGGGAAGGATTCTCTGACAAAGGAGACGCCACAGATTTAGAACAATATTATGGAGAAATGGGTGTGTTGTATTTCGTCTTGAGTTCACCCCATGAAAACTGAGCAAAAACAAAGTGCTGCATTTGAATCTCGTTGAGTGTAATTGAAAACACGACCGTGCGGTTCATTGCAACATTGGGTACATTTAATGATAATTGTACAAGTTTTCACACAAACATTTTCAAAGGCAATTGTTTATGCGCAGCTCAAAACATCCAAAACAAGACGACACGAGATCTCGCCATTTTCTCTGTACAGTTTTTACAACTTCAACACAAACGGACCTCCATGACCTTGACTTGATATTTTAGAGCATCCTGGTTTGAAAAGCGATCGGGAACTTTGTCTTGCTTGGAAATGTCTCCATTTCTTTTTTTAAGATAAATATAAGGTCAATCAAAAAAAGTGCTTCAGTGAACAAGTGCTGAGGAACAAAGCGGTGAAGTAACTAAGGAAGATGTTGCTACATTTCTCCTAATTTGACACGAGGGGAGAATCAGGGAGGTTAAAATCAAATATACACACAGGCTGCACAAAGCATTTTCTTTTGCAAAATATAATAATGAAAGATTATGCAGATTTCCTCCCATTATAAGCTGTTCAATGTGTGCTGGGAGGTGGTGTATAAAGGTTTGAGAATCACCGTTTTAGGAGGAAACTGATGAGTCTATCACGATATGTCGATTACATCACAGTAATTATTAGGGCTGGGACAAAATATTTTTTTGAAATATGTCGCGATACATTATTGTTGTGATATCGTGTCAGATGTTATGTATCGCAATACTTTGATACTCCGCTCAGTTGTAGAAAAATATACAAAAAATGTTTTTGACTTAAAGGAACAGGCCACCGTTTTTCCATACTGAGATCTGTTCTTACCTGAGCTTAGACGAGTTGATGCGTACCTGTCTGGTCTTTGTGCGTGCGCTCAGTCACGCAAATGTTAGCGTTTAGCCTCTCCCAGCAAAGGTATAGCTCCAAACTGAGGTGAAGTTAGAAGCGACCAAGCTGTTCCACGTTCTCCCTATTAAATACAGTTACGTGATCCTTTACACGATCCAAGTCTAGTCACACAAAATTAAACTTGTCGATTTTCTAAGCGGATAAAAAGGGGAACTATATTGTGAGGCGTAATAACACCTGGAGTACTTCGACGTCTGTGCAGTAATAGTACTCCAGACATGTTTAATTTTGTGTAACTAGACTTGGATCGTGTAACTGTATTTAAATAGGGAAAACGTGGAACAGCTTGGGAGCTTCTAACTTCACCCCAGTTTGGAGCTATACCTTTGCTGGGAGAGGCTAAACGCTAACAACATGACTGAGCGCACGCACAAAGACCAGACAGGTACGGATCAACTCGTCTAAGTTCAGGTAAGAACATATCTCAGTATGGAAAATGGTGGCCTGTTCCTTTAAGGTGAGACTCTGCAGAGGAATCCATCCATAGAGATAAATATGAGAAGGTTTTCTGACATTTTATGTTTTTATATAAAAATAAGGCATAAAATTGAGAAAATTGTCTATATTTTGTACATTATATTTTGGATCTTGTTTTAGTTTTTGAATCTGCTATTTATAAGTGATAAAACCTGCAGGAGCCAGATTGATCTCAGTGCCAATAACATTAGAACTCACACATACCAGGCAAGGTAAGAACAAATCTGTAAAAATTCTAATTTCAAAGCTCCGTAGATCATATGAGGAATTAAATGTACCGTATTTTCCGGACTATAAGTCGCACTTTTTTCATAGTTTGGCTGGGGGGGCGTCTTATACTCCGGAGCGACTAATATGTGTTTTTTTTAAATTCCAAATATATATATTCACATGCCACTAGAGGGCACTGAAGGCTAATCGAGCAGCAGAAAGAAAGTTTGGAGTGAATGAGAGAGTGGAGGTTACTGCAATGAAGTAAACAAAACAAGCTAATCTCGGGCTAAAAGCTAGAGCCACAGCTAGAAGAATGAGTTCGCAGATGAGAGCTTGAAAACGTGCTGTTGGGAGAGGCTTATCAACGGTGCAGTTACGCCTCTGTGCCCAGGTCGTTGCCAAGGCAGCAGGGTGAGGGCAACAACAAACAAAACTAACAAAACTAACAATAAACAATCACAACTAATAATTTTATGGTGGAAATGGGAATGTCAATAATAATGGTTGATTAGATGTTGATTATGTAATACTTAATAATAACTAAGTCAATGTTCAATTACTAGAATGGTGACTGGTGTTTATAAGTAAGATTGGTCATGGTTATTAAGTGAATGGGAAGATGAAAAGGAAATATAAATAAAAATAAAAATAAATGCTTATACATATCAGTAAACTGCATACATTTCTATCTTCGTGTTGTCTTCTCACTTTGGTAGTCTTGTAATCATTACGTGATTTTCTTTTGTTAAACATGAATGTTCTTCTTTAGCAAAGTTGCTGTACGTAAAGTTAATGTGGACAATTGTAATTGTGTAATCCAGGAATCTGTAATGTAAAGTTCTTGTTACTTTATTTATTTTCTGCACTGCTACAATATTAATGTAATAATGTAAATAATCACTCAAATCAGGCGATTGTTCAGAAGTGACACCGAGGATGAAGATTTCAGTGGATTTAGTGATTTGGAGTGAGATGGAGAGTTTGGTCTGTTCTTTATGCTATAGTTATCTGATCTGTTTGTGTGACGTTAACAACCAGACGCCTATTTAGTTTTGTCGTTTAAGCTTCATGTAGCTAACCATCAATGTGTTACGTTAGCATACCGTACGCCATTCAGCCTGTTGTTCTTTTCATTAGGCTTCAATCGACTAGTGCGTCTTATACTCCGGAGCGACGTATAGTCCGGAAATACGGTAAAAAAACGTTCTGAAAAAACTTCAAAATGTTAAGTCCAAGAGTGGAAAGTTTGGAGTCAGTCGGAGCGACTAACGTGGAGATGTTGTTGAAAGAGTGGAATGAAAACCTAATTTTGAGAAAACAGGTCCTAAAGTTTTGTAACGCCTGCAGATGCTTGTATATAGTGTTTCTCCCGTCTTCAGCCGCCATTTACAAATCATAATTTAGATCGTCCCAGCCCTGGTAAATATCAACGCGTTTTGCATTGCAGGAGGATTTTGTTTAGGAAAGATACAGGTTAGTGCTGAAACGATTTAGTGTAGGCGTCTGTAAACATTTGACAAAGCAACTGGAAACGGGACAGTGACGAGATCATACGACAGTAATAAGGCAAACGTCTGATTGAAATGAGTTCTGCTCGTACTGTCGGTCAGGCCACACATGAGGATGCTTTCAGTCACGTTCCTAGCACCACGAGTGAACGGTATAGCTTACAGAAGAGTGAGAGGACTTTTACATCGGGAAAATCCGTTGTACTTCATAGATGATAGTTACATTTTGCTTCAGGCACTCGAAAATCTCCAAACATGAACGACAAAACAAAGGGGTCGCGCCAATCCCAGTGATTCAGAACGAGGGTCCTTCTCTCTAATGATCTTTTTGAATTGGTTTTTAGCAGCGGTGGTCAGTAACAAAGATTTTGAGGATCTGTACTTTACTGGAGTAGTTTTTGTTGCATTTGAAAGATTATTATACATTTCTACTCCACCACATTTCGGAAAAAGGCTTCAAAGTAAAAAAGTAAGTTTGTAGTTCAAACTCATTCCTAACTATCCATTCTTCACAGGAATGCTTTGATTGGCACATTTCACAACTTGCAGGGTCACTTTTCAGGGTCATTGTCACAGAAATGCAAGAAAAATAGCCTGAGAGTTCATGAAATGGATACAAATGCTTAAAGTGCAACTAAACCCCAAATCCACTTTTTTTTACTGATAAGCTGCCTAAATGGGTGTCAAATAGAGTTGTCTACATGTCCCAGTCAATATTTTGACATTTTGTGCAAAATTAGTTCAAAATCCCTCTTTTGGGTCCAAAACTGAGCGGTTACTGCCCTCTTCAGGTTAAAAACATTCAACCAAAGTGGAATTATGTGATTGGCCAATGACCTTACCCATGCAACGTCACGGTACCAGAGCACGTCATCACTGCAGCCGTATATAACCACACTCCTTCCCGCATACGCCTCCGTAGCGAGTTGGAGTTGGATTCATAGCGAGCGAGCGAGTTGTGCAGCTACAAGCGATCGCTTGCAAGCAGGCCTCTGTCACTGACAGCCCCAGACAGAACCTTCATCGAATATGTACAACTCCTGTACGACTGAGAGCCTACACAGACAAACGGAGTCAGATGTTTAGAAACTCTGAAAGTTCAGTTAAAGCGGCTTATTGGCTCAGAGGGTCTCAGTGTTTTCCCGTGACAGCTTTGGGACGCTAAAACCACGGATGTTTTCTGGTCCTTACTTTGGCGTAAACGTTTCCCATTTAACCGCGTTCATGTGGTGCAAGTGTTATGCCCCGGCTGTGGGGGAACGTAAGGAGCGCGATCTACAGCAAACAATCGGATAAATTAACTCTGACTGAACTGGAGCTCCGTGGAACAGAACAGAACAAAAGCACTCTTGTTGGCCTGTGATTGATCGGATCATTCAAACATCAATATCTGGTTGTAAAAAGCGAGAAGGAGCTGAGGCCCTCTGTATATTAGGGCTGCAAGGTTTATCAATATCGAATGGCAATCGAGGTTTTGATGACAGCAGTAACCTCAGGAGGCTGTTCTTTTTCCCTCCGGTCTCTGGCATTTGAGTGATAGATGTTCACCAATCAGAATTATCGAGTTTCCATAAAGCAGATTCTGAAGTGTTTAAATAGACAGTAAGTGGTTCCATCCCAGACTTGTTTTAGTCACGTGGCGGTCCCCTAGAGGTACAGTACTCTGAATGTCAGGGAAACTCCTCCAGAAGAGGGCGCTGTCCACATAAAAGCAAATATTTTTTAAAGCAGTACTAAGTAACTCATCACCCTAGAGGCCATAAGCGCCACTGCAGGTGTTATAGCATGTTGCGTTTTTTACTATGTCGGGGGTGGGCGCTTATAAGCTTTTGCTTCAGCCCACTCCTTTTGAGCAGAATTTTTAACTGCTCAAATAAACTAATAAACTAAACTAACTAAACTCATTAATTGGAAATACTACGCTGAGAGAAAAGACAAGGGAGAGAGGGATATTGTACATCCAATTAGACAATGGAGATCATTTTTTTCACTCAAACTTGGCTGTAAATACTGTTTAAGTGGTGCTAGCCCGCAGTTAGCTTTGCCCGTTAGCCTGTTAGCTTCTTCTTCGTGATTCCATTAGTGTGTATTGGTTGCTCCGACCTGGTGGCAGGCAAGTTGCAAGGGTGGTTTTCTGGCCAGAGAAACCAGGGGGAGATGAAAGACCCCAATTATCCCATTAACACTTGTATTATCCCCAGAGGGACTACGGAAAGGATTTATTAAGGTAAACAAGTTACTTAGTTCTGCTTTAAAATAGATTATTGTGTATTGTTCTGATGTGGGACAATTTGAGCAAGAATATGTTGTTTGACAAAGTCGAACAGTACTTGACTTCCTTCACTTATTTTAGCAGCTATGCATTTAAATGTATCAAATATAAACATTGCAAATTGAATCGCAATATTTGTTTGAAAAATCGCGCAGCCCTACTGTGGATTGAGAGCCAAATTCAGTCTTCAAACCTAATGAACACTGTTGAAGAGCATCTGCACTTGTGAGTTACTTCGATCACGTCTTTTACAGCAACGATCCAGTGCAGCAATATCTACCATTTTGTTTTTGAATCAATATCAGATTGTTTGTGCAAATAATCGAAGCCGCCTGTTTGAAACATCTGCACACATCTGTCGCAATAACAAAGTTTGTCCACAAGAGGTCAGTGTTCAAACAGAATGAAGCCGCTCTGAAGCTCCGAATCTTTCGCGAGACTTTTGCCAGGAAGGCCTTGAAGTGTCACAGTACGTCTACACAGCGCCACCTACTGGTAATAGAGGCTTTTGAAATGAGTAAAACACAAGGCCAAATCTACTGGTGCCTTTGTTGACATGTAGTGAAGCAGAAAGTATTTATCTTTCAAATGCAGTGGAGTAAAAGTAAAAAGTTCTCAACAAAAGCACGATTCAGGTAAAGACACCCGCTCTGATCATAGATTGGCACGACCGGGACAAAACACTTGAATGTAATATAATACTGTTTAAGACATACACAGAACACATCAGGACGTCACAGAGTCTTCTTTAGAGAGTTCATGCTTACATCGATGCGCTGGATCCGAACATCGCTGCTTTGACGGGCAAGTTTTCATTGTCAAATTCCACTAATGTCGCCGTCCGAAAGGAAACCCACAGGAGTAAAAGTGACGGGAATCAGTGGCGATTAAGTGACAGGAAAAAATGGTTAAAAATAGAAATGGTGGTCAGAATTACATGGCAGAAAGTGTTCAAAAGCAGGTTTACGGTATTATCTTTTAAAACAAAAACTGCCGTAAAGTTCAACATCTGCTCCGTCTGTTTGTTTGTTCGATCACAAAGAGTGGTTTTGTGATCAGGGAGAAAATACAAATGTATGAAGTGGATTTGTTATGGCTCCATGTAGAGTAGTGTTTTGTATTTGTAATTGTTTTCGCATCTGGCTTCAGCAATAAAGGGGACGGTGAGTTGGAGCCATTTCAGCACTAAGCCATGTGTAAACGTCCTGTATTGTGTGGATGGCTGAAGGTAATGCCAATAAAAACTTTTGGAAGACACGTGTCCGGGACGCCTTTAAACACTGTGGCCAGAGCGGACATTCCACAGGGTAATTTAGCCGCTACATCAGCCAAACCCAGTCCAGCCAACGATTTAAGCTACGAAAAATATCCAGTAGTTTCACATGATCTCCCACCGACTCTGCTCTTGCTCCCGTTTGCTGTGCAGCCGTTTCAATAAAGAGAAAAGAAGGAATAACAATAGTGTGTGTTAGGGTTGGGACGATGGACGATATCATCATAGTCCATCACGATGGAGAGCCGCCATTGTGATGCCACGCCCCCTCCTGTCAGAAACACGCGCTGATCTTCTGTGGGCCTTGTAACCCTACAAACTTTGCAGGGATTGCACTGTAAATTAAATCACGAATATAGCTAATATGCACGCTAGTTTAAGTAGCCTGCCAGAAGCCCGAAGACATGATGTGTTAGCTGTAATTATTAAAGTAAAGACGCAGCGCTGCTCTATTTCTGACGCGCGGGGCTCTCTCTCTCTCTCTCTCTCTCTCTCTCTCTCTCTCTCTAAAAGCAGCTACTGTTTAACACCACGTGGTTTCACTTTGCTTTTCGTACGGAAACTAAACTGTTTTAAATGCCGCGATGGATCTCACATCAGAGCTGAGCGCGCAAGGGTTTGGATGTTTCACAAAGGACCGAGAGAGAGAAAGAGGTGCAGGAGGTACGAGGCTACGAGCACACAGACCGGGCGGCGCGTGGAGCAGCTTCAATAACGTAGGCTACGACACAAACTTCTAAATATTGTCCGTTCACTCACTGTTTCTTAAACATTACGTTAAAATTGAGCAAATGCAAATAATAAGCTCCGATTTACAGCTGTATTAGTGTGATAAGAGCCTTGGAGTTTTAACACATTTCTGTTGCAAAATTCGTGTTCCATGACTCTGTTCACATCATGTTTAGTTTAGATCCATTTATCCTGCAATCTCACATTTTTCCTCACATAAATAAATGCAGCCTATACATTGGCTATGTAAATGCTAATAATGAGAGATGGACATATCATCGTCCATCACGATGGTTCACAGTAAACATCGTCAACTGCCAATTAAGGGACATCGCCCAACCCTAGTGTGTGTGTTGTGTGGCTGTAGTGAAGCTACGGCAAGTGTTTTTACTTTGCAAGAGAATTTAGCTTTTGAGAATGATATAAATTTAAAAAATGTAAAACTATCTATGCTGAGGCGCCAGAGTCCACTTTGAGCTATTCTTACTCCTGTAGGTTCTCCTCTCTGTAGGTTCTCCTCTCTGCAGTTTGGCGCGGCTCTAGAGGCCGCACTGCGACTGCTGCCTGTGCCTCCGGACGCTGCACATCTGGCTGAAGGACTGGCCGCACAGGGCGCAGCTGTAGGGCTTCTCCTGCGTGTGGACCGTGCGGTGCCTCTTCAGGTGGCTCGACGAGATGAAGCTCTTCCCACACAGCGTGCACCGGTACCGCCGCTCGCCCGTGTGTATCAGCAGGTGCACCCTCAGGTTATTAGGCTGCGCGAAGCCTTTCCCGCAGTGTGGGCAGGTGTAGGGTCTCTCGCCCGTGTGCACGCGCTGATGGAGCTCTAGTGTGGCCGCGCTGGGGAAAACGCGCCCGCAAATGTTACAAGCGCTGGGCTCCTTCTTATAATAGCGCCTCCCATTGGTCGCTGAGGAGGAGGACGAGGAGGAGGAAGAGGGCGGGGCTTGCGGAGGAGCGGGTTGCGACGACGCGGCTTGATTGTTTTGAGCCACCACGGCAGACATGTCGAAAGAAGCGGCGAAAGCGGCCATTTCGTGCGCAGAAGAGGGGAAGATCATCGTCGGGGGGCCTTCCAAGCTGTCCCCGCTCGCTTGCGCTTGGAAAGGCGGGTGCCCCGACTCGGAGTTGCCCAAGCCGAGCTGCGCGACCGCGTACGCCGCCCCCAAGTGCGTCACCCGCTCTTGCATCCACGCTAAATCCATGGCTAAATTGTTCAAACGCTCGGGGCTAGCTTCATCTGAGGGTAGATTGGCAGAAATCTGAGAGGTGTCGTCGTCTTCCGCGTCGTCGATGACTTGGACTTCAGGCTTGATCGAGTTTTCTACCGTCTTCGGAGCGACGTGAGAAGAGTTGGCGACGGGTTTTGTGGATTTGCGTTTGGCTCGCGGTCGGCAGGTGAGGTCTATGGTGGGGTCGGTGGAAGAGGGAACCGGTTGAGAGGAAGGCGGAGTAACAGTGTTTTCCGGTGCTGTAGAGGTTTCTTCATTGGACTCCACAGCTGAAAGATAAAAGATTTTCATTTAGAAACAAGCTATAATGGGCTCGACAAACCCCAGCAGCACAAATCTCACTCTGTGCCAGCACGGATCACGGGTTTATACAGCCAAGCACACTCGCAATTTGTAGAGCATAACTTCCTGAATATGTAAAAAAAAGAAAGAAAGCAAGTCTCTAGCACATAACCAGAATGCTCACTCCAGCCACTAGGGAGCAGAAAAAATCCCACACGTGTCCAGCAAGGGGCACTGACATAATAAGAGATCAAGATATAAACTAGGGCTAAAAGATATATCGTTATCGTATCGATATCGAGATATGAACATTCAAAATATTAAATCGAAAAAGCAAGATATAAACGATATAGATTTTCATCAATAAAACTGCGCTCTTTTGTATTATGATTTTATTTTTCTGAAAAATGCTTAGTTTTCACCTAACCCATAGTTATATCGTATCGATATCGAGATATGAAATTTTGTCCATATCGTTCAGCCCTAATATAAACAACACATTACAGCCACGTGGTAAATGGTCAGTCTGCCCCAGGGCAGCTTAGGCTACAATAGTATTACATGAGTAAGGACTATGATGTAACACTTTGACCAGTGTTAATTTTGACAACATATTTTAATTTAGTTTTAGTCTTTTGACAAAATGTAATTCAATTTTAGTCGAGATTTAGTCAAAAAAATATCTTCAATTTTAGTCTAGTTTTAGTCGACTAAAATTGCAAGTAAATTTAGTCGACTAACTTTAAGACAAATTTAGTCGACTTTGCATTTATAATATTCACTATAATCATATTTATTCATGTCCTGCTTCATGGAGCTGCTCCACATGAACAAAGCTCAGAGCAGTTCCTTTGGCAGAGAATTCACATGATCTGAGGCTCTTTCAGACGGTCAATAGAAGTTTGGATGATTTTAGTCTCTCCTTTTCATTTTTATTTAGTCTTATTTTAGTCGACTAAAATATCTGGACATTTCAGTCACAGTTTTAGTCTCATGAAAAACTTTAATTTAGTTTTAGTCCAGTTTTAGTCGTCAAAAATATCACTTTGACTAAAATTAAGACTAAATATTTTAGTCGACTAAATTAACACAGACTTTGACAGTGCAAGCCGTTATTATTATTTATGAGGCTACAGTCCCGTCGAGCTTTGGACCAAATCAGCACTATTATAAAATCACAGCTCATTATTGATTGAAGAACGTTATTGTCATTTTAAATTGCGTGGATCAAATGTTAGTCCTGAGCCGTTGCGAGTCTGCGCGCCGCCCTGTGGCCCGACCTGACCAGCAGGTTTTTAGAGGGTGAGGAAACCGAAGGAAACCTACGCAGACACGGGGAGAACATGCAAACTCCACACAGAAAGGCCCCGCCCAGGGATCGAACCTGGGACCTTCTAGCTGTGAGGCAAGAGCGCTAACCACTAATATATATAAATATTTTAGCAATAGTATTTTCTTGTTTACGGTATATGTGGACCATGACCCAAAATAAGTTCCGACACCCCTGCTGTAGAAAAAAAAAGGTCAATACTGATTTTTTTTTCTTTTTTTCAAAGAACAGTGCCAAAAAGGGGAAAGAGCTCATGCCTGAAAGAGAGAGGGACACGGCCGTCCTCCT
The DNA here is from genome assembly GCA_007210695.1 of Neogobius melanostomus. NCBI lineage: Eukaryota > Metazoa > Chordata > Actinopteri > Gobiiformes > Gobiidae > Neogobius > Neogobius melanostomus. Next base: position 3,896,920 of record VHKM01000122.1, on the reverse strand, counting down.
GACAACCCTCACAGCCTCCCACTGTCCAAATTTAAAGGGCGGCGTGAGCCCGTATGGGTTGAAACCCGGGCGCTTGCATTAAACACTGTCTGATGAAGTGGTAAGGCAGTCAGCTGATCTTGTTCTCGTGTCCTCGAGCAGATGCCCGGGCGAGAGGGAGGGTCTGCTGGGCACATGATGCTGCCTGCAGAGCTGCGAGCTCCTGATCATGTGACGCAAGATCAGAATATCAGAAAAACAACAAAGTGCCTCATTTAGTATTTCTGTAACATTGTTTAAACATAATAAGCGCTATATGGAATAACCATGGATTAAAAACACTAGATTTGTGTTTCTATGTCAGATGGAGGCGAGGAGTCACTGTGGATACGTTACTTTTTTCATTTATCCTTCATTCATACAGGTTTGTCCCTTGAGACGCAATGTCTCATTTACAAGAGACACCCGTTTACAAGAGAGACCCGTTTATTATAAGCCAAGCAGACACGCACATCCACAAAATGGACGTGAACATCGTCATATCTAATGCAGGGATAACATGCCGGAAACCTCAGCAACGGTAATGGTACAAAGAGCTTTACACATTTTGGTAGCTTACTGTACTAACTGTGCAGCTCTATTACTTTATTTGACGCTTTTGATGTAATCGAAGGAATAAGAGCTGAATATTTTGGTCTCACCGGTGGAAACTCCACACTCCGCTCGGATGTTCACCTCCACTTTCAGATCCAGGTTACAGTCGTCTTTCTCCATTTGTTCTTCTTTCACGACTGACACATCTTCCTCCTGATAAAAAACAAATGAAAGTGAAAGCGTTTTTGGATGCTGGATTTTACAAACCAAGCCTACAGGTTTATTCTTTCTATCGCTCTTCCACGTGGCTGTAAAGGTGCGTTCAGACCAAACGTGCGTCCACGCCCCATCCGCCTCTAGTTGGACGCCAAACATTGCCGCTTCACACTCGCGAGAAACGCCAGTTTTATTGGCGCGTGAAGTTTTGCAAGCGTCATAATTAGGAGGCGTGTCATACAACTCAGGCCGAGCGCAAACCACGATGATCAACGTGTCCTCCATGCTGCAGGTCAGGGGCGCACACACACACACACACACACGGCTCTTTGATGGTTGTTTCTTTTTTTAAAGAAAATAAATACTCTCAGAATTGACTTTATTTTAACGAAAATGTCACTATTTCACACAATATAACATCGACATTTCCCTCTATGGAGTTTGTTATCACAAAAAACAATCACACGGCCCGATTAAAAGCTTCTGTTGCTTCATTCACGTAACTTTTCCTCCTCTCCCTCGCTCTCCCTCGCACAAGAGGGGAGAAAACAACGCAAGTGAAAGAGGTGTTTTGCTTCAACGCGATCTCCTCTGTAACCATGTTTATTATTTCATTTTTATTTCTCAAACTTGTTGCCTTATGCTCACTTTGAGCTCCTCGTGGGGCTGCAGCAGCAGCGGTGGAGATGACAGTCCCTCTGCCAATCCTACACTCCTCTCGGCCCCACACCAGCAGTGACTTTTGTTTTGCAAAATAGACATGCACAACTAAAGTGACGCCCCTCCCCCAAAGAGGAATATTTTTTTTTAAAACTTCACCTCCGCGAACCCGTTCATATCGTTCACTGTAAAGACTCGTTCAAAAGAGATGGATCATTTGCGACCGACACACATAGACTGTTAAAAGGAACACTCACTATTGGCGCCCCTATGCAAGGCATATATTGCGTATGCCCTTTTTGCGCCACTGCTGCAGGTAACAGGTGACGCTTGTGCTCACTATTTGAGCCCAGTCCCTGATTGGTTAACAAGGCGTAAATGAACGCACGTGTAGATTGTGATTACTTGAGTGCATGAAGCAGTGGGCGCGGCATCGCTGCTCTGTACCACGCTGTTCTCACTGGCTTTGACGCGCGTTTATCCTCATCTGCTCGCATTTGCTACGCTTCATACGCGCGGACATCTTTGCTTACATTTCGAAGCACGTCTACATAGGGTTAACATGGAAGTTGGTGGTGTGTCAGCGTTTGGTCTGTACGCACCTTAACATCTCCCTAGACTTCTCTCGACGTGGAGGAGCAGCAAGTCTACTCCGAGCTTCTCACCCTATTGCTAACAGAGCACCCAGCCACTCATCCTCCAAAAAACATATAATTGTTAAAGTTTTCTGTCATTACCATGGAGGCGTGTTGAAATGTCTGGTCTTCTTCTCCAACAGTAACAGGAACGATGATGTCTTCAGTTACTACAGATAAAAGAAATAACATTTAGACAGTGGAATAGATAATGGATATCAGCCCGTTATTGTCCCGAAGCTGCACCTTAAGGTGCTTTCACACCTGATGCGGCTCGCACGGCGGGTACGGTTGATTACTGTGTATTGTCAGTGTGAAATGGTGCGGGTGATGACCTGGCGTCGCGGCAGGGCCGTGTGTAACGCGCGTGAGGAGGAACGAGTCTGGGAGTAACAGCATTTGAGAAAAAAAAGGGCACAGATCGAATTTGGAGCAACATTACCACCTCTACTACGTCATAATGACACAGTGAAACAGTTACTGCCGGGAAAGAAGTGGAACGGCTTGACGACAACACAGCAGCTGTGGTTTGAAATGCCGTTTCTGAGCCCAGGCATTCCGATCAGAGGAATTATACGCTTCAATAAACTTATGAAAACACGAATGCAATGAAGAACACACTGGATTACAAACATGTTTTAAAGGAGATTTTACCATGACATGATCGCTGGACAGACTGTCAGGTACACTAACTGTGGCACGGTAGCACAACAGTTAGTGCTCTCACTTCACAGCTATAAGGTCCTGGGTTCGATTCCCACCTGGACGGGGCCTTTCTGTGTGGAGTTTGCATGTTCTCCCCGTGTCTGCGTAGGTTTCCTCCGGGTACTCCGGTTTCCCCTACCACTAAAAACATGTACAATAGGCCAGGATGAATGTTTATGTTTATTTGGTAGGGACAGTGCAAGTTAATGAACAAGCCACACCGGATTGTAGCCTTGGGCTAATTTCCATCCGTCTTCCCCCATGCGCACTCTCAAACACACTCTCATTCATCCTGGCCTATTGTACATGTTTTTAGTGGTAGGGGAAACCGGAGTACCCGGAGGAAACCTACACATGACGTGTGAATGCATGGAGGTGGTCAGAGGGACCGTTGGCGCAGTCGCGACAGTGCTTCTGTCAGTCTCCCCAGGGGAAACTGAAGCTACTAACGTAGCTTACCACCACCGAGTATGGAGTGAATGTAAAATGCTCTCATGTAAAGCGCTTTGTGACCATGTCTGTTAAAGGCGCTGTAGCGGCGTAGTTTACCTTTTCCTTAATGCCGCTGAGGGGTATGATTGGGTCCTGTAGATTTGTGTAACGCGCTATGCTATACAGAGATGCTGGATCCAGGATGCGTTTCAATGATTTATTGTTAACAACATGCAGCTACCACAGCGGTATGAGTATGGACATTTTAGGGCAAGAATATATAGATAGGATGAATACTGGATTGACAAAAACAAAAACCATGACAAAGCAATAGCGGTCAACAAAAATGACTAGCCCTCTCCTCGCCCCTGCCCAACTGTGCACCTTTCACACCTCGGTACCCGCCCGCACACGCTCACACGCACCTATGCCCAATGTAATACTCATGCTCTCCACACGAGGGCAGCAGATACGCAGTGCCCGCACCACAGCTTCTATAGGCGCTATATAAATAAAGATCTTCTTCTTCTACTGTACACTCAAACCAAAGAATCAGCAACAGCGCAGAGGTTGTTTTATTTACAGCAGTGGCGCCGCCTGAAGTAATGCGAGCGTCTGATTACAAGGCTTTCAAGCGTCCAAATAGAAGCAACAGCGCGATCCGTGCGGCTAGGTCTGTAGGCGGGCCATTCCGCCGAATCGGTGCCATTTCAGCTTTCAAACCGTCTCTTTTGCAGATTTTTGTGTGTTGCTTGGCCAGGTGAAGGGGTGACATGGGGAGACTGTACTGTGACGCTAGACATGTGGAGTTTGTTTTTGCTGATGAGTTAGCTGCAGTTTTCAGTTTGGCCGCAGCATCTGTTTACATGCTCGTCCAGGAAAGACCACATTTATTGTTTTTTCTTTTAAACAAAAAAATCAAATCGAAAATCGAGATCGATCAATATGGGGAAAATAATCGAGATTTTTTTTTTTTTCCATAATCGCCCAGCCCTAGGCCATCTTATTCTCTCTTTTCTATTTTTTGAATGGATTGTTCCTACTTCTCTTCCTCATAATCGTAACATGAATGAGAACATTTGACCATTTTGCCAATTGCAGGCTGATGCTAACCAGCACAGAAGCACAGGCTGTACCCATAGACATATTATTAATAGACCCTTAATACTCACTCCTCCCCGTTTACCACAATGACCACGTTCGAGGGGGAAATCATGGCGGATTCACAGACTCCTCCTCCCCAGCTCTGACGAAGCATGTTCCTAATAAGGGCATAAGGGCGGGATCTTCACTGTAGACTCTGCCCTTGTGTGACGTGTAGCTCGCGCAGCTCCAATGCTAACAGTCCGACCCCCGTTAAGTAGGAGATTTCTAAATTTATCCTACGATAACCAGCCCGGTGCCTCTGATTGTGTCTAACCCAGCGTAATCACAGGAGGAATATCTAGCTGTAGACAGTTCCAAAAAATTAGGCACCGGGCATTAAAGTTGTTTTTAACGTGTCTAAAGTGCAATGCATCGCTTCCAATGGGGGCCTAGCGGCTATATGGCGGTACTACAGCAATGGCAGCCTCCAGTGTCGTTGTCGCAAAGCAGAGCAGCCAGCGGCCATTGGCTGTACCCACTGAAACTACATTTCTTGTAGATATTGATTAAATAAGTGTGAAAAGAAACAGACTTGGATTTACACATTAAATATTGGTAACAGGATAATATTTACCACCCTCTCCAAATGTCCACAAACAGTTCATAGAGTAAAATCATAGATATAATAAGAACAGAGAGAGAGAGAGTCACTGATTGGTTTAGATCGTGGGAAAGTCTCTTCTGAATGCAACACCTTCTTAATTGTGATGTCATTGGACTGTACATTGTGGAGAGTTTTGTGTTACGGTAACAGGAATGGGAAAAAAACAAAGGGAGGGACACACATAGAATTGCAAATGTTACATAGAAATAAATGTTGTGGCTGTTTAATTTCACAGAAGGCACCGATTCGGCAGAACGGCCCACCATTAGGTTTCTCACAACATTCTCACAATAAGACTCCACAGCAGAGATATCATTAGAAAGCAACTGTGTGTATTTGTGGTATATGTTTAAGGCAAAACACTGTGGTTGAACACAAAAACTTTTAGAGACAAGCTTTTGAAACTATTGCTAATGACTGGTAAAGGTGTAAGAGGGAAAAGATTAGAGATAGATATTAAACTATAATAAAGACAGGTTTTTTTTAAGCGCACATTTTGTCAAAATTGTTTTGAGGGAAATAATCGTGTTTATGGAAAGAGTTTACACATTTTCCAGGCAAATCCATGAAGAAAAGTTCAGAGAAATACTAAAAGAGACCATTATATAGTTTACAATTTTAGTTAATGTTTAGAGCTCAGTCAGTCTGAGCGAAACCTGATCATTTATGACTTTTGCTCGTCATGTCCAAATCAGAAGCAAAACCTAAACGCAACTTCACATAATTTAGGTCTAGCGTTCATGGCTAAGAGAGACAGAGAGAGAGAGACGCCCACCAGGCCTAAACAAATGCAGACTGTTGGTAATTATCATGCAAATGACAAGGGCCGAGTCAAAACAAGCACGAAATCCAGCGCCACAGACAGACTCCCCCAAAAACACATCGCTGTTAGCGTCTTTAGCGCGCAACAGGCCAGTCACACGCACAGTTTACCTTCTTGTGGCCTGTAATGTGCAGCGTGCATGTTGTTTTCCACCAGTCTGTGCAGCTGCTGGTTGTTGTTGTTGCCGCCGCTGCGCCGCGTCTCCTCATCTTGCGCTCGTAGCTGCGCACTTTGGCGTCCATCTGGCGCAGCTTTTGGCGCAGCGCATCGTTCTCCCGCTCGCTGTCCTCCTGGTACCGCTGGCTCTCCACCCGCTCCTGCTCCATCTGGGACCGCAGCGCCTCGTAGCCCTCCTCCACCAGCTTGCAGATCTCCGCCACGGCAGAGTTGGCCAAAATCTCAACGATGGAGGCGATCTGAGCCTGGAAACCAACGCAATCTGTCGCCATTATCGGGGGGGGCTTTTTTTTTTTAAGGGGGTTTTTACGCAGGGATTTGGCGCACAGCGCGTGTTTGGGGGCTACGTTTCCCGCAGCGGAGGGCGCAGGAGGCGGATAGAAGTCATGCAAAAGCCGGGGAGGGTGGTTAAAGCCGCTGTCAGTGCGTTTTTGTTGTGGCTAAATCGGAGCAAAGATGTGTCTGTGAAAGATGGTGCGAGCGTCGCCTGGTGATGACGTAGGTCTGTTGATCAGCATCACTTCACAGTAAAAGGATGGATTGTAATCGTACAATTGTACAATTATATATTGTAATCTACCCCCTGGCATATTTTATATAATCATGTATGCACTTTGTTTACTTGTTGTTGCAATAATACAAAATTAACTAACAAAACTAACAGAACGAAAATAATACAAAAGAATCAAAGTTGACAACTTACTGGAAAGAGTTATACACATAAGTCCACATTTTTCAAATTAATCTGCATTGCAAATCTTTAAAAGTTATGACATTTTCAAGATAAGTCTTTATTGATCTCACAATGGAGAAATCCACTTGTTACATTCAGCTCTCAGAAACACACAGGGGTGTGCAGGATAGAGGTATCCTATAGAGCAGTGGTTCCCAAAGTGGGGGTCGGGACCCCTATGGGGTCGCGAGGCCTAGGGTGGGGGTCCCCAGATGATTTCAAGATGAAACAAAAAGAAAAATGCTACTGTTTTTAGCATATTTTTGAGTGTAAAACAGCCTATAATTAGTGAAATCCATTATTATTCAAAATAAACAGTTTAAATACATATTAATTTGATGTTTTTCTGGCCTAAAGTAGCATAAGAGGCGATAACTTTATGCAATGGGGGTCCCGAGATGTATATGTGTTAATTTTTGGGGTCCCAGCCAAAAATGTTTGGGAACCCCTGCTATAGAGGTATCCTATATACATCCATCCATCCATTTTCTTCCGCTTTATCCGGGGCCGGGTTGCGGAGGCAGCAGTCTCAGCAGAGATGCCCAGACTTCCCGATCCACGCACACCTCCTCCAGCTGTTCTTGGGGGAGACCCCGAGGCGACACCAGGCCAGCTCGGAGACATAGTCCCACCAACGTGTCCTGGGCCTTCCACGAGGCCTCCTCCCAATAGGACATGCCTGGAGCACCTCCCGAAGGAGGCATCCGGAACAGATGCCCTAGCCACCTCAGCTGGCTCCTTTCGACGTGAAGGAGCAGCGACTCTACACCGAGCTCCTCCGGGTAACTGAGCTCCTCACCCGATCTCGAGGGTGCGCCCAGCCACCCTGCGAAGGAAACTCATTTCGGCCGCTTGTATCCGAGATCTTGTCCTTTTGGTCATTACCCAGATCTCATGACCATAGGTGAGGGTGGGAACGTAGATCGATCGGTAAATCGAGAGCTTTGCCTCAGACTCAGCTCCCTCTTCACCACAACAGTCCGATACAGCGACCGCACCACTGCTGACGCCGCACCGATCCGTCTATCGATCTCACGCTCCATCCGTCCCTCACTCGTGAACAAGACCCCGAGATACTTGAACTCCTCCAAGTATATACAATGACTACCAAAAAACTTCAAGGGGGCAAAAAGTATAAAAAGTATATACAGTAAAATAAATAAATAAAATAACCTAAACAGATAAACTATAGTACGGGGGCCAAAAAGTATATAAACAAAAAACAAAGTCTATACAGTAAGAATAAAGTAAACCTAGTATAGTTAAAAAAATTTATTTAATAATAATAATAATAATCTCTTGGATTTGTATAGCGCTTTTCAAGACACCCAAAGCGCTTCACAGCTGATTATTCATTCACTCCATACTTGGTGGTGGTAAGCTACTATTGTAGCCACAGCTGCCCTGGGGTAGACTGACGGAAGCGAGGCAACCAGTCTGCGCCATCGGCCCCTCCGACCACCACCAACCACTCACTCACTCATACATTCCTAGGCTTCCTGGTGTTACCAAACGGTCTCCCATCCAAGTACTAACCAGGCCCTTCCCTGCTTAGCTTCCAAGGTCTGACGGGATTGGGCATAGCAAAGGCGGTATTTATTATTATTTATTAAGTCGTGCAATTTTATTTTTTTACACTTGCATTCATGTTACACTGATTGTTCCTTGACTTGCTATAAACTGCTAATGTGCCTTACAGTTTGTAAACAATTAATAAATAAATAAAATAATATAAAATACATTTTAAAATGTACAATAATTTCTATGGTGCACCTCAAGTTTTTAAAATTCACATGTAAAGGGGTAGAAGAATTTCAAATAATGAAAAGTATCTTTTAAGAGTTTCACTAAACAAGGTAAGAACAGAACCCTGAGCACTCTTGTCCATCACGTATCTTAAATAGTAAATAGTAAGTAAGAGTAAATAATAATTTATAAAAAACTGCAGTCACAAATTTCAAGTTATTTTTTTAAATCTTTAGATACATTTTATTTTAAAAATGTCCTCACACATTTTGGATTAAAACAGATATTTTTTTTCTGTAAAAAAAAAAAAAAGCGTCTAAAAAAACACATATTACATTTGTGCTACTTTTACAAGATAAAAACTTTCTGGCGAACCTGAAACCAACTGCATTCAGAAACAGACATTTAAATAAAATTCTCACATTTCTAATAAACCACTTTGTTTAAATGTGTAAAGACAAAGCGACAAGTCAAAGACGACGCCTGTATCACAGTGTTGGGAAAAATACTATGGAATCGTATTTAGTTGCAGAATACTGAATATGTGCCATAAAATGTATTTAGTGATGTATTCTGTTACTTTGTGTAATCAAAGCATTGTATTCTGAATACCGTATATTCCGGACTATAAGTCGCACTTTTTTCCGTAGTTTGGCTGGGGGCTTTTATACTCCAATTATATAATTTCACATGCCACTAGAGGGCACTGCAGGCTAATCGAGCAGCAGAAAGAAAGTTTGGAGTGAGTGAGAAGCGGAGGTTACTACAATGATGTAACAAAAAAAAGCTAATCACGGGCTAAAACAAATGGGAGCTTAAACAAAGTGCTGTTGGGAAAGGCTTGTCAACAGTTACGCCTCCGTGTCCAGGCGATTGTTCAGAAGTGACAGAGGATGAAGATTTTCAGTGGATTTAGTGATTTGGAGTGAGATGGAGAGTTTGGTTTGTTCTTTATGCTATAGTTATCTGATCTGTTTATGTGACGTTAACATACCAGACACCTATTTAGTTCGTTGTTTATGCTTCATGTAGCTAACCATGTGTTACGTTAGCATAGCGTACGCCTATTCAGCCGGTTGTTTTTTTCATTAGGCAATGTTTGACTAGTGCGTCTTATACTCCAGAGGACTTATAGTCCGGAAATACGGTACTCTGAATACTTTCATATTGATTTACATTATATTTATGTAAAAAAATTCATCATATAATTATAAAAAGTGTAGGCTACGCTGGTTGTGTCGCCTGTTATGAACTTTTTTTATCACCAATTAGACAAATGAACGCCAGGAGTACAGCACAGCAAACTTTAAAGGGGGGTATTATGTAAAATCGACTTTTTCAAGCTTTATATCATGTTATTATATCATTCCCTCATTAAACACATGCCTGGAGTGTTGCCTTGGCTCATTCACATATTTTTGAGTAATCAGTAAAAACTTGGACGGCAGCCATTTTAGGTGTAGCTATGCCTCAGTCCTCCTAGGAACGCCCCCACCTCCTGGAGACGCCTCTGGACCTTTCGTCACCAGCCAAGCCACCAACCACTGCTCCTCAGCTCAGCAGAGCCCCTCCCCGCACAGTGTTTGTTTAGATGCCACAGCAGTGTGCTGAAGGGGGCGTGTCGGAAAGCTTCTTAAAGAGACAGAGGCCTATTTCAAGACGTTCAGTACAGCCATTTTGAGAGAGCAATTTTATTCACGGCAGTTATTTTAATTTACTGCATATACAGACCAACAGAAGGTTACGTCATCATTGTAGTATGCTATAGACTGGTGCTATGTGATTGAAAAAAGCATAATACCCCTCTTTAAGTCTTAAAACCCCATCCTTTTTTTTACAGTCATTAAACATTTCATTCACAGTGGACATTAAAAACACATTTGAGCAAACTACAAAGAACCATCTCTACAAACTGGCAGCTCATCACTGGATCAGACTCACTACATCGTGTTCCTGTCGGACACTGACGACCGATAAAAGTCAGTCCGTTATTGCTGGTGCTGAAGCCTCATGTGTCTTCGGAGATTACTCGGATGCGAAAAGACACCGTTGCAGACCGTGCATTTGAACGGCCGCTCTCCCGTGTGCACGTTCTGGTGGATCTCCAGTTGACTCTTGCTGATGAAGCCTTTCCCGCAGAGGCCGCAGAGGTACTTGCGACTCTTGTGGCCCGCGACGTGCTTCGTCAACTCCGCCTCCAGGGCAAACCTCATCTGGCATTTGGAGCAGGAAAACGACCGCATGGAAAACTCGCTGAAGCCGCCTTGTGCAGCCGCCGGGCCGCCGTTGAAAGACCGACCCGAAGGTTTTGCGTTCGGTTGAAAACTCGCAGGCTGCTGGAACGAACTCGCGGCGTTTCGAGAAGCCACGTTCGGTTGCAAGTTTACCGTCCCCTGATCGAATCGTGCCGCGCTGGGAGTAAAGGACGATATCCCTGATGTTTCACTTACGGTAGAAGCAGCCGAACATTGAGGAGTTTGAAAAGAAATCCACGTTTTATCAGCGTAATTTTGCCGATTTGATGACCCTCTCTCACTCGTAGCATCCTTCTCCTTATTAAAAGTCCCGTCAATGACAATAACGTCCGAATCCAACGGCGGGGAGGGTTTTGTTGTGTATTTTGGTTTGTTGAGTCACGTCTTGTGTCCCGGTGAAGAGTTGTGATCCACTGACCTCCGTTTGGCTGCCGGTTTGGGCCTGAGAGTCAGAGGCACGGATCGTAGGTGCTGAACTGCTGTTGGAGATACTGGGGCCTTCGATGGAAACGCTGCCCTCCACTTTGACAATGATCAGATCGCTGTTCTCCTCGGACTCTGCGGGCTGGACAAACACATAGAGGTGAGTTGTGGAATAAACCGCAAAAGAACAGTCATGGAAAGTTAAATTATCTTGAAAAGAAAACCTTATAATTAGGGCTGCAACTAAAGACCAGCCACTATGTTCTATTATTTATCTTTTCAGTGGGATGTTGAGCTTTTACAATTATCACGGTTATACAAGCTCACGGTAGGTTAATCGTAAGAATTGTAGGACCCACGTCACGTCTCATGAGCCGAAGCGTATTTATTTAACGGTGCAGGTTCATCAGTAAAGACTGAAGAAACTCCGTCCAGTCTGAAATCCAGCCCAAAATAATAAACCAATGAGCAATTTTTTTTCTTTCCATGTGACAACTGCCTAACATTACCAAGGGAAGAGTCCCTAAGAGCTGTGCATGTTTGTTATGTCACGGTAAAAAGGAAAATGAAACTGTGCGAGTGCTTAGAAATCAGCTGATAGGTTCATTTGTTTAGGAACTCAGAGAGAGAATATCTTGTAGAAGATCTTTTGAACATTCAAATCATTATTTTATTAGGCCTATTATGAATAAAGGTCAAAGCATAAAAGATGGACTGACTCAATAGGTTTTAATTAAAATAACACATAAAAATATAATATGACTTTTTTTTTTTGCTTCTTTTTGTGAGTATTTAGTAAAGGATTTGAGAAATTCTCAGTATTTTCTGCCTTATTTTTGATCATCTTGAACAATTGTCCCGTGAATTACCTCTGTTTTAGTCGTAGTGACGACGTCCTGGTCGGGGTCCTGGTCCAGATCAGTGGAGGAGTTTTCTGTTGAGGCTGAGACACAAAGGATTTGTTCAAAAACCTACTCCTGTTCTGCAGACTGGAGCCTGGGAAAGAAAAATATGAATATTAAAATAATTAGTGGACTGCACAGTCAAACTTAAAGGTACTTTTTGGAGCTTTTAACCATGTTGTAATGTTATCAAAACCACCCCAGAGTGTTTTTGGCTTCAGTCACGCGTGTCTGAGTAATCCTCATGAATCCTGCTCTCTGAGCAGCTGCTCATTCACCAGAAGTTGGAATTTCTCTCCGGGATCCTGCGACTAACCAGCGAGAATATGTTTGTCTGTGACACTTCACCGATGGCTGTTTCGTGAACCTTGGCCAGAACCAAAGTGGATTAACTCTTGGGGCGACGGTGGTGCAGAGAGTAGAGCGGGTCGTCTTGTGACCAGAGGGTCGGCGGTTCGAATCCCGCAGGTGCCCACTGTCGTTGTGTCCTTGGGCAAGACACTTCACCCACCTCGCCTCCAGTGTCTGCGTACACTGGTGTATGAATGAGAGTGTGAATGGGTGACTGGTTCCTTGATGTAAAGCGCTTTGAGTGCCTAAAGCAGGTAGAAAGGCGCTATATAAAATGTGACCATTTACCATTTACCATTTATAACCAGCGTGATTCTCTACAAGAAAAAACCCGATGGAGAGGCCAGAGCGATAAGTAAAACAAAACGCGCGTTAGCTGTGTTGTATTTGTCAACTCCTTATAAGTGCATTGTGAAATAACTTCACTTATTGCTACGATATTTATATTTCTACTACTGGTAATGTTGCATGGGCGGCATTAACTCAGAGAGAGGGGGCGGAGTTAACTGAATCCAAGCGTCTTGTCTTCCGGGTTGGAAAAATACTGATATTTCTCACAAAAATGAGTCCTCCATAGTGGTAGGGGTACAATATATCATATAAATGCCTATAGTTTACTTTCGAATGGCTAAAATAGCAGATATAGGCCCTTTAAGTATTTTAAAGGTAGTTTAATCATGCCAGTTCCTAACATACACAGAAGTCACAGATGTCCGCGAACAGTAAAAGTTCACCTGTTCCCGTGGGAGTGTCTCTGCCCGTGCGGAGCAGCCGGACTGCAGGGAACACTCTCCCGGACGCGGCTCCCTCCGGCGGTGCCTTCAGCCGCTGCTCGGCTCGGTACCGCGACACCTGCAGCTCCAGCAGCCGCACCCTTCGCCGAAGACACTCGTTCTCCTTCAGATTCCGCGACATCTCCAGGTTCACCACCGCATACCCGTCCTCCACCGCTTTACAGATCTCCGCCACCGCAGAGTTCGCCAGGACCTCCACGATGGACGCGATCTGAGCGTGCAACTCGCCCGCCGTGGACATGTTCACAGAGTTACGTCTCTACGGTGAAAAAGACGACAGTAAATTAGAATGACTCGACTGCGTTCACATCAAACTGGAAATGTTCTGACCTCGTTTATTGTTAACCGAGCACATTTTCTCCAGTTCGGCTTTACCCAAATCTAAAAGGTTACAGCCTATAGGCCATGTAACGCCTCATTTGAAAGCTAAAACCTACAAAACTGATTATGACTTTTTTGTTGCTTTGTCGGAGAGTTTTTGTCATTTTTTGTTGCTTTGTCGCTTTTTGACACTTTTTTGTCGTGTTTTTGTTGCTTTTTCCAGCACTTTTTCATTGCTCTTTTAGCACTTTTTTGTTGTATTTTCATCCTCATTTCTGTCACTGTTTTGACGCCTTGTTCATGAAGCTTTTTTTATTACATTTTTATTTTACATAGAAAGTTGCCAAAAAACAACACACAACACTATCTATATGATTTTTCCCCTCATGTCCCTCATGTCCCACCCACTTCCAATAATAAACCAAAGAGTCTCATGCATGTAAACACGCCACACCGGATTGTAGCCATAGGCTAATTTCCATCCGTCGTCCCCCATGCGAACTCTTAAACACACTCTTCATCCTGGCCTATTGTACATGTTTTTAGTGGTAGGGGAAACTGGAGTACCCGGAGGAAACCTACGCAGACACGGGGAGAACATGCAAACTCCACACAGAACGGCCCCCACCAGGTGGGAATCAACCCCGGACTTTCTAGCTGTGAAGCACGAGTGCATATGACACATTAGACACAATTTTTGCTAAAACACAGTTAACACAATTATATTTAAGATTTTGCTAAAGATTATTCCCAGTTTTCTTTAGTTTGAGCATTTTTGTGACGTTTATGTTTTCACTTCCTTATTGGACACTGACAGGAAGTGACATAGAAGAAGGTAAACAATTTTAAACTGTTGCCGTGCCACCATGTTAAGTCAATGGGAAATGAGTGAGTCAAACTGCTATGGAATGTTCCTTCTTTTATGTCACTTCCTGTCAGCAGCTTAAAAATTCAAATAAAAATAACTTTTCTGCCCAACATTTCTTCATTAAAATTGCTGCTTCACTGAAAAAAATGATAACTATGCAACTGATGTAATCCATCTAAATAAGTCATATTTTCAAGAGCATTAAAAACTGTCATATGCACTTTAACCGCTGCGCTACACTTAATGTATGACAATCACATTAAATAATGACATATAAATAACAGTAATAATAGTAGGGATGCCATAATTTTTTTTATTTTTTTCAACAACAAAAAAATATTATTATTATTATTATATTATTAATAATAATAATAATAATAATAATACTGTTTTGTTGTTTTTCTCTTCATTAGAAATGTTTGGTCGTCATGACATCCCTATGAAACACCCCTAGTACAAAAGTTCTAGTACAAAGCAGCAAACATCATTTTATGCCATCAAATTCCTACTTGACTTCACATCTAGTTTATATTTACACATATGATTCATAAACAGATAACAGATAATTACATTTGTTAAAAATGGTACAAAATGAAGAAGCTTTTATATTTGGGTAAAGCTGAACTGGAGAACTGCGCTCGGTTAAAGTAAAATAAGGTTTCACAAATAGCTTTTTTAAAATTTATTATTATTGTATAATAAGCTTTGATTTCGCTGTGAAACAAAAGAGTAAGAGGTGTGTTACAAAGAAACAGATGCACTATCAAGATTTTCATAATTGGTACATTTTGTAACCTTAATCTTGCTATAAGTAGAAAGTACTGGGCTGTTTATACCTTCACCAAAAATAAATGAGTTGCGTCCCCAACCACTGCTATTAATACAAACTTATTACTGTGCAGCTGACACAAATAAATATGACTCCCCTTCACATTGCGTACACTAGATTCTAGTTTAAAACGCAATACAATCCAAATGGGACATTCTGATCACCCAACTTTCTTCAGAAAATTAAAAAACCACTAAAAGTAATAAAAAAACACGAGTGTAAATGTTTAAAAGAGAGAAAAATAGCTAGATATTTTTCCTTACCCTTTCTTGATGGAAAATAAAAGGAAACTGATGCGGAAATGCAACGAAAAAGTCGCAATGACCGTGTATTTACGAACAGATTGAACATGCAAGCAACAGAGGGATTTAGATGGAGTAAAATGACGGGTTGTGTATCAAGTTGAGGGTGACTTGTCCAGTTTGTAGCGTTTAAAAGGAGACGAAACTTCACTGGATCCGTTTCTGCTGTTGTTGAGGAAACAGGAAGTTGACTATTTCCGTAAACAGTGAATTGAGGAAGGCGAGCCCTCTACTGGACTGGAGAGTAACGACATAGTCTTTTCAATGCAAAAATTATGTATTTCTAGTTTTGCTTTTTATTCTTTTTTATTTATTTATTTTTACTTTATTTTGCTTCATTCATTTTTGTATCTACCTATATGACAGGTTAGACAAGATTTTCCACCAGAATATAGAGTTCGGGAAAAACTGTTGCCATGTTCAGCAGGAAACGAAGGAGACGACTGTAGATTGTGGAATAATTGATCTTTGTTTAGTTTTTTTCTTTTGATTTATTGGGGTTGTGAAAAATAAAAAGCGGTTGATTTAAAAGTGTGTGTGTTTTTTTTATTTACTTACAAACTATTGACAAGCAAAACAGTGTTTTTTGAGACATGTTTGGTGTCCGCGTGTAGCAGGAAAGGCTGTGACCGAGATGCGCTGTAATCCAAATATGGCCATTTCTGTTCTGGAAAAAAGCAGCGGCTAAAGACGGGAGAAATATACAAAACTGTTCTTTACACTCTTGCAACAACATCTTCCCTTCGCTGCAGACTCCAAACTTTCCAGTCTTGTACTTGACAATATTTGGAAGGTTTCTTAAAGGAACAGGCCACCGTTTTTCCATAGATGGGAGCAACATCCGGGAACTTTTATTGGGCAACGCCCCCTTTTGGGGGAATCCAGAGTTAAAAATTGCATTAGTGTGTATGTGAAAAGGGACTATTTCTCGTTCGGAGGATAAAATATTCCAAACCAGTGTCAGAACTACAGGACAATGTCCGTTCTTGATCACAGACACATCAAGTCACTGTCAGAAGACGATTGGAAGATTTTTTATTTTTGTGGACACTTATATGAGCGAGTTTATTGATCACTAGCATCTGTTAGGCCATGTCAGAGCTGATTACTGAGGAAACTTATTAAAGACGTTACTTTGTGTAACATCTTATTATCTCTTTTCTGTGAATTATTCAAACTCATCAAACCTGTTCAGCTTTAGGCCTAATTAATGATTCTCTCGGTTTTAAAACACACATTAACGTTAGCATTAGCAGCTAGTAGGTTAGCTGCTGAATGAACCATACCATTTGTCTCATAAGCTACAAAACTACATCGTAGGCTGAATGATTTTAATTTAATGATAATATAAAAGCAACAGACTAAAAGCTGAAGCTGTAGTGAATTAAAGCATCCAGCGAAAAAGTTCCACAGGCAAATGTCACAGACAAGTCATGATCACAGTGGGTTTAGCAGCTCAGTTTTAAAACGTTAACCGTCTTCTCTGTAATTATCTGAAGCAACAGGTCACTTCCATGGCTTCCTTTTCACGTTCGATCATTAAATAAAACAAAGAAAACGTTTTTCATGTGTAAATTAAAAGTTCTCAGACTTTCCTCATTCATTCAAATGTACGGAGCTTCTGTTTTCCCCCGAAAAGGGGCGTTAACCTTTTGGCGCCACTGATGTGACGTAGACGTAGCTCCATCTATACTGAGATATGTTCTTACCTGAGCTTAGACGAGTTGATGCGTACCTGTCTGGTCTTTGTGCGTGCGCTCAGTCACGCAAATAGACCAAAGATATTGTTAGCATTTGGCCTCTCCCAATGTATTCCTATGGCTCCAAACAGGGGTGAAGTTGGAAGCGATCACGCTCTTCCACGGGACAAAGACAGGTACGTATCAACTCGTCTAAGCTCAGGTAAGAACATATCTCAGTATAGAAGAACTGTGGCCTGTTCCTTTAAGCCCCACCTGAACCGAGCACATTTCCTCCAGTTTGGCTTTACCCAAATCTAAAAGCATTTAAAAAAAGCATCAAAATAGCAACGAAAATGAGGATGAAAACACAACAAAAAATGTCATGAGAAAATGTGCCAAAAACGAGCCAAAACACGACCAAAAAGCAACAAAAACATGACAAAAATGCTTCAGAAATGCAACAATAATGCGACAACTAATAAGTGACAAAAACACAACCAGAAATCAACGAAAAAGCAATGAAAAAGAGACACGAAAACACGACAAAACTGCTTAAAAATGTGACAAAGACACAGCGACAACATGACAACAAAAGTTCCTATAACTTTTGTAGGTCTTAGCTTTCAAATGAGGCGTAATTTGGTAAAGCCAAACTGGAGAAAATGTGCACAGTTCAGATAATAGGTGAATATCTAATTTCCAGCCTGATTTATTGAGCTTTGATCTTTTCCACATTTAACTAGCTTATTCAAAGGCTACACAAGATTCAGCTTAACCAGGACAAGACTGAAGTTTTAGTCATCGGTCCTGAGGTGCAGAGAGAACTTTTACCCAAACTACACTCACTGTCTCAAACATATCCAGGTTTACAACTTTTACAAAATCCCCTTTCCCTGATGTGCCATTAATCTGTGTCAGTAAACATTAAAACAACATTTCTCTCCATGTGTAGTTGGAGATTAATGTGTCCACAAAACACGATATGGGTCTCATTTACTTTTTCGATCGGGATTCAGCAACTATTTTACTGCCAAATATGAGCCTTTTCACTTTCACTTCCAATGCATTTTACTTCTCCAGCCTAGAGGGGGCGCTATCGTGCTCAGTGTCACTTTTTCACAGTTGTTGTGTCCAGGGGTGAAAGGTTTGTTTGCTTCGACGCGAACAAACCGTAAAACTTAGCGAAAATCCGTGGATAACTTTTGATGCCCCACAGTTCTAAATGTCAGGCGCTGCCACTTTCATTCATCTGTGAAAGTAATGAAGGAGAAATGGGAGAAAGTTCAGTCTTTTCTTTTTGCTTTTTTGGAGCTTCAAATAGAGATGGAGCTTTTTTGCTTCCGACATCGATACTGGGGGTTTGAGTATCTGCCGATATCCGATATTAACCGATACCAACAGTCTTAGCAGTTCACTCAGTCTTTCTCTGAGTGAAAAAGTTAATATTTATCTTTTCTCCATTCTGAGATCAATAAAGTCTCATCTTTTCTTATGATGTTACAGATCAATTGGCAGTTATATCAATAAACAAATGGAAAACATTTAAGGAGGATCACTGGACTGTTTGTATCCTAAGCTTTTAGGTTGCATTTATATAAACGACTCATATAAAAGGATCAGATCATAACAACTTGTGCATAACTAATATGTAAGATTAGTTATTCTTTAACAGCGGTTCATAAACTAAAATAGCAACACTTGACCACTCCAGTAGTGGTTCTGTTATTTTATTAGGCTTCTTTAGGCATTTCTGCCTTAGTTTTTGCCCCAGCCTTGATTTGTTTTCATTAGCGTTAGCATTAGCATGCTGTTTCTAGATCAAAATATGTTTGTGAAGGATAAAACTCACTCAGCGATTGAATTCTCCATGTTCTAAGCTTCAAATGACATACAGCATGCCCATATAGCGGTGCAGGCCAAAACAGGTATCAGTTCAGTATTGAATATTTGTAGCCGATACCTAATATCATAATTTTGCCAATATCAGATCAGTGCATCACTCATTTCAAACATGACCAAATATGGGCGGTTGCAAAGGTAGAACTCCTTTATCTGACCTTATTCCATATAAGGTCAAACAGGTATTAGCACCTGCACTCACAGCTGTGACATCACCTGCAGACGCCCGTCGCTTAGTAACCAGACCAAACATTCCGCTGCATCTGATTGGTCGATGGTGTTCTGTTCATTTGACTCCAGGATCTACATCTCATATCAGCCCATTAATGCCCAGAGCAGTGGTTTACAAAGTTGTATCTGAGACATTTTTCTCATGTTTTGCCATTTTCTCTGCACTATAAGTAGAGATTACAGCAGCTGAGTCAAATATCTAAACAACTGGAGCGATTGCGATCCATTTAGTGTGTTTTTTAAGGTAATTTGTGGTTTGTTTTGCGACACCATGTCTGAGAAACAGGACATGGCTGACTCTGAGATGGAAGGCAGCTCGAAGGCCAGATTTGCCAAGCTGAGAGCCATCTTTGAACCAGCAACCCAAGAAAGCTGCCTGTCCAGCGCCGCTTTATGGGAAACGGACCAAACACTGTCCTTGGCGACTTTTGCGAATCTCCTGCCCTGAGCGTGAGACGCAGGAGAAACTGCCCAAAGATGACAGAGAACAGGTCAAAGTGACGTCAAAAACTGTAGAAAAAGACAGTTTGGTGGAACAAGAGTCCGTCCCAGACAGAAATATGACTCTTAGTAGCGTCCAAACATCTTCTGCTGAAAGTGGACACGCGTTCATGAGGCTTTGTGAAGAAAAGCAGCATGAAAGCACCGGCGCGGAGCCAAGTACGCATCACAAAACAGCTTCGAAACAGCGCCACGTTGATTTAGACTCTGAAAAGAGCCAGTTACTTCATGGGAACGAGGCCCTGCATGAAAAATTATTAGTGCTTCGTGAGAGAGAGAAGCAAGGACCCTCAAAGGAGCAATGTGTGGCCGTGGAATGTGAGATCAC
Organism: Neogobius melanostomus; assembly: GCA_007210695.1. NCBI lineage: Eukaryota > Metazoa > Chordata > Actinopteri > Gobiiformes > Gobiidae > Neogobius > Neogobius melanostomus. Next base: position 3,876,784 of record VHKM01000122.1, on the reverse strand, counting down.
AGAGTTGAAACATCGCAAAGACACATTGCAGGAAGAGATCGTGCGCGTCGAGTCCAAACTGGAGGAGAAGGCCGCCATCAAACAGCGGCTTCTAGAGTTGGAAGGTTTGAGAAATGGTCTTTGTGCGGAAAATAAGGCCGATCAGGACAAACTCACGCAGCTAAGAGACAAACTAGAGCCGGAGACTTTCAAAGAGATGTGTTTGCAAAAAGCCAACGCTATTGCGAAGGAGATCCCGGTGTTGAAAGCCAGACAGACGCTTTGCAAAAGGAAATTGAACTTGCCAAATCAAAACAGGCAGAGCAAGATGAGTGGATAAGGCGCTGTGCCCAGTTTGAGGCTGAAAAAATTGTCATTTTCTGCAAAACAAGGCACTACGAGACGAACTGGAGAGATGAAAAGGAACCAGAAACTTGAACCCCAATGGAGCGCCGAGTACTCTTCAGAACTTCAGATTGAGATAGCAGGTCTGAAAATGGAAACAGGAGCTTTGGAGCAGGAAGTCAAACAAGCTAAATCCACACTGGAGGAGAAGGCCACCATGAAACAGCAGGTTCTGGAGTTGGAAGGAGTAAGAAATGGTCTTCGTGAGAAAAAGGAGGCCGATCAGAACCAACTCACGCAGCTAAAAGACAAACTAGAGCCAGAGACTTTCAAAGAGATGTGTTTGGAAAAAGCCAACGACATCGAGAAGGAGATCCCGGCGTTGAAAAGCCAGACAGACGCTTTGCAAAAGGAAATTGAACTTGCCGAATCAAAACAGGCAGAGCAAGATGCGTGGAAAGGGCGCTGTGTCCAGTTTGAGGCTGAAAACATGTTATTTTCTGCAAAAACAAGGCACTACGAGACAAACTGGAGGAGATGAAAAGGAACCAGAAACTTGAACCACAGTGGGGCGTCGAGTACTCTTCAGAACTTCAGATTGAGATAGTGGGTCTGAAAATGGAAACAGGAGCTTTGGAGCAGGAAGTCAAACAAGCTAAATCCACACTGGAGGAGAAGGCCGCCATGAAACAGCAGGTTCTGGAGTTGGAAGGAGTAAGAAATGGTCTTCGTGAGAAAAGGAGGCCGATCAGAACCAACTCACGCAGCTAAAAGACAAACTAGAGCCAGAGACATTCAAAGAGATGTGTTTGCAAAAAGCCAACGACATCGAGAAGGAGATCCCGATGTTGAAAAGCCAGACAGACGCTTTGCAAAGGAAATTGAACTTGCCGCATCAAAACAGGCAGAGCAAGATGAGTGGATAAGGCGCTGTGCCCAGTTTGAGGCTGAAAAAATTGTCATTTTCTGCAAAAACAAGGCACTAAAGATGAACTGGAGGAGATTAACAGCAAAATTGATCCACAGTGGACTATCGAGTACTCTTCAGAACTAAAGATTGAGATTGCGAGTCTGAAATGGGAGACCGGAGCTTTGCAGGAGGAAGTCAAACAAGCTAAATCCACACTGGAAGAGCAGGCCAACATGAAACACCAAATTCTCGAGTTGGAAGGAGTAAGAAATGAGCTTCGTGAGAAAAAGGAGGCCGTTAAGAGCGAACCCGCGCAGCTCTGTGACAAACTAGAGCCGGAGACTTTGAAAGAGATGTGTTTGGAAAAAGCCAACGACATCGAGAAGGAGAACCTGCGTTGAAAAGCCAGACAGACGCTTTGCAGGAAGAAATCGATCTTGCCAAATCGAGACGGGAAACGCAAGAAGATTTGAAAAAGCACTGCTCCCAGGTCGAAGCAGAAAACCGCATCATTGCTGCAAAAACAAGGCACTAAAAGACGAACTGGAGGAAATTAACAGCAAAATTGAACGACAGTGGAGCGTCGCGTACTCTTTAGAACTTATGGCTGAGAATGCAGGGCTTAAAAGGGACACTGGAGCTTTGCAGGAGGAAGTCAAACGAGCTAAATCCAAACTGGAAGTGCTGCTTGTCATGAAACAGCACATTCTGGAGATGGAAGGTGTCAGAAATGGTCTTCGTGAGAAAAAGCAGGCCATTCAGAACGAACACACGCAGCTCTGTGACAAACTAGAGCTGGAAATTTCCGAGGAGCTATGTATGGAAAGAGCTAACGACATCGAGAAGGAGATCGCGGCGTTGAAAAGCCAGACGGACGCTTTGCAGGAAGAAATCGATCTTGCCAAATCTAGACAGGAAACGCAAGAGGATTTGAAAAAGCAATGCTCCCAGTTCAAAGCAGAAAACCGCGTCATTTGTTGCAAAAACAAGGAGCTACAAGACGAATTGGAGGAGATTAACAGCAAAATTGAACCACAGTGGAGCGTCGAGTACTCTTTAGAACTCAAGACTGAGAATGCGAGGCTGAAAAGGGAAACTGGAGCGTTGCAGGAGGAAGTCAAACGAGCTAAATCCAAACTGGAACTGCTGCCTGCCATGAAACAGCAGATTCTGGAGAGGGAAGGTGTAAGAAATGGTCTTCGTGAGGAAAAGGAGGCCGTTCAGAACAAACTCACGCAGCTCTGTGACAAATTAGAACCGGAGATTTGCGTGGAGCTGTGTTTGGAAAGAGCCAACAACATCGAGAAGCAGATCTCAGCGTTGAGGAGCGACACGGGCATTTTGCAGGGTGAGTTGGAGAGCGCCAACGCCAAACTCCAACAGCAAATGTCCCTGAAGGAGCGCTGTTTCGAGCTGGAAGCAGAGAACCAACGCGCTCAAGACAAAAATGAGTTGCTACGGCGAGAGATTTCCCAAACGACCAGGAAACTCTTTAAGGAGAAAAGCTGGAAGCATAAACTTGAGACGACGCAAGTGTTGAAGCGCGTCATTGACAGTGAAAACGAGCAGCTGCTGAAACACAAGGAGAAGCTGCAGAAAGAGCTTGACGTGCAGAAGACCGCCGCCTTCGAGTACAAGCAGCAGCTCCAGATAGTGTACAGTCAGAGGAGCGACAATATCCGTCTACAGCAAGACGTGGATAAGCTGGTGACCGAGATCAGGAACCACAAAACAGCGAGAGAGAACTACAAAGACATGGCCAAGAAAGACGCACAGGTGAAAGCTAAGAACAAGCAGCTCAAGAAGACCGTGGAGCGGCTTCAGAAGGAGCTGGAGAAGCTTGGACCTGTGGAGGTGGAGGTCGAGAACTTCACACATGGCCTGGACGAGGAGCGGGAGGAAAACCGCTACCTCCATGATACAATCCGAGCCCTGAACGAGGAAATAACGAGCAAGAAGATGCTGCAGGTCCGTCTGAAGAGCCTGAAAGCTGAGCGGGAGTGGTTGTTGCAGAGAAGGCGCGGCCTGAATCAGGAGCTCTCGTGGTTGAGAGGCGTTCGGCTGGAGCAGCTGCCGTTACGCGAAGAGAAAAGGGAGTGGGACGAGGGGAACGAGCGCCTGCTGCGGCATAACACGCAGCTGCGCGGAAAGTGGGAGGAGATGTTTGTGGAAACCCTCAGCCCAGAAGTCCATCAGGAGTTTACCGGCATCGCAAAGACTCAGAGTGAGGAGATGGACCGGCTGAACCAGGAGCTGACGGTGGAGATCGAGGAGTTTAGGACCAGCGCAGAGTGAGGAGATTTTTGTGTGAAAACACCTTCAGGACAAGGCCAGAGTCGTGTTGCAGTTAATGAGACCAGTTCACATTATTATGTCCATTGTACAGGTCTTAGTTTGGTGAATATTGTTACAGTGAGGACAATTCAGACGTTTGAAAGCACCAATCGGTTTTGTCAAGCTCATGCCTTTACGATCTGATGGTTATATGAAAGCATTAGTTTAAACGGGTCGGCTCTTTGGACCTTGGGTTTCTGTCTCTTGATCGTGCCACTTTACTGACCAAGAACAAAAACCCCAGGTCAAAAGAGCTGTCCCGTTTAAACTAATGCTTTCATATACACTAACCACCAGCTCATAAAGGCATAAGCTTGACAAAACTAACTGGTGCTTTCAAACGTCTGAATTGTCCTCACTGTGGCCACACCGCCTTTGCTCTGCCCGATCCCATCAGATCTCGGAAGCTAAGCAAGGACGGGCCTGGTTGGTACTTGGATGGGAGACCGTTTGGGAACACCAGGAAGCCTGGGTGAATGTAGTGAGTGAGTGGTTGGTGGTGGTTGGAGGGGCCTGTGGAACAGACTGGTTGCCTCACGGAAGTCAGTCTACCCCAGGGCAGCCTTGGCTACAACAGTAGTTTACCACCACCGAGTATGGAGTGAATGAATAATGGTGACCGTGTTTCGCTTTGAGAAACTTGGTAATACAGGCTTCTATAGCGCAATACATAAGCCATTATAATCATAATATTCACCAAACTAACACCTTTAGGATGAATAGGCGACGCATTTTTTCACAGAAAATGCGGCGCCTGGCACAGAATTAACAATAACATCAGGACGATCCAATGGCAACAATGTAAAGCCGACGACTCTGCCGTTTCTTGAAGGTTATGAACATGTAAAATCACTGGCAAGCGCTGGAGAGAGGAAATTAAAAACTCAATAAAAAGTTCTTTAAATACTTCCTGGTGCTGCTTGTTTTTGTTGAAGACGATAATCCTTAAGATCCTGTAGTGTAAGCTCACGACCACTATTTATTTTCTTTATTTGTTTTACGCACAAGCTATTCGTACGGTTGTAGAAGAAGTACTGTACCTGCCGTGTCTGGTTCCGTTTCTCCACCTCATTGTCTTATAAATATTCTGAGATAAAGTTCAAATCTCTGCAAACCCTTGTTGGTGGTCTCCTTTTAAGTATCAAGTTACCACAGTCCTGCGGCTAAAAACAAGCTCCTAATTAGGATTGTCCAGTTCAGCTTTACCCAAATATAGCCTATAGGCCAGTGTAACCCTCATTTGAAAGCTAAGACCTACAAAACTAATCTAAACAGATCTTTTTCCTCACGTCGTTGTCACTTTTTCATTACATTTTTGCCACATTTTCATCGCCTTTTGTCACTTTTGTTGTTGCTCTTTTGTGGGTTTTTGTCACTTTTATGTCAGTTTTCTGCTGTTTTTTGTTCCATTTTTGTCACACATTTTTGTAGCTATTTTGACGCTTTTTTCAAGAAGCTTTTACACTTGGGCGCTCGGTCCTTGTACGTTTTTACCCACAGTTTTCACACAGACGTGACGCTGACTTTCCTCTGCGCCGCCGTTCGCTCTCTTCTCCGTGACACGAGCCTGACTCACTTTTCACAACAGTTCAGTAACGTTTACAGAACTGGCCGATGGTTCACTCCTCGTTTCTCAGTTTGCCTCATCCTCCTGCGATCGGTTTACGGCAAAAAAAACAGAGAGTTTCACCTCCCACAGCTCTGCAGCGGCACGACATTAACCACCGGGGGAGACGCACACAGGGTTCAAAGGGGTGAAAGATTCTGCAGCACAAATGTACTTTCAGACGATTCAAATAAACACACATAATTAGCTATAATGGGACATAATAGGGCAGACAAAATATAAACTTAACGTTTGTTTGTTAAAATGTTAGATGGAGACAAGACATACAAAACAATGGTACATGATTAGAAATACAAATGTTTGCAGATCTTTCAAAGTAAAAACGCATTCATATTTGCTGTATCTGTGGCTTAAAAATGGGGTTTAAAGTCGACTTTCTGCTTCCTGTACAAACGCTGGGACTATTGTCAGACACTGATCTAATGTCAAAGGGATATTTCAGGATGTTTGACATTGGGCCTCATTTCCTAGTTATCCAGAGTGTCGTTGATGTCTGGAGATGTTTTTTTCTTAAATTCATGCAGTTCTTATATTTGAAGAGTCTAGTGGCGCTAGGCTAGGGCAAGGCTAAAGCATTTCTATGGTATCAGTTAGCCTGCATTAAAAACAGTCTGACCCACTCCACAGTGCACCTGAGGTAAATCACTTATAACACCAGACTAACCATATAAATGTCTGTGTCGATAGAGTAATTTTTGAAATATAACTGACCTTGTATCACATGAATTACCGGATTTTGAGGGACTATTTTCTCGCAGATCACTCCGCCGCTGCGTTAGCTTACAGCCACGAAGCTGATGCTGCTCAAATATAAGTTATTTTAAATGCAAAATGGTTAAAATTATTCTATTAACACAGACATTTATATGGTTAGTCTGGCGTTATAAGTGATTTACCTCAGGTGCACTGTGGAGTGGGTCAGACTGTTTTTAATGCAGGCTAACTGATACCATAGGAAAAAATCAGAAAATCAGGTACCCCAGCTGTAAGGTCACAATTTCATACCATGCCAACTTTATTTACAAAGCTTTACAGCTTGGCCAAGTTTAGTGCTGTACACAAAACACAGAATATAATAGGCAAAAGTACATGTGCTCATCATATAATTAGAATATCATGAAAAACGTGCATTCATTTCTATTATTCAGCTTAAAATGTGAAACTAATATATGATATAGACTCATTACATGCAAAGTGAGATATGTATAGCCTTTATTTGTTATAATTCTGATGATTATGGCTCACAATATTCTAATTTTGTGAGATTTTTAATTTGGGGTTTTTACGAGCCATAATTATCAAAATTATAACAAATAAAGGCTATACATGTCTCACTCTGCATGTAATGAGTCTATATCATATATTAGTTTCACAGTTCAAGTTGAATAATAGAAGTGAATGCACTTTTTTTCATGATATTCTAATTATAGGACGAGCGCCTGTATATACAAAATCAATAATACATAAATATTTGAGCCTGTCTAATCTCAACTTCAACATTTAAACGTATATAAAATTATGTTAAAATCAGCTCTAGAACCACCGACAGCCCATGCAGGGATTTTGAAAGCTGTGTGACGCTCTCAAGTCGGCCGAGACCCACAATACCCACAATAAAGTGCATCGCAATAATCCAGCCGGGTCGTCACAAAAGCACGACCGTCTCGTTAAAATAGATTTAATTTTCGCCTAAGTTGCCATAATTAAAAAAAAGCTTGATTTTAAAACTTTAGAAATGAGAAGAAATTAAAAGAAGAAATTATACAAGAGCGAAAAAAACAGCTAAATCTATTACAGTGATAAACATAAAGTCACATTTTCTCTTTCCCCTTAAAGTTTTTGGTAGTATTGTATTTACCATTTCATTGTTTGCTCATTTCCTGTCTATCCTGCACAGCCTGAGTGTTTGAGAGCTGAATGTAACTAGTGAACAGTACATCGTTTTAAAGAGTCCTTCAGAGTTCTTTTTGAAACACAATAAAAGCAGGTTTAGTGTCACCAAATTTACATTTGTGTACAAAGAATTTTTCCATAATGATCAGATTAACTGTAAATAGTTTTTTCTTGTTCTCCAAAATAGCTCTGAATTTAACATCAGTATAAGTCAAAGACAGAGCCAATATTTGTATATTATTATGTGAAGCCCATAAAAAAAACTGTCCCAGACGATTTTTGTTCTTCAATTATGTTGTTAGTACAAAAAACACAGTAATTTTCACCAATATTAATTTGAAGTGTAAAAAGTCTTTGCAGGGATAAATATTGCTCATCATTTTAAAGTGCACTTCTTTAGCTTTACATGGAGTAGGAAATTTAAAATAAATGCATCTAATATTTATGACGTTTCGACTGGTGAATCTTTGTACTACTCGTCTTCTAAGAGATAAGTGCAAGAAGGAGCGCAACAAGTATTGTTTATACTTTTTGCCGCCTAAAGTCATTGTATTTAACCTCTATTTAATTGTAAACACTTTTCCTGTCTATTCTACACACCCTGAGTGTTTTCTTGAGAGCTGAATATAACAAGTGAATTTCCCCATTGTGAGATCATTAAAGGCTCATCTTATAAGGGGAAGTATGGACTGTTCTGAAAAACCTGTTACATTTCTTGTCCACAAAAGGGCAGTCCTGGATCAATAAGGAATTTCCATAGACTAACATTAGCTAAAAACAGTATAAAAAGTGGAGAAAAAAGCCGTGGAACAACTCCACTAGCTGTTGACTCACTACTAGTAAATACATCAAACACATTGTAGTGCCCAAGTGTTTTATTGTGAACAATAACTCCAGTATTTTAACTTTTAAAATCTCCATTGGTTTATTATTGCAGCAAACCCCATGATGCTTAGTGTTATGACATCACAATTCTGTAGCTCTGTAGATTTAGCTTGAAAAATCGCAAACTATTGAAATAATCGACTAACCAGGATTCCCAGGTTTCTCTGTGAAGCTCTATTGTAATTACAAGCAAGCTATTCAACCCAAGAACAAGAGGAAGCAAAGACGTCTGAATTAATAAGTTATTTTTATTTCTGTACATTAAGAAAATACTTAGTAATTCACATTCTTCTTCAAAATTCAACAGTCATTGATCAGCCACCTGCTGTTTCCATGAACTACAGAGATTATTGTAACTATGAGTCAACTTTATAGGAGGCGTGTATGAGCTTCAGCAGAGACTCGACTGGTCCAGAGACGCGCTAAGCCTCAAACGAGCGACGTCACACCTGCAAAAAGGAAAACGATATTATAATCCCCCAGAAGCCATACCTAAGCATATGTTGTGTTATGGAAGCTATGGGCCTTTATTATACTATAAAATGTTGACCGTCAGTGGTCGTACCGTGGGAGAACTTGCACTGTTTGAGAGCCTCGCCGAAGCCTTCACACAAACTGAGGTCGCTCTGGGTCGTGGCACAGTCCAGGAACTGCCGCACCTCGAAATGACAGGGTCCGGCCTGAGCGGGAGCAGGGGCCTGACGCGGAGGCTCCTACAGACACATTCAGTCAAGGATGAGCAACAAGACTTCTATAATGAGTGTGTTGCATTTTTATTTTATTTTTTTTGGACACAGGACACTTTAAATTCTGTTTGTCGTTGTATAAAGTTGAGTTTTTGTTTCCCCCAAGAGCCTCAATGACATTTAGTATGGGTTCTGGGTCCTGGTTAGCCCTGGACTGGAGGGGTGTTTCTGACTTACTTATCGCTGAGTGTCCAGCTCATTGTGCAGTTATTTCACTTCCATGCACTTGGCTTACTCCTGGTGCCGTTTCTCAGTCACCAAGGAAACTGATTAGCCTGGTCAAACCAGGGCTGATTCCGAAACCCTTAAATTATAGCCTCCAAGTACTAACACTAGCAACTAATCCTTAATCTTTCATGGGGTCAACTGTTAGATCTCTATGCAGTTAGTGAACATCTTCTTCAGCAGCATTTGCCCAATTCGACCGTCCTTACCCAGGGGAAGGGGAAGTGAGATCACCAACAGCTGTTCTTCTTCTTTAAGGTTATTGGCAGGCAAACAAAAGCGCATACCGCCACCTACTGTAGTGCATATGCAACAACATAGTGTCCAAATAAAGACATTTAAGGAGAAAAAAGAACAATCCAAATGAGCCATCACATTTTCCTTTAGCCTCATTTTATCTCAACAGCTGTTTCATAAAGCTACAGTATGCAAATTAGCCATGCGACTCAAGTTTATACTAAATAAAAGCAAAAGCACAAACTGCCTTCATTTAACCCATTTACTGAGGCAGCTCTTTAAAACACTGACATGTGACTGTGCTGTGGTGACGACAACATGCATTTCGTCACTTTTATAAAGTTTGGCTTGTGCAGAATCTCTTATATATATTTTTAAAATTAATTCTGCGCCTGTCAATCAATAGTGGTTGCACATGAAGAATCACTCGAGGGTGGGGGCGAAGGGGCGGGCATGCGGCGCGGTGGCTTATGGGATGGCACATGGCTCCTAATCGCCAGTGAGGTAGCATCAGAGGTCCCTATGCTAAAGTGGCTATGATAGTTAGCATTGAGGCTCCTTTTCCTAACTGACAGCCCAATTCGGACGCTTCTTATCATGGCGGACGCTGACATCTGGTTAGACCTCTTACCAATTTAATGGTTTCAGACGCAGCCCAGGTTTAAGGCCATGGTTTAGTCTGAACCAGTGGTTGCCAACATTTTTTCTTGGATTAACATCAACATTGTCTTGGATATATTGGTGCGACATTTCTTTAAATCAAAAATGCACAATTGCTGATTCAGGGACAATAAAATAGAGTTGGATCGTATCTTGGCTCCTCTTTGTGAACTGTAAACTCACGCTGACCGCCTGTTTTAGTCTCATTATTTATGATCATAACAGCTTCATATGTACGCTCTCTGTTACCTGGTACGCTGGTCTGGCTGGCTCTGGAGTGCTGCTGCTGCTGCTTCCTCCAGTGAAGGCACTTCCCAGCATGTGCCCCACAGCGGAGCCCACTGCCACCCCGGCAGCGGTGGTTGCCATCTGGGCCATGAGTCCAGGGCCCTGGGACGGAGCAGGGGCCGTGGCCACAGCGGAGGGAGGGGGTGAGCGGGAGCGGGCGCGTGGTGCGACGGAGAGGGGCTGGAGAGAGAGGGAAGAGGGAAATCATTACAAACTGAACAACAGTCTTTAAATGTCAATATAATAAGACACATGACATTATAAAAAGAGTACAGTACTCTTTTAAGAGAAAGTAAGAGTAGTGCAGTAACGTATAACTGGTAAATACAAACAAATGTAGAAGTCATTTAAGTTCAGATTTTAGTTTATTATTAATATTTTTCATCATTTATTTATTATGCCTGTCTTTATGTTTTATATATAAATGATTATATCATGTTAAATATCAGACAAAACTGGCATCACACATTCCTTCTTTGTGAATCATGTTTATCAATATTGATCTGATTGGAAATTGAGCCACGTCTTGTTTGTTTGTCACACAAGACACTTCACTTTTTGCAACAATATAACTTCAATTCACTGTTACTCAAGATATTTTGTCTGTAAACTTGAATAAAACTGAATCTTTTGGAGACATATACATCCCAAATGACTTTAGCCATCTGTAGTGAAGAAAAAAACCCTCTAGTGGAGCGGTATACGTGATGTAAAATGAATAATGTATGGTGTTATTCATCTGTTTTGTGTAATATTGTGCATAATGAACCACCAACAATCATTATTTAAACGACAACAGGAAAAGGTGAGTGTTACACAATAAACCTTCACTTTGACCACTGACCTTGCAGGACCCCATCAATTCCTCCTATGATGCAACCACATGGTCACTTGAATAATGTAATAAAGCACCATTTTAACACAATATTACCATCCTGGAACATGTACATATTTTATAGTATGTATTAAAGATAAAGTTAGGTGCGTGTTTTCCTTTTAAAACGTGACATGACGCTGATAGTTTAAACCCCATGTTATGAAAGTCCACGTGTTATAATGTTACCTGGGGGCTGAAGAGCGACTGCGACCTCCTCTCATTTTCAGATCAGTAGAAGTTTATCGAAATGCGTGGGAAATGTCCGCGGAGCTTTCTAGAAGGAGCTTTCCAGAGACGACACTCTGCACTCACATGGGTAACTCTGACCTTGCGAGTGTGGCTTACCGGTGTCGAACATCGCGAGACTTACATACGGGATAGGCCTTTTGCGTAGGCACCACGAAGCATCGCGAGAGTAGCGTGAAAAGAAATTTAACCCTTTAACCCTAAGCACATTTTGTCCAGTTTGGCTTCACCCAGATCTAAAAGCTTCTTGGACGTTGTCAATGTGGCAACGAAAATGAGACGACAACGAGGAAGGAAATACAACAAAAGAGCGACAAAAACGTTAAAAGCGATGAAAAAGTGACAACAATGTGTGATGGAAACGCAACAGAAAAGCCACAAGAGAGCGACAGGGCCAATATCAAAATATGGGCATTTTCTGTCCCGAAAAATAAAAATAATGACGTGCAATATTTTTACATAAAAATCACCAGAACATGTTCAATACCCTCTTAGCATTACTACCGGTCATGAGGGACAGCTTGGGTATTTTTCTTTTCTTTTTTTTTATCATTTAAGATTTTTATTGTAAGTTTTTTGTCATTGGTGTTACAACTATTTTAATGACATAAGGCAATAATGCAACAAAACATTTTGTCAATTGTGTAAAATTTTGTACTTAGGAAATTAAACAATAGCCATTTTGTCTAGAAACAGTATTTTATTAAAATAAGGGAGAATTGTATGTTTAATTAAGCTCAATGTTTTCATAACACCAATGACAAAAGTGTAACACCAGTGACTTTGCATCAGAGCCTCCATTCATTTAAAGTGGGGCTGTAACACCAGTGACTGTAACACCAATGACGAATTTCAATCAATTGTCCTTTTCTTAAGTATTTCTATGTTATTCCTGAACAAAGGTGCTGTATCACAGTACAGTTGTATAGTTTTAGCTGTGAACCTGTTTTTTCCCCAGAGAAATTCTACTAACTGATGCAAACAGCTGTAACACCAGTGACATTTCAAAATGACCCACAGTGTAAAGTCACATTTTAAAGTTACTTATTTGTTCTTAGTGAGGACACTATGTCCTTCTTTATATTTCCCAGGATTAGGCTTTAACTTGGTCTCATCAGACAAGAAAAATATTTCTTCACATCTTTTTTAACCTTACAAATCCTGGAAAGTAATACTGATAACACCAATGACACAAAACTGAGGGACAGAGATTTTTCTTAATTATTTTAATGTAGTGAGTGAGTGAGTGGTTGGTGGTGGCTGATGTGCGCAGACTGGTTGCCTCGCTTATCATCACCGAGTATGGAGTGAATGAATAATGCACCAAATTGTAAAGCGACTTTGAGCGTCTGGAAAAGCGCTATATAAGACTAATGCATTATTATTATTATTATTATTAATTAATAGTTGTGATTTTTCATTTAAGATCTGCAGATTATTGAAGTCTATTCTCTATTTGTTTGGAATTGGCAAGAACAATATTTATAGATATAGTGGAAATATTCTTTTTAACTGCACAAAGGTGTGAAAATGGGGTCGGGGACACTGGGGTTTCAACATACTCTGGATATTCAGTGGAAAAAAAAGTAAAAACTGCAAAAATATGATCTGATATTACCTGTCTCTTATCATGTGGCGCTCAATTTAATATTTTTTGGTTTCACTGCATTGTTGAGGGGGGTAAGAGGTTAATTTACCTACAGGCATACACCCATACACATATTTTATTTTATTTTATTTATCTATTCATTTACATATTTATTTTTAGTTAATGTACTTACGCTTCCGGTAATCCTTTCACAATAAAGCTATCTTGAATGAACATTTTTGTCCTAAATCCTCAAAAATGTGGCTATTTATACTATATTTATTTTAGTTGCAAGTATTCCGCTTTATTTACGCTACATGATTGGTATTATGAGCGGGTTATCCGATATTTATGATCGCTTTAAATCGAAAATATGAAACCGGAAACAGTTTTCTCCTGTCTGTCTTCATCCTATTGACGTATCTCAGTTCCACGCTTCTACCCTCGCCATGCCTTTTCTCGACCTCCAGAGTAACCTGCCGGCGAGCAGTTTTAACGAGGGCTTTCTGAAAAAGTTTGCCTCCGTAACTGCGGCTGCTTTGGGCAAACCAGAAGATGTAAGTCATATTTAAAGCGTTTATTTCATTACAGCGGAAAGAGAGAGATGCTGCTGCGCGTGCGAGGGTCAGCGAGCGACCCCACACTTTCTCTCTCAATCTGTTTCTCTTTTAAACTTACGTAAGAAGTGCTGTTTTAACTATTTACTTTGTCATGTTTTGTTGACAAGTATATCGATCTGCAATGAATGAATGAATGAGTCGTGCATGATTAGATTAACTTTGAGGATCAATATATGCAAAGAATCATTCATTTTTAAGGTTGTGATTTAAAAAAAAAAGTGTAAATCACAGACCTCTGATTTTTTATTCTATTTTTTTTCTTGTGACTTCTTGCAGTGTGGCTAATGGGAGAGAGAGTGAGATTGTATAAAGGCTACATAGCAGGGATCGATACTGGGAAAACGTGTGCAAACTGTGTCCAAACTGGAGCACCAGCCTTTTACAAACACTACTGGAGCCCAGATGTTTAGTTCTCTAGTGTCAAACATCATCCCGGGGCCTCACCCTGCTTTCTATTGTTAAACAAGCTGCTAAAGGTTAAAAACGACTTGTTTGTTTTTAATTCGAGCCACTATGCCCGCTGTTTAACCCCCTATACAAACATTTACTAAATAGTGGTAGATGGGGAAAGTAGGTTCACCTTCTTTTCCATTATTTGTACTACTAACATGCAAGGGATTCAAAACATACAGTAAATCTTGACCTATCCTTTAACCTCTTAACCCCCACCTGAACCGAGCACATTTTCTCCATTTCGACTTTACCCAAATCTAAAAGCTTCTTGAAAAAAGGTCCAAAAGTGACAGAATAAAGCCACAAAAGCGCAACAAAACAGTAGCCTAACAAAAAAAGTGACAAAGACTCAACAAGAAAAAGAAAAATATAGTGAAAAAAGTGACAACACGGCAACAACGCAAGGGGGAAAAAATCTGTTTCGATCAGTTTTGTAGGCCTTCGCTTTCAAATGAGCCATTACACTGGCCTAGCGGCTGTAAGCTCCAGTCAAGAAGCTTTAAAGGAATAGGCCACCGTTTTTACATACTGAGATATGTTCTTACCTGAGCTTAGACAAGTTCATTTGTACCTGTCTGGTCTCCACGTGTGCCTTCCATAATGTAAACACAGCACAGACGGCGTTAGCATTTAGCCTCTCTCTTCTCCTCTATAGCTCCAAACGAGGTGAAGATAGAAGCTACCAAACTCTTCCACGTTTTCCCTATTTAAATATGGTTACGTGAAGTGTTACACTATAAAGTATAATTACACAAAATTAAACAATGTGGTTTTTCTAAGCGGATAAAAAATGGAACTATACTGTGTAAGGCGTAATAATACCAGGAATAGTTCGACATCCGTTGAGTGATATCTTGACTTTACTGTGTTCTTGGTATTATTATTTACTGTGTTCCTGGTATTATTACGAGAGAACGAGAGAGAATGGGGCGGACTCTGGCTATGTTCTTTAGATGGTAAAAAACTATCTTTGTGATATTCTTAATGTGTGGAATAAAAGTCAGCTCAGAGTCAAAAATCACGCCCAGGTTCTTCACCTGTGAGGAAGGATTAAAAGACAATGACTGTAGTTTGGGTAAAAGTTTCTCTCTCTGGGCCTCAGGACCGATGACTAAAACTTCAGTTTTGTCCTGGTTAAGCTGGAGAAAGTTTTCTGCCATCCAGGATTTGATCTAAGATGCAGTTACAAAGTGCGTCCATTGGCCTGGTGTCATCAGGAGACATGGAGATGTACAGCTGTGTATCAACTAAAGCAGTGGTTCCCAGCAGTGGTTCCGAGGCCTTGGGTGGGGGTCCCCAGATGATTTCAAGATGAAACAAAAAGAAAAATGCTACTGTTCTTAGTACATGTTTAACTGTAAATTCATTCAGTTGATCAAAATAAACTGTTTAGATACATATTAACTTGATTATAAAATGATTTTCTTTCCTAAAGTAAATCAGAGGCAATAACTTTATACAATGGGGGTCCCGAGATGTTTGCGTGTCAATTTTGGGGTCCCGGCCAAAAAAGTTTGGGAACCCCTGAACTAAAGCATGACTAAAGAGTGATGATATATCAACAAGAAAGCGACAAAAAGTGACCAAAAAAACGACATACGAGACAAAAACGCTTTAAAAAAATGTGACAGTTTTGTAGGTCTTGGCTTTCAAATGAGGCGTTACACTAAGGCTGTCAGCTCCAGTCCAGAAGCTTTTAGATTTGGGTAAAGCTGAACTGGAGAAAATGTGCTTGGTTTAGGCGGGGGTAAGAGGTTAAAAAAAAACATATGACAACTTACAAAAATGTGTTTTTGTTGTGATTTTTCTAATTTTGTTCATTTTTAGGTTTTTTTTTGGGTCCTGATTTAGTTAATATTAAATGTTGTTTTAGCACCAATTGTTGAAAAAACAAAACAAAAACAGCCGGTGAACATTGAAATGGCCCTGTTCAAGTTCAGTCATAAATGCACTACAAGAGCCTGGAATCATGTGAGCTTTGAGACTGATGTGTGATTGTGTGATTCTCGCTCAGCGTATGAACCTGGTGGTGCACCCCGGGCTGCCCATGCTGATCGGAGGCTCCTGCTCCCCGTGTGTCGTCCTCTCCATCGCTGCCATCGGAGTCACGGACACCGCAGACAAGAACAAGGAGCACAGCGCAAAGATCTTCAGCTTCCTCACCAGCGAACTCGGCCTCTCTGAAGACAGGTGAGCTGTACTTACTTTAGTGTTATCCTCCAGTACGGCGCTGACTAGGGGTGGGAACCTCTGGGTACCTCACGATTCGATACGCGATACATGGCTCACGATAACGATTCTCACGATACGCCGATAATCGATATATTGCACAAAAATAACCAACGATACATCACGATAAAAAAACATGCTAGTTTTAACCTTTATTTTAACTACTACATATTATTCATCATTTACATTTCTTTTCATGTGCTTTGTACCACTTTTATAAATGATCCCTGATTTACACACTGGGTCTATAGATCTGTCAGTGACTTCATTTACATTTAAATAAACAAGAAACCACAGCCCTATTTAAAAGCAATGAATCAACCCCAAATTAATCTTCTTTATAATTATAAAAACTATCATTAAAAGTAATTTATTTGTGTGACAGTGTTTGGTCCAAGTGCTTAAAGGGATACTTCGGGATTTTTGACATAGGGCCTCATTTCCTAGTTATCCAGAGTGTTGTTGATGTCTGGAGATATTTTTTTCTTAAATTCATGCAGTTCTTATATTTGAAGAGTCTAGTGGCGCTAGGCTAGAGCAAGGCTAAAGCATTTCTATGGTAAACGCTAGCCCGCATTAAAAAACAGTCTGGCGCACTCCACAGTGCACCTGAGGTAATCACTTATAACACCAGACTAACGATATAAATGTCTGTGTCGATAGGTTAATTTTAACCATTTTGCATTTAAAATAACTTATATTTGAGCAGCATCAGCTTCGTGGCTGTAAGCTAACGCAGCGGCGGAGTGATCTGCGAGAAAATAGTCCCTCAAAATGCGGTAATTCATGTGATACAAGGTCAGTTTTATTAAAAAAATTATTCTATTAACAGACATTTATATGGTTAGTCTGGTGTTATAAGTGATTTACCTCAGTGCACTGTGGAGTGAGTCAGACTGTTTTTTAATGCGGGCTAGCGTTTACCATAGAACTGCTTTAGCCTTGCTCTAGCCTAGCGCAACTAGACTCTTCAAATATAAGAACTGCATGAATTTAAGAAAAAATATCTCCAGACATCAACAACGCTCTGGATAACTAGGAAATGAGGCCCTATGTCAAAAATCCCGAAGTATCCCTTTAAAACTAGTGCTGCCCCCTGCTGGTCTGACTGAATTCTTGATCATTATTGGCCTCTATTGACTGTGAAAACAGTGGAGCACTGCTGCCTCATTAGTATGCATGACGTTACTCATTGATATGCATGACATCATCAAAAGTATCTATCAGAATAGAAAGTATCGGTATCGTATTGTCCCGCAAAATATATCGATACATCGGAAAATGTATATATTGTCACACTCCTAGCGCAGACTGTCCTGCGTTACCATGGAGATCAGCTGTGATACGTCAGTTTTAACCTCTTAACCCCCACCTTTAAACCGAGTGCATTTTCTCCAGTTCAGCTTTACCCAAATCCATAAGGTCCATATGTCGATTGGCCAGTGTAACGCCTCATTTGAAAGCTAAGACCTATGAAACTCATTAAAAAATGGATCTTTTTCCTCGCGTTGTCATCACTTTTTTACACGTTTTTTTTTTTCATTGTTTTTTTTCGTCACTTTTTGTTGTTGCGTTTTCGTCACATTTTTGTCTCGTTTTCATCGCGTTTTTGTCGCCCTTTTGTTGCTTTCTTATCCTTGTTTTCATCTCCTTTTCTATTTGGACACTTTCTTTCAAAAAGCTTTCAGATTTGGGTAAAGCCAAAATGGAGAGAATGTGCTCGGACGGATTTGAACGTCAAAAAAGTTCTTTATTTTGCTATTTTTACTTTGATCTAACGATGGCGAAACGTTTACTTTGCAGAGTCGTGATCCAGTTCCACGCTCTACAGCCCCATCAAGTGGGCAAGAAGGGAACCGTCATGAGCTTCTTGTGAACGTCGTCTTTGAAGTCACAGGCAACAAGAACAACAACTCAATCAACCCAGTCCAGTCAACGATATTTTAAAATCTCTACTACGGTGGATAATTCCTGGACCTTGCTCTGTCTCTGTGTGTTTTCGTTACCATAGAATAAGTCAGTATTTCGTAGTGAAGGTTTTAGATCAACCTTAAAATTATGATTATTTTATTAACCTCACAGTTTTCACCTCATGGGACGGTATATGAAGTACTTTCTAATCAAAGTATTGGAATATTTTAATTTATTAACACTAAATAAGGTGTTTTAACAGTGATTTGCAATATGTTCAGTTTCATTATGGTGGATGTTTAACCTCCTGAGCTTAAAACCAAGTCTGTTTGTGTCACAAGTACTTTATGTTGGCTTTAGCAGTTCTATATTTGCATTTTGGTGAATCTAGAATTTTAATCCCAAATGTAACTTAACTCATATTGAACATAATGTGTTAAACAAAACCAGGGTATTTGTATTAATGCAGTGTGATTTTGAAGAACGAAGGACCAACCCTAGATAAACAATGATTCATCAAAGAATGTTACATGTTACAATGTTTAATATGGCAATGAACGTTTTGAGTTTTTAACAATAACTCTTTGAAGTGTCGTTCACTGTGCACTGTAAAAAAGGTCATTCACCCATTATATTGTAACTTTTATATTGTACTTTGTTTTAATATGGCAATGAACGTTTTCAGTTTTTAACAATAATAACTGTTTTGAAGTGTGTTGTTCAAACAAAGGGTGCGTTTTTAATACATGAACTTGACTTAGTGTGGTGAGTTTTAGAAAGAAACTGGATCTTGTAACCCCACAGCCATATTACCAATCTATTCTATTATTACTTGTTTGCAGAGGTGGGTAGCGTTTCCAAAATATAGTATCTCTCATGTAAGACCATTGTTACTTTAAAATATTTAAGGTTTGGTACTTCCCTATTTTAAAGTTTGACATACACTGATCAAAGGCAAGAGAAACGGGTAAAAATGTGTTTGCCGTTCCTTCTTACAAGGACTCATTTAGATAAGTTAAATCGCGGGTTTCGGCACCAATTGTTAGGACTTGGTTCTTTTGTTGCCTTTTATCCTATTCACTTGAAAACAGAAACATTTATGGAATATCAAAGAAACAATATTCTCAGAACAAGTTTCCTTCATCAGGTGCCAGGCAAGAAACATTGTATTACACACACACCAGGCAAAGGAACGCGTTGTTCTTTGGGCCGATACACAGATGAAAAAAAAATCTCCCTATTTTCCACAACCCAATGTTGGCAAGTATGAGTTACAAACACTCTCTGTGCTGCTGCTGCAAAATACAACTAAACTGTGACATTAACAGTGAAAATACAATGATTCGAAAGACTCCAAAGGACTTGTAACTCAAAGCACGAGACTTTGGCTGTGGCTTGGACTCATTTGTGACTTGAAAACTAAAGACTTGTCACTTGTTTTCACCTCTGACAGACACAAAGGGGCGGAGATAAACCTTTACTCAGATTTGGGGACGTGAACTTGTTTCATGCGCAAAATAAAAGTTCCACGCGCACGCTCTTTCTCCTTCTCCAGCCTCTGCAGACAAGGGTAATACAAACCTCTCCATCCAAACCACTGAATCATCCCACTTTTGTGTTTAAAAATGTCTCTGAAACTGTTCCTGGACATGATCTCCCAGCCCTGCCGCTCGGTTTTTCTATTCGCCAAAAAGAATAATCTTCCCGTGGAGGTCAAACTGATTTCGCTGAAGAACGGTGAGTGCAAATGTAGATGGGTGATTGACATGATGTGCATATTTTTGTGTCCGAGTGTTATATTTCTTTTTAAAATAATTTGATCTTTTCATTACATGTATCACTTTATTCTACAAAACCTATTTAGTTTAACACATGTTCATCACATTTCAATAATATTTTTTTTTATGTTTTCACACCTCAAACCCCTAAAATGTCAGGTGGTGCAACCGTCCGAGCAAATGATTAGACTAATAAAGCTTCTGAAAATTGTATTTTCAGGGTAACAACTAAAAAATAAAACATCATGGCATAATTGTATGTTAAATATCTTTCAAATAAGCCTCATTTGTGAATATTAATAGTTTTAAAGCTTTTGAGATCACAAAAAACTTTTGTCCGACAATTTGTAATCTTAAAATATCAGGATGGCACAACCGTAAGAACAGGGCTGGTATTTTGAAATTAAGAATAGTATCAGCAAACAGGATATGACATCAGCCAGAAGAACAAGTTGTCTTTTTGTCTGAGTGAAAAGGTCTGAAAATCTCTTTCAAGAATTGAGAAAAAATAGCTTATTTCGGACTCATAGGTAAACTCATACTTTTGGTGTCAGGTGGTACAACCGATGTAAATATTGGAAAATATTATTTTATTATAAAAGTCTTAATTTGTTTTAAAAGTAAATGTTTACCCATGCTAACAAATGCTAAAGCTAATGTAAGAGTCCACATAAAAGACAATTTAATTTGAAATTAGTTGCTAATGTCAGGTGGTGCAACCAGACAGTCAAGTGGTGCAACTGCAAAAAATGTCAAATTACCATCTAAAAATTATAGGGATGCACTGATCCAATACTGGTATAAGTTATCAGAGTCAATACTAGAAAAAAAAAAAATCAGATATTGGTTTAAAATATCCGATACTGAACAGATAATTGTTTTGGGCTGACACCGAGCACTCAGTCCGTGGTCCTCCTGTTTTATTTCTGATTACAGCATCAGTCTGTTACAAATTACAGATGAAATGTTCAGAGGAGAAAGACTGCCTAAGATATACTTGGCAAAGATTTGACTTTGTACGCATCTTTGGAAACTATTTAAAATTTAGAAAAAACTTGTTTGCGCCAACTGACACTTTTTTATACAGAGAAGCTACAAATACATCAAAAAAATACATTTAAATATAACTTGCTTAAACACAAAATTATCGACTCAAAAATATGCATGCCATCAGTTTTGAAAAAACTTTTAGAAAATGTTTTTAGAGCCCTTATACTGTACGTCACTGACCCAGATATAATGGGGCGAGCTGGGAACGCACCGTATGCACCATAGTGCGTACGGTGCGTAAATACATCGAAAAGACAGTAGTGGAAGAATAGCGTGTGTACAATCAGTGACTGATTGGCTTTGAATTAACTTATTTCCTGTTTTTATGCGGACTGACATTTTCCAATCCTCGTAAAAACTGATACTTTTACAAATAGTTCACACTTGCCTGGTGCCAAACTGCTGATTAAGTTTATTGAGGCGGATGGCAGTGTAACTTATCGTGTGACCGATCAGCTGATGCTTTTTTTCATGCAGAATTTGACAGATTTGTTTTGATGAACGTCTTCATGACGTAACCAGCCTGAGGTGAACACACCTTTAATCATTTGTGTTATGCTGTGTATACTTTTATGAGAAAAATACTAAACCAACAGGGGCGGACTGGGACAATAATTCAGCTCGGGGATTAACCGGTTAACCGTTAAAAATTGCCTAACCGAGTAATAGCATTTTGATCTTTTAAAGCAGTACTATGTAACTCTTGCCCCTAGAGGCCATAAGCGCAACTGCAGGTGTCTTAGCAAGTTACGATTTTTTAACTTATTAAATGTCTGTGAGAGTAAATACTACGCTGACAGAAAAGGCGAAGGGGGAGAGGGGTGTTGTACATCCAGTTATACAATGGGAATATTTTTTTCACTCAAACATGGCTGTAAATACTGTTTAAAGTGGCGCTAGCCCGCAGTTAGCTTTGCCCGTTAGCCTGTTAGCTTCTTCTCCGTGATTCTATTAGTGTGTATTGGTTGCTCCGCCCCGGTGGCAGTCAAGTTGCAAGCATGGTTTTCTGGCCAGAGAAACCAGGGGGAGATGAAAGACCCCCAATCAACTTGTATTACACCCAGAGGGACTACGGAAAGGATTTATTAAGGTAAACACAGTACTGCTTTAACTCGTGTGTATAATTTGCTGTGCCATCTAAAATACCTGTAATACATTTTTGCACCACCAGAGACCGCCAGAGCGCTCCCAAACATTTGTTCACGAGAAGCCGTCATCGCGCATGGCTAGCTAGTTTAACTTTTCAATATGAAGCGGGCCATAAACAGCACAGCGTGGGAGAAACGCTTTACAACCAAGAATGACGGATCAAAATGCAAGTATTGCATTGCAGGGCTTAGATATACTTCAACTTCGTTGTTGTACCATCTCAACAGCCGACACCCGGGCATCACTTAGGAGGTAGCTAGGTAAGCTAAAGGCACAAAACTCGCCTTTCTCGTTATTGTTAAAGAGGGGGTATTATGCTTTTTTCAATCACATAGCACCAGTCTATAGCATACTACAATGATGACGTAACCTTCTGTTGGTCTGTATATGCAGTAAATTAAAATAACTGCCTTGAATAAAATTGCTCTCTCAAAATGGCTGTACTGAACGTCTTGAAATAGGCCTCTGTCTCTTTAGAAGCTTTCCGACACGCCCCCTTCAGCACACTGCTGTGGCATCTAAACAACACTACTGTGCGGGGAGGGGGCTCTGCTGAGCTGAGGAGCAGTGGTTGGTGGCTTGGCTGGTGACGAAAGGTCCAGAGGCGTCTCCAGGAGGTGGGGGCGTTCCTAGGAGGACTGAGGCATAGCTACACCTAAAATGGCTGCCATCTAAGTTTTTACTGATTACTCAAAAATATGTGAATGAGCCAAGGCAACACTCCAGGCATGTGTTTAATGAGGGAATGACATAATAACATGATATAAAGCTTGAAAAAGTCGATTTTACATATTACCCCCCTTTAAACGTGGTGGAGAGATAAGTGTTGTTGTTGTTGTTATATGCATGAATGACTGTTTCTTTGCACAATGTTTCAAAATAAGCGGCTAAATGACTGCAGGTAAAATAAATAAAAATACTGTAGGGCCACGTGAACACAAGTCAGTGACCTACTTTGACTGCACTGTCATTACCACTGCGTATTATGTCTATAAATTAATTTCGTTTCAATGTGTTCCAGCGGTTTAATAAAAGGTGTTAACGATGAAAAACCCCTTTCGTGTCTGTCAGTATAACGTAACGGAGGGGGCAGTGCGCGCTGGGGGGGTGGGCGTTGGTTAATGCGCACACTAATGGTTAACCGAGTATTAACCGCTAAGGGCCTCGGTTAACGGTTAATGAAAAACTTGAAAACGTGCAGCCCTAGTACCAACCTTGTAAACTATCCTTTTCCCCGTCCCTTGCAACTGCACTTCAAGGACTTATCGTCCAATAAACGATACAAATGTATCGTCTGTACATTTATTTGCATTTTTGTCACATTTTTCTAATGTAATACTTTATTTTTCAGCCCAAGTTGTATTTCAGTGTATTTCATGTTCATTGTGGGATCTTTTAAGATTAAGTACTTTTCAAACAAACCTTTACTGTCATTTTTAAGCTTTAGAATGGAAAAAATGTCAAACTCTGCCTTGCAACTCCAATGCATTGGACACTGGTGTATGAGCTGCAGTTAACATGAGAGATTGGGGACCGTGAAGGAAAAGGAAATCTTTGACTGCACTTTTGCTCAGCGCATTATTCCTATTTTTAGTTTATATTTTGTCAAAAGTAACTCGGTTACATTTTTAAAACCCTATTATGGAAAACAGACATATTTAGTTTTTACATCTGCCATCACTCATATACTGTAGAATATATTAACATTTTAAAGTAACTTGTCAAACACTGGCAGTGGTGCAGCGATTAGCGTTTATGCTTCACAGCCAGAAGGTTTCGGGTTCGATCCTCGTACCTGCATAGGTTTCCTCTGGTTTCCTCTACCACTAAAACATGTACAAATGCATAAGCGAGAGGGGCCGATGGCGCAGTTTCCGTCAGTCTACCCCGGGGCAGCTGTGGCTACAATAGTAGCTTGTCACCACAGAGTATGGAGTGAATGAATAATGGCGACAGTGCAGCGCTTTGAGAAACTTGGTAACACAGACTTGAAAAGTTTAAGCCAATATTATAATTCAAAAATTATATGAATCTTTTTAGGGTTTAAAAAATTACCTTAAAAATGTTTAATTTCTTCCCATTTGCATAGAGGAAAATATCCTAATTTAATTATATCATTTGGATTTAAAATTCAAGATTTATTTTTTACTTGAATGTATGTTTTAAAATGTCAA
Source organism: Neogobius melanostomus (assembly GCA_007210695.1). Classification (NCBI taxonomy): domain Eukaryota; kingdom Metazoa; phylum Chordata; class Actinopteri; order Gobiiformes; family Gobiidae; genus Neogobius; species Neogobius melanostomus. Next base: position 3,852,580 of record VHKM01000122.1, on the reverse strand, counting down.
AAAACAAACAAAATTATCCTTAAATCTAGGGCTGGGCGATATATTGATATTTAAGATATATCGATATATTTTTAAATGAGATATGGAAATAGACCAAATCGCGTATATCGGGATATTTCAAATTCAGATAAGCTATTAAGTTAACAAAAAGAAACAGGTAATCTCAAGCTGATTTAAAAAAAAAAAAAGTTTATCTTAAACTGAGCACTTTATTTTGTTATCTCTTTATATATAAATGCTGCCCTCAGAAAAAGATGGACCTATTTTATTATATAGGCTATTTTTAGCCAAGATTTTTTCTTATGGAGCTTTGTTATACAGTGTTTATGTTTACATTTTATAATGAGTTTTCAATAAAACTACTTGTATTTGGATTTGACTTTGACTTAACAGTTCATTTCACAGCTCTCACTTTGCAGAAAAAATATCGGGATATATATCGTATATCGATATTCAACCTAAATATATCGGGATCTGACTTTTGGTCCATATCGCCCAGCCCTACTTAAAGCATAAAAAAATATGCCAAATGTTAAAGGGGGGGTATTATGTAAAATCGACTTTTTCAAGCTTTATATCATGTTATTATGTCATTCCCTCATTAAACACATGCCTGGAGTGTTGCCTTGGCTCATTCACATATTTTTGAGTAATCAGTAAAAACTTAGACGGCAGCCATTTTAGGTGTAGCTATGCCTCAGTCCTCCTAGGAACGCCCCCACCTCCTGGAGACGCCTCTGGACCTTTCGTCACCAGCCAAGCCACCAACCACTGCTCCTCAGCTCAGCAGAGCCCCCTCCCCGCACAGTAGTGTTGTTTAGATGCCACAGCAGTGTGCTGAAGGGGGCGTGTCGGAAAGCTTCTTAAAGAGACAGAGGCCTATTTCAAGACGTTCAGTACAGCCATTTTGAGAGAGCAATTTTATTCAAGGCAGTTATTTTAATTTACTGCATATACAGACCAACAGAAGGTTACGTCATCATTGTAGTATGCTATAGACTGGTGCTATGTGATTGAAAAAAGCATAATACCACCTCTTTAAGAAATTACCCTTAATGTAAATAGATATTTCATAGAAACATTTTTATGCAGTTTTCTTTTTACCGACTCCCCGTAAGTTGTTGTAATAGTAGAAGTAATTGGATGTTGTGAGATTCCACCTAATGACTTACACACCGTGGTTATATTTTTGCGTCACTGTTTCAGGGGAGCAGCACACGGAGAAGTTCAGAAAAGTCAATCCCCTCAGAAAAGTGCCGGCGCTCAAAGATGGAGACTTCTGCATGGGCGAGAGGTACAGAGGAAAATCCCATTCTGTCATGTGTCAAAGACTGTTTAAACGCTGATGTAATATAGGCCTAATCACTGTTTTGTGGAGGAAGTCAGATCATGAGTCTGCTGTCTCATGATGTTTGCTCTTTTGGGGGGGGGGGGGGGGATAAAGTCTGGTCAAAACAAGCTGCCTGACTTCCCCACCTGACAGCGGAAATCGGCTGAGCTGTTAATTAAAGTTAACAATGTGATGTAGAAATGAGCTAAACATTCAAATCAAATATTGGTTTTGCCGATAACAATTTAGATGTCAACTTATCCTCAATTTCACTTGGAGGGTTGTCAGATGCTTCGGCTAAAACCAGCTTCAAAATGAACATAGAGAGACTCCCTCAATCAGGTCCTAATAAGTAGGGCAGGGACAAAATATCGTATTGTATCGCAATACTTTACAGTTACACAGCACTTTGTTACATTTTGTATTAATGCACTTTTCAAATCTTGACACTTCAATGAAAGTCAAATGGCATTTGGTTCATAAACTTTGGACACAAGACTGTTTTCCTTTTACATATTTTAAGGTAAATCTAATAGATAGATATACTTTATAAAGTATTGCGATACATAATTACTTATTGCAATACAGTAAGCGCAGCGGTTAGCGCTCATGCTTCAAAGCTAGAAGGTCCCGGGTTCGATTCCCACCTGGACGGGCCTTTCTGTGTGGAGTTTGCATGTTCTCCCCATGTCTGCGTAGTTTTCCTCCACCACTTAAACATACACAGCAACAACAATAGGTCAGTGGTCCCAGCACCACCGGGCTGGGGACCAGTACCGGGCCGTGACGCATTGGCTACCGGGCTGCAGAGATATGGTAAATAATTTATAAACGACCGCATTGTCTCTTTATCGTTGGCCTGTCCCTCTTGACTCACCAATAAGCTCGTCTATATATAATGAAACTCCTGATAGAAAGTCACCATAGGCCTTTTTGGACTCGAGTTCATCTGGTTTTATTACAGACAGAATCAGCGCAGCCTTGCACAGCTGAATGTGTTACGTCTACCTCTTTCTGTCACCAGCGCCGCAGCCTCACAACTTTATTTGCATTTACTTTTCACGCTCTCACAGGACAGAGCGCTGTATTTATCCCTCTGTGAACTGAACCGTCCTTAGAGAAGAGAGCATGTGCCTCGGTCCCGCTGTAGCGCTTCGCGATCAAAGGGCTGTGCTCCAGGCTTTAAAAACGTGACCCATAGTCTAATTATGCACGTGTTCCCCCAAATGTTTTTAAAGTCAGGGTCTGTTGAGTGTTTTGTACATTGTAAATTGTGTCTCGGGACAATTATCCAATCAGAAAGTAGAATGAGCTCCTCTTTTATTCTTGCTAGATCTTACAGTTTAAACTAGTTTGGAAATAAACTTCCTCAATCCCAGCTCCTGTCCCCAACTAACGATTATTTGGGTATAATTGAAGAAAACACCAAAATTGCCTTTTTTATTTTTTATTTGCAGCATTCCTATGATGGAGTACATGGCGGAGAAGTTTAACACGCCCGATCACTGGTTTCCCAAAGACCTGCAGAAGCGAGCGCGGGTCAACGAGTACCTCTCCTGGCAGCACTTGGGGATTCGCATGCACGGCTCCAAGATATTCGTGATGAAGGTTAGTGTGAGCAAAGTGGAGCAGTTTTATTTGTATATTCTAATGCTCCATCCGAAACCAGTAATTTAGTAAGAGGTCTTACGCCAAACCGGATGTGCGTCAGCGTCCGAAATGATAAGAAGCATCCGAATTGGGTTGTCGGTTAGGAAGCAGTTAGGAAGGAGTTAGCCTGTATGCTAACTATCATAGCCACTTTAGCATAGGGACCTCTGATGCTAACTCACTGCCGATTAGGAGCTATGTGCCATCCCATAAGCCACTGCGCCAATCTCCCCACCCCCCTCGCCCCCACCCTCGAGTGATTCATGCGCAACCACTGTTGATTGACAGGTGCACATTTAATAAAAAATAATAATAAAAAAGATTGTGCACAAGCCAAACTTTATAAAAGTGACAAAATACATGTTGTCGTCACCACAGCTCAGTCACATGGTTTTAAAGAGCCTCCTCAGTAAATGGCCTAAATGAAGCAGTTTGTGCTTTTGCTTCATTTAGTAGAAACTTAAGCCACATGGCTAATTTGCATACTGTAGCTTAATGAAACCGCTGTTGAGATAAAATAAAGGGAAATGTGAAGGATCATTTGGATGTTTCTTTTTTTTTTGCCTTAAATGTCTTTATTTGGACACTATGTTGTTGTTGGACAATATACAGTAGGTGGCGGTATGCGCTTTTGTTTGGCCTGCACTGAACTTTAAAGAAGAAGAAGAACAGCTGTTGGTGATGTCACTTCCCCTTCCCCTGGGTAAGGACGGTCGGATTGGGCAAATGCTGCTGAAGCTCTAGTTCACTAACTGCATAGAGATCTAACAGTTGACCCCGTGAAAGGTTAAGGATTAGTTGCTAGTGTTAGTACTTAGAGGCTACAATTTAATGGTTTCGGATGCAGCCAAAGGCTGTTGTCATGAGGTTTAGATTAGACAATATTGATATTTCACGCAGTGGTCAATGTGGCAATTTTCTCCCTTAACATCTTAGTTTTTATGTCAGACTATAAAAAATGACAAAACTTACCCCACCTGATGATTATTTTGCGACGGTGTGTCCACAAAGGAGCTGGAGATGTAAAAAGGCAGCAAACCCAGGCACTCTAAACAGATATGCACAGCACGACTCAAGTACTTAAAAGGCCTTTATTTATATGGCCAAGGCAACGTGTTTCAACCTCCCGGTCTTCATCAGGGCTTAATATACAGTGCCTTGCGAAAGTACTAATACACCTTGAACTTTTGCACATTTTATCATGTTTACAACCATAAAGATTTTATTTTGAATTTTTTACTGAAAGTTCACACACAAGTAACAGACAACTGTGAAGTGAAAGCAAAATGATACATGATTCTGTTATTTTTCAAAAATAGAAACGTGAAAAGTGGGGCGTGCATAAGTATTCATACAGCATTTTCTGAGTGCATTAAATTGCCTTTATAACATTCCTAATGACTGCAGAATGTTCACACCTTGCCCTAACCATTAAATAGAGGCCACCTGTGTGTAATTGTCACAGATTTAAAAAGGGCAATGGGAGCCTACATGGGGGTGCAATCAATGAAACAAGACTGGTTTAAAAAAAAAGAATTAAACAATTTATTAAGAGGCCTGCATAAAAGTCAGGATAAAACATTAAAAAGGACTAAAAGAGGAGTAAAAAAGGCTAAAGGAAGGGTGTGCTTTAAGTTGCTTAGTCTCCGGGAAGAGGGTCCGGTCGTCTTCGGAAGACCCACGTAGGCGCTGAAGGGGTCCACCTCGGGGAGCGCATGCCCGGGGAGCCTGCTGCCGCTGCTCGACCCCGCCGCTCCTGTCCGGGGACATCCCTGGCCTGGACGCGCTGCTCCCTCGCCTCCTTCACACAGCCCCTCCCGGTGTGTCGCGTTGGCCACGTTGTGTCCCGTCCTCGTGTCCTCGCTTCTCCTCCGCGTCCTCCGCGTCCACGGCTTCCTCCGCCCGTAGCGGGCCGTATCTCCCCGTTGTGTGTCCTAGGCGTGTTCGTAAGTATCCGTGCGTGCGTCCTTCTCCGCCGCCGCCCGGCGGCCCCCCACACCACCTCTGCTTCTGTCCTCTGTCCTTCTCCCGTTTGCCAACCCACTTCCGCCTTTTATCCTCCTGGCAGCAGGTGTGCCCACTTGGCAATCAACCCCCAGGCGGGGCTACCAGGGGCACGAGCTTGGGTGGGTTAAAAGTTAAAACATGCATAAAAGCAGCCTTAAAAACATGCACAATAAAACACACTAAAAACAACTTAAAACCAGTCCGCCCGTGCCCGTGACATAATCTACTCTCAGTATAATTCCAGCTATTCTGTGAGGGCCTCAGAGCTATGGTTGGAGTTTATTGGTCACTAAACAACATCATGAAGGCCAAGGAGCACACCAGAGAGGTCAGGGATAAAGCTGTGGAGAAGTTTAAAGCAGCGTTAAGTTATACAAAGATTTCCATATCGGCCAACCAGAGACTCCGCTCTCAAACCTCAGGGCTACTAGTGATTCCTCGAGTCTCCAAAATCACTGTAGGAGGAAGAGCCTTTAGCTCCAAGCTCCGGTTTTATGGAATAAACTCCCAGCTCACGTTAAAGAAGCAGACACAGTCCCTACATTTAAGACTAGGCTAAAAACGTACCTCTTTGAATGAGCTTATGATCAGGTCAGTTAGGTAAAGCTCTAACCCACAGCCTGAAGTAAAGCTGCCTTAGAAGAAACACTGCTGTGGGAAGTACGGTACACTGAGCGCTATCCTCTTCTTCTTACTGCAAACTTTGTCTCATTATGAAACAATATTTAGATTATCTGTAGTCTGTTCATTACTATTCATATGGTGTCTCCTGTCCCACTCCCCCTCGGGAGTGTCTGTCTAGATCGAGCGGAGGAACCCGGCTGAATGGAGGAACCCTGCCTACTGGATTGACAACAAGGACTGGACGGTCTGCGATCTTGGCCCGTCTGCTTCAGGGACTCCATCGGCCCTGGGTCTCTATAGCCTGTCCGTCTATGGGAGTGGATCTCTCCTTCTGTGGTTCTCCCCAAGGTTTCTCTTTTCTCCCACTGGGTTTTTGAGTTTTTCCTTGCCGTGCAGGAGAGTCTAAGGACAGGGGACGCCCGCGCCGCTCGTCGCCACCTGCTGACGCTTATTTGGACATTATGTTTGCCTGGATACTTGATTCACCTGAACTTTACATTGTCTTATTTACTGCCTTAATGTTCGGTGCAGCCCTATGAGGCCACTCCTGTTGTGATATTGGGCTATACAAAACCATTGATTGATTGATTGATTGAGATTTCCCAAGATTTGAACATCTCACGGAGCACTGTTCAATCCATCATTCGGAAATGGAAAGAGTATAGCACCATTGCAAACTTACCAAGATATGGCTGTCCACCTAAACTAACAGACCGAACAAGGAGAGCACTGGTCAGAAATGTAACCAAGTGCCCCAAGATAACTCTGGAGGAGCTGCGACGTACTGCCGCTGAGCTGGGGGAATCTGTACATGGGACAACTAGAGTCGTACTCTACACAAATCTGGCCTTCATGGACGAGTGGCAAGAAGAAAGCCATTATTGAAAGGAGGCCATAAGAAATCTTGTTTGAAGTTTGCTAGAAGTCATATGGAGGACACAGCTACCATGTGGAAGAAGGTGCTTTGGTCAGATGAGACAAAAATTGAACTTTTTGGCCCAAATGCAAAACGTTATGTATGGCACAAACCTAACACTGCTCATTGTCCTGAGTGCACCAGCCCCAGTGTCAAATATGGTGGGGGGAGCATCATGCTATGGGGCTGCTTTTCCTCAGCGGGCACTGGGAAGATTGTAAGAATAGTTGGGAAGATGGATGGAGCCAAATACAGAGACATTTTGGAGGAAAACCTGCTGGAGTCAGCAAGAGAATTGAGGCTGAGGCGGAGATTCACCTTCCAGCAGGACAATGACCCTAACACAAAGCTAAATCTACAATGGAATGGTTTAAAAACAAACATATTAATGTGTTAGAATGGCCCAGTCAAAGTCCTGACCTAAATCCTATTGAAAATCTGTGGAAAGACCTGAAAACTGCTGTTCACAAACGCTCTCCTTCTAATTTGACAGAGCTTGAGTTGTTTTGTAAAGAGGAATGGGCTAAAATGTCAGTCTCTAAATGTGCAAACCTTGTAGAGTCAAACCCCAGAAGACTTGCTGCTGTTATTGCAGCAAAAGGGGGTTTCACAAAGTATTAAGTCATGCTGTATGAATACTTATGCGCGCCCCACTTTTCAGTTTTCTATTTTTTGAAAAATAACAGAATCATGTATCATTTTGCTTTCACTTCACAGTTGTCTGTTACTTGTGTGTGAACTTTCAGTTAAAAATTCAAAATAAAATCTTTATGTTTGTAAACATGACAAAATGTGCAAAAGTTCAAGGTGTATTAGTACTTTTGTAAGACACTGTATAATGATAATATATAAAAATAATATAACTCCGACTATGTGCTGCAAAGCCGAGTTCCCACGCTTATTAATTCCCAAATATTGACGTATTTTAGTGTAATTATGTCTAGAATGCAATAATTGTGTTTGTTTTCAAATGGTTTTATCTTTCTGTGAAGCACCTTGGTCTTCCTGGTGTTGTTAAAGTGCTACAAATAAACTTTGCTTGATTAATTGATTGTAGAGCCCCATAAAGGACCTAACCTGTGCTTCTGCTCGTTGTGCAGTTGATGGCCCCGTGGTTAAGCTGGAGGTGCCTGAGGACAAAATGGCGCGCGCTATGGAGGATCTGAACTGGTCTCTGGACCTGATCGAGAAGACGTTTATCAAGGACGGAGGCTTCATCGGCGGGGAACAGATCTCTATCGCAGACCTGGTGGCGATCGTGGAAATCATGCAGGTGAGAGCAGAGAATACCAGGTTTATCTTGTAAGTTACCTCGATATCCATCTTCGTAGCACATGGTTCAGTGTCGGTGTAGTCGTGGGTCAGACCTGGACTAAAGCCGGACCTTACAACTCTTAGTGGTTCAGTAACGATTCTCTCTTGTTTCCAGCCGTTTGCATCGGGCGTGGATGTGTTCCAGGGCCGTGCGAAGCTGAGTGCGTGGAAGGAGCGCGTGGTGCAGGCCGTGGGGAAGGAGCTGTTCGACGAGGCCCATAAGACGATCCTGTCGGCGAAAGACTCCGTGAAACAACTCGACTCCAGCAAAGTGGAATATTTCAGGCCACGTGTTCTCAGGCTGATAAGCTAAAGCCGAACAGATGTGACCAAATGTATAACTCTTGATACCTGGGTTTAAAGTGGCATCAAAACATTCTCACAGGATGCACAATTCCTGTCAGTTTCTTCCATAGACTGTTGCGACTGTGGAGACCAACACTCCATTTTAATGACAAGTGAAAGAATTAATATCCGTACTATACGACTGTTAACTAATAAACTGTCCATTAGTCACACTCTCTCTGGTTCTGAATACATAACTGCAGATTGTCAAAACAGTTTTCCCTCTTGGGCTGTAAGCTTTGTTCTCTTGGCGAAGTAAATGGATCTAATTCTCAGATGATGTCCTGTTATTATTATTCTGTTTTTCGATCAACAAGATTTATCAAATTGCTACAGTGCACCGCGGTGAAAAAAAATCGTACAATATGCATGGACCTAAAGTGACGGTGCTATATTTCTTATGATTTAAAAGGGACTAGATGCAATATATTACTCACTACTGCCACCTCAGGTCTAACGTGTAACTGCAGTCTCTATATTAAAGGGATACTTCGGGATTTTTGACATAGGGCCTCATTTCCTATTATCCAGAGTGTTGTTGATGTCTGGAGATATTTTTTTCTTAAATTCATGCAGTTCTTATATTTGAAGAGTCTAGTGGCGCTAGGCTAGGGCAAGGCTAAAGCATTTCTATGGTATCAGTTAGCCTGCATTAAAAACTGGCACACTCCACAGTGCACCTGAGGTAAATCACTTATAACACCAGACTAACCATATAAATGTCTGTGTTGATAGAATAATTTTAACCATTTTGTATTTAAAATAACTTATATTTGAGCAGCATCAGCTTCGTGGCTGTAAGCTACACAGCGGCGGAGTGATCTGCGAGAAAATAGTCCCTCAAAATGCGGTAATTCATGTGATACAAGGTCAGTTATATTTCAAAATTATTCTATTAACACAGACATTTATATGGTTAGTCTGGTGTTATAAGTGATTTACCTCAGGTGCACTGTGGAGTGCTGGTCCGCCCCGCCTCCGCGCAGCGGACCAGGAACAGTTCCGCCGCGATGTGCAAGTGGACTCCGATGCAGCCGCTAGGTCCCATTGAAAGCATTGGACTTTAGACACGTTAAAAACAACTTTAATGCCTGGTTTCAATTTTTTCAACACTTAATATGGCTACATATTCCTCCTGAGATAACGCTGGGTTAGTCAAAAAAATAGAAACCAGGCTGGTTTTCGAAATATTTTTTTTAAAAATCTCCTACTTAACGGAGGTCGGACTGTTGGCATTGGAGCTGCGCGAGCTACACGTCATGCAAGGGCCGAGTCTACAGTGAAAATCCCGCCCTTATGCCCTTATTAGGAACATGCTTCGTCAGAGCTGGGGAGGAGGAGCCTGTAAATCCACCATGATTTCCCCCTCGAACGTGGTCATTGTGGTAAACGGGGAGGAGTGAGGAGGAGCTGTCTATTATTTTTAACAGTCTATGGCAGTGAGTAAAGACACGAAACAACGTCTTTTTTGGGTCATTTTTGGACGTCCAATTTTGGTCCCCTGAAGATGCAAACTGTTACTCCAGATCAGTGTTAATTTCGTCGACTAAAATATTTAGTCTTAATTTTAGTCAAGTGATATTTTTGACGACTAAAATTGGACTAAAACTAATTAAAAGTTTTTCATGAGACTAAAACTGTGACTAAAATGTCCAGATATTTTAGTCGACTAAAATAAGACTAAATAAAATGAAAGGAGAGACTAAAATCATCCAAACTTCTATTGACCGTCTGAAAGAGCCTCAGATCATGTAAATTCTCTCCCAAAGGAGCAGCTCTGAGCTTTGTTCATGTGGGAGCAGCTCCATGAAGCAGAGGACCTGATTAAATATGATTATAATGAATATTATAAATGCAAAGTCGACTAAATTTGTCTTAAATTTAGTCGACTAAATTGACTTGCAATTTTAGTCGACTAAAACTAGACTAAAATTGAATTACATTTTCGTCAAAAGACTAAGATTAAAACTAAATTAAAATATGTTGTCAAATTAACACTGCTCCAGATGACGTCTTTTTTCCAACGTCTTTTGGACGTGCAGTATTAATGTTCCCAGGACCTCCGGATGAGGGACAATTCTAGTCCAAATTAGGTCGTTGTCGACGTCTTTTCTACGTTAAATTTAAACTTACTTTAGACCGTTTTTATAGGCCTGTATTAGGCGCTCTAACTGCGATGCTATTTCAGACAGTGGCAGGTAACACGCAGAATTTCCTTCTCTATAATACCTCTACAATATACTGCCTGGATGCATTTTTGCCTTAAAAACAAACGAAAAACACGACATTTTAAACTAATCAATCTCCATGTTCAGGCCAATTTAGGGCTCTTCTACCATCCGGGTACTTTCAGAGCGCCGCAGATGTGGAGGTGAAAACAATGGTGGTATTTTTGCCTGTGACAGATTGTGTTCGATAAATTGAGTTTTTCTCAGTAAATCCTAAAAGCTGTTGTGCGGTTGGATGTTCCATTTTGTCTGAACTACAGCTTCAATCTTGTAAACTGAGTAAGTTTTATGATTAGAATCGACGTCTGCAGATCTAAACACATTGTGTGAATTATGTTTTAAAGTTTAACGTAACTGTACCGGACACATCAGGCTCTAAATTCTACCATTTACTTTGCTTTAAACATAAAATAAATTGTTAATCAAATGTTTAATGTCATGACATGTGTTAGTCATGCTTTAGCTAAATCTAAAGCTGAATAAACTAGACAGAACGTCGCCTAAAGCTTCTAAAACATTTTCTCGTCAGCATCACGTTTAACTTAGATCATGATTATTTCCCGAAAGGCGAAACATAAATGCGTGAAATTCAACACAAAGTTACGATGGATTAGCGACACGTACGAGGCGACCTCTGTTTGTACAAACATTAATCGAGACCAGTTAAGTCCAATTTCTGTTTATATCAGACTTTTGCCTCAATAGGCAGGTTACCATGGTAATCAATCACATTTCATCACAATCCGATAATTATTCACCTTAATAAATCCTCTCAAACAACCACAAATATCAGCGTCTCCCATTGTTTTCAATGAAGCGAGAGCGTTTCCCATAATGACCAGCTCTGACGAAGCATAAAATGGGCATAAGGGCGGGATCTTCACTGTAGACTCGGCCCTTGCGTGACGTGTAGCTCGTGCAGCTCCAATGCTAACAGTCTGACCCTCATTAGTACGAGATTTCAAAAAATGTCTTTCGAAAACCAGCCTGGTTTCTTTAATTGTGACTAACCCAGCGTTATAACAGGAGGAATATGTAGCCGTAGAAAGTGTTTAAAAAAAGGAAACCAGGCGTTAAAGTTGTTTTTAACGTGTCTAAGTCCAATGCTTTTCAATGGGGGCCTAGCGGCTATATGGAGGTACTACAGCAATGGCGGAGCAATGGCGGCCTCCAGTGTTGCGGTCATAAAGCAGAGCAGCCAGCGGCCATTGTGCCCAATTCACCTTACCCAGGGGAAGGGGAAGTGACATCATCAACAGCTGCTGTTCTTCTTCTTTCAGTTCAGTGCAGGCCAAACAAAAGCGCATACCGCCACCTACTGTATATTGTCCAACAACAACATAGTGTCCAAATAAAGACATTTGAGGCGGAAAAAAAGAAACATCCAATGATCCTTCACATTTCCCTTTATTTTATCTCAACAGCGGTTTCATAAAGCTACAGTATGCAAATTAGCCATGTGACTTAAGTTTCTACTAAATGAAGCAAAAACACAAACTGCCTTCATTTAGGCCATTTATTGAGGAGGCTCTTTAAACCATGTGACTGTGCTGTGGTGACGACAACATTCACTTTTATAAAGTTTGGCTTGTGCAGAATCTTATTTTATTTTTATTAATTTTTTTATTAAATGTGCACCTGTCAATCAACAGTGGTTGCGCATGAAGGGGTGGTGGGGAGATTGGAGGCGCAGTGGCTTATGGGATGGCACATAGCTCCTAATCGCCAGTGAGTTAGCATCAGAGGTCCCTATGCTAAAGTGGCTATGATAGTTAGCATACAGGCCACTTTCCCTAACTCCTTCCTAAGCGACAACCCAATTCGGACGCTTCTTATCATGGCGGACGCTGACGCACATCCGGTTTGGCGTAAGACCTCTTACCAATTTACTGGTTTCGGATGGAGCAGGAGTCTGGGAAAAAGTTTGAATTGCGCCAAAAGCCTGGTGTGGTGTTTCGGCCAATCAGAGTGGCGTTTACTGGTTGGGTTACGATGATGTATTGCTTCAGCCAATCAGAGTGGTGTTGACTGGTTGAACTCATAAATATGAATTATAATAGTTTTTGTAGGCTATAATTTCCCCCAAATTTCAAATAAATAAAATACATAAATACCTAAATTAGTCAAGAACAAGATATCATGTACTCAAATAAATAATTGATAATAAATCTTTAATCACAGATAATTAATATAAATGAATAATATTGATGACAACAATGTTGATATTTGTCATGAATAATATTAATAAAGTATGATATTCATAACGTCATGTTCATGCGCCTGTGTTAAACATTCCCATGACGTCCAAAAAAGTCACATAGTCCGACGTTCAAATGTTGAACTGCATATTGACGACCAAATGGGGTCATAATTGGACGTCCAAATAGTGGGCCTAATTTGCACGTCTCAGAATTGGTCTTGGACCGACGGACGCAATATAGACATGATCTGCACGTCCATTAGACGTCTAATGTTTAGTGAGTACCCACCTCTGCTTGTCTGTTTGCACAGGAACCTTGATTCCACATTCTCTGATCTGCACCTGCGTGTTCTTAAAAGAGCTGCTGTTACAAGTGAATTTGTCCATCGTGAGATCAACAAAGTATCCTCTTATCATCTCTCTATTTAAAAAACAAACAAACAAGTAGGACCTTTAAACTGCTGTCATTACAAACACTCTCTGTGCTGCTGCAAAACTCAACTTCACTGTGACATTAACAGTGAAAATACAATGATTCGAAAGACTCCAAAGGACTTGTAACTCAAAGCACGAGACTTTGGCTGTGGCTTGGACTCATTTGTGACTTGAAAACTAAAGACTTGTCACTTGTTTTCACCTTGTTTCGACACAAGGGGCGGAGATAAAACTTCAGTCAGATTTGGGGGCGTGAACTTGTTTCATGCGCAAAATAAAAGTTCCACGCGCACGCTCTTTCTCCTTCTCCAGCCTCTGCAGACAAGGGTAATACAAACCTCTCCATCCAAACCACTGAATCATCCCACTTTTGTGTTTAAAAATGTCTCTGGAACTGTTCCTCGACATGCTCTCCCAGCCCTGCCGCTCGGTTTTTCTGTTCGCCAAAAAGAATAATCTTCCCGTGGAGGTCAAACTGATTTCGCTGATGAACGGTGAGTGCAAATGTCGATATAATGGGGCGAGGCGGGGCGGAAAGCGAGAGAAAGTAGTGGAAGAATAGCGTGTGTACAATCAGTGACTGATTGGCTTTGAATCAACTCATTTCCTCTTTTTATGCGGACTGACATTTTGCAATCCTCGTAAAAACCGATACTTTTACAAATAGTTCACACTTGTCTGGTGCCCAACTGCTGATGAAGTTTATTGAGGCGGATGGCAGTGTAACTTATGATGTGACTAATCAACTGAGGCTTTTTTTTCATGAAGAATTTGACAGATTTGTTTTGATGAACGTCTTCATGACGTAACCAGCCTGAGGTGAACACACCTCATTTGTGTTATGCAGTGTGTACTTCTATGAGAAAATGCTAAACCAACCTTGTAAACTATCCTTTTCCCCGTCCCTTGCAAGTGCACTTCAAGGACTTATCGTCCAATAAACGATACAAATGTATCGTCTGTACATTTACATTTTGCATTTTTGTCACATTTTTCTAATGTAATACTTTATTTTTCAGCCCAAGTTGTATTTCAGTGTATTTCATGTTCATTGTGGGATCTTTTAAGATTAAGTACTTTTCAAACAAACCTTTACTGTCATTTTTAAGCTTTAGAATGGAAAAATATCAAACTCTGCCTTGCGACTCCAATGCATTGGACACTGGTGTATGAGCTGCAGTTAACATGAGAGAATGGGACCATGAAGGAAAAGGAAATCTTTGACTGCACATTTGCTCAGCGCATTATTCCTATTTTTAGTTTATATTTTGTCAAAAGTAACTCTGTTACATTTTTAAAACACTATTATGGAAAACAGACATATTTAGTTTTTACATCTGCCATCACTCATATACTGTAGAATATATTACAATTTTAAAGTAACTTGTCAAACACTGGCAGTGGTGCAGCGATTAGCGTTTATGCTTCACAGCCAGAAGGTTTTGGGTTCGATCCTCGTACCTGCATAGGTTTCCTCTGGTTTCCACTACCACTAAAACATGTACAAATGCATAAGCGAGAGGGGCCGATGGCGCAGATTGGCAGCCTAGTTTCCGTCAGTCTACCCCGGGGCAGCTGTGGCTACAATAGTAGCTTGTCACCACAGAGTATGGAGTGAATGAATAATGGCGACAGTGCAGCGCTTTGAGAAACTTGGTAACACAGACTTGAAAAGTTTAAGCCAATATTATAATTCAAAAATGATATGAATATTTTTAGGGTTAAAAAAATTACCTTAAAATGTTTAATTTAAATGTCTGTAAGTTCTCAGTCGTACAGGAGTTGTCCATCTTCAAAGAAGATACTTGAGTCATCTTCTGTATCGGTAGTTGAGGTCTCCAAACGTTTCGCCTCTCATCCAAAAGGCTTCGTCAGTGAACAAGGTTACGCTCAGCACGCAGCGTAGATAAACTCATACTGACCAGTATTTGATGTTTGACTCTAACCATCCACTCCAACACAAAATAGGGTCATTAGGACACTCAGACATAGAGCTAAAGAGGTGCCTACCAGTGCAGAAGGAAGACCAAAGAGGAACAACATGTCCAGAGAGCCCTCTCAGACTGTGGCTATCCTAACTGGTTCTTCACTAAAGCACAAAGAGCAGGACAGATAGACTACAGAACCCAGAAGAAAGGGAGTTGCAGTGCCGTATGTATCCGGGGTATCAGAGAAACTTCAGAGAATCTTTAAACAGCACAGGATTCCAGTGTACCACAAACCTGTGAACACACTGAGACAAAAATTAGTTCATCCCAAAGACAAAACGCCTAGCCACAAACAAAGCAATTTGGTTTATTCTATTCGATGCAAAGAAGAAGAATGCAAAGAACATTATATTGGAGAAACCAAACAAGTCTTACAGAAGAGACTTTATCAACACCGAAGAGAAAGCACAAGCGGCCCTCAGTCGGCTGTGCACCTTCACCTTAAAGCCTCCAACCACTCCTTTGAGGACGGGGAGGTCAAAATTTTAGCTAAAGAAGAACGTTGGTTTGAAAGAGGAGTAAAAGAAGCTATTTTTGTCAGAAAAGAAAATCCCTCCATGAACCGAAATGGTGGGCTAAGATTTAATCTTTCTGCTTTTTACTCCAATCTGCTTCGGGTTAAACCGACAGGACACGGCCAGTCCAAGAAGACGATACCTCAGCTAACAAAAGAACAATAGGCAGGTAATTAGCAGTGATCAGCCATGAATAGGACAGGACTGACCGATACTGGGGGGAGCAGGTCGTTACAGACGCTCTACTTCAAAGGTGTTTACCCACAGGTGAGAGTAGCTGTGATTAGAGGGGAGGAGCCGGGCCAACCCCAACTCCTCCCAACTGGTCTTTATCTACGCTGCGTGCTGAGTGTAATCTTGTTCACTGACAAAGCCTTTTGGATGAGAGGCGAAACGTTTGGAGACCTCAACTACCGAGTACAGAAGATGACTCAAGTACCGTTTAATTTAAATGTTTAATTTCTTCCAACCATTTGCATAGAGGAAAATATCCTAATTCAATTATATTATTTGCATTTAAATTTCAAGATTTATTTTTTACTTGAATGTATGTTGTCTTAAATGTGAAGAAATTAGCCTACATTTTTAAAAGTTGACCTAACTGTGACAAAATTATCCTTTAAAATATGCAAAATGTTAAGAAATTACTCTAAATATAAATAGATTTTTATGCTGTTTTTTACGTTCAACGCCCCATACGTTGTTGTAATAGTAGAAGTAATTGGATGTTGTGAGATTCCACCTAATGACTTGCACACCGTGGTTATATTTTTGCGTCACTGTTTCAGGGGAGCAGCACACGGAGGAGTTCGGAAAAGTCAATCCCCTCAGAAAAGTGCCGGCGCTCAAAGATGGAGACTTCTGCATGGGCGAGAGGTACAGAGGAAAATCCCATTCTGTCATGTGTCAAAGACTGTTTAAACGGTGATGTAATATAGGCCTAATCACTGTGTTTTGTGGAGGAAGTCAGATCATGAGTCTGCTGTCTCATGATGTTTTGCCGTTGATGTTCACGCGTTCCTCAAGGAAATGTTGAAAAGGCACAAGTCGGGGGGGAGGGGAAAAGAAAGTCTGGTCAAAACAAGCTGCCTGACTTCCCCACCTGACAGCGGAAATCGGCTGAGCTGTTAATTAAAGTTAACAATGTGATGTAGAAATGAGGTAAACATTCAAATCAAATATTGGTTTTGCCGATAACAATTTAGATGTCAACTTATCCTCAATTTCACTTGGAGGGTTGTCAGATACTTCGGCTTAAACCAGCTTCAAAATGAACATTAAAGCCGTCGTTCCACATAGCGCGAACCGGCCGCGCACGCTACGATCTACGTGCACGTATTGACACAACCCCACAGACCTTTCAGTTTCCACCACACACACATGCATTTGTTGTGGGCGAAGCCACACGCTGTACAGATCGTCATTAAAGGTTTTGTAAGCCGCGATGAGAACAAATGCTGCCCTCTGGTGGGAGTTATGGAATCATTCAGAGGAGCCAAGCTGTATTAAAACAAAAGAAACCGCAAAATACAACTATGAAGGTAAACTACATGCAAATGTTATGCTAACACTTGCTAAAGCTGCGCTAACAGTGGCTAAATGCTATTATCGGCAAAATCCCCTTTTAGCACAGCGGTATGATATGAAATATGAAATCTGTACGACCTACGTGTCAATAGTGAGGGCTGTCCACTCTCTCGTTGCCAATCAGAGGCCAGCAGTTATGTAAACGCTCGACAAAGCGGGTGAAAAAGCCATTCGGCTGACACGCGCCTGCATGTGGAAAAGAGCCTAAGGAGACTCCCTCAATCAGGTCCTAATAAGTAGGGCGGGGACAAAATATCGTATTGTATCGCAATACTTTATAGTTACACAGCACTTTGTTACATTTTGTATTAATCTTCAATGAAGGTACTTGAGTCCTCTTCTGTACTCACAATCCATGGTGAACTCCGTGGAGCCAGCTGTCTGACTGAGGGCACAGAAATGGTGACGCGGTATGTGATGTCACGACATGCCCCTTTGGTGTGTTTAATGCAGATGAAGGGCAGACGTCTGCAGTGCTAGGACAATCCAGAAGCACTTTGTTTCCAGGGCTATTGTCTTTAGGTGTGATAAGGGCAATCAGCGGAGGTCTTTGTGCCAATTGTGATGTCTTTAGGTGTGATGCAGAAAGCCGGCGCTTCCCAGCAGCCCGACCAAAAGGCCCAGCATGGCAGCCAGACGGTCCATCACAGTCTGTGTATTTTGCTTGCGACTAGTTTTAGTTAGATAACCCTAAAAACTGTCACAATTGTAAATTGTGTGTCTCGGGACAATTATCCAATCAGAAAGTAGAGAGGGGTCCTCTTTTATTCTTGCTAGATCCTACAGTTTAAACTACTTTAAAATAAACTTCCTCAATCCCAGCTCCTGTCCCCAACTAACGATTATTTGGGTATAATTGAAGAAAACACCAAAATTGCCTATTTTTATTTGCAGCATTCCTATGATGGAGTACATGGCGGAGAAGTTTAACACGCCCGATCACTGGTTTCCCAAAGACCTGCAGAAGCGAGCGCGGGTCAACGAGTACCTCTCCTGGCAGCACTTGGGGATTCGCATGCACGGCTCCAAGATGTTCTGGATGAAGGTACAGTACACAAGATTACCCAGTTTTACTAATAATCAAAATGAACAAGCAGGTATGGAACAACAATACTGAGAAGTTTGAGTGAATTTTGCCAGAGAATTCCTCCAAATTGTTCCCGTTTTCTCTTTGGTTCAGTTTTCTGTTGTAAAAATGCCTGGTCACTGCCGTACATGGGTCTCAGTAGCTGCCATCATGTGTCAATAGTCGTTATATAGTAATTCATGTAAAAGGTTAAGGAGATCGTGTCTGTCAAATGATTCACTGTTGCCCTGAATTTACACCAGAGGCGTTACAGCATTAAGCAACATGCGGTGAGATGGCTTTCTATTTGAGCAGTCAGGCAATCTGCACTAGCAATGTTTTTTACGTACGTCACGTCCTGTCACGGCCGCTGGTGTAAATTCGGGGTTGGTGTGAGCAAAGTGGAGCAGTTTTATTTGTTGATTCAAAGGTTGTTATGAGGTTTAGGGGCGTCTGGAAGTTAAGGTGAGACGATATTGATATTTCACGCAGTGGTCAATGTGGCAAGTTTTCTCCCTTAACATCTTAGTTTTTATGTCCGACTATAAAAGCGCTTTGGTCTTCCTGGTGTTAAAGTGCTATGAATAAACTTTGCTAACGTGTGCTTCTGCTCGTTGTGCAGTTGATGGCCCCCGTGGTGTTTAAGCTGGAGGTGCCTGAGGACAAAATGGCGGGCGCTATGGAGGATCTGAACTCGTCTCTGGACCTGCTCGAGAAGACGTTTATCCAGGACGGAGGCTTCATCGGCGGGGAACAGATCTCCATCGCAGACCTGGTGGCGATCGTGGAAGTCATGCAGGTGAGAGCGGGTTCGGTCGTGGTTTAGACCTATGCCCAGGGGCGCCGCTAGATATTTTGGGCCCCATGACAGAAAACAATTCTGGGCTCCCCCACATTAAAAAAAATAACCCATTAAAAATCACCAATGTACCTTAAACGGCTAATTCAAAAGCACTTGCATACAGTAACGAGGTGAGGTTAGTGCTCCAACAGAATTTTTTAACTGAACAGATTGCATTTCCTGCAATTTTGTGCCTTTTTAGACGTGCACCAGCAGGTTAGTATTGTTCAAGTTGTGAATTTTATTTTTCATAAAATTCTATTGTAGGGTCACATTTATATTGCGATAAAGGCTGGTAAGGCCCATTTAAGATGAACAAGTAAAATGTTTTAGCACACAGTGGGAAAATAATGGCTCACATAAAACAGGTATAAGTCAACTTATCTTCAAAAATTCAAAATTAATATTTTCTTTTATTTTGACAAAACACAGCTGCTTATCAATCAAAATGAGTGGGGCCCAGACCCCCAGGCCTCTGCTGCTTGTGCTCCGCCCCTGTTCTACACTTCATTTCTGACTGTGAAGTGCGGACCCTGGCTCCAGACTCCACAACAGCCTAAAGCTTTAGTCCTGACACTTGGACTCATGTTTTATTTAGCTTTTGTAACCGTTTGACAGAAGTTGTGTGAACATTGTGTCACGAGTCGAGTCACCGTAGTTTGTATCCTGCGTACCTCGGGGGTAGTTTGGGAACCCCTGCCCTAGGATCAATGGGAGTTTTTTCCGAGTTACTGGTAGGTTTTCTCTGCTGATGGACCCTGTGCTAACCCTCTAATCCAGTGGTTTAGTGAGTTGGAACTCAAAGGTGCGTAGCAAGGCTTTCCCAGACCACCACCGTAGGAGAAGAAATATCCAAATTTGTGACTGAAAAATTGCTGCCTGAATCTAAAATATGTATTATCTTTAGACAATAATAATCTAAGGAAAGCCCTGTTTTATATTCTAATAAACAGATTCAAACTGAAGCGTTTTATCTGTTGGAATAAATGATTTTATTTGGGCCGGCGCTTGTCATTGATAGGTGATTGTGAGTCCTGTTGACAAACCCCAGCTTCATAGTACCAGGGTTATCTTGTAAGTTACCTCGATATTCCTCTTCGTAGTACATGGTTCAGTGTCTGTATTTGTGGGTCAGACCTGGACTAAAGCCGGACCTTACAACTCTTAGTGGTTAAGTAACGATTCTCTCTTGTTTCCAGCCATTTGCCTCGGGCGTGGATGTGTTCGAGGGCCGTGCGAAGCTGAGTGCGTGGAAGGAGCGCGTGGTGCAGGCCGTGGGGAAGGAGCTGTTCGTCGAGGCCCATAAGACGATCCTGTCGGCGAAAGACTCCGTGAAACAACTCGACTCAGGCAAAATTGAATATTTCAGGCCACGTGTTCTCAAGCTGATAAGCTAAAACCAAATAGAAAACAGGAAAAATATGGCGTAAGATTTGACCAAATGTATATAACTCTTGATACCTGAGTTTAAAGCGGCATCAAAGCATTCTCAACAAGAGGGGAAAATCCTGTCAGTTTCTTCCATAGACTGTGTGGAGACTACTAACGCTCAATTATAATGACCAGTGAAAGTAGAATTAATATCCATCTATGTTGTACAATTATGAACTCATGAACAGGCTCTTCTGTGTTGTAGAGTAGTCACAAATACTATACGACCATTAACTGATAAACTGTCCATTAGCCACATTCCTCTCTGGTTCTGAATAAAAGACTGCAGATTGTCAACAGTTTCCCCTCTTGGTCTGTAATTGATCTAATTCTCAGATGTCCAGTTATCATTTTTATTACAAGTTTTTCAACAAGATCTATCAGATTGCGTGCTTTGTAATCGGAGGAATTGGGGTTTTCCCAGTGTAAGGATTTGTCAATAATGGACTTCCTTGCATCGAAAGTCTGGGCTGCTGCCTTGATGAGACGTATTACACAAACGATTTTCACGCAAATCTATGAAATGATGACTTTTGTATAGTTTATGGTGTTTCTCTTTCATTAGCCTGTGCTTAATTTCCACATCTTAACGTATATTGGGAATGAAATAAGATGAGAGAAAAAAAAAAAACGTACAAGAAAACTTGAATGTCAAGCAGAGTGTGTTTTCATAAAACTTACTTGATCTGTTAACCCCCACCGGAACAGAGCACATTCCAGTTCGGCTTTACCCAAGTCTACGAAACTTGTTGGAAAAAAACATCATAATGGAACATGATCATGTAAACAACAATGTAACAAAGTAACAAATTAAAAAAAAAGCCATGAAAATATAGGCTAACAAAGGGCAGTACAGTGGTGCTGCGATTAACGCTTCTGCTTCACAGCAAGAAGGTCCCGGGTTCGATTCCCACCTGGACAGGGCATTTCTCTGTGGAGTTTGCATGTTCTTCCTGTGTCTGTGTAGGTTTCTTTGTCCTCCGGGTACTACGGGTTCCCCTACTACTAAACACATGTATAATAATACCCCTCCTGGAGCCGCCACCGTAACATGGTGGAGGGGTTTGAGCACCCGAATGATCCTGGGAGCTCTGTTGTCGGGGACTTCGTGCCCCTGGTAGGGTCTCCCAGGGCAAACAGATCCTAGGTGACGGGTCAGACAAAGAGCGGTTCAGAAGCCCCTTATGAGAGACCAACAGGCCCGGTTAGAACCATGAGGCCGTCCTTCTGTGGACCCACCGCCTGCAGGAGGAGCCATAGGGGCTGATGCAAAGTGATTTGGGCAGCTCCAACAGCTGCCCCCATGGACAAGCGGAAGAAAATGGATGGATAATAATGATAATGTATAATATAATCAAAGGATGGGTCAAATGCAGAACATGTTACTTTTGTAATACAAATCAATCTTCTGTAGTTTTACAATGTGTTTAACCTCTTAACCCCTATATGAACCGAGCACATTTTCTCCAGTTTGGCTTTACCCAAATCTCAAAGCAAAAAAATGTGCCAAAAAAAGCAATAGTAACACAATAAAAAAGTGACTAAAGAGGGATGAAAAACCAACAACAAAAAAACTACAAAACGCAACAAAAACACTTGGAAAAAAATGCAAGAAAATAGCTCTGGCCTATAGGCTGTAAGCTCCAATCCAAAAGCTTTTAGATTTGGGTAAAACTGGAGAAAATGTGCTTGGTTAAGGCGGGGTTTAAGGGATTAAATTAACAGTATTTAGTTAATTTTCATATGTCAAATGAAGCTTTTGTCACTTTCATAGTATCAAGCCACAGTAGAAAAGGTAACCAAATACTTTACTCAACTTATCGTGCAGTCACTATTAGCTTATTCTATCAAATACTGGATTTTGGTCTGAGAAAGATGACGCAAATTTGTATAAAATGTTGCACATTAACTAAGCCATGGAATGGGCACCATTTGCATGTTTTGTGAATGTTTAAACTGACTCCGGAGGGACTGGTTTTCAGATAAAGCCCTGTTTTGTGCCTGGACAGTGGAGGGAGCGGTGAAAAGGGGACACAGATACAGCTGCTGTATAATGTGTTCTGAGGAATGTGAATGTAACGCCTCCTTTGGGAACGACTTGCTCCAAAACAAGTTATTTCCCTTTAAAAACTGTGAGAAAGCTGAACTAAAGCGCTAAACCAGGACTAAATTACAACTAAAACCGGACTAAAAATCTGAATTTAAAACCATCTCCTTTGGGATCTGCTGTGTAAAAAACTATTTTCTGTGCTGCACTCTGGGGCTAACATATGTCTCATTATGGCAAAATATGAATTAGTTTATTATGTATTTAAATTATAGCGAGCGTGACCCAGGAGTCAATTATATGATGCTGTCGAATTGGAAATCTATACTGCCGGACAAAAGGAAAAGGTCTCAAAGCTGATGATTTTATTACAGCTGTTTTTGTAAGCTTCTGCAATGTGAAAAGTTTCATTTCCATCCAGTGTTGCATTAATTTTTCACCAAGATCTTGTATTGATGATGGAAGACTGACCACAGAGCAAAGCCTTCTCCAGCACATCCCAAAGATTCTTAATGGGGTTAAGATCTGGACTCTGCCGATCCATGTGTGAAAATGACGTCTAACGCTCCCTTAACCACTGTTTCACAATGTGAGCCCGATGAATCCTGGCAATTGTCATCTTGGATTAAGCAGAGGCGTAGCTTGCCATAAGGCAAGGCAGGCAGCTGCCTGGGGCCCCCAACTGTGAAGGGCCCCCATGCACCAACCCGTTTTTCAGATACCTGCAGTAAACGCATGATATATACAGCCTTCCTAGTGATTTTGGTGATGCAGTTACATCATCTCTCCACCAACGCTCTGTGGCGCTGTTTATCCCCATCCTCTTGCATGCTTTAGTGAGTCATGGATCCCTAATGTTAACTTTTAATGAGCAGTGGACAGACTTTTTTACTCATGGCTCCACCAGATTATATTTCTAATAGTGAAACCAGTTTATTGTAACTCTCTCCATGACCTAAAAACCTCAGCCTTCTGTTCTTAGGAAAACTTCTGCAGAGAACTGCATTATGGGAGTTTTCAGGTGACCCGCTCCTGCCCAAATGACGTCCTCTCTTCCAGTGCGCAGTACACCGATCGGCCACTAGAGGGCCCCCAACCGACATTCTTGCTTGGGGCCCCTTGGTACCCTTGCTACACCACTGGGATTAAGCCCGTGCCATCAGGGAAGAAGAAATCCATTGATGAAATAACTTGATCATTTTCACAGAAGATATATAAATATGACATGTCAACAATTGATGACTTAAATACAGTTGTCAGTGTGGGAGCGTGCGTTAGAGCTTGTTGATGGCTGTGGGGATAAGACTGTTTTTAAAACTTGCTCTGTTGTAACTTAGTGACCTATGTCTTCGACCGGACGGTAATAGAGTGAAACAGTGGTGCAGTGGGTGGGTGTTGTGTTATTGCACATGCAATGCATGTTATGGCCTAAGTGTTTAACTTCTGAGGTTTGGAGTGTGTGTCTAGACCAATGATTTCGGCTGCTTTGCTAAGATGCTGCCAAAGTCTTTGGTGGCATCTTTTATGAATGTCCAATGTGTGCTCGTCAAATGGAATCTATTGATTGTGAGTCCCAGATATATAAAATCCACAACCGTTTCTATTGTAATGCCGTCGATGATGGGCTGGTGTGTCATGGTGCCAAAGGTCATCTCCTGATTGGTTGAGTTGAAGGTGGGTGAATTTACACCATTTGGTGAAATTTCAATGAAGGTTCTTGAGTCGTCTTCTGTACTCTGTAGTTGAAGTGTCGAACGTTTCACCTCTCATCCAAAAGGCTTCGTCAGCGCACTTGGATTCAGCTCAGCCTGCAGCCCAGATATAGACCACAGGGTAGAGTTCAGCTTGGCTTAGTCCCTCCCCTTAAATAACAGCTACTCTTTGTATTTTAAGTCTTTGTAATCATATTTGATGTACACTGATGGGCTGGTGCAGTCATTTGTGTATAGTGTAAACAGAAATGGACCTTATGGCGCTCCAGCGTTGGTAATGAGTGGAGTTGTTGTTGTGTCGCTGGTTCTCCCTGTTGTCTATTGGAAAGGAAATCAGAAATAATGTGGATCAAACGGATGGAACATGAAGCTGGTGGAATTTGGGTATTAAAACGTGTCTTAATAAGTTAATTTTATGTTCACTTTTCTAACTTCTTCAAAGGATGGGAAATTGTGACGTGTACTCCTGTAAACTAAGCAAATAGTTGCCCACAAGGATGGGTAGTTTGGAAATGTCAGTTAAATGAACAAGGAAGGCAAAAGAAAGCACCGACTACTACATGCACACAGTCACATTCATGCAAATGGATCATGGATCTATTATAATATGGATACATTCCTTCAAAATTATTTCCAAACGGACACAGCTATGTTGTAGCTTTGTCTTTGCACAATGAATGACACTACTGCCCTCTCCAGGCCTAAAGTGGTTATTGCTGGGGGAAATAACTCTGTATCCTCCTGGAAGAGCAGGAGGAAGTGAGCATGGAATGGATAAGGAAATCTGGGCATCTCTACTGAGACTGCGATCTTCGTGACTCGTTTAAAAGAGGCCCTTTAATCACAACTCGACCTGGGTTGCCTTAAGGACGGGCCACGGCTGATGTGAAAGCTTCAAATATCCAGAATTCAGTTCCTTGATTGGAAATAGCCTCTATTACAATCTTTCTTTATTTTAGTGTAAATGTATTTTGCCATATGGTAAGCACATTTTTAGAGCTGTAAGAGCAATGTTTCTATGTTGGTCTAATTTTATCATTTTAAAAATTTCAAACATTCAAAAAGCCAATTCAAATCATTAAAACAAACATTGGCATTCAGCTGTACTTCTCCGCAGGGGGCACAATTGTTTTATTCAGCTCGTACTATTTAGACACTTCTCCAAGTTCAAGTTCATCTCCAAGCATGTTTTACTTATAGCCAGTATGTAACATAGAGCGCCGGCATTGTTTCTCTGTTCCAGGTAAATGCAACAATCTCACAGTTTTCATTTTTCCAAGTCCGAGTTGGGAAATGTATTTATTTACTTGACAAGTAAATAAATGTATGCGGACGATACAGACAATACAGTCATCTTTTCACATGGTAAAACAGCTGAGGAGATTGCTTCAAAGCTAACAGAGGCCATGGCATCGGTCACACCATAAACATTTCAACAGTAGGAGAAAAAATAATACCTGGGATTATACATTGATTCAAACCTTGGCTTCGAAGCACACATCCAAAATACAAGCAATAAGATCAAACTTTCGGTTTATGGTGGGCGCTTGACCAAGATGGTGGCTTGAAAGAGTTGCTCCGTAGCCCTTAGCCAAAAATAATTTCAACGATAGTTTACTTTATCTGATTTTGCAACATATGTTGTGGTTTCTGCGTGCCTAACTACTTCGTTGTCGGCCCGACTCCGTGAATCAATGAGTACTCGTATAACTAAAGCAACGCGACGGCCCAAAGTGCAACAGGCTAAAGCTAGCAAGAGGATGGACGACTATGTTAGCAAGACCTGGGACGAGCCAGCCGCTACACCAAGTCCTACAGCCAAGGGTGAAGGGCAGATAACACTGGACTTTATTTACTGAGTTAAGGGCAATACGTGAATCGACAACTAATATTGAACAGGATACCAAGCAGATCAAAACCACTGTCGGGGAGATCGAGGGGAGACTCGCCGTATTGAGCTCCCGTGTTGACGAGGTGGAGGAGAGGGGTGTGTACCTATGTTCCCCGGGTGTGATTTTTTTTTTTCCGTAGGCGAGTTGGTACATCAACAAATCACAAGTCATGAGAGTGAAACGTCAAACATATATCAATCAGCTTAACCCTGACCCTGCCCTTGCCACTAACCTTAAGGATAATGGGCTGGTGCCTAATCTTAATCAGTAGAAGTGGTGGAACATAGGTACCGGGGAACATAGCGCTGAGCCCGAGGAGAGAGTCGGGGTGTTGGAAACTACCTCAGACGCGACTGATCAACAGCTCACCATGCTTCGAGAGGAACTGCAAAAAAATGCAAAACCACATCGAAGATTTGGACAACAGAGGACGCCGCTGTAACATTAAAATACTGGGACTACCAGAACTGCAAGAGGGGGATGACATGATTACGTTTCTACAGCAGTCGATTCACACAATGTTAGAGCACGAGTTCTCCGGTGCTTTGGAGATGCACCGCGCACACCGGGTTCCGACAGGCCAGGCGAAACGCGGCCAGGGTAAGCAAGAGCGACCGTGGCCAGTGCTGGTAAACATGCTCCACTACCAGGATAAAGAAGAAATACTCTGTCGCCAGGGGAAAGGGAGAGATCAAGTGGCAAGGAGCAACTATTATGTTTTTCCCAGATTATTCTAAACAAACCACGGAGCAGCGTATGGCTTTCAACCCTATCAAGGCAGAGCTGAGGAAGAAGAAAATTAAATATTCACTCCGCTATCCTGCCATCTTGGAGATTGAGTACAATGACACTCGACATAGATTTTCTTTACCCGAAGAGGCGTCGGGGTTTATTGCGAGAAAGTTTCCCAACGACAAATGACTCAGTTGATGACAGTGGCCCCTTTTCTGTGCAAGTGCTGATTTAGTCAAATTGCTCTACTGCTGGCTAGTTAATTTATTTTATTGTATTTTTTACTGATTACCCTGTAATATATAGAGCACGTGTCATGGTTCGGTTTTTGGGTTTATTAGTTTTGTCCTGGTTTTGGTTTGTTTCCCTCCTGTCCTAGTCTGTGTGTCTGTCTTGTGCATTTATTTTGATAGTCCTGGTCTGTGTCTGTGTGCTTTTGCTTTCCCTTCCTCCTGTCTGATTACCTGCCCCGCCCTAATGTGCTGCACCTGTTCCCCGTTTCCCTGATGTGTGTTATACCCCTGTGTTCTCACTTGTCTTTGTCGAATCATTGTGGTTATTGCGTTCAGTGTGTGAGTCTGGCCGGCGGTCCATGCTTGGTATCCTGGAGTATTTGAGTTTTTGTCCACGTTCTCCTGTGAGTGTTTACTAGTTTTTGTAGGGATGGGCAACATGAAGCTTCATGAAACACCAAAGCATTTGAAGCGATTGTGTCGAAGCTTCGAAACACAGTTCGAAACCGACTCCACAGTGACATCAAGTGGCAATGTTTCAGTACTACAACATTCACAAAGGTTTAGCCGAGAGATGAAACACTACACCAGTGGTTCTACAGGGCTCAAGCATACACCTGTTTTTGTTTTGTTATTGTTTCTTTTGCTTTCTTGTCGATGTCGTTGTTGTTTTTGTTTGTCAGTAGGCTTATGTGTGAGTTAATGTTGTTGCCCTGTGCCCTTTGGCTATTTCAGTTATCCTTCATTCAGTGTATGCTTTAAATCAACGTAAACAAACATTAAAAAAAGAAAAAGAAAAAAAAGACACCCACGTCTTTGGGCGAAGTTGCCTTGCCAACAATATGATTCAATAGATATAACCCGTAAATCACGAGTGTTCTTTGATTCTCTTCTCACATGCGGGCATGGTCGGCCCATTATTGACTTAATAATGGGGTTTGTCAGATCAAGACTTGTCTATTTTCTTTGGTTCGGTCGTTTGATTTGAAACATAAATCGGCACCTATGACCATTTTATTCAGTATTGTCACCGATAAAATTTTATTAGACCTACGTCTCACATAAGGTCAGCCAATACTACTGCTACTACTACTACTACTACTACTACTACTACTACTACTACTACTACTAATGATCATAGTATTTTAAATAGGGCTGAAACAACTAATCGATTAATCGATTATTGAAATAGTCGACAACTATTTTAGTAATCGATTAATCGTTTTCTGGTTCACACAAACTCAAATAGAGCAAAAATGACATGAAAATGTAGTATTTTTGATGAAAAACTTTTATAGTTAGGGTTAGTTAGTGTTTTGTACATTGTAAATTTCATGAATATCTGTCTGTGTCTCATCCAATCAGAAAGCAGAATTAGCACCAAGAGCCTCCAACAAACATTTACTTTAAGTTTACGCCATCAATGCGTCCTCAAGTGGTGCCACTTTAGCTTTTTGTGATTTAAAAAAAAGAAAAAATATTTTTTTTCTACACAATTCACAGCCAAGCGATTACTCGATCAATCGTAAAAATAATCGATAGATTAATCGATTACAAAATAATCGTTAGTTGCAGCCAAGGCCGGATTTAAGTAAAATGGGCCCCAGGGCTGCAACTTGTTCTGGGCCCCCTATAGCAAGTCATTAGCGTGCGATGACTTTTTCGGGTAGGTGAGCTGTAATATGGACTTTGAATTTTACATTAATACCAAATTAATACGAATTTTTACATGAATTAAACAACAGTTTAGATATGAAATACCGAATGTAAAAATGCATGAGAGACATTTTACACCTGTACTGATGTGTTGTGTTCTCCATAGACACAACACGTCCATTTCAAAATACAGCCCCAGTGCACTTAGACAGGTGCAGAACAACACAACATCCAAATAAAACAGTCTCGTTAACACTCACCTCTCTATTCAAGAATGAATGAATGCTTTAATTTGAACATGCAACGTGTTATTTATTTAGCCATGGTACTAGTTCAGAAAATGACAAAAGAACAAGAAATTAAACCTCTATAGGCTATCCTATCCAGTGTTGGGGGTAACGTATTACAAAAGTAACTAGTTACAGAAATATATTACTTTTTTCAGTAACTGAGGAATATAATACAATACTTAAACAAAATACAGTAATGTATTAGTCATTACAATTTAAGTAACTCATGTTACAAGTCCAAAAAAAAAAGCAGCACCAAATCAAGTTGAACACTGGTGTAGAAAGAGGCTCGTGTAGCTAAAGTCGTCAAAACAAAACACAAAAGAATGGGAAATCTGTGACTGCACTTTTGCTCGGTGGCATTATTCTCACTTTATTATTTTGCCAAAAGTAACTCAAAGTAGTGTACCTCGGTTACATTTTTGAGACAGTAATATGTAACAAACATTTTAAACAATTTTAAAGTAACTTGCCCAACACTGATCCTACCCAACGAACATCTAAAATGTTTTTCTCCTGGCTTTACGTCTGGCAAAGTCTTTGATCAGAGCAGAGAAGTCCAGTGATCTAACTATGTCACTTTCCAGTGACATAATTGTCAGATGATTTAGTTTTTCCTGGCCAATTGATGAGCGCAACTTGTTTTTTATCAATCCAAGTTTGGAAAAAGACCTCTCTCCTGAACAATTGCTTACAGGGAGGGTTAAGTAAACCCTAAAAGCAATGTCCATATTTGGAAAAACTGATGACAAATCTGTCTCCTTCATAAGTTGAAGCATGTCCTTCACACTACTCGTACAGTCTTTGTTCATGATGAACTCTTTAAACTGCACTATTTCATCTGCAAAGTCCTCTTGAATGTCTGAGGGATATTTCTTCTGAAGCAGGGCAGCAGCTGATCGCAGTTCTTGAGATGTGAGAAGGTGAATTTTGTTCAGAAACCCAAAGCTGTGTTTTAGTGCATTATATGCTTCATACCTCCAGTCAAGTTCTGCCACCAGTTTGTCAATGACTACATTGAAAACATTTACAGCAAATTTTTGTCTGCCTGTCATTGCTATTGTGACATCCTCACCTGGGGTTTCATCTGGTCTTTTTTTACGACGTCTTAACCGATCCTTATCTGCTTTATATGTATCTGACACACTTGGTGACAGCTCCTTAGCTGTGGATTCAAACCTGTCAAACTCATCACGTAGGCCTGCAATGAAATGTCGTAAGGATGCCACCATATCCACTGCTGTGGACAAGTCCAGGTCTGCTTCTTGAAGTTTAGTATTTGTTCTCTGTATGCGGAGGAGGATAGTGTTCCACAGACTGCAGAGGAAAGCTGTCTCCATCTTTTCCATTTGCCTGTATAGAACCTGGGCTTCATTGCGCGTGCTCATGTTCTGATTCACATCCTCTGCAATTTTAAGAAGTGCATTGTGTATGTTGTCATAGTTCAAGCACAGTGCATTGGTAGCTTGGGCATGGGCGCACCACCTTGTGCCAGATAAAGTCTTTAGGGTCTGAATCCTTTTACTTTCATTTGCGTCCATGCTTGATAAAACAAATTGCCACCGCTTTGTTGAGGATGAACAAAAGTTGAATAAGGTTTGAACAAAAGTGAAAAACTCTTCTGTTTGAAGACGACAATTTACAGTATTAACGCCAACTAAATTCAATGTATGTGCAGCACACGGCACCCATTCAGCCAGAGGATTTATGCTTCTTATGCGTGACTGCACACCTTTGTATGATCCAGACATGTTACTGGCATTATCATAGCACTGTCCGCGACAGTTGCTGATATCAATGCCCAAATCAGAAAGAACTAAAAGAATGCTATTTGCAATTGACTCTCCTGTATGACTAGTTAATGGCAGAAATGTAACAAATCGCTCCTCAATAGATCCTGTTGGCGAGACATAGCGCATGATAAATGTCAATTGATCTGTATGTGATAAATCTGGGGTAGAATCTACACTTATGGAAAAATACTTGGCTATTTTGATCCTATTAATGATTTCTGACAGAACTTGCTCCCCCATTAACTGAACAAACTCATCACAAGTTTTTGATGATAGATATGATGGGTTCCCACTTCCTGCATTGCCAAAACGTGCAATATGCTCCTTCAAAAATGGATCAAACTCACTAATCAGTTCCAAGCAGCCCAAATAATTTCCATTACTAGGTGACCCAAAACGTTCAGTGTCCCCTCTAAAGGCAAGCCCTCGTTCTGAAATGAATTTCACAGTGGCCACTACTCTATTTAACACCTTAGTCCAATACTGGCTCTCAATCTCAAACTGTTGACGGAGACCAAAATCAACTTGTCCTTTTTCAGATTTTCTGTTTATCCAGATGAGGATACACTGGCGATGCACATCTGAATTTTCATGCTCAACAACACGTTCCCCTGCATGCTTCCAGTCACTAAAACCACAACTAGAAAATTTGGAAGCATTCTCTTTCTTGCCAAACAACAGGCAGACAAAACAAAACACACATCCTCCTGATGGAGAGTAAAGCAGCCAATCACGAGGTACAAATTCACCATTAACTAGTTTCCTTGTAAATAAACTTTTTGAAAAACTTCTCTTTTGATGCTTATATTGTTGTTCAGATCCTGAAAAATCAGCCTCCCTGTTCTGGCACTGAATTGGTCCTTTTGCAAACCAGTACTCTACAGCATCCTCAGTCATTTCTCCCCAGCACCCTGGATCTGTGCTGCTGTATGAGGCAGGTATAATGGCAGAGGCTGGTGGTTTAGGAGTCAGGACAGGTTCTGCGTCGTGGGATTCTGAATCATCAGCACCTGATGATGTCCCTGGGTGTGATTCGTCTCCCTGTATTTCTGAATCATCTGCATCATCTAAAGGGGAAACTGATATAAAAGGGAAGAAAGCTATATTTTACTTCCAGTCACTTGACTAATTTTACTATTAGGCTACTACAACAACTACTAGGCTACTACATATAATTGTACCAATAAATATAGCTTAAAAACCGCCACATCCTTCAAAAGAATAATTCTACTAATCCAAAAGATTGAGATAAAAATAAATGGTAGCATCATGGGCAAAATGCTTCAGCAAAGCATCTGTATAATACATTCATAATAAACTCCTTTCAACAACTTCTAATTCATTGTTGTGAAATGTCTTTTACACAATGTTATTTGTCATTCAAACTTGATTGGTAAACCAATAGCAAAATTTAATCGTCAAACTAGCTGCTAACCTGCAGGGGTCGTTGTTCCTTTTGCTAGGCTTTCTGCTACAGCCGTAGCTACCACTACGTCCTTCTCAGCTACGTTGCTGCAACTTTGAAAATACCCTGTAAGCTTGGGCATTTTTTGGAGCAACAGAGACTCTCGTTGTTCTTTCTCTCGTTGATTTTTTCTCTTTTGTGCGCCACTTTTGTGAGACATTTTGACTGAAAACCGCCATGGGATTTAAACAGTGGTCTTTAAATTAAGCCACGTGACCACATGTGACATTTGATTGGTAGTCTAGGTCATACTTTCTGTCAATCATGTCAGGCTGGCGTTTATCTGCGAATCATCTGAGAATGGGCAGCCCCTTAGAGCTATACAATATACAAATGTGTCATTTTTTTTAAACAAGACCAACAACTTTAGAGTAATAAGTCTCTGATTTTTTTAAATATATAACTTTCTTATACTACTGAAGTAATCCAATACATAAAATAGTTCTTACGAGGGGTGTAACGATTTAGTTATGACATAATACACGTTTATTATTAGGCAGTATTAATGATCGCTTAAGGATAAAATTGGTTATGCTTTCCAATTTTCCAAAAATGCTTAATGATAAAATATGCTCCTGTGGTCACAAAACTAAAGAAAATACAAAACAAAATGCATGTGCCCCAAAGTAAACAAAGCAGCGCACTGACACGTGTGGGGCGATGTGCTTGTGAAGTTTCACTTTGACTGCATGCACCAAGCAACCTTTAGGCTCGTCTTTGGACTGGACTTGTTTTTTACCGTGATTGGACAATGCACATGCGGAGAAGGAGGATTAGACCAACATTTTATGTTGATTTAATGGATTTAATGGAGCGTCTGCAGCCTTCACTTTAGCGGTAAGACACACGAGCTCTGTTTGAGTGCGCACACAGAGGCATAACACCAGCCGCGGCCCGCGGTGGTTATAAAATTTAACTCAATGACTAAAACTCATGAGATTTGAGCATCGCGTACATCGTGGCACGCATTTGTTACACACCTAACTCAATGTGTTAAGAAATGCCAGTTATCTTTAGGTTCCCCCGACCCCTGTCCTAATGAAACAAGTGAGCAAGGCCAGCCAGTGCGTCGCCCACGCGGCTCTGGCTGCTTCCCTGCAGGGGTGTGTAGAGCAGTTGACTTGGCGGGTACAGTTGCTGGGCGGCTGGGCCCAGTTGGCCATGGATGGTCAAGGCAGGGTAAGTCAGCTGCTAGAGCCTCACGCCGCGCAGTGTATTGGGAGCACAGGCGAGAGGAGGAGGGCAGAAGCACTTTACGGAAGGCGGGTACAAAAACAAAAAAAAAATCCCGATGCCCATGGGCCCTTCAACGTGCTGGGCCCCTGGGCTTAGCCCTGGTAAGCCCGTGCATAAATCCGGCCTTGGTTGCAGCCCTAATTTTAAATTTCAACACCTACAGTATTCAGTCAAGCTTTTATTTGCACATATTAAAACGGCCACAAGTACATATGTGCCATAATTTTGAATTCAGTGCTTCTGATGAAATCTAAATGTGTTTGAAATAAATCCACTTTTCATGAGGCTATTATTTGGTGTGTGTGTCTGTATGTGTTATATTGTCATAAATAAAGACGGAAGGGGTTTATAGTTTCACATTTCAAGATTTTTATTCAAAAATATAATTTTCTCTGCTGTGGAAGGACTTAGTTTATTTCTTTTCTTACTAATAACTTCTCCTGCTTTAGAAAACAACTCTCTCACAAGGCACACTTGTCGCTGGCATACACAAGTATTTTTTGGAATGAACAAATATGGGAATCTCTCTCGCCTCTCACAAAACCCACAAGGGACAGATGTGCTGACGTCTTTTAAACTTTATGGGAGATATGTTGAGACAGGTGCGCTGTTCTGTGGTTCGTTGAAACTCCGGTCAATCAAATGCGTGTTCGGCACGGGTGCCCCCTAGTGAAACACTTGCAAAACAGCGGGGTTTCATGAAACGTTTCTCAGATCCAGTCATGTGACATGCGCGGTTTGGACCTTGTTTTGAAGCAGTGTTTCGACCATAGACTGTTGACACGCATGTGCCATGAGACTTCGACACAGGCTGTTTCCCAATTGCGAGGATCCTCAGCGTCTCGACCACTTCGGACGTAATTCACGTCATCACAGCGCCGCCAAGTGGTGTTCCATTTCACTCAGACCGCTCGCCTCCTCGCTAGCCTGGCTAACGCCAGACTAAAATCACAAGTGATATTTAGTCTGGGGACCACCAATTCATTTTCTCGTAGGAGAGGTGTGGTTTACGATTGTTCATAGCCGTTTATTGGGCGCTACGAATGTCTCTCATGCGTCTGCACGTAGTCATAGCCAATCGTATCATGGTATCAGATGACGTATGACGTACCTGCTGTAAACTTTTGAGCTAAACTATTTAGAACACGTTCTAAAGCTTGATCGAAAGATGGCATCGCAAGGCAAGGCAAGGCAAGTTTATTTGTAGAGCACAATTCATACACGAGGCAATTCAAAGTGCTTCACAGTTGCAGAAAAAATTACAAGAAAACAGTTAAAATCAATCAATAAACAACAACACAAAGTTAATCAATTACAGTAAAAGTCAAGAGTGCAGATAAAATACTTTCAGTTTTCATATGCACGGGTAAAAAGAGCTGTTTTCAGCCTGGATTTGAACATTGTCAGAGTTGAGGCCTGTCTCACATCCTCATGAAGACTGTTCCAGATTTTAGCTGCATGAAACTGAAACGCAGCCTCACCGTGTTTATTATTGACTCTGGGAACCACCAGGAGACCCCTCCCTGAAGTTCTCAGGGCCCGAGATGGTTCATACGGCTCTAACATGTCAGAGATGTACTTTGGTGCTAAACCATGAAAAGACTTGTACACAAGCAGAGCTGTTTTAAATTCTATTCTCTGAGTGACAGGAAGCCAGTGCAGAGACCGGAGCACTGGACTAATGTGGTCGTATTTCCTGGTTTTTGTCAGGACTCGAGCAGCAGCGTTCTGGATGTACTGCAGCTGTCTAACAGCTCGTTTAGACAGGCCAGTGAGCAGGCCGTTACAGTAGTCTAACCTGCTAGAGACAAATGCATGGATGAGTCTCTCTAAGTCTGGTTTTGACACTATTCCTCTGATCTTAGCAATGTTCTTCAGATGGTAAAAAGCTGATGATGTTATTGCTTTGATGTGGCTGTTTAAGTTCAGGTCTGAGTCCATGATTACTCCTAGATTTCTAACCTGATTTTTTGGTTTTAGAGCAAGAGACTCAAGGTGACTGATAACACTTTGTCTTTGTGTCTGTGGGCCAAAGACAATGATTTCAGTTTTGTCTGAATTTAGTTGGAGAAAGTTGTTTTGCATCCACAAACTGATCTGTTCGATGCAGTGACAGAGAGTATCTACAGGCCCATGTTCACCTGCCGTCAGTGACACGTAGATCTGAGTGTCATCTGCGTAGTTGTGGTACGACACATTGTTGCTGTTTATTAGCTGACCCAATGGAAGCATGTACAGGTTGAATAAGAGGGGTCCCAAGATTGACCCCTGGGGGACTCCACAGGTCATGGAAATTTTGTCTGAGACACAGTTGCCAATTTCGACAAAGTACGTCCTATCCTCGAGATAGGACTTGAACCAGTTTAGAGCAGTACCAGAGATTCCCACCCAGTTTTCTAACCTGTGAAGTAAGATCCCATGGTCCACTGTGTCAAAGGCAGCGCTCAGGTCCAGCAGAACTAAAACTGAGACCTTACCTGCA
The DNA here is from genome assembly GCA_007210695.1 of Neogobius melanostomus. Lineage (NCBI taxonomy): Eukaryota > Metazoa > Chordata > Actinopteri > Gobiiformes > Gobiidae > Neogobius > Neogobius melanostomus. The sequence continues at coordinate 3,816,565 of VHKM01000122.1, read as the reverse complement.
TTGGTGTTCATACGGATATCATTTGTCACCTTGATCAGAGCTGTCTCAGTGCTGTGGTGGGGCCTAAATCCTGACTGGAAAGTATCAAACACATTGTTAGATAGGAGAAAGTAAGTGAGCTGTTGATATATTACTTTCTCTAGGACTTTTCCTAAAAACGGTAGGTTTGATATGGGCCGGTAGTTGTTCAGTACCTTGGGATCAAGGCTGCTCTTCTTTAGAAGAGGCTTAATGACCGCGGTTTTCAAGGCCTTTGGAAATGCTCCAGTCTCAAATGAGATGTTAACAAACTGAACAAGTTGTGGTAACAAGCTGGTCAGCACAGACTTCAGAAATCTAGTGGGTAATTCATCAAGGCAGCATGTACATGAACTCAAACCAGAGATGACCTCTTCGATTGTTTTGCCAGTAACAGGTGTGAAATGTGTCAGCTCAAGGTGTCTAGTTGGTGGCAGGGTTGGTATTTGTGTTGTGGAAATTATGGCATTTTTTATGCCTTGGACTTTATCATAAAAAAAATATTGCAAACTCATTGCACTTAGATGTAGAGATTAGTTCTAAGGGCAGTGAAACTGGAGGGTTAGTTAATCTGTTTACTGTGGAAAACAGAACACGAGAATTGTTTCTACAGTTTGCGATGATTTTAGAGAAGTACTTCTCCCTTTCTCCACGCAAAATCTGGTTGAACTCACAAAGCACTTCTTTGTATATCTCACAATGAACCTGGAGCTTTGACTTGCGCCATTTCCTTTCGGCTTTTCGGCACTCCCTTTTCTGTGCCCTGACCGAATCTTCACTTCTCCAAGGTGCCTTTTGTCTATTGTTAACCATTTTTACCTTGACAGGAGCAATAGTATCCAAAACATTTAAGACGCTTGATGTATAAGAGTCCAACAGATTATCAACATTTGAACATGGAGGATTTTCAAATCTGATCATTTCCATAAACTGTGTCCTTGTTGTATCATTTATGTGTCTTCTCTGAATAACTCCAGGCCCAACCACTGGTTTTGGTGTAACAGACAAGTCAAAAAAGACACAAAAATGATCAGATAAAGCAACATCAACAACATTCACATTTGATATATTAACACCTTTTGTAATAACTAGATCTAGAGTGTGACCTTTGTTGTGGGTCGCCTCACTCACGTGCTGAGTTAAACCAAACATTTCAAGAACAGCATTAAGTTCTTTTGCATGCCTGTCATTGGTCACATCCACATGCACATTAAAATCACCTGAAATGACCAAACAATCAAAATCAGTGCATATAAATGAAAGTAATTCAGTGAAGTCTTCGATAAAACAATTCTGTGGTGGTTTGTAAATAGTCATATAAAGAATGGAAGATTGTTTTATCTCCATTTTGAAAGACACATACTCAAATGATAGAAAAACCCCAAATGACAATTTGTGGATGACTATATTGTCCCTGAATATTGCACAGACACCCCCGCCCCTCTGGTTTTGGCGTGTTTCAGACACAAAATTGAAATTTGATGGACTACACTCAATCAAAACTGCGTTACCAGTGTTTTTGTCAAGCCATGTTTCAGTTAAAAACATAAAATCTAGATTATAAGAAGAAATAAAACTATTTATTAAAAAGGACTTGTTTTTTAACGATCTGACATTGAGTACAGCATGTTTAAGATTTATCTGTGTTTGAGTGGATGGAATCTTTTTGCAAGGGATATGGATTAGAGTTCTTTGATTGGACGGTCTGACTGTTGCCCTCTTATCTAATCTATGTTGTTTGACTATACTAATTGTTTCAGAAGAACACATTCCCTCTATGGACCTCTGGTTGGTTTTGAGTTTGCTATGCATGGTAGCAACGCAGAGGCCCTTAATGTCCTAGACAGCAGCAGTGAAGCTGCTGGAAATCGGAGGTGGGGAGGGGCATGATACGTCTTCGGGGATGAAAGCCTTGGTCTTGACATGACTGGAGTGCGGGGAGTCATTTGAATCCCTTGTTTTATCAAGGCTTCAAAATGGCTGGGAAATCCATAGGTGACTTTGGTGATGGGAATGATTCAGAAAAATCTCTGGAGGGTGTAGATGTACCAGTCGGGCTCAAGGCCTGCGGTGGAGTTGAAGAAAGTGCTCCTTCGGCTGAATCATTTACTATAGATGCAGGTGGTGCTGAAGCGGAGCTTTTCCCCGGAGATGCAGATGCAGGTGGCGCCGCTGCTATGGTTGAGATGTTTTCCGGCGCAGCTGATTCCTTAACTGTGGCTGGATCCTTAACTGTGGCTGAGTCCTCTACTGTAGGTGCTGCTGGTGCTGCTGTGGCTGGATCCTTAACTGTGGCTGAGTCCATTACTGTAGGTGCAGATGATGCAGCTGCGACTGAATCTTTTATTGGGGATGCAGGCGAAACCTTTGCTGGTGAGCCAGGAGCTCTTCTCATGCTCCTCTCTGCTCTCTCTTGTTGCTCAGGCCTCCACGGATTCTGCAGAGCGTGGAGGAGATTTTCCGTCAGTCGTCTCACTCCACCTCTGCTCAAATGTGGGCCATTTCCTTTAAACAGATCGTCGCGTTTCCAGAAAAGATTAAAGTTCTCTATGAAAGTAAGTCCTCTTGACTTACAGACTTTTGACAGCCATGTATTCAACTGAAACAGCCGGGAGAATTTGTTTATTCTCCCGTCGATGTTTGGGATAGGTCCACTGATGAAAATTTGTATCGCGTCTTTGTCCAGGCAATCCAGTCTCTCAAAAAGTTTATTAAACTTTTCTTTCAGGACTTCAGACTCTCCGTTTCTTGTGTCCACAGCACCAACATGTAAAACAAGTTTATTTATTCCAGGGTTGTTTGTAATTTCCTTGTTTAGAACATCTATGATGTCAGAAACTGTAGCAGACGGATAAGTGACTGTAGTCATTATCTCATTGTTTATATTAGATATGGCTCCGTCCCCAAGCAACAGGGTATCTCTGGCCTTGACACTTGGAACAGTATTTCTCTCCATCTTTGTTTTGACTTCGTGTTCCTTGTTTTTCTCTGACATTTTTTGCTTGTTATACCCATCCTCTGAGAGAGGTGAAAATCTGTTTGTTAACTTTATTTCAGGTGCATTTTTACGAGCATGTTGTCTTTGCTTTGGCCTAGCACCAAGTTGTCTGTTTAGTTTCGGAAATGTTATGGTATCGTTTAGCTTCAGGTTGCAAGTATCAGTTTTTTCCGTCTTCTTACCGGGTTCCACAGGGAGCGTGTCATTAAGTCCTCTTTCCGTCTCTAGAGCATAAATCTTGTCCCGTAGTAGGGAAATTTCTTGTTGATACATCCGACAGCTTTCACAAGGCGATGTTTGCCTTCCTCCCTCAGCCATGTTGACAAGATTGTCGTCGCTGGTTCGTCAAATGAGTTGTAAAAATGGCATTAAAATGAGTAAAAAGCCTTGGTTCACTTAAAAGAAGAGAATAAAATCATATCCAAGACATGTGCCCAAAAATAGAATGATTTAAAAAGCAAATAAAGAGGCAAGCGGCAGCAGCAAGCAGAGATACGTCTGCACTCTTGATAAGCAGGAAGCTTATCTGCTGCTGTCGCGTCTGCTGCTGTCATGTTGGATCCGTAAATATTTTTTTATTTTTTTTATCCCTAAACAAACTACAAGCTTCCGTATGTCAAATAGCGCGTCATCGTCTTACTGTCCCTCCTCGTTCTGTGATTGGTGCCCAAATCCATGGAAAAATGTCGGCCATGGTCCCCAGGCTGTTGTGAAGTTCGAAAAGATTCGAGCGCACACAGCAGTCTAGCGTTAGCCAGAGTAAAGTAAAGATGTAAAAAAAAGAAGTTTATATAAAGTTAATGAAAAGCCTAATAAATAGGCCTATTTATTGATAAATCAGGCCTATGGTTGTTGTGCAATTGAAGGTGATTAGTGATAAACTGGACCTGCTAAATATATTTGATATTTTAATTGAATTTCTTACAAATCCTTGCAGAAGTTTTGTTATTTTATTCAGGCCAAAATGTTCAAACAGTAAGACATCCAACCAAAACCAGTTTATAAACCGCTTTTATTCATAAAACAGTAGTTTTTGTAAGCATAGATTGACATTTTATTATATGATTGGACACGTGACATGACGCAGCCGCTCCGAAGGCCGTTCCAATTGAGCTCAAATGCGGCGGTACGAGGACACTCGCCTCTGTTTGGGAGGAGCCCACCACCGAGGACGTCAACGAAGTGGACAAACGGAGGACGGATCCTCGCTATTGGGAAACAGCCACAGTGTCGAATCCCGTGGTTTAAGACGGCCATCCATAAGTTTTTGTTGTTTGACCTTTTTGCAATTCTTGGATTTTCCATTAAATTTAGGTTTCACCATTGAGCTACGCTGCATTTGGGTCTTTTTCCACCACACACCCCTAAAACGTAACAGCACGTCTTTTTATTTTTTATCATTTATGACATTTGGTTGCTTTCACATTAAGTAACGAGCTTACTAACATGGCGTTAGGTCACTACGGCAGGTGCCAGTGGTCATAGGGTTTTTCCAAGTTGGTACAATTGTGCCTTGTTTTTGTGTGCCCCAGCCTGTGTTCTGCGAGGCCTGTTCAGACTGTTTTTGTATGTGTTGAGTTTTTATGTTTTGCTTTTCACCACACCAGACCAAACTGTTGTTCTGTAAATGCAAATACAATGCTGGATTTGACTTGATTACCATCACATGGGTAGTAATATAGATTAGTCAGTTGGAATGTTAAGGGACTAAATAATGCCATTAAGAAAAAGAAAGTTGTAGCGGCCAGATTTACCCTGTGCGAACGTCCGCTCTGGCAGCAGTGATTAGGCGTCTCGGACGCGTGTCTTCCAACATAACAGGAAAAATACTGTGTTCCAAGGTTTATTTGCATACCTCAACGCTTTCAATACATACACAGGTTTCAGGACTCAGATACGTAGACACGGTCAAAAGATGTTTGCCTCCACACTGCCACACCTGAGTGCCCCTCCTCCCCCCTTACCGTGCATCCATACATTTTGTCATTAGCGTAGTTTATATCCTGGTTAGTTTAGTTCAGTAAATACATTTCCACCTCTTTCTTTTGAAGGTTTTGTATCCAATAAGTTGGAACAGTTTGTGGGCTTGTCCAACAATCAAGAACAAAAAACGGGTCAAAATGGTAACACAGTTTTCAGCGCTCATTAAGCTACGCTCCAAGAGTTTGTGAGAGCAGCAGAGCGCTTCAGCGCAATGCGCGTAGGAACCACTGTGTATCGGGTGCGGAGGTCCCGAAGGTCCGGTGGACGTAGCATTTGTATCCCAATGCCGGGTGACACTGCACCTCGGAGAGCGGTATGTTTTGGTCGTAGCTAAAGTGCGGCGTTATGAATTGTTTTGTGACCAACTGTTTATTTTATATATGATAGGTCGAACTCCAAGCACTGGCGGGCCAGTGCAGGACTCTGCCGTCTTGTTTGTAGTCTTGTTTGTAGTCTTTGTCGTTTTGTTTTGGTTATGTCATGTCTTTTGTTTACATCTTCGACTATACGCTCTGTAAGCCCACTGTGGGGGGCGTGTGGATCTGTGGACTTAACCCTTGTGAAAATTGTGATCTAATGATGGACTTCTGTTTTAAACATGGAACTAAGGAAAAGAAACTTCAGAAGGATAACTTGAACAAATAAAACACTGGTTTATTTAAAGTATGGAACCCGCCTCTGTCAATATTACTTACCTGTGGGCCTTTGGGGTTAACAGCTAAGGTTAAAACTGCTACTTGCTAGAGCGGCTAGGTATTTCTACCCCCTCACTCAGAGAATAGAATTTAAAACAGCGCTGCTTGTTACAAGTCTTTTCATGGTTTAGCACCAAAGTCCATCTCTGACATGTTAGAGCCGTATGAACCATCTCGGGCCCTGAGAACTTCAGGGAGGGGTCTCCTGGTGGTTCCCAGAGTCAATAGTCATCATTGTATTGATGATGTTGATAGTTCAGATGCTATCTTATGTCAAGATGTCATCAAAGCTATTTCAAATTTGTCAGATAATAAAGCCAATGGGGCAGATGGTGTTTCAGCTGAGCACTTAAAGTTTGCGAGTGCAAGGTTAGCTCCTTTGCTCTCCATCTGCTTCACAGCTTTTTTTGCCCATGGGTTTTTGCCTGATTCCATGCTCACTGTCTTGTTAGTTCCTGTTTTAAAAGATAAAGCTGGCAAGATTGGCTGTTCAGACAATTATAGACCAATAGCATTGGCCAGTATTGTGTCTAAAATCGTTGAATCAATTTTGCTGGACAAAATATCTAAGTTTATTTTGTCGTCAGATTGCCAGTTTGGTTTTAAAGCTAAGCTGGGCACAGACATGTGTATATATGCCCTTAAAGAAATTATTGCTAAATATAAGGGTCAAAACTCCTCAGTTTTTATGTGTTTTTTAGATGCCTCTAAGGCTTTTGACAGAGTTAACCACAGGAAATTATTTATTAAACTAATTCAGAAAGGTGTTCCCAAATTCATTGTGCGGATCTTGATCTACTGGTATGCTCAGCAAAAGATGCAGGTTAAGTGGGGGAACAGTGTGTCTGCTCCATTTAAGGTCAGCAATGGGGTCAGACAGGGGGGCATACTATCCCCGATTCTCTTTAACTTATATCTGGATGATCTGTCTACAAGACTTAAGGCTTGTAATACTGGATGTATAGCTGGTAACCTTGTGTTAAATCATTTGTTGTATGCAGATGATCTTGTGTTCAGTCCAAGCACTGCTGGGCTGCAACAGTTACTTAACATTTGTTCAAGCTATGGCCTGGAGCATGACATTAAATATAATGCAGTGAAAAGTTTGGTTATGATCTGTAGAGCCAAGGAGGATAAGAAGACATCATATCCTGATTTTTATTTGTCTAATGCAAGGCTTCATGTTTCAAACAAAATAAAATATCTTGGGCATATATTGACAGAAGACTTGTCTGATGATGCTGACATAAACAGGCAATGTAGAACGTTGTATGCCCAGGCAAACACGCTAGCGCGTAAATTTGGCTTTTGTACGGACAAAGTGAAAATGATGTTGTTCAAATCATATTGTACACCTCTGTACACAGCGCACCTTTGGTCGAACTATAAAAAAGGAACATTGCAAAGGTTGCAGGTGGCCTATAACGACGCTCTGCGTGTGCTTCTCAGGAGGCCGAGATGGACCAGTGCGAGTGAGATGTTTGTCACTGCTGGAATAAACACGCTGCAAGCCACACTGCGGACGCTTATGTACCGTTTCATATGTCGTTTGAATAAGTCTGTTAATACAGTAATTGGTTCATTGGTTGATGTCACCTGTAGTGCCATTCGCTATCAGTCGCTAATGTGGAGGCACTGGTATAGCTGTCTTTTTAAAGGGACTGTGTAATTTATTTGTTTGTAGTTTAATGTTGTTTGTGATGTCGCTGTCTTTTTGGACCTTGAGTCCGTAATAAACTTGAATTGAATAATAAACACGGTGAGGCTGCGTTTCAGTTTCATGCAGCTAAAATCTGGAACAGTCTTCATGAGGATGTGAGACAGGCCTCAACTCTGACAATGTTCAAATCCAGGCTGAAAACAGCTCTTTTTACCCGTGCATATGAAAACTGAAAGTATTTTATCTGCACTCTTGCCTTTTACTGTAATTGATTAACTTTATGTTGATGTTTTCTGTTTTCTTGTAATTTTTTCTGCAACTGTGAAGCACTTTGAATTGCCTCGTGTATGAATTGTGCTCTACAAATAAACTTGCCTTGCCTTGCCTCTGCACCACCCCCGGTTACACTTAGATGGGCCAGTATGAAGCAACTCCAACAGTGGCCTTTCGGCGAGAAGAATATTGCTGCCCTCGTTCATCACTGTGTTGTTCTCAGGCTCCTTATCCTTAATCCTTAACCAATAGCAACCACCTCGGCACAAGGCTGGTCGACCAGTCATCCATGTTTCCAGTCCAGTTTGACCGTAGTTGCATCCTTCTGGTCAACATTCAGAAGCAAAGGTTGCAGTTCAGTGGTGTCACCGGCCCCTGTATCGTCACAACACCCACTGAAACAAATAGCTCTGGCCCTTCCCAATCCACCCTATCGAATCCATCACTGTCCCCTGCGTCTTCACAGACAGCCATTTCCGGGACAAAAATATCTGATCCCTCCCAATCCACTTCAAATTGTTCATACAGGAGGTGTGCATTTTTTACAGTGTTCGCTTTTACAGTGCACTCCTTGTCCCGTTCCCAAAAGTCAATAATTTTTTCATGCTCCATTAGTTGGATACTGTGCGCTTCCACATCAAACTCACGCAAAGTAGCGTACCAGGTGGGGCCCTTCGTGTAGTCTCCAAAATGCGTGACGTGGCAGCCTTCCACTGCGGGCCGCTCCCTCGTGCTGCACGCTAGCCCGGAAAAATCCAGTCAAATCCATTTCCCACAGCGATAGATACGCAAGCAAACAGGAAGCGGAGTAAACCAATCAGCGAAGGGCGGGCGTCTGCCATTGATGCGGTGTTATTAGCGATGTAGCAGCCACGTAGCCCTGTGCCACAAAGCCACTTGATCACAAAGTGTAAATGGGTTTCTGACGCGTGCCTCCTCCCATAGAAGTCCAAAATACTTCAATAGTTTAACAAATTTCCTTTATTTGCCACAGAGTTCCTTCATTGACACGGTCAAGAGACAGTACCTCCACACTCTGTAACACCTGGTGCTCATAATTAGCCCACTTAAGTAGTGGGAGGTACCTACACATAAAAGTCTACTATGCCACACAGTGGTCGGAGGTGTATATGGCTTCTATAAGCGGTTTTGCGTTAATATTTGCGCAGGATTATGAATTACGAAACTCACCTACTGTCGATGTGTTTTTGGTCATTTACCGCCGATTGGAGACACGTTTTCTTTTTTTTTGCGTCGTTCGTAGATTGTTATTGAGGGACTTCCGCGTCCCATGAGTGACGTTGCTCTCTAACAACACGTCACGGCAAATAAACGAATCTGATTGCATGGGAACTGTTTGATTTTGTGGATACATCCAGCGGGAGCGTGGTGACCAGACTGATCCCCCGCTGTAAATACAGAGGGGAATCATTCTGGTCCAACCAGGCTAGCTACACGCAGCCATGCTGCAGTCAATGAAGCTCCCGCGCCGAACCCGTCCCTCGCTAGTCGCCACCACTGCTGCTGGTAGAGGACGCGCATGCAGTGCCCTTCCTTCCTCTTCCTCTTCCTCCTCCCGCCAACAGTCCGCCGGTTCGCCGTAGACCTCGCGACGATCACAGCTACGGTAGTTGGTGGGTCCACTCCACTAGCGCTGGAAACCACTCACAGCCGGCGCAGGCTCTCTACGCCCGGTGCCTGAGGCCATCTTTTGACAATGTAGTGGCCAGATTTACCCTGTGCAAACATCTGCTCTGGCAGCAGTGATTAGGCGTCTCGGACGCGTGTCTTCCAACATAAGAACAGGAAAAATACTGTGTTCCAAGGTTTATTTGCATACCTGAACGCATTCAATACATACACAGGACTCCGATACGTAGACACGGTCAAAAGAATTTTACCTCCACACTGCCACACCTGAGTGCCCCCTCCTCCCCCTTATATAGGGCAGGTAATTACATGAGTAAACGCACACAGAGCGCCACGCAGTGGCAGGAGGATAAAACATAAACAGAGTCCTAAAATGGCTCCAACAGTCCCTTTTTCAAGTAAATAAATAAAAGATAAAAAAACAAGGACTTTGCACATGTGTTTTATTGATCAGCTAATTTTCGTCAGTTGCCCCAGGGCACTGATAAATCTACTAAAGTAACCTACAAAATGTAACATACATTTAAAACCACCCATCAGTTGATTTGATCTTGTCTTCATTGGCTGCCTTAAATACCTTTTTTATTTGTTTAAATGTCTAAGTGGTGCTGTCCTGCTGTACCTCTGAGCTCCTTCATCTCTGCACTTCTCATCAGGCTCTCAGGAGACTCGGCTCCTCCTCCTCTTAAAACCCACTTCTTTACTTTGGAGTTGTTGACAGTTTATCAGATTTCTTTGTCACTTTTATTGTTTGTGTGTTTTCGTTTCTTTTAAAATTCTATTGCACTGTGTCTCAACATTGTTGTCTTCTTTTGTTTGTTTATTTGGTTGGGACAGTTTATGTTTACATGCTCAATGCTCATGCATGTAAACACACCACGCCGGATTGTAGCCATATAGTTTCCATCCATTGTCCCACACTTTTAAACACTCTCATTCCTGCTGGCCTATGTTTTTAGTGGTAGGGAAAGCCGGAGTGCCCGGATGAAAACCTATACCTATATTTTATATTTTGTCCCATATCTTCAGGTTAGATTTAAACTGTTACACTCTTGAATATTAAATGGAAAAGTGGACTATGTGCAAATATACTGCAAGAAAAGCAAATACAGAGTCCAGTGGACTGACGATAAATGAGCGGATTACTGGAAATGTTTATTTGGATGATATTGATTTACTGTGTAATTATTTCTAAAATTGGCTAATCTGGCTGTATCGCGGTTTAATCATTAACAGCCACTGGACCTGAATATAGGACACTATATGGACACTGAACTGTGCATGTCCTGGCCAAGGTGCCAGGGATCAAGTTTACACACAAGTTACATTAATGCACAACTAAATACAAATAAACATTGCATAATTAAGCAAGACAATACACTCAGATAAAACAGCTACATGTGAAAGACTTTGTTTCTAGATTCAATATTGATTTGGAAGTATGACGTGACACAAGTTCTTTTAACTGAAACACCTTCTGTAGGTCATTCCAAGAGTGCGGTGCAGCAAATCTAAAGGCCTTTTTACCCCGTTGTGTTCGTACTCTGGGCACAAAGAGCAGGAGAAGGTCCTGATGGTGCGTACAGACCAAACACGACCACACCACCAACTTCCATGTTAACCCTATGTAGACGTGCTTCGACGCGCGTCGAAATGTAAGCAAAGATGTCCGCGCGTATGAACCGTTCCAAATGCGAGCAGGTGAGGATTAACGCGCGTCAAAACCAGTGAGAACAGCGTGGTACAGAGCAGCGATGCCCCGCCCACTGCTTCATGCACTCAAGTAATCACAATCTACACGTGCGTTCATTTACGCCTTGTTAACCAATCAGGGACTGGGCTCAAATAGTGAGCACAAGCGTCACCTGTTACCTGCAGCAGTGGCGCAAAATGGGCATACGCAATATATGCCTTTCATAGGGGCGCCAATAGTGATGTGTTCTTTTAACAGTCTGTGTGTCGGTCGTGAACGATCCGGCTCTTTTGAACGAGTCTTTACAGTGAACGATATGAACGGGTTCACGGAGGTGAAGTATTTTTTTTTAATTCCTCTATGGGACGGGCGTCACTTTAGTTGTGCATGCTTATTTTGCGAAACAAAATCAATCAATCAATCAATCAAACTTTATTTATAAAGCGCTTTTTATACCGAAGGCATCACAAAGTGCTTTACAGATTACAACATTTAAATCAAGTATCCAGGCAAACATAATGTCCAAATAAGCGTCAGCAGTGGGTGGCGACGAGCGGCAAAAGTCACTGCTGGAGTGGGGCAGAGAGGAGTGCAGAGGGACTGTCATCTCCACCGCTGCTGCTGCAGCCTGCAGCCCCACGAGGAGCTCAAAGTGAGCATAAGGCAACAAGTTTGGGAAATAAAAGCCCTAATGAAATAATAAACACTGTTACAGAGGAGATCGCGTTGAAGCTTGCGTTGTTTTCTCCCCTCTTGCGCGAGGGAGAGAGGGAGAGGAGGAAAAGTTACGTGAATGAAGCAACAGAAGCTTTTAATCGGGCCGTGTGATTGTTTTTTTTGTGATAACAAACTCCATAGAGGGAAATATCGATGTTATATTGTGTGAAATTGTGACATTTTCGTTAAAATAAAGTCAATTCAGAGGGTATTTATTTTCTTTAAAAAAAAAAGAAACAACCATCAAAGAGCCATGTGTGTGTTTGTGTGTGGGAGGGGGGTAGTTGCGGTAGTTGCGCCCCTGGCCTGCAGCATGGAGGAGAAGTTGATCATCGCGGTTTGCGCTCGGCCTGAGTTGTATGACACGCCTCCTAATTATGACGCTTGCAAAACTTCACGCGCCAGCAAACAGGCGTTTCTCGCGAGTGTGAAGCGGCAATGTTTGGCGTCCAACTAGAGGCTGACGGAGCGTGGACGCACGTTCGGTCTGAACGCACCTTAAGAGTGCAGGCTATAGCTGCTGCTGATCCTCAGCTCAGGGAGCTGCTGCAGATACAGAGGGACTAGCCTGGCTAACGCCAGACTAAAATCACAAATGATATTTAGTCTGGGGATCACCAGTTCATTTTCTCGTAGGAGAGGTGTGGTTTACGATTGTCCATAGCCGTTTATTGTGCTGAATGTCTCTCATGCGTCTGCATGTAGCCATAGCCAATCGTATCAGATGACGTATGACGTACCCGCTGTAAACTTTCAAGCTAAACTATTTAGAACACAGTCTAAAGCTTGATCGAAAGATGGCATCGCCATTTTTATCCCTAAACAAACTACAAGCTTCCGTATGTCGAATAGTGCGTCATCGTCTTGCCGTCCCTCCTCGTTCTATGATTGGTCCCCAAATCCATGCGAAAATTTCGGACATGGTCCCCAGACTGTTGTGCAGTTCGAAAGGATTTGGGCGCACACAGAAGTCTGGCGTTAGCCAGGCAACAGAGGGACAAGTCCAGCAATACATTTGTAAATAAAAATATACCAATGTTTTAATCTACGAACGACAGAGATGACCAGCCCATCCGGGCGTACAAGACGCAGTGATGAGTCAACGACCTTATGTTTGTAATAAAGCGCAATGCTTCATGAAAGCATGCAAGGAATTAGTGGAGGCATTCATATATATAGCATCACAATAGTCCAAAACAGGCATAAAAGTAGCAGTCACAGGGAGAACATGCAAACTCAACATAGAAAGGCGGGGATGCCCAGGTGGGAATCGAACCCGGGACCTTCAAGTTGTGAAGCATGAGCGCTAACCGCTAACTGCGTGATAAATATCACGATAATGACGTATTGTGACACAATAAGTAATTATGATAAGTAACATGTGTGTACCTTAAAATTTATAAACAGTCATGTGTCCACCTTTATAAACCAAATGACATTTGACATTTATTGAAGTTACGATTGAAAATGCATTATTTTATATTTTGTCCCATTTCTTCAGGTTAGATTTAAACTGTTACACTCTTGAATATTAAATGGAAAAGTGGACTATGTGCAAATATACTGCAAGAAAAGCAAATACACAGTCCAGTGGACTGACGATAAATGAGCGGATTACTGGATATGTTTATCTGGATGATATTGATTTACTGTGTAATTATTTCTAAAATTGGCTGATCTGGGTGCATTGCGGTTTAATTATTAACAGCCACTGACACTATGGACACTGAACTGTGCATATAAAACCTCACCTCAAGAGAATCAGCGCTTATACATCTTTTCTGTAAAAGGTCTCCAACAGACAGACAACCTCTTGCCTTGAACAGGTAAGTGCAAATCCTTATTCAGAAACTCAACAGAGGCTCAGCACTGTCCATGTCCTTCTCCACCCAATTTATAGGATGTTCCAGTGATCGGAAAATCTCTATTTATCAGCAAGTTCATGATTTAACAATACAAATAATAATGGCTGTCCTCGTCTTGTCCTTGGAATTTAACCCATCCTTCAACCAGTGACTCATTAGTAGCAGTGAGCAACAGTGCAACGTCCCATCTCCAGGATCTTTGTCAGCAGTATTGGAGATTTTAGCCTTTTGTGCATGTTTTGGGATGATAGGGAAAACCATAAACCCACAAAGACACAGTGAGGACTTGCACAATCCATTAAGAAAGACTTGTCCAGGACTTTTGTGAGACGAGTAGACCTTAATGTAGCATGACGAGTGGTATATAAAATAAATAAGAGCCAGACAACGCCATAAGTGTAAACTGGAAAGAAATGTGCTTTTAAAAGGCACACAGGTTCGATACATAAAGGACAGAGGCAGCATGTTCCTTTTGCATAGGTCATTTATTTCTATGTTTTACTTTTGTTCCCTTTGTACTTTAGTTGACCAACATTTTGTTTATTCTACAGCGTTAGTAACATTAGACATACACATAAGCTTTCAGTTGGTTCACAGTTGCTTGTTTTCCATTAGCTTTTTAGTTTATACAAAAACAAACGAGAGGAAACAAGACAGCAGCAGTTGGATCCACCATCGCACGCCCTCATCTAGCCCTACTCAGCCGGCACAGTGCTTCGATAGCCCCGGTTCCGCGGCGGCTCCAGCAGACCCCGAACCCGAACCGAGAGACCAAGGGACGCCATGGAGTGGTGCGCGTTGAGGCTCTCAACCACCCGCGACCTCTGGGCACAGCCCAACCAGGCCGGACGACGCCAGTGAGGAGACAGCGGGAGTGCGTGTGACCCAGGGAGGCTTTTATACTCTGGTATTAGAACAGTGGCGCCCTCTGCTGACCGTTTAAATATTTAAAATATACAAGTTTAATACAATTACTTAAAATACAGTTACTAAAAACTGGTATTGCCACATTAACATGGCAGCCAATCTGATGAGGACAGTGTGATGTTGGGTGATGGTTCAGTCCCTGAATCAATGCTGAAAAACTGCACAAATTAGTTGGGGCTTGTTTAGGGACGAGCATTATCATTATATTCATTATCAATGAATTTCTAAAGAATTTAGCAACACATGGCTCAGGAACCAGAAGAACCCGGACCCCAGTTTGAGAACAGTAGCTCTACATCTCAACACATATTATTTTTAACTTAAAGGACTCTTGGCTGCCAGCTTAACTTTTTATGCTTATTTCTTTGGTTTTACGTTAGTTTGACATATATTTTTCGTCTAGAGTTTGAAGGTTGCCTGCTGGGCCACACAGATTGATTCTGTTTTCTCTTGTGTATCAGATGGCTGGTCCGTGGACAGTGGTTCTTCTAGCGCTGCTCTTATCGGCTTCACTCAGCGATGCAGTGGTGAACAAAAATGACTTGGCACGATTTGTCAATGACATCCTGAACTTGTGAGTTTGTCAGTTTAATACACTTTACTTCAGAGTCTGTTGTAGACTTGCATGCACGGTTGCTGAGCACTGAGATGTGAAAGAAAATTGTTTCCTGATTCTTTGCTACCTTTTTTTTTTTTACCTTTATTTATCCAGGATAAAACTCATTGAGATTAAAAATCTCTGTTTCAAGAGTGTCCTGCCCAAGGTGCCAGGGAACAAGTTTACACACAAGTTACATTATTGCACAACTAAATACAAATAAACATTGCATAATTAAGCAAGACAATACACTCAGATAAAACAGCTACATGTGAAAGACTTTGTTTCTAGATTCAATATTGATTTGGAAGTATGAAGTGACACAAGTTCTTTTAACTGAAACACCTTCTGTAGGTCATTCCAAGAGTGCGGTGCAGCAAATCTAAAGGCCTTTTTACCCCGTTGTGTTCGTACTCTGGGCACAAAGAGCAGGAGAAGGTCCTGAGAGTGCAGGCTATAGCTGCTGCTGATCCTCAGCTCAGTGAGCTGCTGCAGATACAGAGGGACTAGCCTGGCTAACGCCTCCTCCTTCCTCTTCCTCCTGCAGCTCCATTGGGGCTTAACAGATAGGCAATGATCAATTAAAATTCCAAGATATTCATATTCAGTTACTAGATGGATTTGATGAAGTAAAGGCAAGTCCTGGGAAGCCAATTTTCTGTTTGAGAACAACATATGTATTTTGTCTTTAAAACTAATTCTAGATTATAAAAATCATTCTGTAATTGATTAAAATCAATTTGCAGTTGTTATATTGCAAGTTCTGCCGAAGGCACTGATGTATATAAAACCGCATCCTCTCCGTAGAAGTGCCAATTTGCATTTTTGACTGCATTATCTAAATGATTTAAGTAAATAATAAAGAGGTGGCCCAAGAATCGAACCCTGCGGTACACCGGAAGATACTGTTAAAATACTTTTTCAAACCATCCAACAGTGTGGTTTGACAATCCAATATTCTGTAGTTTTTTGCTTCGTACCGAGTGATTCACTGTATCGAAAGCTTTGAAAAGGTCAACAAAGAGGGCGGCACAATGTTGCTTTTTATCCATAGATTCCATTATGTCATTTAAAACTTTAATCGCTGCTGTTGTTGTGCTATGCTGCTTTTGAAATCCTGATTGCAAAGGACTTAATACATTTGATGCAGTAAGGAACTCTTTTAGTTGGCCACTTACTAAAGATTTTAGAACTTTGGCCGGGACAGATAAGCCGTACAATGTTAGCCGATTTCCAAATTTTCGGAATATTGTTAGTGGACAAAAACAAATTAAACAGAGTAGTTAGTGGCGGAGCAATAATGTCTGCAGCAAATTTCAAAAGGTAAGGTTCAAGATCATCGGGACCAATTGATTTAGTTGAATCTAGAAGCTTAAAGCTTTTGACACTTCCGAACTTGTGAAGGGACAAAGAGACAAATATGAGATAGGTTTTGTCATTCACGGATGAGGAGGGAGAATTTATTGAGACCTTTGTGGGATCAAACAATGACCCAGAAGCAATAAAACGATTATTAAAACTATCATTATTTCAATATATGTGGGTTTGGAGTGTGCATTACCTGTCTGTCCAGCCTCATATCAGGATAAAATCCAGTTTAAAAAACGTTTGTAATCCAGTACGTTCTTTATTGCATCCGTGTTTTCATACATTTATTGAAGCGTATAATTCCTCTGATCTGAAAGCCTGGGCTCGGGAAAGGCATTTCGAATCACAGCTGCGGCGTTGTCATAAAGCCTTTCCTCATCTTTCCAGGCGGTGTTTCAGTTTCACTTGTGTCTTTATGATGTAGGTGGTTATGTTGCTCCAAATTCAGACAGCTAATCTCCAGCCCCTTTCTCGAATGCGTTGGACTCCCTTTCTTTATAAAGCTTGGTTTATGGTCGTCCGTCAACTCCTCATCTCCGTTGAATGCAACTGGCAGCCAATCAGTGAGGTCGCGGGAGATGCAGGTGCGGAGACGGAGCGCATACGTCCTTCGAAATGTGACTTAGCGTTAAAGTGCTGGAGAAAACAAGCTCTGTGATTGGTTGATCCATATACAACACGAGGAAACAACAAACTCCTTCTGTCTCCTTCCTCCATGTTATTTAAAAAAAAATATATTGTTTATATGATTTAGTGCTTTTGTGTTTTAACTTTTTATGTTATTAAAACAATTGTTTAAAAAATACATCACAACATTCACGCAGATGAGCAACGGAGAAGTTTGAATGATTCTGCAATGCGTGAGAAAGACAGCTGAACGGTAGAGCTGGCCGTTCGACCATAAGCCCGGCGTGTTCACCAGCTGTATACTAGCCTGGAAAAATCTAGACTCACCACTGTACCAGCGGGTGAGTCTGGTCACCGCTGCGTCGATTCCATTTCCCACAGCGGTACATTCGTAAGCCAACAGGAATCGGAGTAAACCAATCAGCGACGGGTGGGCGTCTGCCGTTGATGCGTCGTTATTAGCGGTTTTGCGTTAATATTCAGGATTATGACTCACGCTAAATCAGTCCGCATCCGGACATTAACAATACACAGTAATCACGTGCACATGCCACGGGATCCATGTCAGGTCTGAATGCAAATCAAATGTAAACTGTGTTTATAGAGAAAATGTATTAATTCTATTTCTCTTTTGCAGATATAAACCTACACCTCAAGCCAACGGGTAAGTTGCTCATCGGCTCCTGTACTGCTCTCTAATAAAACAGATTGAAAGTTTTTGTTTAAAGTATACTGGTATTAATTTACTCTTACTATTGTACTTAACATTCACAGCAAACACAGGGTTTGTGAAATACATTTTCAAAAAGAAACAAATAAAAACAGCCCTCATGGAACCGACACATTAATGTGGTGGAGGGGTTTGAGCGCCGGAATGATCCTGGAGCTCTGTTGTCGGGGGCTTCATGCCCATAGGGTCTCCCATGGATGGATGGATGGAACAAATAAAAACACAGAAATGCACAGACTTGTTTTGAATCAACACATGACATGCTAAACGCTGTTAGTCAGAGATAATAAAAATTATAAAGGCATGCGCTCAATGATAGAAAGGTATTTTAGACAAACTGCTTCAATTGTTTGAAGGCAAGGCAAGGCAAGTTTATTTGTAGAGCACAATTCATACACAAGGCAATTCAAAGTGCTTCACAGTTGCATAAAATTACAAGAAAACAGATAAAATCAATCAATAAAACATCAACATAAAGTTAATCAGTTACAGTAAAAGGCAAGAGTGCAGATAAAATACTTTCAGTTTTCATATGCACGGGTAAAAAGAGCTGTTTTCAGCCTGGATTTGAACATTGTCAGAGTTGAGGCCTGTCTCACATCCTCATGAAGACTGTTCCAGATTTTAGCTGCATGAAACTGAAACGCAGCCTCACCATGTTTATTATTGACTCTGGGAACCACCAGGAGACCCCTCCCTGAAGTTCTCAGGGCCCGAGATGGTTCATACGGCTCTAACATGTCAGAGATGTACTTTGCTGCTAAACCATGAAAAGACTTGTAACAAGTAGAGCTGTTTTAAATTCTATTCTCTGAGTGCACTTTGTTTGTGCAACAACAATTGATTTTTGATAAAATTTTAAATTAGGCGCACCAGTTTGATGAGTGTATACTATAGGATGGAATGCTGACATTGCTAAGATAACAAATTTTGTTGAAAAGTGCCACGTAAAATTTAAAGTCACGTTTTGTCAAGTCAAGTTTAATTTTTACAGAGTATATTCATTTTGTCAACTGAGGACCAAGTTTATGTTTTTTCTTCTCACCAGGGAGCCTCCCACGTTCAGTCTGGCCATCAGTATCCCTCTAGATGCCATGCAACGCTATGACTTCACCCAGGTGATAACTGCTGACCCGCCCCAAAATGTGAGGAACGACATGGACCGCTGCCGAGTCTACACTGGCAACAGGGTGGTGGCCGCAACCCTCCTCAAGTTTCCAGACTTCAAAGAACAATGCCCCAATGAGCTCGTCACCTGGGACTACGTCACACAGCGGTGCCCCAATGTCATGTATTGGAGGGACTTTGACCTGTGCACAAACAATGACATAAAGAGACTCAAGAAAGACAGGGATGGTTTGGTGCAACACGCCGAATATCGCGTCCTTCAAAACATCCAGACTCTGACGAACAGAATCAACCAAGGAAACCCACCCCTGCACAGCTCCGACCTCTTGCTGTTTTACACCTACAAGTCCCCGTGCGATTCCAGATGCTGCAGTACCGACAATACTTTCAAGATCCTCACTGAAATACATCCAATCCGGCGTTGGAATAACTATGCAGTTGTGTTTTCGAATATATTTGTCCCGGGTCACACATCAGACACGGCAGCCAAGCTCGAGAAGGACCGACGCACTGCTATTTCGAATCTGGGCAACGCCATCGGTGGAGCTAACGTCTACCGCTGCACTCAGGGCTCCAGTGTGTGCATGAGCTGTGTTGGACGGGGAGGGGTGAACAACGACTGTCTGAAATAAAACCAATGGGCTCTGTGCACGTGACTCCGAGTGCGATCACCGGATGACGTGGTCCTTCCTCTCTCGCTATTTTCCCAATAAGGATTTTGATGTCACAAATAACCGAATAGTAAAAAAAAAACATAACAAACAGAGCCTGATGGGAAGTCACTGGCTACGTGTTAAAACATAACGGTTGTAAATACTAGAGCTAGTGTCAAAAAACACCACACAAATAAATACCAAAAGTATTTATACTAAAGACAGGCCAATCATAAAAAATCTTGGCGCTATTTTTATTTAGTATTAGCCGTTAGCTTCAAAACATAAACACTGTGATGCGCAGAACGTTTCCTCAAGTGAATTGATTGCTCCTGACCAATGTTTTTAACACGATGGGAGTGACTGTCCACCAGTAACTCACTGTCTGCCTGTAATCTTGAGTTTATTCTTTTTTTTGGACACCACACCGATACGAACAGGAAAAGCAGCGCCTCCGGAGGATCGAATCGGAAGTCACATGACGCTCAGTTGGCTTTTTTTGGTGTCAGGGGGCTATAGCGCAAGTGTGTAATATGATTTTAAGCAAGTTTTTTGTTGGCTCTTCCTTGATCCAGTTAATAAACATGTTACATGCAACCAAATCTCTCTCTCTTTTAAAAAAAAACTTAATTTCTGTCTCTTTTTACTTTCTTTTCATTATTAATTTAGAATCATACAGGCCTATCTACAAACAAACATACGTATTGACCAATACAATTACTAGACTTTCTCAATGCATTTGTTAGACAGTCAGTATTTATTTGTGTGTAGTTTTGGTGCTTCATCGTGTTTTGGTAAATGCCATGGTTTTATTGGCTCTTACATTGCACTGTAGGTTCTTTTATTTTGACTGAAAAAACAAACAAAACAAACAAAAATCCTTTTCTCTAAATCAGTGGTTCTCAAACAGTGATGGGCTGCATTACAGTATATTAAACTTTATTTTAAATGTACTTTGTTTACAACTTTAATAATCATGATCTTATTTGGCTAAGCACCAGCCATGGTAAGACCCTGTTTAGCCCCTTCATAGGACTGGGATAGTCATGTTTTGGACCCGAGTTTAGATCTGGTGGTGCTTGGTGTGAAAAGTTTGAAACTCATTGGGCAGAGCATTCAGCCGTGTATGTAGTATACTAGTGACAAACCCTCTGCCTGTTTTGTAGCTTATACACAGACACCAGAGGGCGCCATTTCTCTTCAGGAACAGACAGTGTGAAACAGCTGCCTCAGCTCAATCAGATGGAATGACTCTTTAAATGTTCTGTATGGACTTCTACATTGCTTTGCATTGCAAGCTAATAAATAGCATTGACAGGTGAAAAGAGAAAACACAACAATGGATCAATGCAACAATGTTTTACATGTAGACAAACAGTTCCATTAATTTTCCCTTTATTGTGTTTGAAGAGGCTGATTTGGTCTCTAAACCAGCAAGTAGGCTATTGCACCAAAAGTAACACCCCATTTGCAGGGATATCAAATCCCTTGAAGGACTGTTATTGGCCTGTGGGCCCCATATTGGGCATCATAGGCTCATACAGTGTTGGGAAGAATACTTTGTGATTGTATTTAGTTACAGAATACTGAATACTTGCCTTAAAATGTATTTTGTAACGTATTCCGTTACTTCAGAGTATTGTATTCTCAATACTTAGAATACTTTCACGTTGATTTGCATTATATTCATGTATAACTAAGACACTCAGATCTACGTGTCACTGACGGCAGTGAACATGGGCCTGTAGATACTCTCTGTCACTGCATCGAACAGATCAGTTTGTGGATGCAAAACAACTTTCTCCAACTAAATTCAGACAAAACTGAAATCATTGTCTTTGGCCCACAGACACAAAGACAAAGTGTTATCAGTCACCTTGAGTCTCTTGCTCTAAAACCAAAAAATCAGGTTAGAAATCTAGGAGTAATCATGGACTCAGACCTGAACTTAAACAGCCACATCAAAGCAATAACATCATCAGCTTTTTACCATCTGAAGAACATTGCTAAGATCAGAGGAATAGTGTCAAAACCAGACTTAGAGAGACTCATCCATGCATTTGTCTCTAGCAGGTTAGACTACTGTAACGGCCTGCTCACTGGCCTGTCTAAACGAGCTGTTAGAGCTGCAGAACATCCAGAACGCTGCTGCTCGAGTCCTGACAAAACCAGGAAATACGACCACATTAGTCCAGTGCTCCGGTCTCTGCACTGGCTTCCTGTCACTCAGAGAATAGAATTTAAAACAGCTCTGCTTGTGTACAAGTCTTTTCATGGTTTAGCACCAAAGTACATCTCTGACATGTTAGAGCCGTATGAACCATCTCGGGCCCTGAGAACTTCAGGGAGGGGTCTCCTGGTGTTCCAGAGTCAATAATAAACACGGTGAGGCTGCGTTTCAGTTTCATGCAGCTAAAATCTGGAACAGTCTTCATGAGATGTGAGACAGGCCTCAACTCTGACAATGTTCAAATCCAGGCTGAAACGGCTCTTTTTACCCGTGCATATGAAAACTGAAAGTATTTTATCTGCACTCTTGACTTTTACTGTAATTGATTAACTTTGTGTTGTTGTTTTATTGATTGATTTTAACTGTTTTCTTGTAATTTTTCTGCAACTGTGAAGCACTTTGAATTGCCTCGTGTATGAATTGTGCTCTACAAATAAACTTGCCTTGCCTTGCCTTGCCTAAGCCGTATAATTACAAAAATATCGGCTCCACCTCTTGGAACGTCTGTTATAAGCGTATTTACCAATAATTAGGAATTCAAAAGCTCTCTTGGCAAATGCATGCACATGTGCATTGTTTGTATGAACTGTGTTGTAAGGCGTTTTAAATCTTTATTTCATTTTAGGAGGAAAAATCATTTCTTAATAATGATTGAGTACTGGGATGTATTCCTTTGATTTTAGGAAAGCAACTGTATTTGAAATAGCCTACTCGCAAAGGAAAGTGTAACTGTACCAGAATACAGTTACTTAAAATGAGTATTCTAAATATGTATTCTAAATACATGTATTTACTCTCTGACACTGCGCATACATACGATTATTTTCATGCCGAACAGAACCCTTGATGTTCCAGACTGAGTGTCAAAGCAATAGCAAATTTCATAACTCATCGTTCACACTCATTTGACTATTCTGCTTGCCATGTTGTGACATTATCTGTATACCCTCTATGGATACACGTGCTGCAACCTTTAATAGCAATATACAGGGGCATTTTTGAATGATGATAATGATATGATGAATAGCTAATATAAACTTCACATTTTGCAGCTATTTTATTTGGTCTCAGTAAATAAATACTGTATCATCTTGATTTAGGTCTGCGGAACAGAGTTTATCGTCCTTTCCTGTGCTCGGATTGGATGTATTTCGTGTCACTTATTCACTCTGCAGACGCACCTCTCCCTGATTGAGCCAATGAACTATGCTCCGCCCTTTTAAACTGTGGTGGGCGGGTTTCACCAACGTGAAAGAATACAATTGGCTCATTCTACACGTCAATCATAAATGCCGCCCTCTGATTGGCTCCTTTCCGCTAACGTTTTGCCCAGTACCGTTAACGTTAATTTCGTGCGCAGTGCCGTCAAGCTAGCAACATTTAGCTATCGCGAAATGAGAAATAAAACCATTATCGTTTAAATGTTAGCTCCCTATTTCAAGGCAATGTGATAATTACAGTAAATACGCGCGTTGCCCTTTCATATTTGAGTATTTTCTGGCGTAGTAAATGAGCAAGAAGAGAAAAAGAGATTATTAAAAGGTAGAGACCGGATGTGAGCGTGCAATTTCTGCGCTTGATGGACATTGGGTGATGTAGTCCGTAGTCGACTTATAATAACCGGGATAACGATAGCAATTTGACGGGATAAACTAGCTTGAAATTCATTACAGCCCTTGGAAATATTTGCCTTAACAAACGCCTTGTTAATCTTTACTTACACGGACTAAAATTAGAATTTGAATGCAGATTTTACGGCTAATTATGAATCGCTGCTGTCTCTCTAACTAAATACTGTTCCCTACGCATTGCTTTCCTGTGTCATCCTGCCTCGCTTGGACATAGACAGCCACATGGTGCTTTAATATCGACTGTGTTTTGTTAGAATAGAGAAGATACTCCACGGACGGGCACGAAATCTACAGACGAGTCTGGTAAGCAACCTGTTCTTCTAGCTGGGGATTAATGTAACGTGAAGTGTCAAGCTGCTCCTCTCCTCCACAAGCATCAGTGCTGGCTAGTGCTAGCCTTAGCTTCATGTTTTGGGCTACTTTACTGTGATTTCTTTGCCAATAAAACAGTATAATATAACGTCTAATAGGGCACCATGCCATAATCAGCTTGTAGGAATGCGGTTATGTGTTATTTATTACATAATACTAAACTACATTGGACATTGCTGTTAATCGTAAACAAACACTTTGACCTTTATGCTGTTAGCTGTTCGTAATTTACAATGTTTGTATTGTGTCATCTACTGTATGTGAACATTAGCAATGCAAGTGCAGTTGACAGCTTCACTGATGTTGTGTATAATAAAGATAAATCCTACAATTCTTACTCAGTTACCATTACCATTATGGACAAGATATAGCTGTCTAAACTATTAACATTATTTGTATTCGTTTAAACATATTAACACTGACCAGCGTGAAATGCCTTGTAAAATGTGTGTACTATATTGATGTGCCTAATGCATTATACTTATATATTTCCTTGTTTAAGGTAAAGCCATAGCAATATACAATGGGTACAGCAGGTAGGGGGTACTCCAAGTAGATACTGTATACTCCAAGTACCCCCACCTCGAGAGTGTTGTCAAAAATTTGGAAAGAGATCAATTAAATCTACTTTTTACCAATAAAAAGGCGAGTTTTTGTGCCCAAATAAAGCTAAAATGCACTAATTTATTCATATTACTGTCAAAAAAGAAACATTTAAATACGTTTTCCATTTAAAACCATTTGAAAATAGTATTAATTTCCAAATTCTTTTTTAAAACCTAAGTGCTGTTATTAATGAAGGCTTAATGAACTGTGAAGTGGTATGCTAATTATCATATGGTTACTGTGTCTTTATATCTTTAAGCCTTCATTATATTAGTCAATAGTACTGATGATATTTCAGTATATTTATTCACAGATACCACAGAATTTATGCAAACTATATGTAATAACACCATAAAAGAGCGGCTACTCTGAAGGGATGTAGAAGCTTGTCTGACTAATAAAACTTCAGGATTTGGGCATATTGTAATCTGCTCACTGCGGCCCTGTGGACTGTAGTTTATGTGGCGTATCCTCTGGAGAGAGTCTGTTACCTGGCTCTGCAGTGAATGTGAGTCCCCTGCCAACTGTGCTGCCGCTGTTGAAATACTCAGCAGTGTTTATGGGGCAAGTCCCAGGCCGCAAACACCCACTTTTTCAGTGCATAAGGATGCAATTTGTTTAGAGCTCGGCAAACTGTCTGTCAGCTCTTGCATTTTTGCCTTGAAGTTGTTAAAGATACCAACATAAAAAACAGGCATTTCTTTGAATAATCTTATGAGTGACTAATTTCTATAGATCCACAACATTAGTACAGATAATATGACGAATTTTAGACTCGCTGTATTAATATGACTCATTGGCTGCAAGTGAAAGATGTACTTATTTGCAATATTGTTAAACCAAAAACCGCTAAGAAACTCCAAGTATTTACTAAATTTGTTGGTAATATTTCATTCAAAATGGTCTTGTTTTCACTCCTCAGTGATGGATAATGCACACACGAAAACAGTGGAGGAGGTTCTGGGATTCTTCGGAGTGAACGAGTCAACGGGTCTCAGCTGTGAGCAGCTCAAGAAGAACAGGGAGAAATGGGGACCCAACGGTAAGGAATCATCACTACAGCTTTGTTCATTAGTATTCTCTGAAAGCACTGAAACAAGCCAAGGAAAAAGTGGTGGAACAACTGCGCTAGTTTGTAGCAAGCCTTTCCATACACAATACCGGTACATTAAAAGAGATGAATGGTGTCTAATGTCTGATCATTTTCAATAACAAACTTTCCTTTTACTTCACCCACAGAATTGCCAGCTGAAGAAGGTGAGCACTCTGCAGTGGAGGATTTATTATGGAGGTTTTATGGTTATTTTGTTCTTACTGTATTTTGATTATCTTCTCACCAGGAAAGTCACTGTGGGAGCTGGTGTTGGAGCAATTTGAGGATTTGTTGGTTCGAATTCTGCTGCTGGCTGCCTGCATTTCATTTGTAAGCCAAGAAAACATCCTTATTTTATAGTACAAATGTAAGAACTGAAAAATAGTTATAAGAAACTACATTAATTGAAATAAGACTTGGGTGTAGCATAGTAATTTTGAACATGTTATTCGAACACCCTTAAGTCATGTGTTGCTAATGTTTTAGGAAGTAGTTATATCTGTTATATAATAATATAGTAACATTGACCATTACTACATAAATACTTATTTAAAACAAGAAAGAGTTTCAGCATTTAGCAGTACTAAGTAACGTGTTTACCTAAATAAATCCTTTCCGTAGTCCCTCTGGGGGTAGTACAAGTGTTAATGGGATGATTGGGGGGGTCTTTCATCTCCCCCTGGTGTCTCTGGCCAGAAAAACATGCTTGCAACTTGACTGCCACCGGGTCGGAGCAACCAATACACACTAATAGAATCAAGAAAAAGAAGCTAACGGGCAAAGCTAACTGCGGGCTAGCGCCACTTTAAACAGTATTTACAGTCAAGTTTGAGTGAAAAAATTATTTCCATTGTATAACTGGATGTACAACACCCTCTCTCCCTTCGCCTTTGCTGTCAGCGTAGTATTTACTCTCCAAGCATTTAATAAGTTAAAAAATCGTAACTTGCTAGACACCTGCAGTTGTGCTTATGGCCTCTAGGGGCAAGAGTTACTTAGTACTGCTTTAACATTTGTAGTAATAAAAGTTTGTGCAAAGAAGCATCTTTCTTCCAGTCTGAAGTAATTCCAAGTATTCCCTGGACTACTCTGAAGCTGTTTTGGCCCTGGTTTTGTCTTTGTTAAGGTGTTGCTGTACTTGCCGTGTCAAAATGACCTAATATTACCCAAACACCTAACCCTTGATTGCATTATTGAAGCTTATTATCTATCGTTTTTTTGCCTTTTTCTGCGAACTGCATTTGTAGTGTCTGTGTTCCACATTGTTTTACTGGATGCTTTTGTACATCTTTGCTGTGTTTTTGTGAGGTTCAGTGGATTTTTTTACTGCAGAGAGGCCGTACTAGCCATGAAGGACCCAGCTTTTTTAATGGAAACAAACAGCTAGCTTATGAGTTAAAGGGATATTTCAGGATTTTTGACATAGGGCCTCATTTCCTAGTTATCCAGAGTGTTGTTGATGTCTGGAGATATTTTTTTCTTAAATTCATGCAGTTGTTATATTTGAAGAGTCTAGTGGCGCTAGCTATGCAAGGCTAAAGCATTTCTATGGTATCAGTTAGCCTGCATTAAAAACAGTCTGACCCACTCCACAGTGCACCTGAGGTAAATCACTTATAACACCAGACTACCATATAAATGTCTGTGTTAATAGAATTTTTTAAATATAACTGACCTTGTATCACATGAATTACTGCATTTTGAGGGACTATTTTCTCGCAGATCACTCCGCCGCTGCGTTAGCTTACAGCCACGAAGCTGATGCTGCTCAAATATAAGTTATTTTAAATGCAAAATGGTTAAATTATTCTATCGACACAGACATTATGGTCTGGTGTTATAAGTGATTTGCCTCAGGTGCACTGTGGAGTGGGCCAGACTGTTTTTAATGCAGGCTAGCTGTTACCATAGAAATGCTTTAGCCTTGCCCTAGCCTAGCGCCACTAGACTCTTCAAATATAAGAACTCCATGAATTTAAGAAAAAAATATCTCCAGACATCAAAACACTCTGGATAACTAGGAAATGAGGCCCATGTCAAAAATCCTGAAATATCCTTTAAAGACATTTGAGACCTATACATTTCTTCTTCTGAAACACTGAAGAGGCACCAAGAGCCCCCCACACCTGCAGC
Source organism: Neogobius melanostomus (assembly GCA_007210695.1). NCBI lineage: Eukaryota > Metazoa > Chordata > Actinopteri > Gobiiformes > Gobiidae > Neogobius > Neogobius melanostomus. Next base: position 3,788,917 of record VHKM01000122.1, on the reverse strand, counting down.
ACAGTGGAGGCGCCACAAGAGGCTTACAGGAAACAAAAAAGGGACAAACGAGGAGGTATCAGGGCAAGACTTGCAGCTAAGCCACACAAATCTTCTACCCCTGTTCTGTTCTGACTAATGTTCGTTCACTGGAGAATAAGACGAGATGGTGAAAGACTGTTGTGGAGTGGAGGGAGCTGTGTAGGAGGAAGGAGGAGGTAGAGGAGCTGACCAGTGCGGGACACCACGCTCTGAAACAGGGACAAACCCAGGAGGCGGTGCACCGTTTCAGAGGAGCACCGAAGGCAGTACTACGGTTTCCTCGACCTCCAAAAACATGCTGGTCAGGCGCGCTCAGTCGCAGCGGCTCAGGACTAACCCAACACCTGATTTGTTTTACAATTGTACAATGACAAATAAAGCACTTACTACTTATTTACTTAACGTTTGTCATATTATACTGAATTTAAGTTGTAATCCGTCTGTTCTGCTCCAGACTTTGGCCTGGTTCGAAGAGGGAGAGGGCACCATCACAGCCTTTGTTGAGCCTTTCGTCATCCTCCTGATCCTTATCGCTAATGCCATTGTGGGAGTGTGGCAGGTAAGTGATTAGTTTGGACCATTGTCAAGTTTCTCATGTTAATGCTGTTTAATAGCGTTCGCAAATCAGCTTTGTTGCGTGCATTTACTATATTAACCCTTGCCCTGAATCACATGCTTCAAGTTGATTAGGGAGAAGGAATAAGCTCGTCGTTGTCAAAGTTATTTATTTATTTATTGAGCTATTATTTACAGTGCGTTATTATATACAATATTTACATCATTTCATTTACATTATCACAACAAAAACAAGATAAGATAAAATAAATAATAACTCAAAAGGAGTAGGCAGAAGCAAGAAAGCTTATAAGTGCCTACCCAGTTTCAAAATACAATACAATACAATACAAATAGAAAAGTTTGTGATTTCTGAGTGTATTTACTTTACTTTACTTTATTTTTTTAATCATTGCTTATATTACCATTCTGGTCACCATTCTATTGATTTACTTATTGTTTAAATAGTCATAGTGTACTGTATGTATATATGTATACATACAGACATATGTATACATATATATACATACACATACATTACTAGCGCACATATTTATTATACATATATCATCACCATAATATCAATGACAATAATAGCATTCTCAAAAGTATCATTCACAAAAATATATCTTCAAATTTATCATGTTTCTCATTTCTATCATACCTGTTTCAACTGTAATAATGTTGGTTAAGATTGTTCAGTCAGTGGTTTTTGATTGTTTTCCCTATTTATGAGGTGTGTTAAAAAGCCAGGGTATTATGTGGCAAGCTGGTAGAGGGCGGTAGCCCCCCATCAGCGAGCCCCCACCCTTCTGCCCTAACTAGTTGATGTTTGAACCGCTTTATAATCCTATACTAAGTGGTGCTTTAAAAAGACAAGATTTATGAGCCCATTGAGAGGGGGATCCTACAACAGGTCCACATCTCGCCTGCCCCAATTCTATTTATTTTATTTTATTTTTATGATCCCAAATTTCTCTGAGAAAACCATTATGCATCTTTTATACAAACAGAGCTTATTCACTAAAGGTTAGTTGACCTTTTCAACATCAAATTTGAAATACGTTTTCATTAGGTTTTACTGCAGTTTTAATGGAATGTACTGTACTGAATGCGTGCTCTATAGCTACCCCAATAAATGAGAACTGAGCAGTAATTTTAACCAAGAATTTGTTGAAGGTTATTTATCCGTGTTTCTTTGATTGTAGGAGCGTAACGCAGAGAATGCCATCGAGGCGTTGAAGGAGTACGAGCCGGAATGGGCAAAGTCTATCGTCAGGACAAAAAGAGCGTCCAGAGAATCCGAGCCAGAGACATCGTTCCCGGGACATCGTGGAAGTGGCCGGTGAGTTCACAAACGACTCGTATCATACAGCCGTGGTTCTGGTTTGGAGCTAATGTGTTTTCTGTGTAACTGGCAATCGAGTTTCAGACCGTCCTCTCTCCCCGTCCTCTCTCTCTATGGCACTTACTTTTGGAAACGTTTGGTCAGAAAATATCAGCGGCGGACTATAAATACTGGGATCTTTCATTCCTCTAATTCCATTCCTAGTCTGTCCTTTGGAATTAACCATCAGAGATTAACTTTACTTAGACGTGAACCACCTGCAGCATAAACATATTCTCGGCACAATCCGTTCTGAAAGATTGCCATTGTTTATAAATTTCAAAAACATGTGACACCAAATGTTACTCAAGTCTTTTCCTTGAGTAACATTTGGTAAACACATTGATTCAAATGTTGTTGTTTTTATTAAAGTGGGGGTAATATGCAAAATTGACTTTTTAGAGCTTTTTCCCCATGTTACAATGTTATTCTCTCATCTCAAACAGACCTGGAGTTGTGTTTCGACCCACTCGCGCATCTTCGAGTAACCTTTGAGTCTTCCTCAGTGGTTATTCTTAGCTCCTTCTGAGGTTGTGTACATAGAGCATTTCCTACTAATCCAATGTAGGCGTAGTAGTAGTTCTGTTAGTGTCTGTGTCTGCCTGTTCAAACGTAGGTGCACTTGGGACTTTGCCCTGAGCCAATCCCAAAACCACTAATCCTTTTATCGCTCCTATCACAGAGACAAATTTGTTCTCTCACTAGTGATTGAAATAGGTCAGTAGTTCACCTGTTGATTTTGCAGAAGGTGACAGTGTGTGGTGTGGTAAAAGTGGATGATTTTTCATTGAGGCTGAAGCAGTAATATCACAGTAGTTGGTAGTAGAGTAGTGTATCTTCTCCCTCCTGTCACCAGGCAATTGAGTGTTTGAGTTTGGTTGATATGATCCGTTTTTGAACATACCCCAGGCTGTCCCGCTGCCCTGTTTCCTCTGCAGCCCCTGAAATAGCAGCAGAAAAATGGTGTTTGGGGAATTGAGAGGCTTTTACTAGGCCAAGATCAAACTGTTCTGTGTGATCGGAGCCACTGTCCCTTAGAGTGAAGAGTTTCCGGACCATGGGAACTTTCACAGTCTGCACCCAAGACATTATTAGACAAAGATTATTTTTAGCTTCAGATTTGGCGGTGGTTTGTTTATATTGAAATTCGTCTGTGTTTGAGTCATTCAGATGAGGCAGATATGTCTGATGGAGAAATACATAACCTGCTCTAAAAGAGTTTTACGCAGGTTAAAAGGTGATAAACATCAGAAAGGCACCCCCAAAGTGCATCTCCGCTCGTCCGATTCCACTGCTCAGCAGTGCTCGCCTCATGCTTTTTCCAGGGAGCTGCAACGACCATACACTATTTAAACTATTCTCCTCATTGAGTCTATCAGAGGAGTCTGATCTGGACAGTAGTTTGGCCAACAGAACTCAGCAAAGAGGCTGTATTTGTCTCAAAGGGGAGTTGATTCCAGTGGCTCTGATATGCGCAGCAAGTTACTTTTAGTAACTGCCCGTAGTTCTCTGAATATGCCTGAAATCTCAATGGCAAGATAACAATAAGCAGTCAGACCACAGAGTGGATCGTTTAGCTTTTAGCCTTGAGGCTGTTCAATAGCCTATTGCTAATTTGTTTTAAAATGAGGTGTGTTCTTGTAAATGTGATATGATTGAGAGTGGTCTCAAATGGCGGGGCAGGGCCCAGATAGTGGACATGTTGTTTAGGCTCATGGAGAAAATGACATCAAAGATGAATAAGGCAGTGTATTTCCATAGATACTTGCCCCCAAGCCTCAATAAAGTAAAGTCTATGTAATTTCACCAGAGGAACAGGCGAACAGTGGTCCTCTCACTCACACACTGTCCTGTGTGTTTAAACCAATGTAAACTGTTTATGTGGTTTCTAATGGAAGAATTTAACCCTTTGTGTGACCTTTTGTGTAACTGCAAACCTCCTCTCCATCCTGTGTCTGTGATTAATATTACCTCAGGGATCAGCTGCATTCATTCACAAACTTAAACCACTGACTGGACTCCTCTGTGCTCCCTGTCAGAGAAGAGTTTACTTGCTCTTATTTTGAAGGAGAAGGTCTGGGGTTCAATTCCCGAGAAACACTTTACTCGTAATAATAGCGAGTTTGGCGAGAGCTGTTGGCTTTTGTGATCCGGAAACAAAGAAGGTGATTAAAAATTCCTCTTTGTTCCCATAACCTGTCACCTGTATGATGCATTTTTTCGGCAGGCGTTAACTTCATACCTCTCTGGTTGATACGTAGATACAGCTTCTATAATCATGACGGAGGCTCGGTAGTTTTATCTTAACTTTGTTGTTTTGGTTGTTGGTTTTATTGAACAAAACACAGCAGCAGTGTCAACTTTTGTTATTTTTTGTTAGTTAAGATGGCGTTAGAAGCTAGAACGGATCCTGTTTTTCACCCATCTCAATAAAACACTTTGTTTCTCCAAAATAAAACCATATGGCACTTAAAGAGGGGGTATTATGCTTTTTCAATCACATAGCACCAGTCTATAGCATACTACAATGATGACGTAACCTTCTGTTGGTCTGTATATGCAGTAAATTAAAATAACTGCCTTGAATAAAATTGCTCTCTCAAAATGGCTGTACTGAACGTCTTGAAATAGGCCTCTGTCTCTTTAAGAAGCTTTCCGACACGCCCCCTTCAGCACACTGCTGTGGCATCTAAACAACACTACTGTGCGGGGAGGGGGCTCTGCTGAGCTGAGAGCAGTGGTTGGTGGCTTGGCTGGTGACGAAAGGTCCAGAGGCGTCTCCAGGAGGTGGGGGCGTTCCTAGGAGGACTGAGGCTAGCTAACTAATGGCTGCCGTCTAACTTTTACTGATTACTCAAAAATATGTGAATGAGCCAAGGCAACACTCCAGGCATGTGTTTAATGAGGGAATGACATAATAACATGATATAAAGCTAGAAAAAGTCGATTTTACATAATACCCCCCCTTTAATACATTTTTACCGCACCTTGTAATTTGGAAATACCTTTATAATTATGTTACAATTAATAATCAATGTATAGAATTGTAAATAAGTCACAACTGGTGAATCTCAAAGAAAATCTGTTCAATTGTCCCAGGGAAACATTTTTCAGCAGGCGTCAACCTCATATCAACCTTGTTTAAAGGAAGTGACTTGTTGTTCCCGCTCAAATAAATGATTCAAACTTAAAAGAAATAGTATTTTTTGAAATAAATTAACACTATTGTTCTGTTTTATGGTTCTAAGATGACAAATATTTTAGTATAGGTATCGTTCAGGTATTGGTATAGTAAACCAAGTATCGTAAAAGTACCAGTATTGAAAAAAATGTAACGGCACCCAGCCCTAAGTAACACTTTAATTTACTCCATCCCTCTTTCATTGTTTGTAATGAAACAAAATCAGGTACATTGCCTTTAATGGGAAACGCCGAGATGTCACATTTAGTTAATGAGCTGTAACACAGATAGACTTTAAAACAGGACTGTTCGTGTCCAAGTCTCTTCATGGTTTATCTAAATAGTTCAAATGCCCGTCGATGGAACTGTTTGTTACTGTGACCCATAATGTTTACAAAGTTCTTCGTAACTATGCCACAGCTGTCTCTTGGCTTCGCTGGACTGTTTATAGACGTTAATGGTGTTTGCACTTGCTTGGTACATAAAGCTTTGTTAAATGTCTTGGGCTGGTACAGAGGAGGGACAGTCAGCGGGTCGAGGGACGCTGAGGTAAGAGCTTCCTGGAAAAAAAGGAGGCCTAGAGGAAAACCAAAGAGCTTTATAGATGATGATGTGGAACGGGGACATGAGGTTAGTGGGAGGATGTCACGTCAGTGGGTGATTCAATCGGCCAATATGTGCTGTTTGATTTTTAATTGTACATTGTGTTATATCACAGGTGCCTTTAGGCCAGCTCTCGCTCAAAAATGAGATTCACCTTAAGGGACTTTATGGTTAAAGGGGGTATTATGCTTTTTTCAATCACATAGCACCAGTCTATAGCATACTACAATGATGACGTAACCTTCTGTTGGTCTGTATATGCAGTAAATTAAAATAACTGCCTTGAATAAAATTGCTCTCTCAAAATGGCTGTACTGAACGTCTTTAAAAACGGTAAACTTCGCACATCTCTTGTTTGAAACAGGTGCGTAAGAGAGGGCATAAAAGCCAAACGTAAACAGGAAAGAACTCTCGCACACTGTATACTTGCAACACCCGTGTTCCTTTATTTGAACGTTTCGGCCAGTGGCCTTCGAAGGCCTACGAAGGCCACTGGCCGAAACGTTCAATAAAGGAACACGGGTGTTGCAAGTATACAGTGTGCGAGAGTTCTTTCCTGTTGTACTGAACGTCTTGAAATAGGCCTCTGTCTCTTTAAGAAGCTTTCCGACACGCCCCCTTCAGCACACTGCTGTGGCATCTAAACAACACTACTGTGCGGGGAGGGGGCTCTGCTGAGCTGAGGAGCAGTGGTTGGTGGCTTGGCTGGTGACGAAAGGTCCAGAGGCGTCTCCAGGAGGTGGGGGCGTTCCTAGGAGGACTGAGGCATAGCTACACCTAAAATGGCTGCCGTCTAAGTTTTTACTGATTACTCAAAAATATGTGAATGAGCCAAGGCAACACTCCAGGCATGTGTTTAATGAGGGAATGACATAATAACATGATATAAAGCTTGAAAAAGTCAATTTTACATAATACCCCCCCTTTAAAGATGACTTAAAGATGACTCAAAGATGCGCAAGTGGGTCGTAACACAGCTCCAGGTCTGTTTTATAAGCGAGCACAACATTGTAACATGGTAAAAAAAAGCTCTAAACCGTCTGCTTTACATAATACCCCTCTTTAAAGAAACCTTTCTTCACTGACCTTGTCTTTGTGTTTGTGTCACTGTCCACAGTCGGAGACAAAGTTCCCGCGGACATCCGTCTGACCTCCATCTGCTCCACCACTCTGAGGGTGGACCAGTCCATCCTGACCGGAGAGTCTGTGTCCGTACTCAAACACACCGACCCCGTGCCTGATCCCAGAGCGGTCAACCAGGACAAAAAGAACATGCTCTTCTCTGTAAGAAAGCGCACAAACCAAACATGCAACAGGCTAATCAACCGGCATGAGGTACCGCTAATACTGGCTGAGAATATTAGTGTGTCTGTTGTAACATATCAACTTATGAATAGAATACAAGCATCTATATTAGTACAGATGTTTTTATTATTGAAAAATACACAAAAAGGATCAAACAAACGTCTTTTGCTGTGAGTGGCTCATCTCTCTTAAGACCTGACTGTAACTTTACTGAGAGCGGGACGTCTCCAACACGTTTCCATGGAGATGATGACCAAAGGCAGCCAGATATGAGATTTGAATGGGTTAAGCCGGGTGTACTCTGTGCGATTTTAGCATCACTTGTCATGGTAAAAATCTTGGGTCGTAGCTCAAAATCGCAGGTCTTAGGTCGCACAGTGAGACGGGGACAAAGATTTCAAAGAGAACTGTCGTACATAGAGCTGCACGTTTTCAAGTTTTTCATTAACCATTAACCGAGGCCCTTAGCGGTTAATACTCGGTTAACCATTAGTGTGCGCACTAACCAACCTCCACCCCTCCCGCGCGCGCCGCCCTCCCCGTTACGTTATACTGACAGACGCGAAAGTTTTTTTTATTGTTAACACCTTTATTAAATGGCTGGAACACATTTAAAACAAAATTAATTTATAGAAATAAAACACAGTGGTAATCAGTGTTGTTTTCGTCAACGAAGACGATAACAATATGATTTCGTTGACGCCCCTTTTTTAATGACGATAACGTAACGATGACGAGCTAAAAATAGCTCTTTGGGGACTAAAACCTGACGAGACGTTTATGAGTTTACGTCAATGAGACGAGACGAGACTAAAATGGGAGAAAGTGGTTTGTCAGATCGTTCACAAACAGAGTTTATACGCGGAGTGGGAGAACACACCAAACGTGACACAGAGCGGCGCCGCAGCTCTCATGATGCGGCGCCTCTTTCTCTCTCTCTCTATCCCTCTCTCTCCGTGGCGTGCAGTGCACTGCTAAAGTACTGTACATCCTCCACGGAGCGCGTCTGACATCGATGTCACAGGGACATCGATGTCAGGACAGTTTTAAACACCGTAGCGTATGAAAGCAGAAAGCATGTTGAGGTAAGCTACGTATGTGCAGACAGCGCTGTTCATAAAAAAAAAAATTGGAAGCGGTGATCAGAGGACGAGGCGAGCGGGCGCTTTTGGGGAAAGTCCTGTTCACAAAGACACTTCTACTAGTGCCTATTGTGGTGTAATCTGTTTGTCAAAAGCTATAAGCCAATAGATAACTATTATTTATCCCAATTTCTAATACTTATCGAAATTAATTATAACTTTTTATAATGAAACTGACGAAAACTTGACTAAAACCTTTTAAATTTTCGTCTGACTAAAACATGACTAAAACTATCACATTTAGAAATGACTAAAATGTGACTAAAACTATAAGCATTTTCGTCCAAAAGACTAAGACTAAAACTAAAACTAAAAGGGCTGCCAAAACAACACTGGTGGTAATGACAGAGCAGTCAAACTAGGTCACTGACTTACGTTCACGTGGCCCTACAGTATTTGTATTTATTTTACCTGCAGTCATTTAGCCGCTTATTTTGAAACATTGTGCAAAGAAACAGTCATTCATGTGTACAACAACAACAACAACAACACTTATCTCTCCACCACGTTTTAACAATAACGAGAAAGGCGAGTTTTGTGCCTTTTAGCTTACCTAGCTACCTCCTAAGTGATGCCCGGGTGTCGGCTGTTGAGATGGTACAACAACGAAGTTGAAGTATATCTAAGCACTGCAATGCAATACTTGCATTTTGATCCATCATTCTCGGTTGTAAAGCGTTTCTCCCACGCTGTGCTGTTTATGGCCCGCTTCATATTGAAAAGTTAAACTAGCTAGCCATGCGCGATGACGGCTTCTCGTGAACAAATGTTTGGGAGCGCTCTGGCGGTCTCTGGTGGTGCAAAAATGTATTACAAGTATCTTCAATGGCACGGAAAATTATACACACCAGTTAACCGAGCAAAATGCTTTTACTCGGTTACGCAATTTTTAATGGTTAACCGGTTACTTGGTTAACCATGGACACCCCTAATCGTACAACCAAAGACGAGCTGCGACCGACATCAGGCAGTGTCTGGTATTATGGAACAGCAGTCGCAAAGTGAGCCTCCTCTCTCTGCAACTATGATCTCTGTCGAGCATCAACACTGCACACTGCCACAGTCACGAGCTACAGAGGCCAGGCATGAACAGGTCCCACTCCGCATTTTACAGGAGTTTCCCTGCATTTTTCCGTAGAAATAAACCCGCTCGCATGCGGCACTCTCCTCAGCTAAACACACGCCGTCTGACGCCTGAAACTGCTTAAACTTTGGTCGTAGCTATGATCTTCTCTTTGAACTATCGCACAGTGGAGATGAGAGCAGCTCGTCATGAGATTCAAACAGGTTAGGTCCTAATTCAAATCCATTCTTTGATTACCCACTGCAAAAATAGACTTTTCTGTGTCTGACCGGTCATTAGGAGCATGTTATGTATTGGCAACAGTAGATTCCAAAATGTTACACCGTGTGCCTTTAAAGCTGAGGTTATAAAAGGTCTGTTGTTCGTGAATTGGAATAGTAATAGTTTTTTATTGGGTTAAATCAAATGGAAAATCAAGATTAATTATTATGAGGAAGTAAAACTAAATCAGCAGGAAACCCTAACATACATGTCATCAGGTTCAAAGTACATGTTTGATACTGACTGTTTGATGTCTTGTATTTTGGTTGAGATAGGTCTAAAGATTTTCATTTTGGTCTGAGCTTGTCATCCTACAGTGATGTGGACTGTGGAGCTACACGAGTTGAATAGAAAGAGAAGTTATTTTGCTTGACCTTGACTTTTATTGAACCTGGCTGTCATCTCAGAAACACTGTTACAAGAGCATTCAGGACCCATGGGAGTATTGATAAAATGGTGACGCATGAACAGGGAGCCAGAGTGGGTTTGTATTATCTTCAAAAGCAGCTGAGTCACACACAGTCCTCGCTCAAAGGACAGACGCTCATGATTTATTTATCTCCAACATTTCATCTGCAACAGAACTGTCCCTACAGCGGTGGCACAGTGAGCGTTACCCTCGGCAAATATGATAAACGACATGGTTTGTGCACGGGGCGACGGAGTAAAGTCAGAAACATGGGACCGGCTGTGATTTGGTGGGATCGACTCTTTTTAAAAACCTTACAGTAATATCCTTAATGAACCAAATAGATGGATACAATACAATATTTTAACCAAATAACATGATTTAAATTGACAATAAAGTCCGCTTCAAAGAAGGTACTTGAGTCATCTTCTGTACTTGGTAGTTGAGGTCTCCAAACGTTTCGCCTCTCATCCAAAGCAAAGAAGAAGAATGCAAAGAACATTATATTGGAGAAACCAAACAAGTCTTACAGAAGAGACTTTATCAACACCGAAGAGAAAGCACAAGCAGCCCTCAGTCGGCTGTGCACCTTCACCTTAAAGCCTCCAATCACTCCTTTGAGGACGGGAGGTCAAAATTCTAGCTAAAGAAGAACATTTGGTTTGAAAGAGGCGTAAAAGAAGCTATTTTGTCAGAAAAGAAAATCCCTCCATGAACCGAAATGGTGGACTCAGATTTAATCTTTCTTCTTTTTACTCCAATCTGCTTCGGGGAAAACCGACAGGACACGGCCAGTCCAAGAAGACGATACCTCAGCTAACAAAAGAACAATAGGCAGGTAATTAGCAGTGATCATCCATGAATAGGACAGGACTGACCGATACTGGGGGGAGCAGGTCGTTACAGACGCTCTACTTCAAAGGTGTTTACCCACAGGTGAGAGTAGCTGTGATTAGAGGGGAGGAGCCGGGCCAACCCCAACTCCTCCCAACTGGTGTTTATCTACGCTGCGTGCTGAGTGTAACCTTGTTCACTGACGAAGCCTTTTGGATGAGAGGCGAAACGTTTGGAGACCTCAACTACCGAGTACAGAAGATGACTCAAGTACCTTCTTTGAAGATGGACAACTCCTGTACGACTGAGAACTTACACAGACAATAAAGTCAGCTGTAATCTTTATATTACCAAATTATCTTTATTTCAAAGCCCTGACACTTTCTTGATCTGAGGAGCAAAGAGGAAGGTCGGCCTGTGCTTTTTTCTCATTTTGACCTCTCTCAAACCATTCTCTCTCTAGCAGTGTTGTTTTTGGCAGCCTTTTCAGTCTTAGTCTTTTAGACAAAAATGCTTTTAGCTTTAGTCACATTATAGTCATTTCTAAATGTTATAGTTTTAGTCTAGTTTTGGTTAATTTCAACACTTTAGGTTTTTAATGAACAGCTCCGTCTGCACATTAGTTCATCAACGCGCTTTCTGCGCTCATATGCAAGGGATATTTCAGGATTTTGACATAGGGCCTCATTTCCTAGTTATCCAGAGTGTTGTTGATGTCTGGAGATATTTTTTTCTTAAATTCATGCAGTTCTTATATTTGAAGAGTCTAGTGGCGCTAGGCTAGGGCAAGGCTAAAGCATTTCTATGGTATCAGTTAGCCGGCATTAAAAACAGTCTGACCCACTCCACAGTGCACCTGAGGTAAATCACTTATAACACCAGACTAACCATATAAATGTCTGTGTCGGTAGAATAATTTTAACCATTTTGCATTTAAAATAACTTATATTTGAGTAGCATCAGCTTCGTGGCTGTAAGCTAACGCAGCGGCGGAGTGATCTGCGAGAAAATAGTCCCTCAAAATGCGGTAATTCATGTGATACAAGGTCAGTTATATTTCAAAAATAATTCTATTAACACAGATTTAGGGATGTCAATGTTATCCGTAAGAATTTCAGAAGCCACGGTTTACCGCGGACATTTTTCACGCTGACGCACGAGCCGCTGCACGCTATAAACAGCGTAAACTCACCGGTAGTTGAGCAAGGCAGAAGGACGCTCTCCTCCAGTGTTGTATCCACCCAAAAATGATTGAAGTCAGCAGAGTGGGACCTCTTTAGGATCCAAAACATGACCAAGGCGTTGTTGTTGTCGATGGAACATCCGTTATGCAAACCCTGTCGTCAGAAAGTTGCAGCAAAAGGCGCTGATATCGGCTACGTCGAATATAAACAACATCTTGGAGATAATCCTTCGCTGTGAATGTCCAGGTCAAGGTAACAAACTGCTTAATTACCAAAGAGTTGTCCAAATGTTGGGAAATAGCCACAACTGGCTCAGGATGTAAACAAAAAGCTAACGCGCTCCGCTCTGCTTCAGCGTAACAGAAAGGAAAGTGAAACCGCGCACATGTGGAAATCAGCTGTTCAAAAGAGTCTCCTTAGTCATTTTGTAAACACGTTTCATTCTCTGTTCATCAAAACATCTGACAAATAATTAAGCAGCAACAGAACTTTAGAGAACATGAAACCCAGCCTAGACTGTGGCCTAATAATATAGAGTAAAATAATGATGATAATTATGGTAATTATAAAGAAGTAAAGTTGACATTGTTTTGTATTATTCAATGTAGGCCTATTTATTTGAATGCAAAACAATCTTAAAGCATTTTTCATTTTTAGACACGGTGAATGTTTACAAGTTCAAGCATTAAAAAGCTTTTTAAAGACAAAAACTAAGAATATCAGTTCTGTCCTTTCATTCGGTCGATAATCGTGAATAATCGTAAAATCGCACTATTTTCTCTCACAATAATTGTGACTCAAAAATTTTAAATCGTGACACCCCTATCCCCATTACATTATCATCATTAAAAAAGGTGCGTCAACGTAATGATGTTGTTATAGTCTTCGTTGACGAAAACAACACTGCTCTCTAGCTACAATTTTGACCTCACTGTCACAAAAGTACGGCTAGTGATCGTCTAACCATCATGAAGTGTGTTTCAATGTATTTCTACAGACAGAGCAGAGATTTGGTGTTATTCCTCTGTCTTTGTGTCCCAGGGCACCAACATTGCAGCGGGACGGGCCATCGGCGTAGTAGTGGCGACCGGAGTGCAGACAGAGATCGGGAAAATCCGAGACGAAATGGCCGCGACGGATCCTGAGCGCACCCCGCTGCAGCAGAAACTGGACCAGTTCGGAGAGCAGCTGTCCAAAGTAAGAGCCCGCACCGGTGAGCTAAATCTCAGTGACTTCCTTCTGTGTGATAACCGTGTTCCCGTGTTCCCTCCCGCAGGTGATCAGTGTGATCTGCGTGGCCGTGTGGGCCATCAACGTGGGGCACTTTAACGACCCGGTGCACGGAGGCAGCTGGCTCCGAGGGGCGGTCTACTACTTCAAGATCGCTGTGGCTCTGGCTGTGGCTGCGATTCCAGAAGGTGCAGCACATTAACCTCTTAACCCCCACCTGAACCGAGCACATTTTCTCCAGTTAATAAAAGCGTCTTGAAAAAAGTGTCACAAAAAAGAAACAAAAATGTGCCGGAAAAGCAACAATAACGCAATAAAAAGCAGCAAAACCCAACAAAACTGTGACAAAAGAATGAAAATTATGAAAAGCAACCAAAAACTTCAAAAACACGACAAAATAACTATGAAAACGCAAGAAAAAGAGACAAAAACACTTAAAACTGGAGAAAATATGCTCCCAGAAACTGAAGACTGAAGTGCATTATACACTTGTCCATTTTGACACCATTTAATCAACTTGCAGCCAATAAAATGTTGATATCAAGACCATTTTAGTTTTAAAATTTGAGTGCTGCATTATCTGAGAAAGAAATTCAGTATTTGTTTTTTCCTGGGATTGTGTCAAACAAAACTTAGAATGGAATTAAGTTAGGAACATTGCAACCTAATAATGCATTACCAATAGTGACATTTACTTGAACATTTTCACAAATAAATAACTGTAATATCATTAAAAATACTCAAATGATGATTTAATATAACGTGGATTCTATCTTTTGTCTGTTTTGCACGTCTTCTCCTGCCCCCAGGCCTCCCCGCAGTGATCACCACCTGCCTGGCTCTCGGCACCCGGAGAATGGCCCAGAAAAACGCTATTGTGCGCAGCCTGCCGTCAGTGGAGACTCTGGGCTGCACCTCCGTCATCTGCTCCGACAAGACGGGGACGCTCACCACCAACCAGATGTCTGTGTGCAGGGTGAGGCTCCCGATATTAGCACAAGCCGACTGCTCTTATTTCACTCATATCCAGCTTAGGAGACGTACATTTTACACGTTAGGGTCTCTCTATGTCAACCTAAAGCTTGTTCCTGGAGATTGGCCCTCAGGTGCTGCAGTGTAGTCACCCACTGCTCTTTATAGTCAACCCCAGTGGCATTGAAGGATGTGTCAATCAGATAAAGGCTCTGTCCCACGGGCGACAGAGCCTTCCGCTCTGCTGTGCCAAGGCTTTGGAACAGCTTCCCCGTGGAGCTGAGAGAAATACAAAACCTGGACTCTTTTAAAGCTAAATTGAAAACACACCTTTATAGGAAGGCTTATAAATTGTTGATGTTTTTAAATGTGTTTTCTTGTAGCACTCTGAGATTCCCTGAATGAAAAGTGCGTTACATATAAAATGTATTAGTATTACAGTATTATAATTACTCTATGGACTTATCGTTCAGTAAATGACAGGAAAACAATATATTTCTAGGCTCAGTAATTATTGTCCGTACATTTATTTACATTTCCCTTACTTGATACTTGAACAATTTTACTGCAGATAATGAGTAGGAGTGTGACAATATATCGATATTTTGCGGGACGATACGATACTTTTTATTCTGATATCGATACTTTTGATGACATCATGCATATTTTATATTTATAAAGAAGATTAATTTAGGGTTGATTTATTACTTTTTAAATAGGACTGTGGTTTCTTGTTTACTTAAATGTAAATGAAGTCACTGACAGATCTATGACCCATTTTCAGTACAAGTCAGGGATCATTTATAAAAGTGGTACAAAGCACATGAAAAGAAATGTTAATGATGAATAATATGTAGTATGTTAAAATAAAGGTTAAAATTAGCATGTTTAAAAAAATTATGATGTATCGTAGGTTATTTTTGTGCAATATATCGATTATCACAGTACTGGCGTATCGTGAGATAATCGTTATCGTGAGCCATGTATCGCGTATCGTATCGAATCGTGAGGTACCCAGAGGTTCCCACCCCTAATAATGATTGTGTTTTGTTGAGATTCATGTTAATTTCAACTCTTGTGTTATAAAGGATATGTTTTTTTTTTAAGTTGGTTTCAGTGGCATCAAGTGGTCCTCAATAATATCGTTAATCGTGATATTTCCTGTCTCCAAATATCGAACTTTTGTTTTTGTGACAGGCCCAACATTAACCAAGAATTCTCCGACATTTACCTTTTCAGGCATTAACTAAATTTCAGCTCTGACTGCGTTTTTCGTGGACAGAGCTTTCTCTGAGGTGCAGCGTCACACCTCCTCTGTTGAGCGCACACATGGTTTCTGTTTTCTTGACGGCACTTTTCTAACTATTAATACCTGAAACATATTTAAAGATGCATACAATGGCCCTTTTGCGACTGTCCATCTAAAGGAAAGGAGGGAAACCGCTTGTGTCAATGCATTTTTTATCTTTTTAAAAATCTGTTAATCTTTATGTTTTCATCAATACAAGATCTTGGTGAAAATTTGATGCAACGCTGGATCGTTTGACTTTGCAGAAGCTTATTGTATCAAATTGTATCTTTCTCTTCAGCGCCAAGACTTACTTTGTGCGGCAACATAGATTTGTGATCGCTAACTCCAGTAGTTCGCATCCAAAAAAACGCTTCATGTCTTTACTTTCTACCATCTGACCTGCTTTCTAATGTGACTGAACTGACTGTATCTGTTGTTGACTAACCGTAACTAACCGACTAATGACTAATGCATTTTGTAGATGTTTATTGTGGATAAGGTTGTGTCTGGAGACCAGTGCCCCATGACCGAGTTCACAGTGACCGGATCGACATACGCTCCCGAAGGAGAAGTGTGAGTCCTTTCAACCCTAACCGTAACCTTAGCACTAACAAGAAACACCAACTAAGAGGGTCTAATTTTAGTGTGTGTTCAGTAGTATGTACATCTTAACAAAACGTGGCATGGCTGTGAAATGAAAAAATCCACTGCTCACTTAAAATCAGAGGGGGGATTTCCACTCTTTTTAGCCATTTTCTGGTGGAATATAAACTTATTTATCACACATAGATAAAGTCAAGTGGAAATCGGGCCCATATGGATATTTTCTCACAGCAGATTGTTCAGTAGAAGTGAAAAAACGGCAGTTGTAGCTTGCGCTAGCTAGCCATTAGCATTAGCATTAGCATTCGCCGTTATTTATGTGTTTATGGCTGTTGAACCACTTTGTTCCTCTCCATGTCTTTGTATCTTTATTTAGTAGAAAACTATATTCATAATTCAGCATTTGTTAAAGTAGTTTTTGAATAATTAGAGTTTTAACTGTTTTTAAACATGACCATATATGGGCGAGTCCAGAGATGTCGTCTGTATTTATGTCGGTTTGCCCAGTTGCACTTCAGAATTTACCAGGAAATAACTAAAACAGCGCGGTGCCCCCTCGTCTTTCACACGCTTATTCATTTTTTAAAGTGTTTTTGTCGTGTTTTCGTCTCTTTCTTCTCGCTTTTTAGTTTTGCTTTTTCAATGCTTTTTTTGTTGTTGCTTTTTCCCAGGTTTTCGCCACATTTTTGTAATTTTTTGTTGCGTTTTCATCCTTGTTTTCGTCGCTATTTTGATGGTTTTTGATTTGGGTAAAACCAAACTGGAGTGAATGCGCTCGGTTCAGCGGGGTTATAGGTTTTACATGTTTGGTATCCACGTGTAGCACGAAAGGCGACCGAGAGGACGCTGTAATCCACATATGGTGATTTCCTTTCTGGGTTAGACTGCAGTGGCTAAAGACGGGAGAAATATACCTAGGCACATAAAGTTACAAAACCTTTGGCCTGTTTTCTCAAAAGGAGGTTTTAAATAAAAGTGTAAATAAAATGATAAATCCCTGAACTTTCTAGTACCTGCTGAAACAAGTGGCCAAGATTTGTTATTTCAATTAATGTATTCCTTTACTTGAATGGGACAATGGATATTAATGATTTATCAATATAAGTGGCAAGTCAGTCATTTGGTTTTTGGGACAGAGATAAAGCTAAATAAGAAAAGATAAGTAAGTGTGTAAGGCAGTCATTTAAATGGTAGACGTGCTGATTAGTCTTGTCCAGTTGTTGGTACTGGAAGAATTACAGTGAACGTACAGCGTGAAGCAGCTGAAAGCTATACTTAAACAAAGATGTCTCTTCTCAGGTACAAAGACGGTGCGGTGGTGAAGTGCAGTCAGTACGAAGGCCTGGTGGAGCTGGCCACAATCTGTGCTCTGTGCAACGACTCCTCACTCGACTACAACGAGGTAACGGAGACAATCTGCAATTCAGCGTGAACCGAATATTTCATTTTTATATGTCTACCTGTGTTTACTTTCCAGGCCAAGGGTTTGTT
Organism: Neogobius melanostomus; assembly: GCA_007210695.1. Taxonomy (NCBI): domain Eukaryota; kingdom Metazoa; phylum Chordata; class Actinopteri; order Gobiiformes; family Gobiidae; genus Neogobius; species Neogobius melanostomus. Next base: position 3,771,364 of record VHKM01000122.1, on the reverse strand, counting down.
TGAGAAAGTGGGCGAGGCGACGAGACTGCCCTCTGCTGTCTGGTGGAGAAAATGAACGTTTTCGACACTGATCTGAGAGGCCTGAGCTGCGTGGAGAGAGCCACTGCCTGCTGCTCTGTAAGTGCAATCTCAACAATATCTCTTAACAATATCCAAATCAAGCTCATTGTTGGGAAGCTTTTACTGAAGAAATGCTACACCACGATCTATGTACTTGCCTTGTCACGTATTGACTCTACCCAGTACACGCTTGTGTTTCCACTACACGACACAACCGCAGTTGTTGTGGGCGGCGCCTCCACAGACATGCACGCTTTACAGAACGTCATTAAAGGTTTTGTAAGACGCAATGAGAACAAATGTGGACAAATGCTGCCTTCTGGTGGGGGTTATGGAATCATTCAGAGGTGCCAAGGCAAATATTAGGAAAGAAGCAGCTAAAAGACAAACTATGAAGGTAAGCTACATACAAATGTTATGCTAACACCAGCTAAAGTTGCGCTAACAGCGGCTAAATGCTAATATCTGCAAAATTCCCTTTTTTTTTTAGAACAGTGGTATGATGACCTGCATGTTAATAGTGAGGGCTATCCTCTCTCTCGTTTGCCAATCAGAGGCCAGCATCTGTTCCATGCACTGGGCTGGGTAGTGTCTGCCAGTGGAAAAGTGGCTTTAGGCGAGCGTCTCCACTGCCGAGGCCAGAGCTAATCCGGAATGACCAGGCATACGTTTTGGGACCAACCTCTGACTGTGGCCAAAGCAGTGAACGGAGACTAACGTGACATGAACAGACGCTAGACTCTGATTGGCAAACGAGAGAGAGCACAGCCCTCACTATTAACATGCGGGTCATACGGATTTAATTCAGACATCATACCGCTGTTCTGAATGGTGATTTTGTCGATGATGGCATTTAGCCGCTGTTAGCACAACTTTAGCTGGTGTTAGCATAACATTACCATGTAGCTTTACATTCAAAGTTGTTTTTAGCGGCTTCTTTCCTCTAGTGTTTGCCTTGGCACCGCTGAACAATTCCATAAACCCCCCCAAAAGGCAGCATTTGTCCACAAACGTTTTCATCGTATACCTCCAGTAACAGGGATGGGTAGATGCAAACTATGTGGAAACACAGCTTGTTTGGACTGTTCTTATCATGGCGTACAGTGACGCACATCCGATTTGGTCGTAAGGAGCTATAACTTATTCAATGTGTTCAGAAATAGCCCGTGTCTTGCTCCACCTGCTAACCCTGTGGATCAGACCGCTACAGATCACAGCATGTTTCTATGCCCATTCAAAAGTGAATGCTCCTGGTTGTAGTATTTCGAACTGAATATTGAATATTTATATAATATTTATAGTTTTTCCAGAACAGGTTAGCCCTATTCTGAGCAATCACTCAAGCTTCTTCTTAATTTCTGTTGTCAAAACCAAATGTTGTGTGTGTCCATCCGTGTTGGAGGACGCACCTCTGAGTCCTTGAGTTGATCTATTATGCAACATTTCCTGAAACATTAAAGTCCATTACGCTGCCACTGTGCTTCACCGCAGGCCCTGGTCCTAGTGGAGCACTTTCAATACATCCTATATATGTAGAAATAAAACATTGTACATTGTAAACAATGTAATTTTTTTTTTGTCATTACTATTTGTATTATGTTTTCAGGCCCCAACATTAAGTGGCAATGGCCTCTGAAGCAAAAGCATCAGCACCAAGTTCACAACAGGAACAGAATAGTAAATGTGTGTGTTCATTTGCAGGTGATAAAGCAGCTGATGAAGAAGGAGCTGACGCTGGAGTTTTCTCGAGACCGGAAGTCGATGTCCGTTTTCTGTTCGTCCAATAAACTCACACGCCCGGCCTCTGGAGCCAAGATGTTTGTGAAGGTGAAGCAGAACGACCGCTTACTTTGTTTTTACAGCAATGAGGCAGCAGTAGTCGACAGAGGCATTTGCCCACTAACCAAGTGTCAGTGGTTCTTTTGTGGATCGTGAAAACGCAGACTCAGTTGAGAAAGGATCCACCCCACTTTGCCTTTGATGGTAGTGTTCAGAAGTTAATATCACAAACTTTAATGTGGAAGAAACTATTTTGATCTTATTTATTTATTTGTAGTAAAATTATGTTAATGATTGATGATGTGATTTAGCCGCAGTGTTAGGTTTGAAAACACACTTTATTTCAATTTAGTCTTGATGCTTTAGACAAGATTAAGGTTAATAATTCTTTTTAGTTTTAGTCTTTTTTTGTCAGTGAAATTTCATTGCAAGTTAAAGCAGAACTAAATAACTCATGCCCCTAGAGGCCATAAGCGCCACTACAGATGTTGTAGCATGTTGCGTTTCTTTTTACGCATTAATTGTTCGTGAGAGTAAATACTACGCTGACAGAAAAGACAAAGGGAAAGAGGGATATGTACATTGTGCCACAACTCAATAACACAATGGAGATCATTTTTTTCACTCAAACTTGTCTGTAAATACTGCTAAAGTGGCACTAGCCCGCAGTTAGCTTTGCCCGTTAGCCTGTTAGCTTCTTCTTCGTGATTCCATTAGTGTGTATTGCGCCTCCGACCCGGAGGCAGGAAAGTTGCAAGGTTGGTTTTCTGGCCAGAGACACCAGGGGGAGATGAAAGACCCCCAATCATCCCATTAATACTTGTATTACCCTCAGAGGGACTACGAAAAGGATTTATTAAGGTAAACAAGTTACTTAGTTCTTCTTTAAGTCGCCTAAATTTACTGTTCCAATCCAAAATAAGTGCAAACAGTTATGACTCAATTAGTAAGTAAGTGTTTTATTTGTCATTGTGCAATTATACAATGAAATTGCGTTCAGATGTTGGGTTAGTCTTGAGCCGCTGCAACTGAGCACGCCGCCATTGTGAGCCAGCCTGAGCGGCATGTTTTTGGAGGTAGGAGAAACCGGAGCACTGCATTGAGGGCTCCTCAGTAACGGTGCACCGCCTCCTGGGTTTGTCTTTGTTTCAGAGCGTGGTGTCCTGCACTGTCAGCTTCAGGGAACTTTTAAAGACTGGGCTTGTCTCTGGGATGTCGAATTCATGTGGTTATGTGGGCTCCTTGATCAGTAGAAACAACAAAATGAATTAACTTCATCTCAAAAGAGCTGCATTAGTTCTAACGCTCAACCGACCGAACACACTGATATGTTATTATTAGGGCCGGGACTTTTTTCGATTAATTGCGATTAATTAATTACATGAGGTTTAGTGCGATTAAAAATATTAATCGAAATTAATCGAATTAATCACACTTTGTTTTCCACACTTCAGTTTCCTTTTTTTCCTGCAGACGCACAATTAATGGCAATATTGCACTGGTCTGTTGGACTTGGTTGAACAAAAATAAACAATATTTTGTTGCTTAAGCTTATGTATTCAGTCATTATTCAATGGTATACTAAAAATCCTTATGAAAAAACTTACTTCTCACTGTTCTCAGGTCAAATATTTATATGCGATTAATTTCGATTAATTAATTACAAAGCCTTTAATTAATTAGATTAATTTTTTTAATCGAGCCCCGGCCCTAGTTATTATGTTTAAAAAACAAACAAATTAATTCACAATATTGATTACAATTATTCATTATATATATATATTTTTAAAATACTTATTCTTAGGGATGGGAATTGATACGTTTTTATCGATATCAGTGCTATTGATAATTTCTCTTATCGATCCGGTTCTGTATCGATTCTCTTATTGATTCCAATTAATAAAAATAGGCTATTAATTATGTGCATGCTTCTTGTGTTTGCTTCTTCCTTTGGTCTCGTCCTCGGTCTCACAGGGCGCGCCGGAGAGTGTGCTGGAGCGCTGCAACTACCTACGCATCAACGGCAGCACCCGCGTGCCCATGAGCAGGACAATGAGGGAGCAGCTGCTGGCCACGGTCAGGGAGTGGGCCTCGGGCCGGGACACGCTGCGCTGTCTGGCCATGGCCACGAGAGACGCACCTCCGGACATCAAGTCACTGAACCTGGAAGAGTCCACTGGGTTCATCAAGTACGAGGTGAGGAGGGGCAGGTTATGAGGAAACACTTTACATGTGAGCCTTTGGGTTTTCTATAGATTCATGTTTTTATAGAAGGGTTCAAAGTTTAAAAATGTATTCATACTTTAATGTCTACAATACAGTGCCTCTCGAAAGTACTAATACACCTTGAACTTTTGCACATTTTGTCATATTTACAACCATAAACATAAAGATTTTATTTTGAATTTTTTACTGAAAGTTCACACACAAGTAACAGACAACTGTGAAGTGAAAGCAAAATGATACATGATTCTGTTATTTTTCAAAAAATAAAAACCGAAAAGTGGGGCGTGCATTCATATTTTCTGAGTGATCGCTCTCTGGATTTGACCCATTGTTAAAGTTTAGACAGGCAGAATTACAGTAGAGTGCTAGTTAAGAGTAGTCGGGTAAAAAAAGGCGTTCTAATGAGAGGAATTGTAATGGATAATGAAATCTCATCTGTAATAATGTGGCATGATGGGAAATAGCTAAACTGCTGCTGTCTGTGCTCAGTCGGACCTGACGTTTGTGGGCTGCGTGGGGATGCTGGATCCTCCCAGGAAAGAGGTGCTGGGAGCGGTCAGGATGTGTCGACAGGCCGGGATCCGCGTCATCATGATCACAGGTGAGCGGAAGACTCAAAGGTTATTAACGCTCAGAGGTGATCAGTAACAGTTAAAGGAGCTTTATCATGCTATTTTAGCCATTCCAAAGTAAAGTATAGGCATATATATGATATATTGTACTATGGATTGTACTATGGAGTACTCATTTTTGAGAGAAATATAAGTATTTTTGGGGGGTATTTTCCCTACCGAAGACAAGACGCTTCGATTCAGTTAACTCCGCCCCTCCTCCGCTCATTCCACATTTACAGTATTATAAATATAAATATCGCTGCAAAAAGTGAAGTTACTTCACATAATGCAGTTATAAGGATTTGACATGTGCAACACAGTTTCATAAATGGCTAACACACACACGCTAACACACACGCTAACACACACGCTAACACACACGCTAACACACACGCTAACACACACGCTACACACGCTAACACACACGCTAACGCGCGTTTTGATTAACTCACCGCTCAGTCTGGCCTCCCCATGGGATCGCGTTGGTTATACAAGTTAATCCACTTTGATTCTGGCCAAGGTTCACCAAGCATCCATCAGGTTGGTTGATATAGTCGCTGAATCCCAGAAAGAAATTCCAACTTGTGGCGAGTGCACTCTTCTTTAGGAAGGTTGAATAGTCCTGTTCCTCTCGTAGCCAAACGCGCATCCGTGACATTATCGTTCGGTAAGAAAAAAGAACAGGCGTGTCCAGAGTAGGTTAGAACGAGCTCAGTCTTCAAAAACAACACCTCTGCTGGGATCCATGGCTTCTCCGGCCGTGGGTGCGCTTGATTAGCGTCCTGGGACAGCACAGAGTTGCTGCTTTCTTTTTTTTTTTTTTTCTTTATTTCTCTCTTACAACAACAACAAAAAATGAAAAGCTGTTTATAATTAAAATCAGGCCGTAAGGCATTACATTACAGACGTAGAGCACTTCCGTTCCTTTGTGACGACACAACTGAACAGCTCAGTCGTTTTCCAGGAGAGGGCGGAGCAGCTGCTCAGAGAACAGGATTCAGGAGGATTACTTAGAACTGCGTGAATGAAGCCAAAAAAACGCTCTGGGGGTGTTTTTGATAAGGAAACATTAAAACCTTTAAAATGACAAATGACTTTAAAATGACAAAAGGACCTTTAAAATTAGGCCTGCCACGATAAATTTTTTTTAGGACGATATATCGTCTCAGAAAGTCCTATCGCGATAAATGATAATATTGAGTATAATGCAAATACTGTAGGCAATAAAAGAAAACTGTAAGCAACTATTTTAATTGACACTATATCCATCTGTGCTTCTCAGCCTTTTAACTTACACTCTCACCAGGTTCTGTGTTTGAATTAGGCCTGTCACAACATGTTTTTTTTTTTTTAAATAGTCAGTATACAGCATAATCTTTAAAATATCCCAGTAACAATAATACTGATATTTCATCTGCATTATTCTGGTTAAATATTTCCTGTGTTAAATTAAACCTGGTTAGTATAAAATATTAAATGTATAGATTCAGATAATACTGTATCACTGCTAAAGTAGAGTAGCCATATGTTTTGTTTTTTCCTTTTCTTTTCAAATACTGTATAACCTCCTGTACACACGGCTGTCGGAGTAAAGCAGCTTTTATGGGAAACTTGTTGACTCTTTGTCAAACCACTGCAGCATTTCTCTGGCTTTTGAACAGTAACATAGACCTAAGCACTGAGTAATGTTCTCAGGACTATCGCGCTTGTATTTGGATAGTGGCTAAAGCGCTCGGGTTCCTTTCGCTAACAGTAGCGCTGATTAGCTTTGATTCACTGACTGGGCGGTGGTTTTGTTTCGTTCTCTCTCATGTTGGACAAACCTGCAGTCGCATTAATGTTGTTATTCTCTCCGTGATGCTTCTTTTGGTTGGAATTCCAAGTGTTGTCACACGAGTCCCTCTTGCTCCGTGATAAAGTTCACAGAAAGTGTCGGAATCGGCAACTACGTAGTAGCACGGCACTTTGTTTACACCCCGCCTCTCACCAAAAGCAGCGCTGATCTATAAATGATCTGGATACGGCTGATGTGTTCAATGCTGTCATAATGCACAGGGAGACGGGTTGGATGGACGCTCCGCTCACTCAGTGCTGTGATAGCGTTCATGTTTCTGTATTTATTTTAAGCACACGCAGCACGTGCATTTATCGTGCATTTATTGAGACTAAAAATGTTATCGTCCTTCATTTTACTTATCGAGCGATAACTCGATATAGTAATTATCGTGGCAGGCCTAGTTAAAATAATCAATCACAAATGTTTGTCTTCCAGGTGACAACAAGAACACGGCGCTGTCGATCTGCCGCCGCGTGGGGATCATCACGGAGCAGGAAGAGGAGCAGGAGGGGTCCACGGGGGGCCTAACGGGACGGGAGTTTGACGAGCTGCCGCCGCACCTCCAGAGGCAGGCCTGCAGGACGGTGCGCTGCTTCGCCCGAGTGGAGCCCGCGCACAAGAGCCGCATCGTGGAGTATCTGCAGAGCCTCAACGACATCACCGCCATGGTCAGGGCAAACTCCGAGTGTAACTTTATTTACATCTCTGGATGTAGAGGAAGCGCCAAATATAATACAATACATGTACTGCAGTTTTACACCGTAGACAAAAGCTCTTGAGTTGTCATCTGTACAGGGTTCTTTCAGTGTTCAGGACAAATTTAGTTGAGAGAAGTTTACCTTGTTTTAGTACCACCCGTCTTTATTCTAAAAAGCTACTCTCAACAAAAAAGAACTCCTTCAATAGTCTTATCAAACACCATGTCTGGAGTCCAAAGAAGTAGCCTACTCAATTTTATGAAAAAAACACCAAACTTTTCAGGCTGGGACCCGGAAAATTACCATGCGAACAATCCGGGATCCCCGTTGTAAAAAGCTATTTGTAATAACAAATATATCAAGCAAAATTATATTTAAAATCTGGTTTAGTAATACATTGTTTACTTTGCTATTTGACTTCTTTTCACAAATCTATGCTGGTTTCAGTTAATAATTATATTAAATCCACTCAACCCCCACAAGACAAGTTATATGAACATGCTTTATAGCCTTAGTGAATACTTGTGGTGTTTCACTCTATGCAGATTTGGCTGTGGCTACTCCAGGGTTTGTCTTTATCTTATATTATAAACAAGATGCCAGTGTCCAAAATGTAAACTTACTGTTTGATTTGGATGCTCAAACTGTGGCACTTGGGCTTCTTTAGGGAGTACTCAGTAGGGCAGGGCGATATGGCCAAAAAATTATACCACAGTATGAAAACAAATATCACGATAACGATATATTTAGCGATATAATTCACACCTGGCAAAATACTTAAAAATCAAAGCCTTTAGCCGATGTGGCAATTAATTTAAAGGTATTTTATTCTCTTTATTCATCTAAATCTCTATTTCCACCTGGAAGAACACAGAAGATAAGATAAAATAATATTGCTGCTATTAGCTATTTGCACCTTCATCTCCATCACAGTGAAATGCTCCTGTAAGTTCACCTGTCTCTCTGCAGTTTACTTGTGTTTTTATTGTCAGGAGACTTGGGATAGACCTGTGGGTATTAACGCGTTTGGGACATGTGTTTGACAGCAACATGAGCCAAATTAATGGTAGCTTTCAAACGATTCACTATTTGCCCCGTCGCTCCCCCGGTCTGCGCGTCTCCCTCCCGATCCCGCACAGCCGCAGATACACACACGCAGGAGGGAAAGAAAGAGAGAGGGGGAGAAGTACGTACAGTATATGAGCTTGTCCTGAGTCTTACGTGAGCGCTCCTGATGAGAAGGATATTATTAGCCTTTAACCGCGTTTGCAACGTGGTTTTCTTCACCGTGTTGTTAGCGCCAGACTAGCTAACGAGCTAGGCAATGCTACAACTTGCCGGAGTTCATCCAAGTTCATCCAAGACACAAATCTTGAGCCCTTTCCTCGCAAATATGAGCGACAAAAGCAACATACTTCATTCATATCATTAGATTCTTTAAGCGCCTGCCCCTGAAGCTCCACAGTCATGTTTGTGCTGCTGCTTTGAGTGACTCTGGGGGTCATCCCTATGTTCCCCCGGTACCTATGTTCCCCCACTTCTATTGACTAAGATTAGGCACCACCCCACTATCCTTAAGGTTAGTGGCTAGGGCAGGGTCAGGGTTAAGCTGCTTGATATATGTATGACATTTCATTCTCATGACTTGTGATTGGTTGAAGTACCAACTCACCTACGGAAAAAAAAATCACACCCGGGGAACACAGGTATGCACCCGTGACTCTGAGCGTAGCATTAGCTGCGATCTCCGCCTGGTTCTGAAATCAGCTGCGCTTGCAAATGATCTCATCTACCGCGGTATGAAAGTTTACACCAGTGTCCAAAAACTATACCGGTATTACCGTGCACGATATGATATGGACCAACCCTAGTACTCAGGATAATGAGCAGTTTTAGACTTTATTTTTTATTTATTTTAATTCCATCCATCCATCTTCTTCCACTTGTCCGTTGCCGGGTCGTGGGAGCAGCTGTTGGAGCTGCCCAAATCACATTGCACCAGCCCCTATGGCTCCTCCTGCAGGTGGTGGGTCCACAGAAGGACGGCCTCATGGTTCTAACCGGGCCTGTTGGTCTCTCATAAGGGGCTTCTGAACCGCTCTTTGTCTGACCCGTCAACTAGGACCTGTTTGCCATGGAGACCCTACCAGGGCACAAAGCCCCCGACAACAGAGCTCCAGGATCATTCAGGTGCTCAAACCCCTCCACCACGTTAAGGTGGAGGCTCCAGGAGGGGTTATTTTAATTAAAGATAATTAAATGTATGCTTTAGTAATGCATAAAAATGGCTTTAGAATGGCATTAAAACATTTTCATTTTGTTGTGTTCCATGCGCAAAGACAATAAAACTCTCTCTCCCCACAGACGGGCGACGGAGTGAACGACGCCCCGCGCTGAAGAAGGCAGAGATCGGTATTGCGATGGGCAGTGGGACGGCGGTGGCGAAGTCCGCCTCAGAGATGATCCTGGCTGACGATAACTTCTCCACCATCGTGGCGGCTGTGGAGGAGGGACGCGCCATTTACAACAACATGAAGCAGTTCATCAGATACCTCATCTCCTCCAACATCGGCGAGGTCGTCTGGTTAGTACAGGCGTCTCCAACTCTGTTTACCTGACGAGCTACTTTAACATAACAAAAACGTCTAGAAGCGGCTTATGTTTTGAAGATACCGCTGACCACCTTTCACGCCACCACAGTTCAATGACCTCTCTCCGTTTCTCTCTCTTCAGTATCTTCCTCACCGCGGCGTTGGGGATGCCCGAGGCCCTCATCCCGGTGCAGTTGTTGTGGGTGAACCTGGTCACTGACGGTTTCCCCGCCACCGCTCTGGGCTTTAACCCTCCGGACCTCGACATCATGTCTCACCCCCCGCGCTCCCCAAAGAGCCGCTCATCTCAGGCTGGCTCTTCTGTCGCTACCTCATCATCGGCGGTGAGTCTCGAGGCCGAAGTGAGTCTTTTCTTTGTTGGTGTGAGCGGGTTTTAATACGTCAATGTGTTTCTGTGTAGGTTACGTGGGAGCGGCCACTGTAGGAGCTGCCGCCTGGTGGTTCATGGCGGCTCAGGACGGGCCAAAAGTCACCTTCTACCAACTGGTAAAACACTCGTATATGACCAAGAAACATCCTTACTGAAAACCCTTGCAAATATTTCATGACCCCTCTCTACCTTTTGAACTACGGATGCAAGTAATTATTCCAGCAACAAGTCAGCTAATCAAACAGTTTGTCTGTGTAGGCTCTCAGTCGTACCGGAGGCTAAGTCCTTCCGCTCTATTAAGAGAGACGAGAGTAGCCGTTAATAAGCCCAATGCCCATCTCGACTGCGCATGCGTGAGTCAATCAGGCTCCTAATTTCGGCCCAAACAAACCACACCGCCATTGAAATGTGTGAGTGAGTTCAGGTTGACAATATTTAAGTTGTCAATATCTTGAAAGCGAGGGAAAAGTCAGGGCGGCGGCTCCGTAAGCTGGACCGGACCATAGCGGACAGGGGAACGACAGGACCTGGGATCAGCCCGACACAGACACCCTCACTTTTAAAAAATCATTTGAATTCATCTTGGAATCACAGGGAAACGTTTCAAAACGGTGTTGATGTTAAATATAGTGGGTCAAATTAGCGACCGATTAGCTATGTTGTTCACCAACAGATCACTTGTAAAAAATTACAAATAAAGTAAATGTAGATGGCATAGGCTATGTGTGTATGCGGATCTGTCTGGTCACAATTAAGAATAATAATCTACTGTCCACCTCCTTATTGACAAAAAAATAGTGATTCTATGATTTTATTTCTCATTTCAGTTTTAATGTTGTGAAGTTTCAGACCCTGGACTTTGTCCAACAGTCGCCTTCAAGGGTCAGAAATGTTTTTCTCACATAGTTATTCCATAGTTATTCCAACTATATGAACAAGGACAGGTCGTCACTTTGAAGCATCTCTTTGTATGAATGGCAGTTTTGTTTCTGTCTATCTCCGTACGCAGCCCTGGTTGTAAAAATAGACTTTAAGCTAATATTATAACAGGCTCCATGGCCACGACAAAAACGCTTTAAATCATCAACTTTCCAGCGGTTAAAACGCTCCAAATCAGAGCTTTCTTCGTTGCTTTACGCTAACTATCAATATGTTTAGTAGCCAAAAGAAATTCCATTACCCATAATGCAACGGGCGAGCCGAGATGAGCATTCGGCTTATAGGGGAGGGACTGAGCCAAGCTAAACTCCTCCCAGTGGTCTATATCTGGTCTGCGGGCTGAGCTTAAACTTTAATTTTGCTGACGAAGCCTTTTGGATGAAGATGCGAAATGTTCTACACTTCAACCACAGAGTACAGAAGATGACTCAAGAACCTTCATTGAAGATGGACAACTCCTGTACAACTGAGAGCCTACACCACCGAGTATGATGTGAATGAATAATGCTCTAAATTGTAAAGCGACTTTGAGCGTCTGGAAAAGCGCTTTACAGTGGTCCCTCTCTATAACGCGGTTCACCTTTCGCAGTCTCGCTGTTTTGCAGATTTTTTTGGTACAATTTTGCTTTTTTACAGCGTATGAACACCATACCCGCATTGTGTTCTGCGTCCTGAATCCGGGTCTGACTCCACGTTTTGCAGGATTTTCTCTGCACTTTTCACTTTTCTGTTGCTCTTTTTTTGCTTTTTTTGTTTGCGTTTGGTTAAGGGGCCTGTCTTCACCATTCACTTGTTTAGGGATAGAACGCTCAAGGTCCGGGAAGCTGGGGTGCGCATTTGTAGGAACGGCATTTGATTTCTATGTGTAGAAGCGATTGCTGCCCAAAAAAACACACAATGTAAACTTGCCTCTGTCCCCAGTCCCATTACCTCCAGTGCAGTGAGGGCCACGAGGAGTTTGCAGGCGTCCAGTGCTCGGTGTTCGAGTCTCCCATCCCGATGACCATGGCTCTGTCTGTGCTCGTCACCATCGAGATGTGCAACGCCCTCAACAGGTACAAAAGACACACACACACACAGTAATTTGGAAGTCTTCTAAAACGTACATGTATTTAAGTTAGGAATCATGATTGTATTTGTCTGTAGTCTCTCTGAAAACCAGTCGCTGCTGAAGATGCCTCCCTGGTCGAACCCGTGGCTGGTGGGAGCCATCTGTCTGTCCATGGCCCTGCACTTCCTCATCCTCTACATCTCCATGCTTTCTGTGAGTTTTTCTGATGATTTTTGCAATATATACGCGTTTACGTGAATATTAAGTTTCCTCCGCACATTTGAAACACATCCTGGAACAATAACATATGAGAGAAGAATGAACTGTTGTATATATAGTATTACTACTTGCTTTTAGAGGATAACATTAAATCGCTATTTATCATACTGGGTCAAGCTGTACAGTCGTACTATCTCTGTCATAGCCTTGACTGTGGTGCTCAGGGGCCCACTCTCAGCCCCTGAATGTTTCGCTTGCGTATCAGTATAACGCTCAGAGAGGGTATTTATCCCTCTTCTGTGGAAGCATAGACAGACTTGAATGGTAGGACTAGCGATGGTAAATAAACTTCTCCTGTGTAAGACATCCTGACTGCTGCCTATTCTTCATCAATCTTGTTTGTGACGCCAAATTGTTAGAGGAATAACAATGGTGTTCGAGAGGATTGATGAAGAATAGGCAGCAGTCAGGATGTCTTATGCAGGAGAAGTTTATTTACCATCGTTACGGGACCCGGAGACATGAACTCGAGACATTGCCAGTCCTACCATTCAAGTCTGTCTATGCTTCCACAGAAGAGGGATAAATACCGTCTAAGAGCGTCATACTGATACGCAAGCAAAACATTCAGCGGCTGAGAGTGGACGCCTGAGCAACACAGTCAAGGCTATGACAGAGATAGTACGACTTTACAGCTTGACCCAGTATGATAAATAGCGATTTAATGTTATCCTCTAACACAGTGGTTCTCAACCTGGGGGTCGCGAGACAAATTTGGGGGTCGCGAGATCATGTAAATAAAATATACATATTTTTATTAGCATATAATGTAATATTTTAATGTAGCATGTGTGTGCTATTTTATGTTCATAATTTGATGAATTTTATTTTAGCCATTTGTTTTTTTTTTTCCTTTGTTTTTTAAAGCAGAACTAAGTAACGTGTTTACCTAAATAAATCCTTTCCGTAGTCCCTCTGGGGGTAATACAAGTGTTAATGGGATGATTGGGGGTCTTTCATCTCCCCCTGGTGTCTCTGGCCAGAAAACCATGCTTGCAACTTGACTGCCACCGGGGCGGAGCAACCAATACACACTAATAGAATCACGGAGAAGAAGCTAACAGGCTAACGGGCAAAGCTAACTGCGGGCTAGCGCCACTTTAAACAGTATTTACAGCCAAGTTTGAGTGAAAAAAATATTCCCATTGTATAACTGGATGTACAACACCTCTCTCTCCCTTCGCCTTTTCTGTCAGCGTAGTATTTACTCTCCAAGACATTTAATAAGTTAAAAAATCGGAACTTGCTAAGACACCTGCAGTTGCGCTTATGGTCTCTAGGGGCAAGAGTTACTTAGTACTGCTTTAAGAATTATGTAGGCTAATGTTCCTATTTCTCATGGTGTGACCCCTTTAACAGTTATAATGGGGGTCAATAATAATGGGGGACAAATAATAGACAACTCCTACAGACTCCTCCTCCCCAGCTCTGACGAAGCATGTTCCTAATAAGGGCATAAGGGCGGATCTTCACTGTAGACTCGGCCCTTGCGTGACGTGTAGCTCGCGCAGCTCCAATGCCAACAGTCCGACCCTCATTAAGTACGAGATTTCTAAAATCTACGATAACCAGCCCGGTGCCTCTGATTGTGTCTAACCCAATGGCCGCTGGCTGCTCTGCTTTGTGACCGCAAACACTGGAGGCCGCCATTGCTCTTCCATTGCTGTAGTACCTCCATTTGGCCGCTAGGCCCCATTGAAAAGCATTGGACTTTAGACACGTTAAAACAACTTTAATGCCTGGTTTCAATTTTTTCAACACTTAATATGGCTACATATTCCTCCTGAGATAACGCTGGGTTAGTCAAAAAAATTGAAACCAGGCTGGTTTTCGAAATATATTTTTTTTAAATCTCCTACTTAACGGAGGTCGGACTGTTGGCATTGGAGCTGCGCGAGCTACACGTCACGCAAGGGCCGAGTCTACAGTGAAGATCCCGCCCTTTTGCCCTTATTAGGAACATGCTTCGTCAGAGCTGGGAGGAGGAGTCTGTAAATCCGCCATGATTTCCCCCTCGAATGTGGTCATTATGGTAAACGGGGAGGAGTGAGGAGGAGCTGTCTATTCTTTTTAACAGTCTATGGTCTAACCCAGCGTAATCACAGGAGGAATATCTAGCTGTAGAAGAAATTAGGCACCGGGCATTAAAGTTGTTTTTAACGTGTCTAAAGTGCAATGCATTCAAATGGGGGACTAGCGGCTATATGGCGGTACTACAGCAATGGCGGCCTCCAGTGTTGTCGCAAAGCAGAGCAGCCAGCTTGCTAATTCCGACTTTTTACATTGTGATCGTATTTTTGGATGAGTTTCTTGTATTTAACTCAGATCTTTCTTATGTTCTTTCAGACGATTTTCCAGATCCGGCCGCTGTCCTGGCCTCAGTGGGTGGTGGTTTTGAAGATGTCCCTCCCGGTCATTCTGGTGGACGAAGCGCTCAAGTTTTTGGCTCGAAACTACATCGAGCCGGGAACACACATCCAGGTAGGGACGGGTTTATCGTCTGAAACAGAAGTAGCCTGGGAATAGGCTACTTCCAGTTTGACATCGTTTCTCTTTCGCTCTGTTCGCTGCAGTCGCCCGAGGAGGCGGAGCTCCGGAGAGGCGCCGGCACGGGATTGGTGGGCTGCGTGGTCACGTACGTGCGTCAGTCGCTGCAGGGCGTGTCCTGGTCGTTCGTGGCCTTCGTGGCGCCTCTGCTCTTGTGGATCTTCAGCCTGGACTCTGACATCACCAACATCTTCTGGGAGTGAGAGGGTTAAAGTCACCGGCCCAGACGAAGGTACAGGGACAGACAGCACGAAGGAAAAACGGATTTGTAAAGAAATGTATTAAGGGAAATGGAAGGGTTGGTCCGTAGGAAGGTGAAGGAAGAGCTAAGTCAAGAAAGAGTAGGTCAGTGGTTTAGTGGGGATATAAAAACTAATTTAATTGACAATCAGTAAAAAAAAAAAAAAAACAATAAAAAGTACAATTCCTGGTTTGTGTTAGCTCTCTGTCATCCAGGAGTTTGCTCTTTTAGAAGTCATCTTTTCTGATCCATTAACAACTGAAGAAGCAGCTTCTCGGGCTGAACCATTTTAAACATCCCACTGCAGATTTCTTTTGGAAAACTTTTGCGACGATATTGTACAATTCTGTCACTCGCTGGGTTTGTCCAAAGGCCTTAAGCTTTAGTCCTTACCTTTGTTCGTTATAATCTCACTGTGTTTGCGACTAAATTTAACAGAATAGTCACCGAAGAAGTTATGAACACTTTCAGTGGTTTGGAGGCCAATTGTCATGTGATTTTAAAAAGGTTATGTTGTATTTATTTGTTGCGTTTTCAGATCGTTGGCCGGTTTTTTTGTACCATACGTTGCAAATTGTTATCTCGAAATGAGTGAAATGTTAATGAAATCAGTACATTTGTCCCTGATTTGAGTAAGTAATCTCAAGAGTCCTACGTTTTTCACACTTGAATTTAGAAAAAAATCGCTATCGGCTGGCTTATATATCGGGCCGATATCTGGGTATTGTGAGCCCTTCCACAACTCCTCAGGCCTCGGGGGAGCTGAGAAACACCTCAGATGCTCTTATCGTATTTGACAGGGGTAGGCAACGTCAGGCCCGGGGGCCAAATCTGGCCCTCTAGCACAAAACCTCTGGCCCCCAGATGATTTTGAGAAATATTATTGTTATGCAAAATAGAGATCAAATACCTGTTAAAGTACGAGTGTAATACCGTCAGTCCACTGCAGAAAGTCATTAACGGGATTAGTTTTAATTTGGCGAGTTAAGATGTATTTGGGCTTTTGACCTAGATCATTGACATTATTGATTATTAACTATTCACTTGTTCTGGTTTGTTTCTGACTCGTTTCAATACATTTAGTCTTTATTTCAAGTAATTTTATCTGCCGATGGGGTAAGAACATTGGTCTTGTCCCATTGGCAGTTCTACTTTCTTATTTCAAGTGAGATTTACTTTAGAACTAGTCTGACATGGCCTCGAACTTGGCTGGATCAGGAAAAAAGTTAAAAAATAAAATAAAAAAAAAAG
Organism: Neogobius melanostomus; assembly: GCA_007210695.1. NCBI lineage: Eukaryota > Metazoa > Chordata > Actinopteri > Gobiiformes > Gobiidae > Neogobius > Neogobius melanostomus. Next base: position 3,754,860 of record VHKM01000122.1, on the reverse strand, counting down.
AGTAAAAAAAATGCTCAAAACAAGACTTCCTCAATTAAAGTAATTTACGCCAATGCTTAAAGCCAACTACTTTTTGTAGTGTATTTCCTAAATCTCCGGTCAGAACAAACCACTTGCTCATATTTAATGTAATGTATTGGCGTTTGCAGAAAATGGTTCTTTACTTTGGGCTACAATGGTGAGGTTTGGCCCTTGGTGTTTTGGCGATGATAAAAATCGGCCTCCACGATGCAAACTTGCCTACCCCTGGTATTTGATATATTCAGTGTTGCAGACTTTTGCCTGTAATTTCAGAACCATAAGAGAGAGAGAGATTTTTTACCTTAGACATGTTTTGGAATTTGCTGTTTTTGTCTTTCAAACGAGTTCTCTCTGAAGGACCTACTAAACAGGAATATCCTGAATAAATCAGTCCTTTGCCTCTAATAAAGCGCCCCCTGCTGTCACAGTTCAACACATTTTAGTTTAGAAGCGTCATACTCAGGATTATAGAAAAGACATTTTTAGAAATTATCAGCCTTAGAAAAAAATCGATCGACCTGTACTCATCGCACTCAAAAAACAGATTGTTGTAAATGTTTTTTTTCTGAATTTAAGTGTAAAAAGATTTCTTGAAATGAGTTACTACTTAAGAAAAATTCACATATTTCTAGATAACGTTTTTGCGATGTACTACATATATACAAAGTTTGTACTTGAAAGTGATTAGTCTTTAGCCAACATAAATGTTAAAATATATATAAAAGAAAACCTTGAGAGCTGATGCGACACATACCACCCTTGAAATGAACTGAAATAAATGCTTTAAACGTAACTACAACCATAAAACACTAAATTTGTCTTCCTCATTCAAGAATCCTAATAAAACTGTTCGACATTAGTGAACATTTCAAAGCTTAAGTCGTGCTTTTCTATAGCTGTATGTTTTACTCAGTAGCGCCTCTACCTGGAGAGTTGACTAATAACAAGCCTACGTGACAACTTTAGCTTTTCGCTAACAATTGCTAATATGAAAAGATTGAAGGTTAACAAAAGAGGCGTTGTTGTGTTAAGCAGTAAGGAAAGTCCATTCGGGAAAAGAGACGGTCAAACAATTACAATTTTTATTTTTTATATTGAAGCACTGTTTGCCTAATTGTGATTTCATGTCTAGGTTTTTTGCTTTCCACTTTTCTGCCTGTTTTATTCTCCATCGTTTTAGACTTGAAACGTGTCTTACAGCTTTGACAAATGCTTGAAAAACGCAAACCCTGAGGGAAGAGATTTTTGCGACACAGAAATGTTATTTTATTTCATGTTATTTCTATGCTTTAATATTAAACGTGTCGATTATTTATTGTTTGTAGCTCATACCGCGTCACTTGGATTTGTAAGAGGAGAGGAAATTGACTTTTGGGAGAGTTTGTGTGGTTAAATAAAGATTGAAAAGGGATTTTGAATACTCTGACGTCCGTGGTTTGTGATTTTAATGGAGTGGTCGCTTAAAACAACCAGTTTTTTTATGCAACATCATTAGAATCGAAACAGTGGTTTTCAAAGTACTTGATTTCGTTACTTGAGTAAAAGTACAAATCTGCTCTGTCAAATTATTACTCAAGTGGGTATTTTCTGTAGAAAATACCCAAGTGTGCAAAGTCGAAAGTACAATTTACAGTGCATCCGGAAAGTATTCACAGCGCTTCACTTTTTTCACATTTTGTCTACAATACAGTGCCTCTCGAAAGTACTAATACACCTTGAACTTTTGCACATTTTATCATGTTTACAACCCTAAACGTAAAGATTTTATTTTGAATTTTTTACTGAAAGTTCACACACAAGTAACAGACAACTGTGAAGTGAAAGCAAAATGATACATGATTCTGTTATTTTTCAAAAAATAGAAAAGTGAAAAGTGGGGCGTGCATAAGTATTCACACCGCATTTTCTGAGTGCATTAAATTGCCTTTATAACATTCCTAATGACTGCAGAATGTTCACACCTTGCCCTAACCATTAAATAGAGGCCACCTGTGTGTAATCTACTCTCAGTATAATTAGCTGTTCTGTGAGGGCCTCAGAGCTATGGTCAGAGTGTATTGGTCACTAAACAACATCATGAAGTCCAATAACACACCAATTATTGAGAAGTATAAAGCTGGGTTAGGTTATAAAAACATTTCCAAAGCTTTGAACATCTCTCAAAGTACAGTTAAATACATCATCCAGGAATAGAAAGAGTGTGGCATCACTGCAAACCTACCAAGACCCGGCTGTTCTCCTAAATTACTGACCGAACAAGGACGCACTGACCAGAGCTGTTACCAAGAAGCCTATGATGACCCTGGATGAACTGCAGAGAGCTACAGCTCAGGTGGGGGAAACTGTACACAGGACAACTATTAGTCGTACACTGCACAAATCTGGCCTTTAAGATATATCGATATATTTTTTAATGAGATATGGAATTAAACCATATCGCCCTAGCGCCACCTACTGTTCATAAAGAGTGCCGTATTAGGCTTTTGACATGAACAAAACACATGGACAAATTAACTTTTTTACTTTGGAGTCTTTTTAGAAATGTAGTGGATAGGGACCGACCGATATATCAGGCCGATATTTGGGTATTTTCAATAATTCGATATCTCCAGAACTGAAAGTGATAGAGACTTCCCTCCCACAACTTCCTACGCCTCAGGGGGGCGGAGAAACATTGCAGGTATGTTCACCTATTTTATATATTTTATGTTACAGACTTTTGCGTATAATTTCTGAACCATAGATATAGGACCAGATCTTGTGCCTGGCGGAAGGAGTGCGCAAACTCTTCCTGACAAAATGGGGAACACACCATATGTTGTGAGAGGGCATTGCTTATACTGAGAGCAGTGCGCCGATGTCAGCCTCACGTTCATTTCCTCGTTTACATCGCGCTGCCTTGTGTTCTTCCTTAAGCACGTCAAACTAAAAACTTGATTAACCCCATCGTGAGCTAAACAATGTTTGTGTCTTGAGAGAAAGAGATGTAGCCTATGCCGGTCCCGCTGTGGCTTGGCCGTAAACGGGAAACAAAACAAATGCACATGTTCACCCCCACAACCCCTCTCCCCTTCCCGGCCGTGGAGTCTGGTTGGAGAAAAAAGTGCTTCTCCCACGTACTTTCCACTTAAATGCGCTAAGTCCAGGAGCTGCGAGATCACAAAGTGCGCTCCTACTCGGCGCAAAATGTTACGCTATAAGCCGAATGCCCATCTCGACTGCTCATGCGTGGGTCAATCAGGCTCCTAATTTCAGCCCAAACAAACCACACTGCCATTGAAATGTGTGAGCGAGTTCAAGTAGCGGAGCGTGAACACTGAAGTGTATTGAGCCATAACCGTGAACCGAACTTTGAGTCTCAAGTGACATTTCTTGCAAATATTTATGCTGTCAATTATCTTGAAAGCGAGGGAACAGTCAGGACGGCGGCTCCGTAGGCAGGAGCGGACCATCGCGGACAGGGGAACGACAGGACCTGGGATCAGCCCGACACAGACACCCTCACTTTTAAATCTTTTGAATTCGTCTTGGAATCACAGGAAAACGTTTCAAAACGATGTTGATGTTAAATATAGTGGGTGAATTTCCGTCTGTCAAATTAGCGATCGATTAGCTCTGTTGTCCATCAGATCACTCCTAATAAAATAAAAAATAATTTAGTGGCAGAGTATGTGTATGTGGATCTCTCTGGTCACAATACAAATAAAAAAAGATTTTGTTTACTGTCCACCTCCTTATTGACAAAAAAAGAGGGATTCTATGTTTTTATTTCTCATTTCAGTTTAAATGTTGTGAATATCGGCGACATGAGGCCACAGACCCTGGACTTTGTCCAACAGTCGCCTTCAAGGGTCAGAAATGTTTTTCTCATATAGTTATTCCATAGTTATTCCAACTATATGAACAAGGACTGGTCGTCACTTTTGAAGCATCTCTTCGTATGAATGGCAGTTTCGTTTCTGTCTATCTCCGTACGCAGCCCTGGTTGTAAAAATAGACTTTAAGCTAATATTGTAACAGGCTCCATGGCCACGACAAAAACGCTTTAAATCATCAATTTTCCAGCGGTTAAAACGCTCCAAATCATAGATTAATGCAACTATCATTATTGTTTGGTAGCCAAAAGAAATTCCATTACCCATAATGCAACAGGCGACCCGAGATGGGCATTTGGCTTATTGTCTGCATTTAGAAATCAGGCCCATAGACTTACCCTATTTTGTTTTAGAATTGACTGATTTTTGTCTTTCAAACCAGCTTCCTGCTGCCATAGTTCACATTTAGACGCATCATACACAAGATTATAGATGAAAAAATATCAAGGAAATATCGTTCGGCCTCAGAAAAAAACCTTATTGGTCGACCTCTATTAGATATATTTGTGTGATTGAAACCTTTAGTATAATGTTAAATGTTTAACTATAGGCTATTTGACAGATTAACCTCTTAACCCCCCTAAACCAAGCACATTTTCTCCAGTTTGGCTTTACAAAAATCTAAAAGCTTCATAATAAAAAGCATCAAAATAGCGACGAAAACGAGGATGAACCAAAAAGCGATGAAATAAGTGAGAAATAAACAAGTGACGACGAAAATACGACAAAAAGCAATGAAAAAGAGACAAAATGTGACTAAAATGCGGCTACAACGTGAAGTTACGATCACTTTTGTAGGTCTTAGCTTTCAAATGAGTCGTTATACCGTTCCTCTCCAGTTAAGAAGTTTTAGTTTTGGGTAAAGCCAAACTGGAGAAAAATCTTTGGAACATAACACATAAACGCAGCAGTAAATGAAACTACTGCACTTTTTCTTGCATTTTTATGTATTGTTGACAGAGTAAACGTTTGTTCGGTGGTTTTGGAAGTACCACATGAGGGCGCCAACGAGGAGTTCATCTATTCATCATCATCCAAACCGTAAAGCTGCAGGAATGTTCTGAGAGGAGCACTTTGTTTGAACCTTCCTGCACAAATACGACCTGAAAAACCTCTCATTCACAATATTTTACCACTTTTAGTGTAGTAGTAGAAGTAGTTGCCAGATATCACACTTTTGGCCACTTTTACTCCTTCTACCCACTCTTACAGCTTTGAATAATCACTACTATTCCTACTATTACAGTAGTAGTATTACAGAGTTTCTGCGGATCTTTGAAAATAACACTTTAAATAAATATAGAAATAAAGTTGTTGAATACATTTCGCCAAATGTAAAGCCTTAAATGTCATTAATTAAAGCGTTGGATTCATATTGGCAATAACTGAATTTTTTTGGGGGGAAATTAAATGACATTGCTCTCTCTTTTGGCTGCAGAAGTTTGTCAAAAGTTCAAAAAGTGTGGTTTAAAAGCAGAGGTGGTCAGTAACGAAGCACATTTATTTAACTGTAAAGTTTTTGAGGATCTGTTCTTTACTTGAGTAGTATTTTTGTATTTCCAAAAGTAAAAAAGTTGATTTATCCATGTGTTTTGATCATTTTAAATGCCTAATAATGCCCACTCCAGAACAGCAGGTGGCGCTGTGTAGGTGTACTATCAATGTCACTGACTCACAACAAAGAAGAAGAAAGTTTGTCCTGTTGCTGTACAGATGATTAATTTGTGTTTTTGTGTTTTTGAAGCTGAAGCTATTTTTCCTAACCAATTTGTAAACTTTCAGTTTTTTTGGAGTGATATTTAACCAGTAGTATTTGTACTTTTACTCAAGTAATGAAATCAAGCACTTTGTCGACCACTGTCTAAAACATTTCTGGCTGAATATTTTTAAAAATCCCCTTATTTCTCTGATTGAATGTGTGCAAATCTTAAGAAATGAAATTGTTTATATAATATTATGCACATACAGCGGGAACCATATGGTTACATACACTTCATAAAAATCCACATTTGCATTTTTATCTCACTGTCTGACATGAAACCAGAATTAACTTTTATTTTTTATTTTTTTAGGTCAATTAGAATAAACATTCTATTATATTTGTCAAATGCCAGAAGAATGAGAGATAGAATTTTCTACACAGTTTTTTATTACATTTTTTTTTTTACAAAACACTTTACATACACTAAGATTACTATACCTTTAAACAATTTGGGAAAGCCCAGATGACGATGTCATGACCTTGGAAGCACAAGTCTGGTTCATCCTTGGGTGCAATTTCAAGACACTTGAAGGTCCAGGTTCATTGGTTAAAACAATGAATGTCCAGTCATCATACAGATCAGAAAGAAGGCGGGTTCAGTGTCTGAAATGTGAATATCAACCCAAGAACAAATGCAAAAGACCTGGTGAAGATACTGAAACTGGTAAGAGTTTGTCATCATCCACAGTGAAACAAGTATTGTACCGACATGGGCTGAGAGGGAACTCTGCCTGGAAGAAGCCCTTACCCCTAAAAGAAACACCAAAAAAATAGCCAGTTTAGAGTTTGCAAATAAAAAAAAAATTAAAGACTTGTGGTCTGATGAAAAAAAATAAAAAAACATTTTGGCCATAATGACCATGGTCACGTTTGGAGGACAAAGGGGGAATCTTTCAAGCCTGAGAACACCATCCCAACTGTGAAATATGGGGGTGGCAGCATCATGCTGTGGGGTTGTTTTGCTGCGGGAGGGACTGGTTCACTTCGCAAAATAGATGACATCATGAAGAAAGAACATGTGGAAATATTGGCGCAACATCTCAAGTCAAAGCTTGGGCGCAGATGGGTCTTCCAAATGGACAATGACCCAAAGCATGTACTGCCAAACTGGTTACAAAGTGGCTTCAGGAAAACAAAGTCAATGTTTTGAAGTGGTCATCACAAAGTCCTGATCTCAATCCAGTTGAAAATGTATGGGCAGAGGCATGTGCAGGCAAGGTGGCCTACAAATGTGGCTCAGTTACACCAGTTCTGTTTGGAGGAATGGACCAAAACTCCTGCCAACTATTGGAAGAAGCTTGTGGAAGGAATCCAAAACGTTTCACCCAAGTTATTAAACTGTATAACTTGGATCAAACGTTTTGGATTTCCTTCCAGGAGTTTGTTCCATTCCTCCAAACAGAACTGGTGTAACTGCGCCACATTTGTTGGCCACCTTACGTGCCTATGCCTTTTCAGCTCTGCCCATACATTTTCAACTGGATTGAGATCAGGACTTTGTGATGGTCACTTCAAAACATTGACTTTGTTATTATCCTGAAGCCACTTTGTAACCAAGGCAATTCTACCAAATATTAATGAAATGTATGTAAACCTTTGGTTTTGTAAAAAGTGATTTAAAAAAATGGTGTAGAAAATTCTGTCTCTCATTCTTCTGGAATTTGACAAATAGAAATAATTTTAAAATTCTAATTGACCTGTAAAAGTAAATTCTGTTTCATGTAAGACAGTGTGAAAAAAATGCAAATGTGTCTTTTTATAAAGAGTATGTAAACATATGGTTCCCGCTGTATCTGTCTTCAATCTACGCTTTTGGCTTCTTTTACTCCTGCTTTTAACGCTGCCCACTTTGAAGAGTCAGTACTTCTCTGATAACTTTAGCAGCAGTAGTAGTAGTAGTAGTATAGTCACCGCTCTGATATAGACCGCGTCCTGTGCGAGTGCGTGGGAGGGTCCGTCCTTTTTTGGACAAACTGCGGCTGGTCCGAAGAGAGAAAGTCCATGTGCTCTTCGCTCGTGGGTCCCCAGCGCTGACACAGGGAAAGAGTCAACAACTGCAGACCTGAGCAGCTCTAACACGGCCGAGGAAAGTTACTAACGTGGACCAAGCTTTTAGGAAAAACACACAAAAGGTAAGTGCGTTATTTTAGAGTCATTCATACAAAGTTACAGAAGTTTGTGTGTGTGGTCTCTGGGCTGCATAATGTAATTCTACACTTCATTCATTTTAATTATCTTCAGTGACGTCTTTAAGTTTGGTGCTTTACTCTTATAGACATGGTTTACACCCAGTTTAGGCCTAATTTAGTTAACCTCTTAACCCAGTGCATTTTCTCCAGTTCAGCTTTACCCAAATATAAAAGCTTCTCGACTGGAGCTTACAGCCTATAGGCCAGTGTAACACCTCATTTGAAAGCTGTTTTCGTGTTTTCATCCTTTTTTGTCACTCTTTGGTGGCTTTTATGTGGCTTTTCCATCACTTTTTAGTCGTGATTTTGTCGCTCGTTTACAATCCTTTACAATCTTTTAGAGCTGGTTCAGGTGGGAGTTAAAGGGGGGGTATTATGTAAAATCGACTTTTTCAAGCTTTATATCATGTTATTATGTCATTCCCTCATTAAACACATGCCTGGAGTGTTGCCTTGGCTCATTCACATATTTTTGAGTAATCAGTAAAAACTTAGACGGCAGCCATTTTAGGTGTAGCTATGCCTCAGTCCTCCTAGGAACGCCCCCACCTCCTGGAGACGCCTCTGGACCTTTCGTCACCAGCCAAGCCACCAACCACTGCTCCTCAGCTCAGCAGAGCCCCTCCCCGCACAGTAGTGTTGTTTAGATGCCACAGCAGTGTGCTGAAGGGGGCGTATCGGAAAGCTTCTTAAAGAACAGGCCTATTTCAAGACGTTCAGTACAGCCATTTTGAGAGAGCAATTTTATTCAAGGCAGTTATTTTAATGTACTGCATATACAGACCAACAGAAGGTTACGTCATCATTGTAGTATGCTATAGACTGGTGCTATGTGATTGAAAAAAGCATAATACCCCTTCTTTAAGAGGTTACATTTCGGCAGTGTCGGCTCCAGAACACGGATGACTGACGGTACAAAAATAAAGATCCTCGTCAATGAACTGCTCCCTCAACTGACCCACTCTACATCTTGGTGTTATCTGCCATCTTATAGTGTTAATGTTATTTTCTCCAGTTATGCATATCCAAATCTCAACAGGAGAGCTTATGTGTAAGATGATCTGTGTGAGTGAAACACAACTCGCATCACATTTGTCGTCCCTATGACCCTAATCGTAACTCTAACCAAACCTCTAATAAGGGGGGACGGCAAGTAACAAGTTAACGCATGACACTAAGTAGAGCGTACATAAAATGAATGAAAAAAACAAACAAAGCGCAGTGGAGACGCTAAAATATTATAGTGTGGACTATGTGCGTACGTACTGTTAAACTGCCTGACCAAAATAAAAGCAGATGTCTTGATTTAACCTCTTAACCCCCACACTTATTTAACCGAGCACATTTTCTCCAGTTATTATCCAGGTATCCAGGCATTACCCAAATCTAAAGGCGATTAAAAATGCAACCAAAAAATTCACAAAAATCGCAACAAAAACATGGCAAAAGTGATGAATAAAAGTGATGAAAAAAGAAATGAATAAAAACACAACTAAAATGACCACAAAAAAAGTTGACAAGAAACGTCAAAAAGTGTCAAAAGAGCAACAAAAGCAAAATTAAAAAGCGGCAAAAAGGTTACGAAAACATGACAGAAAAGCAACCTAAAAAAGTCATGAAAAAGCCACAAAAGAGTGCCAGAAAAGCAGCAATAACACAACAAAATGGTGATAAAAGAGTGACACCACATGGAACAAAAACTCACAGAGCTCAACGTGTTCTCTCTCTGCACATTTGAACTAAGGTCGAATGACTGTCACATAAAGGCGTCCAAAAGTACAGACGATATTCAAAATGATGTGAGATGACAGGACGAAGCGTGGGTCAAATGCAGAGGACAAATGTCGTTGTACAGTTTAGAGGCCGACCAATATGGGTTTTTCTAAAGCTGATGCCGATATTTTGGGATGTTAATTGGCCGATGCCGATATTTTTGGCCGATTATTCCAAATGTCTGGTCTATAATCCTGTAAAAACAAATACTGGACGATTTTATTGTATTACCTTAGGTGATCCAATTATAGTTTCTGTCCCAGCTTTGATTACTTGTTGTTAGCATTAGCATATTGTTACTAGCTGCAGCATTAAGGTTAAATTGAGGTTAAAACTAACTCAGTGATTGAATTCTCTGACATGCAGCATGTCCATATTGACGGAGGTTTAGTGAAACTTGTGTTTAACAAACTTGAAGCTGAACAATGTTCATTGCGATGTTTCTCATGTCCCCTCAGGCCTAGGTAGTTGTAGGAGGACTCGTTTTAAAGCTCTGACTTTGCTCTTTCCAATGCAAACGGGAAGTCTCTATCATTTTCAGTCCTGGAAATATCGGCTTTTTTTCGGCGCTAGATCAGCCGATAGCCGATATTGTAAAATTCCCAAATGTCAACCTCTAGTACAGTTGTTGTATAGTGATAAATAAAGCACACCAGCAGACAAACAAAACTGATCTAAATGTATCTTTTTCCTTGCATTGTTGCCGTGTTTTGTCACTTTTTAATTTTTTCCATCACTTCCTTGTTGCTCTTTTGTGGTTTTTATTGTTGCATATTTGTCACATTTTTGACACTTTTCCCATCGCTTTCTTGTCATCTTTTGGTCACGTTTTTGTGGCTTTTTAATGTTTTTTTTGTTGCGCATTCATCCTCATTCTCGTCTCGTTTTGTGTCGCTATTTTGACACTTTTTTCAAGAAGCTTTTAAATTTGGGTTATGACAATATGTTCAATAATGATGAGGGAAAACATGTTCTATTTTGGATATTTCTGTCCAAAACTGTGTGTCATTGAGTTGTACCTGCTCCAAATGAAATGTCATGACGTTCTCGAATGTCGTGAACCTACTGTACAAGCATTTATTCAGTCACAGGCGTTTTCTTTGTTGATAAACTGACCTGACACAGACACACAGACATGTTGCCGCTTTGCTTGGTTGACAGGCAGCCATTGTGACATTGTTGACATCTACCTGAGCATTGGAAATATTATGTTTGTAATCACTGGCACAAGTTCTAGTTTGAATATTTGCTACGACCACCAAGATCTGCTACGGCTTTGTTGCTCTTTCCCTCTGCCCCGTGACCGTCTCTTGTTACTTTAGTTGTTTGTGATCACGCTGTTCTCTCATATTTGGCTGTCAACATTTCAGTCACATTGATACTGATCCCTAATGTCAGCAGCTTATCCCCCACTGACCTCACTTCATGTCCTTTTGTTTCCTGACAGCTCTAACCTTAACGCTCCCAACGCTTTAAAGAGTGTAAGCAAATTTAGAGAGCAGATATTTTTGCTTGGGTGAGATTTATGATTCTAGCTGCTGTCCGTTTGAGCATGAAGCACAGCAGGTCCGGGGACACGCGCGGTTTAGGGGCTATTTTAGTGCCGCTGTGAGGTCCAGCTGCTGCCCTCGGAGCAGCATCAAAGACAGACGTTGCATCATCTGTGTTTACACTAAAATGTCAATAAAAGCTATTACCGCAAGTCGCTTTAGTCATTTTCTACGAACAAGTCCTCTCTGGTGTACTTGGAAACAAACTCGCTGCGCATATTTACATAAACATTGTCTTAGTAGAGTAAATAAATAGAATATTATACCTAATAAAGCGGCCAGTGAGTCTTGATTCGGGCAACAGTGGCTCAGTGGTAACGTCATCATTTCAGTCGGAGCGGGGACCCATACAGCTCAATTAGCGAGGAACAAAATCTCCAAAGATCATTATTTGGAAGTGATTGGATTCACAAACGTTGTCGTCCCCACAGCTCAGTCACATGGTTTTAAAGAGCCTCCTCAGTAAATGGCCTAAATGAAGGCAGTTTGTGCTTTTGCTTTCATTTAGTAGAAACCTAAGTCACATGGCTAATTTGCATACTGTAGCTTAATGAAACCGCTGTTGAGATAAAAAGGGAAATGTGAAGGATCATTTGGATGTTTCTTTTTTTTTCCCTTAAATGTCTTTATTTGGACACTATGTTGTTGTGGACAATATACAGTAGGGGCGGTATGCGCTTTTGTTTGGCCTGCACTGAACTTTTAAGAAGAAGAAGAACAGCTGTTGGTGATGTCACTTCCCCTTCCCCTGGGTAAGGAGTGGAATTGGGCAAATGCTGCTGAAGCTCTAGTTCACTAACTGCATAGAGATCTAACAGTTGACCCCATGAAAGGTTAAGGATTAGTTGCTAGTGTTAGTACTTAGAGGCTATCATTTGATGGTTTCGGATGCAGCAGTTGTCTCCACTTTTGAGCACCTTTACATGACAGTCATGTGACCTCAGTTCATATGTGCTGAGAGAGAAGACGTTAAACTATGTGACAGTTTTTGTTTCATGTCGATAGGTCCAGCAGCCGTTACAGAGGTATTAACCATAAACCAAGTCGAAAATTCAGCATTTTGACGGTTACCATAGCTACCGCAATAGATTTCTTAGCTGCTGCCACTCAGTTTTAAATTATGTTGTGACGTCATCCAGGAATAATATCAAAATAAATACATTTAAGATCTATTTGAATAGTGATATTGCAGTTTTTTACTTAACGGTAACACTTTATAATAACTACACCTTATAGCCTAATAAATGATGAGCGAACACTTAATTCATCATGAACAATTCAATAGAGTTCGGGAATGTGATGTCATATCGCTAAGCATTATGGGATTAGCAGCAATTGTAAACTAATGGAGATTTTAAAGAGGGGGTATTATGCTTTTTTCAATCACATAGCACCAGTCTATAGCATACTACAATGATGACGTAACCTTCTGTTGGTCTGTATATGCAGTAAATTAAAATAACTGCCTTGAATAAAATTGCTCTCTCAAAATGGCTGTACTGAACGTCTTGAAATAGGCCTCTGTCTCTTTAAGAAGCTTTCCGACACGCCCCCTTCAGCACACTGCTGTGGCATCTAAACAACACTACTGTGCGGGGAGGGGGCTCTGCTGAGCTGAGGAGCAGTGGTTGGTGGCTTGGCTGGTGACGAAAGGTCCAGAGGCGTCTCCAGGAGGTGGGGGCGTTCCTAGGAGGACTGAGGCATAGCTAAACCTAAAATGGCTGCCGTCTAAGTTTTTACTGATTACTCAAAAATATGTGAATGAGCCAAGGCAACACTCCAGGCATGTGTTTAATGAGGGAATGACATAATAACATGATATAAAGCTTGAAAAAGTCGATTTACATAATACCCCCCTTTAAAAGTTAAAATACTGGAGTTATTGTTCACATTAAAACACTTGGACACCGCAGTGAGTTAGATGTATTTACCAGCAGTGACTCAGCAGCTGAAGTTTTTATCCAATGTTAGTCTTTGGAAATGTATGCTAACAGCTGCAAAGATGGCGGATTTCCATGGTAACAGTGGAATTTCCCGAACCTCTTAACCCCCACCGTAACCGAGCACATTTTCTCCAGTTCGGCATTACCCAAATCTAAAAGCTTCTTGAATGGAGTTGGCTTTTCTTTTTTTTTCACTTTTTGTAACTTTTTTGTCATGTTTTTGTCGTCATTTTGACTCTTTTTCTCAAGAAGCTTTTAGATTAGGTAAAGCCAAACTGGAGAAAATGTGCTCGGTTAAGGTGGGGGTTAAGAGGTTATTAACTACTACAGCGAATGCCTAACTCATAATGAATAGTTCTTCACATTTCACTTCACTTATTCGTTGTTAAGTAGTTATTAAGTGTTAGTCACACTAAACTAAGGAATTGTTCATGATGAATTACGTTAACTCATCATTTCATGAGGCTAAATAAGGTGTAGTTATTACAAAGTGTTACCAAGCTTCAGTGATGCATTTAAGTTTTGTGTTTTTCATGCTTAGACTTCATGGTTTACGCCCAGTTTAGACAGAATTTAGTCCAGTTTGGTCAATTGTAGTCCTGGCTTGGTCTTTTTTAAAATCTTGATCTCGACCTATACTACAAAGAAATGACTAAAATTAAGTATATCATAAATTGAGCCATTTCTTCCAGTGAAATAAGTACCTGTACACTTAAAGGAACAGGCCACAGTTTTTCCATACTGAGATAAGTTCTTACCTGAGCTTAGACGAGTTGATACACCTGTCTGGTCTTTGTGCCCGTGGAAGAGCTTGGTCGCTTCCAACTTCACCCCGGTTTGGAGCCATAGGAATATACTGGGAGAGGCCAAATGCTAACAACATCTTTGGTGTTTTGCGTGACTGAGCGCACGCACAAAGACCAGACAGGTACGCATCAACTCGTCTAAGCTCAGGTAAGAACATATCTCAGCATGGAAAAAAACGGTGGCCTGTTCCTTTAAAATATGTGAAAACATCTTATTTCAAGTAAATTGAGATTTATTATATAATTTTAAGTGCAATGAGAAGTTTGTTTTTTAATTTAAGTGCAAAAACATTGTCCCCCTGGCAGATTTTCTTAACTCAAATCAAATCAAATTTATTTATATGTCACAGTTAAAAACAACTCTTGTTATACAGGCAGCAAAGCACTAACAGATTTTGGCCATGATATGTGCAGCTCTTATGTGGAGAGGAAGGTCAGTACACAGTTTGGGAGCTGCAATAGAGAAAGTCCTTTCACCTCTGGTCACACGCTTGGAGCGAGGAATCTCCAGCAGCAGCTGATCAGCTGATGTCAGAGCCCTAACAGGGGCATGACGTACAAGAAGCTCAGCCAAATACATAGGAGCAGTGTGTCAGTCTTTACTCCGTCCGGAACTTCAAGAAAAATACCTCAGGAGAGTGAGTTCTTTCGAAGAAGCCTTTATTTTTTAAAGGGGGGGTATTATGTAAAATCGACTTTTTCAAGCCTTATATCATGTTATTATGTCATTCCCTCATTAAACACATGCCTGGAGTGTTGCCTTGGCTCATTCACATATTTTTGAGTAATCAGTAAAAACTTAGACGGCAGCCATTTTAGGTGTAGCTATGCCTCAGTCCTCCTAGGAACGCCCCCACCTCCTGGAGACGCCTCTGGACCTTTCGTCACCAGCCAAGCCACCAACCACTGCTCCTCAGCTCAGCAGAGCCCCTCCCCGCACAGTAGTGTTGTTTAGATGCCACAGCAGTGTGCTGAAGGGGGCGTGTCGGAAAGCTTCTTAAAGAGACAGAGGCCTATTTCAAGACGTTCAGTACAGCCATTTTGAGAGAGCAATTTTATTCAAGCAGTTATTTTAATTTACTGCATATACAGACCAACAGAAGGTTACGTCATCATTGTAGTATGCTATAGACTGGTGCTATGTGATTGAAAAAAGCATAATACCCCCTCTTTAAAAGCGCACATACAAGTTACATCATAACAACATCAGGAAGTCTGCCGAGCAAATCTTGTGCCCGTCTCTATATACTTGTTAGTTCCGCCTCTAGTCCAGACACACAAACTAACCTTATCTTCAGACATTACCTGCAAGTTGTGAAAAACAAGTCTATTCTTATCACTAAACATTGTACAGTATCTCGGCCACGATGGATCTGCCAGTAATTTTTCAAGGTAGGACATTTATTGAAACAATAGCAAAACAGAATCATAAGACAAAGACTGCGTTGTTCTCCTCCTAACTAGTACTAGATAAGGCTTAAGCAAGTAGCAATACTCTTACAGTAGCAATATTCTTACAGTAAGCAGAAACACATTTTTTCACAAGTGCCATGGAGACATTTAAAGGAATAGGCCACCAGTTTTCCATACTGAGATATGTTCTTCTTACCTGAGCTTAGACAAGTTGATGCGTACCTGTCTGGTCTCTACAAGTGCGCTCAGTCTCGCAAAAACACTGAACATGTTGTTAGCATTTAGCCTCTTCTCCTCATGGACCCAAACGGGAGTGAAGTTAGAGGCGACCAACCTCTTCCATGTCTTATTTTTATATATAATAGGCTCTATGCACGCAAATGACACGTGACTTCCAAGTGGATCCTAAGTCGGTGCTTCCGTATCCTGTCTCCGTTATTTCCCTATGAGGTCTTGTTTAATAAAATGTATAGTTCCAAGAAACATCACTGACAGTGAGATACTGATCCGAAATTACTCGCTACGTGTTAAAAACATTACGTTGGATGTAAATTCTTGACTGGGGAAACGTCTGTGTTTGTTTAGGGAGGACTTTTTATCTTAGCGCTAACGGCTTGTATCAAAAAACACCACCACAAAAATTAAACGTCTAAAAAGTATTTATACTAAAGACAGGCGGATTATTTTTTGAGCAGACTCGTTTAAAATTTGTTGCTATTTTCATTTTGAATTCGTGTTAGCCGTTAGCTTCAAGACAAAGACACTTACTGTAATGAGCACGGAAGTTTCCTCCAGTGAATTATTTGCTCCTGATGTGATGTTTTTAACATGATGCTAGTGACTGTCCACCAGTAACTCACTATCTGCCATGTAATCTTCAGCTATTTTTTCACCATAGGGAAATAACAGAGACAGGATATGCAAACGACTACTTAAAGGAATACTTCGGGATTTTTGACATTGGGCCTCATTTCCTAGTTATCCAGAGTGTTGTTGATGTCTGGAGATATTTTTTTCTTAAATTCATGCAGTTCTTATATTTGAAGAGTCTAGTGGCGCTAGGCTAGGGCAAGGCTAAAGCATTTCTATGGTATCAGTTAGCCTGCATTAAAAACAGTCTGACCCACTCCACAGTGCACCTGAGGCAAATCACTTATAACACCAGACTAACCATATAAATGTCTGTGTTAATAGAAAATTTTTTAAAATATAACTGACCTTGTATCACATGAATTACCGCATTTTGAGGGACTATTTTCTCGCAGATCACTCCGCCGCTGCGTTAGCTTACAGCCACGAAGCTGATGCTGCTCAAATATAAGTTATTTTAAATGCAAAATGGTTAAAATTATTCTATCGATACAGACATTTATATGGTTAGTCTGGCGTTATAAGTGATTTACCTCAGGTGCACTGTGGAGTGGGTCAGACTGTTTTTAATGCGGCTAACTGATACCATAGAAATGCTTTAGCCTTGCCCTAGCCTAGCGCCACTAGACTCTTCAAATATAAGAACTGCATGAATTTAAGAAAAAATATCTCCAGACATCAACAACACTCTGGATAACTAGGAAATGAGCCCTATGTCAAAAATCCCGAAGTATCCCTTTAAAATCCACTCGGAAGTCACGTAACGCTCGCGTGCATATAGTGGTATTTTAGTGGTAGTTGGTGTGAAAAGTTTGAGAACCACCGTTTTAAATCATTTCAACAGAATGTTTCATAAAACGTATGCAAAAACAATTCTAAAACGGAACTATCCATCCATCCATCCATTTTCTTCCGCTTTATCCGGGGCTGGGTCGCGGAGGCAGCAGTCTCAGCAGAGATGCCCAGACTTCCCGATCCACGCACACCTCCTCCAGCTGTTCTGGGGGACCCCGAGGCGACACCAGGCCAGCTCGGAGACATAGTCCCACCAGCGTGTCCTGGGCCTTCCACGAGGCCTCCTCCAACGGAACGGAACTACTTGATGACAAAAAACTGAACTTTTGCACATTTTGAAGTTCCCACGAGTTTCCAAAAATGTGTAAATCTTTCGCTTTGACTTCTTCTGATGTGGAGATACAAAGTAAGCGTCGGTTTTCGTGGCAAAGACATTCAAATCTTCGCAGAAACAGTGGCACATGTGCAGCGCTCAAGCCCATAGTCCTAATGACCCTTTGACAGATGCACGAGCCAGCGCTTCCTTTTAGGCGCGAGGGAAACCGCGGCTATTCCTGCCACATCATTCGCACGGGTCTATATGTGAACCCGGCTAATCTCAGAGAAGGAGTAGGTTTACAGACGGTTTCCTCAAAGATGTCGTAAAAATGACACAGAAAAAGCATTTGATTTTTTTGACAAATCTACTGTTTTAGACACGTTTTTTGGATCATGATGAGGCGTTCACAATGTTCCTGCTTTATTACGGAGTTTCTGCTTTTAACATCAACTACAATGACATTAAGATTATTTTTTCTCATTTACAGGTCCAGTATTCTTGCATTATTCAGACTTAGCATAGAGATATTTCCTCTTTGGAGCTTGAAATCATCATCAACTGGAGTTATATCTACTTTTCCTTGTAATGAATCTGGTTTGTAAGTTGTGTGGTAGATTTTTCACTTTTATACATAGTTTTTAGAAGGCCGTATTCTACCCATTCGTTAAAAATTCTGGCTTTTTAATCGTGTAAATATGGGATTTTGTGTATCCACTTCCACTGACGCCTCTAATGGCTCTTTTCTGCACTTCCCCCATGCTTCCACACAATAGGTCAGATATAGGGCTGTGTGTGCGCACATTATTCAGGGAATCTTTGACCTTCCCAGTAGCTCCAGGTCAAAATAAGATCAAATCAGGGCTAAACGGGGTCTGAAAAGGGCCTAACATACTTGTAGACCTAAATGTCCATTATCAGAAATAACTGGATGACGCGGTTGCTGCCACGGAGTTCAGTTATTTCTGATAATGGACACCTCATCGTGCATTATCCATTACTTCACTGTTGCCAGGCTAGGTGTACATTATCACATTTTATTATACGGCGCTTCACAATGCAAATAGAACGCTCCATTGACTTGAATGGGATTTTCCAATGTTCTACCGGTCATTATTTTCTGCTAGAGAACCTCTAGAAAAAATAATGACCGCTGCCAATGGCAACGGACTTAATACAGGGCTTTCATATCACTCCACAGTAGTAGTAGAGGACACTATCTCTGTCCCTGCGAGAGAAGTTGGGGGAATCGCTCGTGAAGTTAACGGGAGTCCGACTTTCAACTTACCCAGAGATTCACCACCATTCCTTCTCTCTAACTGCACCTTCAACTAAGTAGCTAGCCTTGCTGCTACTAGCCTAGCCATGCTGCCTGAATCACAACAAACATTGCCAAGCAACGCGTAAAACCTTTGGGAACTATTTGCCGCGGAAATCATTAAATAAACCTTTCTGCCTTCATAAAATTGTATGAAGTTTATTTGTGTGTGTACAGTTGGTAAATAGACGTATAATAAGCGGGATAATGTATAGACCCTTTAACTGCTGACATCATCAGTGACATCAGCTGGAGGCAGGAAGTGATCAAGAGAAATAAGATTAAACTCAAACTAGCGATTTTAAGTGTAAAACTACAACTAAAAAATGTGGTCCTGTTGTGGCTTAAGGTGCCAGAACAAGAGGAATGACATTTGAGACGATAAAATAAGATTTATCTGATATTTCCAAAAACAGTTAGACATTTGTTTATCGTTACTATGACAACAGCTACAATGGAAATAGATAGGAATCGAGCTTCCCGCCTCCAGCTAAACCCGGAATGTTTACAAACAATTAAAGGGTCTATAGAACGTACCCTCAGGGCGAAACAAGACCAGTTCGCCCTGTCGGTAATTATTTTCCCGATAATGACCAGTGTTCTATACATTATCCCTTACATAAATTATATTGTTGCCATTAAAGGGACTAGATGCAAGTTGGTCATTTTTATACTCACCCGAACTAACACCTTTCTGAGTGACAGTGCAGGATTTTAGAGGCAGTTGTGGTGAACAGGTCTGGGCTCATTCTACACATTAGGACATGGCTGGAACATGTAGGGGGAGGAAAATACTTATTTTAACATTTTTAAACGTCGTATAGTCCCTTTAACCCCAGCCTTAACCAAGTGGGTTTTCTCCAGTTCAGATTTAAAGGCCAGGGTGTCCTCATTTGAAAGCTAAGACCTACAAAACTCATCTAAACTGTTCTTTAGCCTTGCGTTGTTGTCACTTTTTTGTCATTTTTCGTCACTTTTTTGGTCTTGTTTTTGTCGCTACTTTGACACTTTTCTCAAGAAGCTTTTAGATTTGGGTAAAGCCAAACTGTAGAAAATGTGCTCGGTTCCGGTGAGGGTTAAGAGGTTAAGACCCTATGTCCTAAATGTCTTTTTTCAACCTTGCTTCAAAAAGAAATTGCCACTTCATTTGTATAAAACTATGATTAAGGCTCACCACATCACAGCATTGTCCCATGAAAGCGCTTTAAAACCTGTTTGCGCCCCCTGTGGCTAAAGCTTGTCGTCTCTGCAGCACCATGGCTCCCAGTCTGGCGCAGGCGTACCGGCGCCGCTGGTGGATGGCGGTGACTTCGATCATGGAGAACCTGCTGTGCTCCGCGGTGCTGCTGGGCTGGGGCTCCCTGCTCATCATGCTGAAGAACGAGGGCTTCTACTCACACGTCTGTACCGGTAACGTCACAGGTTTATACCCAACATGGGCAATGAGGAACTACAAATATTCTAACCAGTCCTCTCCAACGTCAGTCTAGTTTTAGTCGAGTCAAGTATTCAAACCATTTTTGTGATGTTTATAGTTTCACTTCCTTATTGAACATTGACAGGAAGTGACATAGATAGAGGCAAACCTATAAACCCTCTAAAGAGGTTTGCCTAAAGGGCCTATCTCACCGGCCTGGAGACTGTTTGGAGACTACTGTAACTGGAGTCTCACGTTGCTGCTGGTAACATCTCCGCCTTATCTCTTCTCGGTGAAAATGAACAGGTTCTTGAGACCTCGGAGACCATTCAAGATTCAAGATTTTTATTTGTCAAACCATGTGAATGATTTGAAATTATATTTCTCTCATCCTTGATTGTGGAGCGGGGTGAAGAGAGGTGGGAGGGAGGGCAGGGAGTTCAGCTTCCCGATGGCCTTGTGTATGTTTTTAAGTTGACTGGACCTGGCCCGTAGATTCCGCAGTCTCCTCCCTGAAGGCATTACCTGGAAGAGACTGTATGATGGGTGAGACTCAGCTGAAATAAAACCTGTTCGTTTCCACTGAGACTACCAGGAGACTCGCCTTGAGGCTCTTTTCCACATGCAGGCGCGTGTCAGCCGAATGGCTTTTTCACCCGCTTTGTCGAGCAGTGCCAAACCGGTCTGACCAGGTATAGGTTTTGGGCCCGACCTCTGGCTGTGGCCAAAGCGCTGACCCGTGTCTGATGTGACGTGATTTCATATTTCACAGCATCATACCACTGTACTAAAAAGGGATTTTGCCGATAATAACATTTAGCCGCTGTTAGCGCAGCTTTATCTGGTGTTAGCATAACATTTGCATGTAGCTTACCTTCATAGTTTGTAGTTTAGCAGTTTCTTTTCTGTTTTAATACAGCTTGGCTCCTCTGAATGATTCCATAACTCCCACCAGAGGCAGCATTTGTCCACATTTGTTCTCATCGCGGCTCTAAAAACTTTTAATGATGATCTGTACAGTGTGCTGCTCTGTTCGGCCCTGCCTACAACAAATGCATGTGTGTGTGTGGTGGAAACAGAAAGGTCTGCGGGCTAGTGTCGATACGTGCACGTAGATCATGGCGTGCGCGGCCGGTTCGCGCTATGTGGAACGACGGCTTTATTGCCAGGAGACATCTCCGTGACCAACGGCAACTCTAGATTCCAACTAGTCTCCAGGCTGGTGAGATAGGCCTTTGTATGCGCTCATCAGTCCGAGTTGTGGCGATTGCAGAGACTGCTGTGACTGGCAGTCTTGGCAACGGCTCCACAACTCTCTCTGGTGAGATCGGCCCTTCAATGAGAATACTTAGACGTACTGGTGCCACAAACCAAATATGTTAGTCTGGACTGGAGGATTAACCCACATGGCCTTTGTTTAGGAGGGTCATGAGGGAAGCTCCCACAGCCACACGGAGATACGGAGAACATATGTCTTAAAAGTATTTATCCTTTCAGAGAATGACACGGCGCACTCCAACCACTCTGCCGTGGAGAGCGGAGAGTGGGCGAGTTGTGTGGAGCAGGAGGAGATCCTCAATTTAGGCTTCACTATCGGCTCGTTTCTCCTGAGCGCCGCCACGTTTCCTCTGGGCATTTTAATGGACAAGTTCGGACCACGCCCACTCAGGCTGATCGGCAGGTGAGCTTTCAGATAGATTTACAGAAACTTTACTGTACATTTTCATTACAGGACTTTGCAAACTTAAGGCGAGACACGGCTGGTGAAAACATAGATTTTTCACGCAGAGGTCAATGTTGAGATTTTAACCTGGTTTTCTCCAAAAAACAGTTTTAATGCCTGAGTGAAAAGGCCTTTTATACGTAATTCTTATTTTATGACTTTTTCCTCAATGGCCGCTGGTTGCACTGCTTTAAGACCATAACACTAGGGCGTAGCTTGCCATTAGGCAAGGCAGGCAGCTGCCTGGGGCCCCCAAGTCAGCAGGGGCCCTCAGAGGGCCAACAGATTTGACAGAAACAACCAAGAGAATAGGTGCAACGACAATTGGCTGTCCCATACTCCCTGAAAAGGCCCCATGAGCCCAGCCCCTCCCTCATGTGTTTCTCAGGAGAAGGAGAGAGAGAGCGAGAGAGAGACAGAGAGAGCAGCGTGTTGGAAGAAAACAGACACAGCTCCCACAAAATGTGTAGAAGTTCTGCTTCTGGCAGCAAAAATGAAAGAAAAGGAGGATAAACTCACTTTTAGCGAGTGCAGTGGTTTCCAAAGTGGGGTCCGGGGCCTCCTGGGGGGCCTCAGAGGCACTACAGGGGGGCCCTTAAAGCTTGTCTGCAAAACAAGTACAATGAAAAAAGTTCATTTTGAAAGGAAAAATACATTTATCTGGACAAAAGCACCAGTTTAAACCAGTATTTAGCCTACTGTCATAGCTAGATGTTACTTTTAATGTCATTTTAGCTGTTAAATTATAAGAAATTCTTTTGAATTGTGGGGCCCCGAGAGATTTTCCGATCAATAAGTGGGCCGCGATGTCCCGGACTTTGGGAATGTAATAAGTTACTGTAGTTGTATGTCTCTGAAGTGCTTTGTTTTAGCAGCCTTCCTTGTTTGTTATGCAAATATCATCAACAAGATAGCGCTCGTCACCGTGCACCCCCGCCCGTCGCAGAGCACAAAACGGCCGCCAGAGAGCCCCCTACTGACATTCCTGCTTGGGGCCCCCTGGTACCCTTGCTACGCCACTGTGTCTATGCTTTTTCTCAACTCACCCATTAGACAAGCTTTCACAAATTATGTCACGTTTGGCATCCACGTGTTGTTTTACAGATTTCTTTCGTTCCAAAATCTCCTCTGAAATTATATTTGTTACAAATATTTCAACAAAATAAAACTTGGCTCGATTCGTTATTTAGATTTTGCCGCTGAAAATATTTATTTTACACATAAACATAAAATGACAGTGAACTTGCAATACACTGTTCTTGTTTATATCAGTAATCTACAGAAAAAGTTTCAAATTGATATCTCTAATATTTTTTTTTCCTGTTCACCTGCAGCGTCCCGCCTTAATTTTAAGGAGCAGTTACAGAATGCACAAAACTAAATGAAATGTAAATGCTCTTTGCTTTCTGCCTTTCAGTTCGTGTTTTGCAGCGTCTTGTGCGATGATGGCGACTGCTGCGTACAAACCAGAAGGTAAATGATATTAATGCAAAGAAAACATGCGTTATGCTATTTGTTATTGATAATTAAGCATTTTCTCTGGTCATTTTCCCCCCAGTGCTGTCCATACTCATCTTTCTCGCGGTTTCGTTCAACGGTTTCGGAGGAATCTGTCTGACCTTCACGTCGCTCACGGTAAGATTTAATTGATGAGGTGAAATTAACGTGACTCCAAGCTGCAAAGCCAAATAGTGTTTTGTAATGTACTGTTGGCGTCCACTGTAAAGGATTAAAAGAAGTCGACTTAATGTTTATTGATTAAAAGGGGTTAAAAGGAGGAGGGAAAGACTTAGAAGAGAAAGTTTGTTTGGTGGTTGTGTAATTCACTCCCTCTGCCTTTGTGAATGTACTGAGCTGTGGTTTCCAGCCTGACTGTCAGACAAGGCCCAGACGTTTTGTGTTAGTTGCACCGGAGCATTAGGTTTATCATATAGGTGACGTCCAAGTTTGCCCCAGAGAATGAATAAAGGCCATTCTAAGCTTCTTCCTTGTTTCTGTTACCGCATTGTAGTCATTTTTGTTGCGTTTTTAATCATGTTCTGATTGCTTTGTTGTGTTTTTGTCACGTTTTTATCACATTTTCGTTGCTTTTTTTGTCACATTTTTAATGCGTTTTTGTCAAATTTTTATTACATTTGTTGCTTCTTTGTCACATTTTCGTTGCTTTTTTCTCATGTTTTTATGCGTTTTTGTTGCATTTTTGTTGTTTTTTTTGTCACATTTTTGTTGCTTTTTTGTCACATTTTTGTTGCTTTTTTATCAAATTTTTGTTGTTTTTTTTGCCAAATTTTTATCACATTTTCATGGCCTTTTGTCACATTTTTGTTGCTTTTTTGTCACATTTTTGTTGCTTTTTTATCACATTTTTGTTGTTTTTTGTCACATTTTTATGCGTTTTTGTCACATTTTTGTCACGTTTTTATCACATTTTTGTAGTTTTTTTGCCAAATTTTTATCACATTTTCATGGCTTTTTGTCACATTTTTATTGTTTTTTTGTCACATTTTTGTCACGGTTTTATCACTTTTTAGTTGTTTTTTTGCCAAATTGTATCACATTTTCATGGCTTTTTGTCACATTTTTGTTGCTTTTTTATCACATTTTCATGTCTTTTGTCACATTTTTGTTGTTTTTTTGTCACATTTTTGTAGCTTTTTTGTCACATTTTTGTTGTTTTTTGCCAAATTTTTATCACATTTTTGTTGGTTTTTGTCACATTTTTTATGCGTTTTTATCACATTTTTGTCACGTTTTTATCACATTTTCATGTCTTTTGTCACATTTTTGTTGTTTTTTGTCAATTTTGTAGTTTTTGTCACATTTTTGTTGTTTTTTTGCCAAATTTTTATCACATTTTTGTTGGTTTTTGTCACATTTTTTATGCGTTTTTGTCACATTTTTGTCACGTTTTTATCACATTTTTGTTGCTTTTTTGTTGCTTTTTTATCACATTTTTGTTGTTTTTTGTCACATTTTTGTCACGTCTTCACTGCTTTTTTTTGCTGCGTTTTGGCCGCATTTTGTTGTTGTTTTTTGTGTGATGTTACTGTGATTAAGCCACAAAAATGTGACCAAAACATGTCAAAACAGCAACAAAAACGTGATGAAAACACAAACAATAAGGGACACAACAATGGGATGAAAAGGGATGAAACCGTGACAATCATAACGAGGAAGAAGCTTAGTTTAGTTCTGTAGGTCTTAGCTTTCAAATGAGGTGTTACACTTTAATGCTCAACTGGAGAAAATGCGCTCGGTTAAGGCGAGGGTTAAGAGCTTAATGGGATCCAGTCAGACAGGCTCATTTATGTGTTGATATTTTAAGAAGCTCCCAAGAAAACTCTTATCGCCTGAGATTTAATTTACTCAGCCTTTTTCCACCAAGGAGCTGGTTCAGAGTTGGCGGTGACTGGGTTTTCCATCAAATATAATGCTGCGTTCCAGGCAACTGGGATTTTTCCCACTTGAAAATTACGACTTATGACCTCAGAGCGTTCCAGCTGAATAGATCGCAACAGTCCCGCCCACTTACGGTCACATGCCGGAGTCCGGACGTAAAAAATCCCGATCATTTAGCATAGATTTTTCAAAAAGGTAAAATATAAAGAATTTAAAGGCACAACGCCGGCTAATCAGCTATGTGCTAACTCATGGACATACAACACAAGGTTAAATTTGCCTAAAATGTTATAAACTGAAAAACCTAAAAAACCTGCGCAATGGTCAGTAGTTAGCACATAGATGATTAGCCGGCGTTGTGCCTTTAAACTCTTAATGATTTAAAGCAGTACTAAGTAACTCTTGCCCCTAGAGGCTATAAGCGCCACTGCAGGTGTCGTAGCATGTTACGGTTTTTCACTCATTAATTGTCCGTGAGAGTAAATACTACACTGACAGAAAAGACAAAGGGAGAGAGGGGTGTTGTACATCCAGTTACACCATCCATCCATCCATCCATTTTCTTCCGCTTTATCCGGGGCCGGGTCGCGGAGGCAACAGTCTCAGCAGAGATGCCCAGACTTCCCGATCCACGCACACCTCCTCCAGCTGTTCTGGGGGACCCCGAGGCGACACCAGGCCAGCTCGGAGACATAGTCCCACCAGCGTGTCCTGGGCCTTCCACGAGGCCTCCTCCCAGTTACACAATGGAGATATTTTTTTCACTCAAACTTGGCTGTAAATACTGTTTAAGTGGCGCTAGCCCTCAGGTAGCTTTGCCCGTTAGCCTGTTAGCTTCTTCTTCGTGATTCCATTAGTGTGCATTGGTGGCTCCGGGTCGGAGGCAGGAATTGTGGTTGAAAGACCCCCCCCAATCATCCCATTAACACTTGTGTTACCCCCAGAGGGACTACGGAAAGGATTTATTAAGGTAAACAAGTTACTTAGTACTGTTTTAATAAAAAAAATAAAAAAAATCTATGTTAAGATGAATGGAATTTTTTACTCGATAAAGTTGTATGTAAACAAAACAGCCAGACAGTTAGCAAAGATGCTAACATTATGGCATTTCTTCACACCAGATATAATTAAGAAATAAATTAAATATAATAAAGGCTGTGACCAAAAGTAGCATTCACTTCACTGATGCAGTAGTTTTGTTAGCTTCATCAGTAGCTGCATTTCTCCACTGGGGCCGACAGCGCTTTCTTCTTCTTGGAGCCGACCTCGGAGCACTCTGGTTATCTCAGAGTTTACATGTTTTAATTACCAGTTTGAGCGGCGTTCCAAAGCATTTTTCCAAGTGAGAGGTCAGAAATTTGCCAGTTACCAGTTGCCAGGAATGCAGCATAAGAGCAGCGTAACAGCTAGCATAGCGCTATGTGTTTATGCTTCTACACACTTAGCCAGTTGGGTGGTCCGGGAAACTTTTTCTAGCCTGTTCAATGTATTTTTCCTATTCACCTTATTCCGCCCACTTTTGCCACTTTTTGCTTTGGATCGGCACTTCCATTGTCTTGACTCTTCCAGTAGAGCGTGAAGTCTGTTCATTAAGCGGAGAACGAGGGAAAAATCTGATATTTAGTAGATTTGTGTAAAATGTCCAATGTTCATTTGCAACAACAAGTCAACACTGCACTGTTTCTCTGCACGGCCTAAAATCAGCTTTGTGTCCGTGTAGAACTGATTTTATCTGGACCTCCAGTCCTAAACTAATAGGAGAGAAGGGCGAGGACAATTCATGGCAGCGCCCACGCAAACTTCCGGAATAAGGTGAATAGCCTTTAGCATGAGCCAAAACATTGCAAAATCAAACATTGCAAATTATGAAAGACTGTTTTCCGCTGTTGTCGACCATCGACCCCATTTACTGTAGATGTCAAAGCTTAGAAATCATTAATGAATGTACAGACCTTTTGATATTTTACTTTTGATTAGAATTTGCGTATGAAAGTACTTATTATTGAGTATTGAGTAACTGTTTGAGCATAAAAGTCTGATTCATGTTTCAGTTAAATTATGAGAAATAAAAAATTAAATAATGTGAAAATCTTAATATTTTCAAAGAAAATCCCATAAAAACATAAAAATAAATCATTATGAAGAATTAATTACAAAACAAGAAATGCATCTATTTCATGCGTCAAAATGAAGATTTGTCACTTAAAGATTTACACGAAAGTGTCACGAGTTACAATTTTTTTCCCCTCAAGTAAGAAACAGATGCTTCATTTTAATATTACCGTAAATTTCGGCCAGTTAAGCGCACCTTACTAAAAGCTGCACCAGCTAAATGTGCAGCCTTGTGCACACGCACTCGAATATGAGCCGGTGGTTTTCATAGTGCCGTGCATCCGCTCAGAGCGGCCCATAGTGCAGATGAGGAGGAAGAGACGCCTCATCCCGGAGAAAGGTGCAGTTGTGGGCAGAGGGAGGGCGGCAGTGACAGCAGTGATAAAGGCGTAAAAAGGCAGAAATGGCCAGTGTAGCCGACCTCAGTGTGGAAGTGTAGGGATGTGACAACCCGTCCGCGTTGTGGCCACATCTCCAGCTCAAGGCCAACGCACACCAGAACACAGTGCGCCGCAGCACGTCCTCTGAACACACACTGAATCGTGCTCCGCGCCGCCGCATCTGGATTCAGCAGAATCGTGGCGCAGGGTCCAGCGTCGCCGCACATCACTGCAACATGTGCGTTCTCTCATAGAAAATAAAGGAGGCGGCTCTTTTGCAGCACGTCAAGGCGTTTCGGTGCATGTACTCATATACAAGTACATCTCCATGTGTCCTGATGACACCGGGCCAATGGATGCACTTTTTAACTGCATTTTAGATCAAATCCTGGCACGGTGGCACAGCGGTTAGCGCTCGTGCTTCACAGCTAGAAGTCCCTGGTTCGATTCCCACCTGGACAGGGCCTTTCTGTGTGGAGTTTGCATGTTCTCCCCGTGTCTGCGTAGGTTTCCTCCGGGTACTCCGGTTTCCCCTACCACTAAAAACATGTACAATAGGCCAGGATGAATGAGAGTGTGTTTGAGAGTGCGCATGGGGGACGACGGATGCAAATTAGCCCAAGGCTACAATCCGGTGTGGCTTGTTTACATGCATGAGACCCATGTATGTTCATTAACATGCAGAGGGGTGGGAGGGGGTGCCGGGCGTGTTGTTTTAAATGTTGTAATCTGTAAAGCACTTCCGGTATGAAAAGCGCTTCATAAATAAAGTTTGATTGATTGATTTAGAACAGGATATATGTTGGAAGCTAAAGATAGACGTCAGTGTATGAGGTAACGTGACTCGAGCCGCTGCGTCACTGCTTTTTATAACACACTCATATACAAGTACATGCACTTGTAACTTTTCAAAGTAAAACTATAGTAACAGTACTTTTTACTTGGCTGGGTGAGAGCCTGTTTGAGTGTTGGAAAGCTAAATATTGCTGCACCAATCAGAAGCCTGGGTCAGACACACACCTCCCCGTGATCCTGTGTCAGTTCCCAGCCTTATCAAAAACGCCTCTGTCTCGTCCTGGATTTAAACAGACGCGCTCCACACATGACCTGGCTGCCGTCCCGGGACTCAGTCCACGGCTGTTCAGTGTCATTTGGTCTTTGCTGATACAGGACCTTTATGCAACAAACAAGTTTACACGTGGGCGGAAAACTGTACTTTTAGTGTTTGTTGTAGCTGCAGTTTCCATGAGTGGCCATTTCCTAACCCCCTGCATCAGAATAATAGGATCTGGAATAACTGAAAGCTGTCCACTGATACTTACAGTGTCATATGCACCGGCTGAAAAGAACTGTTTTCAGCCTGGCTTTGATCATTGTCAGATTTGAAGCCTATCTCACATATTCAGAAAGTCTATTACAGAGTTTTTGCTGAAACGCAGCCTCACGGTGTTTAGTCTTGACTCTGGGATCAGCAGGAGACCTCAAGGCTCCAGCATGTCAAAGAGACGGCTGGGCAATATTGACAAAAAGTAAGCAATATTTTTTACAAACCATCAGAAATGTGCTGCAAACAACTTAATTTACATCGCTTTGTTGCTCAAAAAGATAAATGTCCTGAAGTTACAAAAAACAAACATTTGCCCCATATTTTTCCCCAGCTTCCCAGTTTTTTTCTTGATTTCCCCATTTCTCCCCCAAAATGTTTGCATTTTTCCTCCCCATTTTTTTCCCAATATTTAAATTTTCATGTCTTCCAAACATCAATTTCAATATTATCTTCTACGTGACACACATCCAAATGGCGACCTCCAGCGGACTCGTTGGTCACGTGTCTTCATTTGGCCGAGTCAAGACAAGACGAGCAAATAAGCAGTTATTGAATGAGTTGTACCAAAATGAAAGGGCCCGTACCTGATTGTTTTTTAAATTACAAACAATGAAAGAGGAAGCCGCTAAATTAAAATGTTTGTGGTCGTCCCAGCTCAGTCATAACTTTCCTGACATATTTGTATTTGCCCCAGTTCTTTGCAGAGACAGTTTTAAAGGCACATTTCTAGAAAACTCGCCTGCAAGTTCTTGAAATGTATACACATGCTTTATAATTAAGGCAAGGCAATTTTATTTATACCGCGCATTTCATACACAAGGCAACTCGATGCACAGTGGTCAAATATCCGACTTTACAATATACTAAAGGAGGACAAAACAAATGTCCTTCCAATCCCTGAACAAACATTAGGTATCTCTAACCCTAAGAAAACAAAATATGTGTTTTTTTTGCATTTGTCAGATTCAGATTATTTTTTATTCAGACATTCAAACATTCAACAGATGACAAACAGATGATAAATAAACATAAAGTCTGAAATGGAATAGACAGAAGCTAAAGCTTATTGCTCCTATCCCAGTGTATTTACAAAACATTGATTGATTGATGGATTTTTTATTTCGAGCTACACAACACAGGCACAAAATCCAGAAAAAATATAATAAAAGAAAAAATAATTAACATTCTAGCTCGAAAAGGAGTGGGAAGAAGACAAGCTTATTGACTCCCACCCCTGTTCATACACTTAAATAATAATGTGGTTGCAACAATAACACGGTTTAGTTCTTATTATCTTACAAAACAATTAACAATTAAGTTGGTTACATATTTACAGATGCAACAATGCAGTATATTAAGTCACATTCATAGTATGTTACACTTTATAACAAGTGTATAACATAAACATAAACAGTAAAAGCTGCCAATGTCTTATGCTGCAGTTATACAATTTTTGTTTTGTTTTTAGATCGTCACAAAGAAGAAAGAAAAAAATCTATCATCTTAAGTTTGCATCCTTAGCATCCATTCTCAATGTATTTTTTTTATAATTGATTTCTTCAAAATAATTTTAAATTGAATTAAGGTTTCACAGTCTTTTAGCTCTTGGTCCAACTCACTCCACACATTGATCCCAACAAAAGAAAGACAAAGCTGCTTTGCACTCGTTCTCACATATGTTTTTTGAAACATTTCTTCCTTTCGGAAATTATAAATGCAATCTCGTTTTTGGAACAATCCCTGGATATGCACAGGTAACTTGTTATAGCTTTTGTTATACATAAATTGTGCTGTTTTAAACTCAACCATGTGGCATTAATGTTGTAGTTTTGGGCATCAACATGCATTCAGTTGGACTTTCGGCTACCTGTATAAACCACGTTAATGTGGACCCAGCCTGCAGTGCTCAGTATTTAGTCAGGGTTAGTCAGAGGTAATAGGAGCGATATATTTCATTCATCGACAAGTAAACGAGCTGGTGCTGATTTGGACTAAACCAACCATCCGAGTTACATTCAGCTGTTTAGACTGAACCGCTGCTCTCTCCATTTCTCCACGTGTAAATCTCACATAACAGAGGCCTATTCATTTCTCTGCATATTTTCTCAGTTCAGCTGCAGACACTTCCCTCTTCTCTTCCTGGAGCAGAAGGAAATTCCACAAAGTTTGACCAGCCAAGTTCACTCACTCTTTCCGTCTCTTCCAATACAATAGTTAGCTTCGAATTGCAAGTTTATATCAATTTAGACGTGGTTTAGTCCCGGGTCAGTCCTGGTTTAGTCTTTGCAAACGCTTCCAGTGACACGTGCCGGCTTGGCTTCTCTTCAGGACGAGTCTAAACTTAGAGTCTAGAAGATTCACATGTGTTTCAGCCACAGACTGTTCTCACATGAACTGCACACGGCAAGGTTAGAGAGAGAGAGGAGACTTCTACGAATCGATCCAAACATGGACGACATTGTGATGTTTTACAAAAAAGTGATACAAATGTGACACGAAAACTCAATAAAGCCACAAAAGAGAGACAAAATAAGTGACAAAAAGTGATGAAAATGTGGCAAATGTGACAAAAACGAACAAAAAAGCAATGGGGAAAAAAGTCGAAAAAGTGATGACAACGCGAGGAAAAAGATCCGTTCCAAATGAGGCGTTACACTGGCCTATAGGCTGTAACCTTTTAGATTTGGGTAAAGGTGAACTGGAGAAAATGCACTTGGTTAAGGCGGGGGTTAAGAGACTAAAACAAGGCTAAGATGGAATAAAATCTGGAAAGTCTTGACTAAAGTTAAACATTTTTAAAGGTACACTGCGTAACATTTTGGACAATACTGTTGCCATCAACACAAAACATGCTCCCAATGTCAATCTCGACACAGAAAAAGCTATTATTGCAGTGGGTGATCAAAGAATGGCTTTGGACCTAACCTGCTTAAATCTCAAATTCTGATGACTTTAGTCACATCTCCATTAGGGATGCACCGATCCGCTTTTTGAGCTCCCGATCCGGTCCGATATTTTGACACTTCCGATCCGATACTGTCTTTTTGTATTATTATATTTTTATATTATAGCCTATGGATATTACAGTAGTTTTACCAGTTTTTTAATAAACATGCCAGAGGTTTTGGCTTTAGCTTTGAATTTTAATTAGAAAGTTTTTCAGAAGCAGGTGTTAGCGGCAGGTTAATGATAGTAGACAAATTAATGTATATCCTCCTGTGTGATGTGGATGTTGTTCTGTTATGATTGATTGTACAGTTTCTGTGATTTTATTTTGGCAGCCATCTGGATTCTGTTTTGAAATGTGTCTTGTAAGCCCATGAGGGCTGGGCACTTACTTATGTGCAAGACACAATAATAAGAATAAATCAAATCAAATAAAGCAAATCCTTATCCTAACTTAGCGATGGCATGAAGGCCGTGAATCTGTGGTCCTGGATCTGGCTGTGCTGCGATAAACCTCGAAGCGCTGCGATAAACCTGCAGATCCATGACCGCAGATTCACAGCCGTCTTGTATCGGACCCGTCTAGTCATCAATCCGATCCAATCCGATACTCTCAAAATGCCCGGATCGGCGACCGATACTGAATATCGGATCGGTACATCCCTAATCTCCACGGCGACGAGCTGGAGACGTACCCACTCCTGGTAAAGTTACGGTCATGTCTTAGGAGAGCTGAGCCACTCACAGCAAGGTACATGTCTGTTTGTACATTTATGAGGTATTTGAATGATGAAACTACTTGTTATAAAATAAATGCTTGTATTATTTATTGGGTAACATTTTTAAGGTATTTTCGCATTTTAAGTCTTTAAGTTTAAAGTCTGTGTTTGCAAAAAAAAAATGCAAGTCTCAGTCTGATGGAAAGACTTGTAGAAAGATAACAATGAGAGAGTGTTTGTCAAATGTCAATCTCGAAGTGAAAGGAGAAAGACATGTGTTTGCAAAGCGCTTTCTGCAAACATCACAAAGCGCTTCACGAGAGATCGTAGTTCCACAGTTTGACCCACGTGTTTGTTCTTGTGCAAAAGTGGATCAGCGGCATTTGCCCATTTCATACTCACGCAGCATTCTCTCATACACAAGTGGTATTTTCCATAATTACAACAGCACAAGGCAGCATTAGCCAATTACAAGGTTTCATGTGAGTTTTCTGTCTCCCACAGCTGCCCAATATGTTCGGTAACATCCGCTCCACCATCCTCTCCCTGATGATCGGCTCGTACGCTTCGTCTGCCGTCACTTTCCCCGGAGTCAAGGTAATTCACAAACACACACTTTAATCTGCTCTCCAGCCCTTTCTTTGTAGCTCGCAAAAGACTTCCTACACTCATGTTTAAATATCATCTTTGCTACGACCTCGCCCGTTAGGAGGAGTTCCCCCTTCTAGCGGAATACAAGGTGAAGCGTTGTTTGATATACGTACACGCTAGGAAGGTTAGGTTATTTGAGCAGCAAACACCCCACTCCTTTTGAGCAGAGTGTTTGCTGCTCAAATAAACAAATAAACTAAACTAAAAACCCATAGACCTTAAAAATGAATAGGGTTGCCTCAGTGGTCACATCAAAAGTCCCCGAGGCAGACCAACTCCCCAGTGGGTTGAGAGGGTTGCTTCAGAATGGCCCATACGGTCACTACCAACTGAGAGGAGAAGGGAGGAAGGAGAAAAGGGGAAAAGTAAGGGGGAAGAAGAAAAAAAGATAAATAAATAAATAATAATAAAATAAATAAAAATGAATAAAAAGGGGGAAGAGAAAGAGGAATGGCTAAGAGACGGGAATATGTTTATATGTATGTGTTTGTATGTGTGTTTGTTTATTTCTTGTTTGTTTGCTTCTTTCTTTCCTCTTCTTCTACTCTTCAAATCATCCAATTATAAATTGTATCTATTTAAATTATTATAATTAATACTATTATTATTGTTAGGTGGATTTTTTTAATTTATTTTTTTACTATTATTATTATCTTTTTTTTAATTGCTTATTTTCCTTTCCTTAAGCGCCAGCCTCTGTCATCCACCATGGCAATTCCCATAATCAATATTATTGAAATGCACACGCACACACACACGCACACACACCCTCATCTACCCTCTCTCTCTCTCTCTAATGGAAAAACAGCAAAATATCTATATAATGTAAAAGCAAATTGGTGTCCATTCTTGTTGTCTTGGTCTCACCACCCATTAAAGGGATACTTCGGGATTTTTGACATAGGGCCTCATTTCCTAGTTATCCAGAGCGTTGTTGATGTCTGGAGATATTTTTTTCTTAAATTCATGCAGTTCTTATATTTGAAGAGTCTAGTTGCGCTAGGCTAGTGCAAGGCTAAAGCAGTTCTATGGTAAACGCTAGCCCGCATTAAAAAACAGTCTGGCGCACTCCACAGTGCACCTGAGGTAAATCACTTATAACACCAGACTAACCATATAAATGTCTGTGTTAATAGAATAATTTTAACCATTTTGAATTTAAAATAACTTATATTTGAGCAGCATCAGCTTCGTGGCTGTAAGCTAACGCAGCGGCGGAGTGATCTGCGAGAAAATAGTCCCTCAAAATGCGGTAATTCATGTGATACAAGGTCAGTTTTATTAAAAAAATTATTCTATTAACACAGACATTTATATGGTTAGTCTGGTGTTATATGTGATTTACCTCAGGTGCACTGTGGAGTGGGTCAGACTGTTTTTAATGCGGGCTAGCGTTTACCATAGAAATGCTTTAGCCTTGCTCTAGGCTAGCGCAACTAGACTCTTTAAATATAAGAACTGCATGAATTTAAGAAAAAAATATCTCCAGACATCAACAACGCTCTGGATAACTAGGAAATGAGGCCCTATGTCAAAAATCCCGAAGTATCCCTTTAATGTAGGCACGTCCCCTTCCTTCAACTGTCGTCTTGTTTTACCCTATTTAACAGAGTCGTTAGCTCTGTTGGTTTTGTATGTTTTTTTGTGCAAAATAAAACTCAATAAAAAAAAAAAAAAAAAAAAAAAAAAAAAAAAAGAATAGACAGCTCCTCCTCACTCCTCCCCGTTTGCCATAATAACTACGTTCGAGGGGAAATCATGGCGGATTTGCAGACTCTTCCTCCCCTGCCGTGACGGAGCATGTTCCTAAAAAGGGCATAAGGGGGCGGGATCTTCACCCTAAACTCATCCCTCACGGGCATGGATCTAATATAATAATGCGGGGCATGTAGTTCGGTCGTAGCCGCGCCCACGCCATTAGCTCTAATGCTAACGTCCTGTCAATCAAAGTCCGGCCCTCATTAGTATACGAGATTTCTACAATGTTTCTTACAAAAACCCGCCTGGTCCCTTTAATTGTAACTAACTCAGCGTTATCACAGGAGGAATATCTAGTTGTAGAAAGTTCCAACAAAATTAGAGACTAGGCTTTAAAGTTGTTTTTAACGTGTCTAAAGTGCAATGCTTTCTAATGGGAGACTAGCGGCTATATGGACAGCAATGGCGGCCCCTAGTGTCGTGGTCCCGAAGCAGAGCAGCCAGCGGCCATTGGGTGAACCACATGAATAACATACCTCACCATACTTTAATATGAGGCCTGGCTTCACCATTGCTTTGGGATAGAACGGTTAATTCAAACAGGTCCGGGAAGCTGTTGGCTACAGAAGTACGCATTAGCAGGAACAGGCCCAGATAACTAACGATATTTCTATACAATCAGACAGTTGGGGGTTTGAATCCCGGCTCCTGCAGTTGGACACTGTCATTGTGTCCTGGGACAAAACACTTCACCCTCCTTGCCTCCAGTGTCTTCGTACATTGGTGTATTAGTGTGTGAATGGGTGAGTGGTTCCTTGATGTAAAGCGATAAAAGGCGCTACACAAGTTGAGACCATTTACCATTTGTCATCCGAAAAACACTTGCGTAGTAGATTAATCCAACGCAGTGAAGGGTTTTTCACTTCTAATGGGCAATCTGCTGTGCCAAATCATTCATAAGTGCCCGATTTTGACATCAGAAAACGTCTAAAAAGAATGATTTCCTTAACAACCGTTGCCGTCTGTATCTATTGCCCTTTGATGGACCTGATTGCCTCAGTTCAAGTTAGAATCAGATTAGGTTGTGTTGCCATTGTTAGTGAACACAGGGGTTCCGCAGGGCATTAAAAAGCATTAAGTGTCATTAAATGAATTTATTTTTATTATTATTTGTTATATTAGATTCAAACTGGCATTAATCAAAATTTATTGGAAAATTATGACAATGCTCAACAAAATTATGGTCTTAAACAGTGGTTTCCAACCTTTATTGTCTCGTATAGTGTTCACTTCTACTCTGAGAACCCCCTCGAGGATTCAAAATCTTTACAGTTATCAACTAAACTCACATTATTCTGTGTTTAGCAGTGTGTTATGTTCAAAATTAAGCTAATAAAAAGTATTTGACAACATAATTAAATGAAATTTTCTTTTAAAAGCAGTACTAAGCAACTCATGCCCCTAGAGGCCATAAGCGCCACTGCAGGTGTCGTAGCATGTTGTGTTTTTTACTCATTAATTGTCCGTGAGAGTAAACACTACGCTGACAGAAAAGACAAAGGGTGAGAGGGATATTGTACATCCAATTACACAGTGGAGATATTTTTTTCACTCAAACTTGGCTGTAAATACTGTTTAAGTGGTGCTAGGCCACAGTTAGCTTCTTCTTTGTGATTCCATTAGTGTGTATTGCTCCTCCGACCCGGTGCAGGCAAAGTTGCAAGGGTGGTTTTCTGGCCAGAGACACCAGGGGGAGATGAAACACCCCCCAATCATCCCATTAACACTTGTATTACCTCCAGAGGGACTACGAAAGGATTTATTAAGGTAAACAAGTTGCTTAGTACTGCTTTAAAGTAATATGGAAATTCTACTCATTTTCTTTTTTAATCTAAGGTCATTCCCAGTACCCCTGGTTGGGAAACACTGGTCTAATACATAACATAACAAACATATTCAGTTACAGTTTCGACTGAAATTGACAATTTATCTGCTCAAAAGTTTCCTGTTTTGTTCAATTTTCTTTCCTCTATTTGATGAAATGTTTGCAAATCTTAAGAAATTAAATATGCACCTTTTTCTGCGTTTGTGGCATTAAAATATAATATTTGGCCATTAAAAAGCATTACATTTGACTTGTCCCTGCCTGTATAAACTATGCAAACAGGTTCATACATAAAACATAAAACTAGTAGATGCATAGACCCTATAGTTATTAAAGAGGGGTATTATGCTTTTTCAATCACATAGCACCAGTCTATAGCATACTACAATGATGACGTAACCTTCTGTTGGTCTGTATATGCAGTAAATTAAAATAACTGCCTTGAATAAAATTGCTCTCTCAAAATGGCTGTACTGAACGTCTTGAAATAGGCCTCTGTCTCTTTAAGAAGCTTTCCGACACGCCCCCTTCAGCACACTGCTGTGGCATCTAAACAACACTACTGTGCGGGGAGGGGGCTCTGCTGAGCTGAGGAGCAGTGGTTGGTGGCTTGGCTGGTGACAAAAGGTCCAGAGGCGTCTCCAGGAGGTGGGGCGTTCCTAGGAGGACTGAGGCATAGCTACACCTAAAATGGCTGCCGTCTAAGTTTTTACTGATTATTCAAAAATATGTGAATGAGCCAAGGCAACACTCCAGGCATGTGTTTAATGAGGGAATGACATAATAACATGATATAAAGCTTGAAAAAGTCGATTTTACACAATACCCCCCCTTTAAGACAATCTCACATAAAGACACACATCGTTACTCGCACTCTTTTGTTATTCACTTGTGTTCGCCTTCCTCTGCCTCTGTCCCGTGTCTCTGCAGTTGATCTACGACGCGGGCGTGCCCTTTACGATCATCATGTGGTCCTGGTCTGGAGTCGCTTGTCTGGTCTTCGTCAACTGTTTCCTCAACTGGCCCCTGGAGTCCTTCCCGGCCCCCGAGGACATGCGATACACGTCAGTGAAAGCAAAACAGACCAAAAACCCTAATATTTTTAAACTTTAAAACACATTAACATCATCGGTCTTTATGTCTGTGCAGCAAAAAGGTGAAGATGAGCAGCATCGTCACAAAGGACACAAACACAGGAGACATGTACGTCACTCCTGTCACGACGTTTGAGGAGACCGTGGGCTCCAGCAGCTCAGCCCCGGACTGTCCATACGCCCAGAGCTCCCCCCAGAGTAAGACCAGGGTTTATAGGAGTCTCAGCGCATACACAACCTGTTCAGAATAATTAAGGGGTTTCAACGCCTGGAGAAGGTGCTTGGGTTGCATTAGTCGTCATCAGCCGGATCAGTGTGTTTATATTGAAGGAGCTATAACAAAAGGAAAAGCTACTAGTTTACCAGTCAAGCTACATTCCAGCCCTCATCAAGGGAAAGAGCTCTAGATCTGAGCTCTAGAGAGAGCCCGGAGTAGAGCCACTGCTCCACATCCAAAAGGAACAAGCTGAGGTTACTCTGTTCCAGGATGAAAAAGGCCTAAGACACGCTCTGTAGCCAACTTGTTTTTTGTTTTTTTACTGTAACCAGGTGGGGTCATCAAGTAATCAGGGAGTAATCAGTAAAAACTTAGACGGCAGCCATTTTAGGTGTAGCTATGCCTCAGTCCTCCTAGGAACGCCCCCACCTCCTGGAGACGCCTCTGGACCTTTCGTCACCAGCCAAGCCACCAACCACTGCTCCTCAGCTCAGCAGAGCCCCCTCCCCTCACAGTAGTGTTGTTTAGATGCCACAGCAGTGTGCTGAAGGGGGCGTGTCGGAAAGCTTCTTAAAGAGACAGAGGCCTATTTCAAGACGTTCAGTACAGCCATTTTGAGAGAGCAATTTTATTCAAGGCAGTTATTTTAATTTACTGCATATACAGACCAACAGAAGGTTACGTCATCATTGTAGTATGCTATAGACTGGTGCTATGTGATTGAAAAAAAGCATAATACACCCTCTTTAAGGATCACTGTCACAATTATGCTCACAACAACTTGCTAGTTCTTGAGCAACAAAATGCCTAACGATAAGAGGCACAGTGTCTTTTCACAAATGTCTGTTTTCTCCAATTTACTGATGAAGGACAAAACAAATTTAATTCCAATTACTTCCAGGAAAATGTCATGCACTGAGCCTTTAAAGTGTACTTTATTGTCTCTTAAGGAGAAGTTGGCTACCACATGCTCACCAGCTCCATATGTCGAGTTACCGGTGTAACATTTTGGATTCTACTGTTGACAATACCAAACATGCTCCTCATGATCCGCTCGACGCAGGAAATGCTATTTTTGCTGTGGGTAATTAAAGAATGAATTAAGATGAGGACCAAACCTATTTAAATCTCTTATTTATTTATTTATTTGTTTATTTGAGCAGTATTTTTGCTCAAAGGAGTTGGCCGAAGCAAATAGCTTATAAGCGCCCACCCCAAAATTAAAAACAATAACATTTACATTAACAATCAAAGCAAGGAACGTAATACAAGATAACAAATCATAAACAAATCATAAACAAGGGAACATAGGCAAGGTAACAACAATAATAAGGAACAATAATAAACTGCAAAATAAAGAACAACAGCAAAAGAATATATTACAACACTCACAAAATGTGTTCGTATTTAAAAAATATTGATTCTTTGTAAACCTTTTTAAAATGTGGCAGGTTTTTACAAACTTTGATCCCTCATCTAAATTCCTCCATACCTCTACACCACGTCTCGTGGGACACATGCTTTTCAAAGTTGTTCTGGAGTATTGTTTATCGAAGCTCGTTTTACCTCTCAAGTTGTATTTGACTTCTCGTTTGCAGAACATATTTTGTAAACTCTCAGGAAGTGACTTTTGTGAGGCTTTGAACATGATTTGAGCCATTTTAAATTCAGTAAGGTCCTCAAATTTAATTGTTTTTGATTTAAAGAATAATGGATTAGTGTGATCACGGTATCCAGCTAAATGCATTATTCTTATTGCCTTTTTCTGAACTTTAAACAATGGGTCAAGATTACTTTTATACGCATTTCCCCAGATCTCTACACAATATGTTAAATGGGGAAGGATAAGTAAACAGTATAATTTGGCTGCCTTTAGTCAGCATCTCCATGGAGACGAGCTGGAGACGTCCCGGCTCCCAGTAATCTGACTATACTTTAAGTAAAGTCAGGTCCGAGGAGATCGAAGCCGCTCACCACAAACACATGTTTGTTTTTAGGTATTTTTCAACAATAAGAATAAGTAAGTAAGTGCTTAATTTGTCATTGTACAGTTGTACAGCAAAATTGCGTTCAGGTGTTGGGTTAGTCCTGAGCCGTTGCGACTGAGCCGCGCCGCCATCATGGGCCAACCTGAGCAGCATGTTTTTGGAGGTCGAGGAAACCGGAATACTGCGTTCAGTCTCCTCTGAAACGACGCACCGCCTCCTGGGTTTGTCCCTGTTTCAGAGCGTGGTGTCCTGCACTGGTCACCTCCTCCTTCCTCTTCCTCCTGCGCAGCTCCCTCCGCTCCACAACAGTCTTTCACCATCTTCTGGGAAGAGCATAGAAGACAAACATAATCCGTCCTATTCTCCAGTGAACGAACATTAGCCTGAACAATAGTGGGGATAGAAGGCATGCGTGGCTTAGCTGAGAGTCTTGCCCGGATACCTCCTCGTTTGTCCCTTCCATGTTTCCTGTAGCGCTTCTTGTGACGCCTCCTCTGTGCTGCAGGTGTGGGGGGGCTCTAGGTGCCTCTTCAGTGTTTCAGAAGAAGATCTGTCTTATCTTAAAATAAATACATGTAATTTAATTTATTGTGGTGAAATGCACTGTGTGGCTTTAATGGATTACCCTATTGGGCATGTTTTGGGTTGATGAGGGAAACCCATCCAGCCACGAGGAGAACATGTAAACTCAACGGTGTGTGTCCTGCCCCTGTCCAGGTGCGGTGCCTTTGTGCCGGTCCATCTGCTCGCCCATCCTGCTCTGGAGTCTCATCACCATGGCGATGACGCAGCTCAGGATCATCTTCTTCATGGGCGCCATGAACAAGATGATAGAGTTCCTCGTCACGCACGGAGACAGTGAGAGACTTTCAGCTCATGCATTTCTCTTAGCATTGTTTATACTTTGTAATTTTCTTTCTGTGATGTTTTTCAGCCTCTGAAGTCCTGAAGAAAGAGGCCGAAACTCAAGGCAAGTTCAGATTAATCATGTTTGGACATTTATTTTTTGCAAAAGTTGTAGCCATTTTTGTTTTGTTTTGTGCTGCTCCATTTAGATTTGGTTTAGTCCTTTTAAGTATTAACCTTGCACTTATAAAACCTTCCACGAATGTAACCGCCTCTGTCTGTAGGTGACGAAAACCTCATGTCGACATTTATGAACTTTAATGAACTTTCTTGTTTCTTAAGAATTAATTTTTTTATAATCTATTCATTGAAAATATCTGAATTTTCAGTGCTATTACAACAGCACCACAACATAAAACAGACTTTTACGCCCATTCACAAAGTTGTATTTTCACCAAAGACTTTTTTATTTTTATTTCAGTTGAGTAATTATAAATATTATTACGAGGTTTCTGCAGGGCTTTAAATGATTTATGCCAAAATCAAGGCCGTAAATGTCATTAAAAAGCATCTAATTGGGTTTAAACTGGCATTAAATACAAATGTCTTGGATAATAATGACATTGTCCAGCTACTTTTACCAACATAATGTTCTTTCAGTCACAGTTTTGGCTGAAATGGTCCAGAACTTTTTTGCTGTAAAGTTTCCCGTTATGTCCAATTTGCTTTTGACTATCAATATTTCACCTCATTCCTCTGTTTAATGTAATGTTTGAATATCTTAAGAAATGGAATATAGTATTTAGGAGTTACGATGGGATTAAAAAGCATCAATTGACTTTCTGCTACCTGTGCAAACCCTGCATTACGATTACTTACACTTTTAAAAACCTAGAATGACAAGGTCGAGTTATGGCCATAGTTTATGGTCAGGCTTTTTTTCTCCTGTTTATATATTCATGCTGGACAATGTTTGAATTTGTGTAGAATTTTTTGATTTGATTTGGTTTATTTGAGCTATTATTTACAGTGCGTTATTATTTACAATATTTACATCATTACATTTACATTATCACACAAAAAAACGATAAAAATAAATAATAATCAAAAGGAGTAGGCCGAAGCAAGAAAGCTATAAGTGCCTACCCCAATTTCAAAGTACAATACAATACAATACAATACAATACAATACAATACAAATAGAAAGGTTTGTGATTTCTGAGTGTATTTACTTAGTTTTATAATTTCTCTTATTTTTTTTATCATTGCTTATATTACCATTCTGGTCACCATTTTATTGATTTACTTATTGTGAAGTAGTCATTGTGTTTTAGATATACATATATATATACACATACAGACATACAGTATACATATATATACATACACATACATTACTAGCGCACATATTTATTATACATATATTATCATCACGATAATAACAATGACATAATATTCTCAAAAATATCATCTTCAAATTTATCATGTTTCTCATTTCTATCATACCTGCTTCAACTGTAATAATGTTGGTTAAGATTGTTCTGTCAGTGGTTTTTGATTGTTTTCCTTATTTATGAGGTGCGTTAAAAAGAAGAATGTTGTCCACCAAGTCCTAGCCCATAATCTTTGTTCTTCCTGTGCCGCCCTCTTGTGGCCCGTCGTTGTCCCCGCAGTGAGTTTCTACTCCTCCGTGTTCGGGGCGATGCAGCTGCTGTGCCTGGTCACGTGTCCCCTGATCGGGTACATCATGGACTGGAGGATGAAGGAGTGTGAGGAGGAGAACGCCAGTCCCGAAGCGCTCAAGAGGTAAAGGCTCTAT
This sequence comes from Neogobius melanostomus, assembly GCA_007210695.1. Lineage (NCBI taxonomy): Eukaryota > Metazoa > Chordata > Actinopteri > Gobiiformes > Gobiidae > Neogobius > Neogobius melanostomus. Next base: position 3,712,008 of record VHKM01000122.1, on the reverse strand, counting down.
GTGCAATAAGCAAAAGGAACTCTCCTAATTATTCTCCTAAAACAGGGTTAATTCAGCAAGAAAATAAGAATAGAATAAGAAGAAGAATTTTACACACTTGACACATTTTGTAATTACACCTTTTATGTAAAGTTTTTTTCTAAAACTTATAAAGCGTTCCAGTGCGTGTTAATCATTTAGAAGCAGTACTTACCTTTATCGCTCAGACCATGTCAGAACCGATAACATAATAACAGCCAATAAAGTAATGACTCTGTTGTGCAATAAGACATCAAACATCAACACATGAAACATTGTTATTGAGCATTTTTCTCTAAATTGTTAGATGACCTGTTGTTCTGTGTGTTTTTCCATCAACGTTTGTATTTTAACCTGAACCGAGCACATTTTGTCCAGTTGGCTTTATCCAAATCTAAAAGCTTCTTTAAAAAAAAGCGTCAAAATCGAGACAAAAACGAAAGGAAAGCCAGGATGAAAATGCAACAAAAAAGAGAGGAAAAAACTATGAAAAAGTGGCAGAATTGTGACAAAATGTGACACAAAATATGAAAAGTGACAAAAATGGGGTGAAAACGCAATATAAAGAGCCCCCCAAAAAAAAACAACAACAAAAGAGTGACAAAAAATCTAATGACAATACGACAACAACGCAAGGAAAAAGATCCATTTAGATCAGGTTTGTGAGGCGTTAGACTGGCCTATGGCTGTAAGCTTTTAGATTTGGGTAAAACTGAACTCGAGAAATGCACTTGGTTAAGGCAGGGGTTAATGGGATGATGCCACTCCACTGCGCTTCATACAGCCCTCACTCACCTTGAAACAAAGGACTCTTACGTTAGACTTTAGCTCAGCATTCAACACTATAATCCCACAGCAGCTAATACACAAACTGCTCCACCTGGGGATCAACACATCACTGTGCAACTGGCTTCTGGACTTTCTGACTGGGAGACCACAGGCTGAAAGTCCTCCAGAACCATCACACTAACCCTGGGGCTCCCCAAGGCTGTGTGCTGAGCCCCCTCCTCTTCACTCTGCTGACCCATGACTGCGCTCCAAAGTACGACTCAAACCTCTTCATCAAGTTTGCAGACGACACAACAGTGGTGGGTCTCATCAGCAACAGAGACGAGTCAAACTACAGGAGCGAGGTGAGCAGTCTGGCCATGTGGTGCACACAGAACAATCTCTCTCTAAATGTGGAGAAGACAAAAGAGATTGTTATGGACTTTCGAAGAGCGCGGGTCCAGCATGCTCCTCTAACAATCAACGGTGCTGCAGTGGAGAGGGTGACCAGCACTAAGTTCCTGGGTGTGCACATCACAGAGAACCTTACCTGGACCATGCACACTACATCACTGGTCAAGAAAAGTAATCAGCGTCTCTACTTTCTCCACAAGTTAAGAAGAGCCAGAGTCCCAGCCTCCGTTATGTGCAACTTCTACAGAGGACTATAGAGAGCATCCTGACCAGCTCCATCATGTGTGGTTCTTCTACAGAGGGACTATAGAGAGCGTCCTGACCAGCTCCATCACTGTGAGGTACTTCTACAGAGGGACTATAGAGAGCGTCCTGACCAGCTCCATCACTGTGAGGTCTTCTACAGAGGGACTATAGAGAGCGTCCTGACCAGCTCCATCATTGTGTGGTTCTTCTACAGAGGGACTATAGAGAGCGTCCTGACCAGCTCCATCATGTGTGGTTTTCTACAGAGGGACTATAGAGAGCATCCTGACCAGCTCCATCATTGTGTGGTTCTTCTACAGAGGACTATAGAGAGCGTCCTGACCAGCTCCATCATGTGTGGTTCTTCTACAGAGGGACTATAGAGAGCGTCCTGACCAGCTCCATCACTGTGTGGCACTTCTACAGAGGGACTATAGAGAGCGTCCTGACCAGCTCCATCACTGTGTGGTCTCTTCTACAGAGGGACTATAGAGAGCATCCTGACCAGCTCCATCACTGTGTGGTCCTTCTACAGAGGGACTATAGAGAGCATCCTGACCAGCTCCATCACTGTGTGGTTCTTCTACAGAGGGACTATAGAGAGCGTCCTGACCAGCTCCATCACTGTGTGGCTCTTCTACAGAGGGACTATAGAGAGCATCCTGACCAGCTCCATCACTGTGTGGTCTTCTACAGAGGGACTATAGAGAGCATCCTGACCAGCTCCATCACTGTGTGGCTCTTCTACAGAGGGACTATAGAGAGCATCCTGACCAGCTCCATCACTGTGTGGCTCTTCTACAGAGGGACTATAGAGAGCGTCCTGACCAGCTCCATCACTGTGTGGTCTTCTACAGAGGGACTATAGAGAGCATCCTGTGAACCAGCTCCTCACTGTGGTTCTCTACAGAGGGACTATAGAGAGCTCCTGACCAGCTCCATCACTGTGTGGTCTTCTACAGAGGGACTATAGAGAGCGTCCTGACCAGCTCCATCACTGTGTGGTTCTTCTACAGAGGGACTATAGAGAGCGTCCTGACCAGCTCCATCACTGTGTGGCCTTCTACAGAGGGACTATAGAGAGCGTCCTGACCAGCTCCATCACTGTGTGGTTCTTCTACAGAGGGACTATAGAGAGCGTCCTGACCAGCTCCATCACTGTGTGGTCTTCTACAGAGGGACTATAGAGAGCATCCTGACCAGCTCCATCATGTGTGCCTCAGAGGACATAGAGCGTCCTGACCAGCTCCATCACTGTGTGGCTCTTCTACAAAGGGACTATAGAGAGCATCCTGACCAGCTCCTCACTGTGTGGTCTTCTACAGAGGGACTATAGAGAGCGTCCTGACCAGCTCCATCACTGTGTGGCTCTTCTACAAAGGGACTATAGAGAGCATCCTGACCAGCTCCATCACTGTGTGGCCTTCTACAGAGGGACTATAGAGAGCGTCCTGACCAGCTCCATCACTGTGTGGCTCTTCTACAGAGGGACTATAGAGAGCATCCTGACCAGCTCCATCACTGTGTGGCACTTCTACAGAGGGACTATAGAGAGAGTCCTGACCAGCTCCATCACTGTGTGGCACTTCTACAGAGGGACTATAGAGAGCGTCCTGACCAGCTCCATCACTGTGTGGCCTTCTACAGAGGGACTATAGAGAGCGTCCTGACCAGCTCCATCACTGTGTGGCTCTTCTACAGAGGACTATAGAGAGCGTCCTGACCAGCTCATCACTGTGTGGTCTTCTACAGAGGGACTATAGAGAGCTCCTGACCAGCTCCATCACTGTGTGGTTCTTCTACAGAGGGACTATAGAGAGCGTCCTGACCAGCTCCATCACTGTGTGGCCTTCTACAGAGGGACTATAGAGAGCTCCGACAGCTCATCACTGTGTGGTCTCTACAGAACTATAGAGAGCTCCGACCAGCTCCATCACTGTGTGGTCTTCTACAGAGGGACTATAGAGAGCGTCCTGACCAGCTCCATCACTGTGTGGCTCTTCTACAGAGGGACTATAGAGAGCGTCCTGACCAGCTCCATCACTGTGTGGCCTTCTACAGAGGGACTATAGAGAGCGTCCTGACCAGCTCCATCACTGTGTGGCACTTCTACAGAGGGACTATAGAGAGCGTCCTGACCAGCTCCATCACTGTGTGGCACTTCTACAGAGGGACTATAGAGAGCATCCTGACCAGCTCCATCACTGTGTGGTTCTTCTACAGAGGGACTATAGAGAGCGTCCTGACCAGCTCCATCACTGTGTGGCACTTCTACAGAGGGACTATAGAGAGCGTCCTGACCAGCTCCATCACTGTGTGGCACTTCTACAGAGGGACTATAGAGAGCTCCTGACCAGCTCCATCACTGTGTGGTTTCTACAGAGGGACTATAGAGAGCGTCCTGACCAGCTCCATCACTGTGTGGCACTTCTACAGAGGGACTATAGAGAGCATCCTGACCAGCTCCATCACTGTGTGGTCTTCTACAGAGGACATAGAGAGCTCCTGACCAGCTCCATCACTGTGTGGCACTTCTACAGAGGGACTATAGAGAGCGTCCTGACCAGCTCCATCACTGTGTGGCACTTCTACAGAGGACTATAGAGAGCATCCTGACCAGCTCCATCACTGTGTGGCCTTCTACAGAGGGACTATAGAGAGCATCCTGACCAGCTCCATCACTGTGTGGTTCTTCTACAGAGGGACTATAAAGAGCGTCCTGACCAGCTCCATCACTGTGTGGTTCTTCTACAGAGGGACTATAGAGAGCACCTGACCAGCTCCATCACTGTGTGGCACTTCTACAGAGGGACTATAGAGAGCATCCTGACCAGCTCCATCACTGTGGTTCTTCTACAGAGGACTATAGAGAGCAACCTGACCAGCTCCATCACTGTTGGCACTTCTACAGAGGGACTATAGAGAGCGTCCTGACCAGCTCCATCACTGTGTGGGACGGCGCCAGCACTGCCTCCTGCAGAAGGAGCCTCCAGCGCTTCGTGAGAGCAGCGGAGAAGATCTGTGGAGCCCCTCTCTCCACCATTAAGGACATGTACTCCACCCGTCTCACACGCAAAGCCGTCAGAATCACCAGGGACCCTACGCACCCATCACACAGTCTCTTCAAGGTAATGCCTTCAGGGAGGAGACTGCAGAATCCACGGGCCAGGTCCAGTCGACTGAAGGACAGAGAGGTTAAGAGGTTAATATAGGGACTGGCTTCACCATTCATTTGTATGGGGATTGAACACTCATTTCATACAGATCCAGAAAGACTTTAGCAACATGGGGTTAAACTTTTAATTTACAGAAAGAAACAAGAATACAATACGCACATATTTCTTCACAGATTGATTGTGTTCCATGTAAATAACATTTTTCATCTTTGTGCCCCTCAGCCAATCAGATCCGCCGAAGAGAGACAGGAAGATCCAGAAACTGACCAACGCCATGAGAGCGTTATCTTCACCAACCTCCTCCTCGTCGCGTTGGAGCCATTTCACTCATCGACAACTGCCAGTTCAGGTCCGAAAATATACAAACATTACATTATATGAACGACGGCGTGTTTACCTTTGCCCAAGTTCACGAAAATCATCTGTGAATGTCGTAACCGAATGTAAAGCGGTTAAACGGTTGAAGTAACTGATGTGTCGTTTGTCAGATGGTGTCATTCGTTCTGCATACCATCGTGAGGGGTTCGCCCACTCGTGCTGCGGAGGCCTGTACGCCGCCGTGTGAGTATGACGTTCTCAACTCGTGGGTCAGGACTGAAAAGTGGGCTGTGAAACCCTCTTCAGTGGATCGCTAGTCTTCCTATTCAGGCTTTAGCAATGCACTTTAAGTCAGTTTTTTCTGATTTTTTTAGACATATATGGAAGCCCGTTTCTGCCAAAAGCCCAACAGGAAGAAGAAATTACAAGATTTAAAGTCATAAAACACATAATTTCTCGTTTAAAACATGAATTTAAAGCAGTACTAAGTAACTCTTGCCCCTAGAGGCCATAAGCGCAACTGCAGGTGTCGTGCAAGTTACGATTTTTTAACGAATTAAATGTCTTGGAGAGTAAATCTACGCTGACAGAAAAGACAAAGGGAGAGAGGGGTGTTGTACATCCAGTTATACGATGGAAATAATTTTTTCACTCAAACTTGGCTGTAAATACTGTTTAAAGTGGCGCTAGCCCGCAGTTAGCTTTGCCCGTTAGCCTGTTAGCTTCTTCTTCGTGATTCTATTAGTGTGTATTGGTTGCTCCGACCCGGTGGCAGTCAAGTTGCAAGCATGGTTTTCTGGCCAGAGACACCAGGGGAAGATGAAAGCCCCCCCCATCATCCCATTAACACTTGTATTACCCCCAGAGGGACTACGGAAAGGATTCATTTAGGTAAACACGTTACTTAGTACTGCTTTAAGACTTTTAAACTCTTGCTACGAGTTTAAAACACACAATTACGAGTTTAAATCTTGAAATTACGACTTTTAAAACTCTAAATTGTGTTTTTAAATCTCATACTATGAGTTTAAAGCAGAGCTAAGTAACTCATGCCCCTAGAGGCCATAAGCGCCACTGCAGGTGTCGTAGCAAGTTGCGGTTTTTTACTCATTAATTGTCCGTGAGAGTAAATACTACGCTGACAGAAAAGACAAAGGGAGAGAGGGGTGTTGTACATCCAATTACACAATGGAGATCATTTTTTTCACTCAAACTTGGCTGTAAATACTGTTTAAGTGGCGCTAGCCCACAGTTAGCTTTATTTGCTTCTTCTTCGTGATTCCATTAGTGTGTATTGATGACTCCGACCCGGAGGCAGGAAAGTTGCAATTGTGGTTTTCTGGTCAGAGACACCAGGGGGAGATGAAAGACCCCCCAATCATCCCATTAACACTTGTATTACACCCAGAGGGACAACGGAAAGTATTTATTAAGGTAAACAAGTTACTTAGTTCTTCATTAAAACTCGTAATTATGAGTTTTTAAGAGTTGTAATTTCGTCTTTACAACAACTTTTAAACCGTAATATTAAACTGAAACTGCGCATGCACAAATTCTTTCCGCCTCAACGATGCTGACGGACATCCTTTGCTTAGTTCGATTCCATGTGAATGTTCAAGTAAATGCAGTACTTTGTTAGTCGTAAAAGCCATCTGCAAAGTACTTCTTTGCCAACTCGCGTGCCATGTTATTGAAAGAAACAGGATGTTTACTCCTCCTTGGGAATTTCCGCAAGTTGTATGCTAGAGGCTAGAGTACGTCATGCTGCCCTCCATCGTTAAAAAAGGGGGCAACATAATCTGGACTGCCGGATCAGCATATGCGCAGTTTGAATCTGTATGGTTTGAAACACAAAATGACGAGTTTTAAAAGTTGTAATTTTTTGTTTTAAACTCATTGCAAGAATTTTAAAGTCGTAGTTTCATGTTTTAAACTAGAAATGTTGTGTTTTAAACAAAGAATCATGACTTTAAATCTCGTTATTTCTACTTCCTGTTGGGCTTTTATTTTTTAAACATGGCGGAAACGGGCTTCCATACGGTTATGAATAAAAATAAAAATGTGTTAGAGATTTTGCCATACATTATTGATATAAATATTGCATTTTTTCTGTCATTTTATATATATAAGACATTTTATGGATAAAAATTGCCAAAGTTTGCTAGAATTTCAGCGTCAAAATCTAAATAATGGATTGACCCAGGTTTGAATTTATGGTTTTATTAGTTAAAAAGATTTTTGGTCTTGTTTAGTTTATGAATAAGCTATTCAAGTGAAAATATCTGTAAAAATTCAAATTTTACTCCATGTTTTGGGTTCAATATTCAATAAATCAGGAATCAAGAATTAGGATTTGAAAATGCCTCTGAAAAAAACTCCAAAAATGTCTTCAGTACAAGCCTGGATAAGAGTTTGTAGGAGCTACTAAAGTGGAGAGTGGATGAAAACACCTAATTTTGAGAAAATGCCATTGAAAGTTTTGTAACGTCCGCACAGGTACAGGTACATTTCTCCCGTATTTCGCAGTAACTCTCTCCCAGAAAGGAAATGACTATATTTGGATTGCAGTGTTGTACAGTACAGGATTTGATGGTGGATGTTTCGCTCGCGCTCACAGGTATCCAGCGAACCACTTTGGGACTCTGACTGGGATGCAGTCCATGATCAGCGCAGCCTTCGCTCTCCTGCAGCAGCCTCTGTTCATCCTGATGTTGGGAACGCTGAAGGGAGATCCATACTGGGTAACTATTTTATATTTTTACCAAAGGATCTGGCAACCCTAAGGTGTGGGTACATCATGTGGAATACTTTTGCATTTGTGAATAATAGGACAACTCAAACACCTTTTACTTTATATCTGGGGGCACGGATTGGTCATGTTTATGAAATATTTACAGGAAATCGTACTTTAACAACATTTTTGCTCAGCTCAGTTCATGGATTTAGATTTAAAATGTGGTAAGTAGTTTATGACAGATTAAACGTTTAATTCCAGTGGCTCAGGGGGTTAAGTGGTTGGTCTACAACAGGGGTAGGCAACGTCAGATCCACCCCTCCAGCATAAAGCCTCTGGGCCCCAAGATGATTTTGAGAAGTATTGCACAAATCAGCAAATACCTGGTAATGTACTGTAAAACTGTGAAAAATGTGATGTACAACACTGGCATTTGGGGAAAGGAGATACTTTATTTTGGGCAACAATTGGGAGGTTCGGCCCTTGGGGTTTTGACGATGTTGAAAACTGGCCCTCCACCGATCAAACTTGCCAACCCCTGATCTACAGGGACCAGAAGGTTGTCAAGATCTAGAGATTGGGTAGACAATATCACAAAATAGTAACTTTTTTCCAATTTGTTTGCTCTCAGATTGATAGATCTCGCTCGTCAAATCGATTTCATGGTTTGAAATTAAACACAAATGTCTAGCTGCTGCTGATTCATGAACCTCACCTCAAACAATGGACAAAAACTTTCCATTGCAGTGTCATTTACCACAGGGGTTGCATTTAAAATCTAGTTTACTAATATTTATTCACGTGATCTATGTTATGTGATGTCATTTACTTAGACCAGGCGTGTCAAACTTTTTTCATTGAGGGCCGCTTATCAAAGTGTACACAGTGTGGAGGGCCAAAGATCAGTTCTCAGTGCAGTGAAACTTTCTCTCGGGTGCGTTTAAGAGAGGTCGTTTGAACTGTGCCCCACACCTTGATTTAGACTTAAAGGGATATTTCAGATTTTTGACATGGGCCTCATTTCCTAGTTATCCAGAGTGTTGTTGATGTCTGGAGATATTTTTTTCTTAAATTCATGCAGTTCTTATATTTTAAGAGTCTAGTGGCGCTAGGCTAGGGCAAGGCTAAAGCATTTCTATGGTACCAGTTAGCCTGCATTAAAAACAGTCTGACCCACTCCACAGTGCACCTGAGGTAAATCACTTATAACGCCAGACTAACCATATAAATGTTTGTGTCGATAGAATAATTTTAACCATTTTGCATTTAAAATAACTTATATTTGAGCAGCATCAGCTTCGTGGCTGTAAGCTAACGCAGCGGCGGAGTGATCTGCGAGAAAATAGTCCCTCAAAATGCGGTAATTCATGTGATACAAGGTCAGTTATATTTCAAAAATATTCTATCAACACAGACATTTATATGGTTAGTCTCGTGTTATAAGTGATTTACTCAGGTGCACTGTGGAGTGGGTCAGACTGTTTTTAATGCAGGCTAACTGGTACCATAGAAATGCTTTAGCCTTGCCCTAGCCTAGCGCCACTAACTCTTCAAATATAAGAACTGCATGAATTTAAGAAACAACATGTCTCCAGACATCAACAATGAGGCCCTATGTCAAAAATCCTGAAATATCCTTTTAAAGCCTAAATGCCAGCTCTGACTCACAATAAAATGTTTGTTTTTGAGGTTTTAATTGTGTGGAATTTTTAAACGTGCAGTGAAGTAGTTTCTGAGCCCATTCAACAAGAAGCCTGATGGCCACAAAAAATGGTCTGAGGGCCACATTTGGCCCCTGGGTCGCACTTTGGGCACCCCTTATTTAAACATTTTGTTTTTAATTACAAAACACATCCGATTTTATTATTTTAGATTACACCATGGTCTGGGTGAATACTCGATTCCGGCAACAGTTAGATCACGTTCTATACGTTTGTTAGGTGATGACGTCACAGCTCTACTTCCACAGATGTGTGAGAAACTACAAAAAACTCTTTAATACCACAATCAATATTCTGAAACTCAACAGAGAGTTACTGAACATACTTATTTATCAGGCCCATTAGCCAAAAATGCTGTACCTACTGCTATAAAAGTCATATTTACCAAAATCGCTACATCCGGGTTAGCGGAGAAAAATGCTAACGGCAGCAGCTACGCTAACCCCGGAAGTAGCGTCTTTAGTAATATTACTTTGTTAGCAGTAGGTGCAGCATTTTTGGCTAATGAGTCTGAGAAATAAGTAGCTTCAGTAACTCTCTGTTGAGTTTCAGAAATATTGATGGTTGTTTTTAAGAGTCTTTTATGTTTTTTCTCGCATATTTGCCCGTCTGCCAGGACCCGGAAGCGGAAGTCGTGACGTCACCACTTAACAAACGTATATCACTCCACTGCAGCTGTTTCCATAGTAACGTTAAACAATTGAGCTGGAACTAGCTTCAGGTAAAACAGATTAAAAAGTGGAATAACTCCTCGGGATAATGCACTCCGAGGTGTCCATTATCAGAAATAACACCTTGTTGTGCATTATCCCTCACATATTACAGCTTGAAACATTTTTGGAACTCCTAATTTAACCCGCAACCCCCTTCTATTGACTTGGTGCTGTCTCAAGACAATTTTTGAGCTGAGATTGTGAATTTAATTACATTACATAATACAATTTGGCATTTTCCCAAGTGCAAAGGACACATTTCCCATGAGAACGGTAGAGCACATGTGGGAGCGAGTGAGTTGGAACGTGGGAATCTTTCAGAAACAGGTTATGTTCGAGGAGCTTGCTTTGACGTGCCCTTTTTTTCCTCCCCTTTTTGCCTCAGATAAACTTTGGCCTGCTCATTTTCTCATTGGCCGGCTTCCTGTTACCGGGATATCTCTTCTACCACAGAAGAAACCTCATCAAAGCCAAAGCGAGGAACGACGCGAATGCCCTCGACCAGTCAGCACAACAAGACAACCGTCCTCTCCACCAGTCAGGAAACGGCAAAACACGAACCAATGGCAACGCGGCCAACGGGTACATGCCCAACCAGGAAGTTATTTAAGACTTTCAAGAGACTGTTGCTTTGATGGGAACCACACTGTAAATATTATGAACTTAACCACAAGAGTATGTCCTGACCGACCGTTTTAAAACAGCCCTAACAGTTTAAAAGAGACAAATGGCGCCCCAGGCCTACAGCATGTACAGCATGTAAAGCACAAAGAGAGAGTTGAAATCGCACTGGCCTACTCTCAAAAACAATTACTTAACTCGGGGTCGTGCGGAACCATTTTCAGTGGATCGCAAGCTTTCCCAGAGAATTCATTCAATATTTTATCTCCTGGAAAAGTATGATAACACAACCCAAGTCTGTTAAAATAATGTTTTTGATGACGATTTCAGCTTTGTAGGTTTATTCAATGCTTCAAACAATAACAATTCTACATTATTTTGTATAGATACAGATGGTATCTCACAAAATGTCACATTCGACGCTGCCTGAGGGGGTAAACAAAGAGAGAAAAAATACTCTTTCACCACTTTAACAAATGTTGAATTATGGATGTATTTTCTACCAAACAAAGATATGGAGACAGGAGCAGGACAAAGTGGTTCAACGACCCACATTTGTACAAACAGAAATTACAGAAATTTGAGTCTGTTCCAGTGTTAATTTCGTCGACTAAAATATTTAGTCTTAAAGCAGTACTGAGTAACTCTTGCCCCTAGAGGCCATAAGCGCAACTGCAGGTGCCTTAGCAAGTTACGATTTTTTACTTATTAAATGTTTGAGAGTAAATACTACTACGCTGACAGAAAAGGTGAAGGGGAGAGGGGTGTTGTACATCCAGTTATACAATGGGAATACTTTTTTTTCACTCAAACTTGGCTGTAAATACTGTTTAAAGTGGCGCTATCCCGCAGTTAGCTTTGCCCGTTAGCCTGTTAGCTTCTTCTCCGTGATTCTATTAGTGTGTATTGCTTGCTCCGCCCCGGTGGCAGTCAAGTTGCAAGCATGGTTTTCTGGCCAGAGACACCAGGGGGAGATGAAAGACCCCCCAATCATCCCATTAACTCTTGTATCACCCCCAGAGGGACTACGGAAAAGATTTATTAAGGTAAACACGTTACTTAGTACTGCTTTAATTTTAGTCAAAGTGATATTTTTAACGACTAAAACTAAATTAAACGTTTTTCATGAGACTAAAACTATGACTAAAATGTCCAGATATTTTACTCGACTAAAATAAGACTAAATAAAAATGAAAAGGAGAGACTAAAATCATCCAAACTTCTATTGACAGTCTGATTTACTTGCAATTTAGTCGACTAAAACTAGACTAAAGTTGAAGATTATTTTTTGACTAAATCTCGACTAAAATTGAATTACATTTTCGTCCAAAGACTAAGACTAAAACTACATTTAAAAATGTTGTCAAAATTAACACTGGTCTGTTCCTACAAAAGCACATATTTTGTTCACCGTCGAATCCCGCGCTCGATTTAAATTTGAACGTTCCATCCCCGTGCAAATGAATAGTGACGCCAGGTGCAATATTAAAGTATGGGGAGGTATGTTTTGTACTTTTCATGCATTTATATAATTTCTGTGGTTTCTTTATCATAATCAATTTATAAGATGATGTTTAGTGGCCACTGGATGTGTATTTGACTCCACAAAAAGCAAAAACTTTACTGAATTTGAGTTAGCATTAGCTCAGGGGACACTTTTAGATGCTAATTTGTATCTAAAGTAAAGTCTCAAAAGGTCTGCACATTCATTAATGATTTTAACGAGGCTTTGACCTAAATGTGGTCGATGGTTGACAACAGCTGAAAACATCTGGATCGTTCATAATTTGCGATGTTTGGTGGCTAATGCTAATGGCTATAGGAAAAATACATTGAGCAGGCTAATGCTAACGGACTACTTACTTGCTAACTGTCTGCATAGTGTCGAACACCGCTTCTCTTCTTTATTTCTATGCATATAACGAGCAATGCTAACTGTAAGCCTAACGTTAGCTTCATGCTACATGCTAATGGCTAGCTTTGAGTGCCAGTTTTTCACTTCTATTGGACAAGCTGCTATGTCAAAACATTCGTAACACACTTTTGACTTCAATGGATTTGTATGCGTTACCCCTGGTACAGTTTGAGATGAAAAAACTCCATTTCAACTTTTAGTGAGTAGTAATTGCATGATGCTTTAACACTCACCTACGCCACCAAGCTAGATATAAATATTTTCATTGGTGTGTGGGAGAACTCTAAATTCACTAAGTTGCCGTCCGGGCCAGTGCTTTTCCTTGAGGATAGAAACAGGTTGAGTGAGACTGTGCAGGCGCAGACTAAGTTTATGATGTAACATAGATCTTTACACAACAAACGTCAGACTCATGTTATGGGTTGCGTTCAGACAATTCACGAACAGCTTCGAATGTCAAAATGTGATGACTTTTAAAGGAGCATTATGCAACTTTTTATGTGGGGGAAAAAAAAGTGATTTTTGTGATTTTTATAACAAGGCTGTATGAGTGGTCAGTATGGCGCCTTTACTTTTGATCACAGTGGCCTTTACAACGCTCCAGGATCAATCGTTTTTAGGTTTTCTGGTGAGCAGTGAAAACCTTCCAAACAATTGGTCCTGGAGCGTCATAGAGTCCACTGTGATGGAAAGTAAAGGCGCCATGCTGACCACTCATACAGCCACTGGGTCACTACAAGGTCAAATACACACAATATCAACTTTTTTTCCACCTAAAAAGTTGCATAAGCACCTTTTAAAAACACCTGTTGTTGACCAAAGTGCTTCACAAAAGATCTACAGTACAGAAATATAATAAACAAAGACAATACAGAATATACAAGCAGCAAAGCAGTAACAGCTCAGATTTAGAAATACTGTAAGATTATTTTATACGTAGTTAAGGGTCCAAACTGTCAGACTCAGGTAGAAGTTAAACTCCACCAGGTATAAACACAGTGTGCGGTCCGGTGCTTGAGAAAACATATGTATGAGTGGAGACAGTCCTCACTCAGAGAACCATGGTTACGACTGTAACTGTAATGTAACTGTAATGTTTTAAATGTTTAATTTAAGTTGCTGTAAATCAGGGGTAGGCCCGTTTACTTGGCGGGACAGCGGTTTTTACCTTAAGATGGAGGGCCAAGCCTCCACAAGTCGGCCCAAAGTCAAGCACCCTAAACGGGGAAGCCTCACCAAGGAATATTTATGAAATTGACAATATTTTCTGTATTTTTTTAAGTAGACAAGTTTAGATCTCTGTTGTGTGCAATCACATTTCACAAAATCATCAGGGGGCCATAGGATTTATGTTTAGGGGCAGATTTGGACCGCGGGCCTGACGTTGCCTACCCCTGTTGTAAATAAACGCTACAATTTAATGTAGCTTCGGACTTTTGCACTTTGAGCACAAAGCTTGAATTGTTTTATTCTTGTTGTTTTACTGTAACACTGTGAGAGTGCCTTGTAAATTTGTTTTGGAGGATTACAAATAGAAATGACTTATTGTGGCTAATAGTTGCTCGAATAATTATGTTTTTTTGGGTCATTTTATGTTCATGTACAACTTGGGCACTTGAACAGGAGTAACGTTTATGTATAGTCTTTTGGAAACACAAAAATATATATATTTTTGATGGCTGTAAAATGTGTGTTGTCTATAATGCGTGAGTTATGGCTGAACTTTTAATTAAAACAAGAACTATGTTATTAATGTGTTTATTTGGATGCAGCTGCTTCCCAAACCATTTTACGAACAAAGAGGCTGAACTGCTTTTGTCCATCCCCTTAATGTATTTGGGTCATCCATAAAATAATCTATTGTTGAGTCCAGATTGCCCCTCAGGTTTCGGATTTGTGCTCAGATGCCAACTGGCAGAGGGCACAGACTCTCCAATCCAATTGCTTTAGTTTACTCCACTGTACGTTATCCTGCTTTATTTGCGAGGCCTGTTTTTTCTTTAGTGCCGCAGCAGATGAAGAGTTGATTGAGTGGCTTAACCCTATGACCGCTGCGGAGATTTGAATCTTTCCTTTGTGTGAGAGAGGCTGAAGAAAGTCTATCAAAGGGTAGACAAAGAGTTATCATCTAAAGTGACTTGCTAATTGTGTGTGAAGTAGCAGTAATAGGATAGCAGAACAGTAATTAGTTGTAATTCTAGTTATTGTTTTGTTTTTATCTATTCATTTATAGGGACAGTGCATGATACTGTAATAAGCATCAAACTATGATTTGGAACATCAAACTGGGGACTCTTGAACTCTGAAGCAGGACGAGGTTGGACTTGGATGGATGAACTGATTAATCAAGTCCTTGGCTCTTCCAACCTCTATACACTTTTTAAACAGGTTTTAAATGATGTAAAGTAACCTTGTAGACAGAAGAAGGAAGTAGCTGAATTCTGCTCACCTCTCCTGTAGAAAATGTTGGCCACCGGCCCAACCTTTGGTAATACGCTCTAAAAAGGCACTAAGTCCAAGTACAAACACAAAATGAATGTTATGCTGATTATTTCCAACCTAAACATCCATCTATCCCTGGTGTGAGCTGGTCCAGGGCCAGCATACGTTACTGTGTCAGTGTGTCGCATTAGGGATTAAAACCTCATGTCAGAAACGGCTTATGCTTAGCAACAATAAATTATATTACCATCAGGATTATCTTCTTATATCAGTCAACAAGTCACACACTATTGGCTGCTCCAAGCAACCATTTGGTGTGTTACTCACTTTAATCAGTAGATTTAAAAATACAGGCATAATCATTAAAATAATACTAAATAAAGGAATAATATCATTGCATTGCATTTATTTATTTTTATTAATAATCATTTATTTCAATATACCTTAACTTTTTGACACATTTTTGTCTTTTGATTTTTCTGAAATAATTATTGCTATATTATTATTGTAATATGTGTGGTATTAAACAGGAGAAGTCTTTGTTGCCCTAAAAACATTTGTACCAAGACACTGAATGAGTTTTAGTGCGCGTAATAAGAAAGTAAAATTAACTTAAAATTACATTTTAAAGATATATTTTTACACTTCCTTATGTGAGGAGGGGCCTAGTTACTCCCAAACCAATCAGATCCATGCATATTTCGATTGACGTTTGTTTCGTCCAATCAGCGGCGTTTTCGTTGCGACAGCCGTGCCGTGCAACTTGAAGGCTGTGCCACCGTGAGTTTTGTTAGTTTCACCAGCAGCAAACATGACGGCCTCTGGAAACCTCCAAACCGCAGGAACCACGGCCACGGAAAGAACCTAAATGTCACGGGATTACACGCCTCTGCATCAGAAGATCACGGGGGATTCATACATCAAGGCACGGGCATTTAAATGGCCGGGGTGAGCTAGCTAACCTGCCCCTTAATGTACATTAGCTTTGACGCCGTGTAGCTTGAAGAGGATCCTACTGGCACCGCTGCTGCCACTTTGGGGAGTGGATGGTTTCTGGATGCGAGGCGTTGTCCCTTCTTCTTTTTTTTTTTACCGGGAGGAGGCTACCCTTTTTGACCATCGCGTTATTTATGGCCCGGGAGTCACTGAAATCAGGTGAGTTTGGCGTTAGCATTTAGCCGCTAACCACTGCTAAGACGCTGACCGTTGCAACTAACGTTAAAACCACAAAGCAAATGAAACGTACAGATGCTCGCTTTACCCAGTCACACATCCCTTGGCATCTACACATATTTTTAACTTGGAAAATCTACTTATTTCACCCAACCGGTATCGTCTCGCGCTAGCGTTTCGTGCGTAATGACATCTATCCAAAAAAAACAAAAAACCTCTCATCTCCACCCTATTTCCCCCAAAATGTGAGCGATTTGCGCGGTCCAGACAGTTTGCAATTAAACCCTGATTAATTACAGCAACTGTAGATGGTAGATTTCGCTTACACACCCACTTATTTGCTTGCGTCCCCACCCCACACATGCCCCGTGCATTGGCAGCAAGATACGCTCAATGCAGCGATAACATTTGCTATATCTACTTGGCACGCGCTGCGAAAACGCACCCTTAGATATTACTTTCTGAGCCGAGATCTGGTTAGTTTTGTTGAGGGGGAGAAAGGAATCAATGAGACAAGTTACACGGTTCATAATCATGCTTACAGGAGAAAACTGGGAGGTTGCCACTGACTGTGCCCACTGAGCTGTCAACCCAAGCGCTTTAGCAGCAGCAACCCCCGTCATTCTGCTTACGCGTGTTATACATCCATCTTCGTGTTAGTTTATGGCCTTTACATTGCGTTGGAGCTGTGCGGATTAAGACGCAAACGCTCACTGGGGAGGGGAAAGCCCAGAAGAAGAAGCCCGGCTAATGCGCCTGCTTCACCCCGCGTTGGGAGGAACTGCAGCGGGCCATTACACACCCAGCGACAACCGGGGAAGGTGCTATTGTGTCTGTCTTGGGAATTTTGGGAGCGTTTGTAGCGAGCCCTTCACTCTAGCAAAGACAATGGGTGATGGAGAATAGTCTGGACAAAGATTTGAAACATGAAAGTGGCGGAAATTATTGGTTACTTTAGGGCGGGCCTTGTGTACACATTTTGCATGTTTGTGGTAAGTGTGTGATGTCTCTTTTATAAAGCAGGAAAGCTGGGAGGGGAAAATGGGAACTAAGCTGTTTTGGACAGTGAGTTCTCAGTGCAATAAGTTCAAGGTCTATTTCATCACTTGCCGGGGTGAAAGGGAATGATTCATCAGCGTTTTGCAATAGTCAAGAGTCAAAACTTGGCCGGAAAAATGGCTACAACGTTGATGTTTGCCATTGTTAGGCTTATTAACCTCTTACCCCCTCCTTAACGAGTGTATTTTCTCCAGTTCAGCTTTACCCAAATCTAAAAGCTTCTTGACCGGAGCTGGACCTACAATCTAAACACATCTTTTTCCTTGAGTTGTTGCTGTGTCATCACTTTTGTCTGCTCTTTTTCATCTAAATTTTACCCGTTTCTTGTTGCTCTTTTGCTGGACTTTCATCGCCTTTTTTGTGGCGTTCTTGTCACATTTTGTTGCTCTTTTGTCGCTTGCTCTTAAAGGGATATTTCAGGATTTTGACATAAGGCCTCATTTCCTAGTTATCCAGAGGTTGTTGATGTCTGGAGATATTTTTTTTTAAATTCATGCAGTTCTTATATTTGAAGAGTCTAGTGGTGCTAGGCTAGGCTAGGCTAACGCATTCTATGGTATCAGTTAGCCTGCATTAAAACAGTCTGACCCACTCCACAGTGCACCTGAGGTAAATCACTTATAACACCAGACTAACCATATAAATGTTTGTTAATAGAATATTTTTGAAATATAACTGACCTTGTATCACATGAATTACCGCATTTTGAGGGACTATTTTCTCGCAGATCACTCCGCCGCTGCGTTAGCTTACAGCCACGAAGCTGATGCTGCTCAAATATAAGTTATTTTAAATGCAAAGTGGTTACAATTATTCTATCGACACAGACATTTATATGGTTAGTCTGGTGTTATAAGTGATTTACCTCAGGTGCACTGTGGAGTGGGTCAGACTGTTTTTAATGCAGGCTAACTGATACCATAGAAATGCTTGAGCCTTGCCTAGCCTAGCACCACTAGACTCTTCAAATATAAGAACTGCATGAATTTAAGAAAAAAATATCTCCAGACATCAACAACACTCTGGATAACTAGGAAATGAGGCCCATGTCAAAAATCCCGAAATATCCCTTTAAGTCTTTTTTGTGTGTGTCACTTTTCTCTGCTAACTGCGGCTCTTTGTTGCGTTTTCTTCCTTGTTTTCTTCTCATTTTTGACGCCTTTTTTAAGAAGCTTTTAGATTTGGGTAAAGCCAAACTGGATAAAATGTACTCGATTCAGGTGGGGATTAAGAGGTTAAATGCTTATCCAACCATCACTAGTAAGGAAAATACAGTATTTATATGTAAAACAATTTCAATTCTGCATTGGGTCTTGTCATTATGGTAATGGAGGTACCGACACTACACCAGTTGAGAACACTGATCTAGAACCACAATAATGTTCACTTATTCCAACAAAGACAATTATTTTGAATGTGTATCATTTATTTGAATGGAAACAACCTTCCTTTAATGCTGGCCCTGGACCAACCGCATCAAAACTAAAGATATAAGATTTTGTTGGTGTCTGCTTTTGATACCAGTAGTGCCTAAATGTTTTTTTTAATATACCATATTGGTATCGTTTAATGGTACCCAGTCCTAAGCAGCACCAAACCAAATATCAGCATGTCTCTATAAGGCTTTCTCAGTACAAAGTCCTGGTTAACCCTGGTTTTTAAGCCCTTTAACTGTCTATTTGTACTCCGTGTACACCCGGGCTCAAAGGCCTAACACTTATTTTCAAAAAGTCAATTAAACTTCTAATTATTAGCAAGAAAAACAACAATGTTTTGTCTGCAAAATAAAGCTAAAATTGTCTCATATTCATAGCAAAATATCACTTGGATAGACTTTCCTTTCAAAATGATGAAATTCACCTTTGAATAAAATCTGAAATAATTTTAATTCCCTCCTGCTAAGTCCTCGAGTACCTACCCCGAGGGCCCCTGTACCCCTGGTTAGGAAACACTGGTTAAGACCTCTACAAACCCATGTGATGCTTGTTTTATATTTGGTATTTCATAATCCAGTCTCCTCTCAAATGTGCTCTCTGTTATCTGAATATCAAAACATACAATGACACCTAACCGTATTCTAACCATTTTATTTATTAATTTTCCCTAATTTGTGCAAAATGAAGGCCTTAAATTCATTAAAAAAAACATAAACTTGATTCCAACAGATG
Source organism: Neogobius melanostomus (assembly GCA_007210695.1). NCBI lineage: Eukaryota > Metazoa > Chordata > Actinopteri > Gobiiformes > Gobiidae > Neogobius > Neogobius melanostomus. The sequence continues at coordinate 3,692,522 of VHKM01000122.1, read as the reverse complement.
TTAAATCACAATTTCTTGGAAAATAATGACATCATTCAACTCGTTTTACTTCATACGTTTGTCAAAAATACCAAAAGTTTTGTCTGGTTAAATTTGATTCCATTCTTTGCTCAAAGATGTCCCTTTGAGTCCAATTTGCCTTTGAAAGTTAAATTTCCCCTCATCCGTCTGTTATAATTGCAAATCTAAAAAAAAAGAAAAGAAAAAAAAAGCACTAATTTACTGCGTCTGTGGCATTAAAAATATAGTATTTGGGTTAAACAGCGTTAAAAAGCTTTAATTGTGACGTCTGTATAAATCCTGCAGGACATGATTAACTCACAGCACATTTGCTGAATACGAGTGCAGCAGTTTTTTTGTTTCATGTGTTCAGGCCCGGTCAGTACAGAGATATTCACCAAAAACAAGATTCAGTCTGATCTTAATAAGGCACCAGTACTTTAAGGATAGTTGGTTACCGACACCGAGACCTGAACAATACTCTTTTTCTATACTAAAATATTTGTCATAGAACCAGAAAACAGAACAATAATGTTGATTTATTCCTTTTCCTTCTATTGAATTTCTTTTACATTTGCATCATTTATTTGAGGTGAAACAACCAAGAAACTTCCTCTTAAAGAGAACTAAACACCAAATCAAGTTTTTTTTACTGATAAACTGTGTCAATGGGTGTCTCATAGTGTTGTCCACTGGTCCCTGACATTATTCTGACATTATAGCGCAAACATGTGTAAATCCTAACTTTGGCCTGAAAACGAATGGGTTGCGCCCCCTTCAGGGTTAACTCTGCTACTAAATTAGAATTTCCTGATTGGCTGGAGACGTGTCCACGGCCTCCACAGAACGTCATAAGCCGCACCAGCTCCACACATCGTCATCAGGTGCTGCCCATTGTCCTGCCCCTGTACCTGTGGTTTATAACCAAGTCCCTCCCACGTAATCAGTCTGCTGTGATTGTGCCAATGCAAAGGTCCACACACTCACCCCCCGCATGTCACCCCCAAACTTCAGAGACCGCCTTTTCACAGCAATATTTGACTTTTGTTTGTGGGTGGGAAAGGCTTTGGCACGCCCGTTTAGGTACTCTTTAACTACAAAAGAGCAGAAAAAACTTTCCATTTTTCCTAATTTTGTTTCCCCATTTTAAACACATTTTCCCCACGTTTCCCCCAGTTTCCCCATTTTTTTCTCCCTAATTTTTCCACTTTTTCGCCATTTGTTTCACCTTGTGTTTTCACTTTATTTTCCCCATTTCACCCCCAATGTTACAATTATTTTTTCCTCAAATTTTGATGGCCAACGCGTCAACACAAAAAAAAAATATATTTTTTTTCGATTCCTGCTTTCGATGGTTTTTTTTTCGATACCTACACTTTTTTTTTTTTTTTTTTACCAAACTGGTATGGTTAATGAATGTTTGACTTGCTCTCCTGCTCCATGGAGTTTGTGTGTCGTCAAAACCACAAAAATGTCGAGTTATTCCCCGGGTTGTTTTAGACGGCAGAGGCCCAAACACAGAACTACACTGTTGTACGCAGAGTCTATAAAGCGATGATATTTTGACTCTTGGGCATGTGATGTGTGGCAGTAATCGCTTTAGTCTTTTATTGAATACATCTAAGCAGAACTTCATTAGTTTGTAACGGGTGCTGTACTTTATATTAAGTTTTGTTGCCATTGTGGTTAGATTGTAATTTAAGTTTTTAAATAAAATTTTTTCATTGTGGGCACTTTCCACAATGTCCAGGAGCGTGAACATTTAAGAAAAGACTGAAATGTGAACCGCTGCTGCACTTCTACAAGAATCAAACCATACTTTTCCGATACTAAATATTTCTCATCTAGAACCAGAAAACGGAACAATAATGTGGGGAAGATCTGCAATTTACATATCGGGTTCATGTCGAGAAATGTGTGAATAATGGGGAATAATTTGTGGGAAATTGGGAGAAATTGTGGCACAAATAAGGAAAAAATTTGGATAATGAAAAAAAAACAAGAGGGAAAAAATTCAGGCAAAAATAAGAACATTGTATAAAAATGGGGCAAACATGGGGGAAAATGGGGAAAATAATGGGGGTGGGAGGGTCATCAGTGTTGGGGAGAATACTTGTATTACAATTGTATTCAGTTACAGAATTCTGAATACTTGCCTTAAAATGTATTTAACTTTATTGACCCCAGGGGGAAATTCTTTTTCACAGTGCATGTTTGACAAAGGACAGACAGAATAATCAGTATGGAGTTCACTCAGCTCTGTTGTTAAGAAATTCGATGGCTGACGGGATCAGGCTTCCCGCATCTAGGTCCTGTACCTCGTCCTGAGGGCAGAGGGGTGAGGTGAGTGTGCAGGGGGGGTGTGGAGTCCTGTTCTATTGCCAGTGCAAAGCGTCCAATGGCCGCTAACGGAATTGTAACGTGTTCCGCTAGGACTGAACGATTTTGCCAAAAATCAATATTGCGTTCATTTTATTGCGATTTTCCGCTAATAACTTTTTTTGTTGCAATACAATTAAATATTTACAACTGACTAAATAAGTATTACTTACTCTTAAGTCCTTTTATAATCATATGGAATATAATTCAAAATAGTCCACATAGCCATTAAGGCTCTTTTCCACATGCAGGCGCGTGTCAGCCGAATGGCTCTTTCACCCGCTTTGTCGAGCGTTTCCATAACAAAGGCCAGGGCCAAACCGGTCTGACCAGGTATAGGTTTTGGGACCGACCTCTGGCTGTGGCCAAAGCGCTGACCCGTGTCTGATGTGACGTGAACAGACTCTGGCCTCTGATTGGCAACGAGAGAGTGGACAGCCCTCACTATTGACACCAGGTCAATGGATTTAATATTTCACAGCATCATACCGCTGTGCTAAAGGGGATTTTGCTGATAATAGCATTTAGCCGCTGTTAGCGCAGCTTTAGCTGGTGTTAGCATAACATTTGCATGTAGCTTACCTTCATAGTTGTATTTAGTGGTTTCTTTCTGTTTTAATACAGCTTGGCTCCTCTAATGATTCCATAACTCCACCAGATGCAGCATTTGTCCACATTTGTTCTCATTGAGGCTCTAAAAACTTTAATGACGATCTGTACAGCGTGCTGCTCTGTGCGCTCCGCCCACAACAAATGCGGTGTGTGTGTGGTGGAAACAGAAAGGTCTGCGGGGTAGAGTCGATACTTGCACGTAGATCGTGGCGTTCGCACTATGTGGAACGACGGCTTTACATAATTTACAATAAGCTTATTCTGAATTTTTTTTCGTAAATAGCCTAAATAATTTCTTGCTATTTGCTCTCGTTTATTAGTCAGTGGTTGTGAGATAAGTTCTTATCTTTATCCAAAACATTCCCAAACATAAGCCTCCAAAAGTGAGCTGCAAAGGACTCTTTACTCTTAACAAGCAGCACAGGCTCACCTTCATCTCTGTGGAATCCGGAGGGAGTTTCTGTGATCAGTGCATCAGAGGGATTAGCGCTGCAGCTAACGCAATGCTAACAGAGGAAACGGCAATAGTCCTTCGCGGTGGCTGCATAATAAACGCTGATATTTCACAGTACATCCACGATCTACCGCGCACCTCAAGTAGACTGAGAAGTTAACAAAAGCATGAGGTGAGCCGGAGCGGACGTCGGGGCGTCTCTCGCCGCTACATTCACTTCTTTGGGCCGCGGCATCAGCTGCATGGGCCGAAATCGCGTGCCTCTGCGATTTCAAAATCGCGTTGTGTAAATCGTGATAAAATTGCAAATGCGATTTATAGTTCAGCCCTATGTTCCGCTACTTTGTCTCATCAGTGTATTCTGAATACTTTGAATACTTTCACATCGATTGTCATTATATTTATGTATAAATATAGCGTATAAACAAAAATGAAGTCTACGATTGTTGGAACACTTGTTATAAACTCACTTACCGTTAATGATGAACTCTTTAACTCTGTTGGCAGTGTTTGTATGATCTGTAGCATGAGGCCTTTTTAAATTTTTATTTTAGTAGGAAAACAAATCAACATTAAAAGTTCTTAATGATGTTGTACAATATGGAGCTAAAAGTGATGTACTGGAATGTATTCCCTTGATATTTGGAAAGTAACTGTATTCTAAATACACTCAAATGAAAGTGTGACTTTACTAGAATACAGTTACTCAAATTCGTATTCTAAATACAAATAAATAATTAGTTACTCCCCAACACTGAAAAACATTTATTTGAGCTGAAACAACAGCATCATTTTTCCGATACCAGCAGTACCTAAACTTTTTTTTCTGCTATCGTACTGGTATCGTTTAACGGTACTTGGGGCTGGGCGATATGGCCAAAAAATAAAATCTTTATTTATTTATTATTATTATTATTATTATTATTATTATGGTAGCCCAATGGTCATTTTTATAATTTTCTGTGAAGTATTCTGTGAAGAAATTATACATTTCTCTTCATGTTTTCATTTAGAAAACCATGGGCAATGCTCCAATGCATCGAAATAAAATCTATTATGAATATGTTGTGCTTAACTAACGTTTTTGAACACACTGCTGTATTTCACAACTGTATATTTGCTGCTCTTTACATATTTATTTTCTATTTCAGGTCTCACCGTTCGTTTAAAGTCTTGGACGAACTGCTGACTTTTGCATCTCGCTCAAAATCCTGCTCCGCGACGTCCCCAGTCTGAAACCTTCAAAGCACGACACATTTTCTGCTGCTGTTTTCCAAAGCATTAACGGTTTGGAAACTCCCCGGAGAGCGCGGCTCCTGAGGGACGGCCGTGGCAGGGTGTTATCCAAGCCCGAGCGCTCCTGTCTGGGGAAGGGATCCGCGGACGCTCCCTGGAGGCGACGATGGAGGGAAATTTAACGTGAATGTAAATAACACACAAAGCCGAGGCTCTGACAGGAGGCGACGTCAGAATCACTTGATGGATTTTTGTGCGGCTCGCGTCGGATCGGGAATGTTCGGGAAAGTCGACGCGCTGTTTTCGTCCTCCGCTTCTTTCCCGGGCAAAGCGATCGCTGCTTCTATGGAGCGGAGCGGCTCGACGGTGTGAGCGAGGCCCCTGCGAAGTCCAGGCAATGCCTCAACACCGGAAAACCAGGCTGCTCCACTGGCCCGTCCAAAGACTGCGCTTTCTAATACACGTTCGAGACTGAGATTTGCGCTCCTGTTCGCGACTAAAGACTTTTTTTCCTTTTTTTTTTTTTTTTTTTTTTGCGCCAACGCTTCGTAGACCTTTCACAAACATCACTCATCAGTTTTGCTTCTTCTACTTGTTTTTTCTTTTGTATTTTTGCTGCTTTTTCACTTCCTTTAAAGACTCACTTTACGTTGGGACCTTAAGTAGCTCGTTTCATAAGCCCAGACTAGTGCTTTTATTTTTGAATTTGCTCATCTGAAAACACCTTTGATCGACCGCGAGTTTACGATGACTATTAGCGACTGTTGAAGCCTTATCCTCGTTCATATCAGTTCACCAGCCACGCCCGGGTGCAAAAGTCACTCGACTCGTCAAACCACTAATCGAAACAAAGCTCCCTCGACTCTCCCAAATATATGAATCTTTTGTGACATTTTCTGCCGCCATTTTTGCACCTTCACTTACATTTTATGCACCTTTTTAAATCCACTTTTTGCACATTTCCACTACAAACGATATCATTGGGAAGCCACTAGTTTGTCATTTATATATTGGTCATCAAATTTGCGCTTCTTTTTGTGAATCATAGTTTAATTTTCGCACATCCACCAGCAAGAATCCAAAGTTAGACTATTTTTCTATCCCTTTCACTTTGTTCTGGATCGTTTCCCTTCATACTATTGTTTTGAGCACGCCTCCCCGGCCGCCATGCCCGCCCTGCGCCCGCCCTGCTGTTGCGAATGACACACGGCCCGTCGCCGCAGCAGCAGTAGCAGTCGCCTCGCAGCCCCTCCTCAGGACGCCATGCCCGTGGGGAGCAGCAGCAAAGGGGGGCGCGGCCAGTCGTCCTCGCCCCTCCCTCACACCGGAGTCCCGGCGCCCAGGCCGCTCCGACCCTCGCGATACGTCCCGGTGTCCGCCGCCACGTTCTTCCTGGTCGGATCCACCACGCTGTTCTTCTGCTTCACGTGAGTTTGGTTTAAGGGAGGATGGAGTGAAGGAAGGAGGAGGGATGGAGGGAATGAATGAAGGAAGGAAAGACGGAAAGAAGGAAGCAAGGAGGGAATGAAGGAAGGCAGAAAGGAATTAAGGTAGAAAGGAAGGAAGGGAGGAAAGAAGGAAGGATGAGGGAATAAAGGAATGAAGGAAGGAAGATGGTTAATATCTCTGTAACAAGCTGGACTTATCTATATTAATGTTTGTTTTTAAACCATTCCATTGTAGATTTAGCTTTGTGTTTAGGGTCATTGTCCTGCTGGAAGGTGAATCTCCGCCCCAGCCTCAATTCTCTTGCTGACTCCAGCAGGTTTTCCTCCAAAATGTCTCTGTATTTGGCTCCATCCATCTTCTCAACTATTCTTACAATCTTGCCAGTCCCCGCTGAGGAAAAGCAGCCCCATAGCATGATGCTCCCCCCACCATATTTGACACTGGGGATGGTGCGCTCAGGACGATGAGCAGTGTTAGGTTTGTACCATACAGAACGTTTTGCATTTGGGCCAAAAAGTTAAATTTTTGTCTCATCTGACCAAAGCACCTTCTTCCACATGGTAGCTGTGTCCTCCATATGACTTCTAGCAAACTTCAAACAGGATTTCTTATGGCCTCCTTTCAATAATGGCTTTCTTCTCGCCACTCGTCCATGAAGGCCAGATTTGTGTAGAGTACGACTTATAGTTGTCCCATGTAGAGGTGGGAGATATATCGTTTAGACGATGATATCGAAATTGTTGTCTGGACGATATGCAAAATTGGATATCGAGATATTTCATAATTTGTACAATCCGACCCCCCAAACATGTGTGGCGTTGTCCTTGTGGGTTACCGTAGCGCGCCAGCCGCCCCCTCCGCTGCGTAACACATTCAAAACAACAACATGCAGCGTGGAGCGATTACAGAGATGAAGAATCTAATGATATGAATGAAGTTTGTCACTTGAGTCGCTCATATTTGCGAGGAAAGGGCTCAGGACAAGTTGTAGCACTGCCTTCCTAGCTAGCTAACTTTCCTAACTTTTAGCCTCGCGCTAACTAACAACACGGTGATGAAAACCACAATGCAAACGCGGTTAAAGGCTAATAGTATCCTCCTCACCTGTTTTCTTCAGATCACGTAAGTTCCAGGACAAACTTGTCTCCCTCTCTGTCTCTTTCCCTCCTGTGTGTGTCTGTGCGTCTGCCCCGCCCCCCGCGTGCATCGGGAGAGACGAAAAGGAGAAATAGGGAAAACTGGATCCTTTGAAAACGCGTTAATACTCACTTCCCAAACGCGTTAATACTCACAGGTCTATCCTCTGTCTCCTTACAATAAACACAAGTAAACTGCCCAGAGGCAGGTGAACTTACAGGAGCATTTCACTGTGATGGAGATGAAGTTGCAAATATTGTAGCAAAATTATTTTATCTTATCTTCCGTGTTCTTCCCATTGACAGTATGGTTCTTCCAGATGAAGGTGGAGCTTTAGATGAATAAATAGAATAAATAGCTTTAAATGAATTTGCCCTATTGTCTAAAGTTTGTTTGAAGTATTTTGTCAGGTGTAAATTATATCGCCAAATACATCGTTATTGTGATATTTCTTTTTCATACCGTGATATACATTTTTGTTCCCCCTGCCCTAATGTTTAAATTAATAATGTGTCACATCTTTATGTACTAGTAATTATATACAATAATAGGTCAGATACAGCAAGTCAAAAGACCAACTGAACCTTCTTTGCCAGTTTGCACACATTACTGTGAAGGATCGCAAAAATATCGTCTGAATATCGATATCGAGATATTGAAAAAAAATATATAGATATTCATTTTTGTCAATATCGCCCACCCCTAGTCCCATGTACAGATTCCCCCAGCTCAGCGGCAGTACGTCGCAGCTCCTCCAGAGTTATCTTAGGGCACTTGGTTGCATTTCTGACCAGTGCTCTCCTTGTTCGGTCTGTTAGTTTAGGTGGACGGCCGTGTCTTGGTAAGTTCGCAGTGGTGCTTTACTCTTTCCATTTTCGAATGATTGATTGAACAGTGCTCCGTGAGATGTTCAAATCTTGCGAAATCTTTGTATGACACAACGCTGCTTTAAACTTCTCCACAGCTTTATCCCTGACCTCTCTGGTGAGCTCCTTGGCCTTCATGATGTTGCTTAGTGACCAATACACTCTGACCATAGCTCTGAGACCCTCACAGAACAGCTGTAATTATACTGAGAGGAGATTACACACAGGTGGCCTCTATTTAATGGTTAGGGCAAGGTAAGGCACATCATTTTGAATATCATCTCCACTTTTGGACACCTTTTATGAGACCGTATTTGACCTTAGTTCACATGTGCTGCACCTGGTGTATAATAGTATTTTTCTATTGGTGAATTAACTTCATTGCCCTCCAAACATTGCAGAATATTGATAAGCAAAGCTCTCTCAGCCACGGTCGATCCAGCAGTGCTTGTTTTTGTGCGCTGACTTCAAACTGTCCAAACATTCAGCGAGTTTCTGATGAAGCCGCTCCATTGAGGCTCTGGTTTTGTTGTGGCGCTGTCAGCTCTCTGAGTCACTGTTGTATCAGGCTGTCATCTCTAATCTCACGGACACATGGCTGAGGGGAAGCGAGGGAAGACGCAGAGAGGGAGGAAGGAGACTCAGCCTGTGTCTACATGTGGAAACATTGTTAATTAAATGTCTCATAAGGTTTTGAGCCTCGACTAGTGTTTTTGATGAGAACTTGGTACTCCACTACATTTCTATAAAGGCTCCAAAGTAAAGAAGTATATTTGTCCATGTGTTTAATTTTAAAAGCCTAATAATGCACACTACGTCAACAGTAGGTGGCGCTGTGCAGATGTCACTGTCAAAGCCATTGACTCAAGAAACAAGGTTTGTCCCTGTAGTGAGTTTGGTCACAATTTTCATGTTTTTGAAGCCACAGTTATTTTTTAATGCTTAGTATTAGGGCAACAACTAAGGATTATTTCGGTAATCGATTAATCTGCAGATACTTTTATGATAAATCAATGAATTGCTTTGCTGTGAAAAGCGCATGATACATTTTATCTTTTCAAACTCGTTCCCACATGAAGCTAAAGTGGCGCCGCTCGAGGTCGTGCTGATGGAGTAAACAAAGTGAATGTTTGTTGGAGGCTCTTCGTGCTTTTGAAACGTCTCTACAGCTGAACTTGGTTTGCTCAAAGCCGTGTATGAACAGACGCACATGTTTTGTTTGAACATTTGAAAGCTAAGAACCTTCAGAGTTCAGACACTGAGGCTGGCACTGACTGGGGTTTTATCAAGGATAGGAGCTGGCATTGAGGAAGCTTGTTTTTTGCCAGATCCTAGAGTTTAAACCAGTTTGGAAATAGAGTGGAGCTCGTTCTGCTCTCTGATTGGATAATTGTCCAGAGACACGGACACATCATATTTATTTAAACTGCGCATTTCGTACACAAGGCACCTCAATGCGCCTTTATGAAATTTGCAATGTACAAAACCTTCTACATACCCACAAAAACATATTTATGAAGTTTACAATCTACAGACCCTAACTTTGAAAACAGTAATATTTTTCCCATCAAAAATACTAAATTCATTTGTTTTTTTCTCTTTTTGAGTCCGTATAAACCAGGAAAGCATGACTTGGTCACTAAAAGGAGTTGTCGATTAATCGATTAAGTACTGTTGTCACGATAATTTACTATATCCACTTATCGTTCAATAAATGACAGATAAACAACACATTTTGGGCTCAGTATTTATCGTCTGTACATTTGTTTACATTTTTCGTCATATTTCAATCAATCACTCAAACTTTATAAAGCGCTTTTCATACCGAAATGTATCACAAAGTGCTTTACAGATTACAGCATTTTAAACGCCTGGCACCGCCTCCCATCCCTCCAAATATATACGAACGTTACACCAGTGGCGGAGCTAGGGGGTGGCTTTAGGGGCTGAAGCCTCGAATGTTTATTCAAAAGCTCCGGATCTTTTTTTTCTTTCTTTTTTTTTGTAATTATTACCCTTCCCTGAACTTCTCCTGTTTGTCTGCTAAGGCCTCTGCGAGACCTTAGCAGGGCTCGCAGAGGCTCAGAGAGTAGAGACGGAGGAGAGGAGGTCTGCACAATACTCATGATCTCATCAGATTCTGAAATCGTAGGTAGTGGTGGCCATGTGTCATTTGTGTGTAATCAATCATAAACCTGTCACGAATGATAACTGCGTGGCCCGAAAGCTACAAAGGCTAACTTTCCCCTCGTGACTAGTGTTTACATTCACTAGCATTAGCATTAGTATTCTGACACTGCGATCATAAGGTGCCACTACTTGTGTTTCGTTCTTGAGAAAAGTAATTAGCCTTGTTTTATAGACAATAAATATGTGGAAACGTATACGGGGCTTCATTTATCTATCGTCATTAATTACAATCTTGCTTAATTTTATAACAACATAATGCATATTTTAGTGACTTGCCACCATGGACATCAGGTGCTTTTTCAAAAAATGACAGGAAGGCAACCCAGGTGAGAGAACAACAAAGTACAGTTTCACATATTTATAATACTACAGTACGTATGTCATAACTTTGGGTTTTTAATAATTGCTCTGGTGGATTTATAGCACTGACAGGGAGAGATGACACAGAGAGGGACAGAGGCCAGAATGAGGACAGTACAGACATGAGGCAAGAAACGGGTAAGAAATAGTCAGATAAGCCCTGCCTGCTCAGTGTTTGTTTTTGGTTTGGATTGCTAACATGATACAACAGTACACTGCAAAAGGTGCCTGCAACTTCAATAGCCCCGCAGTTTGTTCAGTAACAGTGGGAAAAAGTGGGTTCAATTGTGAAAAGGGAAAGTGTCTATACATTGGAAGTAAAAGTATCTGGTGCAAGACACGACTTGACTGGTTTAGTCTTGGTTTGTTTTAGACTTTATTTCCTGAGTGGGTTTATAACTGGCTTGATCTAATACTGTCCTGGTTGAAACAAAAAATCATTGTGATGAATTTGTTATTTTTCCTTTAGACTAAAGACTTTAGATTTACAGTAAATAAAGCAATAAATAAATATAATAAATTAGTAAAAGTATTAGCAGCTTAAAATTCAGAGTGTTTTAAAATGGTGTATTTTAAGAGTAAAGTAATAATAATGTAGCCTACAGTATGTTCTCATTTTTATCATTGTATAATAGGAGATTAAAATAAATATGCTCATCTAAAATGCACCAGATTGCACTAAATTACATCTGTGAATTCAAAATGTGGCTGCGGCCCTGCCAGACTTTTAAAAAGAAATACAATTATTAGTCATTATTTATGAGGCTACAGTCCTGTAGGACTTATTATAAAAGTGCTCATTATTATTATAAATCTTATAGTATTTTCCTGTTTACAAAATATATGCACTGCGCGACCTGCCATGAGCCCACGACCCAAAATGCTTTATGGGCTAAGCCCCGATGATTGGAGTGTCTAGCTCTGCCTCTGCGTTACACACACACTCAAACTTTTACCCCACCGTCTACGCACACATACACCCTCACTCTCACACACTCTGTTGGTTAAAAACTCAAACTCGTCCTCACAATGTCGTAATTACAAGAACAGACAGACAATAAAATAAATAGATACAGATGGACAAGTGTGGAAACCCCATTTGGGTCTGCGCCGGGAGCTGCAGTCCAGCACAGCTACAGGGCACTGACCCAAGAGAGACACCACACCTCCACCTGAGCACCCACAGCACAGAGACACCTCCACCTGAGCACCCACAGGACAGGGACACCTCCACCTGAGCACCCACAGGACAGCACCCACACAGCCACTGCCTATCACTGCTTCCGAGCTGGAGGGCCTGGGAAAGCCTAAAAATATAAGAAACCATCTAAAACACTCATGAGTTTAAAATCCAGAAGTAAAAGCAATTAATGAGATTTATTTATATATATATATATATATATATATATATATATATATATATATATATATATATATATATAATTTCTAATGTAATACTTTATTTCTTACTCTTAAAGAGTAACTAAACGGGCGTGCCAAAGCCTTTCCCCACCCACAAACAAAAGTCAAAAAGTGCTGTGAAAGAGGCGGTCTCTGAAGTTTGGGGGTGACATGCGGGGGGTGAGTGTGTGGGCCTTTGCATTGGCACAATCACAGCAGACTGATTACGTGGGAGGGACTTGGTTATAAACCACAGGTACAGGGCAGGACAATTGGCAGCACCTGATGACTATGTGTGGAGCTGGTGCGGCTTATGACGTTCTGTGGAGGCCGTGGACACGTCTCCAGCCAATCAGTAAATTCTAATTTAGTAGCAGAGTTTACCCTGAAGGGGGTGCATTCGTTTTCAGGCCAAAGTTAGGATTTGACACATGTTTGCGCTATAATGTCAGAATAATGTCAGGGACCAGTAGACAACACTATGAGACACCCATTGAGACAGTTTATCAGTAAAAGAAACTTGATTTGGTGTTTAGTTGCTCTTTAAGTAGGTTGTGTTTCATTGCTTTTCATGTTTTTAGTTGGATATTTTTCAAACAAAGCTACTGTGATTTTTAAGTTTTAGAGTTTGTTTCTGTGGCATTGAAAGATCTTCAATAATATCGTTTATCGCAATATTTTCGAGGCTCAATATATCGCACTCCACATCTGTTCTCGTGACAGGCCCAATAAGTATTTTCCACAGCAAATACTTCTAACCGAGTAATATTTGACCAGTAGCTTCTGTACTTTTACTCCAGTATTGAAATCACCTGCTCTGGTTTTGTTTCTCGCTCAGATATGAACATGGCTACTCCTCATATTCATCTTATTCTGTCGCCGGCGGCGCCTCACTCTCCGCCGCCTCGTCCTCGCTCGCTGAACGTGGTGTTTGGGTGCATATGTGCGCCGTGTAATCAGCTTGTGCGGTTGGTCCCAGTCGTGGGCAGGGCAGGATTAGAGCAGAGAAAATAGGCCACATCTGTCACTCTCCGACGCCCCCTCCTGTCACTGTCCGTGTGTGTGTGTATGCGTGTGTGTATGTGTATGTGTGTGTGTGCTCTCGACTATCAAACGGCCGGTGTCTCCCGCAGTGTGAGGCTTACTACAGCAGCACATCGCTGTTGGCTGTGGGGCGTGCACTGCGACGCACGATGTCATAACATTGTGAAGGTTTTTAACTCTGAGGTGGGGGAACGGTCAAGACCAGAGGTGGACCCAGGGCTGGATTGATTGACCAAAAGAAAAATCAAATAACTTTTTTTCCCCCTTTTGACTCAGTATGGACGATTACAATTTTAATTGATTTTATTGGAAACTATTGGGAATATTGGAAAGGGTCTGCTGATCTTTCTCATGCAGAAAACTCCACTGCACACTCACACAGCAGGGTGACTTTGTAAAGCAGCACAGATGGTCAGAAAGTCGCCGGGTTCTCCACTGATTCCACTGGAGTTATTTCTGAAAACGGTCGCTACTGACGAGCTGCTAAACTGGTCGCACATGAGGACTGGGCAAAAAATCTACTTGAAACTTCAAAATAGAGTTGATAAGTCAAATCTATTCATATTTTCAGAAAATCTCTCACTATATCTATTTTTTTTATTTTTTAGGTTTAAAAATCTTTGCTAAAAACTGCAGTGACTTTTCTGTTTTTTTACAGTGATTGCCTTTACTATTTTTCAAGGTTTGTTGAGGCATTTTAACAAACAACAATAAATTATACATACAGGTGCTCGTCCATGAAAAAGTGCAGCCAGCCAGGTTTCTTCCGAGTGCTACAGTTCCCCGACCTCCAAGGTCATGCGGGTCAGGTTGACCCACAGTGGCAGCGCGGCTCAGGACTAACACCTGAACACTATTTCGTTGTACAAACAACAAAATGACTGCTTGCTCTAGGTGTCCCAGTATATCCAAAAATGTTTGTGTAGGTGCCCTTGGGACAGGGATCCAAGTTTTAAAAAAGCAGCAAACCCAGGCACTCTAAAACAAATATGCACAGCACGAGGAAGTACTAAAAAGGCCTTTATTTAGATGGCCAAGCCAACATGTTTCGACCACCAGGTCTTCATCAGGGCTTAATATGATACTTAATACTATTTCGTTGTACGCTTGTACAATGACAATAAAGCACTTACTTACTTCTGTAATTCAACTTAAACTGTGAAACGAATATATGAGACTCATTACCTGCAAAGTGGCATATGCATAGTCTTTGTTTGTTATAATTTGGATTATTATGGCTCATCTTGTAAAAACCCCAAATTAAAAATCTCATAAAATTAGAATATTTTGAAAATGGACTGTGAGCCATAATCATCAAAATTATAACAAATAAGGCTTGACATGTCACTTTACCTCATTACCTCCATTGATCACGTGACTTTCCATCTGCGTTTAATGGTTTAGACCCTGTTGATACTTTCTGGACGCACTGTCATTTTCCACATCGTCTGTTTTCAAAAGCATGAATTAAACACATTTATTGGATTTATCGCCCAGCCCTATGCGAAACCCCTGCTTACCTCCCGATTCAGCACAATACACCAGTGGTCTCCACCCCTTTTCCTGCCAGGGACCGGTACCAGACCTGATGTGAGCAGGGGAGGGGGATTCTGTTAGGTTTATTTGAAACCGCTTTCACAGACTTATTTACTTGTTGTTGTTTTTTCCATATTACCAGAGTAGAAATACAGTTTGATCCTCTGAATGCAGTAAGGGGTCTTTAGTCCCTCTGGTGTAAAGTCCTTGAAAACACTTCTTTATATAAATGACCTTTAACTTCGTAATGTTATTTTATTTGATCTGGATGAACTCTGTCTGTGCAGATGCCCGTGGCTGACGGAGCGATTCTCCGTCGCCGTCCCCATCTATAATGGAGTCATCTTCCTGTTCGTCCTGGCGAACTTCTGCATGGCCACGTTCATGGACCCCGGCATCTTCCCCAGAGGTCAGAGCTCGGTCTGCTCACGTCGTTCATCTCTCAATAAATCTGTCGTGACTCCATCGCCTCTTTTCTCTCTGCAGCCGACGAGGACGAGGACAAGAGGACGACTTCCGCGCTCCTCTGTATAAAACAGTGGAGATCAGGGGGATCCAGGTGCGGATGAAGTGGTGCTCCACCTGCAGGTTCTACAGACCGCCGCGCTGCTCGCACTGCTCCGTCTGCGACAACTGTGTGGAGGTACGGCATCTTACGGCTGAATATCATTTTGAATACGGTCTACACTTTTGGACGCCTTTATGAGACCGTCATGTGACCTTAGTTCATATGTGCTGAGAGAGAAGACATTGAACTTTGTGACAGTTTTTGTTTCATGTGGATAAGTTCACATGAATGATTTCCACATTTGTCGTATTTTTGTTGTTTTGTTTTTTCGTGTTTTCGTTGCTTTTGTGTCTTGGTTTCGCCACATTTTCCTCACGTTTTTGTCGCTCTTTTGTTGCTTCTTTGTCACTTTTTTTGGTGGGTTTGTTTCGTAGCTTTTTGATTGTTTGACACTTTTCAAGCTGTTAGATTTGGGTAAAGCCAAAGTAGAGAAAATGTGCTCGGTTCAGGTGGGGGTTAGGAGATTAACAGGGCTTTTTGATCACTGATTTGTGTAAAGTTATTTCTCAAAATCATCTTGAGCTTCTCTGCTGGAGGGCCGGATTTGGCCCCCAGTCCTGACGTTGCCCACCCCTGTATAGACCCTTTAATTGTTTGTAAACATTCCGGGCTTAGCTGGAGGTGGGAAGCTCGATTCCTATCCATTTCCATTGTAGCTGTTGTCATAGTAACGATAAACAAATGTCTAAGTGTTTTTGGAAATATCAGATAAACCTTATTTTATCGTCTCAAATGTCATTCCTCTTGTTCTTGCACCTTAAACCACAACAGGACCACGTTATTCAGTTGTAGTTTTACCCCCGGCTCACATTAAATCCGGTTAAGGTCCGGTACGGCGTCCGCGATCTTAGAAAGTCATTAAAACCAATGTTGCACACTCACACTGCTCCGCAAAGTCCGGGTTCGGCTACTGAGGCCGTCCGGCGGCAACGGAAAGAATCCGCAAGAAGTCTATTTTTGCCGGAGACCGGAGCCCCAACGGATCAAGCTGACGGAAAAACACGAGCCAAACAGGAAGTCAGGTCTTGTGAGAAAAGAAGATCCGGTGTATTTCAAAATAAAATCTGGCCGCTTACTACTTATTTGGTCTCGTTTACCGCCTGTACACGCGTGTAACGTCGGAAATGTAAACATTTCTCCATTACCAGTGACACAGGGGCACTAGTGTGTTTAAAGCATCCACTTCACTGGGGAGAGTCGTTGTTCTGGTAAATACGGCTTTTGTTTACAAAAACTATATATATATATATATATATATATATATATATATATATATATATGGGGCTTTTTATCACGTGAACTCGCACCAAGAGCGAAACTCACGTGCACTTCTGTTCTCACGAGGGCCGTTTCTGTGCCTGGAGCAGCATCTGGCGCCGGAGCCGCAGTGTTAATTTCGTCGACTAAAATATTTAGTCTTAATTTTAGTCAAAGTGATATTTTTGACTAAAATTGGACTAAAACTAAATTAAACGTTTTTCATGAGACAAACTATGACTAAAATGTCCAGATATTTTAGTCGACTAAAATAAGACTAAATGAAAATGAAAGGAGAGACTAAAATCATCCAAACTTCTATTGACCGTCTGAAAGAGCCTCAGATCATGTAAATTCTCTCCCAAAGGAACAGCTCTGAGCTTTGGTCATGTGGAGCAGCTCCATGAAGCAGAGGAGCTGATTTAATATGATTATAATGAATATTATAAATGCAAAGTCGACTAAATTTGTTTTAAATTTAGTCGACTAAATTGACTTGCAATTTTAGTCGACTAAAACTAGACTAAAATTGAAGATAATTTTTTGACTAAATCTCGACTAAAATTGAATTACATTTTCGTCAAAAGACTAAAACTAAATTAAAATATGTTGTCAAAATTAACACTGACTCACTGTGAGTGGTAGTTTGGGGCAAACCCGGACCGGATCAGGACCGAACCCGTACCGTAGTTAATGTGAGCCGGGGGTTACACTTCAAATCGCTAGTTTTAGTTTAATCTTATTTCTCTTGATCACTTCCTGCCTCCAGCTGATGTCACTGATGATGTCAGCAGTTAAAGGGTCTATAGATTATACTGTTGTTATGGATCATAGGCCAAGGCAAGACATTATGCATTTCTCTAAGAGCATCAGAGTTATAACATTTCAGACTTGTTCTGAACGACATCCTGGTTTGGCAAAACAATGCTGTGAATATACAGTATAGTAATGGTCTAGTTTGCCCATATGTTCGGCGCCGCTGTGTACCGTTTCTAATCTCCTCTGTTGTGTTTCCCTCACAGGAGTTCGACCACCACTGCCCCTGGGTGAACAACTGCATCGGCCGCAGGAACTACAGATACTTCTTCCTGTTCCTGCTGTCGCTCACGGCTCACATCATGGCCGTGTTCGGGTTCGGCCTCCTCTTCATCCTCTACCACAGACAGAACATCGACCGCCTGCAGGCCATCGTCACGTATCCTTCTCCGAGAGACGCTGGGACACTGGCGTCTGGGATTTAGTGCCGTAATAATAAACTAGAGTTTGTTTCTTAAGGCGAGCAGCTGCAGGTGAACGGGGGAAAAAATCTAATTTAGAGCGATCGATTTGAAACTTTTACTGTAGATTACTGATATAAATATGAGGAAAACATGTAATGCAAGTTTTCCGTCATTTTATGTTTTCATAGAGAAATGTGGTGTTTTTGTATAAAAATCTGTCAAAAATGACTATTATTGAAAAACATATACACTCACCTAAAGGATTATTAGGAACACCATACTAATACTGTGTTTGACCCCCTTTCGCCTTCAGAACTGCCTTAATTCTACGTGGCATTGATTCAACAAGGTGCTGAAAGCATTCTTTAGAAATGTTGGCCCATATTGATAGGATAGCATCTTGCAGTTGATGGAGATTTGTGGGATGCACATCCAGGGCACGAAGCTCCTGTTACACCACATCCCAAAGATGCTCTATTGGGTTGAGATCTGGTGACTGTGGGGGCCATTGTAGTACAGTGAACTCATTGTCATGTTCAAGAAACCAATTTGAAATGATTGGAGCTTTGTGACATGGTGCAATATCCTGCTTGAAGTAGCCATCAGAGGATGGGTACATGGTGGTTATAAAGGGATGGACATGGTCAGAAACAATGCTCAGGTAGTCCGTGGCATTTAAACGATGCCCAATTGGCACTAAGGGACCTAAAGTGTGCCAAGAAAACATCCCCCACACCATTACACCACCACCACCAGCCTGCACAGTGGTAACAAGGCATGATGGATCCATGTACTCATTCTGTTTACGCCAAATTCTGACTCTACCATCTGAATGTCTCAACAGAAATCGAGACTCATCAGACCAGGCAACATTTTTCCAGTCTTCAACTGTCCAATTTTGGTGAGCTCGTGCAAATTGTAGCCTCTTTTTCCTATTTGTAGTGGAGATGAGTGGTACCCGGTGGGGTCTTCTGCTGTTGTAGCCCATCCGCCTCAAGGTTGTGCGTGTTGTGGCTTCACAAATGCTTTGCTCCATACCTCGGTTGTAACGAGTGGTTATTTCAGTCAAAGTTGCTCTATCGGCTTGAATCAGTCGGCCCATTCTCCTCTGACCTCTAGCATCAACAAGGCATTTTCGCCCACAGGACTGCCACATACTGGATGTTTTTCCCTTTTCACACCATTCTTTGTAAACCCTAGAAATGATTGTGCGTGAAAATCCCAGTAACTGAGCAGATTGTGAAATACTCAGACCGGCCCGTCTGGCACCAACAACCATGCCACGCTCAAAATTGCTTAAATCACCTTTCTTTCCCATTCTGACATTCAGTTTGGAGTTCAGGAGATTGTCTTGACCAGGACCACACCCCTAAATGCATTGAAGCAACTGCCATGTGATTGGTTGTTTAGATAATTGCATTAATGTGAAATTGAACAGGCGTTCCTAATAATCCTTTAGGTGAGTGTATATATGGATAGAGCCATAAAGGTTTTATTTTGCTTTTATTTTAGTTACAAAGATTTTTCAGAGGAGAAAAAATCCTCCACCAAATGGAGTTTCTTTGGGTGGTAGTTTGTGTAAATGTAGAACTCCACGTCATGAGATCACAGCGATCTGATCAGCGGATTATTCCCCGATCACGCCCAGCGAAGGAGGAGGCGGAAATGTAGGTTTTCTGTATTACATTCACGAAGCATTAGGTGTGTGTGTCATTAGCACTGGACGCAGCGTGGAGGTGTCAGCTACTCGTGAGACTTGACTTCAGAGTTGGCCTTGACTGCGTGCGCTCAGACTGGCTGTGATGTGTGTGGCGGGGCTGTTCTTTATCCCTGTAGCAGGTCTCACCGGGTTCCACATCGTTCTCGTGGCCAGAGGGAGGACCACGAACGAGCAGGTACGAGTCTGGAGCCGTTTCTGAGGCTCATCACTGTTGACTTGGTATGAGACTTTTGGATGTGACCGTTTTCCCTCACGCTGTAGGTGACGGGGAAGTTCAGAGGAGGCGTAAACCCCTTCACAAACGGCTGCATGAACAACGTGTCCCATGTTCTCTGCAGCTCGCAGGCTCCCAGGTACTTTCAGTTTTAAACACCATTGTCCTTTTGTTCCGTAACATAGACACAGACTCTTGAGCTGTCGCCGATCTACGTTTCAACTCCTGTTCAAGAAGCTTCGTCAGTGGCATTAATGATCTTACTTTAGGCAGCAGACATTACAAGAATTACTGGCCATTAAAAAGAATTATTGAATGTGTCAATAACATGCGTCTACATTTATTCATAGACAGAGCGCTACACGAGTGCTTTAGTGGGTCCAAAAACACGGCTATTTCTAATGAAAGAACGGCGAAACAATACCCCACTCGGCACATGTGCACAATAACTCAAACCTATCGGCTCCAGACACCGGTAACTAAACCGCTAAACCCAGCCACGCTCCCGTGAAGAGCCGCTGCGAGAGTCTGACTGAACACTAGGGGTGGGAACCTCTGAGTACCTGTGATAATCGATATATTGCACAAAAATAACCTACGATACATCACGATTTTTTTAAACATGCTAATTTTAACCTTTATTTTAACCTACTACATATTATTCATCATTTACATTTCTTTTCATTTGCTTTGTACAACTTTTTCTGTGTGTATAAATGATCCCAGACTTACACACTTGAAGATGGGTCTATAGATCTGTCAGTAACTTCATTTAAATAAACTAGAAACCACAGTCCTATTTCAAAAGGGATAAATCAACACCAAACTATCATTAAAAGTAATATAATTGTGTGACAGTGTTTGGCCAAAGTGCTGCCCTCTGCTGACTGAATTCTTGATCATTGACTGGGAAAACAATGGAGCCCTGCTGCCTCATTAATATGCATGACGACGCTCATTAATATGCATGATGTCATCAGAAGTATCGATATTGGAATACAAAGTATCGGTATCGTCCCGCGATATATCGGAAAATAGATGTATTGTGTCACACCTACTGAACACGCGCGTTTAAGGAATAATCTGATCAAACGTATTGGCTGTTGAGTTCTTAACACATTTTCATAAAAGTAACTGTACCTGTAGTTCCTCTGTTTTCTTGGAAAATGTGACAAAGCACAAAGAAAAAGCTTAACATTTCCAGAGCGATGATCAGGATGGAACATAAGCTAAGGGCGTAGATTGATAGAAATATTGAACCTTTTTATACATTGAGGCCTTTTGCAAAAACACTTAGTCACTGACTTAAGTGAAATATTGTATTTAGACGATGGAAATTATATTTATTGGACATTTGCTTTTCAAACTGGCTAAAAGCTACAGCCGGCCAACGGAAACCCTGGACTGAGCGCGCTGCCATTATGGGCCAACCTTAAGCAGCATGTTTTTGGAGGTACTGCCTTCAGTCTCTGAAACGATGCACCACGTCCTGGGTTTGTCTCAGAGCGTGGTGTTCTGCACTGGTTGTGTGGTCCTCTTTGTGTATTATCTTGTTTGTTTTCATTGTTTTATCCACTGTGTTTATTTGTATTATTGTTTTATTTATTTTTTTACATTTCTGTGGTGGAGCGATTTGTTTGATGATCTTTAGTGCAGCACTTTTGTGGATTGTCACTCCCTATAAGGCCTTTAACTTGTTCTACTACGATCCATCTTTGTTCTAAAAACTGCGCTCAACTTGTGCCAAGACAAACCAATCAGAGTTTTCAGCTCATTAAACTTCTTGTTTGGGAAGTGAAACGTCTACAACATCTAAACTACAAAGTACAGTCAACGCCTCAAGAATCGTTGTCTTTGTCTTTACTACAAACGTTGCTCAGATGCAGATGTTCCGGTCTAAAGCACATCCGGCTGCAGTTTTTCTCTCATGAGCCGTCTCTCCTTGCAGGTATCTGGGAAGACAGAAGGCGGTGCAGAGCATGTGCGTGCAGCCGCCGTTCCTGCGCCCGCAGCTCACGGAGGCGCAGCTCGCAGCCAAGATCCTGGACAACGGCATCCACGGAGAGCTGCACAGGGTATTAAAAACACCGGCGCTTTGATAAACAAATGCTCTAAATGGACTTTTGTCGCCCGCATTCAAATCTGCTCCGGCTGAATTTGCGTAAGGGCCGGAACAGACGGCCGGAGCAGGTGTTAAAAGCAATTTGTAACGCAGTCGACCTCTCTCAAAGATACTTTCAGCGGTGACCTTTCTGTGGGACAAACGCAGATTTAGGCACAGATTAAAGAGCGTTACGGGTGTTAAGCTTTTTGCAGGTATTAGGTAATAATCTCAAGCACATCTTTATCACTGTTTTGTTAAAAAAAAAAAAGCAATACTGAAACAAAATATCCATTACTTTCCCCTCCTGGTTTTCCTGGATCTCACTCTAAGCTCCTCCCACATTCTCCTCTTTCTCCCCTTTGCTGCGCAGCTGTTTCAATAAAGCAGAAAGAAAGAAAATCAGGGGGAAAATGGAGCGCTTGGCCCGTGTGGCTGTAAAAGTGAGTTGGATTTTTGGGGTCAGATACGGATACTGTTATGAAGGAGTTTTTTTATCTGCCTTTTTGCGGATATTGAAAATATCCAAGTATCGGCCGATATCTCCGTCTGAAATGAAGCCGGGGCGAGTGTTTTTACGATAAAAGTAGAGGTCGATTGATGTATCGGGCCGATATCTCCGGATCTGAAAGTGATGGCGACTTCCCTTGGATTGAAAAGAGCTCGGTCATAGCCTTAAAGCTGATTTTTCCTGTTCAAACAGTGACATTTTTAGTTTTGGCCCAAACTTGTTTCTAGCTCAGTCTCTCCTGTGTATTCAAATTGTTCAAAGAATGTAATTACATGCACATTTCACATCCATATACAGCACTGAGTGGTGACGAAGTGAAGCACCAAATTAAATTCCACAAATTTAGATCAGACTTCTATCATCCATTGCTCAATAAAACTTTAGGTGAAGACAATACAAGAAGGTCTGTGGTTTGCTGTGTTTTGCTGAGGGGTGGTAACCTCTGGGTAGCTCACGATTTGATATGATACATGGCGATACACGGCTTACCATAACGATTATCTCACGATACGCCGATACTGAGATAATCGATATATTGCACAAAAATAATCTACGATACATCACAACTAAAAAAAAAAAAAAGAAACATGCTATTTTTTACCTTTTTTATTTTAACATTTTACATATTATTCAACCATTTACATTACATTTCATGTGGTTTGTACTACTTTTATAAATGATCCCACACTATCGACCTGTCAGTGACTTCATTTACAATTAAACAAGAAACCACAGTCCTATTTAAAAAGTAATAAATCAACCCTAAATGAATCTTCTTTATAATTATAAAAACTATCATTAAAAGTAATTTATTTGTGTGACAGTGTTTGGTCCAAGTGCTTAAAACTGTAGTGCTGCCCCCTGCTGGTCTGACTGAATTCTTGTTCATTATTGGCCTCTATTGACTGTGAAAACAGTGGAGCACTGCTGCCTCATTAATATGCATGACATTGCTCATTAATATGCATGACATCATCAAAAGTATCTATCAGAATAAAAAGTATCCGTATCGCATCGTCCCGCAAAATATCGCAATATATCGGAAAATCGATATATTGTCACACTCCTATAGAGCTCCACAGTCCCGCCTCCTCTCCGGTCCGGAAGTAAAATTCCCCTTGTTTTGGGGCCGTATGGATTTCAAAAAAAGTCTTTAACTACGTCAGCTTGGGCTGAAACCAGCTATGTGGTTATAAAGCGACCTCAAAGTCAGATGTAGGTGAAAAAAACACGTATGAGATCGATCTAGTTTAGGAAAAAATACAGTTTAACAGCGAGCCTTCGTCCTAGAACTACGTTACCCAGTATGCTCGGTAGTCACGTGATCTACGCCAAGGCTTTTGATTGGTTAAGCTCCACGTTCCCCACGTATTTATTTATTTATCGTAATGCAGGCTACATATATATTTTTAGCGGCAATTATTTATTATTTATTAAAACATCATGTAGGCAGATATCTGACGTTTTATCCATATAAAAAACTGACGGTAAGAAAAATCGTAAGATGGCAATCAAGAAGATCCCATTAAACGAGCCACAGATATGTTTTCATCCACTTAGCTTAAATCAGATTGTTAAATAGGAAAATTACGTTGAAACCCTTGTCTTAATGGTAAAAGAAACTCACCGAACCCGCTAAAAAACCACCGTTGCCACTTACCAGCGCCGTGTCGCAATGGTTTATGGGATACGGAGTTTCTAATGTCAGGAAGTAAAATATGTACACAGGCTTGTACCTTTGTCTTTTCTTTAACATTACGTCTTCTTTTTGGATTGAAATGAAACATTTTATGGTCACAAATTGCTACATAGCTGATTAGCTTTTGCGGTGTTGTTAAACTCTTAATATTTGAATTTTTGGAAAATCGACGGTCTCGTAGAAAGGGATTTTTGGTTCCGGACCGGAGCAGCAGGACCGGAAGGGGTGGGACTGTGGAGCTCTATTTACAACATATTCTACAAGACCAAATAATCAGGTACCCCAGCTTTAAAATGACTTCCTCTGCCTCAGAGGAGCTGAGAAACGTCGCAAGTTTGTTAACCTCCGATCCTATTTTATATATTTTATGTTACACACTTTTGCTTACAATTTCAGAACCATAAGACATAAAGTGTTTTTTTGTTTGTTTTGGAATCTGCAGATTTTTGTCTTTCAAATGAGCTATCTACTAAACATGAATGCCCTAATAAAGCCCTGGTGTCACAGTTCAACACTGACCATAAGCGCCAATATGTTTTCCAAGTAGGACCCAGTCAGGAAAAAAAGAGACTGCGTCAGAATTGATCTTACAAAGTCATGATTATGAGGCGGGAGCTAAATGAGCGGAGCATTGCCCCACAGCCGGACCTATACTAATGTAATGAAGTGACCTGCGCCAGCATGTTGGAACAAGGGAGTGACAGCTTGTTTGATTTACGGGTTATAAATATATTGAATAATTTAAGTAGGGGAAATTTGCCCAAAGATTTGTGTGGGTGCTCGAGCCCCGTGGCACCCACAGGATCGACGCCACTGACAGTTTAGAAGCACAGGATAAAAGACGAGACATTTAAAAAAATATTGGTGGTGCTTATCGGCATCGGCCTTAGAAAACCTGTATGGGTCGACCTTTAGATGAAAGGAATAAACTTGGCAAGAGATCGAGAAGTGAGAAAGCGTTTACTGGATACGTAGGACCTCAGGAGGAGCTTTTTGGGAGCTGCCTCTGCGCTGCAACAGCCACTGAGGAAGATTCAAAGATTACTCAAAGATGCGCAAAAATGGACCGAAACACAGCTGCAGGTCTGTTTTTGGTGCAAAGCTCTAAAAAGATTTTGCATAAGGAGTTTTTGTCACTTGTCGCAGTAAAGCCTTGTTATTGACTCAGTTTCCTGTGTCTGTGTTTCAGTCCAAGTCGAGTCTGGAGATGATGGAGAGTCAGTCGTGCGACGCTGAGCCGCCTCCTCCGCCCAAACCCGAGCTGAGATACCCGGGCATCAGCCGAGGGAACGAGGGTACGCCATGTTCTCCATGCCATGGATCATTTAGTCTGTGGCTTCGTCTGAATGAAAGCTTAATATTACAAGTCATTAAGTGAATTGTGCCAAAAACTAAAGCTTTAAAGGGGGGGTATTATGTAAAATCGACTTTTTCAAGCTTTATATCATGTTATTCATTCCCTCATTAAACACATGCCTGGAGTGTTGCCATGGCTCATTCACATATTTTTGAGTAATCAGTAAAAACTTAGACGGCAGCCATTTTAGGTGTAGCTATGCCTCAGTCCTCCTAGGAACGCCCCCACCTCCTGGAGACGCCTCTGGACCTTTCGTCACCAGCCAAGCCACCAACCACTGCTCCTCAGCTCAGCAGAGCCCCCTCCCCGCACAGTAGTGTTGTTTAGATGCCACAGCAGTGTGCTGAAGGGGGCGTGTCGGAAAGCTTCTTAAAGAGACAGAGGCCTATTTCAAGACGTTCAGTGCAGCCATTTTGAGAGAGCAATTTTATTCAAGGCAGTTATTTTAATTTACTGCATATACAGACCAACAGAAGGTTACGTCATCATTGTAGTATGCTATAGACTGGTGCTATGTGATTGAAAAAAGCATAATACCACCTCTTTAAATGTCATTGAAAAGCATTAAATTGGATTCAAACGGGCATTAGATCTATTTGAATTTCTTGAAAAGTATTACCCAACTCTACAATAAACTCGCCTCTTCGTCTCTGTAGATGGCTTTGAATTTGACTTGTTGCTACCTGTGCAACCCTGTATTAACTGTGGGGGGAAAAAACGTTCTGATGTCCGTGGTTTGTGAAGTAAAGTGTTTTCTTGTGCCCCTTTGCAGAGTGCAGCCTCCTGAACAAAGCCCTCCCACTCCCACCATGTACAAATACAGGCCGACGTACAGCCCCGGGAAGAACCACACGGCGCTGACGCACGCCTACGCCAACCAGGTAACGCCTCACGGCCAGGAACAAACAGGACTACGATACTACTAATGCTGTATAATCGATTACCTCAAAAACCCTCATGGTAAAGATATTGTAGCATAACATTGCGATAATGATCATTCGGCGAAATATCTTGCATTAAATTGGATTCTAACTGGCCTTATATCTAAATTCCTAAGAAGAAATTGACATTGCGCTGCTGTTTTTGCTGCGTAAGTTTGTTTACAGCACAAAAAAGTAAAATCTACAGCCCATTTAACAGCAGTTAGGGCTGAAATTACAAGGGCTGGGTACTGTTAAACACCAGTATGGTATCGGGGAAAAAGGTTTAGGTTCTACCAGTATCGAAAAAATCCAAAGTCAAAAGCAGGTGTAAAAAAATATTTAGATCCAAGATTTGATGCTGTTGGCCCAGGGACAGAGTTACAGGAAGTGTTTCAGCTTTTTTTTTTTAAATCAATTTTTGCCCAATTTCTTTTTCCCTATATTTTCATTTTTTTTGCCAATGTTTGCCCCATTTTTTCCCACACATTTTTTTCTCTTAAATGGGGGTATTATGTAAAATCGACTTTTTCAAGCTTTATATCATGTTATTATGTCATTCCCTCATTAAACACATGCCTGGAGTGTTGCCTTGGCTCATTCACATATTTTTGAGTAATCAGCAAAAACCTAGACGGCAGCCATTTTAGGTGTAGCTATGCCTCAGTCCTCCTAGGAACGCCCCCACCTCCTGGAGACGCCTCTGGACCTTTTGTCACCAGCCAAGCCACCAACCACTGCTCCTCAGCTCAGCAGAGCCCCCTCCCCGCACAGTAGTGTTGTTTAGATGCCACAGCAGTGTGCTGAAGGGGGCGTGTCGGAAAGCTTCTTAAAGAGACAGAGGCCTATTTCAAGACGTTCAGTACAGCCATTTTGAGAGAGCAATTTTATTCAAGGCAGTTATTTTAATTTACTGCATATACAGACCAACAGAAGGTTACGTCATCATTGTAGTATGCTATAGACTGGTGCTATGTGATTGAAAAAAGCATAATACCCCCCCTTTAATTTTTGCCCCAATTTTTTTCTCCTTTTCCCAATTTTTCCCCTCATTCTTGCTCATTTGTTAATATTCCCCCCCCTCATTCTTTACCCAATTTATTCCCATGTTTTTAACCTATTTCCCCCAATTTTCTTCCGTTTTGCCCATTTTTTTTTCTTCCAATTTTACAAAATTGTTATTTTTGCCACAATTTTTCCCATTTCCCCCCAAATTATTCCCCTTTTTTCACACATTTCTTGACATTGGAAATGAACATGATATTGTAAATGTGCATTCTTCCACACATTATTGTTCTGTTTTCTGGTTCTAGATGAAAAATATTTTTAGTATATGTATCAAAAAAAGGTATCGTTAAAGTACTGGTATAGAAAAAAATGTAACAGTACCCAGCCCTATTTTTCGCTTAAAACTTGCCCCTTCATTCCTCATTTTTCAAATCTAATGAAATTACATATGCACCAATTTTTGTGTGTGGCATTAAAAAGTACAGTATTCCAGTATCTAAAAGTGTTACATTTGACTTGACGCTCCCTGTATAAACTCTATACAACGTTTTTTACCTGTAGCTTTGTCCTCAGCTCGATGTACTTTCACAATAAAATCCAACATTATTACTTAAATGCGATTACTCCGGGCTCCTTTCGCCGCTACGTGTCTCGACCGTCTGTTTTCCATTTGCTTTGACGCATCACTGTCTTTATTGCATTCATTTCGAATCTAATGCGTCTCATGCTTTTTTTTTTTTTCTTTTGATTTCCTGTCGGCCATCTTGGTGTGGTTTCTCAGTGGCTTTCTGTTGATCCGTATCAGTAAGTGGCTGCTCTCAAACCTACTTTTCGTTGCACCCTTTTAGTTTTCTCCTCACTGCTGTGTGTGTTTGTGTTTTTGTGACCGTAGTCGTAGCTGCGTTTTCACCTTCTAACCTGTGGAATAATCCCGATAGAACAACTCACTCCAATACCCGCCCAGTCGTAGAAACAGCTTTTTGTGTGTGGTTCGCGTGGTCTAAAACAAGTACTTAATCTGGGCACTCTTGCTGTGAAGAACTACACTTTTAATGGGAACTGTTTGGAAATGAACACACATAAAGACTGTCCTCAATCCCAAGAGCTCAGTGACTGATTCCTGGGCTTTCAAATGAGGAATGAGATGTTCAGATGAAGTGAAACTACGCTGCAAAACAGTGATATCCTCAGCTAAAAAGTAAAAACTACTGATGTTTTTATTCCTGTGTGAATCTGCCATGTCAGTAATTTGCAGGGTACAAATTCCCATAGAAATCATAGAAATGCCTTTAGCTACAGTATCTGAGCCTGTTCCTGCAAATGAATGGGGAAGCCAGGCGCAATACTAAAATATGGTGAGGTATGTTTTGTCCTTTTCATGCAATTTAATTTCTGTGATTTTACCTTTTAAAGGGACTAGATGGAAGGTGACAGTTTTACTCGCTGCTGCCACTACAGGTCTTATGCGTAACTGCAGATTCTATATTAAGCTCGTGCATGACGGAGCTTCGGACCTGAAGTAGTGACTTTTGAATGACCGTGCAGGATTTTAGAGGCAGTTGTGGTGAACAGGTCTGGGCTCATTCTACATGTTTCTGGAGATAGTAGGGGGAGGAAAATGCATAATTTTAACATTTTTAAACTCTGTCTTATCCCGTTAACATCTTATAAGATGATATTTACTGGCCATTGATGTGTATCCGAGCTAGGGGTCGACCAGTTTATCGCCCAGTCGATATATCAGACCGATATTTGGGGATTTTACAATATCGGCTATCGGCCTATCTAGCGCCGATAAAGTGATAGAGAGTTTTTTGCATTGGAAAGAGCGAAGTCAGGGCCAGTGGCGTAGCAAGGGTACCAAGGCAAAATGTCGGTTGGTGCCCCTCTGGTGGCCGATCGGTGTACTGCGCACTGGGAGAGAGGAAGTCATTTGGGCAGGAGCGGGTCACCTGAAACTCCCATAATGCAGTTCTCTGCAGAAGTTTTCCTCAGAACAGAAGGCTGAGGTTTTTTAGGTCATGAAGAGAGTTACAATAAACTGGTTTCACTATTAGAAATATAATCTGGTGGAGCCGTGAGTAAAAAAGTCTGTCCACTGCTCATTAAAAGTTAACATTAGGGATCCATGACTCACTAAAGCAGCAGCAGGATGGGGATAAACAGCGCCACAGAGCGTTGGTGGAGAGATTATGTAACTGCATCACCAAAATCACTAGGAAAGCTGTATATATCAAGCGTTTACTGCAGGTATCTGAAAAACGGGTTGGTGCATGGGGGCCTTCACAGTTGGGGGCCCCAGGCAGCTGCCTGCCTTGCCTTATGGCAAGCTACGCCTCTGGTCAGGGCTTTAAAACGAGTCCTCCTACAACTTCCTAGGCCTCAGGGGAACAGAGAAATCGTGATGAAAATTAGTTAGCTACAAGTTTGACTAAAGTTAGTTCGTTTCACTAAACCTCAGTCAATAAATAAAACATGTACAATAGGCCAGGATGAATGAGAGTGTGTTTGAGAGTGCGCATGGGGGATGACGGATGGAAATTAGCCAAGGCTACAATCCGGTGTGGCTTGTTCATTAACTTGCACTGTCCCTACCAAATAAACCAATAACATAACATATGGACAATGCTGCATGTCATTTTGAAGCACAAGTATTTGTTTTTACAGGAATATTGACCAGACATTTGAAAAATATCGGCCGAGCATATCGACATCGCCCAATAAAAATCCCCAAAAATCGGCATCGGCTTTAGATAAACCCATATCGGTCGACCTCTAATCCGAGCCACAAAAAGCAGAAACTTAACATTAGCATTTAACTCAGTGACACTTTTAGACGCCAATATTTGTATCTAAATTAAAATCTCAAAAGGTCTGAACGTTTTAATTAATTATTTCTAACCAGGCTTTGACCCAGACGTGGTGGATGGGTTGATAACAGCTGAAGGATTGATGGACAATGCTAACAGCTATAGGGAGAAAACAGTGAGCAGGCTAACGGACTCTGAAAAGTTGCTCTGACGATTAGCCGACTTGCTGTCCCAGTACGTCCTGAGGTGATTCTAGTCTGTGTGAGTCGACATGAAACTTTTTAACTTGTGTAATGAAGTCTAAAAAAACGTGTCAGAATTAACAAGGCCTTAGCGTTTGGCGTGAATGAGCCGTTTGAGAGGTTTTATTCCTTGTGCTTTTGGGGTTTTCACACTTACTCTGGATTAACACGTCTGGGCTCGAGGGCTGTATCTGTCACTGTGTCTCAGTCTCCCCCTCCCCCCCGTCTCTCTCCCCCTCCCTCCCTGCTTCCCCCACTCTCCCGCAGTTGAGCCGCGGCGAGAGCGTCGGCAGCGCCCGGGACTCCTCCTCCTCCACCTCCTCCCTGCTCCAGTCCAGTCAGCAGCCGGGCTTCCGCTCCCAGCCCAGCCTCGACCACCTGCCGCCGGACTGCCCCGGGGCCAACAACGCCGGGGGCGAGAGGCGCGGGGGGGAATCGGGCGGGAGAGACTCTGGCGGGGGCGGGATGCCTGGCTACACGTTGGGCGGCCGCTCCTACCCGTCATTCTCCGACGCCACAGTCCTCTCCGCCGTGTCCAGCTCGCGGTCGTCCTCTTCGGCGGCAAAGACCCTCGCCAGCCAGACGCCGCCCCCTCACCAGGCGTCCCGCAACGGAAGCCTCTCCTTCGACAACCTGCTCGCGGAGGATTTGGAAAAGGCGAGCGCGACGACGACGACGACGGCAGCGGACGCCATTTCCACGTCGTCGGGCCGCCCCTCGGAGATGCAGACGCCGCACCACGTCCACCACTCGCATCACCACCACCAACACCACGCGCCCTACCTGCACCGCTCCTCCTCCACGTCGTCCTCCCCTCAGACCGCCCCGGACAGAGACGGCCAGATCAACCTGCCCCCTCCTCACCCCGCGTCCGCCCCTCCCCACCACCACCACCACCACCATCACCACCACCACCACCACTCCACCAACAAGCCGCCCCGTTACGCCGCCCCGCCCCATCACGCCTACCCGTACCGCACCCGCTCCACGGACGCCCCGCCCACCTCCGCGCAGCCGCCCCGCTCGCCCCACGCCCCGCCCCTGGGGAAGTCCCTGTCCTACTCCAGCGCGGCGGCCGCGGAGATGCAGTACCGGCTGGTGCGGAAGGCGTCGGCGTCGGCCAGCGCCAACGCGGCGAACGCAGGGGGCCCGGCGGGGGGGATGGGAGGAGGAGGACAAGCGCCCAAGTGAGTATGAAAGTCCCCCATCCTGTTACGGGACGCTTTTCTGCTGCTAAAATCTTACAAATACTTAAACTCCCGCCTGTTCCTGACTGAGCTCCTCTTCCTCCTGCTCCTCTCTCCTGACAGCTTTCCTGTGAGTGCCTCTCTCTCCCTTTTTGCCCGTAGTTTGTCCCGTTTTGGCATGTTCGACTAAATACTTTCGTGGTGTATTTGTGACGTTATTACAGCTCTGAGTTTGTAAAACCTTCAGTTTCCTTTATACACATCATGGCATGTTTTACGGCATGTTTATTATATCGATATATCTGGTTTATTAAGTGTGACATCTCACCTGATGACCGGCTACTTCCAGGTCCAAACTGTACAAAGCTATTTTTGATCTTTGTTATTTCACAAAGATTTTAATTGTATGTTTCCAGTCAAAATGTAATTGTAATATTTCTGTGCCTGCTGCGATAATTACTATATTGAGTTCTCGCTCGATAAGTAAAACCATAGACTGTTAAAAAGAATAGACAACTCCTCCTCACTCCTCCCCGTTTACCGTAATGACCACGTTCGAGGGGGAATTCATGGCGGATTTACAGACTCCTCCTCCCCAGCTCTGACGAAGCATGTTCCTAATAAGGGCATAAGGGCGGGATCTTCACTGTAGACTCGGCCCTTGCGTGACGTGTAGCTCGCGCAGCTCCAATGCTAACAGTCTGACCCTCATTAGTACGAGCTTTCAAAAATGTTTCTTTCGAAAACCAGCCTGGTTTCTTTTTTTGTGACTAACCCAGCGTTATCTCAGGAGGAATATGTAGCCGTAGAAAGTGTTTAAAAAATAGAAACCAGGCGTTAAAGTTGTTTTTAACGTGTCTAAAGTCCAATGCTTTTCAATAGGGGCCTAGCGGCTATATGGTACTACAGCAATGGTGGCCTCCAGTGTTGCGGTCATAAAACAGAGCAGCCAGCGGCCATTGGGTAAAATGAAGGACGATAACATCTTTAGTCTTGGTAAATGCACGTGCTGCGTGTGCTTAAAATAAATACAGAAACATGAACGCTATCACAGCGCTGAGTGAGCGGAGCGTCCATCCAACCCGTCTCCCTGTGCTTAAAGACAGCACTGAAGCACATCAGCCGTATCCTCGCATGTATCCAGATCATTTATAGATCAGCGCTGCTTTTGGAGAGCGGCGGGCTGTAAACAAAGTGCTTTGCTGATTCCGACACTTTGTGAACTTTATTGCGGAGCAAGAGGGACTCGTGTGAAAACACTTGGAGTTCTAGCTAGGGCTGAACGATATGGACAAAATTTCATATCTCGATATCAATAAAATATAACTATGGGTTAGGTGAAAACTAAGCATTTTTCAGAAAAATAAAATCATACAAAAGAGTGCAGTTTTATTGATGAAAATCTATATCGTTTATATCTTGCTTTTTCGACTAATATTTTGAATGTTCATATCTCGATAAAAATACAATAACGATATATTTTTCTTTTGCGATATTGATATCTTGAATTTTTATATCTCTATCAATACGATAACGATATATCTTTCAGCCCTAGTTCCAGCCAAAAGAAGCATCTCGGAGAGAATAACAACATTAATGCCACTGCAGGTTTGTCCAACGTGAGAACGAAACAAAACCACCGCCCAGTCAGTGAATCAAAGCTAATCAGCGCTACTGTTAGCGAGAGGAACCCGAGCGCTTTAGCCACTATCCAAATACAAGCGCGATAGTCCTGAGAACATTACTCAGTGCTTAGGTCTATGTTACTGTTCAAAAGCCAGAGAAATGCTGCAGCGGTTTGACAAAGAGTCAACAAGTTTCCCATAAAAGCTGCTTCACTCAGACAGCCATGTGTACAGGAGGTTATATTTGAAAAGAAAAGGAAAAAACAAAACACATGGCTGCTCTACTTTAGCAGTGATGCAGTATTATCTGAATCCATATATTTAATATTTATACTAACCAGGTTTAATTTAACACAGAAGTGAGTTTTGTCAGGAAATATTTAACCAGAATGATGTAGATTAAATATCAGTATAATTGTTATTGGGATATTTTTAAAGATGATGCTGTATATTGACTATTTGAAAAAAAAATGTCATGACAGGCCTAGTTCACACACAGAACCTGGTGAGAGAGTAAGTTATGTTAAAAGGTTGAGAAGCACAGATGGAAACAGCGTCCGAGTATATATATCGACCCTTCTAGTTTGCACTTTGTTTGGTATAAGGTGTTAATATTGAATGCCAAAAGTTCAATACATTTCAATTAAAATAGTTGCTTAAAGTTTTCTTTTTATTGCCTACAGTATTTGCATTATACTCAATATTATCGTTTATCGCGATATTTTCTGAGACGATATATCGTCCTCAAAAAAATATACATTTTTATCGTGGCAGGCCTAAGTGAATAGGACTAAGAGAGAGACTCAAGATCAACTTTTTTCTGCTGATAAACTGTGTGATTGATGATATTAGAGAATTATCTGCTGTTCCCACTTATTTATTATTGGGTTTCTCGTAGCACTGACTGCGCCCTTCTTGGTCTTTAGTTGCTCTTTAAGTTCTATTGGACCTGGAAGTACAGTGATGACATCGTCACTTAAGAGGATCGGCTTTGTGCGCAGAATGTTTATAGCGACTTGATGCTAACTTCCTGGGTTAACGACTGTTTGGTCAAAACACACAGAATGTGATTCATTATTTACCCCCTCCGGGGGTGCGTTTGTTTACTCTCCCGGGACAGCACAGACGCGTCGGAGAGTTCCTTTATTTTATTTTTATTTTATTTATTTCTCTCTTACAACAAAAATAATGAAAAGCTGTTTTATAAATAAAAATCAGGCCTTAAGGCAATACATTACAGACGTAGAGCACTTCCGTTCCTTTGTGACGACACAACAGAGCAGATTCAGGAGGATTACTTAGAACTGCGTGAATGAAGCCAAAAACCGCTCTGGGGGTGTTTTGAGAAGGAAATAGCATAACAACATGGTTAAAACTCCAAAAAGTCGATATGGCTCCTTTAAATTTAAATGTGGACAGGAAGTACTGTTTATATTACACTGGACAGCAGGAAGCCCAAAACATTCAGCGCACAGAGCTGTTGCGTTTCTGGTGCAAGTCTAAACTAATCGTCTTTATTTTGCCCCGCCTGTGTTTTGCTTCTCACTGATTCTCCTCCGCAGGGATGAGCCGATCCCAATGACGCCTCTGGGTTCGTGGACCAACGGCGGCCAGGCGCTGTCCTCCGCCTCCGCCCCTTCCTCCCCCTCTCGCCCGATCAGCGTCTCCGCCCGACCCGGAGTGGCCTATCCCGGCTCGGCGCTGGCCCAGAGCCCCGCCCGCAGGCCTCAGCCCGGGACGGTGAAGAAGGTCACGGGCATCGGAGGCACCACTTACGAGATTTCTGTGTAGGATTTTTTTTACGGATACAAAAAAAAAAAACGTTTCCAATTGTACAACGTCTAGCGAGAAAGTCTTTTGAGCCTGCGACCGATTGTGACCTTAATTTCCAATCTTTCTGTTCGACTTGGAAGGTTTTCCCTCCAAATCGAGAACCGCGTTGCTCTAATGTCGATGCCAGTTGCATGGTTTTCACTCATATCACCGATTCCTTTACTCCACTGCCAGAGCAAGGAGCTTTTCTGAACCCCCGAAACTACCTTTAAAAGCGCTCTAAGCGACTGCGTTCTTACTCAACATCGATGCACTACAGGAATCCTTTCCTCTGATAAAACATTTAAGGGCTTCTCGTAGACTGAGAGTTGAGAAAAATGCCAACTTTTTTTGCATGGACTTGTGGTTAATGCCGCCCTAGATGTTTGTTTTATTGGGGTCCAAACACGCTGCTGTCTTTCCCAGAAAAAAGACTTTGACAATGCACAAAAGGCAAGATTTTCAGAGCGTGGATACTGAAAACATGGGAGAAAATGAGACTCTGGGTGAAGTTTCCAGTCCCCGTGTGACGTTCCTACATGTGAATACGTTTGTACAGCATCATGTGATTTCTAAATGTCCGAATTTAAGAAAAATCTGTGGCATTTGTGACGAACTGCCAGCATGCGTTACTCGCGACTTTACCGCCACTAGAGGTCGCTGTTTCCGGACGCACTTGTCTGTCATTGAACAAACAGGATTTCAATGAACAGGACGTTTTTGTTTTTTTTCCCGCTGTTGTTGTTGTTTGGGTCCAAATGACGAGGCATTTCTTTTGTAGAAAATGTTCCGAAAATTCCTTGATCCAATTGCCTTGAAAAATGAAAATGTCTTCTTTTTTTATTTCACTTATTTAATTTGTTTTATATGAATTTTTATTGAAATATGACGTCGGTGAAGAGATTTGAGGCTGATGTGAGCAGCAGGAATGACCACTTCTCAAAAGATGCCGCCCTGTATGTGTTCGGGGTCTGACCTAAATCAAACTGTTTTAAAGGTTTGTACAATGCACACACCTGTATCACAAATGGGAATAACTATAACCCTAAAGAAAGATAAAGCCACACTGTGTAACATTATACTATGGAAGTAGAATAAGATACAAGAATTTGAAAAATGCCACACAAAAAAAGATGCATCATACTGTGAGCCCTGGGGAAAGTACTATGAAGGCTTTATACATCTTAAATATCATAAAAGCATTATATCTCAATTTCTTTCATGATAATGACATAGTATATCTTCATAGAGAAAATGAGATGTGTGATCCAAGCGCATGTGACTGCACTTCTGCTCAAATTTTACGTAAACTTTTTGCTCTCACCTTTTGTATTTGTAACTCTGTTTGATGAAGTCTTTGGAAATAGTAAATGCATAAATTGTTTGAGCTTGTAGCATTAAAATGTCATATCTGGGCAAAAATAAGGCGTTAAAAAGCATTAAATTTGACTTGCTGCGTAAACCCTGATTTAGTTAAATGAAACTATAGATACAGGAGCTTAGAATTTACTTGAATAAAGCATCAGAATTATCCACTTTAAAATGTACTTTAAAGGTAAAGTACTTGATACGTTCATGAGCTTTGTTAAACGTCAGACACTGAGGCCGCTGAAGTTTTGAGACTTAATTACTCTGATGTTATTAGGACTGGGACGATACACTTTAGATGTGATACAATACGTTAAGTGTGACGTCACACACAGTAATGAGCTACGTCCGGGTCCAAACTGTTGAGTTCCAGAGACAACACAGCAACAAAAAAAACACTTTATCTGAATCTCCTGCTGAAATGACAACCGATAAAAACACTGTTTTACACCTAATAAGAATAATATAGCTCACCATTTCTCCAAGCAAAATTTATATATTTTTATATATTTTATTTTTATTTTTTAATGTCAGAAAAGCAGAAAAATCCAGAGTAAATGTAATACTTCTGTGTGATCAGATGTTTGGAAAAAGCCTTGTAGTCGGCTCTACAGCAGGTTAAAATCGGCTAAATCCCATTCAATACTTTACTGAAATTAATGGAATAAGAAAGCACAAGTTTAGTTTTCAAAGGTTATATTAAATATAAATCAGACATTGAGTAAAATGGTTTGAAAACGGCAAATGACACATTTTAAAAGTATCCTTTTATTGAAACCAATCGGCACCAAATCCGGTATTAACCAAATCAACTTTTAGTCAAAAACAGAAGTGAGTTGAGCATCAAACGTATTTATTTATTTAGTGGTTTATTCGGGACAGTGCATGTAAATGAACATACATGGGTCTCATGCATGTAAACACGCCACGCCAGATTGTATCCTTGGGCTAATTTCTCTCCGTTTCCCACACTCTCAAACACACTCTTTCATCCTGGCCTATTGTACATGTTTTTAGTGGTAGGGGAAACTGGAGTATGGCTTCTGATACGATATGCGTATCACAGCAAAGACTTATTGCGATATATTGCAAAACAATATATACAATATAATATTTTGTCCCAGCCGTCAGTGTTATTGACATTAACGACTGCATAGATCAGTGCCAAACCAGTGAGTTATAAACAAAAGTCAAAATATTTTCACTTTCAATCCAGCGCGTAATCGAAAGTACAGATAATGTAATGAAGTGAAAAGTATTTTAAAAATGTACATTGTATACTTAAATGTACCCAAATCCTTTACTCTTTACTCTTGCATGTTGTTCTATTTAGGGTGAAATGTTGCGCAGTGTGGCTTTAACGCGACATCACCAGGTCACTCTTATTTGAACTTTGCAAAAATAATAAAATCCTGTTGTTTGAAGACTCTTTGAATCGCTGGAGAAGCACATTTTGACGGTGGACGTGTTGAAAACAGGTGAACTGTCGCCGTATTGTACAGCCGTATGTGTGTGGAGTGTTCGTGAGTTTCATGTGGTGACGGGAGGAGCGTGGGAAATAAAAACAACGCAAACTAAACCGGAGCGTGAGTCGTTATTTAAAATGAAGATCTCTGGCGCCATCTAGTGGACATTATTGTTTGTCCGATTTTCAGGGTCAGTTGTCCTCAAACTGCATTACACTTGGAATAATCTTGAGTAAATATTTTGGCTTACGCTACACTCCTCTGATCAGTAAAGATAGGAATAAAAGTATAAACGGAAGATCGCCGTTGATGAAAGTGCATTCATCACCACTGATCTCCATGGTAACGCAGGACAGTGAGCGTCATGTACCTGGAGCTTTAAACAGCTTTAAAGTGCATATGACGAGTTTTAATGCTTTTGAAAATATGACTTACTTAGAATCATATCTTCGACTGAAAGTGAAACACATTGAGTTAAATAAGAAAAAAATAAAGTTTTTTTTCATTCACACGACTCACTGTTAGCTTTACCGTTTGAACAGCGCCACACAGAGGAAGCCGGAAATGGAGGAGCGGGAGGTTTTGTCAAAATATTTTAATTTTTAATTTTTTACTCTAAAAAATGAAATGTTATTTTCTGGGTTAACCTTAACATTATTTCATTAGTAAAAATAAAATATAAGGGTATATAATAAAATTAAATGTTTGTGAATATTTGTATAGGATATTTATGATGATAATAAAGCTATAATCTGGAAAGAGATTTATTATTATTTATTTGTTTATTTGACCGGGACAGTACAAGAAAACATTGCCAATTCAGTGGTGATATTTGGAGCCCCTGTCCCTGGTGAGGCTTTTCAAGGTATATAAAAGAATAGAAAGATGAAAAATCAGTAAAAAGCATCAGACAATACAACAATAAAAAGAAAGAAGAGAAGCCATGTCTGACCACTTCAGTCCAGCCATGTTTGTTCCCAGGCTACATTTGTGTTACTTATTACTTTTGTTTTTCTTTTTTGCACAGCCTGTTGCTTTTGAGTTCATTCAGGCAGAGCATGCAGCAGCCTTTCCCCCAAAATAAACAATTCACTGACCTTAATGACAGGCACCAACACTTAAATCTATACCAGAGCTACAACCAAGTATCAGAATGAAAAATATTGTTGTTGGTTATAGGGAAAAAACAACAAAAAAACATGCGTTTCCCCACAGACTACAGGAGATCACAGGCGTCACATCCGGTGAGTACATTCTGTGTTGACGCTAGGGATGAGCAACATGAAGCTTCATGAAACACCAAAGCATTTGAAGCGATTGTGCCAAAGCTTCGAAACACAGTTCGAAACCGACTCCACAGTGACATCAAGTGGCAATGTTTCAGTACTACAACATTCACAAAGGTTCAGCCGAGAGATGAAACACTACACCAGTGGGTGCTACGGGGGCTCAAGCATACACCCGCATCTTTGGCTGTTTTTGTTTTGTTATTGTTTCTCTTGCTTTCTTTGTTGTCGATGTCGTTGTTGTTTTTGTTTGTCAGTAGGCTTATGTGTGAGTTAATGTTGTTGCCCTGTGCCCTTTGGCTATTTCAGTTATCCTTCATTCAGTGTACGCTTTAAATCAACGTAAACATTAAAAAAAAGAAAAAGAAAAGAAAAAAAAGGCACCCACGTCTTTGGGCGAAGTTGCCTTGCCAACAATATGATTCAATAGATATAACCCGTAAATCACGAGTGTTTTTTGATTCTCTTCTCACATGCGAGCATGGTCGGCCCATTATTGACTTAATAATGGGGTTTGTCAGATCAAGACTTGTCTATTTTCTTTGGTTCGGTCGTTTGATTTCAAACATAAATCGACACCTATGACCATTTTGTTCAGTATTGTCACCGATAAAATTTTATTAGACCTACGTCTCACATAAGGTCAGCCAATACTACTGCTACTACTATTAATAATAATACTATTCAGTCAAGCTTTTATTTGCACATATTAAATCGGCCACAAGTATATATGTCATAATTTTGAATTCAGTGCTTCTGATGAAATCTAAATGTGTTTGAAATAAATCCACTTTTCATCAGGCTATTATTTGGTGTGTGTGTCTGTATGTGTTATATTGTCATA
This sequence comes from Neogobius melanostomus, assembly GCA_007210695.1. NCBI lineage: Eukaryota > Metazoa > Chordata > Actinopteri > Gobiiformes > Gobiidae > Neogobius > Neogobius melanostomus. The sequence continues at coordinate 3,652,643 of VHKM01000122.1, read as the reverse complement.
AATAAAGACAGAAGGGGTTTATAGTTTCACATTTCAAGATTTTTATTCAGAAATCCCCGTTGCTGCTATCTCTCTCGCCTCTCACAAAACCCACAAGGGACAGATGTGCTGACGTCTTTTAAACTTTATGGGAGATAGGTTGAGACAGGTGCGCTGTTCTGTGGTTCGTTGAAACTCCTGTCAATCAAATGCGTGTTCGGCACGCGTGGCCCCTAGTGAAACACTTGCAAAACAGCGGGGTTTCATGAAACGTTTCTCAGATCCAGTCATGTGACATGCGCGGTTTGAACCTTGTTTTGAAGCAGTGTTTTGACCATAGACTGTTGACACGCATGTGCCATGAGACTTCGACACAGTGTCGAATCCCGTGGTTCAAGACGGCCATCCCTAGTTGACGCTCGTTGTGGGCAAGGTAAAAACTTTAGCTCTCTCTGTGTTACTATTGTTAATCCACGTATTAAACGTAGCTGTAGAGTCCACTTTAGCTGATTGTAGATCTAATTTGGCCCATTATCTCCACGGAGACTACTATTTCCTCCGCTTGAACCAACACTTGGCAGCACGGTAGTACAGCGGTTAGCGCTCGTGCTTCCCAGCTAGAAGGTCCGGGTTCGATTCCCACCAAGGCCGGGGCCTTTCTGTGTGGAGTTTGCATGTTCTCCCCGTGTCTGCGTAGGTTTCCTCCGGGTACTCCGGTTTCCCCTACCACTAAAAACATGTACAATAGGCCAGGATGAATGAGAGTGTGTTTGAGAGTGCGCATGGGGGACGACGGATGGAAATTAGCCCAAGGCTACAATCCGGTGTGGCTTGTTCATTAACTTGCACTGTCCCTACCAAATAAACTAAACTAAACTTCTGCGTGGATTAAATCCCTTCTCTCTCTCTCTCTCCTCCGTAGCGCGGTAGCTCGCTGGCTAGCTTAGCCAGCTGGTGTAGCCATGGCTACCCCGTCTACTTCTGCCTCTTTCGCGCTGTTGTTTGCCGTATGTCGAGTCAGAACCCTGCCTCCCTCACAGATGATAGGAGTAGTTGCGTTAAGTGTAGTGTAGTGGTAGCTTTGGAGGCCAGGGTGTCCGAGTTAGAGGAGCGGCTGTCCGGAGTTTAGTGAAGGCTAGTGTTAGCTACAGTCAGACAGTGACAGGGACCGCAGCCCGCTCCAACAGTGCTAGAAAGGTTTGCCAGGCTGAGGCTAGCCCCGCAGCGGGTCCCGTGCAGCCGAGACAAGACCATGGCTGATTCCGAAACCGTGAAATTGGGAAGTGGTCTAACGCCAAACCGGATGTGCGTCAGCGTCCGCCATGATAAGTAGCTTCCGAATTGGTCTGTCAGTTAGGAAGGAGTTAGGGAAAGGAGCCTCAATGCTAACTATCATGGCCACTTTAGCATAGGAGCTTCTGATGCTACCTCACTGGCGATTAGGAGCCATGTGCCATCCCATAAGCCACTGCGCCGCAGTTTGCCTGCCAATATCATTAAAGAAGAAGAAGAACAGCTGTTGGTGATGTCACTTCCTCTTCCCCTGGGTAAGGACAGTTGAATTGGGCAAATGCTGCTGAAGCAGAAGTTCACTAACTGCATAGAGATCTAACAGTTGACCCTAAGAAAGGTTAAGGATTAGTGGCTAGTATTAGGACTTAGAGGCTACAATTTAAGGGTTTCGGAATCAGCCCAGGACGGATTTGTGACTGTTCGGGGAGGGGGAAGTGCAAAAGCGCACACCCGTAGCGCACCAAACTCTTCACGTCCAGAATAGGTTTTCTCCCCTCAGCGCCACACCGGCTGAACCTGATACTCTGGTGATTGGAAGCTCCATAGTTAGGGACGTGAAGATCCCAGCAGCTTTGGTTAGGTGTTATCCGGGGGCCATAGTCGGGGACATCAAAGGTAACCTTAGGTGCTTAAAGCAGGGAGGGAGGCGGTTCCGTCGGATCGTGATCCACGCGGGTGGTAACGATGTCCGGCGGAGACAGTCAGAGGTTCTCAAATTGCAAGTAGGCGCGGTGTGTGAATTGGCTAAGTCGATGTCAGATACCGTAATATACTCTGGTCCTCTGCCCAGTTTGGTCAATGATGAAATGTATAGCAGACATTTATCATTTAACTGCTGGTTGTCTAGATGGTGCGAGCAAAATGATGTTGGATATGTCCATAATTGGAGCGCCTTTTGGGGAAAGCCCAAGCTCATGCGCAGGGATGGTGCATCCCTTTTATCTACGAATATGGCCGATAGCCTTAGTCGCGCCCCAAATTGACGGTCCAGATATGAGCCCCGGGCGCAGAGCAGTCGTGTAGAACACTCCTCTGTAACCACCGACCCTGCTCCCGGATTGTCACAAATCATCAAGTGTGTAGATTCTCCAGAACAAATAAAGACTGTCTGTCCCCCGTAAACCAAGCACTAAAACATTAAAAGCTCACAAAACAAACGCTGGCATGCGACCAAATAACCTAATACAAATTCCCAAGAGTAAACTTAACATTAAACAAAAGAATAAACAAGCGCTAAGCACATAACGCGTGGGTTGTTGAATATTAGATCAATCTCATCAAAGTCCATTTTAGTAAATGACTTAATTTGCGATAACAACTTTGACCTTCTCGCCCTAACTGAAACATGGCTTCAGCAGGATGACTATGTTAGGCTTAATGAATCTACCCCTCCTAGTTATGTTAATTTTCAGGCTGCTAGAACCACAGGCCGAGGTGGTGGGGTTGCAGTGATATCACACTCTAATCTTGTTCTAAATCCCAAAAATAACCTAAATTTCAATTTCGTTTGAAAGTCTAACACTGTCTCTTACCTGTCCCAAATGGAAAAAACAAAAAGCTTTACTACTTGCTATTATTTATCAACCTCCTGGACCCTATTCAAACTTCTTAGCAGAGTTCTCTGAGTTTTTAGCTAGTATAGTGTTGGATTGGAATAAAATTATAATAGTAGGTTATTTTAACATTCATGTCGATAATAATAGTGATTGTCTGAGCAAGGCATTTAGTCCCTACTAGATGGGGTTGGCTTTACACAAAATGTGAATCAACGTACTCACTGTCATAAACACACCCTTGATCTGGTTTTAACATATGGGATTGAAATTAGCGACCTAAACATTCTCCCTCAGAATCCCGCGCTTTCTGACCATTTTCTAATTACATTCAAGTTCTTAATCGAAGATTATACTAATCCACATGATACAATTCCATTAAAACGGACCCTATCTGAAAAAGCTGTGTTAAAATTTAAAGAAATAATCCAGCCAGTCTTTAATACTATCTCTATAGAGAATAGCTCGCTTATTGATTTAAATGAAAGTGATCAGTTTGTCGACAGCGTTATGCTCACACTAAAAACAGCTCTTGATGTTGCGGCCCCACTGAAACACAAAGTTGTTCGGCCTAGGTGCGTCACTCCCTGGTACAACGCAGAAACACGCGCGCTTAAGCAAAAGACTCGCAAATTAGAACAGTTATGGCGCAATTCTAGCACTGAGCAATCTCTTAGATCTTGGGAAAATTGCCTACTCGCCTATAAGCAAGCCATGAGGAAAGCAAAACTAATTACTACTCTTCGGTAGGGATGGGTATCGTTAAGGATTTATCGATACTACTACTCTTATCGATACTCCTTATCGATCCGGTACTTTAACGGTACTCTTATCTGTACTTTAACAGAAAAATATACTGTATATAGGTAGATTGAGACTACCGTATACGTAGGCATTAATCCTTGGTCTATATTATTTATTTATTACTCTACATTTCATTTCCACTTTGCGCATACACTTAATATATGGGAGTTAAATACCTCACTTACGTTGCTTTAAAAAAAAATCATTATTATTGTCTAGTAAATCAAGGCTGTTGGTTAGATTTGGCTGTAGCTCTGGGGACTGAGTCCAAATGAAAACTTAGTGCAGTAAAATAATGAACTGTTTTCTGCCTCTCAGCTTGTGTCCAGTGGGGTCGACACCGGCTCGCGCTGACGTGCACGTCGGAGCGCGCATGCATGTGCACGTACATGCCACTGTGTACGCCGTTTGTGGAAAATAGACTTGGGTGGAGTTTAGTTTGTGAGAGAAGAAAAGTGCGAGTGGCTCGTCTGTCTGTTCAATACGAAGTCGTTACGTTTAGCTTTTTTTTTTTTTTTTTTACCGCGGGTTAGCGGTAGCAGCTCGTAACACCGCGTGCCTTTCCCACGCGCACCTGTCTCGCTGCACACGGCTGCAGAGGGGAGACAGGGCAGTGGCAGAGCGCAGGGATGGGTGGACACCCTGCACTTTCGTGTGGGGTAGCGGGGATGAACAGATCCGATGCAGCGAACGCATCCATGAGGGCGGAGTGATTATTTGAGCGCAGCAGCCCCGTTAAGAAGACCGTTAAGGCTGGAGCTTATCGGTCCGGGTGGACCGACGCACGTGGCCCCGGGGCCGTTATGATACCGGGGTTCGGTACCCATCCCTACTCTTCGGAACAGATTTAATGCGGAAATTAACTGAAAAATCCTTGATATCCTTGAAAAGGCCTTGAAACTGTTAAAATACTTGATACATCTTTGAAATTCCTGAAATCCTTGAAATTCCTCAAGTCCTTGAAACTGTAGAAACCTTGAAACTGCTGAAGGTCAATCTCCATGGCTGACGCCATGGAGATTGACTGTCCTTGAAACTGCTGAAGTCCTTGGTTTCAAACTGCTGAAGTCCTTGACACTCCTGAAATCCTTGAAACTGTTGAAACCTTGAAACTGCTGAAGTCCTTAAAACTGCTGAAGTCCTTGAAACTGTTGAATCCTTAAAACTGTTGAAGTCTTTGAAACTGCTGAAATGGCTTTAGCTGTAGAAATGCCTGAAAGACCTGAATGTGCCTGAAGTCCTATTAAAATGTGTGGGCCTATAAAAATGAATGGCAGAATTCTCAATATAAATGAATGGCAGAATTCCCAAGCCCGTAGAAAAAACTGGAAAACTGCAGAAGGATGATTTTTTCTGAAAACTGACAAGTTGCGGAAGCTGAAATTGCAGAAAATGTGGAATGAAATGCTGAAAACCATGAATTTGCGGAAGTGCCATTATAAGTCAATGGAAAAATCGACCGATTTTTTGCCGATTGCGTAAAAAACGGAAATCCCAGAATTCCCAAAAGTAATAGCAATAATCTCCCAAACATGCGGAACGTTTTTGATGTATAACTTGTGGAAATGTGCTGAAACTGTGAAAGCTGTGAAAAGTGTCGAAAATCAGGAAAAAGATGGAAGTAGAGGAATAACAATATTAAAGAACATGAAAACAATAATTGACTGCGAAAAGTTCCGCAGTCAATCAATAACACACGTGTAATGCACTTTACAAGCCTCAATTTTCTCAAAGCACCACAATGTAGTCATTATCCATTCACACCACATTCTGTGGTGGTAAGATACTATTGTAGTCACAGCCACACCTGGGGGACTGACGGAGGCGAGGCTGCCAATCTGCGCCATCGGCCCCTCCAACCACCACTAACCACTCACTTACGCACTACATTCATATTGGCCTATTGTGCATGTTTTTTGTGGCTGACACGGGAAGAACATGCCAACTCTGACATCTAAACTAAATTAATTTCAATCTAGAGTTATCTGGTGTAGTTTTGAGAGTGTGTTTAATTTTAATGAGTACCTGTCCTCAGCTTGCAAGCAAGGTTACAATGATTAACTTACAATAATAAACACATTTTCAAAAAGAGACATTTTAACAATTTTTTTAACAATTGGACTGATTTGTAAACTAATTTTAGGACATGGGTTAAAATTCTGCAATCAGGTGGCTGAACATATCGTAAACATCAAAACATGACTTTAAGAAGATTTTAAATGTATAATATAATTGTAATGACACAACACTGTGTTGTGCTGTTTTGCATATTTCAATAAAGCAAATCAGTTGATTTGATGCAATTTATTTGTATTTAAATTATTCATGTGCCTGAGCAGACATACGTAAATGTCCAGCAGGATTAATCAATAGATTGTTGTTCTGTAACATTTCTATTGTATTATTTTCTAAGTTTTTTCATTTCATTTCATTTATTTATTCATTTGAGCAGAAAAGTATTTCAAGCATTTTTTACAGTGGAAAACAAAAACAAGACTTTGTGCTCAAAAGGAGTATGAAGAAGTTCAAAGAACTTATAATAGACCTACCCCCTAAGTTTTTCCCTATGTATTTGTTTATTAGACCTGTTTGTATAGTCATAGTCCTAACTGGTGAGCCAAAGATTCATTTCTACCTTGGTAAATAAAAATCTATTCTATTCTACAAAACAAAAACCATGCGGCTCAGGTTTAAAAACAATTCAACTGGACTTAACTTTTTAGGGAAAAAGCCAACATTTCACTCTATCCTGAGAGCATCCTCATGGCAGAGTTTCATGACAATCATCAGCTGACTTTGAGTTCTAGCAGTTAATGTGCAATGTATTGATTGGAAAATATAATTTAAAGCTTTAGGGTGATTAAAACACTTTGGGATGTAGCAAACGGGCCGCATAGTTGGCAGCATCTGTTGAGCACGTACTCGGGCTGGTGCTGCTGTCAGGAGTGAAGACAAACTGACTGAAGGTGCCCCTGAGTCATGTTTAAGTAACGTACACTGAGACTAGAGTCAAAAGAGAAGCCGGATACTTAAGTCATTTTATTTAATTTATTGATAAGAGGTCCAGTTGGTGATCGTTTTTGATTATTCAACATAAATCATTTCACAGAGTAGTGACTAATGAGCACCAATAATTGTGGCACTGCAGGAAATATTTTTTTTTAATTATTACTATTACGATTATGATTATTTATATATTTATTTTTCCTTCTTTGCATTTTTTAGTTAAGAGCTATTTTTGCAGTGAAATTTTTATTTTTGTAAAGATTTTGAATATAATGTTTTATCCCACAACCTTCTTTCTCATATTTACCAAAGGGTGTCAATATTTCTTGAGGGTGCTGTAAATATATATATTATTCTGTATCAAAGAGGTAAGAATGTGACAAGATATTTTACAATAGTAATGACTTTTAAAAATTAAAACTGTAATTTCCCACCCCACTTCTAAGTTTGTGCTCAGTCCAGGCTCCAGGGCAGAGAGAAGCTCTCTCCCTCCATCTCTTTGTTGATGGTGGAAGTGAAGCGGCTCAGCTGCTCAGGGGTAAAGTGATTTTTCCAATCTCCAACGACACCTACAACAAAAGAACCATTCAGGAGAAGAGTCACTTAAGGCAGCAACATGTATGTTAAAGATCTCTGATTCAGAGGATTTTTCAGCAGATTCTCTCTTATTCAATGTAATTTGATCTATATTTCAGGTTAAACAAATGTAAATGGGCTAGTGAAATACTTACCTTTCCTGAAAAATGTGGACTTGTCAGAGTCCATGTAAGTCTTTGGCACCAAACTGAAGTTGGACATAGGGTTATCTTTCATTGCGTTAAAGCTACAGTGCTCTGCAATCGTATGGATCGTTTCATCACTCAGATTCTTCCCTAAGAAACTGGAGATCCTCCTCAGAGCTGCAGGCAGATCCTAAAAGACAAGGAAATGTAAATTCTAATGCCATAGTTTTATTTAATAAATGTGGGATCCTTCACCTCTTTCATTTCTTCATATGTGATGAACATGATACGATCTCCCAGATTGTTGTGTTTCCAGCTTTTCACGTGATCTGTCCATTTTCCAAACACCACTAGGAGCAACACATTGAACCACAATGTTTTATTCATTTTTTTTTGTAAACTACAGAAAAATAAATAAGCTAAACAGAAATAATAAATCAGGCTAAAGGATTTGTCACTGATCGCTATGTTATTGTTTGTTTATTAAGATCCCCATTAGCCATTGCAACATGTTATGTGTGTCAACAGAGTCTTTTAAAAAATGTTAAAGTCTTCAAAGTTAGAGATGTCTTTATAGTCCAGCAGATAAGTAGAAAAAGTCTTCAGTTTGTGGTATGGAATTTGGTCCAAGTGTTCACTAAAACCCCTTTGTCAAAAAATCTGGGTGTACACAAAAAAATTCCAAAATTAAAAAATAGTCAGATGTGCACATTGATGTATAGGATACAACTAGGTTCAGTTCATTCATCCAGTGCCATTTAAGTCCCGTGTGATCTGTGCACCATTGGGATAAGTACATGAGCATGTTATGTATAGCCCCTACCTTGGGCTCAGCTTTCCTGCACTGGCACACCTCGTCAACTCAGTCTAACTAGATCGTATAACTATTTTCTACCAACTCATTGATATGGGGCTATTAGACAGAATTTGGGACACTAAACTAAACTAAACTACAACTAGTACTAGTCTACTATTCTCCAGAAAGTAAAGCTTGGGGTACAGCATTAGTAAAGCAAGATTAGCTGACACTAAACCCCATGCTGTGTTACACAGTGACGTCACCAGTGTACAGTGACATTAGTTTAGTTTGTTTGTTTATTTGAGCAGTTAGTCTGCTCAAAAGGAGTGGGCTGAAGCAAAAGGCTTATAAGCGCCCACCCCCAAAATAAAAACAATAACATTTTCATTTAACATTTACACCATGTTACACTCCACAACAAGTGCACAATATATTTTGACATGTACACAATATATTTTCATACATTCACAGTTTAAAACAGTATAATATACATACAATTATACATATAATAAACCACCACCTGAATTGTGCATAGACATGTGTAGCCTGATAGTGTCAGACAGTCATTCTAAGAAAAACTATTACATTCAATAAACTGTGTGAACTGAATCCTGAAACACATTTTTTAAGGTTTGTGGGGGCCATATTGGACTCCATCTTTGTTTAGAGTATGCTCTATGAAATATTTAACACTAATCGTTTCACCTTTGCTTGTTGACTCTACCAAAACAAATGAAAATTGGCGTATGGAGAAGATACTGTATATGCCACATTTCATGCTTGATTCACCAACTGAAGTATTGTAGTGAAAATGTATTAGTTCCAGGATTTCCTCTGAACATAATTCTGTCCAGTCTGACTGTTACATGAGGGAAGAGTAAAATGACCATTTACTGTGTATACCGTGTTAAACTTATGTATGGAACGACTAAGTACATCATACAAAACCTTAGGTCGTTTTAACACAAGAATCTTTCGAAAGAAGAAAAGATGTTTAGACTCAAATAATGTGCTTGACCAATGTAACGTTTGGACTCATGCCAGTTCGTAAAAAAATACAATTAAAATAAATACTTACAGTTCCATCTAGAAATTTGTCCAAAAACTCGTCAAATGTTCCCGGATCTTCCAAAATCCAGTCATTTGATGGAAGTAGTAGAATGAGACAATAATGTCTTTGGGGTTCCTCATCACATAGATGGCCTGTGACAGACAAATACAGCTTAAGGCTCTCTCTGCCAGAGACATCCTGGTTTAGTCATTTCTATTCTCCACATAGTTTTAGTACATGGGGAAATGTAAAGATTTTCTGAGTAAGTTCTTGATATAATTATGTTCTGACACAGTTTCTTACCTTTGCCTTGGACTGATGGAAGGAGGCAGGCATCAAGTGGTAGGGGAAATGTGTGACCAGAACTCGGGGAGATTTGAGTTTGTCCACTACCATGGCCAGCCTATTATTCTCCAACCATGGGGCCCTGTCCCAGTTGGGATGGTCTGAATTTGTGTCAAATCTCCATCATTTAAGATCAGAGGGAGGATCTCCTGCATCCAGACTGTACCTTGAAGAACAATATAAACAAAAATAAAATGATGGTCAAGACTCTCCTTCAGAACAAAACAAACACAGAAACATGCAGTAATAACATTGTCACTTATTAAACTATGCGACGGTGATCAAGGGGGAGACACGGACACAATTTTGGGGGATAATGCAATCTCCCTTCCTTGTGTTGTAATTGATGTAACTGTGCAATAACTTCTTCTTTCCCTGTGATGTGCAGCTCTTGGCTTGTTTGCAGCTGATGTAAATTGTGAGGATGTGAGAAATGTAAGCTCTGGTAGTGATGTGTTTGTATTGATGCCCATGATGTCCAAAATAATTTCTCCTGTGTGGAGACAATTAAGGCTTATCTTGTCTTAATTAATGTTAGATTTGTTTAATCAAGAAGCTATTTCCTGGTGCAGAGCCTGTTCACATTAAAAGGAGCCTTTAAGCTCAATCAGAAAAGTAAAAACCCTATGATTAGACCCAGTCACCCTAAACCATTTTAGAATATTAGTCCTTCTGGGCTGTGGTGCTCTTGACATTCTGCTTACAAGCTTTTACTGTATTTAACAACTATTTTATACCAAAATATGTGCTAAACAGGCGGAGCATCCCGCAATAAAAGTACGTGAAAGCTCTTAGGCTATGGTTTTTCACCTGGGTGCTGCCCAGGGATCGGCGCCTATTGAATGTCCTTAAAGGTATTGAGGAAAAACATAACATGTTTTTTTCCATGGAGTTGTTTTAATTTGAGTAATATTCTGAGCGCGTACCTCTCGCCCGCCTGCTCAATCCAGCATTTGCTGTTAAAAGCCTATTCAAGCAACTAAAACAGAGTCATGCTTCTCTCTCGGTTTTGAGTCTTTAACTTAGATCGGAAATTTAAAGGAAGCCGAGGAAAACGAGTTCGTTCAAGGAAGTCTTTATTCAATCAATTACAAGCATTCGGTTGGAAGTCTCATTATGCTAAGTTTGTTCGGTCATTATATACTGTTAGCTCCGCCCTAATCCAGACGCTCAAATGGACTTAGATAATATGTGTAAGCATAAGAAAACTTAAACTTTGCTTAACCATCAATCATTAACCTTGTACATTGATCAGCCTGACATTAGCTAGATGAAACCAGACAGTGATTCTCATCTTACATAACGCTGACTTGCACATAAATCTACACCACACATTTTTATAGGCTTATCATTAGCGAGCAGACATTTATTTTCACAGTTTCAGTCAAACTACTGTCAAATATCTGCATATCCGCCCATACCCATTGAAGTTGCTATATTGTTTTTGTTGTTTTTGTTAGGCACAGTAGCTACCCAGATAGCAAAATGACATTGTTTCAACATTGATTTAGGGTCAGATGGTTGACTTTTGGTTGAGGTTGAAAAAGAATGTTGATTCAACGCTTTATTACGGGTTCCAAAACAAATAATTTAAAAAATAACGTTGAATCAACAGTTTTTTACAGACATAAATTCAACCATTGAAAGGCTAATGTTGAATCAACAGTTTTTTACAGACATAAAGTCAACCTTTGAAAGTGTAACGGTGAATCAATGTTGTTTCGACGTATGGGGTGAAAAGCCCGGGAAATTTGAACTAATTTCACGAGAGCCCTCCTTCTTACATTTTCGCATCTCGGCAGACACAGAGGAGACGGAGAAGACAAACTGTTAAGTGCTCATACATTGTTAAAGTTTAATTGTCATCTTGGTTGTGATCAGTAAACTAAATGGCCACCGCACACTGTAGGCTATTTATTTGTCATTTGTTTATTATGAGCTGATGTGTATGCCAAGCTAACGTTATTAGCCTATAACTGTTTGCCACCAAAGAAAGCTTACATGTTCCACACATCCCAGCAACATAACAGGACATGATTCATGATTAATTCACGATCCCATAATAAACTAACCTGATAATAATATCAATAGTAAGTCAATACATTTGTTTGATCTTGCCCCCACAACATCGCCGTTAGTTTAGATTGGATTCAGTTGGTAATTTTATGTAGGCTAACTGTAGGATTGTGATGCACTTTGACTTGCCTTGTGATGTAAATACCGGGGTAAACTTGGATAAAGTGGTGATTCTGAGTGCTATATGGATGTATAATGTACACAAACAGGAGGAAGTGGATTGTATGCCTCAGATTCATAGTTTGGACAGGTTATGCCTGTGGAAATGACTCAACATAATGACCGTGGTAAATGCTGTTTAGAGGCTGATTTATGTGGTGACGCGGTAAGTAGCTCCAATAATCAAAATACCGTTTAAAAAAGTAGTAGTAAAAATATAGGTATATTTCTATAGTTTAATCAATGTTGAATCCATGTTTAAAAACATTTGAATTTCGACATCTATTCAACTCCTAATCAATGTTATTTGCATGACATTGATTCCATGTCAGAAAAGATCAAAAATCAACGTTGTGTTCGACATCTATCATATCGAGCGCTTTCAATCGCAGTTCAACGTCATTTTTTTGAACATCTATTCAATCACAGGCCATAACACTATTTCAATGTTGAAACAATGTCCTTTTGCTATCTGGGTAATCTACTGCTCCGACTCGTTATCACTCCTCTCTCGTGCTCACCTGATTTCGGATAAGTGACAGCTATGACGTCGTTTTCAAACGAAAATTCCTGTGCAAACTTCAGGCTGTTCACCGAGTGTGCTTCTTTGGAAAAAAACAGTCCGTGATACTGAATGTATAACTCCTCACGGGACATTCTGGTCTTTTCTCTGTGCTCTTCTCGTTGCTGTTGCTGTTGCTACCATTGACAGTGAAAGAATGGACTGCGTGTTAGCCTAGAATCCATGTAACTGTCAGGGTTGTGACACAATTTGAACAGGCTCCTGACGCACGCTCTGATTACACACTAAAGAACCAGAAGGCCATGTCCGTGAGACTAGCTGATAGACAGGTAATATCAGATCATATTTTTGCAGTTTTTACTTTTTATTCCACTGAATATCCAGAGTATGTTGAAACCCCAGTGTCCCCGACCCCATTTTCACACCTTTGTGCAGTTAAAAAGAATATTTCCACTATATCTATAAATATTGTTCTTGCCAATTCCAAACAAATAGAGAATAGACTTCAATAATCTGCAGATCTTATATGAAAAATCACAACTATTAATTAAAATAATTAAGAAAAATCTCTGTCCCTCAGTTTTGTGTCATTGGTGTTATCTGTATTACTTTCCAGGATTTGTAAGGTTAAAAAAAGATGTGAAGAAATATTTTTCTGGTCTGATGAGACCAAGTTAAAGCCTAATCCTGGGAAATATAAAGAAGGTCATAGTGTCCTCACTAAGAACAAATAAGTAACTTTAAAATGTGACTTTGTACTGTGGGTCATTTTGAAATGTCACTGGTGTTACGGCTGTTTGCATCAGTTAGTAGAATTTCTCTGGGGAAAAAACAGGTTCACAGCTAAAACTATACAACTGTACTGTGATACAGCACCTTTGTTCAGGAATAACATAGAAATACTTAAGAAAAAGGACAATTGATTGAAATTCGTCATTGGTGTTACAGTCACTGGTGTTACAGCCCCACTTTAAATGAATGGAGGCTCTGATGCAAAGTCACTGGTGTTACACTTTTGTCATTGGTGTTATGAAAACATTGAGCTTAATTAAACATACAATTCTCCCTTATTTTAATAAAATACTGTTTCTAGACAAAATGGCTATTGTTTAATTTCCTAAATGCAAAATTGTACACAATTGACAAAATGTTTTGTTGCATTATTGCCTTATGTCATTAAAATAGTTGTAACACCAATGACAAAAACTTAAAATAACTTAAAACTTATAAAAACTTAAACTTAAAATTTATAAAAATCTTAAATGATAAAAAAAAAAAATACTCAAGCTGTCCCTCATGACCGGTAGTATTGCTAAGAGGGTATTGAACATGTTCTGGTGATTTTTATGTAAAAATATTGCACGTCATTATTTTTATTTTTCGGGACAGAAAATGCCCATATTTTGATATTGGCCCAGAAGTGCAAGACTAGGATAAAGGCAACGGTCGACGGAGGGGGGGAATAACTCACTCTTGAGTCCCAACCCACCAGTTAAGAATTACTGTTTTACATTACATATGACCAAGTGGGATGTTCTGCAAGGACATTTTAAAAATACGGACACTATTTCTCACATTTTTAGAGTACTTTAACAGGTATTTGATCCCTTATTTGCATAATACTATTTCTCAAATTCATCTTGAGGGCCATAGATTCTGTGCTGGAAGGCCGGTTCTGGCCCCGGGCCTGACGTTGCCTACCCCTGACTTAGGACGTCACCATCTGACCAGACAAAGCTCGGGCGCCCCCCCAGGTCAGGAACCACTGTAGTAGATGAAATTGGTGCCTATACTTTCTCCTCGCTCCGTGTTGTCAGCGCGATGCGGGTGCAGAATGGAGTGAGCTCAGTGTCCAGAACACCAGCAGCATGAGTGACTAAGGCCCAATCTCAATTCTCTTTTCTACCCCTACCCCTTCCCTAGCCCTAGCCCTTGCCCTTTCCCTACACCCTGAAACCAAGGGCTAAGGGTGAGGGTTGAAAATACCACCCTAAGAAATGGGACAGCCCTCCATTTGACTGCATTTACTATTAACACAGATGATTAAGGTTATGTAAACAAATAATAATAATAAACAAATAAAAGCAAGCCTACTTGTCTATAGAGCATGTTTCTACTGAACCAGTTCATCACTTGACTGATGCTGTTTTGTAACACCTAAACAACAGGACTCGGTCTCAGCCCAAACCCCACAGATTTTCATCTATTTCTGCTACATTCTCCTTCCCCTGTCCGTGTGTTGCTGCTTCTACCGCGGGTCGCTGTGGCTGCAGCCAGAGCTGCGAGAGATCAGCCCCTCCGCTCCTGTAGCGCACTCAGCGGGGACAGTCAGAGGTAGACCCGCTCGCACTGCGCACAGGGCGGGGACAGGCACCCGCAGCCTCCGCTCTGAGCCCCGGGCCTGAGCGGAGGCTGCCGAGGTGCGCTCAGACCGGGGACAGACCGCCTCGGACCCGGGCTCAGAGCACAGCGGCGCGGGGAGAAATCGAGCGCAGCAGCGAGGCACTGAACCCCGTGTGTCATGTCAATAGCGACGTATCGAAAGTTTGGGAGCGTTCGCAGCAGCAAAGCGAAACGTAGAACTGACACGTTTATAGCAATGGACTGTTCTAATTGTTGCACAAAGCGAATAAAGTCATGAACGAAGCGTTCTGCAACTTTATAAATGTTGTAAGAGTGCTTAATGATGATATTCGTGAATTCATTTCGCTGCTTATTTCCGTGTTTTGTCAAACTCCTCCTACCCCTTCGTCTGAAGTGTGCATCTGAAAAACCCTCGCTGGAAGGGCTATGTGGCCCTCTCCCTCACCCCTACCCCTCACCGCAAAATAGAATTGGGACACCCCTTCGTCTCTCGTGAACGCGCACAACGAAGGGAAAGGGCTAAGCGGAGGGCTAAGGGGGAGAATTGAGATTGGGCCTAAATCTACAATAAGTCACTAAACTCTGGGAATCATGTATTTCTGCGATAAAGAGCCAGCCAAAATCTGTTTTATTCACCTGGATTTTACATGAATGGATTACTGCCTTTTTGCTTAAGAGAGGAAGTTATTGACCATTTAACAGCTCAAGTTAAAGGTAAGAGGTAAGTAACGTGAGCAACTTTTCCACCGTAACCATTTATATTCAAGTAGTTTATTCATGAAAAATATGTAACATATGATTAAAACGGTTGTTTTGATTAACTCGTGTTGCGTCGCGGCCAGCTGGGTATCCGATGTAATCATTGACAGAGAATGTAAGTGTGAAAACATCAGATTTCACCAGCACCCAACCCGGAAACAGCACGGGCAATTGCGTTTTATATTATAAGATAAATGGTCTCAACTTATACCGCGCATTTTCACCTACATTGGGCTCAAAGCGCTTTACAGCAAGGATCCACTCACCCATTCACTCTCATTCACACACCAGTGTACGCAGACACTGGAGGCGAGTGAAGTGTCTTGCCCAAGGACACAACCACAGTGTGCACCTTTAGGAGGCAGGATTCAAACCCCCAACCTTCATGGACGACCCAACTGTGTGTAATTTACTTATTCATATATTTAAATGACCTCAGAGTGCTGGTACCTTCTGCTGGTACCCAGACAAGTCCAGAGGAACCAGCACCGGAACGAGGGATGTGAACAGTGTCCTCGTCTGAATAAATAATACATCATTAGCTTAAGTACTCAAATAATTCAATTAAGTTAAATTCAGTGGGATAGTCAGGGACAGTGCATACATTGGTTGCCCGGGAAGGCGCAGATGGAGACGTAGTCTCAGCTGGAGGAGGGAAGCGGCTGGAGGAAACCTGGACCTCAACTTCAAGCTTGGACGCTATAGATTGAAACATATTTTAGTGTTAGTCAGAGTAAATGATATAAATCATATCAAGTATAAAATAAATATTAACAGTCACCACCACACACCAATCATATGATTCGAGATCACCCATGGAAATTAAATGTACATAGGATGACTTGATTAGTGATACATTTCTGAAATATGTCCAAGCACTAATCAAGTCATTAGTTCTTGGACATATTTCAGAAATGTATCACATATTAGTATTTACATTTAATTTGTAGCATGCATTTGTAGAAAATAATTTAAGTTTGATAAGATAAAGACACAGGTACATGTATCACACAAGTACACATAAAGCCAATCACAAGCACAACCTTATCTGCCTAGCAAATATGATTCAATCAACTTACCACTGTGGACATTAGGCCATGAATCAAACCTTATCGCATATCATATAAAATGGCATATTCGTTAAATGACAGGACAGGAGTATATGTAAATTAAATGTAAATGCTTCTTACGTGACAGGCTGTCCATGTGAGCCAGCAGCTCCAAGTCTGACGGCTCATCAGACTCCTTGGGCAGGGAACGAGGCAGGAGAGGGGCTGAATGCAGGCGGATGTAATCCTGCATCTTTTCCATCAACGAGTCAGGTGCGGCTGGGCATTTCCTCACGTAATTGGGGGATTACGGTGCATGCCCAGCTCGCTGTCGTAGAGTTCCTGGCGCGTCATGGTGGAAAACTTCCCAAACCCAATCCGCTCGTTCCTGTCCGGTACAGCGCTGCACTCCACGGCTCCTGATGAACCTGTGGCGGTCGCAGCAGAGGAAGGCCCAGGACCCTCTGTGTTTGCTACAGCCGCCCTCTTCTTTGCCTCAGACTGTTACAATAAAAAAGACTGTTATTTTGTGCTAAATTTAGTTGTTTATACTTGATTCATGATATACCTGCGCCTTCTTTTTGGCCACCACTGCCATCACGCGGGGGTAGAAGGAGCAATACTCCAGCAGCAGGTCCTTCACCTTCATGGCCTTCGTGTCCTCACTGCTGGATTCCCGCTTCACCTTAATACAAACATACAAATTAAATAGATATTACATAACATATTCGCATACAATTTAAACGCAATAATAATGTAAATCTAGGAAGGTCAGGGGTTCGAATCCCTCCTCCTGCAGGTGCACACTGCCGTGGCCTTGAGCAAGACACTTCACCCCCTTGTCCCAGTGTCTGTGTAGCCTGGCTAACGCCAGACTAAAATCAAAAGTGATATTTAGTCTGGGGACCACCAATTCATTTTCTCGTAGGAGAGGTGTGGTTCACGATTGTCCATAGCCGTTTATTGGGCGCTACGAATGTCTCTCATGCGTCTGCACGTAGCCATAGCCAATCGTATCATGGTATCAGATGACGTATGACGTACCTGCTGTAAACTTTTGAGCTAAACTATTTAGAACACGTTCTAAAGCTTGATCGAAAGATGGCATTGCGTCTGCTGCTGTCATGTTGGATCCGTAAATATTTTTTTATTTTTTTTATCCCTAAACAAACTACAAGCTTCCGTATGTCAAATAGCGCGTCATCGTCTTACCGTCCCTCCTCGTTCTGTGATTGGTGCCCAAATCCATGGAAAATGTCGGCCATGGTCCCAGGCTGTTGTGAAGTTCGAAAAGATTCGAGCGCACACAGCAGTCTGGCGTTAGCCAGGCTAGTGTCTGTGTACGTTGAGAGCGTGAATGGATTAGATGTTCCATGATGTAAAGTGCTTTGAGCCTAATATAGGTAGAAAAGTGCCATATGAAATTGAGACCAGTTACCTTTTTTTTTTTTTTTCCACCTTATTTATTTGATCAGGGACAATGCACAAACAATGTGCAAGATGTCATGTGCCAGGTTATAGCAAAAATGCTAATTTCCACCCGCAGTCCCTGGACAGGTTGATATTATACTTACAAAAGTTCATAAAATATATACAGAATAATACATAGAAGCTCACATCATAAAAGCACTTTCTATCATTCACTCACTCACTCACAGTTTACAGCGTTCATATCACAGTCATTCAGTGCGTACAGGTTTGCTTTGATAATAACCACTGTTTGGTCAGGCGTGTAAATGTACTATAATTTGCATGAAATAATTTCATTTGGGAGAGTGTTCCAAAGGCTCGCTGCTTTATAAGAGAATGATTGTTGACCATATGCAGTTTTCCGTCAAAACCATAACGTAATAATTATCGCGATTACATTTATTTTTCACACATTATTGTGATTGAATAGAATATTCTACGTACCTGGTGTGAGGCCATCAATCTGGCTGTCCAGCCGATGTCGTTGGACAGCAGCCACCGGAATGACCGCCCCTGGTACCCTGGCTGCCTCACTGGTTGGGGAGAGCAACAGCTCCCTGAACGCCCATACTCTCGCAAGTTAGGTTCCATTCTGCAATAAACAGTGCTTTTGTAAATAAACTGTGTTCACATTAAGACACATGTAGTACTGTATGAATAAATTAATTGTTTAGATAATTACAAGGCATGTTAAAGTGTGTTCATTTTAATAATAACAAATAAAATAACTGGAAAAATAATGCTGATAACAACCACCAACTGTATGAACTGTATTTAATTCTTTACAGCAATCTTTTTTTTAATGTACTGAGCTTTTGTAAATAAACTGTGGTCACGTGAAGTACTATATGTCTAAATAAAGTATATGCATGATTATGAAGCTCATTATACCAGTTCAATATTAAATCAACTCAAATCAAATCAAATGTATAGCACATAAAACAACTGTTGTTGACCAAAGTGCTTCACAAAACGGTCTACAGTACAAAAATAAAAATAAGTAATCATAACTAAGATACTCTAGAAAGATTGCTAACATCAACCATCATACTGTATATAGCCTCTTTCAGTTTCAGTCAAAACAGACGTGTCTACGTGTTTTGCCGGCATATTATGTATGATATGGGCAATATCTAACTGGATAAGGTTAGGGCTTATCCAGTTGGAAAACGCTTTAGTTTAGAAACAGGAAAACAATTAAGGCTAAGAAATGGTTTGGATTATAGGTATATTTAGCAATATATAATCAGGTGACAGTTTTAAATCAATTTCATCTAAAAACGAATCATTTACATTTACTGTATTTGATCTCTCAAACCAATACTAAGTGCGTAAATGAACAAATAACAACACGTTGAGCTGTTGAGCAAAAAGTGGTGTGAACCCTTAGCTACTGGACGTCTTTTTACGCTTTATCAGACGGAGAAATAGCAAAAAGAATTCGAAGCAGTAGGACGGTTATGTCAACACTCTGTCTCCGACGAAAATGCAGTTTAAATTGTACCAAAAAACCCCGAGAAAGTGGCAGTAAAAGTAATGAATGAAACTTGGTAGTTAGCAGGTTATATTCTCGGTTAATATTTAGTAATGTGACAGTAAAAGTTGGTAAAAACTCCGTAATGACACGGTACTTACGGAGATTTCAAGTCCGCCATCCTGATACTTTAGTCTAAATCTTATAAATTCAGGCAGAGCATGCAGCAGCCTTTCCCCAAAGTAAACAATTCACTGACCTTAATGACAGGCACCAACACTTAAATCTATACCAGAGCTACAACCAAGTATCAGAATGAAAATATTGTTGTTAGTTAAAGGGAAAAAACAAAAAACCATGCGTTTCCCCACAGACTGCATAGTTAAAATCATAAACTTTGACTTGATCCACATACAGAGGCTGAGAGGACAGAAGAGGGCTGGTGTAGCTCGTTATTTTCCAGTAGAGGGCAGTGTTGGACCAATAAAACTATGGATAAAACTTATGGTTCTACAGCAGCAAAGGCACAGGATCAGTCCAAAATATCCACACACTGAACAAAATCTCACCATGTGGTGAATGTTTTTAGTTTATTAAATAAAGAGGAAGAGAAAAAGACTGGGTCCCGCTGTATTACTCAGGCTGCACTACAGCGTCTATTCACAGGCGCGATCCCACTACTGAGCGGCACGGGGGCTTTGGCCTGCTTCGTTTCCGACCTGGGCCGGTGCACCCCTCCTTAGACGACCTGGTGGTCCCGGGCTCCCCAGGAGCACCATATCGATACCGAACTTAGTGCGGACACCCGATCGACATAGTCCACTGCAGCTCAGACCTCCTAAGCTCAAACGATCCACCAGTCTCAGCCTCCGGTAACTTGGATTACAGGCGCGCGCCACCGCACCCGGCGAGGACAACAGAGCTCACGAGCACATTTGAGGTTCACTTGTGTGACGGCATAAAAAACTGCTGGTTTTGCTCTCGTCACAATCCGAGTAAAGGCACAGGCATCGTGTTAACTGCGTGTTAGGCCTAATAATAGGGTTGCCAACCTCCCTTGAAATACAGAATCGTCCCGTATTTTTTTTATAAGGGACGACTTTTGTCCCGTATTTCGAAGATCCTCTTTCTCCTCGTCATAATATAACAGATCCATGCCCGTCACTCACTAAGTCTGCGCTGGACAAGTCCACTCTTCAGAGAAACTGGAGAATAATCATAAGATCAGCAGCAGCTCAATCCGCTCCCCATGCGCGACTTTTAATGCGCCTCAATATAACAGCATTTATCACGAAATCATCAACTTTACGGACACAAACTAATCCATGAACGAAGTCTACTCTTCCCAAGCTTTAGCCCACTTTTTATTTCATATCAATCGGCCTCATAGTTTCGGTTTTACAGATTAATTTAGGAAGCATAATGAAGAGAAAAGGCGATACACAGTATCAGTGCGGTTACAGCACGATGTCGGCCTTTTCCACACAATCTCTCCTCTGATCTGATCCTCTGAATCTGTCCGCGGTTTAAAAGCAACAAAAAAAAGTCATGAATCCTGGTTAAAGTTGAGTCTTTAGACTCGTCTTCTCCTCGACTCATCAAGACTCACCTCCCTGTTCAGTTTGAGCCAAAGACCTTTTGGGAACAGAACTGCAAAGTGTAATCTATGCATTTATTACAAACATGTTTTATTCTGTGTTAGGGTGGATTGGGTGTGTCATTTTTAGAATGCTGGATTGAATGTGACCAGACCATAAACCACTGGAAGGACATCTCATCTGATAGAATATATATATAAATTCAGTCAGAGCATGCAGCAGCCTTTCCCCCAAAATAAACAATTCACTGTCCTTAATGACAGGCACCGACACTTAACCCTTTCTACTCTGGTTTTATTATTTTTAGTCTCAGAGCTTGGATCTTGGCGTTTGGTCACATTTGAGCCCAACCCACTCTGAGTCTCTGTGATTTGATTGGCTTCAGAGTTACACTGTAGGTCAGACACCATGAGTGACAGTAACATGACACTAAATAGTGACCCTTTAATTTGAGTAAAAGGCTGAAGCCTCATTGCTCTACAGTCACAGTCTGAGAAGTGAAGAAGGAAGTCATGGAGATTCTGCTTTAGAACATTACACTTCTGCTGGATGTAACAATAAAAGATTGAAATTGAAGTATTCCTTAGTAATAGGTGTGAACATTTTTTTGTGATTAAAATGTCAGTTAATTATTAATTACTCTCATTCTACAAAACAAACCCTTGTCATTTGTATTTGCTGTAGAGTCATGTTCGTCCCAGTTCCTCTGAGTCGTGGTGCAGCAGGACTGATGTGGACAGATGTTACAGAAGAAGCTCATGAGGTTCATTTCTTCAACACAGTTACTATAGTAACTATTTTCACCAAAGTAAAAGTACATCTACCACAGTCCTGTCCACCACAACTCGAGGAACCGGGACACACATGACTCCACATCAGATAATATATATCAATATTTTTCAACCTTTATAAGCATCAATTGTGTGATTAAAAAAAAAGGTTATTTAGAATTTTCATTTCATTTTTACATTTACTACATACTTTAGTTTCAGAATCGTCCTCTTACAGCAGAAGTCTGAAGTTCTGTCTAAAGCAGAATCTCCATGACTTCCTTTGTCACTTCTCAGTCTGACTGAAGAGCAATGAGGCCTCAGCCTTTTTATTGGAAACAAAGAGTTCACTGTATTTAGCGTCATGTTACTGTCACTCATGGTGTCTGACCTAAAGTCTAACTCTGAATAAAGTTAATTCCCTTTTACACTGAGAAGGTTGGAAGGGCGCCACCTTGTGAACCTTTGCGTCCAATACCGGGACCATAACTGGAGCTACATATGGCTCTTTAGAGTAGAAAGGGTTAAAGACCCAGCCGTCCACCAGACGATAGGTTAGTTTGTGTATTTGCTGCGACTAGTTTTAGTTAATTAACTCTAAAACTGTCACAACAGCAGCAACACTTAAATCTATACCAGAGCTACAACCAAGTATCAGAATGAAAAATATTGTTATTGGTTATAGGGAAAAACAACAACAAAAATCATGTGTTTCCCCACAGACTACATAGTTAAAATCATAAACTTGATCCACATACAGAGGCTGAGAGGACAGAAGAGGGCTGGTGTAGCTCGTTATTTTCCAGTAGAGGGCAGTGTTGGACCGATAAAACTATGGATAAAACTTATGGTTCTACAGCAGCAAAGGCACAGGATCAGTCCAAAAATATCCACACACTGAACAAAATCTCATCATGTGGTGAATGTTTTTAGTTTGTTAAATAAAGATGAAGAGAAAAAGACTGGGTCCCGCTGTATTACTCAGGCTGCACTACAGCGTCTATTCACAGGCGCGATCCCACTACTGAGCGGCACGGGGGCTTTGACCTGCTCCGTGTCCGACCTGGGCCGGTGCACCCCTCCTTAGGCGACCTGGTGGTCCCGGGCTCCCCCAGGAGCACCATATCGATACCGAACTTAGTGCGGACACCCGATCGACATAGTCCACTGCAGCTCAGAGCTCCTAAGCTCAAACGATCCACCAGTCTCAGCCTCCCGGTAACTTGGATTACAGGCGCGAGCCACCGCACCCGGCGAGGACAGCAGAGCTCACGAGCACATTTGAGGTTCACTTGTGTGACGGCATAAAAAACTGCTGGTTTTGCTCTCGTCACAATCCGAGTAAAGGCACAGGCATCGTGTTAACTGCGTGTTAGGCCTAATAAAGGTCAAGAATAGCTTTTAACTGAGCTAGGCTACATTTGTGTTACTTATTATTATATTCAATGTTTCTTTTGTTTTTCTTTTTTGCATAGCCTGTTGCTTTTGAGTTCATGACTATAATTCAGTGTAAAATCCAAGTTACACTGAATTATAGTATAACCTGTGTGCTCTGCAATCTTTTGTGATTTTGATTGTGTTCTTCTGTCTGATCTGTCTAAAATTATTGACAGCTTAAAGTGATAGTCTGGATTTCTAAATGTATTACAAATTTTAAGAAATGTACAAAATTGACCTTCTGGCCTTACGTTTTGATATAAAGTAAGTAAAAATATTTATTATTATATTTTTGTTAAGTCCCTCCTTCTCTGATCTCAGCAACTACTCAAGAGTCCCCTCGCCGATGGCGTTAACCAATAAAATGCGAGTAAGACGATGATTGACACTTCATGCGCGCTG
Organism: Neogobius melanostomus; assembly: GCA_007210695.1. Classification (NCBI taxonomy): domain Eukaryota; kingdom Metazoa; phylum Chordata; class Actinopteri; order Gobiiformes; family Gobiidae; genus Neogobius; species Neogobius melanostomus. Next base: position 3,629,010 of record VHKM01000122.1, on the reverse strand, counting down.
TAGGCTCGTGCCCGATAACTGAGCACGCGCAGCCGCAGAGAGTGTTTCTGTTTCTGCTACCTGTATCCTCCGCCATTACCCCGGAGCGCCCCTGCAACAACAACCTGCACACGGACAGAAGCTACGACTGCTTGCCTGCTACTTCTCAAAAGAAATTTAAATGGTTCAAAAGCCCATCTAGCAGAAAGACTAATGCAAGATAGATGTGGAGTTTATATCGGAGAGTCGTTCAACAGATGGACGGAGCTTCGTGAGCTCAACTGCAGAACAGATGAAGAGTTGGCAACGTTTCTTATGTACAGGTAAATGCATGACACTTTGAAGTATTCATGGCGACAATTTGTTGAATTTAGTGCGTCCGTCGTGATTAGGCTTTTTGCAAATTCTAAGCGCTAATACGCTAGCTAACTATGAACTGTTTGCATCGCGTTATAAAGCTATAAGGTTAGCCTACTGTAAACAATGACACTGGTCACCACGGATGTTTTTCACAACGTTACACGCACGTGTCTTGACTATGTATATTTCTGTGCATACTGGCATTACATCAAATGTAGCATTGAGATTTGGAGACGTGCAGACATGCAGTAGGTCTAATGCCAAACTCTAAATGTAGTGCTAGCATCTGATGTTTATTGTATGATAAATGATTGAAGGCCAGCGGGCTACATATGTGTTTTGAAGGAAATGCGATTAAAATATAGCTTACTCTAAGAATTTTTAATTAGAAATGAACAATGTTGTTACATTTTGTGTAAATATGTATAACTATGTTTCCAGTTACCAAACCGGATCAGGGGCTACAACATCTACTCCTATATATAAAAAACAACTATTTCCTGCTGTGCCAACGCTATCGAGCATCCACGGGGACTTATCTGAGAGGTAAGAATGTTTTTTTGTAAATTAGATTAGCACTCAACACCATAGTAAAGGGCAGACAAAACATGTTATTGAAATTCAAAGCCCCATACCCCCAACAATGTGTAAACTGTAGTGGATTGAAGATAATAGTCTAATGAAATGGCGTGCACAGCCTTACTGATGCTAGCCATGGAAAAATAGATACTCAAACACCACAAACCACAATCAATTGGTTTAGAAAATTATTCATAAACTGCTATTCTCTTGTATTTGTAGAGATACCAATTTTGAACAGGGACTTAACGTCTTGGAGCAAGAGGAAGCCCTTTCTTCAAGAACTGCAGAGTAAGTAAAACATGTTTATTATCTGTGTAGTTGTCACACTGGTCATTGACAATGAAATTAAAATAATGTTGTTTTTTGTTTAGTTTACCATCAGTTGGTTTTCCTGAGGAGGAGTACAACCACACTGTGAGGATTTGAGCTTGTGTTTACAAAAACAAGTTCAAACCAAAACTTGTGTACATAATGCTAATTTATAATGCTAATGTTTACACTCTGTGTTCACAGGACAGGGGCCTCTCTGAGAAGGAAAACTGAATGACCTTCAGCACATAAGTGAGCAGGACACAGGGAGAGGTCCACATTACAGAAGTGTTTACTGATGCCCACTCACAGATTTCTGCTCTTTTCAGTAAGTGTCACCGTATTTATGTTATGAAACTTGTAATTGGACACATCTAAAGCAATTATAGTTTTAATTTTTGAATTTATAAACCTGACACAGGAAATGGGATATACAAAGACAGAGGTGTGGAGCACACATGATATGTAGCATGGGTCTAAGAACTTGGGAAAAAGGCTACATGCAGTAAGTAAAATTGTGAGCTTTGTAAAAGATGCTTATTGTGCATTTATACTGTACATGTATTTGATTTTTGTTTCTTTTCTGGGTAGACTGGCCAGCAAAGGGATGTTTCACAACTACAGTGGAACAAAGACGGGAGAAAGAGTGGAGAGTGAAAGGTTCAACGGCGCAATACTCTCAGGGAGGTAATTCTAAAAGAACGTTGGTTCAAAGAACTACCAAAGTATCTGAAGTTTAGGTATTGCATAAAAAAAAAATATAGAAGCTCCAAATTATGCAAACATTTTTGTAGATCAACTGCATGGCTGGAGGCATTGCACAGTCATCTTATGTACACCAGCAAAAGAGTCAGTTATGACCCGGCCATTATGGATATAAGAATGTGACTTGCAGCCCTTACCATGTATACTGACCTGCAAAAAGGATGCTAATTGGTGTATAATTGTATACAGTATGTACACATTTTGTAAACTATGTATCTTCATTGCTTTTCTATTATTTACTTTTTTAGCATTATTTTGTCTCTCTTTCAGATACCTTTTTAAAGTATTCAATAAGTCTACGTGCTGCAGGATTTATACAGTGAAGGTTGAGAAGGACTATTCATATATTCCAGAGCTCCAGACAATGATTGTTGCTGCACGGTTGAACAGCAAAAAAGGACTCCCACGCCCTGCAATACTGAGATCCTCAGACAACTGGGTTTGCTTTTAGCTGTCCCTGCCCCAACAACCCAGGAGTTACTCCAACACACCCAAGGAGATGGTATGGACTAATTTATTCTTCTCACAATATGGAATACAGAAATTGCATACATCCATGATACATTCTTTATCCTTGGCTTTTTTACAGGTCAACAATTGCCACAGAAATATCAAGAATTTGTCATTTTAATTGTAAATAAAGTTTTTGTTGAAAAATAGTTGACCATTGTTTGTTTATATCTGTAAACAAATGTTTTCCTGACAAGTTATGAGATGCTATTTCTGTGCAAGAGTTTTTTTTAGGCAATGTGTTAGTTGTACCTTGAAAGTACAAGACTTTATTATATTGCATTCTTTTATTCTCATAAAACCAAGCAAAGTGACTTCAATTGAAATGTAAATTACAATCGATGTGGTATAAATCCAATGTAGTGCCCATCAGGATCAGAAAATGTGTCTGAATTAGTCTCCACGTGTGCACTTTAGATATGAAGTTCTCTAGAGGTGGGCATTTCCCGGCAGTGGGCACATCTGCACCGGGGGGCTGATTTTCAGTGGGTGAGTGTCTTCCAGGAGGTGCAGTGTGAGAGATGATGTCAAACAGAACACCAGGGTCTTTGTCCTCCACCCTGAATAACATGTCTTGATCTCCAGAGTCATATTTTGTATGTGTCCTACTCCCTATACAAAAGAAAGTGTAGTTTTGTTACTTTATTACAATTGATGTAAATGGTTATGCAGATGTCTGAAGGGACTTACACGTTCGAAGTGTAGCCTCTGCATTCTTAGATTATGAACACGGGCTGAATCCTCTTCACTAAAGTCTAAGCTGGGTCTCCAGCTGCCTCTGGCCACAGATGCTTTTGGAGATCGTTTGCTTGATGCTGCAGGTGGGGTTTATTTATCATCGGAGTCTCTCACAGAGTTTTGAAGACAAAAAAAGATAAAACATAATTAGAAAAAACAAAACATAAGCAATAAGGCCCAAATCTAAAGTGGTTTAAAGCACAAAGATGACAGACAGGACCGGACAGTAAATCGTACGCTAACTTTGTAACTGTTAGCATCATAAAAGTAAACCATGTTGCATGCTAAACTATGTCAAAACTACATGTTCACTGGATATGCTCGTTTAATTGAAATTTCAGTACAGAGTTAGCTGCATAAACGTGTTATCCCCCAAAACACAAAGATGGTGTACCATAAATGCATCGTTACCTCGGATAACTCCATTGTTGACACTGTCACCGTAATGTCTCTCCCATAGGTCTCTCCTCGTCACTTCTTGGCCCATTGAACCTCGCGCGTGCACGGGAAAACAGGCGTGGCTTCCAAGACAAATCAGGAAGGGAGGGGGAGGGAGCTTGGGCCGTTTTTTTCAAAACAGTCCCTCTCTCTCTCTCTCTTTCTGACAACATCCAGACTATCACTCCTCAGTTTGTCCCCTAGATTGAAATCCAGCTGGACTTCTAAAAGCTACCTTTGATTCTGTTGGACCTAGCATTGTACATTTGATAAATGTCTCTCTGATGTCAGGCTGTGTGCTGACTGCCTTTAAACAAGCTGTAGTATATCCACTTTTGAAAAATCGCAACTTAGATCCTTCAGCTTTATCTAACTATAGGCCTATCTTGAAGCTGCCATTTTTATCAACAATTTTAGAAAAAGTGGTGTATGCCCAGTTACAGTTGCACCTTAAATTGTTTGATATTGGTGAAAAATTCCAATCTGGTTTTAAATCGTTACACAGCACTGAAACAGCTCTTTTAAAAGTTTTTAACGATCTTCTTTTAATAACAGACTCCGGCAGCTCAGCTGTTCTTGTGCTGTTAGATTTAACTGCAGCTTTAATTTCTCGTCTTGAGTCTTGTGTGGGATTACGAGGTACAGCGCTCAATTGGTTTAAATCATATTTGACAGATTGGTCTTTCATTGTGAATGTTGATTCTTTAGTTCAAAAAGGTCCCCCTACTGTAACTTGCGGTTTGCCACAAGGCTCAATTCTAGGTCCAATTCTTTTTGTGTTGTATTTGCTGCCGTTGGGTTCCATATTTAAAAAATATGGCATTCAATTTCATTGCTTTGCAGATGACGTGCAATGTATCTTCCTCTCATTGTCAACTCACCAAACTTCTTGCATCAATGTCTTCAAGAAGTGAAGGACTGGATGTCCTTTAATTTTCTAAATTTGAATGAGAACAAAACAGAGATTGTTGTTTTTGGCGACCTCAGTCTCTGCAAAACTGCCCTTGGGCTACTTGAGTCTCAGTCTCAGTCCAAAGCTCTTGGTGTTTTTAATGATGGCTCATTTAAGCTGGAAAAGCAGCTAAGCACAGTGGTTAGAGCTGGATTTTTTAATCTTAGGCTTCTTGGGAAGGTGAAGCCCTACTTGCCCTTTAACCAATTTGAAACAGTAGTCCATGCCCTTGTAACCAGTCGTTTGGACTACTGTAATTCACTTTATTTTGGTCTGAACCAATCCTTGATTCAGCGCCTCCAGATGGTACAAAATGCAGCTGCACGACTGCTCTCAGGAACATCACGATAAGACCACATCACTCCTGTGCTTGCATCTCTTCACTGGCTACCTGTTTGATTTTAAAATCCTCTCGTTTGTTTTTAAATGTCTAAATGGATTAGCCCCACCTTATTTGTCAGACTTGAGATCCTTGCACAGTCCTGTCAGAGCTCTGAGGTCTGCTGAACAATGTCCTCTAGACATTCCTAGTTCTAAGCGTAAGAGCAGAGGGGACAGAGCCTTCGCTGTAGCTGGCCCTAAGTTGTGGAATTCTCTCCCTTTAGATATTAGAACTGCCACATCTTTGGAGAGATTTAAGTGTTCCCTGAAGACTTACTTTTTTGCGCTGGCCTTCGGCACAAGCTGAGCTGAATACTCTTCTTATGCTTATTTTACTCTTCTATTTTGTATTAAATGTTGACTGTTTTATTTTATTAACTTGTACAGCACTTTGGGGCAGTGTCTGCTGTTTGTAAATGTGCTTTATAAATAAATTTGACCTTGACCTTGAAGTGTGGAGTTCTTCATCTTCAGTTGAACATGTCAACAAAGTGTCCACTTCTCTTGGACTCATCAAGACTCACCTCCCTGTTCAGTTTGTGCCAAAGACCTTTTGGGAACAGAACTGCAAAGTGTAATCCATGCATTTATTACACAAATGTTTTATCCTGTGTTAGGAGGGATTGGGTGTGTCATTTTTAGAATGCTATACTGAATGTGGTGTTTTTGTCACGTGACTCACAAACAAAAGGGAAATCTTAGGGTTGCGTAAGTGATTTAATTTAATAACATTATAAGAGGAAAAATCAGCAAACAAGAGGTTTTTACAGTAGTGCTTGAACGTCTCCAAAGAGTTTTGCACGGACAGCAGGTGATGTAACACAGTTCAATACAGCCAAAAGATCCAAAACAGAGAAATGTGCAAAGACATAATCAAATCATTTATTGTTGTGGAAAAGCATGGACACGTTTACTCTTTACATGCTTGCTTTAAATCCATTGCTGCTAAAGATTCAGGCCAAATGATGTAAAGAAGTAGTAACACAAGAGGTCCCCTGTAAGTAAAAAACATTCAGCTAGAGCGGTTAAAACCACAAATGATTAAAAATGTATGGTAATCTAACAAAAATATGAAACAAAAACACTGATGAAATTGGTCCAGTGACATAAAGAACAGATACTGACCATATATGTGTGTGGAATGATTATAGGAAAAGGTCACGTTGAACCAAAAGGCAAAACATTAGTGACAATCCAGCCAAAAATACGTTAAGTGGTGACGTCACAGCTCTACTTCCGGGTCCAGCAGATGTGGGAGAAACTACAAAAAACTCTTAAAAACAACCATCAATATTTCTGAAACTCAACAGAGTTACTGAAGCTACTTATTTCTCAGACTCGTTAGCCAAAAATGCCGCACCTACTGCTAAAAAAGTAATATTTACTAAAGTCGCTACTTCCGGGGTTAGCGTAGCTGCTACGTTAGCATCTTTCGCCGCTAACCCGGATGTAGCGATTTTGGTAAATATTACTTTTATAGCAGTAGGTACAGCATTTTGGCTAATGGGCCTGATAAATAAGTATGTTCAGTAACTCCCTGTTGAGTTTCAGAAATATTGATTGTGGTATTAAAGAGTTTTTTGTAGTTTCTCGCACATCTGTGGACAAGGAAGTAGAGCTGTGACGTCACCACTTAAACGTATAAAATAAGAAATGGAATGACTGATAATAGCAAATGCACAGATGAAACTATGCTGCATTCAAGTGGTCCACGGAAACTGGGAAACTGATTCAAATCGGTGTCAAAGCTTGAAGAAAATGACATTAAATGTATAGGGTTTAGTGGCTTCATTAAACTAACATGTTTTAAGGCCGCACACACAGGACACTGCTCCAACAATTTGTTCAATGTCTCTTCACCCTGAACTGTACCCCTCCAAAAATGTAAAGGAAAGATAATACCAAGCACACAGTCAAATAAAATCCGGTCTAGTAATATTTCTATAGTTTAGTTCTTTTCACAGGAGCTACTTTTATGTAACAAAAGCGACTGAGAGCTACTTATGCATCAAAGAGGCTCATCTAATGAAGCTACTTATTTAACAAAAATGACTTTAATGTCGTCCTTGTACTTTGTTTATGTACCTAAAGGTTTGCACATTCTCTTCAAAATGTTCAGCAGCAGCTAACGTATCTAAAATGTCCCTTATCAAGCGCGTGTCATATATGGATTACCGCAATGGACTTTTGGAGTTTGATTCCGATATTTGATGTCATTTTTTCCTCTCTCTATAGTCTAGTTAAACATGTATTATTATCATTATTATACTAAAGGTTTCAATCATAGAAATATCTCTAATAGACCCTTTAATTGTTTGTAAACATTCCGGGCTTAGCTGGAGGCGGGAAGCTCGATTCCTATCTATTTCCATTGTAGCTGTTGTCATAGTAACGATAAACAAATGTCTAACTGCTTTTGGAAATATCAGATAAACCTTATTTTATCGTCTCAAATGTCATTCCTCTTGTTCTGGCACCTTAAGCCACAACAGGACCACATTTTTCAGTTGTAGTTTTACACTTAAATCGCTAGTTTTAGTTTAATCTTATTTCTCTTGATCACTTCCTGCCTCCAGCTGATGTCACTGATGATGTCAGCAGTTAAAGGGGCCAGGATGAATGATGTGTGTGCGTGAATACATGGAGGCGCTATATAAATAAAGATCTACTTCTTCTTCTTCTGGTTCTGAAATTATAAGCAAAAGTCTACAACATAAAACATATAAAACAGGTGTACAGGCCTAGGAAGTTGTGGGAGGGCTCATTTTAAAGCTCTAACTGAACTCTTTCCAATGCGAAAATGTACATTAGAAAATAGAAGCATTTGGAACAGTCTCCCAAAGAACCACTTGAAGGCGACATTAGCATCAAAATATTAAACGAATGTTTGTCTTATTCAGAATGACAGAAATGCGCCACAACCCCAAATATTCACAGCAGTTAATTCATATTTTCACATTCTACATCGAATTAAATTATTAAGTAAAATAATGGAAAAAACAAACAGAACAAAGTAGCAGCATTCCTCTGCCTCCCTTGTCGATTAGTAAATCTCTATCATTTCGTTAGCAGTCACTTCAGAGTACAGTGCCGTCGATCACATCCCAGGCTCGATGGAACCGACCAAAACAATGGCCCCTTTTGCCTCTTCAGATGTCAAAAAGTTAAATAAATCGAAGAGCCAGTCTGGAGTGCGTAACGTTCGCCGCGTTTCTGCAGGAAAACGGAGGCGGACGTTTGATATTACTTGTCCTTTTTGGACTCGGGCGCCTCCTCTTGGGCGTCCGCGGCCTGTGACTCGTCCTCCTCCGGGACGGGCTCGAACTGGGACTGATTCGCCTTTTCGCCTTTTTTGTTGAGCTTCTTGGACTTTTGGTACAGCTCGTTCAGGCTGAATTCTCTGATGATGTTCTCCTGCAGAGAAGAAGAACAAAGAATCTTTTTGTTAGAGAAACTAACAAGGATGATCGAGAGGATTGATGAAGAATAGGCAGCAGTCTGGATGTCTTATTCAGGAGAAGTTTATTTACCATCGTTACGGGACCCGGAGACATGAACTCAAGACATTGCCAGTCCTAACATTCAAGTCTGTCTATGCTTCCACAGAAGGGGGTAAATACCGTCTAAGAGCGTCATACTGATACGCAAGCAAAGCATTCAGTGGCTGAGAGTGGGCGCCTGAGCACCACAGTCAAGGCTATGACAGAGATAGTACGACTGTACAGCTTGACCCACGGGTAGTACGACATTACAGTTTGACCCAGTATGATAAATGGCGATTCAATGTTATCTCTAACACTTTTGAATACTCTTATTGCAGTATTAGGTGACTGAATCTCCATATTGCACCAGAATCAGGTTTTCTTTGGACATTTCATGCATGGGGTAAAGATATTTAATACAACTCTAGATAGACCTTTAACTGCTGACATCATCAGTGACATCAGCTGGAGGCAGGAAGTGATCAAGAGAAATAAGATTAAACTAAAACTAGCGATTTTAAGTGTAAAACTACAACTAAAAAATGTGGTCCTGTTGTGGCTTAAGGTGCCAGAACAAGTTAGATGACATTGAGACGATAATATAAGGTTTATCTGATATTTCCAAAACAGTTAGACATTTTGTTTATCGTTACTATGACAACAGCTACAATGAAAATAGATAGGAATCGAGCTTCCGCCTCCAGCTAAGCTGGAATGTTTACAAACAATTAAAGGGTCTATAGGATGTGGCCATAGTGATACGTTGGAACAAAAGCCAATAGGGATCATCTCGATTTATCGGACTCTGCTCAATTTAAGGCGAGACGCTGCAGGTTAATAGCGTAAAAAATAATAATAATTAAGATAGCAAATTAAAAGTTTTGCTGAACATCACTGATATAAATATGAGAAAAAATTTATTGAAGTAGAGGTAAGATGTTAGGCCCGAGTCCAACCCGAAATTCGGGCCAGGTCGGGCCGAGATATCACGCATGACAGTCGGGTTTGGGTCGAGTCGGGCTTCAAGAATTTATATTTTTTTTAAACATATATTTGATTTTTTTATTTATATTTTGTATTAATGTCATTATAATCTCTAATAAAATCTAAGCTATAGGCTTAGACTATTGGATATACAATATGATTCTATTGCTGCGCGCTGGGAGGGGAGGGAGGTGGTGTGGGGGGCGGGTGCACGTGCCGATTGTTTTACACGTTTAAGCAACGATAATGGATCGTCATGTTTACATACTGTATATTCTTTTTTTTGTAGCACACATTTTTATTTATTTAATTTATTTATTGGTTTATTTTATTTATTTTTCTATCTTGTACTTTTTGTGCCATTGCCTGTAATAAATGAATAAATGAAATGAATGAAGCAGCATGGCCAGCTTTGACCGGCGCTACACAGAAAACAGCGCTATTCACTCGTTCTCTCAGGACAGCACTGAACTTACACTGGATAAATCAGCAGTTTGTCCCATTTGTGCGTAAAAAGTCGGCTTTTGCAAAGGCAGCACGATGTTTATGAACAACGAGGAGAAGAGAGACGGAAAGAGGAGAGACGCGCACACCTCTCCGCCTGCCCAGGTATGTGTGCACGTACCTCTCACACATGGGACGCTCCTCTCGGTGCTGCTGCTGAATGCACTGTGCAGAGGCTCTGACCGGGCGGGCATTAAATCATTATTTATGTCGGGTTTGTTTCGGGCTCGGGCTGACAATTCAAGTTCATTGCTCGGGCTTGGGTCGGGTCGGGCTTGATCTTTTGGGCCCGATCTTAGTTGTAATTGCAAGTTTTCTGCCATTATATGTTTTTTTTTAAGGGCATTTTATACATAAAAATGCACAAAATTGCCTATATTCTCAGCAATGAAATCTAAATGTATAAATGGATCTTTAATGGATAGACACAGATTTAAATGTATGGTTTTAATTTGTTGACCTATTTGTAACAAAGGTTTTTTCAGAGGGGATTTTGGATCTTGTTTAGTTTTAAATAAGATAATCGTAAGTGAAAAAATCTGTAAAAAACGTCCAAGCTAAAAAATACCTTAAAATTCATCTGAAAAAAAATATTCTAAATATTGTTAAGTCCAAGACTGGAAAGTTTCGAGTCCGTAGGAGCTACTATAGTGGCTATTTCGTTACAGGAGTGGAACCAGTGCTTAATTTGATCCCCCGTTTTCAGTTTTTCAGGGTAAAGGATCTAGGAAATATTTAGGAGGATCCGGCAAAGATTTGATCTGATATAATGGTGTTTAATGAGAGTGTTCCGGCAAATATTTTGGCCTGTTCCCCGAATCCATCACATCAGACCAAAAGTGTTCCTGAAACTACTAATTTACAAATAAAGCACTGAGTGGAACAAAAACCACATTTTGAGAAAACCAGCCCTAACATATTGTAGGGAGAAAACTAGGGATGGGACGAAATATCGTTTGGCGAAATATCGCGATACAAAACGTGACGAAACGCATCGAGTTCGAAAAAAATGGATCGCGGCATTTTGTTACATTTTTTTCTTTTTTATAATTTTTTTCATGTAGAGCGTCTTTGAGTGTCCAAAAAGCGCTATACAAGTTCGATGTATTATTATTAAATGGAAAAAAATATATATATATATATCCGGGGAATGGTGCAGTGCGTCGTCACGTCAAGTCACAGGTCACAGCGCGTGTTGCAACAACAACACTGCAGACTACAGCGAGCGAACAAATATTAGCATTAGCACCAACTGCCTTGCCCCCAAACAGCCGAACAATGGAGTCAAGTTTTTTTGAAGAAGAACCAGTCCTGAGATAACTTAGCCTAGGGTTAGAGCAGCACTAAGGAAGTGTTCTTGTTTGTGTTAGGCCTTGTGTTTCCCTGTGTGCAACTGAAACAAAAATAAACAAGTTGTTATTATACAGTAATGTTTTTCTTTTTTGATATCGTATCGTTTCGTGACTCTGACATATCGAGGTGCATCGTATCGTGAGTTTAAGTGTATCGTCCCATCCCTAGAGAACCTTAGACCTGCCGTGTCTCGCCTTAAGTGAAAGAAAAAGGGAAGTCTCACATCAGTGAAGGTCCAGGACACGGCTCGTCCCTTCTTGTCCACTTGGGGGCGCCGCATGACCTCCTTCCCGCCCTGAAACAGCACCAGAGAGGGCAGCTGCTTGGACAGGGGGGATGTGGACACTTTGTATCTGCAACAATAGAATCATCAATGCAAGGCGCCCATATTATTTCCTAAACATGTGACATTTCTCTCCTGTTGCCAAACGTTACCTTTTAGACACCTCCCCGTATCGGCCAATGTCCACTTTTCCAAACTTGAGTCCAGCGCAGTTATACCTTCAGACGCATTAAGCAGCATTAGCCACAAAATAAACGTAATTACTTCACTGTGAGAATTAAACACATACTTGAGAGACAGATCGGCGTAGACTGAAGCAAACGACTGGCACTCCGGAGACCAATTGGCAAAAAACTCCACGATCCAAGTGATGCGCCCGTCTTTCTCCAGCTCGTCCTAAACACAGACAGTTTTTATAGGATTAATGTTTCGATACATAATAACAACACTGAGATTTTGCTTACGTACATCGATGGTTTTGTCGCTGAAGTACTTGATGTACTCCGGGCCCATGTACAGAGGCGGCTTACAGGTCATCATGCAAACTAAAACAGATACAACAGGATCAACACGTCGAAAAGTTGAAGCGTCCAAGAAGACCACACAGAGTAGAATAGGTTGTGGTGGTTTATGGTTAAAATCTATAACGGCTGGACCCACGTGAAACTAAGCTCAATGTCTTCTCTCTCAGCACATATGAAGTAATGACGGTCTCGTAAAAGGTGTCAAAAGACGTATACAATATTCAAAATGAGCCTGATGTCTATATCTCCCATTGACTTGTATCGGCCCCTGTTCCAACTGCATTATGACGTTACAATCCCAAAGGTGGCTCTCAGACCAATTTTTGGTGGAGCTCAGGATTCTTGTTAAATTTGGCAACATCTCCAGAGAAGATGCTACTTTTTTCAGCAAGTTTCATGAACACAATTATAACCTCAAAAACTAACATTTAATTGTCAGGCAGAGCTGGCATTAAGGTTTAATGGTTTAATCCTCTCTCAATATGAGTGTGACAATATATCGATTTTCCGAAATATTTTGCGGGACAATAGGATACCGATACTTTTGATGACGTCATGCATGTTAATGAGCAACGTCATGCATATGAATGAGGCAGCAGTGCTCCACTGTTTTCACAGTCAATAGAGGCCAACAATGATCAAGAATTCAGTCAGACCAGCAGGGGGCAGCACTACAGTTTAAAGCACTTGGACCAAACACTGTCACACAAATAAATTACTTTTAATTTAATTAATTATAGAGGAAGATTCATTTGGGGTTGATTTATTACTTTTTAAATAGGGCTGTGGTTTCTTGTTTATTTAAATGTAAATGATGAATAATATGTAGTAGTTAAAATAAAGGTTAAAAGTAGCATGTTTTTTTTTTATCGTGATGTATCGTAGGTTATTTTTGTGCAATATATCGATTATCACAGTATCAGCGCATCGTGAGATAATCGTTATGTATCGTGTATTGAATCGTGAGGGACCCAGAGGTTTCCACCCCTACTCTCAAATGGACCCAGGTGATTGTTTCACTGCACTGACCACCGATCTTTGGCCCTCCACGCCTTACACAATTCAATATGCGGCCTTAGATGAAAAACGTTTGGGCACGCTGATATAGAATATCTATGATTTTCTTTTTATTAATATGCATGTGACAGATTAGAATAATTTAAAGATAATAATAGTAAAAATAATGGCTTGCATTTACAGGCTTCTCAAAGCGCTACAATAAAGTCATTATTCATTGACAAATATAATAATAATGATAATTAAACCCAAATTAAATATTGAGGATGGTAATGACAACTGGGAAGTAGCAAGATCTCAGAGTATAATATGTATTAATGCACCTTTATAACATAAAAGTAGCACATTCTTTTGTTGTTTCTTTATTTTGCTGTTGTTTTTATTTTATTCTTCTTCATTATTTATTGTTACTTTGCCCTATGTTCCTTTGTTTATGATTTTCTACCTTGTAAATGTTAAATGTAATGTTATTATTTTTATTTTGGGGTGGGCGCTTATAAGCCTTTGGCTTCAGCCCACTCCCTTTGAGCAGGTTAACTGCTCAAACAAATAAAACAAATAAATAAAAAGACTCCACACTCAATAGTGGTAAGCTTCTATTGTATCCACAGTTGCCCTGGGGCTCAAAGTAACACCAACAACTCACTCACACAGTACATTGAGACCGGTGACGTGGGTGCAGTGTCTTGCCCAAGGACAAAGTGAGAGGAGCCAGGAAGGAATCAAAGTACCAACCTCCCGGTCATAAAACTACTCATTCCATCGCTTTACTCTGAGCCTCTGTGGCCATTTATGTTTGGAGGAAGCACATTTTAAACAAGTATGTTTGAGAGAAGCCTGAAATGTACAGCTAAACTATTTATTCATGAAGTTGAAATGACTGACCGATGCAGAGAGTGAGATAGAGGAGGCCCATCCGCAGGTCCAGTCTGAAGAACAGGATCACATTGGCCACTTTACTGAAGAGGATGATGTTCCCGAGATGCTGCTCCACCGTGACTTAGAAGACGAGAACAAAACGTTATTATCCGTCATGCTGCATATTTCTAAATGGGATTTTTGTAGCTCACCATGTTGCAAAACAAAACAAGGGAAAGAAATGAACACGTGAACATAGAACACATGTCATTACAGTGCTGTACTCACTCGCTCGTCGATTCTTCATCATGACAATTGCGCTTAAGAACATCAGGATTTCAACTTCCCTCTAAGAAATAACAAAACAAGATGCCTTTAGTTAGTTGGATTGGTATTTTATGTAAACTATTCTTAATCTGCTGTGCTGTAGTTATATTATTAACATCCAGATTTTGATATGGTATTAAACAATATTGTGAGATATTAATGGGCCTCATCAGTCAGAGTCATCTACAAAATTAGAAATAAATCACTCTGATTGTATACCCTGATTTCTATTCCTGATGTGATACTCCTTGATCTTAAGCCTGGTGGGACTGGGAAGGTCAAATATTCATGAAGTGGTGCTTGTTGTGAAAAGTTTGAAAACCGTCACATAATAACAATGAAATCCTGGCTCCAAACTGGGACAAAACACATTTTACAACATGAATTGTTCTGCCACATTACTACGACCACATGCATGTAATATTGTCCACTCCCCCATCTAAAACCAAGGACATTGCCCCAAAGCAAGATGCTACACCTAGCCTCCCCGAATCCACAAGTTACTGTCGGACCTGCACTAAACGACCACCACATTTGACCAAAAACATTCATGCAATTAAACGATTTCTTTCATTATGTTGAGCACGAACCCAGTCGAAGTCGCAGGGGTTGCCGTCCTCCCGGTTTGTGGACAGATGGTCGCAGACGCCAGGGGTCTTGCGAATAGCTAAAAATGCTATCGACATGAACAGCGACGCGACATAATACGGTTTTAGCAGCCATTTGTACACCTGCGGTAAGTGGTAAGAAATGCGAATAGTGGCGTTAACAAGGCCATTCTGTTCGCTTACAATACTCCTGCAGCCAACCGAGCGAAAATACCCATAAACCCGGGATGAGCTGTCTTTGTATGAATGACAACCTGCGAGATGAGACCGGATGTGGAAAGAAACACAAGTTCCGGTAACGGTTTACTTAAATAAAAGCACCGAAGTCATTTTTACGCGTAATTCTACCTTGTTGGTGCACTTTATACGGGTTTGCTTACATAAAACAAAACAAGAATCATGATTTTGTACTTTTTGATTCTAAACATGTGTGCAATTGGGCTACAACAGTGCAAAATTATACTGTAAACAAACTCTTACTGTGAAGGCGCTAGCAAACGTAAACATAAACGTATTAGCATTGCTAGCTTGACTGCGGTCATTCTTTGACCTACTTGCCCTCAATAAAAAGTAAACTCATTGTTTGAGGGAGGCGTAGAGGTCATTCGGGGCTAAGATAGCACACCTGAGAGAAGTTTGGTCTTTTATTTATAGATGGTGCAATTTTAATTAAAAACTAGCCAGTAAACAAGTTAATCTATGATCATTAGTAGCACATTATAAACTTAGTTTAATCCGCGCATCAGATAAAATAAGAGAGATAAACTGGGAGTATTTTTTTTTATCTCACAATGGAAAAATTCGCTTGGTACATCAGCTCTCAAGAACACTCAGGGGGTACATATAGTAGACAGTAAAATGTGCAATCAAGTAATAGAGTTTGGGAAATTCCACAGTTACCATGGAGATCCGCCAACGTTGCAGCTGTTAGCATACATTTCCATTGACTAACATTAGCTAAAAACAGTATAACTAAACTCAGACAAAACTGAGATAATTGTTTTTGGCCCACAGACACAAAGACAAAGTGTTATCAGTCACCTTGGGTCTCTCGCTCTGAAACCAAAAAATCAGGTTAGAAATCTAGGAGTAATCATGGACTCAGACCTGAACTTAAACAGCCACATCAAAGCAATAACATCATCAGCTTTTTACCATCTGAAAAACATCGCTAAGATCAGAGGAATAGTGTCAAAACCAGACTTAGAGAGACTCATCCATGCATTTGTCTCCAGCAGGTTAGTCTACTGTAACGGCTGCTCACTGGCCTTTCTAAACGAGCTGTTAGAGCTGCAATACATCCAGAACGCTGCTGCTCGAGTCCTGACAAGAACCAGGAAATACGACCATATTAGTCCAGTGCTCCGGTCTCTGCACTGGCTTCCTGTCACTCAGAGAATAGAATTTAAAACAGCTCTGCTTGTTACAAGTCTTTTCATGGTTTAGCACCAAAGTACATCTCTGACATGTTAGAGCCGTATGAAGCATCTCAGGCCCTGAGAACTTCAGGGAGGGGTCTCCTGGTGGTTCCCAGAGTCAATAATAAACACGGTGAGGCTGCGTTTCAGTTTCATGCAGCTAAAATCTGGAACAGTCTTCATGAGGATGTGAGACAGGCCTCAACTCTGACAATGTTCAAATCCAGGCTGAAAACAGCTCTTTTTACCCGTGCATATGAAAACTGAAAGTATTTTATCTGCACTCTTGCCTTTTACTGTAACTGATTAACTTTATGTTGATGTTTTATGGATTGATTTGATCTGTTTTCTTGTAATTTTCTGCAACTGTGAAGCACTTTGAATTGCCTTGTGTATGAATTGTGCTCTACAAATAAACTTGCCTTGCCTATAAAAAGTGGAGAAAAATGCCGTGGAACAACTCCGTTAGCTGCTGACACTGTGGTGTCCAAGTGTTTTAATGTGAACAATAACTCCAGTATTTTAACTTTTAAAATCTCCATTAGTTTACAATTGCTGCTAATCCCATAATGCTTAGCGATATGACATCACATTCCGAACTCTATAGTAACTAGAGGCGGGCAGTACTCCCTCGTGGTAGAAAAATTACCCTCCCTGCCCTATAACTATAAAAAACATTACAAACTCAGACCCATAGATCTATAAAGGTAAAGGTGCTTTATTTGTCATTATACACCAACTGAACAACAAAATTTGTCCTCTGCATTTGACCCATCCTTCGACGCCACTGGACGACCCGTAGGGAGCAGTGAGCAGCGGCAGTGCTGCGCCCGGGGACCCATCTCCAGATGTGGAGCCAGGTGGTGGTCAGAAACACCTGGCGGAGGATTCACCTATTGCACATGTTTTCTTTTTTAGTGGTCGGGGAAACCGGAGTGCCCGGAGGAAACCGGAGTGCCCGGAGGAAACCTACGCCGACACGGGGAGAACATGTAAACTCCACACAGAAAGACAGAAAGGGGGAATCTGGTATTAATGATTCCACAATTCAGTGATTCAATGATTCAAGCACTTCCCAATATAAACGGTGAACCTTTGCAAACATTATGGCAAAATAAGTGAAAACAAAAATGTGCGCGTTGTTATGCACATCTTCAATTTGTTTGAGGTGGAAAGAAATACACAGTTTTATCCCAGTTTTCATGTCATTATTTATTAACAGAAAGGTGTGTGACTTTTTTTTGAAGGATTGAAGAGGGTTAGCAATATAGAAAGACTTTGCTGTTTTGTTTGCTGTGCCCCAAAGGAAAGGTACCGGCACCATCGCAGAGCACAGCAGACTCCATATGAAGCAGTCGGGTTTTAATGAAAGCTCTCTGTAGATATTACCAAGGCACAGTTTGTGGTAGAGGCAATGTAAGTGCTGAAATAGAAAGGTGAATGTGGCTTTTAAACAATTCATATTCTATCATACATAATTGAGGCTAAATGCATTATGAAGAAGAAGTCTCTACTTTTTTTTTGCACTGAAGTTTTCTTTAGTTTTCTTCTTACAATTTTCTTTAGGGACATGTGTCAAGAATGACTATCCATCTTCATGAAATGGAGCAGCACAGCCGCACAGATCAACATGTTAAAGCACGGACCTTTCTGCAGTTTTCCTTTAGGCCTTGAAACGTAAGGCACCTAAAAATTGTTGTTAAAATAGTATTATGCTGTACATTTTGCACCATCAAGACATCTAAGGAACACAAAATAACAGCCTTTCCAATTGGGGACACATGTTTTTTCTGAAATAACTTAGAATAAACTGTGGGTGTTACCAATAAGATCGATTCAGCCTACCACTGCAAGATCATTACTCACCTCTTGCAGTGATAGGCTAAACTTCCTCAAGACTACAATACAGGGGGCCTGATACGATACATCTGCGATACATGTCATAACAAACTGCAACACAACTTCAGTTTCCAAAGATTTATTAAGTATAAATCTGTCAGACATTGAGTAAACATTTTGAAACTACAAATGGCCGAGGCATTTTAAAGGTAGGGGACACCAGGTATGGTTGTAACATGGGGAGCATCGTAACACCACTAATTCCACCATTCAGGGTAAGATAGGAGTCAAATGATCATATCAGTGTTTACCCACTTCCTCCCTGATCCCACATGGTGATTGTCAAGGTTGTAAACAGGTTCATGCAGATTCTATTGAGAAAAAATAGATTTTGAGGTAAGAAAGTAAATTTTTTGACCAAGACTATATTTTGTTTAGTGCTTATACTATTGCACATAAACCATATGAGTTACATTAGATTAAATTGTAGCTTCTCAGGCAAAATGTGATGCACATTTCCCCTGCTAATTTCAAACCATTATGCAGATACAGCTCGCTAAACAATGGCTGACAGGGGTGGGGATGGTTGTAACACAATCATCCCCTATATACACTTGATTTTAATACTTTTACAGAATGCCTAGACAGTGGAAAACAAAGATTTGTACCAGCTAATGTTTAAAAAAGCATCTGATGTGGTCAGAAAGAAGGGCAAGTCAGATCAGTTACAAAGGCACATGGGATCTGCCATTAACACTGAGCAGACCGGGGTCCAGTGATCATCCCAGTGTAGGTTACACTGAAGCATCAACAAAGTTTTCCCTGAGGTGCAGGAGGAAGTGTTGGCTGATTATTGACACAGACAGCAGACCCGTATTATGAACTGAGGTTAAGCATATGACAGGTTAGAGAGAGAGAGAGAGAGAGAGAGAGAGAGAAGAGAGAGAGAGAGAGAAGAGAGGAGAGAGAGAGAGAGAGAGAGAGAGAGATACCTTGTTCTGGATTGTTCTTTTATTTAAATAAACCTCTATTTGAATCATATCACATGACGTGGCCCCTGTTTTTGCTTCTTTTGTTTAACTGTTCCAACTCACCCCAGCCTGTGGTACAACCTACCCCGGTAGTGGAGTAGGTTGTAACAAATATTGTAACAAATATCTGTGATATTCTTGCAGAGGTTTGAATCGGTGCCATTTGTAGAAAACACATGTGGAGACTCTGTATAAAAGTTTGAGAACTCTAGCAAAAAATTCAGTGAGTTACAGGTGCTGAAGCAAAAAAATGTTACAACCATACCCGGTCTCCCCTATCCTCTTTTGTTTAAAACCAATCAGCACCAAATATTATTAACCAAATCAACTTTAAGAAAAAACATTTGTATATATATTTTTTTCTAGAACTGAGTTGAGTATTAAATATATTGCAATACACGGCTTCCCATACGGTACGTGTATCACAACAAAGACAAAACGATATTTTGTCCCAGCCCTACAATGTAATGTCCAAGAAAATGTAGTGTCCAGGCAAACATAATGTCAACAGAAGTAATGTCCAAATAAGTGTGCCCGGGACATCCCTCCTACGTGGCAAAGAAAAACTCCAAAACTCCAAAACTCCAAACATTACTTTATGGAAGTTGCAGTCAACTATGTATCAAAGTATCAAAAATATTGCTTTCACTCATGCAACTTCTGCATGACGTCATCTGAAATCCTACAATGACTAAAAGTGACGTCATTATGAACTAAACCAGACATTTTTTCTTTCATATTTGTACAGAATTTAGCGAGGATGATGATGTCATACATACTTGAAGCAAACTAAAACCCCCGTGTGCATGACGTCATTCAGGCCATCCCACAGTCCCACAGAAATGACCTCACTTTATGCCCTTTTGCTCATAGCCAATGACGTTATATATATATTATTTTATAGTATATATATTATTTTATAGAAACGGTTAATCTTTATTGTAATTACATTATTGTTACACCTGATAAATGGATTTTAGCCGTTTTCCCCCTCCTATAAAGATCTCTTCAACCACGCTCATTGATTTGCTGATGCTGCACTGCCCACTGATGGATAGAGGACTGAAATAAATAAATAAATCAACCTCCACCATCACTTCCTCCAACGCGAACAGGAAAATCTCACAGGAAGAGGAAAAAAGATGGCTTCTCCTCTTATTTATTTATTTTTGAAACCCATTTTAATATAACGCAGTGAAATACTACAAATTAAGTGTTTTGTATTTAACACCCTCCAGCATTTCCTGATGTTTAATGCACTGATTTCCCCAAAAGATCTGTTTTCACCCTTATGATAAATCTTGACATAATTTCTCAAATCTGTGTCATTGTGAGGACACCGTTTCCGGCGCGGCGCTGGTCTGGGGTCTGTTGTTATGTTGAGGTTGATTCATTTCTTTAATCCGAGCTTTAGCTGAAGATGCTGAACTCAGATCAGCTGCTTCAGACCCGACTCTGCCTCCTTCTGGACCAATCACAGCTCCGCACTGGGCTTTAGCGACGTCAGCCGTGCGTAAAGTGGCAGATGAGAAAACCGGAAGTTATTTTCTGATTTTCACAAATAAAAGTCTTTTGAGAGAAACTACATCGTATGTATTTGTTGCTTTTTTTTTAATTCTCATTTTAATTTATTTCGATTTACAATATATATATATATATATATATACAAGGTTTGAGGTTTGTTGTTTAATTCAGTCAAAAAAATAAAATATTATAGGTTGATATGAACTTGATATCTTGTTTATCACATAGATTGTATGTTTATTTCCCCTCCACATTTATTATCTTTTTGGAATTTGCAGGTCTGTATCCTATACTATAACAGTGTTGCCTTTTGCCTGCACTTTTATGTTTACGTACCTTCTCACATCACTGTTTTGACTTTTTTTCCCCAAAAGATAGTTTAAAGCAGTACTAAGTAACTCTTGCCCCTAGAGGCCATAAGCACAACTGCAGGTGTCTTAGCAAGTTACGATTTTTTAACTTATTAAATGTCTTGGAGAGTAAATACTACGCTGACAGAAAAGGTGAAGGGAGAGAGGGGTGTTGTTCATCCAGTTATACAATGGAAATATTTTTTTTTCACTCAAACTTGGCTCTAAATACTGTTTAAAGTGGCGCTAGCCCGCAGTTAGCTTTGCCCGTTAGCCTGTTAGCTTCTTCTTCGTGATTCTATTAGTGTGTATTGGTGGCTCCGACCCGGTGGCAGCCAAGTTGCAAGCATGGTTTTCTGGCCAGAGACACCAGGGGGAGATGAAAGACCCTCCAATCATCCCATTAACACTTGTATTACCCCCAGAGGGACTACGAACAGGATTTATTTAGGTAAACACGTTACTTAGTACTGCTTTAACTCTCCATGTGAACGTATAAGATACATTTCTTGACTCTTAACGGAAAAAGTGAAAGTAGAGAGAAGAGAGAAATGGCAAGCAAATCGAGAAGTATTTTTAATTAAACCTCTTACCCTCCGCCTTAAACGAGCACATTTTCTCTAGTTCGGCTTTACCCAAATCTAAAAGCTTCTCGACTCATTTGAAAGCTAAGATCTAACTGATCATGACCTTTTTGTTGCATTGTCGCTGCGTTTTTGTCACATTTTCTTTCGTCACGTTTTTGTCACTTCTTTATTGTGTTATTGTTGCTTTTCCGACACGTTTTGCCACTTTTATGTGGCTCTTTTTTTTCTTTTCACCACTTTTTAATCATGTTTTTGTCGCTTTTTTGTTGTGTTTTCATCCTCGTTTTTGTCGCTATTTTGACGCTTTTAGATTTGGGTAAAGCCAAACTGGAGAAAAGGTTCAGGTTAAAGAAGTCATTAGAGAAAATACACATACATTGACAAACTTAATTGATCCATAAGGGAGTTATGATATAGACCCTTTAACTGCTGACATCATCAGTGACATCAGCTGGAGGCAGGAAGTGATCAAGAGAAATACGATTAAACTAAAACTAGCGCTTTTAAGTGTAAACTACAACTGAAAATGTGGTCCTGTTGTGGCTTAAGGTGCAAGAACAAGAAGAATGACATTTGAGACGATAAAATAAGGTTTATCCGATATTTCCTAAAACAGTTAGACATTTGTTTATTGTTACTATGACAACAGCTACAATGGAAATAGATAGGAATCGAGCTTCCCGCCTCCAGCTAAGCCCGGAATGTTTACAAACAATTAAAGTGTCTATACATCACAAATATTTAGACATGAATTTATAATGATTTGAGTTCCAGCTTCTTCTGCCCATGTATCTTGTCGGTGCGAGCCTTTATTTTGAAAGCCCAACCGGATGCAGTTGTGGTATTTACTTCCGCCTTGACGCTCTCCGTGTGGTTATGGTGGACATCCCCAACAAGCGGCCGGGGAATCGACATCGGATTATCAACAGCGAACACGGCCCAAAACACCGACATTTCCATGGCTTTACTTGACCACCGGGAACAATTACGACATCCGCACCGAGCCGACCACCTCCTCCAGGCCGCCGTGAGAGGTGAGGCTTTTGCGGCTGCTGCTTCTGCCTGGCCCGCTGCTGCTGCTGCTGCTGCCTGGTACTGACAGCTCCCCCTGATAACAGATGGAAAGCTGCATCATTTCGTGACTCAATGCATTGCAAGATTACAGTTATGCGTGGATGTTTTGGTGCTACGATAAGCAGTTGTATTTATTGCGTTTTTTTAGTATTAATTCCTTCTCCATACGTGATTAAATGGCCGCGTTAGGATCTGGAGGAGGACGCTGCTGCTTATCCCACATCTATCTCTCTTGGCTTATATGAGGAGCTGCACGCAATGAAAATAATCGACTCATTTATTCATAATTTTCACATAATGTCGCTTGTCAATTCTACGTGCAAATTTTATATACAGACAGATTTATAAAGTGATTTAATTTGCTGCATATAGGTCAGGCAGTAGCAAATGTACAGAGCAGGGCAATGTGGTGATGTCATGGGCTCCTATATAGCCATATAGAATTGGCTGCCAGCTCAACAAAGAAAAAACTATAGCCCAATGTGAGCCACGGGCCAGTCTCATCTTTAATTATACCTAATTTTTGGCTTGTAATCAGGTTGAATTTAAGGTGGGATACAGAAGGTGAATAACCCATTTAGAGAGATATCAATTTGAAACGTCTGCTGTAGATTAGAAAGAAAATCGGCCAATCAATATTAATCAAAGTTAATATCTAGAGCATAGAGCTGGGCGATTTTTTTATAAAATAAAATAAAAAACTCGATTTTCGATTCAATTCGATTTTGTTTTTCCCCATTTAAAATGAAAGAACTGCGAACTATAAATATATTTAAAACATATATATTTATTGTATTTAATTTAAGTGAACCAACATAAACAAAATTGCAAAGGCAAACCCTTTCTCAAACTAAAAAGTCACTATGTGTAACAAAGATTGTTAAACATCCAAATTATTTATACAATATTTGGATTAAGCTAATAAACAACAAGAATCCTGAGGTAACTGAGGCACATTTGTACAGCAGGACATTATTCCTCTAAGCAGAGGGCAGAGAGCTAAAAAATAAAACAAAATATCGAATATCTAACAACAACAAAAATCTTAAAAAAATCTTTTAAAAAAATGATTTTTTTGAAATTATGAATCGATTTGACGTACTGTATACCAACTCGGTTTTTAAATCAAATCGATTTTCCCCAAGCCCTGCTAGAGCACTTTAAAGCACACTTGGCAGACCAAAGTGCTTTGCAGAAAAACATGAAAGAAAAATGTCAGCATTAAATTACATTAAAAAGATCTAACAAATTAGAATGTGTTTTTTACAGAAATATTGCTGCTTTGAGCTGAAATGACCAACATTAGGTTTATATTCAGGGACGAAGCCAGAATTACAGCTAGAGCTAAGTTTAATTTTATTTGTTTATTTTGTATTAGATACAAAGATCTTTTCCATAGAGATTTTCAAAACCTTATATTGTCTTTGGATGAACTAAGCTAAATGTTTGTAGTGAAAAGAGGACAGAGAGAACGTTTTATTGGAAACCTTTTTGATTGATTGAGTTGATTTATTTGAGCAATTATTATTTACATTATTATATTTACAATTCCCCTCCTGGAACCGCCACCTTAACGTGGTGGAGGGGTTTGAGCCCGAATGATCCTGGGAGCTCTGTTGTCGGTGGCTTCGTGCCCTGGTAGGGTCTCCCATGGCAAACAGGTCCTAGTTGACGGGTCAGACAAAGAGCGGTTCAGAAGCCCCTTATGAGAGACCAACAGGCCCGGTTAGAACCATGAGGCTGTCCTTCCGTGGACCCACCACCTGCAGGAGGAGCCATAGGGGCTGGTGCAATGTGATTTGGGCAGCTCCAACAGCTGCCCCACGACCCGGCAACGGACAAGTGGAGGAAAATGGATGGATGGATGGATATTTCCAATTGTCACATAAAATAAAAAATAAATAAATAAATAACTCAAAAGGAGTAGGCCGTAGCAAGAAAGCTTATAAGTGCCTACCCCATATTCAAAGTACTTTCATGCGTTTCAGGATTATTTGTAAAAGAATACAACATAGTAAAGATCTGTACATTATTGAAGCGCATGTGTCCAGCTGCTGGCAACATTTCACAATACATTATAATACCTGAGTTACCCAGGCACCTTTTAAAGTAGCTTTACTTGTGTCTAAGTCTCTTCATGGACTGTTGCAAAGGCACACCTCATGTTTGAGGCTTATGAACCATCTCAGGCTCTGAGAAGCTCAGGACGAGGTCTGCTGGCGGTGCCAGAGTAGGGCTGGGTACCATTACTTTTTCCCCGATACCGGTACTTTAACAATACTTGGTTTATGATACAGATACTTTAGTAATACTTTTTTCATACCTAATACTAAAATATTGGTTTCATTTATTTGATCACCGGGACCAACCGCATCGAAACTTGGATCTAAAGATGTGTATATATATATATTTTCAATACCAGTGGACCCTAAATTGTTTTTTTGATACCACAGTGTATCATTTAACGGTCCCCAGCCCTAGCCCAGAGTCAGGACTAAACACGTCCGTTCAGAGGATGTGACGAGCCTCAATAATAACGATGTTTAAATCAAGGCTGAGAACAGTCCCGTTTCACAGTGGAATCACTGAAAGTATTTTATTTTGCACCTTTCAATTATTGCGGACTGTTTTTATGCTTTATTGACTGTTTTATCTGAGTCACCTTTTGATATTGTCTTTAACAAATTAATGTGTATTGTCACTTCTTTCTGTACGACTCTTTGTATTGCTTTTTGCACAAAGGTGCCTTATAAATAGGGCTGGGTACCTTTAACAATACCAGCAGTTTTGGTCAAATTACTTAAATATTTTAATATATTCTATATTAGTGATTACAGCTTTAAAGCAGTACTAAGTAACGTGTTTACCTAAATAAATCCTTTCCGTAGTCCCTCTGGGGATAATACAAGTGTTAATGGGATGATTGGAGGGTCTTTCATCTCCCCCTGGTGTCTCTGGCCAGAAACCATGCTTGCAACTTTCCTGCCACCGGGTCAGAGTCACCAATACACACTAATGGAATCACGGAGAAGAAGCTAACAGGCTAACGGGCAAAGCTAAGTGCGGGCTAGCGCCACTTAAACAGTATTTACAGCCAAGTTTGAGTGAAAAAAATTATCTCCATTGTGGAATTGGATGTACAACACCCCTCTCTCCCTTTGTCTTTTCTGTCAGCGTAGTATTTACTCTCCAAGACATTTAATAAGTTAAAAAATCGTAACTTGCTACGACACCTGCAGTTGCGTTTATGGCCTCTAGGGGCAAGAGTTACTTAGTACTGCTTTAAGTATTGTTCAGGTATTGGTATGAGAAAATGGAATGGTTCCCAGCCCTACTTATAAATGAACTTGCTTTTTCTGTATTACTTTGCACATTAAGCATAACATAAATCTGTCTTGTGTTTGGGAACAGGCATCTTTGGTTTCCCGCTAACCTTCCCAACAACCTGCCATCGAAACCAGTGACATGAGAAGAAACTAACTCGAGTGACCAAACCGGCAGAAGAATCTAAAGGCGGCTTTTTCAGTGTGTGCGGATTTATATTTTTGAACATGGTGCCGCTTCAAGGACAAACGACTTCAGTAAATTACAAGATGAGATGTGTGTTGGAAGTTTAAGAATGGCTATATTTTCATCTTGATTGAAAAGCTACTTCTGTGAGATTTTGGATTCCCGCTTCTTCTTGGATCGCCTTCAGTCTTCCTTTCACAATGTCGGGCCTAAACGCCATTGCCGCTCCCAGAAGGACTAAATCCTAACGCTTGAGATTCTGCTATTTGGCCGGGAATAGAGGAGTTCGCCTCCGGGTGGTGCAGCCCCTGCCCGCAGAATGGACTACCACGCCGAATGCTGCTTCTGCGACCCGGAGGAGGGGCACCTGGGGGCGGACGACCTGCCCCTCCACAGCATCCACGCCCCCAACCGCATGCGGCCCTCGTCCTACAGGGCCCTGAGGAGCGCCGTGTCCAGCCTGGCGCGGATCGACGACTTCTTCTGCGAGAAAATAGGCTCGGGGTTCTTCTCTGAGGTTTTCAAGGTACGTGGAGATATTCAGCTGATAGGCCTCCATCGATCTATTGAGCTTTGGTGGAAAATGAATGGACTTTTGCACTACAGCGTGTTGTAGAGCTACAGTATCTATAGACCCTTTAACTGCTGACATCATCAGTGACATCAGCTGGAGCAGGAAGTGATCAAGAGAAATAAGATTAAACTAAAAGTAGCGATTTTAAGTGTAAAACTACAACTGAAAATGTGGTCCTGTTGTGGCTTAAGGTGCAAGAACAAGAGGAATGACATTTGAGACGATAAAATAAGATTTATCTGACATTTCCAAAAACAGTTAGACATTTGTTTATCGTTACTATGACAACAGCTACAATGGAAATAGATAGGAATCGAGCTTCCGCCTCCAGCTAAGGTCGAATGTTTACAAACAATTAAAGGTCTATTGCAAACAGTTGTTATGGCAATATTGGCGAGAACAAAACTATATTGTGGCATTAAATGGTCCAGCACAGGTCATCTGACTGGCTTTGTTTTGTTTACAGCAGTGGTTCTCAAACTTTTCGCACCAGAATTGAACTAAAATAGGAAATTGGAACTTACAATACTCTTCTCCCTATTTTAAGTTCCAAGCATTTTTGTTTTTATGATGAGTTTGGAAAAATATGTGTAAATCTCAGGCAGGTCTGTAGCCAAAGACTAGTTATTTTGCGATTACTTTATTTATTTACCGTATTTTCCGGACTATAAGTCGCACTTTTTTTCATACTTTTCTTATACTCCAGAGCGACTAA
The DNA here is from genome assembly GCA_007210695.1 of Neogobius melanostomus. Taxonomy (NCBI): domain Eukaryota; kingdom Metazoa; phylum Chordata; class Actinopteri; order Gobiiformes; family Gobiidae; genus Neogobius; species Neogobius melanostomus. The sequence goes on along the minus strand of VHKM01000122.1, from coordinate 3,601,434 downwards.
TATGTGATTTTTTAATTGAATTTTTTCTTCAAATATATTGGAGTGAGCGAGTTTGGAGTGAGCGAGAGAGCGGAGGTTACTGCAATGAAGTAAACAAACAAGCTAATCACGGGCTAACAGCTCGATGGCCACAGCTAGAGGAACGAGTTCGCAGATGAGAGCTTGAAAACATGCTGTTAGGAGAGGATTGTCAACGGTGCAGTTACATCTTCGTGCCCAGGTTGTTGCCAAGGCGATTGATTTGGAGTGAGATCGAGAGTTTGGTTTGTTCTCTATGCTATAGTTATCTGAACTGTTTATGTGGCGTTAACCAGACACCTGTTTAGTTCATTTAAGCTTCATGTAGCTAACCATCAATGTGTAACGTTAGCATACCGTACGCCTATTCAGCCTGTTGTTTCTTCATTAGGCAATGTTTGACTAGTGCGTCTTATACTCCGGAGCGACGTATAGTCCGGAAAATACTGTATTTGGTCGGGACCATAGACATAGACCGTCAATACTCACTCCTCCCCGTTTACCACAATGACCACGTTCGAGGGGAAAGTCATGGCGGATTTACAGACTCCTCCTTCCCTGCTCTGACGAAGCATGTTCCTAAAAAGGGCATAAGGGCGGGATCTTCACTGTAGACTCGGCCCTTGCGTGACGTGTAGCTCGCGCAGCTCCAATGCTAACAGTCCGACCCTCATTAAGTAGGAGATTTCTAAAATGTATCCTACGATAACCAGCCCGGTGCCTCTGATTGTGTCTAACCCAGCGTAATCACAGGAGGAATATCTAGCTGTAGACAGTTCCAAAACATTAGGCACCGGGCATTAAAGTTGTTTTTAACGTGTTTATATATGGAGGCTATATGGAGGTACTACAGCAATGGCGGCCTCCAGTGTCGTTGTGGCAAAGCAGAGCAGCCAGCGGCCATTGGTCGGGACAGAGCATGTTAATGAACACACATGGGACTCATGCATGTAAACACGCCGGATTATAGCCTTGGGTTAATGCCGCGTTCATGTCGTCCTCTGGAACTGGGGAAAACACATGAACGCTCGCTCAACTGGGGAAACGACTGCGTAACTTGGGTCAAAACGAGCCTCTCGACTTCTGCACCTGACTGTGGAAATCAGCTCATTTGTTCTTTTGTCGTGTAATGTGAGCTTTTTAGTTAAACACTGCTACTTTCCTGACTTTAGTGTGAGCTGTCATTATCCCCGTAGTAACAAAAGTACGAGTGAAATGCCCGACATCAATACTAGCAAAAAGTAAATTTCCTTTTTTTTTTTTTACTCACAAACTACCTTTAAGCTTTGAGATGCTAACAACACATTTAAACGATTAGCTCAGCGCTAATCAGTGATAATGATTATTATTTGATGACGTCAAAATCCCCACTTTCCCACAGAAAAAGCTCATGAACACAAACCAACTGGGGGCGATGATGTCACATCTCAGTTAAACGAGCTCCTCAGGCCACATGAACGCAGCATACGCCTGATTTCCATCCATCGTCCCACACTCGCACTCATCATGGCCGATTGTACATGTTGTTTTGCAGTAGGGGAAACCGGATTACCTGGAGGAAACCTACGCAGACACGGGGAGAACTCGAAACGATTTACATCAGTGAACCACTCACCCATTCATTCATACACGCTTTGTGGCTTCTTGTGATACAAATATTGCATTACCCTAATATTGCAGCCACATTCTCCAGTTAACAATGACTGATTATTAAAACAGCTGACATTTATATTAATAATCGATTAATCGTAATGAATCTAATTGTTTCAGCCCTAACCACCAGTGGCACACGTTCTACAGTTTGAGAAACATTATAGGAAACAGCAGACTTAAGGAAGACTTAAGGCAGAGTATGTCTGTAAATGGCCGCCTCTCTCCACTCCCCCTTATGTAAAGAACAGAGCATCGATTATCTCACCTCAGTTGTAAATAATCTATACCTGCTCGTGCCCCCTCACCTCCTGTACGTCTGAGCGAGGAGCCGCCAATCCCTTTAAGTAAAGCTGGAGCAGACGAAACACACTCCCAATGTACACAAGCCCATTGATCCATTTATTTATATAGCAGACAGAACTTAACTCCACAGACACTCCTGCTTTCTTTACGAAGGCAGAGAGTCTGGAAATGAGCTCGCAAATCCGTGGCGATGAATACTGTCCTCCACATTTAAAACCCAGGACAGATCAGATACTAAATCGTATTACTCAAAACTGTGTGAATGAAGCAAAAACTCCAGGGGAAAGATTCAATTTTGCATGAGATATCTCCATTCAAACCCTTTGTTTTTCCCCTGTTGGTTTGGCTGCTTCTCAGTCCTGCCGCCATGTTTGTTTTGATACAGAAGGGACTATGTGTTTCTCATCACGCTCTAAACTTGAGTAAATAAGACTAGTCTGTGTATAGAATGGAAACACTGTAGTCTGGCCAGGGTTGGTTTCAAACTGGCATTAATATTTATTTTCAATTTTGCATTTTTTTACCGTATAAGTCCATCAAAAATACCAAAATTAGGGTTTAAACATATTCAGTGCAGTTTGGCATTATAGTCATTTGGGCATTAAAATGTTTAATATTAACATGTGTACAAATCATAGAGTGTAAAAAATAATAGACGACTCCTCCTCACTCCTCCCCGTTTGCCATAATAACTACGTTCGAGGCGGATTTACAGACTCCTCCTACCCTGCTGTGACGGAGCTAACAGCCTGTCAATCAAACCGTCATTAATCATGCAAGATTTCTAAAATGTACCTTTCGAATACCAGCCTGGTCCCTTTGATTGTGCCTGACCCAGCGTTATCACAGGAGGAATAACTAGCTGTAGAAAGTTCCAAAAAATTAGGCACCAGGCTTTAAAGGATCTGTATCATGCTATTTTAGCCATTCCAAAGTAAAGTATAGGCATTTATATGATATATTGTACCTCTATCACTATGGAGTATACATTTTTGAGAGAAATAAGTATTTTCTGGGGGTATTTTCCCTACCCGGAAGACAAGATGCTTCGATTCAGTTAACTCCGCCCCTCTCTCCGCTCATTCCACATTTACAGTATTATAAATATAAATATCGCTGCAAAAAGTTACTTCACATAATGCAGTTATAAGGAGTTGACATGTGCAACAGTTTCATAAATGGCTAACACACACGCTAACACACACGCTAACACACACGCTAACACACGTTTTGATTGACTTACCGCTCAGCCTGGCCTCCCCATCATCAGGTGTTTACGTTATGGCACTCGCGTTGGTTATAAAAGTTAATCTACTTTGATTCTGGCCAAGGTTCACCAAGCCAAATGAAGCCAAAAACCGCTCTGGGGGTGTTTTTGATAAGGAAATAGCATAACAACATGGCTAAAAACTCCAGTTTTTAGTCAAGTCAATTTTGCATGATATAGCTCCTTTAAAGTTGTTTTAACGTGTCTAAAGTGCAATGGTTTCTAATGGGAGACTAGTGGCTATATGGAGGGCAAATGGACAAAATAAAATAAGTGGCATGTCTTTAAAAGGAAGGGCATTATGCAAAAAAATAATTATAATTCGATCTTTTTTCCATGTTGCAATGTTGTTCTCTCTTCAAAACAGACCTGTATTTTGAGTAATCTTTGAATCTTCTCGTCCTGAGGTCCTACGTCCTCTCCATCTCTCACTAAGCTTAATCCTGTCACTCGCCGTAGCTTCACGAGGCTGGCCGTCTATTTTTCTTTCTTTTATTTTCTCTAAATTGAAACAGCTGCGCAGCAAAGGGGAGCAAGAGGAGGAGCTTAGAGAGAGATCGCTTGAATAATCAGGAAGTGAAACTACTGGATACTTTGTTTCAGCTGTTTTAGATCAATATTGCGTTTGCTAACCAACGAAGTGTTAGACAGTGATAAATACTGTATATGTGTTTGAGATTATTACCAAATACCTGCAAAAATCATAACACTGACTTTTAAAAGGAGACAGCCATTTTATAACATTCCCTCATCTACAGCTAAAGTCCCTCAGATCTGTATTTCCCAGGATTTCAGAAGGAACATGAACATTTGTGAGGTCATAATCCATCATTGGACCTGTTTTGCGCTCGAAGTGTGTTCTTCACGAAGCCATGGATTTTCTAGCAAGCTTGATTTCACTGTTTTAACTTAATTCTATCCCATTACTGCCTCCAGAAAGAACGGTTTTAAGCCTCTCTTGTGTGTAATATCTCCAGAGCCTCATGTTCTTTGGTTGTGCTTTCCCTCACGCTTGTTTTGTCAGTGGGTCAGTGTTGTGTGAGAGTGGGGTCAGGACCTACTGTGCAGACTAAGCAGATTACTGTCCCACGTAGGGTTGGGCGATGTCCCCTTAATTGGCAATTGACGATGTTTACAGTGAACCAACGTGATGGACGATGATATCGACCATCTCTCATTATAAGCATTTTTTAAAGACATTTACATGGCCTATATATAGGCTGCATTTTATTTATGTGAGGAAAAATGTGAGATTGCAGGATAAATGTATCTAAACTAAACATGATCTGAACAGAGTCATGGAACACGAATTTTGCAATAGAAATGCGTTAAAGGGCGCTATTATGTAAAATCGACTTTTTCAAGCTTTATATCATGTTATTATGTCATTCCCTCATTAAACACATGCCTGGAGTGTTGCCTTGGCTCATTCACATATTTTTGAGTAATCAGTAAAAACTTAGACGGCAGCCATTTTAGGTGTAGCTATGCCTCAGTCCTCCTAGGAACGCCCCCACCTCCTGGAGACGCCTCTGGACCTTTCGTCACCAGCCAAGCCACCAACCACTGCTCCTCAGCTCAGCAGAGCCCCCTCCCCGCACAGTAGTGTTGTTTAGATGCCACAGCAGTGTGCTGAAGGGGGCGTGTCGGAAAGCTTCTTAAAGAGACAGAGGCTTATTTCAAGACGTTCAGTACAGCCATTTTGAGAGAGCAATTTTATTCAAGGCAGTTATTTTAATTTACTGCATATACAGACCAACAGAAGGTTACGTCATCATTGTAGTATGCTATAGACTGGTGCTATGTGATTGAAAAAAGCATAATACCCCTCTTTAAGGTACTGTAAAATAAAGTGATACCAAATGCTTAAAGAAACAAAACTTTGAGGAATACTAGTTAATTCTTTACGGATAATACATTAACTAGGACTATTTTGATTAGTTCATGCTTTTAACTTAAGACATGTCATGAAAGTATCAAACATACATGATGCATTGCAAAACAATATTTTGTCCAGCCTTAATACATTACCTTCCAAAAGTGCAGCCTGATGGAGACGTTTTACCACAGAGCCTCAGCAGTGAAATAATAACGATCATTTATCTTTGAGTCTCCAGAAAAGCACTTTCTCAGACTAATGTATTGTTAATATCGACCATAAATTGACACTGCAGCGTTTCCAAACAGCACTCCAACGTTAAGTCCCTCCATTTGTCAACATTAAGACTGCGCTGTTTGATTTCACATGAAACACTTTACATTCTGGTGTTGCATTATAATGGAGTCCTGCAGAAACGCTGCTGTAAATCCACAAGAGCGCGTTCCTGAAGCTCTTATCCAAGCCTCCCAAACGCTCAGTGAACGGGAGAGGCCTGTGCCAATGTGAAACTTACAGATACTTTGGCCCAGTGGAATTCTTGTTCCTATAAGTGACTTATAGGATGTGAGTCTCAGCGCCAGCCCGAGTGGGAGGGGCTTATGGTGATATTGCTTGAAAATCAGGAAATGAAACGGCTGGATATTTTTCTTTAGCTGTTTTAGATCAATATTGTAAATGTTGACGTATTTGACATCATTACCAAATACATAAATAAGTAAGTAAATGATAATGCATGACGAGGTGTCCATTATCAGAAATAACTGGATGACGCAGAGCCCAGTTATTCTGATAATGGACACCTCGTCGTGCATTATCCCGCTTATACCATGGTCCCGCGAACTGAAACTGTTCATCGGGGCCTGTTTGCTTATTTTTTTAAGTCCTGGGCAGGAGTTATTTCACTTTTTAATCTGTTTTACCTGAAGCTAGTTCCAGCTCAATTGTTTATCGTTACTATGGAAACCGCTGCAGTGGAGTGATGTAGAACGTGATTTAACTAGGTGTACATTATCACTTTTATCACACCCTCCAGTCAATCGAAAATAGAATCATTTTTAAAATATAACTGACCTTGTATCACATGAATTACCGCATTTTGAGGGACTATTTTCTCGCAGATCACTCCGCCGCTGTGTTAGCTTACAGCCACGAAGCTGATGCTGCTCAAATATAAGTTATTTTAAATGCAAAATGGTTAAAATTATTCTATCGACACAGACATTTATATGGTTAGTCTGGTGTTATAAGTGATTTACCTCAGGTGCACTGTGGAGTGGGTCAGACTGTTTTTAATGCAGGCTAACTGATACCATAGAAATGCACTAGCCTAAGACTAGCCTAGCGCCACTAACTCTTCAAATATAAGAACTGCATGAATTTAAGAAAAAATATCTCCAAACATCAACAACACTCTGGCGAAACTATAAATAAATCCAATTAGAGGTGATTGTGATAAAGCTACATTATAAATCTACATAATCAACAAAGTCTAGCTAAACCGAGACTAAACCGAAGTCTGAGCTTGTTTATGTTGAGCGTCTGAAAGTGTCACGGCGGTGGATTTGGCAGATCAGCAGCGGTGATGGGAAAAGCCTATTATGGCTCTATTATTACCTCTGTGCACTACACTGGAGCAGGAGCTCTGTCTGTGCAGCAGCGACCGGTTCACCTCAGTCACCACTAGGGCCGGGCACCGTCACATTCATACCGATACTTCCACGATACAGATACTGAAGTATTTGTCATGTAGAACCACAAAACAATAATGTTAATTTATGCCATAGAAGACCATTTATTTTAAATTTGTATCATTTATTTGAGCGGAAACAACCGAGTCACTTCCTTTAAGGCATCAAATCATTGGAGAAAATCTTAAGACAATTTATGCCGCTTTTGAGTAGGTTTGGAGCGTCTTGAAATAAGAATAGAACAAGAATTAAATTGCTTAAAACTTGAGAAATTAACGAATAAAACAAAAACACTTGAAATGAGACAAAGTAAAATGTAAAAGAAAAAACGTTTGTTCCATTGGCAATAAGACGGTCCAGACCTACTCAAAATCACCACGACTCCCAATACTTCAAGCACTTTCAAGTCATGTGCGGCCTTAAACACATACAGGCCGCAGGTTTCATAGAGCTGTGCATCCGCTCAGAGCGGCCCATGGCGCAGAGGAGGAGGAAGAGACACCTCATCCCGGAGAAAGGTGCAGGTGCAGAGGGAGGGCGGCAGGGATGGCAGTGATAAACGCGTAAAAAAGGCAGAAATGGCCAGTGTAGCCGACCTCAATGTGGAAGTGCAGAGGCCAAGCACACCAGAACACAGCGCGCCGCGTCACGGCACTTCAGAGGCTTTTCTCAAACCGTGCGGGGCTTTACACACGTCATTTATACATTTATCATAAATGAAAGAAGACACGTATGTTTGTGTTGTAAGAGAGAGAGCAAACCTGGCTCTTTTTTTGTAGGTTAATAGCGAGTTGGCGACAGACACGAGTTTAACATGCTTCCCCTGATGCCTGAGCCCTGACGACGGTTTCTCTGTCTCCGTGGCTTCTCTCGTCCCGCCAAACAAAGTTCACGCTGGTCTCTCTGTCTGTCATGGCCAGACCTGCCTCTGTGCCTCTGCAGGAGGTTAAAAGCCTGTGTTTTCCTCCGCGGCGCTGCATCTGGATTCAGCAGAATCGTGGGTCCAGCGCGTCACTGCAGCCTCGGTGTGCTTTCTCTCATAGAAAATAAAGGAGGCGGCTCTTTTGCCGCACGTCAAGGCGTTTTCGGTGCGTTGGGCGAGCAAAGCCCTTTGACATTTAGGCTAAAGTGAGCCTTCATCATTTTAAAAGTTACTCATCTACCGTTCCTCAGCCAAGAGCAGATTAGAAGTCCCGTCTCACTTTTGCGTTTACTGCTAGAGACGCCTCTAGTGCCTGTTGGCGGCTCTATATCGGCCGCACCGTCATATCGGCCGCAGGTTCAAAGCGTGGGAAAGAAGTAGCGGCTCATAGGCCGGAAATTACGGTACATTTAAATTCAAATGCCACAGATGCAAGTACAAATGATGCATTAATAATTTCACAAGATTTACAAAAATCATCAAACACTGGAATGAAAGGAAATCTAGATATTCAAAAGCAAAGTGAACAGATGCTAAAAATCATTGGAATTTGTGCTGAAACAATGACTTTTTTTTTGCCCTTACTTTTTTGTTCTATTCTATTGAGCTCAGTTCAAACCAACTCAAAATGTGCATAAATTGTCTTAAGTCAAGCACATTTAAGCCATTTAATGAAGGTAGTTAATTCAATCCAATAGGTTTAAAAACACAATCCAAATGTTTCGCTCTTCACCTGAACAGTTCATCTCAAATTCAAAACAAAGATGCAAAAAGATGCAATGACTGAGATCATTTAGACGGTATAACCTCTTTAGCATATTATAAATACAGTAAGCTACTTTTATGCCTAAACCTTTAACTCTGAAAAGTGTCTATCTCCGTGTGTTATTGCAGAGTAAACTCACTGTGTTTGTGTTGTTTGTGTTGTGTTTGTGTGTGTTTGTTTGTGTGTTGTAGGTGCAGCACCGGATCACCGGGCAGGTCATGGCTCTGAAGATGAACACGTTGGCCAGTAACAAGGCCAACATGCTGCGAGAGGTGCAGCTGATGAACCGCCTCTGCCACCCCAACATACTCAGGTACTTTACAACAGCGTTATAAGAAGCTACTCTCGCTTACGGACAAACTAAAGGACCAATACAAGCAAACGGACTAAAATCACAGTTTGAAAAGGCGTAAAAGACTAAAAACACGTCTGACAGGAGCATGTGAGGGTTACATTTGCTCCTGTCTGTCCTAAGTCTCTTTGTGATCTTTATAACTTTGTAGTAGAAGTGTGACCGCGGAATAAGTGGTGCCACAGTTGTAGAGCAGTTCCATCATATTTCCATGTCCCAGGGCCACGTCAGTTACAGTAGCAATAGTGACTGAGGGTCGTGTATAATACATAAATATAACTAGTGCAAATCACTGGCTTTGAAAACACACAGTGGCGCAGCTGTTAGCATTTTCACCTCACAGTGATAAAGTCCTGGGTTTGATTTCGGGCAGATTTGACTTTCTGCATAGAGACTAACACACCCGTTTATTCAGGGATGATGATTAATGTTCACAATGTAACATTAGTAAGTGAGTGTTTTTGTATGTTGTACCGTACTGTTACTATGTCATACATGTTTTGTCATACTCGTGGATGTTCTGTGTTGGTGGTTTGTTTTTACCCCATGAGAATCAGCTCTGAACTAAATCCAGCATATTTACAGCACTGGTTCTGTTCATTAATATGCATTGTCCCATTCAAATAAATTGACAACTCCTTAAATGCCGCCTCTTGTAGATTTGCAACTTGCTGCTAGTTTTAGGTAACTTTCCAGCTCCTTTTGGACGGAATAAAAGCCGTGGTCCATTCAGACCAACATATGCAATGAATGTATTTTTTAATAGTTCGGCGGCAGGATTGGACGGAGCAGGTTATAGATGCCGTCTTACATGCAGGTCCTTCACTAGTTTACTGTGTAGTTTTTCCCCAACCAATAAAGACATAAAGTTCAACCAAATAAAATAAAAAGTTTGCCAAAAGATATTTTTTTATATGATAAATAGGGCTGTGAAAATTAGAGCTTTAAAGGGACTAGATGCAAGTTGGTCATTTCATATTCACTACTGCCACCTCAGGTCTTACACGTAACTGCAGTTCTATATTAAGCACTTCGGACCCGAATTAACACGTTTCTGAGTGACAGTGCAGGATTTTAGAGGCAGTTGTGGTGAACAGGTCTGGGCTCATTCTACACATTAGGACATGGCTGGAACATGTGGGGGAAGGAAAATACATCATTTTAACATTTTAAACTCTGTATAGTCTCTTTAACTCACGATTAATCGAAAAATAATTAATCACATTCTGTGTGTTTTGACCAACACAGTCCTGTATCTGAGCCATACATGGCCTGAAAGACAAAGCTCTTGTATTAACTCCATATTATGAGCCTTTTCACATGATGAGGTACTTTATGTAACTAAAGCGACAGAGAGCTACTAATGCATCAAAGAGGCTTAATCTAATGATGCTACTTCAGCGAAAATGACTTAAACTCTGCTTTATGAACCTAAAAGTTTGCAGATTCTGTTCAAGATGTTCAGCACCAAAGAAAATGTCTGAAAAATGTGATTTAATGTTGAGCCACTGGTTGGAGATCCCCGTTATGAGCTGTCGGGCTTTTCTCAGAGAATTATGAGACTGTGAATATTTGAGTGTTTTATGTCGGCCAAGTATTAATGATTAATATAATTATTAGAGATAAAATTAGCGTGATTAATCGAATTTCACAAGAGCGATTAAAAAAATAATCCATTGACAGCACTATTAACCTCTTAACCCCGCCTTAAAGGGGGTATTATGTAAAATTGACTTTTTCAAGCTTATATCATGTTATTATGTCATTCCCTCATTAAACACATGCCTGGAGTGTTGCCTTGGCTCATTCACATATTTTTTTTTTTTTTATGACTCAAAATTTTTATTTTGCTTTTCTTCTTTTCCATTGTTTTTTTAGAATGGGTTACCAAAGACAAAAAAGGGGGAGACAGGGGGGGGGGGGGGGTAACACAAATACAATGCACACACACACACACACACACACACACACACACACACACACACACACACACACACACACACACACACACACACAAAATGTTTTCAAAAATATTGAACGATCAGAACAAGAAAAACAAAACACACAAAAAAAAACAGCTAAACCACAGACAGACAGCAAAATACCAAGTAGAAAATCCATTAGTATACATAGATAAAACAGAAGGTATACACATTTTCTTTTTCTTTAAAAAAAAAAAAAAAAAAAAAAAAATTATATATATATATATATATTATAGTAATAATCATAATAATAATAATAGTAATAATAATTTCAATTGTCTTTTTGTTGTTGTTTTGTTTTTGTTTTTTTGTTTTTGTTTTAAAAAAAGGACAAATATACATACACACCTATATATACAGTATATATATATATACACCTATACACACGTGTACATACACACATACTTATTAATAATAATAAAAAATAGAAAAAAAATAAACATAAATAAATACAAAAAAATAAAATAATAATAATAAAACAATCAGGTTAGTAAGGGCCCTTGATGAGTCTTATTTATTCCCTCCGTCGGGGGTAGAATCCAGATACTAATAGGCATTGTTTATCCCTGTATGGTTTCAATAAATCTACTTATTTATTGAATTAACCAACTAAACCAATAAATAAGTAATTAAAAATACTGCCAACCCAAATATAGCATCCAACTAGCCCTAGTCAAGTGCCACATTCAAGTATTAAATATCACTCAATTACTGCTGATATCCAATGTATATGTAGTATTTTTTCCATTTGTCCTCATATTCATTCCATTTATCATTTATCCTGTAAAAAAGTTGTTCATATGAAGCCACACGTCCTAATTCGCAGAACCAATCTTTAAAGGGTAAAGTTCTAGTATTTTTCCAGTCCCTTAACAAGACCTGCCTACCTATCATTATTGCTGTCTGAATAAATTGTGCATTTTGGCAGGACTTTACTACGGCTGGATCTCCAAGCACGTAGAGTCTAGGAGAAAACTCAAAAACGTCTCCTGTAATTTCCTCCAAACAACAGTTAATTTTATTCCAATAGTCCTGAATTTTGGGGCACTGCCACAATGCATGGAGTAATGTGCCATCTAAGCTTTGGCATTTCCAACAGTTTGGTGTATTCTTAAGGCCAAGCTTATGCAACCGCATTGGTGTCCAATAATATCGATTCATAATTTTAAATTGTATCACCTTAACCCTCACATCTCTAGACAGTTTTTTAAAATTTTGACAGATTTTATTCCAGTCCAACTCAGAGAATGTCATCTTTAAGTCCTTCTCCCAAATACTCTAAAGATGATTGGTAAATTACAATTTAGTTGGATAATTTTAGAGTAATACTTGGAGACCAGATGGTTGATTGTGCCATTTTAAGTATATCATTGAGCAGAGTAGTTTTGACTAGTATACCAGATGAGTGACTTAACACAGAATTCAATGAGTGTCTCAGTTGTAGGTATTGCCAAAAGCAGTTTTGGGGCAGGTGAAACTCCTGTTTTAAATCTTCAAAAGACTTCAATATGTCATTTTCAAATAGGTCACCAAGAGTTTTAATTCCACTATTTAACCAGATTTCCATGTAAATGGTATCTTATTAATACGAAGAACTGGGTTTTGCCATACACTTGCTTCTGAGTTTAGGAAAATATCAATTTTAAATATTTTTGCTATGTTTTTCCATATATCTTGTAAATGGGAAAAGACTGGGTGGGATTTCAGCTTAGGAGTCAGACGAGTGGTCATACATATTAGGGGGTTGAGAGGCATACTTGCTTCACTTTCTATTTCTAACCACGGAGGTGCCCTCTCTGGTGGTAAAGACCAATGTGATAAATGTTTAAGATTAAATGCATAATAGTAATATAAAAGTTTGGGAGGCCCATACCTCCTTTATCTACTGGGACTTGTAGTTTTTCCAATCGTAGTCGTGGGCGTTTATTTCCCCAAAATAATTTTTTACACACTCCATCAAACAATTTAAAGTATTTCATTGGAATGTGTAGAGGTAGAGATTGAAAGAGATAATTAAATTTTGGTATACAGGTCATTTTTATAATGTTTACTTTTCCCCATAGGGATAAATTAAGTAGTGACCACCTGTCGGTATCCAATGTTAGTTTTTTTATGAGAGGGTCCAAGTTTTTCTCCACAATGTCGTCCAGCTTGGGTGGAAACAGGATTCCCAAGTATTGAATACCTTCCCTAGGCCACCGAAACTGACCCATTTGGAATAATGTTTTAGGGCAATATGAAGTGAGGGGCAACGCCTCAGATTTATTCCAGTTAACTTTATACCCTGAAATCTTTGAGAAGGTGTTGATAATATTCAGAAGGACAGGAATAGATGTTGTTGGATCAGTGACAAACATAAAATGTCATCAGCATATAAAATCAATTTGTGCGATGTGTTGCCAATTTTTATTCCTGGGAATTGTGAGTTTTTACGAATAGCCTGTGCCAGGGTTCCAGTGCGAGATTGAACAAGGCTGGAGATAGACTTGAACCTTGTCGAGTTCCTCTGCCTAATCTAAAGAAGGATGATATAATTCCATTTGTCTGTACTGCTGCTACAGGATTTTTATATAGAATTTAATCCACCGCATGAAGACTTGTCCAAATCCAAATCGATTCAGGACCCGAAACATGTACTGCCATTCGACGCGGTCAAAGGCTTTTTCCGCGTCGAGTGAGATAGCAGCCGTCGGAGTATTTGATTCTCGTACAGTCCAAAAAATATTTATTAACCTTCTGATGTTATCTGATGAGTTACGTTTACATATAAAACCAACTTGGTCACTATGTATAAGACTGCTAATCACTTTATCTAGTCTGACTGCTAATATTTTAGAAAGAATCTTACAGTCAGTTTGGATAAGGCTAATTGGGCGGTAATTTTGCATTCTATGGGGGTTTTCCCTGGTTTGAGTATCAATGTAACAATAGCTTGATCTAAAGAGGGTGCTAGACTCTCCTCGTTAAACATTTCCACGTATAGGTCAAGTAAGAATGGAGATAGTTCTGTGGAGTAACATTTAAAGAATTCAGCTGTAAAGCCATCCGGACCTGGACTTTTCCCAAGTGGGAGTTCCTGAATCGCTTTTTGTATTTCCCCAAGAGTAATAGGAGAATCCAGAGCCTGTTTTTGGTTTCATCCAGCTTGGGCAGATCCAGGTCTAGAAAGGCCTCAATTTCTTCATCAGTTGTAGTACATGCTGAACTGTATAAATCCTTATAGTATTCTTTAAATCTCTGATTAATTTTTGCTGGTCTGTTACTAAGCTATTTTCATTGGTTTGTATTGCTGGAATAAGTGAATTGAATTTTTTTTGTTTAATATAATTACTTAATAACTTCCCTGCTTTTTCTCCAGATTCAAAATAATTTTGTCTTGCCCTGTGTAACATAAACTCAATCTTGTTTGTTAATATTTCATTATATTCCATTTTAAGTTGGATTAATTTTTTAGTCTACAAAGTGACATGTTTTTCTTTAATATGCATTCTTCTTTTTGAATTGCCTTCTCCAAGTTTGCCATATGAATATTATTTGTTTCTTTTTATAGGAGGCATACTGAATTATAATTCCTCTAAGATAGGCCTTCATGGCATCCCAGGCCACTCTTAAAGAGGGGGCTGTTGGGATGTTGATTTCTTTATAAAATTGTATTTCCTGCCTTAGTCGATCCTCAAAATCTTTATCTTGGAGAAGGGAATTGTTAAGTCTCCATCTATTTGTCCTAGGATAATTATACTGTGAAAGCATTTCTAATGATACATTTGCATGGTCAGAAATAATAATATTATCAATATTACATGAAGATATGGATGGTATCAATGATTTTGAAATCAAAATTAGATCGATTCTTGAATAAACATTATGCACATTAGAAAAGAAGGTGTAGTTCCGTTCTTTTGGGTTTAAAAGTCTCCATATATCAGTAAGTGCCAGCGTAGAACATAAATCTTTAACCACTTGGCTAGATTTAGTAATTCGACAATAAGTAGTTCCACTCCGGTCTAGTACATTATCTAAAGTAATATTAAAGTCACCCCCAATGATAAGAGGAAAATCTCCTACATCATTTATCATGTTTTCAAGTTTAATGAAAAAATCTGGATGATCACCATTAGGTGCATATATATTTATTAACATTAATTCCTGCCCCTGAATTTCTGCTAGAGTAATCAAAATTCTGCCCTCTTCGTCTGTAATTTTCTTAATGAGTCTAAATTGGAGATGTTTATTTACTAATGTAACTACCCCTCGACTGTTACTTGATCCTTCACTGGAGAATGATTGCCCCACCCAGTCTTTACATAGCTTGTTGGCCTCCTCATTTTTTATATGGGTCTCTTGTAAGAACACTATATCGATGTGTTTAGATTTCAGAAAGTTGAGAACTTTCTTTCTTTTGATAACATTTCCAAGTCCTTTAATATTCCAGGTAGACAGGTTTACTTTATTTTGTTTAGGCATTATCATCTAACCAATCATAATTCTTAAAGGGAATATCATACCTATTTGTATCATTATCCACAGGTATACTATTGTTATATTGCAGAGCAAAAGATGAAAAACATAGAGCAACAAAATAACAAAACAAACAGTCATATACAAAAAAACACCTAAACCCACACACATACGCATCCATACACATCCACACACAAACACACAAATAGGGGGAATTTTTAGGAGTACCCAATCTATATTGCCATCATGTGTCGCACTCCAAATGCAACCCATGACTTAATGTTCCCAAAGTCAACGTCCGTAACTCTAACGCCAATTGGCTTGCCCAGTCTGTTTAAACACCACTTATCTGAACAGAAACTGTCTGCCAATAACTTAATGCAGTGAGTTTATGATCTCAGTGCATTTAAGAGACTTAAATACACCCAACTTCTACGATGTAAAGCTGTATGTATCATAGTAGATTTACCTGATCATTCCATGGGCACAAGGCAAAATATGTCTTGGCGTCACGATAATCCATTGGATACTAACTGTTATAGGCAGGTTTACAGTCTCTCGATGAAGTCCATGGCTTTAGCGGTTCAGAGAAGGTTTGCGGCGGGTCGCGTCCTCGTAGATCGCCAGTAGGGCTGGGTAAAGCAAGCTAAACTTTATACCTCTGGCATGCAGCGCTTTCTTGCAGGGTCGAAAGGCGTCACGTTTTTCCTGGGTCTCTCGGGAGTAGTCAGGGAAAATCATCACCTGTTTCCCTTCCCAAATAATCCGTTTCTTCTCTCGAGCGGCCCGCTGGATGGTTTGGCAATCCTGGTATCGCAGGAAGGTGGCTATGATGGTCCTTGGTTTCTCGCTGGTGCCAGCTTTCCGCGCTCGGATCCTGTGCGCCCTTTGTATTTCAAAGCCATGGGGTGCCTCGGCGGCGATGCCCAGCGCCGTAGTGA
Source organism: Neogobius melanostomus (assembly GCA_007210695.1). NCBI lineage: Eukaryota > Metazoa > Chordata > Actinopteri > Gobiiformes > Gobiidae > Neogobius > Neogobius melanostomus. The sequence continues at coordinate 3,585,205 of VHKM01000122.1, read as the reverse complement.
TGAATCGATTCAGAAATCCAGCTGCATCCCTTTGTTCAGATCCTTCGTCAAAACCAACAAATCTCAGGTTATTGCGCCTGGATCGGTCTTCCATCAGGGCCAATTTATCTCGCAATGTGCGCCATTCTTCTTTAGAAACAGCGGGGTTTTCTTTCTGTTTCGCGAGGGTGTCTTCTATCCCACTTACCCTCTCTTCAACTTCAGTGATTCGATTCACGAGGCCGGAAAGTTTTTCTTCCACTGAGGTCATAGTTTTCTTGATCGTCTTCAAGTCTTCCATGTCTACAGACATTTTCTGCAGCATATCGAAGAGGTTTTTATTTGTGATGTTATCCATTTCTTTGACATCTGAGCCGAGTCAGAGCAATCACTCTCCTGATCAGGCATACCGGCCAGGTGTTTAGCTGTAGCTCGTGTAGTTCTCGTGCTTCGTTTTTCTTTATCCTTGGGTGTTTTCTTCGGGTTTTGGGCATTTCTCAATCAGACTCATTAATAGTTGCCTCTTCGAGGAAATCCCGGTAGACAGTTGAGTTTTAAGGATAAATGAAAAAGTGGCGTTTTAGCCAGAGGTCTAAGCAGCCATCTTGGTCGTGGCGTCACGTGACCTCATTCACATATTTTGAGTAATCAGTAAAAACTTAGACGGCAGCCATTTTAGGTGTAGCTATGCCTCAGTCCTCCTAGGAACGCCCCCACCTCCTGGAGACGCCTCTGGACCTTTTGTCACCAGCCAAGCCACCAACCACTGCTCCTCAGCTCAGCAGAGCCCCTCCCCGCACAGTAGTGTTGTTTAGATGCCACAGCAGTGTGCTGAAGGGGGCGTGTCGGAAAGCTTCTTAAAGAGACAGAGGCCTATTTCAAGACGTTCAGTACAGCCATTTTGAGAGAGCAATTTTATTCAAGGCAGTTATTTTAATTTACTGCATATACAGACCAACAGAAGGTTACGTCATCATTGTAGTATGCTATAGACTGGTGCTATGTGATTGAAAAAAGCATAATACCCCCTCTTTAACCGAACACATTTTCCCCAGTTTCCCCACATCTAAAAGCTTCTCGACTGGAGCTCACAGCCTCTAGGCCAAAGCAACGCCTCATTTGAAAGCCAAGAACTACAAAACTGATTGTGACTTTTCGTTTCCTTGTTGCCACATTTTTGAAACGTTCTTTGCCATGTTTTTGTCTTTTTTGGTCTGGTTTTCATCTTTTTTACCCCTTGATTTTTGTAATTTTTGTGTCGCTTTTTGTGACTCATCACTTTTTATCTGTGTTTTTGTCCCTTATTTGTTGCATTTTTATTCTCATTTTCATCGCTATTTTGACACTCTGTTCAAGAAGCTTTTAGATTTGGGTGAAGCCAAACTGGAGAAAATGTGCTCGGTTCAGGTGGGGGTTAAGAGGTTAATAAATCAAATGGATTAGTGCATGAAGAGTTTGTCTGTATTTTTAGATATTCTCTAACCTTCATATTTCAGAACAATAACGTCTCTGGTCTCTGCAGGTTTCTGGGCGTCTGCGTGCACGAAGGCCAGCTCCACGCTCTCACAGAGGTGCGCATCTTTTTTTATCCTATTCATCTTTTTATCATCAGTCCATCGCCGAGCGCAGAGGGGCTGGTTTCTATGGCAACGTCTGGAGACGCAGTCAAAACACTGACAGCTGTGTTTTGGAATCAGAAAACATTAATCATTCATGACTCCGCGCACGTCCCTGGATCAGCGCATCTACGGGTTAATAATTCATGAGGACGTGTCTCCTATAGGTTCAATATCGGCTTTTGTTCAAGATCCAGCGTGTGATACAGTGTGGACCAGACGATATGAAAAAATTATAATGTTACATCATTTTAATACTTCTGTGCAATATTGTGGTATAGCACTAGGGCTGGCAAAAAACTAATCACGATTATTTTCCCCATATTGATCTCGATTTTTGATTCAATTTTGTTTCTTTATAATAAATTAAATACAGCTTGCTGATTCATAAAATTAGACCCATCTTTTGTTCAAACAAAAACAAATGCTTTCATCAAGTCTCATTTAACCAATGGGCGAGGAACGCGCTTCTCTATGGTCCTCATAGTGGGGAGCTGACATTGCTGTAATACCACCCCCTGGTGGCCAAGGGCGACTCCAAGAGACACTTAAGGCTCTTTTCCACATGCAGGTGCGTGTCAGCCGAATGGCTCTTTCACCCGCTTTGTCGAACTTTTCCATAACAAAGGCCAGTCCCAAACCGGTCTGACCAGGTATAGGTTTTGGGACCGACCTCTGGCTGTGGCCAAAGCGCTGACCCGTGTCTGATGTGACGTGAACAGACTCTGGCCTCTGATTGGCAGCGAGAGAGTGGACAGCCCTCACTATTGACACGCAGGTCATACAGATTTAATATTTCACAGCATCATACCGCTGTGCTAAAAGGGGATTTTGCCGATAATCGCATTTAGCCGCTGTTAGCGCAGCTTTAGCTGGTGTTAGCATAACATTTGCATGTAGCTTACCTTCATAGTTGTATTTAGTGGTTTCTTTTCTGTTTTAATACAGCTTGGCTCCACGATTCCAGCGCCTCTGTGCGGCTCCTCCACAACAAATGCGTGTGTGTGTGGTGGAAACAGAAAGGTCTGCGGGCTGGTGTCGATACGTGCACGTAGATTGTGGCGTGCGCGGCCGGTTCGCGCTATGTGGAACGCCGGCTTTGGGGGCTTAAAAGCCTGGCTCCAAAGGGTTTTTATTTTTCTAAAAGTCGCTATGACCCATGTGACAATGCTGGAGTAGGTGAAATATTTTTAACTGCGCTGGTTTTTGTTTAAAAGCCCGAACATTGGAAGCATTTTCAGTGCATTGACTGGCTCCAGCGCCTGTCAATCAAGCTCTGGACCTCTGTGGAGGCTCCGCCTGCCCCGCGAGTGCAGGGCTTCCCGCCTTTTTGCCCTTTTAAGGAACGGGCTGCGTAGGAGGAGACAGAGCGGCCATTAAGGTTCACACAGGACTCGGGAACCTTTTACAATGAATGGGGCTGAAGGGGACCCGCTCATCTTTATTATATTATATCTATGCATTTAACGCACAAAAGTCTTCCATTGTCTCGTCCAAACTGTCCATTATAAAGTCCCATGACGATTATTGAGATTGACCAAAGAAGAGATCGCGATTTTGATTAAATCTCGATGAATTGCCCAGCCCTACATAGCACCATGACTTGGCGCGGTGGGTGAGAGGGTCTTTAGTTCAAACTGCGCCCGGGCAGATATTGTTGTTTCTCCTGCAACTCGAGTCCCAATAATGTGTGTTAATAGGAAAACGCAAAAAGGCTGAAAGGTCTCGCGTCATGCAACTGGCTCCTTCTAGTTGCTGCAAAGCAAAGTCAAAAGTTGGAAAGTAGATAAATATAATGTCTTGTCAAGGTCATTGTCACTTGCTGAAACGAGTTATAATAAGAAATAAGAAAAAATAATTTATATCTATAGTTCTCTGCAGTAGATACTTATTGACTGAATATTTCGAATCTACGACATGGTGATTATGACTTTTTCACATTGTATTGAGAACTTTCTATCTAAAAGAAAAAAATTATTGAAAAGAAGATGTCCATTATATCACTAATACAGGGTTTCCGTGGGACATTAAAAGTCATTAAATTCATTTAAAACACACTTTTTATTTAGAGACAGAACCCACTCAGTGACTTTGCTCAAATAACTTTACTGCTCTTCATCAAAGAGGCAAAAACTATGGTCTAAAGCAAATTCAGCTGCAGTTTTGACTGGAATTTTACTCATTCCTCCGATTGAGCGTTTACAAATCATACAATGCACTGAAATGGCATTAAAAGCATTAAACTGGACTTGCTGCAACCTGTAGAAACCCTGTAATATTTATCATGTACATTTTGACAGAATGTCTGACACTGATAATGCTGTTGTAATAACTGCTTGATTCTTAAAATATGAATTCACTCAGAGCACAATTTAACAATTATTCAAACAATTATTCAGTACATCAGATCAGTGTTGTCAAACTCGGGACCAACAGATCAAATGAGGAGTAAACCGGGTCTTAAAAGTGTCTAAAGTAGTTTTTATTGGTCCTATATTGGACGAAATTAAGTCTAAACTCGCGTAAACCACATCTAAACCTGAAAACACTTACCTTAAATAAATGCATTACTGAAAGTGAACATATCCTGCACATAGAAACATTATGTTTCGTGCTTTGAAATAATGTCATAATAATTAAATAGTAACAATGAAACCAGGCTAGAGCTGGTGAAGACTTTGAGTGGGGCTCCTCCTGCTGGCAGCTGTGAGAATAACTTCTTTAAAACTGACTTTCAGTTTGATTTACAGCGTGGTTTATGATTCAGAACCGATATAATGTTGGATTATGGGCTTTAAAACGTGGAGGACAAATAATAGATCTTCAGTTTCCTAATGGAGCTGTACGGCCTCATCATTTCATTAATGAAACTGTCTTACTCTCTCGGGCAGTACATAAACGGGGAAACCTGGAGCAGCTGTTGGACAGTGACCTGTTCCTGTCGTGGGGCGTGCGGATCAGACTCTCTCTGGACATCGCCCGAGGACTGCGCTACCTCCACAGCAAAGGCATCTTCCACCGGGACCTCACCTCCAAGGTACGAACTCTGTGTGGAGTAGGGCTGCACGTTTTCAAGTTTTTCATTAACCGAGGCCCTTAGCGGTTAATACTCGGTTAACCATTAGTGTGCACATTAACCAACCCCCCCCCCTCGCGCGCCCCCCCTGTGTTACAGCAAACTTTCTGTTCCAAAATGGTTCAAGAGCTTATAGTACACTACGATCTGTCCTCTCTTTTGGCTCAGCGCCGCTGTCATTCCTCCCGGTCACACGCGCTGCCTGGGACAACCTGTACCAGCCCAGCCCGTGTTCTCTGGATGTGCCTGTGCTCCGCTCTCATTTATCTGCCCGCTTTCATTGAATGAGCCAATGTATTTACGCAACTGTAGTCTCTTTATGAGAAAACAAGGAATATATATGTCATTCATAAACTCATTGGGACTGGGGACTATCTCTCAAATGAAGCGTGAATCGATGTCGGGCGGAGAAGCAGCGCAAACTTCAATCCAACCCACTCGCCCCCTCGTGCAGCTGAAAGCGAATCATCGTCGCTCTCGCAAAATACAAAACGTAAAGTCACAAACGCAATGTTTAACACGTCTTCAAAGATTCTGGCAAAAGGGTTTGCCGTGTGTTGCGTGATCTATGAAGCTGTTCCCACAGCACAGAGTGAGGAGAGTGAAGACGCAGAGAGAGGAGACTATGAAGTGCAGTGAAGCAGGGGCGGAGCAAGTCGGGGGTTGGGGGCGATTGGGAGGCACAAAATCTGGTGTCCCATTTATAATGTTAAAATTTAGCCTAATGCATCTAAAATGCAACAGAAGGCTGGAAGTGGCATGTGATATGTTTAAATTCCCTTCATCCCTGTTAAAAGCGTCCCTGTTTTTTTTGGTTGCGCTCCTAAGTTTTTGACTGTGCTCCTAAATTTCAGAATTAGGAGCACAAGCGCTACCAAGAAAAAAAGTTAATTTCGAGTCCTGCTGACAGACGCGAAAGGGGTATTTTCATTGTTAACACCTTTTATTAAACCGCTGGAACACATTTAAAACAAAATTAATTTATAGAAATAGAAATAAAACGCAGTGGTAATGACAGAGCAGTCAAAGTAGGTCACTGACATGCGTTTACGTGGCCCTACAGTATTTTTATTTTACCTCCAGTCATTCATGCATATAACAACAACAACAACACTTATCTCTCCACCACGTTTTAACAATAACAAGAAAGGGGAGTTTTGTGCCTTTAGCTTACCTAGCTACCTCCTAAGTGATGCCCGGGTGTCGGCTGTTGAGATGGTACAACAACGAAGTTGAAGTATATCTAAGCACTGCAATGCAATACTTGCATTTTGATCTGTCATTCTCGGTTGTAAAGCGTTTCTCCCACGCTGTGCTGTTTATGGCCCGCTTCATATTGAAAAGTTAAATTAGCTAGCCATGCGCGATGACGGCTTCTCGTGAACAAATGTTTGGGAGCGCTCTGGCGGTCTCTGGTGGTGCAAAAGTGTATTACAAGTATTTTCAATGGCACGGCAAATTATACACGCCAGTTAACCGAGCAAAATGCTTTTTAACGGTTAACGGTTAACCGGTGGACACCCCAGTGTGGAGTTTGCATGTTCTTCCCATGTCTGCGTAGGTTTCCTCCAGGTACTCTGGTTTGCCCTACCACTAAAACATGTACAATAGGCCCGGATGAATGATGTGTGTGTGTGAATGCATGGAGGTGGTCAGAGGGACTGTTGTATGACTGGAACATACAACGACAAAAAAACGTGCATTATTTATGTCTGATCTACAGCAAAAGTTTCAAATTGATACCGTCTTGCCTTAACGAACCTTTTAATGTTTTATGTGAATGTTATTGTACTTGTTTATGTGGACTCCAGGATGAATAGCTGCTGCAGTAATGACTAAAGAGGATCCGTAATAAAACAATGGCCGCTGATTGCGCTGCTTTACGACCACGATGCTAAGGGGCGACATTGCTGCAGTAGCACCATATAGGGGCGGCAGAACAAGCTAGTCTTCCATAAGCTACCATTGCACTTTAGACACGTTAGAAACAACTTTAAAGCCTGGTGCCTAATTTTCCTAAACTTTCTACAGCTAGATATTCCTCCGGTGATAACGCTGGGTTAGGCAGAATTACAGGCACCAGGCGGGTCGAATGAGGTCGTTTTTAAATGTGCTTTATAAATAACATTGACACTGACATTGACCTGCTCTCATGTCTGTTTTGTCTCTGGCCTGTGTTTGCTGCAGAACTGCCTGGTGCGCTGCGATAGTGGCGTGTTCACTGCTGTGGTGGGAGACTTCGGCCTCGCAGAGAAGATCCCCGACTACAGGTCAGGACTGGATCATATTTAATCCCAGTCATGCTTTGAGTCTTGATTCCTCTGTGTGGTTTGATTCACGTTCCATCATTTTATTTTCCAGTGATGGTGTGAATAAGCCTCTTGCCATCGTTGGCTCCCCCTACTGGATGGCCCCGGAAGTGCTGAGAGGAGAGCTTTACGACGAGAAGGTAAAGAGTCTATTCCACTTAACAGCTGCCATTTTGGATTGGTTATTTTATCATTTGCCTTCAGTAAAACCTGTCTTATTAAAAAGTGTCTCTTTGCTTTGTTCAGGTGGATGTGTTCGCGTACGGCATCATCCTGTGTGAGATCATCGCCAGGATTGAAGCCGACCCCGACTTTCTACCAAGGACTGAGGTACAAAGTGTTTCTTTCTTTCAATGTCAGGATAAGGAAAGGTCTTATTATTAATATTTTCTCATTTGGCAAAGATCAAGCTTTTATATGTGTGACCCAGTTGTAGTATATGATGTGTAAAACAAACTTTCTGAGTTCAAAAGCCTTGGAATCAGAAACTGTCACAATTCATCAGCTGCCGTTTATGCAAAGGCCCACAACCCACTGAAAATTGTCCCAAGGTCGAAGATGGCTGTCTTTTGATTTCAGTGGCCTGCGGTCATTGGTGCATGTCGCCGGAAAAAATCCCTGCATCTTCTTCCTTGTTGTGGCAGTGTTGTTTTTGGCTGCACTCTTAGTTCTATTCTTAGCCTTTTCTTAGCCGATTCTTCCACAAAGGCAGAAATGTCATTGTGAACATTGCTTCCTCCTCATTTTCTGATCATCGCTTCAAGATTTGTTATCAAGTGCGCTGTCTGCACATTCGTTCATCAACATGCTTTCTGCGTTCATACCACTACTGTGTTTAATTGGGGAAAAACCTGTCCTGGGAAAAGACCATGGAGAGCGTGTGGAGAGCGAGAGAGGGCGCTGCCTGTCGTGTGTTTGTTTCTGTGACTTGACGGCGCCGCTCTGTGTCATGTGAGCAGGTGTTTTCTTCGCGCTGAAACCCTGGTTTCAAACGTCTGACGAACGACTTTCTCCCATTTTTGTCTGGTCTGGTCAACGAAAACTCATAAATATCATGTTCTTATTACCTCGTCATCGTTACGTCATAATCATTAAAAAAAAGGTGTGTCAAGGAAATGATTTAGTTAGTCTTTGTTGAGGAAAACAACACTGTGCTGTTTGCAGTTTCATGGGCTGACTGGGCAGCTGCTGTGAGCGCCACATGATCGGAACAATCGGCCTAGATAACAAGAACACAACGTTTTGAAAGGGGTTAAAATGGAAAATAATTTCCACAAAGCCTGACCTTTTGAAGGCTGCAGGTTTCCTGTCAGCCGAACATGAGCCGTTTGTTTTCACTTTGCCTTCAATGGAAAAAATCCTTGGTGCGTCCAAGGGCATTTTGCTGTAGCACCACAGAGCGGCCACTAATTAAATCAGTCTGAGGGAGAGGTATATACTAGAGCTGGGCGATGTGGCCAAAAATGAAAATCTTGATTTTGTTACTCAATTTGGACGATTACGATTTTAATCGATTATATTGGATTTTTTTTTTTTTTAAAGGTCTCCTGATCTTTCATAATAAGACAACTGCTCAGAGTCCAGACCATTAATATTTAGATTCATAATATAGCCCACAGGTAGGCCCATTAGAAAATGTCTCTTTAAATATTCCTTGGCTTCTCTCAAAAGTAAAACTTCTAAATAAGCCATGGAGTTTTCAAAAGCATTTTAGTTTTCTCATCCTCATGCCTCTGCTGTGATTGACAACCGTCTCCATTGAGACTCAAGGGGAAAGGGGCGGAGTTAAGCTGCTGTGTGCCTCCGCTCAGAGCATCAGGGTGAGCGAAGGAAGAGGATCAGATTGAGGAAAACTCAGTTTTAGCGGAAGAAAACTCTATTACGCACTTGCGCAAGTCTCTGGGTTCTCTTCGGGTGACATTTCCGAAAACTGTCGCTGCTAAATTGGCAACACGGCCACATGAGGCGGACATGGAGCGGCGGACACGATTTTACGATTTAGCCATTTTCCACATTGCAGATTAAAGCATTAATTAATTGAATAAATTGGATTTATCGCCCAGCCCTAATATATATATACAGTGAGGAAAATAAGTATTTGAACACCCTGCTATTTTGCAAGTTCTCCCACTTAGAAATCATGGAGGGGTCTGAAATTGTCATCGTAGGTGCATGTCCACTGTGAGAGACATAATCTAAAAAAAAAAATCCAGAAATTGCAATGTATGATTTTTTAACTATTTATTTGTATGATACAGCTGCAAATAAGTATTTGAACACCTGTCTATCAGCTAGAATTCTGACCCTCAAAGACCTGTTAGTCTGCCTTTAAAATGTCCACCTCCACTCCATTTATTATCCTACATTTAGATGCACCTGTTTGAGGTCTTTAGCTGCATAAAGACACCTGTCCACCCCATACAATCAGTAAGAATCCAACTACTAACATGGCCAAGACCAAAGAGCTGTCCAAAGACACTAGAGACAAAATTGTACACCTCCACAAGGTTGGAAAGGGCTACGGGGAAATTGCCAAGCAGCTTGGTGAAAAGGTCCACTGTTGGAGCAATCATTAGAAAATGGAAGAAGCTAAACATGACTGTCAATCTCCCTCAGACTGGGGCTCCATGCAAGATCTCACCTCGTGGGGTCTCAATGATCCTAAGAAAGGTGAGAAATCAGCCCAGAACTACACGGGGGAGCTGGTCAATGACCTGAAAAGAGCTGGGACCACCGTTTCCAAGGTTACTGTTGGTAATACACTAAGACGTCATGGTTTGAAATCATGCATGGCACGGAAGGTTCCCCTGCTTAAACCAGCACATGTCAAGGCCCGTCTTAAGTTTGCCAATGACCATTTGGATGATCCAGAGGAGTCATGGGAGAAAGTCATGTGGTCAGATGAGACCAAAATGGAACGTTTTGGTCATAATTCCACTAAACGTGTTTGGAGGAAGAAGAATGATGAGTACCATCCCAAGAACACCATCCCTACTGTGAAGCATGGGGTGGTAGCATCATGCTTTGGGGGTGTTTTTCTGCACATGGGACAGGGCGACTGCACTGTATTAAGGAGAGGATGACCGGGGCCATGTATTGCGAGATTTTGGGGAACAACCTCCTTCCCTCAGTTAGAGCATTGAAGATGGGTCGAGGCTGGGTCTTCCAACATGACAATGACCCGAAGTACACAGCCAGGATAACCAAGGAGTGGCTCTGTAAGAAGCATATCAAGGTTCTGGCGTGGCCTAGCCAGTCTCCAGACCTAAACCCAATAGAGAATCTTTGGAGGGAGCTCAAACTCCGTGTTTCTCAGCGACAGCCCAGAAACCTGACTGATCTAGAGAAGATCTGTGTGGAGGAGTGGGCCAAAATCCCTCCTGCAGTGTGTGCAAACCTGGTGAAAAACTACAGGAAACGTTTGACCTCTGTAATTGCAAACAAAGGCTACTCTACAAATATTAACATTGATTTTCTCAGGTGTTCAAATACTTATTTGCAGCTGTATCATACAAATAAATAGTTAAAAAATCATACATTGTGATTTCTGGATTTTTTTTTTTAGATTATGTCTCTCACAGTGGACATGCACCTACGATGACAATTTCAGACCCCTCCATGATTTCTAAGTGGGAGAACTTGCAAAATAGCAGGGTGTTCAAATACTTATTTTCCTCACTGTATATATATATAAAAATTTCTTCATACATTATTGGTTCCAACACACAAGTTGTAAGTTGTTAGCTTGTAAAATTCTATTGCTGTAGTTGTACAGTGGACCTCACTGGTCTCTCAGTACATCCAGAACGCAGCTGCTCGAGTCCTGACTAGAACCAGGAAGTGTGACCACATTAGTTCAGTGCTCCGGTCTGCCCTGGCTCAGAGAATAGACTTTAAAATAACTCTGCTTTTCACAAGTCTCTCGATCACAGGTCGGCAAGTTTGCTTTGTAGTGGCTGATAGGGCAGGGCGATATGGCGTAAAATCTTTATGATATGAAAAAGAAACATCTCGATAACGACATATTTCACAATATAATTTACAAAGGACAAAATACTTTGAAATTCCAGCCTTATGCCTTTTTGAAAATTCATCTTGTGATGAATGGTGCCTATATGCTCAGGCACCGAAGTATATCTCAGCCATGTTATCTGCTGCTGATCCCAGAATCAGGACTAAAAACGGTTTCATGCAGCTAAAATCTGGTTCTTCCTTAAGATGCAAGAAAAGCCTCAACTCTGATCATATTTAAACCCAGAAATTTTCTGTCTTCTTGTAATTGTATTGGGATGCATATTGAATAAGCCCAAATGCCCGTTGCATTATGGCTAATGGAATGTCTTTTGGCTACCAAACAATATTGATAGTTAGCGTAAAGCAATGAAGAAAGCTCTGATTTGGAGAGTTTTAACCGCTGGAAAGTTGATGATTTAAAGCGTTTTTGTCGTCGCCATGGAGCCTGTTAAATATTAGCTTAAAGTCTATTTTTACAACCAGGGCTGCGTACGGAGATAGACAGAAACCAAACTGCCATTCATAAGAAGAGATGCTTCAAAGGTGACGACCAGTCCTTGTCTATAGTTGGAATAACTATGTGAGAAAAACATTTGTGACCCTTGAAGGCGACTGTTGGACAAAGTCCAGGGTCTGAAACTGTGGCCTCATGTCGCCGATATTCACAACATTTAAACTGAAATGAGAAATAAAAACATAGAATCCCTCTCTCTGTCAATAAGGAGGTGGACAGTAGATGAAATCTTTTTCTTAATTGTGACCAGAGAGATCCTCATACACACATAGGCTCTGCCTCTAAATGTACTTTATTTTTTATTTTTTTACGAGTGATCTGATGGAACAACAGAGCTAATCGGTCGCTAATTTGACAGACGGAAATTTACCCACTATATTTAACATCAACACCGTTTTGAAATGTTTCCCTGTGATTACAAGACGAATTCAAATGATTAAAAAAGTGAGGGTGTCTGTGTCGGGCTGATCCCAAGTCCTGTCGTTCCCCTGTCCGTGATGGTCCGCTCCTGCCTACGGAGCCGCCGCCCTGACTTTTCCCTTTCAAGATATTGACAACTTAAATATTTGTAAGAAATCTCACTTGAGACTTATAGTCTGTAAACCAGTGCCCGTAAGCCTTATAGTTCACGGTTATGGCTCAATATACTTCAGTGTTCATGCTCCGCTACCTGAACTCGCTCACACATTTCAATGGCGGTGTGGTTTGTTTGGGCCGAAATTAGGAGCCTCATTGACTCACGCATGAGCAGTCGAGATGGGCATTGGGCTTATTGTCTTGTGTATGAATTGTGCTCGACAAATAAACTTGATTAGTTTTTATAAGGCGTTATTCCAGGCTGATCTGTGATTTCGTTTGCAGGACTTCGGTCTGGACGTGGAGGCCTTCGAGAACATGGTTGGAGACTGCCCTCCTGCTTTCTTCAGCCTCGCGGTCACTTGCTGTAACGTGAGTATTTCTGCGAATCGTGTCACTAAATGTTATTGTAAAATGACGTAACTGTCTCTTTCCTGCGGCGTCAGATGAGCGCGGAGAGGCGACCCACTTTCTCTGACATCGTCTTCTCTTTGGAGGGAATGGAGCAGCAGGAAGAGGCGGACAAATCCTTTGCACTCGGTAAATGGAGCTGAAATTAGACTATAGGCTGTTCAGAATGTGTGACACTTTACTTAAAAATAGGTTGAGCTAAAACAGGTAATTCTTCAGAAATAAAAGCGCCTCGGTATCGGTAATTAGACTATGGGTCACGTTTTTTTTTAAGCCTTTGATCACAGGCACATTCTCTCTTCTCTTAGGATTGTTCAATTCACAGTGGGATAAATACAGCTCTCTGTCCCGTGAGAGGATGTAAATACAAGTAAAGGATTTATGGCGACTTCTTATCAGGAGTTTGATTATATGATCTGTGGACAGACTCGCGTGTCAAGAGGGACAAGCCAAAGATAAATCGGAGGAAATGCGGTTGTTTATAAAGCTATTTCTGTGTTCCCCGGACGGGTGGTTTTTGAACCACTGGTCAAAGTCATTTCCTGAGGTGCACACATGGGGAAATAGCACCATCTTCTGACAACAGGTCATCAGTCTATTGGTAAAATGAAACATGAAACGTCTTCCACATACACATTTTTAACAGGTATCTATTTACATAGAAATATATCTTTTCCTATATAAGAAAAAAATGATATCGTGGCCTAAACATTCTTAACCTCTTAACCCCCACCTGAACCGAGCACATAATAATAATAATAATAATAATAATACATCTTATTTATATTGCACTTTACATTATCTCCAGTTTGCCATTACCCGAATATAAAAGCTTAAAAACAGCATTAAAACGGTGGCGAAAACAAAACAATTAAGTGATGAAAACAAGGATTTTTCAGGTTAATTCTGCATTAGATCATTAAAACATAACATAACATGCATTAAAACATAATTAAGAGATGAAAAACAACAATAAGTGAACTAAAAACGTGCCAGTAAAGCATCGAAAATGCGTCAAAAAGTGACAAAACAAGGCGTAAACATGACAAAAAAGCAAGAAAAGACGACAAAAAAGTGACAAAAACGCAATGAAAAAGTGTCACGAAAGCACAACAAAAAAGCAATGGAGAAGTAACAAAAATAACACAAACACGACAAAAAAATGCGGCGACAACCTGACAACAAAGTTACGATCACTTTTGTAGGTCTTAGCTTTCAAATGAGCCGTTACACTGTTGCTCTCCAGTTGAGAAGCTTTAAAGGGGGGGGGGTATTATGTAAAATTGACTTTTTCAAGCTTTATATCATGTTATTATGTCATTCCCTCATTAAACACATGCCTGGAGTGTTGCCTTGGCTCATTCACATATTTTTGAGTAATCAGTAAAAACTTAGACGGCAGCCATTTTAGGTGTAGCTATGCCTCAGTCCTCCTAGGAACGCCCCCACCTCCTGGAGACGCCTCTGGACCTTTCGTCGCCAGCCAAGCCACCAACCACTGCTCCTCAGCTCAGCAGAGCCCCCTCCCCGCACAGTAGTGTTGTTTAGATGCCACAGCAGTGTGCTGAAGGGGGCGTGTCGGAAAGCTTCTTAAAGAGACAGAGGCCTATTTCAAGACGTTCAGTACAGCCATTTTGAGAGAGCAATTTTATTCAAGGCAGTTATTTTAATTTACTGCATATACAGACCAACAGAAGGTTACGTCATCATTGTAGTATGCTATAGACTGATGCTATGTGATTGAAAAAAGCATAATACCCCCTCTGTATATTTAGTTTTTGTTCTTTTCTCCTTCACAGAGCCACCGGTGGTCGACGTGAGCCCGTACCGTCGCCGCAGCTCTCCCTGTCACCACGGCAACTGCCTCCAACAACAGCAGCAACATCAGCAGCAGCAGCAGGGTTTATCCCGGAGTCAGTCGGACATGATCCCGCCCTCCCCGCTCACCCCTCCTCTGCTCGGGACGCCCGCCCGGGTCAACCCCTTCTCCCTGCGCCGGGACCTGAACGGCGGCAGGTGCAAACTCCTGGACACGCCCAGCAAATCCGTGATCAGCTTGACTTTCGCCTTGCCCGCGCTCCGGGACCCGTGCATGTCGCCGCACCTGTTCAGGGCGTCCCCCGGGGTGAGGGCGCCCCCCAGGAGGTGTCAGTCGCTGCCTTGCACGCCGGAGCTGGGCAGGACGGTCGTTTTGCAGAGCGGCAAAGACACGAAGGACGCGGGACAAGTGTGCGCGGCGGTTGATCTGGAGGAAAACGGCGTGGATTTGAGTTTGGAGGACGTGGACGCGGGACGTGCGTGTGCTGAGGGGGTGTTAGGGGAGGGAACGTGTTTGGCTGTTAATTTGGACATGGTTTCGCTGGAGCGTTTGGAAGAGGAGGAGGAGGAGGAAGAGAGCAGCGTTCAAACCGAGCCCATGGACTGCACTAAATCCCCGGAATCAGCAGATGGGACGTCCCAGTTGAATCCGACGACCAAACCCCTCCTCACCTCCACCTCTACCTCGTCGTGTCTACGGACTACGAACTGCTGGCGCATCCCGATTTCTAACGGACCCCCTACGTTGCCTCCCCTGCCGCGCTTGGACAACAACAACCAAAGCTTCGGGCAGTGGGTGGCGGGGATAACACCACAGGGGAAAGGGTACACCCCTGCCTCGTCCCTCTACAACACGGACCCGCAGATCGAGGAGCGGAGCGAGGACGTCGTCGCCTGTCCCAGCTGCTGCCTGGTCGGGCTGAGCTTCCCCTCCATCTGTTTCCGCGGGTCGACGGGGGTCACGGCGGCGGCTGCGGTGGAGAGGAGGAGGGCGTCGCTGCCTCGGCAAAGACAGTACCGGAATCTTAACGGGACGATATCCGGGGGGAGCGCGTCCGAGACGACGGCGAGCAACGCGGCCAAAGCTTTACTGTGTCGCGGCACGAACGGTTTAGCCGCCGCGCCGTCTGTGCCGCGGGAACCGGGACTGTCGCTACCGGAGGCACAGACGTAGGTAGAGGTCGGGGGAAGGCGAGTGTTTGAGCAAGCACAGAATGTAAACAGATGTAATGGCAGTAGAAAGACGACGCTACACAGTCTGAACCAAACACACCTAACCATTAGATTTAATGAGCTTTGGGAAACTTCCTGACCCGGCGCACTTGTTCTTCAGCAGTGATTCATGAACATGTTGGCTGAAATGCTGCATAGTTTGATTCGAGATTCAACTAGGCCTGTCGTGATGACATTTTAAGTGTAATATATTGAGGCAAGAATATATTACGATAAACGATATTCCCAGTAACCCCAGTGAACTCTTTAAAGCATATCTTCAACAGCACGAGTTGTAATAAACAAGAAATGTCGGTAAATGTTCAAGTATCACAAAAATAGGAGGAAAAATTAAAATCTAAATGTACTTTAGATAAATATTGAGCCCAAAATCGTATCGTCTGTCTGGCATTTAGTGAACGACAAGTTGATATAGTGAACCTAGTTTTTATAACTACTGCCAACGTTTTTTTTGTCACAGATAAAGCCAAACTCATAGCCAAAATAAATCATACACATTCAGCAAAATGCAATTAAATGCCCCGTATGCACCTTCTCTCCAAGCATTAGGAGTCAATTCATAGTCTTTCTTTCATTTCTTTTTATTAGCAATTAGCCTGGCTAACACCAGACTGCTGTGTGCGCTCAAATCCTTTCGAACTTCACAACAGTCTGGGGACCATGGCCGAAATCTTCGCATGGATTGGGGACCAATCACAGAACGAGGAGGGACAGTAAGACGATGATGCACTATTCGACATCCGGAAGCTTGTAGTTTGTTTACGGATTAAAAAAAAAAAGTTTATTTATGGATCCAACATGACAGCAGCAGACGCGACGCCATCTTTCGATCAAGCTTTAGAACGTGTTCTAAATAGTTTAGCTCAAAAGTTTACAGCAGGTACGTCATACGTCATCTGATACCATGATACGATTGGCTATGGCTACGTGCAGACGCATGAGAGACATTCAGCCCAATAAACGGATATGGACAATCGTAAACCACACCTCTCCTACGAGAACATGAATTGGTGCTCCCCAGACTAAATGTCATTTGTGATTTTAGTCTCGCGTTAGGCCAAGCTAATTAGCAATGGCTTTGTGTGTCCAAGTCTGCTATCTTATTCCACCACACGAGGTCAGTAGAGCAACACAGGTATTCCATTAATATTCAGTAACTTAAATTACACTATTATAAACCATATAAATGCATTTTACCTCGTCAGCTACCGTTTTAGTCGACACAATTTCAATAAGATTTAGTCCAGAGGAATGATCTCCAATCGAAACAATATGAAATGTTTGAACTTTTGTAACCACTTGACTAAATCATTATTATATTTCATCAACAAATGTATTATTTGATTAACATTTTAAATATCATTGTACAACTAGATCACTAGCACTGTTCAGTAGGTCTGTTTGGTGAGGGGCGATGAAAATTCAATCATAAGTTATTTTATTAAGGAGAAAAAATACGATGTGTTCCATCCTCATTAATGCGACTCTCCAAATTGACACAAACGCTGCTTTCTGTCTAATTATCAGTTCCAGAGCAGCACTCCGCCGTCTCGTGAGCACAGATTTCTCTCCAAACAATCAACACAGCTCCTCACACACTTTCAGAGACCGTGCCATCTGACGCTGCAGCCTCTGAGTGTGCCAGTATATTTAAAAAGCCCTGTTCTTAAGCCTCTTAAATCAAATCACAAAAGCACATCAATCAATTTTAAACTCACTATAAGTTGGATTAAAAGGGATAATGACTCTTAAAAGATCCATTTCATCAAAGGGTGTTGATAACTCCAGCTCCAGGTGCATTGAAGAATAGGTTAAAATGCATCCTACGAGCTTAACGTACAAATTAAGGATTAGATTTGTAGGAAGTTTTTTAAATAAGACACTGCAACTACTGAGGACTTAGGTTACCGGACAAAATTTGTATTATTTGGGTAAGTGCCATTCCTCATCTGAAAGCTCCAGAGTATTGGGCTAATTCTGTTGTTGAGCTTAGACGAGTTGATGCGTAACTGTCTGGTCTTTGTGCGTGCGCTCAGTCACGCAAATAGACCAGACGTTGTTAGCATTTAGCCTCTCCCAGCAAATTCCTATAGCCCAACACTGGGGTGAAGTTAGAGGCGACCACGCTGTTTTCCCTATTTAAATACAGTTACACGATCCAAGTCTAGTTACACATGCAGATTTTCTAAGCGGATAAAAAGGGGAACTACTGTATATTGTGAGGCGTAATAATAGCAGGACTTGGACTTGTTTAATTTCGTGTAACTAGACTTGGATCGTGTAACTACTCATGTAACCATGTTTAAAAAGGGAAAACATGGAGGAGCTTGGTCGCTTCTAACTTCACCCCCGTTTGGAGCTATAGGAATATGCTGGGAGAGGCTAAATGCTAACAACGTCTTTGTGTAAACTGTCAGCAAATAGATCAATGTAAATGATCATGAAAAAGCGGAATCATTGAACTATGATTTTTATGTACCTTGATGTTTGAACATTTCCAGAGATGGTCCAAGTACTTAATGTCAATACCTGAGTACTGGCACTACAGCTCAAATATCGAAAATGAGACACTACATCTCAAGGGGCATTCCACTAAGAAATAAATAAATAAATATTACTCCAATATAAGTAAAAGTTGCTCTTTAAAATATTAAATGAAAGTACTGAAGTATGTTCTGTGGAGAAGTAGAAAGTCAAAATCAGTTGAGTCATAACTTTGTGGCACCAAAACGAAATTGTGCCCGAAATCCCCTTGTGTTTGGCAACACGACAGGGACAAACCTAATTCCTTATAGTCAGTGGCATTTGACAGTTTATGTGCACAGCGCCATCTACTGCTCATAAAGTCTGCATTGTTAGGCTTTTATAAAAAGAAAAAAAAGTTTACTTTGGAGCCTTTACAGTAATGTAGTGGAGTAGAAAGTATTATATTTGTCATTCAAATCTAGAGGAGTAAAAGTAAAAAGTTCTCAAAAAAAGTACAAATCCTCTAAAATGCTACATAAGTACACTACTCAAGTTAATCTACTTTGTTATTGACCACCTCTGTTTCACCGTGTTATAATGTTTTTGCAATTTTATCTAAATTTACATGTTTACCTCAGATCTGGGGACACAAATGGGTCCTCGTTATGATATATTTACAAATAAACTTACACACACACTGCCTTTAACGCCATAAGCTTTAGCTGCCGGTTCAGACTGTGTAGCGGGCGCTTAGAGCTGAAAGAGAATTACAAGTTCCTGTGGTATTGTTCAAAGATAATGTGTCTAATGTCACAGAAGGGTCTGGGGTAAAACATTAGATGCACTTGAAGAGAATCACAACTACATAAAGTGTACAAATAAAGCTGATGACGATTGTATCTAACTCGTACTGCACTGCTATAAGTTTGTACGTCCTTTCTCTGATCTATTTTTGCTAAATTATTTATTATTTATTTATTCTAGCACTGTAATCACACACTGGAAATACTATAATCTGTCTTTGTTGCAATGTTTTGTTTTGACGATGACATTTTAAAGGTACAGCACATTGATTTGGGGAATGGACGCTGCAGAAATGAACACGGGTTCAAATTGCCTTATTTAAAGTGCATATGGCAGATTTTAATGCTCTTGAAAATATGACTTATTTAGATGGATTACATCAGTTGCAAGTTCATCAGTTGCATAGTTATCTTTTTATTTCAGTGAAGCAGCATTTTTAATGAAGAAATGTTGGGCAGAAAAGTTATTTTATTGGAATTTTTAAGCCACTGACAGGAAGTGACATAGAAGAAGGTAACATTCCATAGCAGTTTGACTCATTCATTTCCCATTGACTTAACATGGTTGCACGGCAACAGTTTAAAATTGTTTACCTTCTTCGATGTCACTTCCTGTCGGTGTCCAATAAGGAAGTGAAAACATAAATGTCACAAAAATGGTCAAACTAAAGAAAACTGGGAATAATCTTTAGCAAAATCTTAAATATAATCGTGTTAACTGTGTTTTAGCAAAAATTGTGGCTAATGTGTCATATGCACTTTAAATCAATAGAAGTAATTTAAACTTGTGTTCATATTTATTGCAGTGTTCACTTCTGCACTGATTGAGCTAAAGTATTTTGCTTGTGTTATAATATTTGTAAAGAGAACACAGAGCAGTGTTTTGCAGATGGGTGAAGGACTTTCTCGCTCGCTGCGTGTCAATAATAATGGTTCGTGAAGCAGTTTTGTAACATTTGAATGAAAAGCAGCGCTTTAGCTCGACGTGAACTGTTTATAATGAAGATGTCTGACTTTGTACATTTCTACAGTAGACGAGTGAACGGACGGATGAAGTAAATCGCGTGATAAGAGGTTTTTTCATGTAAATTATATTTTTGCACTTGTGTTCAGAGCACTAGGCTGTCACTAAATGGTGCTTCGTTTGAGTCACTGTTGCAGGTTTTACTGGTACAAATATGACTGTGCGCACTGCAGAAGAGGAAATTATCTTTAGTTAATAAGACTACAGGTGGAACACGTGTGTTTTGCAAGTCCAAGTCAAGGAGTACAGTAGGGGAAACTGCCAAAGCAGATCCTCCGTGATAGTGCGCCCTCTGCTGGAAAAGCAGATCTAGACTGATCAGCTTTTAGGAAGGTTGATGTTGATCTATTTAACGCACGTGAGGCGCCAGTAACTGAGTTATTTAAATGTTTTCATTAAAGGGACTAGACAGAGTTTAACATTTTAAAAACTATGTATTTTCCTCCCCCTACATGTTCCAGCCATGTCCTAATGTGTAGAATGACCTGTTCACCACAACTGCCTCTAAAATCCTGCACTGTCATTCAAAAAGGTGTTAATTCGTGTCCAAAGCTCCATCATGGACAAGCTTAATATAGGAACTGCAGTTACGCGTAAGACCTGAGGTGGCAGTAGTGAGTATAAAATGACAACGTGCATCTAGTCCCTTAAAAAAAATAAAAAAATCTTAAGAACAAATTTGGAAAGTAAACTAGATGCTTCTGTTGATTGAGAACAATAACATAACTTTGAACTGCATACATATTGCTTATTATTTTTGTTCCCAAACGACCCTAACGTCACTCTAAAAATATAATTGTAAAACATAAAATATGTTAACGAATAATACGGTGCTATCACGGCGAATCCGCTTCACCGTCCTTGATCTGCCTCCAGCCTGCAGCTTTCTATTATTGAAGTCAAGTCCCAAGTCTGCTTTTATTTGCCAAGTTCAAAATCTTTTCTTTTTTTCCCCCATCGGTTGAATGTTGTGATTGGTTTGTGTTAGGGATGCACATTCTGCTCAACTTTATTGCTTTATTGGTAACTTTATCAAACCGTTATAGATTAACTGTTAACCATCGTCAGACAGGACATTTTATATCAACAAGATTGTAAACTCGATTATACTGTATTTCCCCCAAAACATACAGTGTAACGCTTAATTGTTAACTTATTGATCAATTGATGAACTGATGAATCATGAACGTCCCTAGTTTGTACAGGTACAAGATGTCTCTGCAGCTCGAAGAAAGTTTGTTCATCATAAAAGTTATTAAATTTCTGAGAAAATATATTTTTTCCTTAGAGGTGGAACCCATAAGAATAACAACACTCCACTATTTTTACAGGAAACGAAAAAAACACAAATAATATGATCTAAATTATAACAAATTCAGTTGCTGTTCGGACTGAAATTTGACACAATCTTTTCCTTGTGTATCTTTTATAAGATATTGTGTCCTGTTTGAATATTTACACATCTTACAAAATGAAATATGCCTAGATTTGTTTGCATTTGTTGCATTAAAAATATAGTTTTTACACATTCAAATATTATTGAACAGCATTAAATTTGACTTGCTGCCACCTGTATAAACTCTGTTCATGTGAGAAAAGTTTCAATAAGATATTGCTTATATAATAAAACATTTTTAGTAGAATCATCAAGTCCCAAGTGACTTAAGGCCACACTTTTGCAGAATTCCTCATTGGGGCTTGATTTTTCTGGATTTATTTACTTTTTTCAAGAGTAATGGAGTCTTTGGGACGTCATAATGAAACACAAAGTTACTTGGCTTGCACAACAGCACCTGCAGTCTTCTTTATTTGCAGTGCACGCGTCCTCTCCCGGAGAATGTCGACAGGGATAGTTGAGGATCTGCAGATTTGAACTTGGATTAAAGTCAAAGTAAGGTCATAAAAAGCATTCTGTTTCAATTTTGAACAAAAAAAACGTTAAAGAGGGGGTATTATGCTTTTTTCAATCACATAGCACCAGTCTATAGCATACTACAATGATGACGTAACCTTCTGTTGGTCTGTATATGCAGTAAATTAAAATAACTGCCTCGAATAAAATTGCTCTCTCAAAATGGCTGTACTGAACGTCTTGAAATAGGCCTCTGTCTCTTTAAGAAGCTTTCCGACACGCCCCCTTCAGCACACTGCTGTGGCATCTAAACAACACTACTGTGCGGGGAGGGGGCTCTGCTGAGCTGAGGAGCAGTGGTTGGTGGCTTGGCTGGTGACGAAAGGTCCAGAGGCGTCTCCAGGAGGTGGGGGCGTTCCTAGGAGGACTGAGGCATAGCTACACCTAAAATGGCTGCCGTCTAAGTTTTTACTGATTACTCAAAAATATGTGAATGAGCCAAGGCAACACTCCAGGCATGTGTTTAATGAGGGAATGACATAATAACATGATATAAAGCTTGAAAAAGTCGATTTTACATAATACCCCCCTTTAACACATAGGCTAATGTATAAATTGGGTAATACTGAAGCTGAGAAAGAAAATCCACACAAAATACTCAAGTCACGTTTATTGTTCTTAATTCAAGTCACATACTCGACATAAAGATGTTCGTTAAAGCTCCTGGGCCGTCCCTGTCCTCACTCTGTCATAACTGTATGTGCGTTTGTGGATTGTTGATCGTTGTAAAGAGCATGTCACAGGTTTGACTGACGAATTCTCCCGATGTTGGACCATGTTCAGGCTTCACTTCTGTTTGTTCATTCAGCTAGAAATCTGCGTGCAATAAACGAATTAAGAAAGAAACGTCTCTGTGTGTGTCGTCCAAGGTCCAGAAAAATATATCAGCTTTTATAGTTGAGACAAAAACACGCAAATGAAGGTGTGAGAATGTCAAACGTTAATGCACAGATCTATTCTGTACATATTTTTATATCCAAGTACATAAAACTCAAGACTCAGATTATTCAGCGTGTAGTTGAGTTCCACCTTCTATTTTTAAATAAGTTATCCCCCACCCCTGGTTGGGAACACTTGTATGGAGTATAGGCCTATTCGTAATTACACTGGTTTACAACAAATTTGGTGTCTACGTTTTATGAGCTGATCCAGGTCAGTTTGGATGTGCTGAATCCAAAAATCACATTGTTTTGGTTGTAACGTAATTTACATGTGTACATTCATTTTGTTACAAAGCAGCTGTGCAAACTAGCATGTGCTGGTCACAATTTATGAAAGCTATATACAGGCACTTTTATTATTTGATACCTAAGTTCACTTCTTAAAGGAACAGGCCACTGTTTTTCCATACTGAGATATGTTCTTACCTGAGCTTAGACGAGTTGATACGTACCTGTCTGGACTTTGTGCGTGTGCTCAGTCACGGAAAAAGACCAAAGATTTTGTTAGCATTTGGCCTCTCCCAGCATATTCCTATGGCTCCAAATGGGGGTGAAGTTGGAAGCGACCACGCTCTTACACAGGCACAAACAAAGACCAGACAGGTACATATCAACTCGTCTCAGCTCAGGTAAGCACATATCACAGTATGGAAAAAAGGTTTAAAAAAAATGACAAAAAAATGTACTTGAAATCATGTGCCTCATGGGGCTTTATGGATGTAGTGAAAACATTAGTTGGCACGAGAGCAAAGGATGCTCTGTGATATTCCCTGAATATTATGTTCTGGACTGGATGTAACAGAATACATGTATTTGGAATACTTCTTTTCAGTAACTGTATTCCCGTACATTTACTTTCCTAAAATCAAAGGAATACGTCACAGAACTCAATCATTAAGTTTCATATTCACAACATTAATAAGAAAGAAAAGATCAAAACAGATGGAAAGTGTTTAGCTCTATGTCATTCTAGGATGTGGCATTTGCGAAGTGTTTTTTTACATTCTTAATTAGTGGTAAATTAGTTTGTAACATGTTTTTAATCATACGCCGCTTTTATGCAAATCAAAGTGAAAATATTCTAAGTATTCAGTAGTACAGTACTCTGATTGGACAACGTAACGGAATATGTTACAAAATACATTTTACAGCAAGTATTCAATATTCATAACGAAATACAATTTCAAAGTATTGAACACTGGTTCCAGAACTGTCGTATCTACATTTGGCTGACGCAAACTCATGGATTTTAAGTTATTTAAAAGGAGTTTTTACTAATTAACATGTCAACTCTCACTTGTAGCTATTTTCCATCTGCAGTCCCTGGACAGGTGAGTACAAAAACATTACAATTATAATCTATAAATCTAATCTACAATAAAATCACTATATAAAATACATGATATGCTTTTTCTAAAAGTGTATACAGAAAACTAAACAATCTCTACAATTTACAATACGTTCATCAATGCTGACACGATTGATGATCTAAAATATACTTTTTCAAATTTCGAGTAAAACTATTACGATCTACAGACAGTTTCAGACAGTCTGGAAGCTCATTCCACTGTTTAATGCAGCGAAATGAGAAGGCACATTGCGCAAAGGCCGAGGATCTAGTATTTTGCTCAGAACAAAGTCTGACAAAGTTCTTCAGTGCTGGTGGAGCTGTATCATTAGTGATTTTGAATATAGTTCTTAGATTACTGTATAGAATTAGAGTGTCAAAACTGAGCAGTTTGAACTTACTCAGGATATTGCAATGATGATAACGAAGTGTTTTTTTGTCAAGTGCCTTTAAAGCCTGATTATACACAGATCTTAGTGGTTTGAGCGTGGTCTCCTTTGCCTGCGACCAGCTAGATAAACAGTAAGTAAAGTGAGGAATTATCATGGCGTTGAAATAAGTGAAAGCCGCCTCGACTGTCAGGCTGTTCCTCAAATGTTATATTTAACTGTGTTGGTTACGTTTTTAATATGCTTTTTGAATGTCAGTGTTTGGTCTAAATAGAGCCCTAAGTATTTTGTTTCCGTTACATTTTTAGTGCCTCTCCATTCACATATATGTTAGGCATCTCTTTAGTATTATTTGTTTTATGAAAGTACATGCCAACTGTTTACTAGTGTTTAATGTCAGGCATGAAGATTGGAGCCAATTTTGGATTTTGTCCAATACTGAAGACAACTATGAGGCCACTGTCTGCATATCCCTTCCATGTGTGAAGATGACGGCATCATCTGCATACATAATTATATCCAGGTCTTTGCACACATCAGGGTTTATATAAATGCTGAACAGCAAAGGCCCCAGGATTGACCCTTGTGGGACCCCGGTTGTGCAAGGTTTAAAGGAGGATGTTGCATTATTTGTTCTCACACACTGCACCCGCTCAGTAAGGTATGACTGGAACCACTCCAGTCCTTCACTGGATAGATTACACTGAGCAAGCCGGGACAGGAGGACACAGTGGTTTACCGTGTCGAAGGCCTTTCGTAAGTCCAAGAACACGGCACCCACCGTGCCCCCCTTGTCCATGCCGGCCCTAATGCTCTCTGTCAGGTAGCAACAGGCAGCATCAGTGGAATGATGTCTGCAAAAACCAAATTGCATTTGATGCAAAACATTATTATCGTTTAGATGTTCCGTTACCTGCTCTATGATTGCTTTTTCTAATATTTTTGATACTACAGGAAGTAAACTAATGGGCCTATAGTTACTAACCTCATTTTTGCTACCAGATTTGTGAATTGGAGTTATAACTGCTGTTTTGAAGACACTAGGAAACACACTTTCATTAATAGATTTGTTCACAATTTGGGCTATTGTTGTTGTTAGAGTCTCCCTATGTTTTTTGATAAGTGTGTTGTCAAGTCCCCAGTAGTCTTTGGCCTTTGAATGGTCACATTTCTGATAAGAATATGAAAAACAAAAACAAATCCTGACTTTTGTATCATCAAAGTAAACAGTGCTTCAGACGCTGGTGGAACATAAACCCTCCAAGTAAGCGTTACACGAAAAACGTTGCTATTCCAAACTCCTCCTCCCGTGGGAACATATTTGGTTAAGGGGTGCTGAGGGACAAGCTTGCCCCCCAAGCTAATTAATATTGTCTTCAATGTGCAACCATCCACCTGGGGGCGCTGCAGCACCCTCAGCACCTGGGTTTCCCATGGCCTTGCATCCTCCTGTTCCTCTGAGTCCATCGCGTAATCACCATCCAAAGAGTCACGGCTGCCCCGGCCACAAACAGCGCCCCGACAGCGACCGTACTTCCTCCCGGGAGAGTCCCTACAGTCAGCCAAACTACCACGGCCAGAGCAGACGCCAACAGTCCCGCGATGGTCCACCCTTTGGCTGCACGGATCCCTAACCCCAGCACCGGAGTTCCCCTCAGGCGCTCATACCTCCTCTGAAAGCTGCCCGGAACCTCCCACAGGGGTCGCAGGAGGGAGTGCTGAGGAGAGGAGGGGGGCTTCTCTTCAGGCATGTCCGGGGGAGGCGTTCAATGCTGCCCCTGCGGGCGATCAAAACAGGCTCCTGCTCCATCCTCTCCTAAAGGGTTTGCTTGAAGATTAATCTTTATTCGAAGCTGAATCTTTGGGATCCACTATTTTTCGGCAAGCGGGCGTGGCCAAGCCGAGGGGGAAGAAGACCTCTCATGGGAATCTCAATTTTGGCCGTTTTCTGATGGACTATAAAAATATTTATCACACACAAATAAAGTCAAGCCAAAATCAGGTCTAGGGATGTTTGTTACAGAGCAAATTGTTCAGAAGAAGTGAAAAACGGCACTCGTTAGCATTGCGTCGCTAACGTTGGCATATGTAGCATGAAGCTAACGTAGCTTCCTGGTTAGCATTGTCAGTTTTTTAAGTTAAATTCAGCGTTTGTTAATGTAATGGTGGAGAAGGTTCAGTTTTTCTCCCTCTTTGTTTTCCCTCTGATTTCTTCAAACATGTCAAAATGGGCAATTCCAAAAAAAGCTGTCTCTACATTAAAATTGTTCTCCGAGAGGTTTGTCCAGTGAACGATATTAATGAAAAACAAATCGCTGAGAGGCACAAGTTGCGATTAAAATGATCCAAACTTGCTTTTTTATCTTTTTAAATATGTGTACAGACAAGTTTGCAGGGAAGGGTTTTCCATCATAGACTTAAGTTTTAATCTTAACTGGATTGTTTTAGTGATGAGGGCCTCTCACCTCAAGAGGCTTCGTCAGTAACATCCTTCAGCATCGGGCTCAATTTATTGTGTGGTGGTTCATCTCCTTGTTATTGGTGAATTGTAAATTTCAACTTTGAGCCACAACTTAAGAAAGCTTATATCAAATAGTTTTCAGTGTATAATCCAGTTCGGTAATGGACGTCACGTCAGTCTTCCTCGATCATCAACAGGTGTTGACCGCACAATAACCAGCAATCGCTCCAGAGGCAAAGTCCGTCTGATCAAACCTGAGAACAACAATAAACAAAGAGCAATCAAACAGAACACCTTGACTTTATAACAGTGAGCCCACTTTGGACAAATCAAGTTCTCTCTTCGAGGAAAAGCTCGGTCAGGTTTACTTCAAGAATTTGGAAGCACTGGCGCTCCTGCCTATATGTGTAAATAATGATGGTGTAACTTTCTCTTCTTTTATTAGCATAATTCTTTTGTTATTTCTTTTTTTTAATACTATGGACCAGGATTCAGTGTCCTTAATAAAGCTTGATTGATTGATTGATTCTCTTGTTCATGCACCATTATGTTTGTTTATTTCATTTCAAGCCACACTGCAAAACATTTAAAGCAGTACTAAGTAACTTGTTTACCTAAATAAATCCTTTCCGTAGTCCCTCTGGGGGTAATACAAGTGTTAATGGGATGATTGGGGGGTCTTTCATCTCCCCCTGGTGTCTCTGGCCAGAAAACCATGCTTGCAACTTGAGTGCCACTGGATCGGAACCACGGACCCTTTAATTGTTTGTAAACATTCCAGGCTTAGCTGGAGGCAGGAAGCTAGAGTCCTATCTATTTCCATTGTAGCTGTTGTCATAGTAACGATAAACAAATGTCTAACTGTTTTCGGAAACATCAGATAAATCTTATTTTATCGTCTCAAATGTCATTCCTCTTGTTCTTGCACTTTAAGCCACAACAGGAACAAATTTTGTAGTTGTAGTTTTACACTTAAAATCGCTAGTTTTAGTTTAATCTTATTTCTCTTGATCACTTCCTGCCTCCAGCTGATGTCACTGATGATGTCAGCAGTTAAAGGGTCTATACACACTAATCAGGGCCGGCCCGTGGCATAGGCAGTATAGGCAAATGCTAAGGGCGCCGTACATCCAGGGGGCGCCAGAGCCGCGTAATTAACTTTCTGCTTTTATTGTATTTCATTGACACTGCAACGAATGGTTTAAAAAATAGTATTTACATGTCTTTGACTTGGTCACAACCGGCCGTACGGGCTTCTACGGCCGGTCTACGTGCACAAAACGCAAGAAAACGCACGGAGAGCGCGCGAGTGACGTGCGTGTGACGTGCTTATTTTGGAGCCGCAGACTGGCCGCAGACCCGCCGCAGAGGTTCTTTGACATGTCAAACAAACTCTACGGGCGCTTACGTTTTTTTCAGATTGCAAGAACGCCGTACGTCTGCGTGTGCGTGTGTCTTTCGTACGTTTTGTACAAAACTTTTTTCGTATGTCACACTTGCGGAGTTCGTATATGTGTCGTGTGCCAGACGCACACCATTAGTGCGGCCAACGCACGGTCAGATATCTCGTGCGTCCTCTATACATGTCGCGTAAGTCGTTCGTGAATTGCCCGTAGGCGAGAGTGCATCTACCGCACAAAACTCCGATGTTTAAAGCTTCAGAGCTGCCTCTGACCAGGTACAAAGTACAAAGCTTTTGCAATACGCCGAGGGGAAGAGGGAAGGCGAGGAGAGAACAGGTGTCAGAGAGAGAGGAGAGAAAAAGGCATTATGCGTGGTGTGACGCGCAGCAACAAGTTTGTGTGAAAGGTTTTTTTTGGATCTAGGGGAATATAAGACATGTAGTCCCTGTGGCTTTCGCTCTCCAGCTCCTGGAAAAGTGTGTCATACTGCCCAAACATGCGCCTCTGAATCCAAGGGCGAAATATAAAGGCTATTCCCCGGTAATCTCTGAGATAACGCACGGCGTTGGTGCACACGACGTACAGATCGTGTGCAGTTCTTGCAAACTTCATACGATGCCCGCATGGAACCCACGCTCAGTACGTTTAATGCAGGTTGGTCGTGCGTTTGCTGCACGAATGAAGTGACAGCCGCACGTCTGAGCAGCCTGCGTGTGTAGTTTAGTGTAATTTAAGGCAGGACCAAAAACACCAATAGAGCTCTTTTTAAGATCTTTTCATTTTTTTAAATAGATAAGAATGTCTTATTTTGCACAGTGCCGTATTTCTATTGTATTTAAATTAATGTCACTTGTTTACACTTTTCATTTCGGGAGTATTTAAATTTAATACTTTATGTAAGCTATCTATATTGTATTTCATATGTTGAGTTATTTTTTTTTAGTTGTTTCTTTAATTATTATTATTATTATTATTACAATTATTTTTTTTAATGTGCAATTGTTTTATTTAAATAAAAGAATGTCTAAAACAAAGCTATTAAGTTTCTTGTGAGTATATGTACACTAGCAGTGCAAGTACTGTACTGCGATGGGGGCGTCACTTAAAATCTTGCCTAGGCACCAAATTGGTTAGGGCCGGGCCTGACACTAATGGAACCAAGTAGAAGAAGCTAACAGGCTAACGGGCAAAGCTAACTGCGGGCTAGCGCCACTTAAACAGTATTTACAGCCAAGTTGAGTGAAAAAAATTATTTCCATTGTGTAACTGGATGTACAACACCCCTCTCTCACTTCGCCTTTTCTGTCAGTGTAGTATTCACTCTCCAAGACATTTAATACGTTTAAAAATCGTAATTTGCTACGACACTTGCAGTTGCGCTTATGGCCTCTAGGGGCAAGAGTTACTTAGTACTGCTTTAAATACAGGTGTTTTTATTGGAGAGAAAACAAGCACCGTTACTGTGCACACCCGGTGTAGGAGCCAGAAAAGGACTTATAAGTAAATTATAAAAAATGTTTGATTTGGGGAATACTTGTCTCCATCTGGTGGGTGTTCTGAAGATGGCGCTGTGGAGATGGAAACTATAAAAGGCAAAGAATGTCTGCAGGAGGTGTGGCTGAAGCAGGAAGGCACATTCTTCGACCTCCACTATTGTCCTGCTGCCTTAGTTAATCTTGTTTTATCAAGCCGATCACAATTACTACTTAAGTGCTTAAATTTGTATATGCACCTCTTTAATTTTTGTAATAAATTCTGTTACCATTTTGAAATCCTTTTTTTTGTCGACCTGCTTTGTTATTATATGTGGAGCGTCAGACCATTTTTGCCAGTCACCATAGACCCAGGAAACAAGGTTGAAAAACTGACTCTACACCCGGGGAATGTTGAGTCCGGTCACTTCTGCTTCTTTAATTAATTATCACATGGCCTTGTTACTGCCATGTGTGTGTTGCTTGATATATTTGATTTGTCTTGATTAAAAAACAACAACTAAAGATCAAGTATCATATCATGTTTATAAATGCATTTCTCTTCATGCACCAAATAAGTGACTTTTGTTTAACACAACCCGCTTACATAAATATGACAAAGTATTAAAGGAAATTAACTTAATCCATTCTCTTACATTATGTTGAAGTTATCTACTGACGGTAAAGGGTGTAGCCCCCTGCGCAGGAGCTCTGCTACAGTCAAGTATCTTAAATGAAAGTAAAAGTAAGTTATCTAAGAATTACAGCCCAGAAGAAGTTCGGATGTAAATTTGTGCTTACCCTTTAGAACAGAGCGGACAAAATAAGTTAACTCTTATGATCCTTCTCAATTGCTTTGGCTCATTTCTTGAAACAGACCGGGCATTCTCAACACTCTTGGTGCTTGGTGCTGGATCGCTTTCCGAGCTCTTTTTTGGGAAGTGGCATCGTCACATCCGGTGAGTGCATTCTGTGTTGAAACGCTCGTTGTGGGCAAGCCAAGCTTTTAGCTCTCTCTGTGTTACTATTGTTAATCCACGTATTAAACGTAGCTTTAGAGTCCACTTTAGCTTATTGTAGATCTAATTTGGCCCATTATCTCCACGGAGACTATTTTTTCCTCCGCTTGAACCAACATTCTGCGTGGATTAAATCCCTTCTCTCTCTTCTCCGTAGCGCGTTAGCTGGTTGTGTGTTTCCTTGTTTTGCGAAAGGATCAACCAATCACCTCACTTGCGTTCTGCAGCACTGGCCGCAGAGTCACCTTGTGCGGCAGGTGCCGATTGGCTCCCACGTGCGTCCAGCACGTAAACGCGGAGCTGTCGTTGAAGTATAAACCAGCCGCGGCCCAAATTGACGGTCCAGATATGAGCCCCGGGCGCAGAGCAGTCGTGTAGAACACTCTGTAACCACCGACCCTGCTCCCGGATTGTCACAAATCATCTAGTGTGTAGATTCTTCAGAACAAATAAAGACTGTGTCTGTCCCCCGTAAACCAAAAACTAAAATATCAAAAGCTCACAAAACAAACGCTGGCGTGCGACCAAATAACTTAATACAAATACCCAAGAGTAAACTTAACATTAAACAAAACAATAAACAAAGTGCTAAGCACATAACGTGTGGGTTGTTGAATATTAGATCAATCTCATTAAAGTGCTTTTTAGTAAATGACTTAATTTGCGATAACAACTTTGACCTTCTCGCCCTAACTGAAACATGGCTTCAGCAGGATGACTATGTTAGGCTTAATGAATCTACCCCTCCTAGTTACGTCAATTTTCAGGCTGCTAGAACCACAGGCCGAGGTGGTGGGGTTGCAGTGATATCCAGCGGCGGCGCCAGACATTTATCCCAGGGGGTGCTTAGGGGGTGCTGAGGTCTTTCTAGGGGGTGCTCACAAAACATGAATTTTTGGGGGCGATTAGACAACATAATACACATTATAAACGCGCATGCACCCGCAAATGCGTAATTTCTGTTCAC
This sequence comes from Neogobius melanostomus, assembly GCA_007210695.1. Classification (NCBI taxonomy): domain Eukaryota; kingdom Metazoa; phylum Chordata; class Actinopteri; order Gobiiformes; family Gobiidae; genus Neogobius; species Neogobius melanostomus. The sequence goes on along the minus strand of VHKM01000122.1, from coordinate 3,553,454 downwards.
AACTGCATCCGAGCGAACGGAAAAGTAGGCTTTGGCTGCGAATGCGTCGTGAGCGGTGAAGGTGCGGAGGAGGAGGAGGACGCTCTGGACCTGCCTTTAACTCCAGGGGCACTGAGGAGCCTCCGTGAGGCTGTTTTATATCAACCCCGGGAGGACGCGAGGCCAGAGGAGCAGGTCCTCGTGAATGTGTGGCTCTGCTCTCACGTCGTAATCTCCCCCACACTCTGCATCCTAGAGCCGCTTCTACCTCGAACGCTATTACACAGTTAGAGGAGCTGTATCATGCTATTTTAGCCATTCCAAAGTAAAGTATAGGCATATACTGTATATGATATATTGTACCTCTATCACTATGTAGTACTCATTTTTGAGAGAAATATAAGCATTTTTGGGGGGTATTTTCCCTACCCGGAAGACAAGACGCTTCGATTCAGTTAACTCCGCCCCTCTCTCCGCTCATTCCACATTTGCAGTATTATAAATATAAATATCGCTGCAAAAAGTGAAGTTACTTCACATGATGCAGTTATAAGGAGTTGACATGTGCAACACAGTTTCATAAATGGCTAACACACACGCTAACACACACACGCTAACACACACACGCTAACACACACGCTAACACACACGCTAACACGCGTTTTGATTGACTCACCGCTCAGTCTGGACTCCCATGAGATCGCGTTGGTTATAAAAGTTAATCCACTTTGATTCTGGCCCAGGTTCACCAAGCATCCATCAGGTTGGTTGATAAAGTCGCTGAATCCCGGAAAGAAATTCCAACTTCTGGCGAGGGCACTCTTCTTTAGGAAGGTTGAATAGTCCTGTTCCTCTCGTAGCCAAACGCGCATCCGTGACATTATCGTTCGGTAAGAAAAAAGAACAGGCGTGTCCAGAGTAGGTTAGAAAGAGCTCAGTCTTCAAAAACAACACTTCTGCTGGGATCCATGGCTCCTCCAGCCGTGGGTGCGCTTGATTAGCGTCGTGAGTTGCTGCTTTCTTTTCAAAAAAAAATAAAAAGCTGTTTTATAAATTAAAACCAGGCCGTAAGGCATTACATTACAGACGTAGAGCACTTCCGTTCCTTTGTGACGACACAAAGGAACGGAAGGAACAGCTCAGTCGTTTACCAGGAGAGGGCGGAGCAGCTGCTCAGAGAGCAGGATTCAGGAGGATTACTTAGAACTGCGTGAATGAAGCCAAAAACCGCTCTGGGGGTGTTTTTGATAAGGAAATAGCATAACAACATGGCTAAAAACTCCAAAAAGTCGATTTTGCATGATATAGGACCTTTAATGTTAAGGTTGAGCTGATTATCAGACGGATGCCCACGACTTGAGAGAAAGGCAACACGCTCATCATGACTTAAGTGAACCTTTCCCTGCGGTTGTGCGTAATTTCCTCGTCCAGACTTTGTCTCGCTGCTGGAGAACTCTCTCTGTTCTTGTGCTTTAGGTTCAGCCGCGCTCACGTCACTGTATCAAAAGTGCACAATAATAACCTCTGATTTCAGAGTCTGACTTTATAACATCAGTCTAACTTCAGCTCATTGATCAAATTTAGTGAACGACTGTAATAATGACCCAGGAGTCAGACTCAGCCCGACTCCTGCCGTCACCGAGCGTGCGCTCTGACGCACGGCCGCATTAACATCACACTGGGCCTCGGACAAAGCTCCGTCCTTTAGTTGGAATTAAACCTGTCCTACTCACTCCTTTTCATGTTAAACGTCCTAGGGATGTTTCTAGAGATAACTGGTGCTCCTTTGATTTAGTGGCAAAAATCTTTGGGGGTGCTTTGGGGGTGCTTTGGCAATCTCAAGGCCCCCCCCTGGCGCCGCCCCTGGTGATATCACACTCTAATCTTGTTCTAAATCCCAAAAATAACCTAAGTTCAATTCGTTTGAAAGTCTAACACTGTCTCTTACCTACGGCAACGTATTGCATTCATTTGAAAAAAATAAAAGTTTCTGTTTTCACGAGAATAAAATAAAAAGTTTCTGTTTTCACGAGAATAAAATAAAAAGTTTCTGTTTTCACGAGAATAAAATAAAAAGTTTCTGTTTTCACGAGAATAGTTTCTGTTTTTATGTGCAAAATGAATCCGTTTTTTTTTTAGAAAAGTAATTTCTGTTTTAACGACTAAAATAAATCCTGTTTTTTTTAGAAAAGTTTCTGTTTTATGACCAAAATTACTAAACCCAGGAGGTGACAAGATTGAGGAGCATTATGCCGGGTGTGTGGTGAAGTTAGATGTACATTCAGATAGCCTGTTCAACATCACATTGACTGAATCCGAGACACTACTCACGGCTTTAGTTGGTCAAAAACTAGCCTAGCCTTCCAACAAGCACAGCACAGTGTGAGCCGGTAGGGAGAGATGCTTGAGACGGCTTGCGCTTAGTACTTGCTGGCGGTGCTGTGGCTTTCCGCTCTATTAAGGGACCGTCAACAAGTGACTATACTAAACTCGATGGAAACAATGTGTAATTTTTCTTCAATAGCTTTATGGGCATTTTACCCAGTGGTCCCATATTGGTACTCCTTCTCAGCAATGGGGCTAGGGACTTGTCATTCTGCTTACAAGATTTTACAGTATTTTTTTCCTGAGTACCTTGTAGGGCATTTGACCTACTGCACTTTAGAATATTGAGACGCCTTATGGGCCACTTGGCAAAGAGCTAGTACTAATTGTAAAAGGATTTGAGGTTACTGGGTAAAATACCCATAAAGCAAAAAAAAAAAAAAAAAAGACATTGTTTCTCCATCGAGTTTAGTATAGTCATTTGTTGACGGTCCCTTAATAGAGTGGAAACTAAGCACCAAGCACCGCTAGCATGGACTAAGCACAAGCCGTCTGTCAAGCATCTCTCCCCGCCGACTCACGCTAGAGCTTTACCCTGTGCTGTTCTTGTTCAAGGGGTAGTTTTTGATCAACTAAAGCCGTGAGCAGTGTTGGGGTTCAGTCAACGTAATGTTGGTTATCTGAATAGGCTATTCTGAATGTCCATCTAACTTCACCACACAGACGCACACCCGACATAATGACCCTCTCTCATGTCACCTCCTGGGCTTAGTAATTTTGGTCATAAAAACAGAAACGTTTCTCGTAAAAACAGGATTCATTTTAGTTGTTAAAACAGAAATTGCTTTTCTAAAAAAAAAAAAACTATTTATTTTACTCATAAAAACAGAACTTTTCTCATTAAAACAGAAACTTTTCTCATAAAAACAGAAACTTAATTTTTTCAAATGAATGCAATACGTTGCCGTACTTACCTGTCCCAAATGGAAAAATCAAAAAGCTTTACTACTTGCTATTATTTATCGACCTCCTGGACCCTATTCAAACTTCTTAGCAGAGTTCTCTGAGTTTTTAGCTAGTATAGTGTTGGATTGGAATAAAATTATAATAGTAGGTGATTTTAACATTCATGTCGATAATAATAGTGATTGTCTGAGCAAGGCATTTAGTGCCCTACTAGATGGGGTTGACTTTACACAAAATGTGAATCAACGTACTCACTGTCATAAACACACCCTTGATCTGGTTTTAACATATGGGATTGAAATTAGCGACCTAAACATTCTCCCTCAGAATCCCGCGCTTTCTGACCATTTTCTAATTACATTCAAGTTCCTAATCGAAGATTATACTAATCCACATGATACAATTCAATTAAAACGGACCCTATCTGAAAAAGCTGTGTTAAAGTTTAAAGAAATAATCCAGCCAGTCTTTAATACTATGTCTATAGAGAATAGCTCGCTTATTGATTTAAATGAAAGTGATCAGTTTGTCGACAGCGTTATGCTCACACTAAAAACAGCTCTTGATGTTGCGGCCCCACTGAAACAGAAAGTTGTTCGGCCAAGGTGCGTCACTCCCTGGTACAACGCAGAAACACGCGTGCTTAAGCAAAAGAGTCGCAAATTAGAACGGTTATGGCACAATTCTAGCACTGAGCAATCTCTTAGATCTTGGGAAAATTGCCTACTCGCCTGTAAGCAAGCCATGAGGAAAGCAAAAACTAATTACTACTCTTCATTAATTGAAGTAAATAAAATAACCCTAGGTTTCTTTTTAACACGGTAGCCCGGCTAACAAACAGTCACAGCGCAGTAGAACCTTCCATTCCTGATACCCTTAGCTGCGATGACTTCCTTAAATTCTTTAATGATAAAATCACAACCATTAGAAATAAAATAAATAATAAGCTAATAAACCGTCAACTTGTCTTCTAGATCCAATTCCAATTAAACTCCTCAAAGAAATTACTCCTGAAATCTCAGATACCATATAGAAAATAATTAACTCGTCTTTAGAAAATGGGTATGTGCCAAAGTCCTTTATCAAACAACTTTTGAAAAAACCCAATCTCGATCCTGATATTTTAGCAAACTATAGGCCCATATCTAATTTGCCTTTCATTTCAAAAGTCCTTGAAAAAGTAGTGGCTAAGCAGCTTTGCCGCCACCTACAGGACAATAGTTTATTTGAAAAATTTCAGTCAGGATACAGAACTTATCATAGCACAGAGACCGCCTTAGTCAAAGTTACCAATGACCTGTTATTATGTTTACCTGCGCAACATTGCTAAAATACGAAATATCTTACCTAAAAGTGATGCAGAAAAACTTATCCATGCCTTTGTTTCATCAAGGCTGGACTACTGTAACTGCCTGCTAGAAGCGTGTCCTAAAAGTGTTCAATTAGTTCAAAATGCAGCTGCAAGATTGTTAACGCGTACAAAAAGAAGAGAACACATTACACCTGTGCTAAAGTCTCTCCATTGCAGTGTTGTTTTTGGCAGCCCTTTTAGTTTTAGTTTTAGTCTTAGTCTTTTGGACAAAAATGCTTTTAGTTTTAGTCACATTTTAGTCAGACGAATATATAAAAGGTTTTACACACTGCTCCATTGGCGTCCTGTTGAATTTAGAATCAAATTTAAAATCCTGCTCCTCACATTTAAAGCCATAAAGGGTTTGGCTCCGCTTTATCTCCAAGACGCTATCGTTCCATATCGGTCAACCAGAGCACTCCGCTCTCAAAACTCAGGGCTACTAGTGATTCCTCGAGTCTCCAAAATCACTGTAGGTGGAAGAGCCTTTAGCTCCAAGCTCCGGTTTTATGGAATAAACTTCCAGCTCACGTTAAAGAAGCAGACACAGTCCCTACATTTAAGACTAGGCTAAAAACGTACCTCTGAGAATGAGCTTATGATCAGATCAGTTAGGTAAAGCTCTAACCACAGCCTGAAGTAAAGCTGCCTTAGAAGAAACACTGCTGTGGGAAATACGGTACACTGAGCGCTATCCTTCTTCTTCTTACTTTTTTCTTATTATGATACAGTATTTATTTTATCTGTAGTCTGTTCATTATTATTCACATGGTGTCTCCTGTCCCACTCTCCCTCGGGAGTGCCTGTCTAGATCGAACGGAGGAACCCGGCTGAATGGAGGAACCCTGCCTACTGGATTGACAACAAGGACTGGATGGTCTCGATCCTGGCCCGTCTGCTCTCCATCGGCCTGGGTCTCTATAGCCTGTTCTGTGGTTCTCCCCGAGGTTTCTCGTTTCTCCCACCGGGTTTTTGAGTTTTTCCTTGCCGTGCTGGAGAGTCTTGTTTTTCTGTAGTGGACGATTCTTTATTTGAAAATGGCAGCGGCTGAAACAGCCCCATTGACTTCCATTATAAACACATGTTTTCTTGCTCTTCGTCAGCATTTTATTTGGAAGAAAAAGAATGAATTTGAACATTTTTACTGATTTTCATCAGATTGGACCTCATTCCCATTGTTGACACATGAATAAAATCATTGTATTTTTTCCTATTGAATATAATGGAAATAAGGCATTTCCAATGGACTTTACCCTGAAAACTTCAATTTTTAAATCTCACTGAAATACGGCATAACATCACTCAATCTGTGACATCAGGGTTTCATTTGGAAGAAATTTGACATTTTTACAGTATTTTATAAATTTCAACTTTTTTTGACAGTTGGCCATGCCAGTGTTGTTGCCATATTCTACAGTTTGTAAACTCTGTGTTTATGTGATAACAGGAGCACGGTGGGTGGAGCCTAAACTCATTTTTGAGTTTTTTTTGTGCAAAAATATGAATTAGCAGCTCAAAGTGACCTCAACACACACAAACCTGGACAAAGACCTGCAGTCTGGATTTATTCATGTGTTTCCCTCAGGTTTAAAAACATGGGCCTCATTTTCCAAACAGAGACTTTTCTGCTTCAAAACTAACCACTGATTGTGACGCTCTCCACTGAGCTTTTTTGGTGTCTAAGATTTCTAAACTGTAAAAATCTTCACACTAAACATTATTGTCGATAAATCACTTGTTAATTCTAAAATTATTCATATATTTTATAGGAACACAAAGGCAAACAAATCCTATTGTTTCCTCCTCGGCCACAGCTTCAGTATAAGCTGACTGAAGATACATGCATCTGTGTACACTGTTAGAAAAGTGGAACATTCTGAAATGCAGTGGAAATGTCAAATTCAACTCATTTTCTTCAAAATGAAATGCTGACATCACAGATATGTTACTTTTTTCCTCTATTGCAGTGAGATTTAAAATCTGAAGTTTTATGGCAGAAAAGTCCCAGCTTCTGCCATGGCCCCATTATTCTAATGGGAAAATACCACAATTTCATTCATCTGTTGTTCATCTGCCAACAAGTATCTTCAATGAAAGTAAAAGTAAGTTATCTAAGAATTACAGCCCAGAAGAAGTTCGGATGTAAATTTGTGCTTACCCTTTAGAACAGAGCGGACAAAAAGAAGTGAAAAATCTCTGATCCTGTACGACTTGATTTCACGTAAACACTTCTGCAGACACTCGGATCCGCCCACAATCAGGCCACAGGGCGAAGGTCAGAAACAATGCATCACCTGATCCCAGAGTTAATGTTTAAATATGTGTCAGCTGCCAAGTACAATAGCCTCACCCTGAATAAACGGACTGCAGATTATATATGTAAAATAATAAATAAACGCAACACAATCAGTGAAAGTCGTAAAAAGGGGGACCAGACGTTGACACAGAATCAATGTTAATTTTGTCGATATTTCATCATAATTTTAGTCAATATGTTGCTGACTAAAATGAGACTGAAACTAAATTAAAATGGCGCGTTGTTGTGAGGCCATCGTGATCGAAAGTAACTCATACAGCCACTGGGTCACAACATGGTCAATTACACACAAATATCAAGTTTGTTTTATAATAATGGACTTTTAAATATGATTATAATAAATATTATCAATGCAAAGTCGACTATTTACATGCAATTTTAGTCGACTAAAACTAGACTGAAATTGAAGAGAATTATTTTACTAAATCTTAACTCAAATTAATTAGAATAAAACGAAATTACATTACTGTCAAACATTACCGTACAGGACTAACACAAAATTAATATCTGTGGTCAAAATGAACACACATGAAAACCTTTGCTGTCCCGGATTGTGCCACCACTTCCTCATAATGTGCTGAGCGTTGGACATCGAGTCTCCAAAGGGCACCACATTGAGAACATTGACAAGCAAAGAACGATGAGGATGAAGAGTCACAGAAAAGTGTTGCTACAGCTTAACTCAATTAATTAATTTCTACAATGAGGCGGCCTGTTGTTTTGGGCAAGGGGTGGAGGGGGACCATCAAACATTTCTGCTCAGGGCACCAAAATAGCTTGCAGCGGCCCTGTTATGATCTCAATCAAACAAGAAGCGGTGATGGATTGAATAGAACCGTCTCCCTCACAGGGCAGGGCAGGGCTGGGTGTGGTGATGTCCTGTCCATGTGCATCTCCTCTTCTCTCCACTTTCTCCCCCTCCCTCCCTCCCTGTCCGCGCCTCCCTCCCCCCTCTCAGTATCTCTCTCTCTCTCTCTCTCTCCCCTCCCCTCTCCCTCTCTCTCCCTCTCTTTCCTCTCTCTCCATTCTCCCTCTCTCTCTCTCTCCCTCCCCCTCTTGCTTTCTCTCCCCTCCCCTCTCTCTCTCTTCTCTCCCCCTCTCTCTCGCTCTCTCTCCCTCCCCCTCTTGCTTTCTCTCCCCTCCCCTCTCTCTCTCTTCTCTCCCTCTCTCTCTCCCCCTCTCTCCCTCTCTCTCTCCCCCCCTCTCTCGCTCTCTCTCCCCTCCCCTCTCTCTCTCCTCTCTCTCTCTCTCCCCTCTCTCTCCCTCTCTCCTCCCCTCCCTCTCTGTCTCTGCTCTCCCTCCCCTCTCTCGCTCTCTCTCCCTCTCTCTCTCCTCTCTCTCTCTCCCCCCCTCTCTCGCTCTCTCTCCCCCTCCCTCTCTCGCTCTCTCTCCCCCTCCCCTCTCTCTCTCTCTCCCTCTCCCTCTCTCCTCCCCCTCCCCTCTCTCCCTCTCTCCTCCCCTCCCCTCTCTGTCTCTTGCTCTCTCTCTCCCCCCTCTCTCGCTCTCTCCCCTCTCTGTCTCTTGCTCTCTCCTCTCTCTCTCCCCTTTCTCTCCCGCTCCTCTCTCTCTCTCTCTCTCTCTCTCTCTCCTCCGCTCTCCCCACGTGCACCAGAGGCCCCTCCACGCGCGCTCCCGACAGCCCAGAGGAGGAGAGCATCGCTGCACGAGGACAAAGTCTCTGCATCTTCGCTTGAAGCGGCATGTTTTTGATGGTAATAGCGACGGGAAACGTCCTGTAGCGCATTTACGTAAAGGTACGTGTCTTTACTCCTAATCGCTGCATTTCAAAGGCTTCGTTGCAGGATGGTTACTGGCACACGCGCGTGATACTCCCCTGAGAACTGTTATTGGCTTTGCCCCGACACATTTGTTTATTTTTAGCTCAGATCTATTCGCTAATGCAGAGAAAGTGGCTAAGTGTGGCAGATCATGTGAATTGTGCTATTCCAGGATGTGTCTAGACTGGGTGGTCCAAATGTCAACGATAACTTAAAGTGGTCTATTATTCTTTTTGGTTTTCACACATGGATGATAAAATGATCGATAAGTAATTAAATGACTTGGTTAAATAAATGTTTTTATAGAAATCATGGCAAAGTTAAGGCTCCTATGGCTACATACTGGCTCTTATCTTCCTGTCAGAGCCATGATATGTTTTATATTGACAATTTTAATCTCTTTGGAACCGAACGGACGCCTTTTACAAGGATGGACTACACCTGAACTATAACGGCGTGCGTTTACTCTCTGCAAATATACACCTTAATTTATCTCTGCGGCATTCCCCCTGCGTGCTCCACAACGCAGTCTCCAGATTGACTGACTTTTCCATCAGACTCAGGTACTCTTGTATCCCTGTCTGTATCACACACAAAACTAAAAGAAAAGAAAACCAAAGAAAAGAAAAGCTTCCTAAGAGCTCTGTTAGGCGCTCCGAACAAACAAATCTGGTGCACATCCCCTGTCAGAATGTGTCAGAATCAAGCCCGATTACATTTAAACATGCTGCACTTAATGCCAGATCATTAAATAACAAATCGCTTTTAATTAGTGATCTTATTTCCTTTTGTAACCTTGATTTTATGTTTTTAACTGAGACGTGGTTAGATTAAAACACAGAGAATGCTGTCCTGATTGAGTGTCCCCCCCCCCCCCCTAATTTTAGCTTTATGTCTGAAATTAGACAAAATCAGAGGGGTGGGGGTGTCTGTTCCCTATTTAAAGCAGTACTAAGTAACGTGTTTACCTTAATAAATCCTTTCCGTAGTCCCTCTGGGGGTAATACAAGTGTTAATGGGATGATTGGAGGGTCTTTCATCTCCCCTGGCGTCTCTGGCCAGAAAACCATGCTTGCAACTTGACTGCCACCGGGGCGGAGCAACCAATACACACTAATATAATCACGAAGAGAAGCTAACAGGCTAACGGGCAAAGCTAACTGCGGGCTAGCGCCACTTAAACAGTATTTACAGCCAGCGTAGTATTTACTCTCACAGACAATTAATGAGTAAAAAAATGCAACATGCTACGACACCTGCAGTGGCGCTTATGGCCTCTAGGGGCATGAGTTACTTAGTACTGCTCTAAAACATAAGGTTCTGAAATTCACTTTCAGACAGCGGCGGCGCCAGACATTTGTCCCAGGGGCTGCTGAGGGCTTTCTTGGGGGTGCTCACAAAAATTTAATTTTTGGGGCAATTAGACAACATAACATACTAAACGCGCGTGCACCTGCCAACGGAACAGCAGTGTTTGGGCTGCAAAGGTGTCCTGAGCAGTAAAAGTGCTGTATGGAAAAGGAGGACGCTCTGGACCTGCCTTTAACTCCAGCGGCACCGAGGAGCCTCCCTGAGACGATTTTATGTCGACCCCGGGAGGACGTGAGGCCAGAGGAGCAGGTCCTCGTGAATATGTGGCTCTGCTCTTTACGTCGTAATCTCCCCTCACACTCCCTCACACTCTGCATCCTAGAGCCGCTTCTATCTCGGAACACAGTTAATGTTAAAGTTGAGCTGATTATCAGACAGATGCCCACCACGTGAGAGAAGGGCAACGCGCTCATGATTTAAGTCAACTTTTTTCCACGGTTGTGCGTAAATTCCTCGTCCAGACTTTGTCTCGCTGCTGGAGGACTTGTTTTTGTGCTTTAGGTTCAGCCGCGCTCACGTCGCTGTATCAAAAGTGCACAATAATAACCTCTGATTTGTGTTCAGAGCCAGAGGAGCAGTGTCTGACTTTATGACATCAGTCTAACTTCAGCTCATTGATCACATTTAGTAAACGACTGTAATAATGACCCTGGAGTCCCCCCCCCCCCCCCCCCCTGGCGCCGCCCCTGCTTTCAGACAGCGACCTCTGTGTAGTACCTTCACCAAGCCAAGGTTTGTACGAGGCATGAAAAAGCATTGGCAACACTATATAATAACTACACCTTATTTAGCCTTAATAAATGATTAATTAACATTTAATTCATCATGAACAATTTAATAGTTAAGTGTGACTAACACTTAATAACTACTTAATTTCAGTTAATACATTTAACCTCTTAACTCCCGCCTTAACTGAGCACATTTCCCCAATCGGCTTTACCCAAATCTAAAAGCTTCTCGACTGGCGCTTACAGCCTATAGGCCAGTGTAACGCCTCATTTGAAAGCTAAGACCTACGAAAGATTATTCCTTGCGTTGTCGTCACTTTTTCGTCACATTCTTGGAGCTTTTTAGTAACTGTTTTGTTGCTTTTTCATCACATTTTTTGTCACCTGTTTGACGCTTTTTTCAAAAAGCTTTTAGATTTGGGTGAAATCAAAAAGGAGAAAATGTGCTTGGTTAAGGTGAGGGTAATGAATAGTTCTTCACATACTTCACTTATTCATTGTTGAGTAGTTATTAAGTGTTAGTCACACTTAACTAATGCATTTATTAAGCATTACATCCACATTTCTTGGAGAATAGTGTCTTTGCTCAGCTATTTTTACTGCATACGTTTGTCAAAAATACAAGAATATCATGGCCCGAGAGACATTTACTGCAGTTTTTGCTGAAGTTGGAGACAATCTTTGCTACAATTTTCAAAAATATAGTTTTTAGGCACTACTATGGCATTAAGAACTTGCTGCTAAACCTGTATAAACCTTACACACATGTTATAGCATTTTATTATCAGAAATTAGCCAGAAGAACAAACCCATTTCTATCTGTAGGTTGATGGTCAGGAACTTGTTTAGCACATTTTGTATCATAATTGAAAAGCTGTTCAGATTTTTCATGTGAATTTCACCCCTGCTGTTTCAACGGCGGTAAAGTTACATAACAATCTGTCACAGTAAGACTCCGCTGATGAAATCACATCGTACAGTTTGAGAAGAAGTGCTAATTGTGTTCTCGTTAGGACCTGTCAGATCGACTCGGGGTTTAGACCTGATTTAGACCCTGGTTTATTCCTTTTTTTCAGAGCTATAGTTTTGTCCTCCTCTGCTCGTGTGATTTCTCCTCGCAGATGGATGAAAGTGCTGGCTCATGTGTTTGAATGGCAGCTGTGATTGGGTCATGCATAATGGATAAAGGCCATAAATGTTTGTGGTTTTGTGGCTACAGCATTTTTTTCTTTTTAATAACAACCAGCCACACACTGAGACTGTTGACTCGGCCTTTCTTTTGTCGAGAAACATATTTACAGATAAGACATATTAATTTTTTTGTGCAGGGCCTTGAGCGAATACTATGACTTTGTGTTGTTAAGGAAATATTCTGACACCAAGATACAACTAACTTCTGCCAAATTGTGTAACTGTGCCAAAATTAAGGCCTTAAATGTCCTTTAAAAGTATTACATTGGATTCCAAATAGGAGTGTGACAATATATCGATTTTCCGATATATCGCGATATTTTGCGGGACGATACCGATACTTTTTATTCCGATATCGATACATTTGATGACGTGGTGCATATTAATGAGCAACCTCATGCATATTAATGAGCAACATCATGCATATTAATGAGGCTGCAGTGCTCCGCTGTTTTCACAGTCAATAGAGGCCAATAATGATCAAGAATTCAGTCAGACCAGCAGGGGGCAGCACTACAGTTATAAACACTTGGACCAAACACTGTCACACAAATAAATTACTTTTAATGATCGTATCGAATCGTGAGCTACCAACTAACTTCCTCCAGCTAAATACAGATAAACTGAGATAATTATCTTTGGCCCACAAAAACACAGAGAGGTTGTCATTGGTCATCTTGAAACGCTTTCACTGGGACCGAGAAGTCCAGTTAGAAATCTCAGAGTAATCATGGACTCAGACCTGAATTTTAACAGTCATATTAAGTCCATTACATCAGCGGCCTATTACCACCTAAAAAACATTGCTAAAATAAAAAACATAGTGTCTAAACAAGACAGTTATAAGCACTTGGACCAAACACTGTCACACAAATAAATTACTTTTAATGATCGTATCGAATCGTGAGCTACCCGAAGGTTCCCACCCCAATTCCAAATGGCTTTAATCAACATTTAAAGGAACAGGCCACCGTTTTTCCACACTGAGATATGTTCTTACCTGAGCTTAGAGGAGTTGATGTGTACACGTGTCTTTACGCGTGCGCTCAGTCACGCAAAAAGACCAAAGATGTTGTTAGCATTTAGCCTCTCCTCCTCTCCAAACGGGGGTGAAGTTAGAAGCGACCAAGCGGTACTGTATTGTACTGTAAGGCGTAATAACACCTTAGGAGCACTTCGTTATTACGCCTCACAATATAGTTCCCCTTTTTTTCCACTTAGAAAATCGACATGTTTCGTTTTGTGTAACTAGACTTGGATCGTGTAACTACTCACGTAACCGTATTTAAATTTTAAATAGGGGAAACGTGGAAGAGCTTGGTCGCTTCTAAAAAACGGTGGCCTGTTCCTTTAATGGAAAATACTGACATTGCCTGTATGTTTTTCTGCTTAAGTTGATCAAAAATATAAAACATGTGGTCTATAACACCTCATACATTAAATATACACAGATTTTTTACTTTGTGACATTAAAAATAGTATTTGGACAATAAAATAGTATTAAAAGTATTACACCTTAGTTGCTATACATAAACCCTGTTTATCTAAAAACTATTTATTTATTCATTCGGACGGCTCAGTGCATGTTAATGAGTCTTTAGCACAATCAGCAGGATGTCTTGGATTAACTAATCAATAATAAACATTTAATTGCCCTGATGTTTCTTTCTAACCAGGATAAGTAAATGCAATGAAGCTTTATAAATATTATTATCATGTGCAAGGGATATTGTCTATAGTTTGATTTGAAATGTCAAGGTCACAAACACCAGCTGTTGTTACACTGAAGGCTGGTTTGTGTCCTCTACATCGATGGTTGCCAGCCTTTTATGTGTCACGTACCCCTGGAGTCATTAATGTGTGCCCTACTGTATGTACCCCCTTCCTCGAAGATCCTGTCAAAATCTTTACAAAGTAATCAACTAAACATTGATCTGTCATTTAGTTGAGCGATGTGTTCACAATACATCTAAATACTAGCTACAAAAGTTGACCTGTAAGAATGTTACTTGGATATAAAGTCCTTGTTTATGAGGCAAGGTCAGAAAACTTAAAAAGCCTTTATTGGATTAAAAAGCCAATGTGTTTCGGCTCATAGGCTCATAGGCTCATAGGCCTTCCCCAGCTCTTTAATCCAGTTATCCATGTAAAATAAAGGTTATTTTTACCTTTTCTAACCTAATTAGAGCGCCTCAGTTTATTTGCTTCTTCCTCTACTGACTGACTACAATACGCTTAAATACTGAATGTGAAAAACTACCCAGTTTCACCTTTTGTTAATCTGTGATAATTCCAAGCACCCTCTGCTAAAGGCTCAAGGACCCCCGTGTGCTTGTACGCTTGGTTAACTTGGGAAACACTGCTCTACATACAGTAGAGTTCAAGAGTTCAAGATTCTATTCTTGAATAAAATAACTGTATATCAAAAGTGCCAATATCAGTGAGTATAAAGCTATATATAGTTATTGTGTGTTGTTGTTTAATTATTAAAATGATTAGGACATTATCTGTTTATGAATCTGTTTACATCTGTCTATTGTCTCATGCTTCATTTCCTTCAAGCTCAGGCCGAGTTGCTGAGGCAGATCTGAACCATATTATGTAACTCTGACTTTGCCCTTGTTGTTTCTCTTCCTGGTTTGTAGCGGGCCAGTGATGACGTAGAACCGTGATTGGACAAATCTCTGCTGATCACCATGGCGACCGGGCGTAAAGGTGTGTGTGTATTTCTGACATCTCTCAGTCTTTCAGACGCGCCTTTTGTCTTCGGTGGTTCAGCCGTATTCACCAGAGAGCAGCGGTTCCACGGGAACAATCGAAGTCGCTCAGTTAGATCAAAGCCGGGAAGAGAGAAAGTCCTTTATGTGGAGTACTATTTATTATTTGGCGATCGGCACTATTGTTCAGATGGAACTGACTAGATCATTATGTACAATTTTTTCCAATTTTACAAAAGTGTAAAACAAAAAATCATTGAACAACAAAGTCAGCAAGACCAGAGAAAGCTTTGTGGAGGAAAATACATTTAAAATACACTGGGCCGGCCCACGACAATTTAATGCCCGAGGCAAGATTGGGCTTTTGCCCCCCAGGAAAAATACATAATTTCAAAAAGAATCATATGATTTATATACCTTTTATACCATTTACACATGCATGTGTATTTATCTATTTTTTCCAGACATGGTCAAAAAATTTTCTGAACTTTCTTCACTCAATCTAGGCTATGTGTTTTTTATATATATATTTTGATATATTTTGTGGCTGTTTTTATTGTATATATAATGATTATTATTGTTAGCTATATTAAGCTATTATATTATAATTGGAAGATGTGCAACAGTTTTGTTAGAGGAGGGAGCCTCCACTTCTGATGTAAATGTACAACTTTTAACTGCAATGCTGCACAGCTCCCCGGGGTGTAGAAGGACCGTCTGTAGTTTCCGACACAAAAGACTCTTCCCGTTCAAGAGCTATGTCCAAAGGTCAGTGATGTTGTAGATGGCGGGTAGGTAAAGCGCATTGCGCCCCCACCATTTGGCGCCCTAGGCGGCACTAGGTTGCAAGTGCCCACGGCCGGCCCTGAAATAGAAGTTGTTGCCATTTAATTTTTTACAAACACATTTTTTTGAAGGTTAAACTACTGTACTGTAAGTGTTTGTGCCTCTCAGTGATTAGTTCTTCTACAATATGAGATATTTGTCTGACTTCATTAAAACAAAATAGAATAGATACAGATTCTTACCTTACCAAATTATTGATCTCAAGTTGATCGCTTACAGGCTATTATATCAGCAACATTTTATTCTGTTACCCATACAATACTGTATGTTTCTGTGGTAGTATTTTCATTTTTGGACAATAATAATAACCCTGCACCTCTTGCGCCTAAAACAGAAATCCATAGATACCCAGGCCATTTCTGCCACCAAAAGTAGCTCGAAATCACAAAACGGTTGAGCATCCCTCATCTAAATAATTGCAGGTTATTCCAATCTACTAATTACAGTTAACTTAGATTTCCTTACTTATTTTCTGGTCATTCAAACATGTTGTATCCAATGCCACTGGTTTTGGAGCAGCACTGTGGCACATATAAAATAATATATTTCCCTATACGTTTGAATATTCTGTGGCAGGTTCCACGTCCAAAGGCGCGGTGCGTTTCCCTGACGACGACGCCCCGCCCGGTTCCCCCACACGACGGGGCGACCAGTCCGATCTCTGCTCCCTCATCGCTGTTCGGGAGAAGGACGGCAGCTACTTGGTCAAGGTGTGTAAAGCATTTTATGAATAATGAAAATAAATGAATAATAATTTAATTGTTTGCACATTTCTTGTCTATTCTGCACATCCTGAGTGTTTCTGAGAGCTGAATGTAACAAGTGAATTTCTCCATTGTGAGATCAATAAAGGCTTATCTTATCTTAATGAACAATTATCTTAATTTACGTTGATAATTCTTTCCTCTTTTCCAGGCTGGTTTCCTGAAGAGTCACCACTGTTACGAGATCGTGTTTACTGTCCTGGACGTCCCGACTTTAGGCAAAGACCTGTCCTGTTCACACACGTCCTCCCCACGAGACGCCCCCCTCCACACTGAGGGTGAACCGCATCAACTCCACACTCGAGGGTGAGCAACAACATGTCATAAAACCAACTGTAGTGGCAAAATCAGGCAATATTTATAGAGTTAGATTAGCCAAAACAAAAAGTAAAGAAAAGAGCCACGGTGCAACTATTATACACTACTGTGCAGTGGCATCTTTAATAACCCCACAAATAGTCATGTTCGAAGCTGCTAGAGGGGAAACAAATGGGGAAAAGAACTTTTTCACATTATTACTCCACCACTACTTTACTTACTTAAAGGAACAGGCCACCGTTTTTCCATACTGAGATATGTTCTTACCTGAGCTTAGACGAGTTGATGCGTAACTGTCTGGTCTTTACGCGTGCGCTCAGTCACACAAAAAGAACAAATATGTTGTTAGCATTTAGCCTCTCCTCTTCTCCTCTATAGGCTCTTTTCCACATGCAGGCGCGTGTCAGCCAAATGGCTCTTTCACCCGCTTTGTCGAGCTTTTCCATAACGAAGGCCAGGGCCAAACCGGTCTGACCAGGTCTAGGTTTTGGGACCGACCTCTGGCTGTGGCCAAAGCGCTGACCGTGTCTGATGTGACGTGAACAGACTCTGGCCTCTCATTGGCAACGAGAGAGTGGACAGCCCTCACTATTGACACGCAGGTCATGTGAAATATTAAATCCATAACATCATACCGCTGTGCTAAAAGGGGATTTTGCTGATATTAGCATTTAGCCGCTGTTAGCGCAGCTTTAGCTGGTGTTAGCATAACATTTGCATGTAGCTTACCTTCATAGTTGTATTTAGCAGTTTCTTTTCTGTTTTAATACAGCTTGGCTCCTCTGAATGATTCCATAACTCCCACCAGAGGGCAGCATTTGTCCACATTTTTTCTCATCGCGGCTCTAAAAACTTTTAATGACGATCTGTACAGCGTGCTCCTCTGTGCGGCTCCGCCACAACAAATGCATGTGTGTGTGTGGTGGAAACAGAAAGGTCTGCGGGTAGTGTCGATATGTGCACGTAGATCGTGGCGTGCACGGCCGGTTCGCGCTATGTGGAACGACGGCTTATGGGGCCAAACGGGGTGAAGTTAGAAGCGACCAAGCTCTTCCACGTTTCCCCCAATTTAAATACAGTTACGTGAGCAGTTACACGATCCAAGTATAGTGACACAAAATTAAACATGTCGATTTTTCGAGTGGATAAAAAGGGGAACTATATTGTGAGGCATAATAACACCTTAGTAGCACTTCGACGTCTGCACAGTAAAGTGAAGATATTACTGCGCGGACGTCCAAGTGCTCCTCAGGTTGACACGTTGCTGTCTGTGTCTACCTCCAGATTTGGTCTTGTCTTGTTTGATTGCTAAATGCTAACGGCTATAGGAAAATACATTGAGAAGGCTAACAAACTCTTCTCTTTACATTGTCTGATGATTAAAACGCTTTGCAGCTAACGTAGCGCAATATACATGTGTTTGTTTACAGCGCACTTCAGGGCATATACTGTAGCTGTTCATGGCTTGATCGTTCTGATTAATAAACACGTCACTTAAAATGTACATGACACATTCAACACCATTTTTCCTAAAAACATATTTAAGCTTTTGCTAAAGGTTTTACACAGCTTTCTTTAGTTTGACAATGTTTGTGATGTTTATACTTTGACTTCCTTATTGGACACTGACGGGAAGTGACATGGATAGAGGCCTGTTTTGAACTGTTGCCGTGCCAACCATGTTTTGTCAATGGGAAATGAGTCAAACTGCTCCGGCACTGTATCTCTATCTATCACTTCCTGTCAGTAGCTTAGAAATAAAAATAACTTTTCTGCCCAACTTTCTTCATTAAAATGGCTGCTTCACTGAAATAAAAGGATAATTTGACTTACAACAGATGTTATCCATATAAATAAGTCATATTTTCACAAGCATTAAAACCTGTCATATGCACTTTAAACACTCCAGATGCAAGATACAATTAGGTTGTTCTAGTAATTGCAATAACAACTCGACATTGATTAATTGCGCGGCCCTAATTTGCAGCGTCACTATAAATAGCCATATCACTGAGTTTACTTGTGCTGACAGACAATTGATCTAAAGAGCAGACAGTGCACTATGAGTCTGGTACGTGATTGCACTTACACTGAAGAAATATGAGCTGATTATTGGCCTTTCTTTGAAACCATTTTTAAAGGAGGCAGCCGGGAAAACAGACCTCACACTTTAACTTCAGGAGGCTGATATCCTGCTGTAATGATTTTAACACTTGCATTTCATCAATGTGTTTTATAATGTGTAGAACAGAAATAAAGATTCTTACTTTTTGATGTTTATCCACAAAATTATTCAGCGATTTTCAAGCTGAGACGTCCAGACCTCACTACTCCCACATTCTCGCTCTTGCTACTCTCGCTTCTTTGGGAGAACTCCAAGAGAACGACATTTTTTCTTCACGGGCCACTTGCCAAAACGTTTCAGAGGCGGGAGACAGCTTTATGACTGTGCCGCCATTTGGCACGGCATTCGATAAAGTTAATTTGACAGCTCTTAGTGACTCCTTAACGGCGACATATCAGGAAAAATATCTTCCCATCATCAAAAACCACGGGTACTACTTTTGCAAAATTCCACGAATTTTAAATGTGGAAAATTTCCATGGGAATTAACAAGAATTAATGGACATTTATGGGAATTAACAGGAAATTAACACAACTGTATGTTTCTTCTTTACAGACAGATATAAACTGAAGACATTTGATTTGATAGTTATACACTGAAATATCTATCACAGTAGAGATGAGACGTCCCAAAGAAATCATTTTTGCTATGTCTGCCACCAGGGTTTGAAGACGACTGTTTTAGGTTGCGTCTATCAGTCTTAAATACTGTATATTAATCATGTTATGCAGCTGTGCAGTATTACAATATTATATTGTTTAAAAAGTCTGTAATTCAGGTCTGTTCTGTTTAATGCAGCTCTGTGTCAGACACAGGCCCCGCAGACTCGTATCATGCACAGAAAGTAATGCCTGAGCCGAGCTGTGTCACCGAGTGTATCGTTATAAGAAAAGTTATGTGACCGACACAGTCACTGTGTCGTTTTGTATCATGTAGTGTCGTACGCAGCGAGCAGCAGCGAGAAGCAGTGAGCGCCAGTTGACCGAGAGCAGCACCTGGCTCATTTTGTCATTTGGGATTTATGTACCACACGCCGATCCCGCGGGTGCTCTTGAGCTGGAGCGCCCGCAATGAGCTGCCCAAATATGGCCAAGAGGCGAATCTGCCCTGATAACAAAATGATTTAAAGCACAAGAGGCATCTGTTTTCTTCTCTTTCACGTCCATATTGAGATGCATAAATATATAGGCTAGTACATAATACTATTGTTATACCGTTTGTGTAGCTCTGTAAGCAGAGCGTCGTTTAATAATCAGGAGCCGTGAGTTCAAGTCAGATGATGGTTTAGTCCTTTGACTTGACATCCACTGGTAAACAAAAGCAGAAATATGTCTGTTGCCATATTATTGTCACAGGCGTTATCCTTTATTAAATCTTGGTCAGTGACTTCATTTTTAGATGGTTGTATCACTGATACTTAATTCTCATTCTTTTGTTTCTATTCTTATTATCCGGAGCAGTTTTTCCTTTTTCTAAAATATCACTCTCAGCTGGTTAAACAGCTCAAGCCTGACGATTCGGTTCACATTTCTGAACGAGAATCAATGAGCTCAGGACTTCAGTGTTGAGTTCGCTTTTTTCAGGTCACTGTTGCAATGCTTTTTCACCACCAGATGGCGCCTATAAGCCTACCAACACTGCGTGATACAGTGTGACACAATTTGTGTGGTATCATCTCCCCATCACTACCGCAGACTACTCGACTCGTACAGTATTGGTCAGAGTCTGTCATGATGTGAGTGAGAGACTGGTGAATTTAATCAATCACAATGTGATAAAACAACATCATTATATCAAACTTTTGCTTCAGCGCTTATTAGAAAGAGCAGTAAGCAGAATGTAGGTTTAGGAAAGCTGTGTTATGTTTTCACCTGACGATATAGTCCTCACTCTTCTCATATGGTTCGGGGGTGTGACATCACTCAAATGCTTGCTTTATGTTTCAAAAGCACCATCAATGGGTAGCTACTAGCTAGTGTTAATTCAACAAATGCATTAATATTACGTTTTTTTTTTTTTTTAAAGCATTTTGACAGTTTAGAATTTTTGACATTTCCCCAAATTTCTAAAGTTCCATTGAAAGTTTCCAGAAAATGTCTGGAAATTAATCAGGAATTTTCTAGCCCTTTGCAACCCTAATTTACAGTAATGTGTATTATGGAAAAGAAGTAAAAGTAATTCTGCCCAAGATGTTTCCTGGTGTTTTTTTTTATTATGAGGGAACAACATTTTATCTCGATACAAAGCTGAATAAAAAGTTAATTTACTGAATATTGGGACCTTCACGTTTCACTCCTCCAGAACAATCCTTTGTAACAGCAAAAGGAGCGGCCCACAGTTTGAGAACCACCGCACTAGACTCCAGGAGACACCGTGCTGATGTCCTCGGATAAGACTGGAGCCAGTAGCATTTCATTTCTATCGGATCCATTTATTATTCCTCCTAATCGCGTCACTGCTGTTTATCTGCTCTGTAATGAGCACAATGTAACTCAATATGCTGGGTTTCCTCTTTTTACGATGGAGATAAATCCAAATGAATCTTGTGCCTGTGTTTTTGCAGAGGGAGTAAAAGTGACGTGCGAGTATAAAACCCACCAGGAGGGGGTGCTGCAGGAGGAGCTGACGTTGCTGACGAAAGGGAAGAGGGACAGTTCTCTCAAGGTCAAACTACAAGCCAAGATCATCGGTGAGTTATGTTTCCTCCAAATCCTGTGAATATTACATGAGTCTATTGAAGCACCAGCACAGATTCCTGGTGATTTCCGCGCTCTCCTCTGTCCGCAGACCCTCACCACGGGACGCCCATGCTGCTGGAGGGCGTCAAGTGTCTGGGGCCGCTAAAGGACTGCCACTCCAAACACTGCACTAGGAGAATATAGGACTATGAGCTTCTGTGCTTAATTCACTTGTAGTAAAAAGTCTCACTTCAAAAACACAGATAAATCATTAGAATTAAATCTTAAGTTTTTATCTTTTTGTAATTAAAGCAGCCTAGGATACAGAAAGTTATCACGAGCTGCATATACTTACTGTACGTTACATATTTGACCTTTATTCCTTTATTAGGAACCTTTATTCATAAGGTCCCACCGGGATTTCAGAAAGGAGACCCTATATACATGTTTTTAGCAGTACAGGAAACCGGATCACCTGGTGGAAGCAAGCTAACACGTAGCCAAGCGATCTGGGATGTGGCTCACTGCAAATCGTTTCTCCCTCACGTTTTATTGGCCTTCACAGAGGCTTAAATGTGATGCATACCTTTGTGAAGTTGGCCCCTCATCAACTGCAAATTCATATAAAACTATGTCAGTTGTTTGAGCTACGTTTCTACTGTAAAACGTTTTTGGAGGTGCATTCTGTGCTACATATTTGCTGTTTTGTGCCATAAAGATGTTTGTTTGTGATGTTACAGTTTCGGAGATATTTTTATTGGTGCAGCATGCAAAACATAATTTAAACAATAACAGCAGAAATTAAAATGTTTACAGCACAAACTTAAAACAAACAATTGATATCATAAATCTGCGTTTCAAGAGGGGTTAGCTTCCAGAAGGTGTAACAATTCAGAAGATTCTCGAATATCCTTTATCATTCAGCGTTGCTCTGATGAAGTCTGCGTTGTTCCTCAGTTTTCCGTGTGTTTTTTCTTAGTTCTTAACATTTCTTCGTACTTGCATGTTTGCTTTGATGTGGATGGACCATGGGTTTCTGTGGTTGGTCTGAAGGTCAATAATCACAGCCATTTAAGGCCAAGAGAAACACCAGGCCCAAGACTACACGCCTTTATAAAGAATAGGAAAAGTGGGAGATCAGTAGGGCTGAACGATTTTGCCAAAAATCAATATTGCGATTTTTTTCAATCAATATTGCGATTTTGATTTTATTGCGATTTTCCGCTAATAACTTTTTGTTGCAATACAATTAAATATTTACAACTGACTTAATAAAGTATTACTTACTCTTAAGTCCTTTATAATCATATGGAATATAATTCAAAATAGTCGACATATCCATTTACATAATTTACAATGAGCTTATACTGATTTTTTTTTTTTGTAAATAGCCCAAATAATTTCTTGCTATTTGCTCTTGTGTATTAGTCAGTGGTTGTGAGATAAGTTCTTATCTTTATCCAAAACATTCCCAAACATAAGCCTCTAAAAGTGAGCCGCAAAGGACTCTTTACTCTTAACAAGCAGCACAGGCTCACCTTCATCTCTGTGGAGGCACAGACGTGTGAATCCGGAGGAGAGTTTCTGTGATTAGTGCATCAGAGGGATTAGCGCTGCAGCTAACGCAATGCTAACGGAGGAAAAAGCAATAGTCCTTCGCGGTGGCTGCATAATAAACGCTGATATGTTCACAGTACATCCACGATCTACCACGCACCTTAAGTAGACTGAAATCTTGTGCCTCTGTGACTTCGAAATCACGTTGTGTAATATCGCGATAAAGTTGCAAATGCGATTTATCGTTCAGCCCTAGAGATCAGTCTGACCAGGTGAAACTAATTCACTCATGCAGAAAACTACAATGTCTGTTATAGTGTTACGAACACCATATGAAGTTCAGGTGGAGCTCAGCAACGTTTGAGGCTTTTCAGTGTTTAAAACAAGATTATGGTGAAGACCGTATTTAACATTATTTAAAGCTAGATTTCTTTAGAGAGGGGGGTCAAGACACCAGTTGTCAGGTGGTGCAACCGTCCGAGCAATGATTAGACTAATAAAGCTTCTGAAAATTGTATTTTCAGGGTAACAATTAAAAATAAAACATCATGGCATAATTGTATGTTAAATATCTTTCACATAAGCCGTCATTTGTGAATATGAATAGTTTTAAAGCTTTTGAGATCACTAAAAACTTTGTCCGACAATTTGTAATCTTAAATATCAGGGTGGCACAACCGTAAGAACAGGGCTGGTATTTTTGAGATAAAGAATAGTATCAGCAAACAGGATATGACATCAGCCAGAAGAACAAGTCGTCTTTATGTCTGAGTGAAAAGGTATGAAAATCTCTTTCAAGAATTGAGAAGAAACTGCTTTTTCCGACTCATAGGTAAACTGTCACACTTTTGGTGTCAGGTGGTACAACCGATGTAAATATTGTAAAATATTATTTTATTATAAAGTCTTAATTTGTTTAAAAGTAATGTTACCCATGCTTACAAATGCTAAAGCTAATGTAAGAGTCCACATAAAAGACAATTTAATTTGAAATTAGTTGCTAATGTCAGGTGGTGCAACCAGACAGTCAAGTGGTGCAACTGCAAAAAAAGTCAATTACCATCTAAAATGATAGGGATGCACTGATCAATACTGGTATAAGTTATCAGAGTCAATACTAGAAAAAAAATCAGTTATTGGTTTAAATATCCGATACTGAACCGAAAACTGTTTTGGGCTGACACCGAGCACTCGTGGTCCTCCTGTTTTATTACTGATTACAGCATCAGTTACAATTACAGATGAAATGTTCAGAGGAGAAAGACTGTCTAAGATATACTTGGCAAAGATTTGACTTTGTACAATTTTTTGGAAACTATTTAAATTTAGAAAAAACTTGGTTGCGCCGCCTGACACATGTTTTTATACAGAGAAACTACAAATACATCAAAAAAATACATTTAAATACTTTTAATGTTATTTAACAACATAACTTGTTTAAACACAAAATTATCGACTCAAAAATATGCATGCCATCAGTTTTGAAAAAACTTTTGAAAATATGTTTTTTGACCCCTTATACGTCATTGACCCATTTACAGCCAAGTTTGAGTGAAAAAAATTATTTCCATTGTATAACTGGATGAACACACCCCTCTCTCCCTTCACCTTTTCTGTCAGCGTAGTATTACTCTCAAGACATTTAATAAGTTAAAAAATCGTAACTTGCTAAGACACCTGCAGTTGCGCTTATGGCCTCTAGGGGCAAGAGTTACTTAGTACTGCTTTAAAAGATATTCAGAGTAGATGGACACCGGCACATGTTGAAAATATCCGGGCGCCATCTGTGTTCACGTTCCTCCTCAGTCTCTGTCAATCTCTCGCCCACTGAGGTGAAAGCACCAAGAGCCAACAGGAAATCACATACATTTACATCCACGTGTCATTATTGCTAATACCCATCTTAGTCCTGAAAAACTACTTTAATAACTTTTAATAGTCCTGATATTTGCTTTAAATATTGGCTTTAAAACGAAGATGAACTGCTTTCCCTGCAGTGTTGGTACATTCTCTTGAGCAGTGGCTGTTTAGTTCCTCCATTATAACGCACATTACGCTCTTCTTTGATCGTTATTGTTTTAGGCTAACCACGTGAAACAAAAAACTGCCACAAAACCCACATGTCCTCACTGTCACCCCCAAAAACAAACTGAACTGTGAGCAAGTAGCAAGAAGAATAATGTTTGTATTCTATTTATATATGCTTAAAAGATTCTGCTTTAGTTACCCGTTTTATATATTTAGAATTTTAAATCGTTGTAAAGGATTATTTTGAATGTATGTGTTGTTAAAGAAATTAACTTGAACATATTTTTTATTGCACTTTACAGTTGAAGACAATGAAGGAACTATTGAATGGAGTCCTGTTTGCATGCCATACAGTATTGTCCGAGTATGTAACCAAATACTAACAATCGATGTGTGTACTGTATGTACTTATTCCCTTCATCATATCAGAAGTTAACACAAATGTGAAATATTCAGAGGACTTGCACTAAAGCTACCAGGAAAATCTCAGCATTCTTTCATTCTTTATAAGTACAAGACAAAGTTACACTATTTCAAACCTGTATCATTAGCTAAAACCACACACATCAAAACCTGTGAGAAATATAGGTTTGATGCTCTAAATTAAAGTGTTATTGTGCAGCAGTTTTTCTGACAGTGACAGGCCAGCTCTACTATTGTCCCGATGCTCTTGAAATAAAGACATTGTATTGAAAATTGTGGCTATTGCTTGTCGAATGGAGTAGCATATAGTGTATTGCATACAGTGAGGAAAATAAGTATTTGAACACCCTGCTATTTTGCAAGTTCTCCCACTTAGAAATCATGGAGGGGTCTGAAATTGTCATCGTAGGTGCATGTCCACTGTGAGAGACATAATCTAAAAAAAAAATCCAGAAATCACAATGTATGATTTTTTAACTATTTATTTGTATGATACAGCTGCAAATAAGTATTTAAACCTGAGAAAATCAATGTTAATATTTGGTACAGTAGCCTTTGTTTGCAATTACAGAGGTCAAACGTTTCCTGTAGTTTTTCACCAGGTTTGCACACACTGCAGGAGGGATTTTGCCCACTCTCCACACAGATCTTCTCTAGATCAGTCAGGTTTCTGGGCTGTCGCTGAGAACACGGAGTTTGAGCTCCCTCCAAAGATTCTCTATTGGGTTTAGGTCTGGAGACTGGCTAGGGCCACGCCAGAACCTTGATAT
Organism: Neogobius melanostomus; assembly: GCA_007210695.1. Classification (NCBI taxonomy): domain Eukaryota; kingdom Metazoa; phylum Chordata; class Actinopteri; order Gobiiformes; family Gobiidae; genus Neogobius; species Neogobius melanostomus. The sequence continues at coordinate 3,527,222 of VHKM01000122.1, read as the reverse complement.
GCTTCTTACAGAGCCACTCCTTGGTTATCCTGGCTGTGTGCTTCGGGTCATTGTCATGTTGGAAGACCCAGCCTCGACCCATCTTCAATGCTCAACTGAGGAAGGAGGTTGTTCCCCAAAATCTCGCAATACATGGCCCCGGTCATCCTCTCCTTAATACAGTGCAGTCGCCCTGTCCATGTGCAAAAAACACCCCAAAGCATGATGCTACCACCCCCATGCTTCACAGTAGGGATGGTGTTCTTGGGATGGTACTCATCATTCTCCTTCCTCCAAACACGTTTAGTGGAATTATGACCAAAACGTTCCATTTTGGTCTCATCTGACCACATGACTTTCTCCATGACTCCTCTGGATCATCCAAATGGTCATTGGCAAACTTAAGACGGGCCTTGACATGTGCTGGTTTAAGCAGGGGAACCTTCGTGCCATGCATGATTTCAAACCATGACGTCTTAGTGTATTACCAACAGTAACCTTGGAAACGGTGGTCTGACCCTGAGGCTGTGTGAGCTACTCGCTGGTTTTGATCGCCCTTCGTGCTGACCCTCAGACACCAGCTGCCCTGACACACACACTGTCAATGTTAATTAATACATTTGGAGTCATATTATGTTGTATTTCATTTACGTTTACTACATTAAGTATCTTACTTTGGATCACTTTCAAATGTTTAAAAAATGCTTATTTGACCCCAAGATACTAGCTGGGTCTGATTGTCCTATGCTGACCCCAGACACTAACTGTTCTGACCCTCACACTGTGATTGTTAATTAAAACATTTTGAATGAATTATATTGTAGATTATAAAGTAACCTACTTTTGATCACTTTCAAACAATTAAAAAAAAGGCTTATTTGACCAATCCCCATGATTCTGTTACTAGTCCAACATTAGTTTGGGAATGTGTGGTTGTCAGCCTAGCTTTTATTGTTACAACATGTGTCATTATAGTATTTCTAAAGTGGTTCACTTTACCCCGTTGATTTCTCTTGTGTGTCTCACTTTACCCCATGGGTGGGGTAAACTGAGACACATGACACATGACACATTTTTAGGAACAATCATATTTTCATTGCCCTTTGTCCTGTAGACATGCTAATAATTTCCATTTGGGCAACATCCTTAATTAATGGGAAATGTGTTCATTTTAATGAGATATAATTTTAGCTCAGCTCGAGGGGAGCAATGTAAAAATTGTATCACATTACCCCTCTCTCCCCTACAAAACTAACTGTCGCGTTGTCACAGCTTTGTCACAGCTTTGTCACATATTTGAAATGTTTTTGAGTCTTTTTTGTTGTGTTTTTGTCACATTTTTGTTTCTCTTTTGTCACTTTTTTGTTTTGTTTCGTCATGTTTTTTTTGGTATTTTTGTCACTTTTTATTTTCTTGAGGTGAAACATTATAAGGAACTTACAGTTTTTGAGGAGGATTAGAGACGTACATTTTTTTTTTTTTTCGAAAGGGGAGAGGGGAAGACAAACCAACTCTTACCCCCACCTGAGCGCATTTCCTCCAGTTCGGCTTCACCCAAATCTAAAAGCTTCTCGACTGCAGAGCAACAGTGTAACTCCTCATTTGAAAGCTAAGACCTACAAAAGTGATCATAACTTTCTTCGGTTTTGTTGTTGTTGCTGTTGTTGTTGTTGTGTGTTTTTTGTCACTTGTTGCGTTTTCATCCTCGTTTTTGTCGCTATTTTGATGCTTTTTGTTGTTCAAGCTTTTGCATGAGGTTCTGCTTGTTTAGATCAGTTCTGTGGGCAAATGCGCCCTCTACTGGAGCCAAACGGCGTCACCACAGAGAAACAGAGGCAGAGGCTGCAGCCGCTTCTCTCTGCTCCCCGCTGTATGACTAAGCACCGTTAGCCGCTCGGCTCTGGGACGCACAGAGGCCCAGAGCCTTTTCAGAGACAGTCTCTAGGCTCCACCCTCGGGAAATCAGAGCCATTCGAGAGAAAGATCTAAAGCAAATAAGATGACCTAAACTGAACCACCTTTAACTTTTGAAAACAACAAGAATTGCATCACTAACAGGTAAGATGAAAGATACATTGAGTTGCCTTGTGTACGAAATGCGCGGTATAAATAAAGTTACCTTCTTTCAAAGTATTATTATTAATTCATTTGATGAGATATTTATAGCATGTTAAGTTATGGCTTTATAAATGCAGTGCAACAGGGAGCAGGGGCTTAGCTTTGTTTAAAACTGAACTATCAGAAAGAACAGCAACAATAATATCCTGCAGCAGCAGACGTCACAGAATGGTGGACTGTGATCCGGATCTGGACCCACGCGCAAACACGTCCGGGCCCGAACATTGGATCCACACTTTGGACCCGACCATGAAATCGAGCAGCCGCGTCGCCTCTTTGTATTGGTTTCGTTTTCTCTACAACGGGGCGGTAACTACAGCCCGGATGAACAGGGAGAGAAAGAGAGAGAGAGAATATCCCTCCCCCCAGCTCCATGTCATGAGGCTAAGTAAATATGCACGCGCGATCGTGAAATAGCTCCACTGTTTCCCAATTATTCTCTAAAATGATGAGCAGCAGGGCTCATTTACTGTCAATGGCAGGGCTCGGTGTCAAGTACTGAGCAAAGAGGTAATAATATATGCATAGGCATTCTTCTATTTAGGAGCCAAATATATATATTTTAGAGTGAAAAACAAGATTCAATTATTGCATTCTTTTCAAAGCACAGTCATTCATATTGGATTTAATAATGGCTAAAAAAAATCCACAATATAACCATGAATTAACCCCATTATGTTCCGGACCTTTGCTTAAACTCTTAACCCCCGCCTTAAAGGAACAGGCCACCGTTTTCCTTACTGAGATCATTACAACTTGTGCATAACTAATATGCATAACTATTAGTTATTCTTTAACAGCTTTTCATGAACTAAAATAGCAACACTTGACCACTTTTATTAGGCTTCTTTGGGTATTTCTGTCTTAGTTGTTGCCGCAGTCTTGATTTGTTTTCATTAACGTTAGCATTAGCATGCTGTTTCTAGATCAAATATCATGTTTGTGAAGGTTAAAACTCGCAAAGTCGCAATAGGGATTGTCTTTCAGTTTCATCCGGTGCAATCTCCTAGGGTAGAGATAAGCCCTGTGAACAAACTTATAATGGATCATTTGGTGGTTTGGGTTTCTTGAAGACAGAAACACATTAGACCAAATACTTGGCCAATTCCACTCGGAGTGATCTTTTAGCTCTATCTTCCAGAGATGTTCAATAGGCAGTTGTTTTTGAGAGGCTTTAGTGACAAGTATATAGAGATCTGAAACAAGGCCATTGTTTTTTTTTTCACACAAGGCAGCGTGAAGGGGATGGTTTTCTAAGGTACATCCCCATGGGACGCCATGGGCACGCATAGCTGTTCGTATTTGCAAGTAAGTCTTTAAATTCTCTTAATCCATTTTGGTCTATTATTTTGTCTAGCGTGTGGACCCCTTGGCGTTCCCATGGGGTGAAGGAGACTGGTTTTTTACCTATAAGCAATGAATAATTATGGAAAATTGGGGACTGTAGGAAATATGTATTATTTATTTTCATGAATTGATTGATTTGATACCAAATAGAGATGAGGTGAGATATAATTGGACCACATTTGTTTTTTACTATCTTTAGGTATGTTAGAGTATAAAAAACATGTCGTGAGGCTGAAGTAATTGTTCTTCGATTGGTTTCCATGATGTGAGTATATCTGGTTTCAACCAAAGGGAAAGCGAACGTAAGGCACCATGAATACCATTCAAAATTTGGGAGGTTAATGCCACCCGATGGTTTAAGCCGGTATAATGTTGAGGTTTTTATTTTTGCTTTTTTCCAATTCCATAAGTAGGCTCCTATGATGGCATGTAATTTCTTCCAATATCCTTTTGGAGGTGCCAAAGGAAGCATAGAGTTGAGGAAGTTAATGCGAGGCAGTACATTCATTTTTATGATAGAAAGGCGAGATTGAAAGGATGTTGGGAGTAAGCCCCATCTATTTAGATCATTTGTAATTGAATGCAAGGTTTTATTATAGTTGTTGTTGGTTAAAATATTCACTGTCGGGTATATAGAAATGCCCAGATACTACTTGAGACTCTCAGCCACGGGAATATTAAAGGATTCCAGATTGGTTGAGGTTCCATTCAGCGGCATGACTGCTGATTTTGTCCAGTTCACCTTATAGCCTGATATTTTCCCAAATTGTTCGAGCAATGGGCTCCAGCGACAGGCAGAATAGGGAAGGTGACAACGGGCAGGGCTGTCTAGAAAGCGAGACACTTTAAACCTGGGAGAGCAGGTATTACCCGTTATCACAACCGCTGTAGGGTTGGCGTATAACGTTTTAATCATAGAAATTAAGTACCACAGTCCCGCAACTAAAAACAAGCTCTTAATTAGGATTCTCCAGTTCAGCTTTAGCCCAAATATAGCCTATAGGCCAGTGTAACGCCTCATTTGAAAGCTAAGACCTACAAAACTAATCCAAACAGATCTTTTTCCTCGTGTTGTTGTCCCTTTTTTCCCATCACTTTTTCGCTGGGTTTTCATTACATTTTTGCCACATTTTCATCGCCTTTTGTCACTTTTGTTGTTGCTCTTTTGTGGGTTTTTTTGGTCACTTTTATGTCAGTTTTCTGCTGTTTTTTGACATTCTTGTTCCATTTTTGTCGCTTTTGTCACATTTTTGTGACGTTTTGGTTGCATTCTCATCCTTGTTTTTGTCTCATTTTTGTCGCTATTTTGACGCTTTTTTTCAAGAAGCTTTTAGATTTGGGTAAAGCCAAACTGGAGAAAACATGCTCGGTCCCTGTATGTTTTTACCCACAGTTTTCACACAGACGTGACGCTGACGCAGATGTGACGGTTAATATTTCTCTTTTCTCCATTTTAAAGCAGTACTAAGTAACATGTTTACCTTAATAAATCCTTTTCATAGTCCCTCTAGGGTAATACAAGTGTTAATGGGATGATTGGGGATCTTTCATCTCCCCCTGGTGTCTCTGGCCAGAAAACCATGCTTGCACCAATACACACTAATAGAATCACGGAGAAGAAGCTAACAGGCTAACGGGCAAAGCTAACTGCGGCTAGCGCCACTTTAAACAGTATTTACAGCCAAGTTTGAGTGAAAAAAAATATTCCCATTGTATAACTGGTTGTACAATATCCCTCTTTCCCTTCACCTTTTCTGTCAGCGTAGTATTTACTCTCCAAGACATTTAATAAGTTAAAAAATCGTAACTTGCTAAGACACCTGCAGTTGCGCTTATGGCCTCTAGGGGCAAGAGTTACTTAGTACTGCTTGAAGATCAATAAAGGCTTTTCCTATGATGTTACAGGTCAATTGGCAGTTATGTCTATTAATAAACAAATGGAAAACATTTAACAAGGATCACTGGACTTTTTATAGCCTTGGCTACACAACAGGCTTTTAGGTTCCATTCATATAAACAAGTCATATAAAGGGATCAGATGTTCTTACCTGAGCTTAGAGGAGTTGATGCGTACCCGTCTGGTCTTTGTGCGTGTGCTCAGTCACACAAATGTTGTTAGCGTTTAGCCTCTCCCAGCAAAGGTATAGCACCAAATATCTCAGTATGGAAAAAGGGTGGCCTGTTCCTTTAAGAGAGCATTTCCCAAATGGTCACAGCCTATGGGGATGGCTAGTGCCTACGTCATCGTAGCCGAATACGTCACTTCCGTGTCCAAACCGAATTGGGCTAGAATGGTGCAGTGCTGTGTCCCAAGTTGTAACAACAGAAATGATATCAATAAAACGATAAGTTACTACCGCTTTCCTTTGGACGAAAACGAGAAGAGGAGATGGCTTAAACTGATACGGTAAGCTGGATATCTAACCATGAAAAATACATTTAAGTGCGGGCTAGCGCCAGTATTTGCGCTAAACGTTAGCCGAGATAACGTTACCTGTTGCTGTTACGATGGAGTGGGGCCACATAAAATAATCGAGATTAAAGTAATTATTTACGAGAATAAAATTGCCATTTACTAGTTTAATGTGACTGAGTTTAAAGTCGTTATTTATGAGAATCAACTAGCTAGTTATTTATGAAAAGTCATATTGTGAGATATTAAACTCATTTACAAAAAACAAACATTTTACGAGAATGAACGAGATTAATTACGAGATATACGTAATATTTTACAAGATTAAGTCGTTTACAAGTCCTTTTTTTTAGATTTACGTGACAATTTACAAGAATAAAGTCAGTATTTACATTTACATTTTTGAGAATGAAGCCATTAACAATATAAAAGTCACTATTTATGTATATACAGTTGCCAAATTGTGTTGCTTTTGTGGAACGGGGGTGAGAGGGATAAGGGTTCTGCACTGGCAGAACCTACTTCTTTTTGTTTATCGCCACAGAGTTCTTTATGTAATGTTCTTTTCTTTTATCCAGGCGTAAAGATTTCACCCCTAACTACAACTCAAGGGTCTGTGGATGGCATTTTCCACATGGCAAAGCAGCGGGGCCCACACGGTTTGCCTGGAATGAGGGAAAGGCTTTTCCTCACATCAGCCAGCCGACCAAACGGCAAAAGAAAATGCTCCTGGCGACTGTAGAGGACGAAGGAGGAGCTGAACCAGGCCCAAGTCACCTTGGCACTGCTCAGAAGACCCCAAGTAGTTCAAGTGTTTTGGTGCTCGAAATTGAGAATGAGATGCTCAGAAAAGAAAATGACAAACTGAAGAAAGAATTGGAGAAACAAAAACAAACATTTTCATTTAGTCAAATATCCTCCCACCCAGACATAGTCAACTATTACACTGGCTTGCCAGATGCTGCCACAGTCTTATTTTTGGAGACCCTTCTTCCAAATTTGATCTCCAGTATCACTTTGATTGGAACGTCCAAAAAATGCCCTTAATCGATCAGCTGCTCTTGACTTTGATGAAACTTCGACTGAATTGTGGTCTTGTTGACCTTTCTGTGAGGTTTAACTGCTGCCGGGCCACAGTCACCAACATCTTTATCACCATCTCCAGTGCCCTGTATGACATTTTGTATGTCGGCATGATGGAAAACAAAATTCCTTCCAGATTCAAGAACCAAACCTCCCTGCCACATTGCTTCCAGCCATTTCCCAATTGTCGGATTGTGCTCGACTGTACTGAAGTAGCTGTGTCCAACACAGAAAGTCTGGACACCCAAAGTCATCTGTACAGTCATTACAAAGGAGGTACCACGCTTAAGGCTCTGATTGGTGTGGCACCTAATGGATTCATTACCTTCGCCAGTGACCTGTATGGTGGAAGCACATCGGACAAAGCAATAACGGCAGACTGCGGCGTACTTCAACAACTAGAAGCAGGTGACATGGTGATGGCTGACAAGGGCTTCACTATTCGTGACATTTTACCTGCAGGTGTTTCACTGAACATCCCAACATTCCTTGTCAACGGACAGTTCACAATGGAGGAAATCAACCACAACAGACTTATTGCCAGTGCAAGAGTTCATGTGGAGCGTTCCATTCAGCGCCTGAAAACATTTCACATTTTGTCATACATTCCGTACCAGTATAAAAAGCATGCAAACAAGATACTGAAAGTGTGTGTTTCTCTCACAAATTTACAGACACCCATTCTCCGTGAAATAGCATGAATTTCCTCTCACTGTTTGCCACAATGCCATCATCAGCATTGAATTTTTCTTTAACTGTATTCCATATGAACTGTATCAATGTTGTTTTTTACTTGCTAATCAATTTTCCTAAACTCAAATGTTATATTTTTTTAAAGGTTTATGTTATACATATTATCAACACAACTGTGTTTGATCCTCCATAAGCTGAATGAATAATTTTGAGAAGTACTTAGATATCCATTTGACAGCCTGGATGCAACTGAAGCTGAACAAGACAATAAAAAGTCTTCACACTGATTATGTTGCTCCCACTCAATTTATTTGAACTGCATGTTACTGCTTTTCTTTTTCTTTTTTAGAATAAATAAAACAACAAAACACACAAACATCAGTTTAACTGGTACAAATGCACAGATATTGATATATACAAATTGGGAGAGGCTACAACATTCAAACTGAAAATCCTGCTTTAGAACTAGGAATGTCAAGATTAACTGATTTTACAATAACCGCGGTTATAAAAGCTCACAGTAGGTTAATCGTAATAGTTTTAGGGCCCAAGGTAAATCGTCTCAGCGTTAAATCCGCTCAAACGCATGAAGTCAACGGCAGGTTCATAAGTCAAATGTGCAAATCTTATTTTCATAGCTGCCAAAGGAAGAGTTAAAAAAAAAAAGGATCATGTGCAGCCGCGTTTGTCACGTAAAAATGGACATGAACAGTGTAAGCACATGGAAAGACATAGATCTTTCAAAAACATCCACATAAATCTGCTTTCTTATAGCTAGCTAGGTAGGTATAGGTATTGCTAATAATAATAATAATGATATTCTACTGCCTATTTATAAGTTTACTTTTTATTATATTACTTTTTTATATAATGACAAAAGCATGAAGATAAAAAATAAAGGCTGAACCTTCAATAGGCTATCAATTAAAACAACCCTTAAATAAATATATACGTAAAATGTCCTCTTTTGTGAACATTTACACAGAACTGTAAAGGTTGAGAAATTCTTTCTTCTAAATTTCGCTATTCATGAATAATTGTAAAGAAATCGCAACATTTTTCCTCATAATATTCGTGACTCAAAAATTTGAATCCTGACATCCCTATTTAGAACATGTAAACAAATGCAGGGTTAATCATTTAATATCGGAGAGAATATGGGGCAGGAAAATGTCCTTATAAAATATTTCTAAAACACTAATGTTGTTTGCCCAAGCTGGATCTTTATGGATGAACAGAATTACAACATCCAGCGGAGTCCATACCACCAGGTGACATGTGCCAGCTCCTGTCAGGTACAGGTTGCCCTGAATTTGATGCCAGTAGTTGTGAGTCGGCTTCATTTTCAGTAGGCCAGTAACTTCATCCAGTTTGAGATAAAAGTCCTTTGCCTCTGCTGCCTGAATTATGGTCTTCTTTCTGGCTGCATAAGGACATTTCACCTCAATGATGCAGTCAGCAGATACTGTCCCATCTGGAGAGCCACCAAGCAGGCCACTGTCAGAGAGAAACACTCCGCTCTCCTGGATGGTCACACCAGTGCGCTTCATGTACTCTTCTTTAGCCTTTGGCTCATGAACGATTCCCCAATCACAAGCCTGGGGGTTGAAAGGGAATTTCATACACAATGGCATCACAAGGTGCTTTATAAAGGGAGAGAAGGAAAGAAATATCAGCCCAACCCTTCTAGTACAATTTTTGTTTACACTTGTTTGATTTAAAAATTACCCTTGGGTCTCTATGTGGGTTTTTTCTGCCACAAAAGGGTGATATGTAGAACTAATTGACAATAACCTTCACTGTATTTGAGAATAAAAACATTTTTGGTGAAGAAACTTAATTGTACATACATTTTGAATATGTGATAAAAATAAAAAATGTAAACGGTCTAAATACACTGTGGGCAAATTCGGCTGTTTAAAAGCCACAACCATTACAGCTGAAAAAACATCTGATAAAAAAATTTGATCAACCTTTTTTCCCAAACACTATTCATCAAGCTCAGACCTGATCAAAACAATTATTTTTGTGTTTTTAAATAATGGATTTTAACCTTCTGAATGCCTATTTCATATGTGATTTCACTGCAGTGTCATGGTTGAATGAAAAATTGTGGTTATAATGGGAGTCGCTGGGGAGTATTACTTAAAATCTGATGCTGCAGAAAAAGTAATGTGCCAAAGCAGATGTTTTCACAAGTCTTTGGAAGATCCAAGAGTGTGATAGCATATAACAAATATCCACCCATACACCATTTTTTATATTAAAAATCTGCAATTTTGTGTTTTTATCGGGGCCAAGATTGATGAAGAGATCTGAGTAAAAAAACTGTATATATTATGTTTTTTACAGCAGCTAAAGTTGTACCTTTAAAAAAAAAAAAAAAAAAGGGACTAAAGGATATGTTTTATTACAGTACCCAAGGGTTAAAAGAACTTTGTGTCCATCACTTACATGAGCTCCTTGCTTGAAGTTGTAATGACCAAGCAGCGTTTTGAATAATGAAGGAGGGTAAGAGTTCCTCTTCACTGCCGCCAACACAAGACCAAAGTTGCTGGCTGTAACTCTCTTCTTGCGATATGCCATCCTGTTATAAAGAAACACACAACAGTTAACCTCACAGCACTTAAAAAACAATTCAAGAAAGAGCTAGTCACTAATGACTTTTAGTACACATGAAATCAATCGATCCTTGTATGCATTATTACCATAAGTCATTCTTAGTTTGCCCAACTGTGGCTCTCTCGATGGCTTCCTTTTGTTGTGGGCTCACAGCAAGGGATGAAAGGAGATGTTGAGCTTTGTCCTCACAATACCCGGAGTTGGCCAATATCCCATCAAAAGTTTTGATGTGATGGCAGGGGTCAAAAGTCTGTCCCAACAAATATCATTGAATCAGAATAACAACAATTAGATCCCTTCATGTCAACATTGTTCACAGACATACATATATTGAGTTGCCTTGTGCGGTATAAATAAAGTTAAAATTAAAGTCTGAACAGGTTTATGTCTGATTTGCAATGGTTTAAATCTGTGGATATGTCAAACTAAATTTACCATCTTACTAGGGATATCGTCAATCTTTGTAACTGATTTAATGTTGTGTACATGTGAAGTTTCTGATAAAGCAGGACATGAAACAACAAAACACAAAACACAAGTCAAACCTGAGGCAGTGCAGGAGGTTCTGGAGCTAATATCCAACCCAGACCTGTAAAACGGTCAAGCTGTGCCAGAGATGACGATGCCCATTCTATGTCCTCCGGGGTGACAGGGCGTTTAATTCCAGCTGAAAAAATAGCATAAAGGGTATGATGGTAACTGCTATCTAACCCAGGCTTAGATTTTAGTATGGAAAGAAAACATATGGTCATTGTTTTTCCAATGATAACAAAACAGAAAGCATGACACATATTTCCAAGTTACTCGAAGAACTAACCTTGTGATGTGGAAGGTGCAATCACAGACACTTTCTTGGCCGTGATTTCCTCTGTTTTGGGTGTCGTGGGCCTCTTCCACATACACTCGACATCCGTGCGGGTGAAGTTCTTCTCAGCCCAAATGAGGAGGGCTGCAACATGGTGGCACTTGGACCTCCCGATGGCACAAGAGCAAGAACTTGCCTTCACTTCCTGTCCCTCAACGTGTACCTGAGTGAAATCAACTTTGCTAACCCTCACAAAATACTCTTAACAATGCTAAGAGGCAAAGCTTTGTAGTGCACTCTGACTGTAAGCCTGCACTGCTAACTTTTTTTTATTATAGTATGTTTATTTTTTATTGTTTATACTTTTTGCCCCCTGAAGTCTGGTAGTCACTGTATAAGATACCTCCTATATTTACTATTTAATTGTTCGCACGTTTCCTGTCTATTCTGCACACCCTGAGTGTTTTCTTGAGAGCTGAATGTAACAAGTGAATTGTGAGATCAATAAAGGTTTTTCTTATCTTTGTGTTGCACTAGGTGGAGCCAACAACTAGTTAGGTAATGTCTAATCTGTATTGGGCGAGTAATACTTTTCCAGAGTTTTAAGTTGTCAACAAACCGTAGGTACTTATTCTAACATAGCTAAGTACAATAGTTAACGTTACACTTGTACAGTAAAGTTAGCTTGGTGGCCGACAGCCTTATGTTAGCGAGCTAACGGTAGCTACTAAAAACTTGTAACGTTTGAACCGTGACAAATGTACAATCTTTTTATGGTAAAGGGCGACAGCTTAATGATTGATTAAAAATTTGTTTTATGCTTATATAACGCAACAATAGTCAATGTCATAGAATTTTGTGCCAGATGACGAGTCACTCAGAGTCAGGACCTCACCTCAACCTCGTAAACTTTACTTTTCATTGAAGCCTGTACTTTCCCTTTCAGACTTCCACCTGCCAGCACACTAACATTTACAACTCTGTTGGAGTTGTAGGAGTTCAAACCCTTTTTCACGGACTTTGGGGTGTCCGAAAAATACGATGTCACCGTAAAAAAAGTGACCGGTTCCTTAGCTACTGCCATTGTGTTTACATTAGATTCAGCGGCTTGGACACGGAAGTGATGTCGTGACGTCACGCTAGCCATCCCCATAGGCCGGAGTAATGCCTCATTTGAAAGCTAACACCTACAAAATTAATCTAAATTAATCTTTTTCCTCGCATCGTTGCTTCTCTGTCGTCACTTTTCTGTTGCTCTTTTGTGGCTTTATGGTACTTTTTTGTCGCCTTTACGTTGGTTTTTATTGTCACATTTTCGTCGCTCTTTTGTTGCTATTTTGACACTTTTTCCAAGAAGCTTTCAGATTTGGGTAAAGCCAAACTGGGGAAAATGTGGTCGGTTCAGGTGGGGGGTTAACCTCTTAACTCCCACCTGAACCGAGCACATTTTTCTCCGATTTGGCTTTACCCAAATCTGAAAGCTTCTTGAAAAAACTAGCAACGTAATAGCAACAATAATGTGACGAAAAAGTGACAAAAATAGGAAGAAAAAAAAATGACCAAAAATTATAAAAAATTGACAAATAGGAAAAGAAAAGGAAAAAGAAGAGCCCCGAATCCCTTTTAACACACATCATTAAGACTAATCTTGTTATCATGAGCATCAATCAGTCTGCGATCATTGGACCTTTCATGAATAAAAGTGGAGTATATTATGTATCATTCAAACACTTTGATACAGAGTAATCTTATATGGGCTGTAATGGTGATGGCGAATAACAGTAATACCAACATGGTAATAAATTCGGTATAGGAAACAAAATTATACACTTGTTATAACGTGTAACATACTGTGAATGTTGACCTAATATAATGCATTGTTGCATCTGTTAATATGTAACCAACTTAATTGTTAATCGTTTTGTAAGATAAGACATAAATAGTGTTATTGTTGTATATTGTTATTTAAGTTTATGAACAGGGGTGGGAGTCAATAAGCTTGTCTTCTTCCCACTCCTTTTCGAGCTAGAATGTTAATTATTTTTTCTTTTATTAGATATATATATTTCTTTCTTTTTTGGCTTTTGTGCCTTGTGTGTAGCTCGAAATAAAAAACTCAATCAGTCAATCAAATATTTCACACAAAAAATGACAAAATGTGACAACAAAGCAATGAAAGGAAATGTCAAAGAGGATAAAAATCCGTTTAAAGGAGTTTTGTAGGTCTTAGCTTTCAAATGAGGTGTTACACTGGCCTATAGGGTACGAACTTTTAGATTTGGGTAAAGCTGAACCGGAGCAAATGCACTTGGTTAAGGCGGAACCTCTTTTTTTTTTTCAATTTGGACCTCAGTTCATTTTAATCCAGGACCCCTGTTATAGCGTCTTGTTTGGTGTAGTGCGATATACAAGTGAGCCACTAAAGCATCTCGCAGCAGCATAAAGTAAACCATCTTTTTGTAAGCTCATTAGTGTTTGAAAATGTCACTTTCGCAGTTTGGATTCCTCTGAAAAAAAGTCACTATGCATCTAAAATTGAGCAGATTGTATGAACCTTAAACTGTCGAATGCCTTTGCTGTAAGAGGATGTGGTTAAGCGGAGATATACAGGTCTTATGTACAGCTGCACCCACTCTCGCCTAAAAGGAAGGAGCTGAGCACTGTCAAGTACAGTCAAGGTCCTGGCCTCTCTCGTCTAACACTCCCTTCCTTTATAGCCTGATGTCTCCTCCATGACTGTATGTCTCTGGACTGAGGGCTTCAAGATGATTTAAGGGTGCAAACATTGTGCTCTGGAGATTTAAGGATATGAGGTTAGTTTTTGCCTTTGTGTCATTGTTTTTATCTTGTCTTGTCTTTTCTGTCCACTTTTTTAATATTCCAATCATTCGTATCATCACTGCAGTATTCTCAGCAAATATAAAATACTAGTTTAGTTTAGTTTATTTCACAGGGACCACGTACAAAAGATTCATGTATTTTATATGCATTAATCTTTATATGCTTTGTACCAGATTTAGGTCATGTTTACTTCCATCTGCAGTCCCGGGCAGGAGCTCACAACATTAAAAGTTTTAAAATAACTTGAATATAACATTATTGATGATAAATAATCAAAGATAGGCAAAATAGTCCGAGGCACACTTATGCCAACGCTTTTCCACCGGTGCAGTCCTTTAAACCCTGACAGGTCGAAAACGTGTTGGCGTCCTGCTAAAGAATAAAGGACTTTTATTCGGTCAGTGTGCCTCGGACTATTTTGCTTATCCTTGAATATTTTTCATCATTATATATATTGGTATCTCTGATCGTCCTGGAAGAGCACCTCCTTTGTATTGTCTGCTCTGCTCATAACTGTCAGTCGCATTAGTCACATTAACACATGAACATTACTCAGTTTAGACTCTTCTATGTACAAATCTAAGGACCCTCCTCAAAGTTGTAAATAATATTCCTCTACCCCTATTTATTCTGAACAAACAACACAAGTATCCTGCTCCACTGCTCACAGAAACATCCAGAAAAGATCCTCTGCCTTGGCCTTTTCATATAAAATCATTAAGCAATGGAATCCACTCCCACACAGTCTGAAGTTGTCTGTATTTGAACATTTTCTCATTAAACTTAAAGGAATACACCCTGAATAACCAGCAGTGTCAGAATCAGTCCAGTTAAATTGCCCATATACTGTATGCAGTATGTAATAGAGTGTACATTTTAGGTTGTGATGGTATGTTTTAGGAAACCATCTGATGAATATTAAATGGTAACAATAATGTTACTAATACTATTGACGCTTGCATCATGTGGGTTTTATTGTTGTGTGCACCTGCCGGGGACTGCGGATGGAAGTAAACATGACCTAAATCCGGTATAAAACATATTTTCTTTAAGATTAATGTACTGTATACATGGCCCCTGTAGATTAAACTAATGAACAAAAAACAAAACAAAAACAAAACAACTTGTAACGAATCATTCTACTACCAGAGGAGCCTCAAAGATACTTTTCTTGGGCTCGAGGCTCGATTGCTCTGGTGCTGTGCAGCCATGATGAGTTCAGAACTCAATGTTTCAAGGCTGAGGCCAAAACAGAGTCTGTAATATATTCTGCAGTCTAAGCCCCAAGGCCACGATGCTACACCTGTTCATTTAATACAACAATAAAATAAAACAACCCATTGTTTAAAGAGGGGGTATTATGCTTTTTTCAATCACATACTGTAGCACCAGTCTATAGCATACTACAATGATGATGTAACCTTCTGTTGGTCTGTATATGCAGTGAATTAAAATAACTGCCTTGAATAAAATTGCTCTCTCAAAATGGCTGTACTGAACGTCTTGAAATAGGCCTCTGTCTCTTTAAGACACGCCCCCTTCAGCGCGCTGCTGTGGCATCTAAACAACACAATACGGTTTTCGTCTTGTTTCCTCCACACGCATAGAAACTACGATCGATTTTTGGTGCATCTTAATTTTTACTTTTGGAAAGGAACTACGCTTTATCACTTTGTGAACAATGGCCACCCAGGATATGATTTGATCCAGCAGCTGAACTTTCCACACCGCAGGCTTGGAATGGGCTCTTGCCTGAAAAATACCTATTTGCTACTGCCATGCCCTATGGATCTTTAACTATACCCCAATTGGACTACACCAGGATCTCCCCAGTATTTAAGCGTCTGTATATCCAGCCCATACGCTTCAATAGAGGGACATTATCTGTGCAGGTGGTACCCCCGTTAGCATGTTATAATCGACTACAGCTCATTGTTGATGAAAAGTCTGCAATAAATCACAAATGTGTAAAGCCAGGCTCATTGTGTGATCATCGCAAAAGCTGCTTCAAGTAGTTGCCGGCTTTATTGACATTTTTAGTGCATAATATGCTGCTTTTGTTCAATGAATTTCCGAGCTAGCTGTGTTAGCACCTCGCGGCTAATGGTGCGTTAGTTTCGGGAGAAAACCACTCGGCTACGACCCATTGTAGATTAAATGTGAGTAGTAAACTTCAAAATCATCAAGCCAGGCTCAGTGTGTCATCATTGCAAAGTCTGCTTCAAGTAGTTGCATGTTTTAGTGACGTAAGTGCATAATAGGCTACTTGTTTTCAATAAATCGTTCCGGCCTAGTGGTTAGCGGCTAACTGCTAATACTTGTTAGCTTCGAGAGAAAACCACTCGGCTACAACCCATTGTAGATGAAATGTGAGCAATAAACTTCCAAATCAACAATCCCGTCTCAGTGTGTGATCATTGTTAAAGGGTTCATTGTGTAGATGGTGGTTTTATTGACTTTATTCGTGCATATTTCTCGTTTTCATGTCATGACTGAAGCTTTAGCTTGTAATATTAGCTTTCTCTGGAGGGAATGCTATCAGGGCTTCATCAAGGCCCAAACGCATTCCCAGCGCAGGTCCCGTCATGGAAATAAGTTTTCTTGTCACCGGTTTTAATCCTGGGTGTTGAGGTAAAAGAAACACTGATGTGTGTTTTTGAAAGTCTCAGAGCTGCTGTAGCTCCAGTTTACAACACATGAAGCTAATCCTCATGATGACTGACTGTTTACATCTGCGTTCAACATGCTGGGAGGGGGCTCTGCTGAGGAGCAGTGGTTGGTGCCTTGGCTGGTGACGAAAGGTCTAGAGGCGTCTCCAGGAGGTGGGGCGTTCCTAGGAGGACTGAGGCATAGCTACACCTAAAATGGCTGCCGTCTAAGTTTTTACTGATTACTCAAAAATATGTGAATGAGCCAAGGCTACACTTCAGGCATGTGTTTAATGAGGGAATGACATAATAACATGATATAAAGCTTGAAAAAGTCGATTTTACATAATACCCCCTCTTTAAGAAAAAAAAGTATAATGGGACCTTTCATTTAAATTCTCTCTTCTCTTTGTGCTATAGCTCAACAAATCACAACAGGAAACTCCTGCTTGATTGGAATACACATTTACAGTTCAACAATCCAACAAAGTATCAGTCAAATGTGTGTTTTGTCCATTTTGAACAGATGGATTCAGATGTAAATAAGAGTTCACCCTCTCTTCAATCCTTGAGTCCAAAGAGACCAGATGTGTCCGGTGGAAAGAAAAACAGGAAGTAAGATGATTAATAATTTTGTCGTCCTTATAGTACATGGTATGTGTAGTTTATTGCACAAACACAACACTGTGTGTTTTGATGCTTTTGTTATTTTACAGGAAGAAAAATTATGTGAAACCGAGGCCTGCAGCTTCAGCGACACCATGTTTAAAATCCCTGAGTCCAGAGAGACCAGATTTGTCAAGTACAAACAAATCTGAACAGTAAGTCCCTTTGATCATCAAAAAGGCAAACCTTGATTTTAAACTTTGGTTTAAAATCAAGGTTTGCCTTAATGTTTTGTGTCTTTTTCTTTGTTTCTGTTTTTTCACATGAAGAACCGATGTTCACCTCAAACCAGACGATTCTGAATCAGGGCTCGACTGTGAGTCCATCAGGAGTGACCGCTCTAAAGAGAACCCACCGATATTTGCAGCTGATCGGTAAGTGTCAATCAATCAATCAATCAATCAATCAATCAATCAATCAAAATGAACCATCGTGTTTGAAGATCCAGAAGATGTGACCGCACGCAGCCTTTGTTTATGGGCATTATTAATTTGTGGGAGCCCCAAACTTTGAAAGCATGTTTTCATAGCCTCTGAACACTTGCATAGTTCAACTTAAGCACTGGAGGTAAAAAAAGAAAGAAAATAAATGTACTTGTTCGTCGCAGATGGCCAAAGTCCCTTTGATCATCAAAAAGCGATCAAGCACCGAGCAATGGCTATAGTTTGCACAAGGCTAGCATTTCCATATGTTTTTTTTTGGTAGATTGTCAAATATCTGTCAATAATATGTGAAAATCTAAACAGCAATTTAAAGAATACAGTTCAGATCACTCCTGGTACCTGTCTAAACACAATATGCCATTCATTTGGATTAGTCATCGGCTAATATTTACTGCTATTGTTTCACATGCAAACTCCACACAGAAAGGCCCTGTCCCTGGTGGGAATCTAACCCAGACCTTCTAGCTGTGAAGCACGAGCGCTAACCGCTGCGCTACCATGCCGCCCCATGCTTTCCCAAGAACATGGGCAAAATGAATAACAAAATGAATAAAATCTCATATATAATTTGTTACAATAATAATAATAAAAATAATAATAATAATAATAAAATATATTCAAAAATCAAGGATTAAAAAAAAAAAGTTATAATTCATCAAAACAACAAAGAATATGATTTAAGAAACTAGGATTGTCCAAAGTTTGTTACGTGCCATAAGGTCTAGGTCAGGGGTGCATTGGCCCGCCTGCCGGAACATTACTGTTGGCCTGCCACTGGTTAACCCACTTTTGATGATCCACCATATTTTATTTTTAAACTTTATATTTTACGTGTTGTCTTCCTTGTTCTAATTTACATCATTGGGATTGTGGCACTTCAACACTTTATATAGAGCTATGTAAGGATTAAACAACGAGGAGCCGTGCATTAGACGGTTATAATGCACGACGCGGAGTCAAGAACACAAGGACGCGCAGCGGATTGGTGTTACTCCGCGAAGTAAAAAAAAAAAACTCTTCCTCACCCTCCGCGGGCGGTCTCTTTTTCCTCCAAGCTCGGGTCCTCTACCAGAGGCCTGGGAGCTTGAGGGTTCTGCGCAGTATCTTTGCAGTTCCTAGAACTGCACTTTTCTGGACCGAGATGTCAGATGTATTTCCTGGGATCTGCTGGAGCCACTCCTCCAGTTTGGGGGTCACTGCCCGAGTGCCCCAACGACCACGGGCACCACTGATGCCTTCACCCTCCAGGCCTTCTCTAGCTCTTCTCTGAGCCCCTGGTATTTCTCTAGTTTCTCGTGTTCCTTTTTCCTGATGTTGAAGTCGCTTGGTATTGCTATGTCAACCACCACGGCTTTCCTCTGCTCTTTGTCCACCACTACAATGTCCGGTTGGTTCGCCATTACCATTCTGTCCGTCTGTATCTGGAAGTCCCACAGGATCTTGGCTCGGTCATTCTCTACCACCTTTGGAGGTGTTTCCCACTTTGACCTTGGGGTTTCCAGCCCATACTCTGCACAGATGTTCCTGTACACTATGCCAGCCACTTGGTTATGGCGCTCCATGTAAGCTTTCCCTGCCAGCATCTTACACCCTGCAGTTATGTGCTGGATTGTCTCATTGGCCTCTTTGCACAGTCTACACCTGGGGTCTTGTCTGGTGTGATAGATCTGGGCCTCTATTGCTCTGGTGCTCAAGGCCTGCTCCTGTGCAGCCATGATGAGCCTCTGTGCTGTCCTTCAGGCCAGCTCTGTCCAGCCATTGGTAGGATTTCTTGATATCTGCCACTTCAGTTATGTTTCGGTGGTACATGCCGTGTAGGGGCTTGTCCTCCCATGACGGGACCTCCAGCACCTCATCTTCTGTTCCCCATTGTCTGAGACATTCACTGAGCACGTCATCTGTTGGAGCCTTGTCCTTGATGTACTTGTGGATCTTGGATGTTTCATCCTGGATAGTGGCTCTCACGCTCACTAGTCCTCGGCCTCCTTCCTTACGGCTAGTGTACAGTCTCAGGGTGCTGGATTTGGGGTGGAACCCTCCATGCATGGTTAGGAGCTTCCGTGTCTTAACATCTGTGGTTTGTATCTCATCCTTTGGCCAGCTTATTATTCCTGCAGGGTATCTGATTACTGGCAGGGCGTAGCTGTTTATTGCCCGGGACTTGTTCTTGCCATTGAGCTGGCTTCTTAGGACCTGCCTTACTCGTTGGAGGTATTTGGCCGTAGCCGCTTTCCTTGTCACATCTTCGAGGTTGCCATTTGCTTGTGGGATTCCGAGGTACTTGTAACTGTCCTCAATGTCTGCTATTGTTCCTTCTGGGAGTGAGACCCCTTCTGTGTGGACTACCTTCCCTCTCTTAGTCACCATCCGGCCACACTTCTCTAGTCCGAATGACATCCCAATGTCTGCACTGTATATCCGGGTGGTATGGATCAGTGAGTCGATGTCTCGCTCATTCTTAGCGTACAGCTTGATGTCATCCATGTAGAGGAGGTGACTGATGGTGGCCCCGTTCCTGAGTCGGTATCCATAGCCAGTCTTGTTGATTATTTGGCTGAGGGGGTTCAGACCTATGCAGAACAGCAGTGGGGACAGGGCGTCTCCTTGATATATGCCACATAGGTCAGGGGTGCATTGGCCCGCCTGCCGTAACATTACTGTTGGCCTGCCACTGGTTAACCCACTTTTGATGATCCACCATATTTTATTTTTAAACTTTATATTTTACGTGTTGTCTTCCTTGTTCTAATTTACATCATTGGGATTGTGGCACTTCAACACTTTATATAGAGCTATGTAAGGATTAAACAACGAGGAGCCGTGCATTAGACGGTTATAATGCACGACGCGGAGTCAAGAACACAAGGACGCGCAGCGGATTGGTGTTACTCCGCGAAGTATATATATATATATATATATATATATATATACAAATATATATATATATATATTAGGGCCGGGACTTTTTTCGATTAATTGCGATTAATTAATTACATGAGGTTTAGTGTGATTAAAAATATTAATCGAAATGAATCACACTTTGCTTTCCACACTTCAGTTTCCTTTTTTCCTGCAGACGAACAATTAATGGCAATATTGCACTGGTCTGTTGGACTTGGTTGAACAAAAATAAACAATATTTTGTTGCTTAAGCTTATGTATTCAGTCATTATTCAATGGTATACTAAAATCCTTATGAAAAAACTTACTTCTCACTGTTCTCAGGTCAAATATTTATATGCGATTAATTTCGATTAATTAATTACAAAGCCTTTAATTAATTAGATAAATTTTTTTAATCGAGTCCCGGCCCTAATATATATATATATATATATATATATATATATATATATATATATATTATATATATATATATTTGTATTTTATTGAAGCTAAGACTTCTCCGGCCTCTTGTAGGCATGAGCTGATGGCTGATGAGTGTCTGACAGGCGAGGCACGGGAAAATACAGGGGAACAAAGTCCTTCTGCCATAATAACTTGCAAAATGGAGCTCTGTGCATAAATGTCAACGACAAAAACATTGGTTTAAAATCAAGGTTTGCCATAATGTTTTGTGTCTTTTTCTTTGTTTCTGTTTTTTCACGTGAAGAACCGATGTTCACCTCAAACCAGACGATTCTGAATCAGGGCTCGACTGTGAGTCCCTCAGGAGTGACCGCTCTAAAGAGAACCCACCGATATTTGCAGCTGATCGGTAAGTGTCAATCAATCAATCAATCAATCAATCAAAATGAACCATCGTGTTTGAAGATCCTGGAGATGTGACCGCAGCCTTTGTTTATGGGCATTATTCATTTGTGGGCCCCCCAAACTTTGAAAGCATGTTTTCATAGCCTCTGAACACTTGCATAGTTCAACTTAAGCACTGGAGGTAAAAAAGAAAGAAAATAAATGTACTTTATTAAATGCAATGCATTCAGATTTTGATCTATTATCTGTGAAGCCTAGATGTACCAATCTATCTTTTTTGCTTCCGCTACCGATACTGGGGTTTGAGTATCTGCCGATATCAGATATTAACTAATACCAAGAGACTTCCATAAAGGGTCTTTCTCTGAGTGAAAAGGTCAATGGTCCTCTTTACTTCATTTCAAGATCAAGAAAGCCTTATCTTATCTTGCAAATGAGATGTTTCATATCAATCTAATAATGAATTATTGAAATTTTCCCCTTGACGAATGATTGTTCGTTGCAGACGGCCATAATCACGCAGTGTACACCTGGGTAAAGAGGTTAAGAACATGCAGTGTTGTGCACAACACAACAAGGAACTATGAGAAGGAAATTAAAAATCACAATATTTCTGGTTGAGCTTTGCCTTAGCCTCATCAAACAGATGGTCTGATCAGCAGTTCAGGTTCATTTTGTAATCAAACATTTTCATTAATAGGAATGTGAAACCTGAAAAACCTCCACTTCCAAGAAAGGTATGTAACCTTGATAAACAGATCACACAATTTATTTGCTTGTTCTATTGAATGTATTTTTTGTATCCCATGCATTCACAGATTGAAGAGGATGCTGCTCTTCCTCCCTCAATGGAAGACTGGACGACAGAACATGTTAAACACTGGCTGACAACAAAGCTTCGAATTCCACCAAATGTTGCACAGAATCTATATGAATCTGAGACCTCAGGAGCTTGCTTAGTGTCCTTTGAGAAACAGGACCTTATGGAGTTAGGGGTTCCACTAGCGCCAGCTTTACAAATCCTACGTGAGGTGAAGAGGTTCAACAGACGCTCTGAGCCGGGTTCACGGCCTCATGAACCAGAGTCACAAAGAGCAGCAGAGGATAATCTGGAAACACAAACTGTGTCAACAGATTCAGGATATCACAGTGGAAGTTCAGCAGTGATAATTGTGCAAGAGGCGAGAGACAAAATTAAACGTCTGCTTGAGAACCCATTGATGAGCAGTTTAGTGAACATACCTCTGACCAGTTTAGTGAACACAATTATGGCCAGGTTATTGAACACATCTCGACAGCAACAGTTTCACATATGAAAAAAACCTTGAGTGCGATGCGTCCTTTTGACAAAGCAATTTTCCAGTATTTTACACAGAGCACCACTTCCTCCCAGCTGTAGCAGGTCCAAGTAATCTTCTAGAGCCTGTTCATGAATATCAGCTTCTGCCAGATTCAGAGGAGGTCAGTCAGAAAGAGGCTCTGTTTGAGTTCACTAATGAAATGTTCTGTTTCGCTGCGAGCTGCATGAATTCACGCACCAACGGGACGATTCATTTTGGAGTGAAGGATAAACCAAGTGAAGAACATGGTCAGATCATTGGCCACAAAATCAGCTCTAGGAGTCTTTACAGTGATGCATTTGAATTAAATGTGAGTAAATACTTTGATCAGCAACACATAACCTCTGCCAGGACGTGCATCCGGCCTCCTGTGTTCATCCAAGTCCAACGTGAAGACGGAACAGCGTCAGACAAATGTGTGATTGAAGTGGATGTGATTCCTTTGTATTCAGAGACTCTGGAGAGTGTTTTCTACACAATATTTAATATTCCGTCCACAGTAGAGCAGAACTCCAAATCTGAATGCCTTTTTGTACGAGAAGGGTCCAGAAAAGTCAACATTTTGTCCGATTCAAATCCACGAGTTCTTCAAGATAAGATAAAAGACATTCATGAGAAAGTAAAGCATTGGGCATCTGCTCGCAGAGCAGCAGAACAGAGATATGAACCTCCTCCCTTCTGTGAAAACCAGGGTCAAAGACTCAAACAGCTGATCACTCGTGGACAAGATGCACTTTCAAACTCCATCCAAGTCTTTGTTGTCACTGACAAATGTGTTTCAACTCAACTGGAGCACATGGACTTTCTGAAAGAGCTGAACTTGTTTGCAGTTTTAGACTTTGATCCAGAGTCTTCTGAAGATGGAACGTGCCACTTTTACAGAAAAGACCGTGTTGCAAATCTGCATTTCCCACACATGTACTCTACTCAAGACAGCACTTCAGTTATTGCAAAGCTTAACCTGTTCAAACAAACCAGCTGGATTTTCTGCAATGGGCAGGCCGGTGAAGAGGGTGACTTAGAGAAACCACTCACTCCCAGCGAGTGGCTGAAGAAACGATCCGGTGACATCACCAACATGGTGTCTTTTCTTTGCAGTCCAGACTTGCTTCCCAAGCACGGGTTATTGGTCATAATAATCCTTCACTCTGCGGTAACTGACATCTCAAGTCCTATTTTGGAAACGTTTTGTGCTTTGTATCGCTCACTGAAAGGGATGGACAATATGCTTTGTCTTTGCAAAGACGCTACAGTCTTCAGTCACTGGAAGAATTTGGTGGAGAGATGGTGTGAAGAAGACATCACTAATAAATGCATCTACTCTTTGAGTTTCCAGGAGATCTCCAGCACCATTAAAACACTCAAAGAGCCACAGACAAGAGCCTCCAGAAGGTTTTTACCATCCACAGGTTCTAGCTCAGTCCAACTGGAAAAGAAAGATGAAGAGATGATGCCAGATTTGGAAATACTGTGTGAAAACGAATGTGAAAACACAGAAATTGAAACAAAGACATCCTACGAAGAGTTTAAGAAAAACATAGAGGAGGATTTTTACAGAGGAGGACGAGTGTCCTGGTGGAACTTTTACTTATCGGAGCAGCAGGGCAGCCTGCCTTTCATCAAGCGAGACAGATACACTGAGCTTCATAAACTAATCTGTCCAGTTCACAGTTATGTGTCTCCATGTGTGATCGTGTCACTCTTCCACCACCCTGGCTGTGGGGGAACGACTTTAGCAATGCACATTCTCTGGAACTTGAAAAACAAATTCAGATGTGCTGTTGTTAAAAACCAAATCGTGACAAACAAAGACATTGCATTGCAAGTCAGGATGCTGTTCACATATGGTAAACAAGACCAATCAGGCTACACTCCAGTGCTCCTTTTGACAAACAATTGGTATGACGTGGAGGATCTAAGGCAATGTATCATTAATACAGCCACCGATGGACATCATCCCAACAACCTATTGGTACTGATATTGAACTGTGAGAGAACTCCATTTCCCGATGAAGCCTCAAGAAACTGTTATAATCCAAATGTCTGCATCAGCGCCAAGCTCTCACCAAAAGAGAAGGATTTGTTTTATAAGAAATATGAAGAACTCAAAGACAGCCATGACAAGCCGGACACTTTTTACGCATTCATGATCATGAAAAATGATTTCAGCAAAGACTACATCAGTGGTTTGGTGAACAATATTCTCAAAGATCTTGATGTTGGTTCCAAACAGGGCAGACTCTTGGGTTTCCTGGCTTTGTTGAACACATATGTTCATGACTCCTACTTGTCACTCTCTTTATGCGAAGAGCTGATGGAAATAAGAAACCCACTTTGGAGACAAGAAACACTGGAAGATAAAATGAATCCATATTCAACACTTTTGATCACTTTTTATGTTGAGGAACATGGCACTTACCAAGCAGTGCGACTCTTACATCAGATGATTGCTGAAAACTGTCTGAAAGTCTTTAAGGAGCATAAAGTCAGTCTGTCCGACACAACCGTTGATTTGCTAAACTGTGAGAACATCTATAAGACACTCATGGGAAAGGACTTCCTGACACAGTTTATCCACAGTATGTTGGTTACACGAAGTCGGCGAGAGCAGGGAGACGATAAGAACACACTGTTTTCCCCTTTGATTGAGGACATACAAAAAGAAGGTGTTGATAAGGTTAATGAAGTCCTTGAAAGGGCAGTAAATAGATTTGATAGAAGTGCAACATTGCCTCAAGCACTGGCACGGCACATGTGCCTGAATGAGAAAGACTTTGACTCAGCGCTCAAATGGGCCTTAGACGCTCAGAGGAAAAGATCCAACTCCTACATCGCAGACACTGTGGGGCAGGTGTACAAAAGCCACCTCAAAAAGATTATTGAAGATTCCAAGGAACAGTCTCCAGAATCACTGGATGAATGTTTAAATTTAGCCTCTAAAGCTGCGTCTGCTTTCAGAGATTCACAAGAACTGGCCAAGAAAGATGAACATGATCCACTTGATCTACACTTTAGAAAAGTCAGGAAATGTTACAATACATCAGGTTATCTTGGAGAAACTGAGGTTATAATAATGCTTCTTGACTTAATCACTGGACTTCCCATTTTTCCAGCCAGTGACAGACATGAAAGAGACAAATTACTGCAGGTTCTTAGAGGGCACCAACCTGTTAGCATGTTGGGTAATTACAAGGATTCAGGAGTGGACGCAATTGTCAAAGTCCTCAAAGACCATGGGAGATTTCTTGTTTCATTAAAACCCAGGCTAAAAGACATCTTTACTTTCTTTGAGGATTACTTCACTTACTTGAGGCCCAGACATGTGCCTCTCACAAAGGAAACAGCTGATGAAAGAAACAAACGGAGGATTTCCGAACTATTCAAGAAGTACATCAAGCTTTTTAGTTGCTCAGAGGAAGAAAAACTGACTGAAAAGAAAATAAATCCCAAACTAAGTCTGCATCAGGAAATAGATGATCATCGCTATGATCTGGAGATGATGCAAGCCGATTCTTTTGCTGGGATTCTGCAGAGTATGAGCCATAAAAATGAAAGAAAAAAGGAAACTATTCTTGAGAAATGGAATTTCATCTTTGAAAATTCAAGAAGCAGATTTCCATCAACCTCTGACACAGTCAACTACATCCTTGCAAACATTGTTCTTCACAGTGTCAACCCAAAGTCTCGTTTGTTGAAGAAATATGAAGAGGTAGCCGGAATCCTTAATGACACTCTGCAAAGGGAAGGCCCTCGTTCAAATATGCCTGAGCTGTATTATCTCTGCATGCTGCTGATGTGGCCTTCAACGGACCAAACCCTTCAAAACTTCACAGAGTACAGCAATATTACCACTTACATCACATCAGCTAAACGATCCTTCCATAAACGTTTTAGTTTCATGTTTCCATCAAGAAGTGCTATTGCTCATTTCTTCCTGGGAAAATCAAGTGGTTTGAAACGGATAGTTTCTAAAACTAATCTTGACCATATCTTGTGTGAGTCTTCCCCAAGACTCACACAAGAGGGTGCAACTTTGAAGAGTGATGACTCTTCAAAGTTGCACAATCTTTGGCACACTGGACAAGCGTGGAGCGCTCCTAATATCCAGAAGAAGTTGTTAAGAGTAAAAGGAAGATCTGAAAATGGGGACATTTATGTCACTTATGGAGCCAACACCAAAATAATAATCCGTCCAGCGTACTTGGGTGATATTCGTAGTGGCTGCAGTCGTGAAAAGGTTTCTTTTTACATTGGCTTCACCTTGGAAGGTCCCGTGGCCTATAGTGTTAAATATGAGAGCTAAATGGCTTGATTGCTCTAAAATATGGAACATTAGATAGCACCTTGAATAAATAATGGATTTTCTTTACTCCTCTCATAGAAGAAACATCAGACACAATAGCTTCAGGGCAGTCTCTCTTTGCTTTTCCCGTTACTGTTTGAGTGTGAACATCTAAATCAGTGGTTCTCAAATGTTTCACACCAAGTACTTACCTCCTCAAAAAATATTTTTCCTTCCAATACCAACATCCGGGCCCAAATCAAGTTCAAATCAGACCAATCCTGGACCTAGCACAAAAGTCTCAGAACTGTGATTGTGGAGACGTTATCTTCGCTTTCCACTTTCTCTTGCTAATGAATTTGTTCTTGCCACAAAATCTGCTGCTTATTGTAATAGCTCAAGAGTATTTGGGTATGAAGTTTGAATTCTTAATGAAGCAACGAGCCAGTGCATCCCGTATAATGTCGAATTGTAATTGCCATTTTATTTAATATGTCATTTCTACTTACAATGGACTTATTCACTAAACATGTACAAATGTACAGTCAGAAAAAAGATTTAAAAAAACTTTTGCAAAAATAAAACCTTACTAGTTCGAGTTGTATGAATAATGTTGCAAATGTTTAATGTTTTGACAAATGTTAAAAAGTTTATCTTGAATTTACAAAAGACATTACATTAAAATATATGTTGTGGATTAAGGATCATTGTGGTTTCATTGATGAGTTCTTCTCAAATGGGACTCAAAGAGTACCATAGTCATAGAGGGTGTTTAATTAGTAGAAATATAACTTTTTATGCCAGAAGCCCTTAGTCTGGATCGGATATTACAATTTCGATACAAACATTCAAATTTACAAAACATCTTAATCATTTTTATTGAATATTGTACAAAATGTTCTGATCTTGATTTCACTCAATAGTAGACGCAGGACAGATGATCAGCGGCTCCTCGTTTCTGCCGGACTTGTTGGTGCATGGGCTGAAAAACGGCAGGATGGCGTTGGAGAATCTGACGGTGAAGGTGTAGATGAGCACTTTGGCGTCCACGTTGTAGAAGGACACGATGCCTTTGTCGTAGTCGACGTAGATGCCGATTTTTGAGGGGCGTGTGCTGACGGTGAGGCTTGTGGACGTCCCGGTGCGGAAGGCGTAGTCCGTTTTGTCCCGTAAACTCAGGAACCAGTATCCATGCACCGGGCTTTTACGGGACTTTACTACAATGAAGCTATTCAATTGTGGTACTTTACTACAATGAAGCTATTCAAGAGGATGTACCAGCACTGCAGGGAGAGCAGTGCTGAGAGCAAAGCCAGGGATACATCACATCTTGATCTGAAACCCAGTTCACAACTTTTGGTCACAGTGGTAGGAATATCTGCAAAGACATTGTGTGAAAGAGGGACAAAGGAAGATCTAAGCAAAAGTTGCACCGATCCAGCTTCTTTGCTTCCAATACTGATACTGGGGGTTTGAGTATCTACCGATATCTGATATTAACTGATACCAAGAGACTTTCTTAAAATGGCTTTTCTCTATTGTGAGATCAACAAGGCCTGTCAATGATCAATTGTATCCAAGAAACTAATTAAAAAAAAACATTAAACAAGAATTACTGGACTTTTCTAAATATCTGCTATATGACAGGCTTTTAGGTTGCTTAACATAAAATGATCTGATCTTTATAACTTGTGTATTACAAATAACCTATGTTATATCTGTTATTCTTAAACAGAATTTCATGAACTAAAATACAAACAATTGACTCTGTGCATAACATCAAATCATAACAACACCGCCCAAGAAGTGACTTCCTGTTTGGATCCAGCATACCAAAATAAAAGCACCATCTTATTCATTAGTTCAGCAGTTCATTAGGTTAACTATTAACAGACAAACACTTACAATGTGTGTATTTAATTATATTCTTGTAATGTTGCAAGTACCTGCTGAACTAATCCATAAGACAAGCTGTGTGCTTTTATTTTGGTGTTGAAACAGGAAGTCACTTCTTGGGCGGTGTTCTATGATTTGAATTTATGCACAGAGTCAATTGGCCGCTAGTGTCCAGAATGATCGTATTACTTTAGGTGAAACAGTCATAGTTTCTGAATATATATTTATAGAATACTCATTTTCGGTAACTGTATTCAGGTGCAGTTACTCTTTCATTTGTGGATATTCAGAATACAGTCACTTTCTTGATATCAAAGAAATACATAAAAGTACTCAGTCATTAAATTTCAGTTTCATAATCATAACATTAAGGAGAAAGAAAGGATCAAAACAGCGTAACAGGCGTGAAACAAGTGTAGCCTAAACTACTTCTTGATCATACGGCGCATTTATGCATTAATATTATGCAAATCAGTGTGAAAGTATTCTAAGTATTTAGAATAGACAAAGTAACTAAATACATTTTAAGGCGAGTATTCAGTATTCTGTAACTAAACATAATTTCAAAGTATTCTCCCCAACACTGGCTGTGCTGTGTACCTTGTTCTTATTGGCCTATGTTAATAACATTAAGATGCTCATGTTACAGCTGCCTCAGCTAGACAGATAAGGGTTAGGGAGCAGAGCAACATGGCCTCACCATGGACCAATCACAGCGCTCATATATATGTATATATATATATATATATATAATATATATATATATATGGTTATGGTTATATATGGTTCCTGCAGAACGTTTGACTTTGTCTGTACTGTGTAGCACAATTTTAAGTATAATTGCGTTAAATTACTCAAAACGGAGATCACTTCTTGTTTTAAAATGGATTTCTCCTGTGCTTTGAAATTGTTATTAGTCTTTGTCCTATTTTTCAGTAAGATACAGAGTTGAAAAATGCATAGTGGACTATTGGTACTGCAGTACCCCCTAGTGGACAGTTTGTACATTTCAGGCAATATTAATAAAAATGAAACAAACACAGAAGAAAAACATTTATTGGTATCAGCATCGCACCCTACTAACATGTTCTCAAAGCTCTGCTGTTACCACACTAATGCTATTTCCATCCACTACCATGTTATCACTGCGGTATAAAATAGAGTGAAACATTTAAATGCAGAACTTGTTCAATCAATGAATTTCCAAATATCAAAGGTTCACCAATGACAAAAATAATCAAAGTGTCCAAACTTACCCGCATACTCCTGGACTCTTCTCACTTCTGTAGAAAGCAAAGATGGTCATTAATATTGTAATTAACCTTATTGAATCAAATGTGTGAGATATTTGCTGGAATATTTACTTGCGTTATTCTTGATAACAGGCTTCTTCTTCTGGTTTCTGCCCCTTCCCTAAACAAAGAAAAACAGCACAATATTATAGCCTACTTATATGTCAAGTCATTTTTTTGCCTTCTTGCTCTTGTAAAGCACTTTTAATCACTTTGTGTCACAATTTGTGCAGTACAACTAACATGCCTTGCCTTTGAAACGACTGATTGGACTTACAGACTTCAGTGAGTTTGCACATCTCGTCCTTGAAGCGCTCTATGGTCTGAGTGATGTTCCTCAGGACAACACCAGAGGGCAGCTCTGAGGCCACAGACGCCCCGACCAGGACACAGACGCAAAAGACTGAAATGAACGAGTCATGATCTGAGTTAAAGACAGGTGAATTTAACCAATCATAGTGCAATTAAACATAAATAATTATATCAAACTGTCATTTTGTATCTGAAGGGTAAGGATTGACAATAAACAGGTACGAAGGATGCAGTAGATGGTCAAAAAGAGACACAGTCGATTTAGGAGTTTTAAAAGTATTACATTTATTTTATAATTGGTAATTCATTGTGTATTTAGACAAAGCTAAAGTTTTAAAAAAGATGGCTAGCAACACACAACTAGTTAGTTAATTAGCTTAAAAATGCCCAGGACTGGCCGACCGCAGATGCACCTAGTGGGGGCACAATGAGTTGGGGACAGTACGCACCACGCTCCGTGTCACACACACACCCACACAACAAAAAGCACATCAAAACTAGGGCAAACTAAACGTGCAGATATACCTTGGAGTGATGGAGCAGGAGTGAGGGACCACCAAACCCCCCACCGTCTGGGACAACCACGCCCGGACCAGATCCTGGAGCAGAAAACAAAACAGTGTAAGTTACAGGGCTTAGGAGACAGAGACAAAAAACAAAATCAAATCGTACCAAAAATAGGAAATGATAACTATGTAAAACGGAAACAAAACAAAATATAGCCGCAAGCGGCGATTATCGGCCCTCGCCGACCGCCCTGCCTAAAGCAAGGGGCGCCTCGCGCCCTTTTGTCTCCCTCAATCTAAAATTATGGTATTGCTACTGCCTTTATGTTTGTTTTTAACTTTTTCCCAAGGGTCTTAGTTTTAGGATTTTAGGACTCCGCGCTCAATTTTGACATTATACAGAGAAAAATTAGTATGAATTTGTATCACACTATATCTGCAAACTGAAGCATATTTTTACATTTTACTTAGGGCTGCGGCTGCGCCGCAGAACATCCACAAAGGTTATCCAAGTACTTTGGATAACCTTTGGTTCCTCACTTCTCGCTGAATTATGGAGTTTAACATTTTTCCATCAGAATAAAATGGGACGTTCTGGTCATCGCTACGGCAACACCGTGAAAAATATGGCATGGGTGTAATTTACTTTTCTGATCGGAACGACCAAATAGAATTTTGTGCCAAATTATTTTAATTTTCGTAAAACTAAAATTTGTACTCTCCATATAATTCCTATAGGGGGCGCTATCGCGCCCAATTTGAATTTTGCCAAATGAAAGTGTTTAGGACTGTGACTTTAACAACTGATAACAAAATGAGCGAAATCGGACTTCATATGTGCGAATGGGAGCCATTTTTTGTTTGCGAAAATCTCAAAATACTTCGTACAGTTTGCGGCTTCGCCGCATAAAAACCGTAAAACTTAGAAAAGTAATTTGGATAACTTTTAAAGTTCTACTTCTCAAGATTATTTTCCACCCAAAATTAGGTCGTTCCGATAAACGCTCTAGGAGGAGACAGATTTTGTACGAAGTGAAAAATAAAGGCGGATTCCCGCTTCGCGGGCTGTCATCCAAAATGGCCGACACCCAATATGGCGGACGGCGTTGCCGTAATAATATTTTTTGCTCAACTTGTCATGATGCACGTCTGTACCGATTTTTAGGATTCTACGACAAACTTCATTTTTGGCCAAGTCCTATCTCGCAATGTTAAAAAAAAGCTGAGGTGGTGCTATCGCGCCACTATTTTGAAATTCAAAATTTGGAAATAGTCAAAAGTTGCGTCGGATCGGGTTTGAATTTTGGGCCAAAATCTGTGATTTTTCGTCGATGTTCACTGGGTGAAAATTGCGACGGTGCAAAAGAAAGAAAGAAAGAAAGAAAGAAAGAAAGAAAGAAAGAAAGAAAGAATAATATTCCCATACGAAACAATGTTCCCGCTTACCATAAACTATGTATTTTCGGAAAGCGCTCGCGCATTCCTACCTCATGGTAGAGGTCCTCTCAGTCGCCCATTGACTTTTATGGGCTCTGTACAATTACAATGTTGATTTTTGCATTATATATGTATGTGCACGGGACGTGCACGACAAGAGGAGTGTGTTAGTGAGTGTTTGAGAGGAGGGGAGCGCTTCGCGCTCGTTTTGTGCGTTTTGTTCGCACTTTGGGGGAGTGCGCTCCGCTTCGCTCCGCGCTCCGTCCAATTACAATGTTTGTTTTCTGATACATGTGCACGTTCACGGAACGTGCACGAGGAGAGGAGTGTGTTAGTGGATGTTTGAGAGGAGGCGAGCGCTTCGCGCTCGTTTTGTGCGCTCCGCGCACTTTGGGGAGTGCGCTCTGCTTCGCTCCGCGCACTCTATACGATTACAAGAGCCCCTTCGGCAGCCCTGATGGCGCTCGGGCCTAAAAACTATAGCCTGACATGTAACTCAATCATTAACTAGACCCAAATAAAAACAGCAATGGCCAACAGCGTCTAAGGGGAATTATGTTTAATAAGCCACATTAGCTCTCCAAGCCGCGGACACGCATCGGGCCTCTATCCAGAGCTTTTAGGCAGCATCTACACCCACCGCAAGCACTACAACACGCAAACCTACCGAGGATACAGCACAATAGCCAGTGGCGCAAAAAGGGCATATGCAATATATGCCTTGCATAGGGGCGCCGAAAGGCCTCATAGGCCATTTCCTCATAGCCCCGAAGTCAACAGGAACAGGAAAGGATTGCCACGAAAATTGTGTGTGATGTTCATGATAACTGTACTGACATTGAAATAAAAGGTAATAAAGGCTTCAGTCCTACCATATGAGTGCGTGGGCGTCTTTTACACTACACGCAAAGAATAATTAAATAATCACTCTCTCAACCGGTCTCGAACTCACTCCACGTGTTCGAAAAAGGTGTGCTTCAGGACACCTGCGCTAACCCCTACACTACAGTTACTAACCCCTACTACACTCATGCCATGCCATTCCATCGGCCATGTCAAAATGTGACAGTCACCAATTGACGTGGGATGTTATTAAATGTACGACGTGGCTGCGTCCTTTCCTCATCCTGTTAATGCATATATGTGCCTGGCGAAAGTACTAATACACCTTGAACTTTTGCACATTTTGTCATGTTTACAACCCTAAACGTAAAGATTTTATTTTGAATTTTTTACTGAAAGTTCACACACAAGTAACAGACAACTGTGAAGTGAAAGCAAAATGATACATGATTCTGTTTATTTTACAAAAAATAGAAAAGTGAAAACTGGGGCGTGCATAAGTATTCATACAGCATTTTCTACTAGACCCAGAACCACCAATCAACAAAACTATAGAATTGTACATTAAAATGTTCTGTAATTTGTCATTCATTGTTTCTTATGGAGCAGAGGCGGATCAATTTACCCCATTATATCTCCTTTGAAAATACCAAGAGAGTTGTGTTTATTTAAGAAGAAATCTTCCTAAATTATTAATCTGCTTTTATACCTAACTTAATGAGCAACCAGCATCAGGAAAAAATGTTTACCTGCATGTTTTGTTTGTTTGCGACGATCGTTTTTGGGATCAGGCCAAAAATTGACTCTGAACAGCAAAAAAAAGCTTTTTCATAAAAAGTGGGGTCATTTTACAGCCAAATTTTCCAATTTTTTGTCTGTCAAGTTCAAATCATGTAAAGATTAAATCTATAATCTCACATTTCAAGAAAAATGTTTTATTTTACAAAACTTAAGGGTGGCTCATCTACCCACTGGCTCATCTTACCCCACTCTCCCTTACATGGGACAACTAGAGTCGTACTCTACACAAATCTGGCCTTCATGGACGAGTGGCAAGAAGAAAGCCATTATTGAAAGGAGGCCATAAGAAATCCTGTTTGAAGTTTGCTAGAAGTCATATGGAGGACACAGCTACCATGTGGAAGAAGGTGCTTTGGTCAGATGAGACAGAAATTTAACTTTTTGGCCCAAATGCAAAACGTTATGTATGGCACAAACCTAACACTGCTCATCGTCCTGAGTGCACCATCCCCAGTGTCAAATATGGTGGGGGAGCATCATGCTATGGGGCTGCTTTTCCTCAGCGGGGACTGGGAAGATTGTAAAAATAGTTGGGAAGATGGATGGAGCCAAATACAGAGACATTTTGGAGGAAAACCTGCTGGAGTCAGCAAGAGAATTGAGGCTTGGGCGGAGATTCACCTTCCAGCAGGACAATGACCCTAAACACAAAGCTAAATCTACAATGGAATGGTTTAAAAACAAACATATTAATGTGTTAGAATGGCCCAGTCAAAGTCCTGACCTAAATCCTATTGAAAATCTGTGGAAAGACCTGAAAACTGCTGTTCACAAACGCTCTCCTTCTAATTTGACAGAGCTTGAGTTGTTTTGTAAGTCTTATAGAGTCACCCCAAAAGACTTGCTGCTGTTATTGCAGCAAAAGGGGGTTCCACAAAGTATTAAGTCATGCTGTACAGTATGAATACTTATGCACGCCCCACTTTTCACTTTCTATTTTTTGAAAATTAACAGAATCATGTATCATTTTGCTTTCACTTCACAGTTGTCTGTTATTAGTGTGTGAACTTTCAGTAAAAAATTCAAATACTGAATGTTGTGATATCAGGCCAGGCAGGAGGATGAAGGAGATGGTTTGTCAGTGGATCGGGATCAGGCTGTCCGCTGAAGAGGAGAGAGAGGAACCCCACTTTCTGCAGGAGAGGAGTCCGAAAGAGATCAGAGCTGTATGATAATCATGACCTGTAGATACATTTAAAACAATTAAAGTAATATGCAGCCATGATGTGCTTTTAAAATGTATAACTAAATAAGGCCCCAAACACAAAGAACCTGCGCCAATATGAACGACAGCACAGGCACATGTGTAAACAGAGCCGGTTTTTCCTATACGCAAACAACGCAAGGTACGTAGGGCCCCCGCAGCCGCAAGGGCCCGCATCTCAGTCAAACTACGCTGTCGTTTCACTGATTAATCAACGCGTTGTTACGGGGACAGCGCTCACTCACTCTCCGCCTACTTTGCTGCGTTTTAGGCCTGTTTCACACCGCACGCGGATTCGTGAACGAATTCGTCTTCGAGTCCCTCTCCGCGTGCATTCGCAAGGCTCGCTTCAAGTCGGCCCCAAACTGTGGGTCGGGAACCAAGGTGAGAGCATGTGACCATTTGCCATTTACCATTTTAAAAAGTGGGGAAAATAGACTAATAGTCCTAAACCCCAGTCTAACAGTGGCTAAGTGGTTAGTGTTTCTCACACAGAGGGGCAGGGCCTGAATTGAGGTAATTATTCTCCACTTCTGCCCTGCACTACTGCACAGTGGAACTGTTTTTGACCATAAACGGGTTCGCTGTTCGTTGAATAACCATGGGATACGAACTGTAGGGC
Source organism: Neogobius melanostomus (assembly GCA_007210695.1). Classification (NCBI taxonomy): domain Eukaryota; kingdom Metazoa; phylum Chordata; class Actinopteri; order Gobiiformes; family Gobiidae; genus Neogobius; species Neogobius melanostomus. The sequence goes on along the minus strand of VHKM01000122.1, from coordinate 3,491,318 downwards.
CCCCGTGTGGATTTTTGCTTAGGGCCCCAAGAGGGCCAGCACTGGCTCTGTGTGTAAAGTAAGAGATGCAGTTTATTGGAAACATGCAATAGTTTCTCTTAACTCCCGCTTTAACCAAGCACATTTTCTCTAGTTTTGCATTACCCAAATCTACAAGCTTAAAATAACGACAAAAATGAGGATGAAAACGCAACAAAATTGTGACAACAAAAGCGACAAAACCGGGCTGAAAAATGCAACAAAACAAAATGAAAAAAGCCTCTAAAACAAGACACAAACACGACAAAAAAGCTTTAAAAATATGACAAAAAAGTTACGATCACTGTTGTAGATCTGAGCTTTCAAATTGGGCATTACACTGTTGCTCTCCAGTCGACAAGCTTTTAGATTTGGGTGAACTTGAACTGGAGAAAATGCCCTCAGTTAAGGTGGGGGTTAAGAGGTTAACTTATGTAATCTATGCACAAAGGTTCATGTGGTAAACTCACATCCTGTTGTTTCCTCCTCAGAACACATCCTGCTCTCCCCAGACGCTTCCTCCTGAAGGAGTAAAGTCAAGTGTTTTAATGTAATCCATGTACAAGTTTCTAAATTAATAAATAAACATTGCAATGGTGGTGTGGACATTTTACTAACTTTACCATGTGTTACCTAAGTGTTAAACAGCAATCAAAACTAATTGTTTTGATAGCAGAGTTTAGGTTTTGATAGCAGAGTTTAGGTTTTGATAGCAGAGTTTAGGTTTTGAAAGCAGAGTTTAGGTTTTGATAGCAGAGTTTAGGTTTTGATAGAGTTTTTTTAGGTTTTTTTGATAGCAGAGTTTAGGTTTTGATAGCAGAGTTAGGTTTTGATAGCAGATTTAGGTTTTGTATTAGGTTTGATAGCAGAGTTTAGGTTTTGATAGAGTTTAGGTTTTGATAGCAGAGTTTAGGTTTTGATTGTAGAGTTTAGGTTTTGATAGAGTTTAGGTTTGATAGCAAGTTTAGGTTTTGATAGCAGAGTTTAGGTTTTGATAGAGTTTAGGTTTTGATAGCAGAGTTTAGGTTTTGATAGTAGAGTTAGGCTTGAAAGCAGAGTTTAGGTTTTGATAGTAGAGTTTAGGTTTGATAGTAGAGTTTAGGTTTTGAAAGCAGAGTTTAGGTTTTGATAGAGTTTAGGTTTGATAGCAGAGTTTAGGTTTGATAGTAGAGTTTAGGTTTTGATAGTAGAGTTTAGGTTTTGATAGAGTTAGGTTTGATAGAAGTTTAGGTTTGAAAGCAGAGTTTTAGGTTTTGATAGCAGAGTTTAGGTTTGATAGAGAGTTTAGGTTTTGATAGAGTTTAGGTTTTGATAGCAGAGTTTAGGTTTGATAGCAGAGTTTAGGTTTTGATAGCAGAGTTTAGGTTTTGAATAGTAGAGTTTAGGTTTTGATAGCAGAGTTAGGTTTGATAGAGTTTAGGTTTTGATAGAGAGTTTAGGTTTTGATAGTAGAGTTTAGGTTTTGATAGTAGAGTTTAGGTTTTGATAGCAGAGTTTAGGTTTTGATAGTAGAGTTTAGGTTTTGATAGAGGTTTAGGTTTTGATAGTAGAGTTTAGGTTTTGATAGCAGAGTTTAGGTTTTGATAGTGAGTTTAGGTTTTGATAGCAGAGTTTAGGTTTTGATAGTAGAGTTTAGGTTTTGATAGTAGAGTTTAGGTTTTGATAGCAGAGTTTAGGTTTTGATAGTAGAGTTTAGGTTTTGATAGTAGAGTTTAGGTTTGATAGAGTTTAGGTTTTGATAGTAGAGTTTAGGTTTTGATAGTAGTTTAGTTTGTAGAGTTAGTTTGATAGTAGAGTTTAGGTTTTGATAGTAGAGTTTAGAGGTTTTGATAGCAGAGTTTAGGTTTTGATAGCAGAGTTTAGGTTTTGATAGTAGAGTTTAGGTTTTGATAGTAGAGTTTAGGTTTTGATAGAGAGTTTAGGTTTTGATAGCAGAGTTTAGGTTTTGATAGCAGAGTTTAGGTTTGATAGTAGAGTTTAGGTTTTGATAGAGTTTAGGTTTTAGAGAGTTTAGGTTTTGATAGAGTTTAGTTTTGATAGAGTTTAGGTTTTGATAGCAGAGTTTAGGTTTTGATAGAGAGTTTAGGTTTTGATAGCAGAGTTTTTTGATAGAGGTTTAGGTTTTGATAGTAGAGTTTAGGTTTTGATAGAGTTTAGGTTTTGATAGCAGAGTTTAGGTTTTGATAGCAGAGTTTAGGTTTTGATAGCAGAGTTTAGGTTTTGATAGTAGAGTTTAGGTTTTGATAGTAGAGTTTAGGTTTTGATAGCAGAGTTTAGGTTTTGATAGGAGTTAGGTTTGATAGCAGAGTTTAGGTTTGATAGTAGAGTTTAGGTTTGATAGTAGAGTTTAGGTTTTGATAGTAGAGTTTAGGGTTTTGATAGTAGAGTTTAGGTTTTGATAGTAGAGTTTAGGTTTTGATAGCAGAGTTTAGGTTTTGATAGTAGAGTTTAGGTTTTGATAGTAGAGTTTAGGTTTTGATAGCAGAGTTTAGGTTTTGAAAGCAGAGCTTAGGTTTTGATAGCAGAGTTTAGGTTTGTGATAGTAGAGTTTAGGTTTTGATAGTAGAGTTTAGGTTTTGATAGAGTTTAGGTTTTGATAGCAGAGTTTAGGTTTTGATAGCAGAGTTTAGGTTTTGATATGATTGATAGAGTTTAGGTTTTGATAGAAGTTTAGGTTTTGAAGCAGAGTTTAGGTTTTGATAGTAGAGTTTAGGTTTTGATAGAGTTTAGGTTTTGATAGAGAGTTTAGGTTTGATAGCAGTTTAGGTTTGATAGTAGAGTTTAGGTTTTGATAGAGAGTTTAGGTTTTGATTGAGTTTAGGTTTTGAAAGCAGAGTTTAGGTTTTGAAAGCAGAGTTTAGGTTTTGATAGTAGAGTTTAGGTTTTGATAGTAGAGAGTTTAGGTTTTGATAGTAGAGTTTAGGTTTTGATAGAGTTTAGGTTTTGATAGAAGTTAGGTTTTGATAGCAGAGTTTAGGTTTTGATAGCAGAGTTTAGGTTTTGATAGTAGAGTTTAGGTTTTGATAGAGTTTAGGTTTGATGAGTTTAGGTTTTGAAAGCAGAGTTTAGGTTTTGAAGCAGAGTTTAGGTTTTGATAGTAGAGTTTAGGTTTTGATAGTAGAGTTTAGGTTTTGATAGAGTTTAGGTTTTGATAGCAGAGTTTAGGTTTTGATAGCAGAGTTTAGGTTTTGATAGAGTTTAGGTTTTGATAGCAGAGTTTAGGTTTTGAAAGCAGAGTTTAGGTTTTGATAGTAGAGTTTAGGTTTTGATAGTAGAGTTTAGGTTTTGATAGTAGAGTTTAGGTTTTGATAGAGAGTTTAGGTTTTGATAGAGTTTAGGTTTTGATAGAGAGTTTAGGTTTTGATAGCAGAGTTTAGGTTTTGATAGTAGAGTTTAGGTTTTGATAGCAGAGCTTAGGTTTTGAAGCAGAGCTTAGGTTTTGATAGTAGAGTTTAGGTTTGATAGCAGAGTTTAGGTTTGAAAGCGAGTTTGGTTTGATACAGAGTTTTTTGATAGAGTTTGTTTTGATAGCAGAGTTTGGTTTTGATAGCAGAGTTTAGGTTTTGATAGAGTTTAGGTTTTGATTTAGGTTTGATAGAGTTTAGGTTTTGATAGCAGAGTTTAGGTTTTCATAGCAGAGTTCAATTTGACACAGATGCGAATGGTATATTTCCCAGTGTTTTGTTATGTTTACTTGTGTGTAGAGTTTTGGCACAATGAGCAAAGTTTTGCAAATGTGCTCAAGCAACGAGCAAAAACTGTGAAGTGCTTCAAAAGAGAGAGAACGAGCTGACCCCTCTGTAAGGTCTAAAGGATGCAGCACTAGCATTTGTATAAATTGCTTCAGTTTGGGCCACTGCGTGCAGCATTAACAAAGCGAGCAAATTTACCTAATCCTCGAGAGTGACTTTAGTGTACTAGGCATGCAAATTCTATTTTGTTTAGTTCTCCTGGACCTCACATGCATCTTAGTGTGACCAAGTGCTTAATGCAATAAGACTTAGAGACTTTATAAATTGACAAATAGTGGCATTTATTTAACAATAAATATAATTCATATTCATGTTGGTTAAAATAGCTGACAGCTGGGGTTAAAATCAATTTATCAAGGAGCAATGCTTAAAACCAGGTTGTGCAAGTATTTGGTTGTAGGAAGTTGTAGAAATTATATTTACAAACTAAAATCACAGCAAACAAAATAGCCATTAAAAGAGGCCCAAAAGAAATAAACAAATCAACTCAAGACCCCAAATATAAGAACACAACCCAACTATAGCCTAAGCCCAAACAATGGCTGACAAACCAAAACCTAAGAGAAAAACAGTGACTGGCTAGTGGCAACTCAGACGCAACAGGCTTGGCAATAAAAGAAACATTGATTAGTGCAAGTGGAAATGGACATAGCTTATTTGGCATAGTTTAAAAGTTAGTTGTACCTTGGTTCTGGGATTGACGCCACATGAACCTTCCTAAACTGGTTAGGCCAACAGGTGGCTCGGACCTATAGGTAAACAGCAGCATGATTATTGCATTTTCTCTGTGCTGCCCTATTACTTGGGTAAATCATTAATTTAATATTAATACCTTGGTTCTGAAATCACAATGCATGAACCTTTTCCCTTGATAAGGCCTGCAGGTGACTAAGACCTTGGGGGACAATGGCATGTATGTTAGAGTGTACTTTCCTTACTGTTCTTAAGTTTTATTTGGTTGAATTTCATCTTTTTAGTTAGATGCAATCTGCACACAGGTCATTCAGTGCTGTAAGCGCTAATGGCTTAGCTGCTGTCTGCTGTAGGGCAACAGTGAAAGGCCCAGATTTCCCACTCACTCCCATTTCAAAGCTCTGTCCCCGCCCACCAACTTCCTGTTTTCTCCTCTACCCCTTCACACCAGGCAAGGCATGTTTATCTATACCAGTGTTTTTCAACCACTGTGCCGTGGCACACTAGTGTGCCATGAGATATTGTCTGTTGTGCCGTGGGAATTTATCCAATTTCACCTAGTTGGTCTATAAAATATTTTTGAAAACAAATTCATTATTATCTGCAAATAATGTGCTGTTGTTGAGTCTGTGCTGTCTAGTGATCGACAGAGTAATCATGTAATACTCTTCCATATCAGTAAGTGGCCGCAGGAAGCTAATTTCTTTGAGACAAGAGAATTAGTGATGCATGAATGAGACAGGTGGCGATGACAGTGGCATTGTGGCGAGTGAGACTATACGGTGTTCCTATTCAAGACACTTTGATGAGAACGACTTTTCTGTTGTGAATATAGGCTTTCTTTCTGTTTTTTACATTTTCTGCTGGTGGTGTGCCTCGTGACTTTTTTTCAAGGAATAAAACATGCCTTGGCTCAAAAAAGGTTGAAAAACACGGATCTATACCACGCATAACACATAAACTTTCACCTGGAAACAAACACTAATCTTCACAATAACATGTTTAATTATTGAACTGATCCAATGTTTCTCCATAGATTTGTTTGAGAAATTGAAAAGAGCCATTTTCTGAAAATGCATTTTTCTCACATTGTGGCGACAAAATCTCCACTTAAGAAGCTCCGACAGACTTTAAACTGTCCAGGCTTGGACTGAACAATATTTTGAAGGTTTATTCAGAGGGATCTTTTAACACATTTGTACAGATATATATATTTTTTTTTCATAAAAAGAAAAAAAACTGCCCTGTTTTAATTTTAATTTTTAAAACTTGGCTCCATCCATTATTCAGAATTTGTCACAGAAAATCAGGAATGTTTTTAGGCATAAAATCCTTATTCTTTTATGAAAACATAAAATGACAGAAAACTTGCAACACATCTTTACCTCATATTATGTCAGTAATCTACAGCATCCATCCATTCCATCCATCCATTTTCTTCCGCTTTATCCGGGGCCGGGTCGCGGAGGCAGCAGTCTCAGCAGAGATGCCCAGACTTCCCGATCCACGCACACCTCCTCCAGCTGTTCTGGGGGACCCCGAGGCGACACCAGGCCAGCTCGGAGACATAGTCCCACCAGCGTGTCCTGGGCCTTCCACGAGGCCTCCTCCCAATAGGACATGCCTGGAACACCTCCCGAGGGAGGCGACCAGGAGGCATCCGGAACAGATGCCCTAGCCACCTCAGCTGGCTCCTTTCGACGTGAAGGAGCAGCGACTCTACCCCGAGCTCCTCCCGGGTAACTGAGCTCCTCACCCGATCTCGGAGGGTGCGCCCAGCCACCCTGCGAAGGAAACTCATTTCGGCCGCTTGTATCCGCGATCTTGTCCTTTCGGTCATTACCCAGATCTCATGACCATAGGTGAGGGTGGGAACGTAGATCGATCGGTAAATCGAGAGCTTTGCCCCCTGACTCAGCTCCCTCTTCACCACAACAGTCCGATACAGCGACCGCATCACTGCTGACGCTGCACCGATCCGTCTATCGATCTCACGCTCCATCCGTCCCTCACTCGTGAACAAGACCCCGAGATACTTGAACTCCTCCACTTGAGGTAAGGACTCCCCACCGACCTGAAGCGGGGAAGCCACCTTTTTCCGGTGGAGAACCATGGCCTCAGATTTGGAGGTGCTGATCCTCATCCCGGCCGCTTCACACTCGGCTGCAAACCGCCCCAGTGCGCGCTGGAGGTCCTGATTTGATGAAGCCAACAGAACAACATCATCTGCAAACAGCAGAGATGAGATCCTGAGGTTCCCAAACCGGACACTCTCCGGCCCCTGGCTGCGCCTAGAAATTCTGTCCATAAAGGTAATGAACAGAACCGGTGACATAGGGCAGCCCTGGCGGAGACCAACACGCACCGGAAACAAGTCTGACTTACTGCCGGCAATGCGAACCAAGCTCCTGCTGCGGTCATACAGGGAACGGACAGCCCTTAGCAGAGGGCCCCGGACCCCATACTCCCGGAGCACCCCCCACAGGGCACCACGAGGGACACGGTCGAACGCTTTCTCCAAATCCACAAAGCACATGTGGACTGGTTGGGCGAACTCCCACGAACCCTCGAACACCCGATGTAGGGTATAGAGCTGGTCCAGTGTGCCACGACCGGGACGAAAACCGCATTGTTCCTCCTGAATCCGAGGTTCGACTATCGGCCGGATCCTCCTCTCCAGCACCCTGGAGTAGACCTTACCCGGGAGGCTGAGAAGTGTGATCCCTCTGTAATTGGAGCACACCCTCCGATCCCCCTTCTTAAAGAGAGGGACCACCACCCCGGTCTGCCAATCCAGAGGCACTGTCCCCAACCGCCACGCGATGTTGCAGAGACGTGTCAACCAAGACAGCCCTACAACATCCAGAGACTTAAGGTACTTGGGACGAATCTCATCCACCCCCGGGGCCTTGCCACCGAGGAGCTTTCTAACCACCTCAGTGACTTCAGCCTGGGTGATGGACGAACCCCCCTCCGAGTCCCCAGCCTCTGCCTCCTCATCGGAAGACGTGACAGTGGGATTGAGGAGATCCTCGAAGTACTCCTTCCACCGCCCGACCACATCCCCAGTCGAGGTCAACAGCTCCCCGCCCGCACTGTAAACAGTGTTGGTGAAGCACTGCTTCCCCCTCCTGAGGCGCCGGATGGTTTGCCAGAATCTCTTCGAGGCTGACCGATAGTCCTCCTCCATGGCTTCTCCGAACTCCTCCCAGACCCGAGTTTTTGCCTCTGTGACTGCACGAGCTGCAGCACGCTTGGCCTGCCGGTACCTCTCAGCTGCCTCCGGAGTCCCACAAGCCAACAAGGCCAGGTAGGACTCCTTCTTCAGCTTGACGGCATCCTTTACTTCCGGGCGCCACCACCGGGTTCGGGGATTGCCGCCGCGACAGGCACCAGAGACCTTACGGCCACAACTACGAGCAGCCGCATCGACAATGGAGGAGGAGAACATGGTCCACTCGGACTCCATGTCTCCAACCTCCCTCGGAATCTGGTTGAAGCTCTTCCGGAGGTGGGAGTTGAAGACCCTACTGACAGAGGGATCCACCAAACGTTCCCAACAGACCCTCACAACACGTTTGGGCCTGCCAGGTCTGACCGGCTTCCTCCCACCCTGCCAGCGGATCCAGCTCACCACCAGGTGGTGATCGGTTGACAGCTCAGCCCCTCTCTTCACCCGAGTGTCCGAGACACGCGGCCGGAGATCAGATGACACAACTACAAAGTCGATCATCGACCTCCTGCCCAGGGTGTCCTGGTGCCACGTGCACTTATGGACACCCTTGTGCTCGAACATGGTGTTCGTTATGGACAAACTGTAACTAGCACAGAAGTCCAATAACAGAACACCACTCGGGTTCAGATCGGGGAGGCCGTTCTTCCCCATCACCCCCGTCCAGGTCTCACTGTCGTTACCCACGTGGGCGTTGAAGTCCCCCAGTAGAACAATGGAGTCCCCAGTCGGAGCACTATCTAGTACCCCTCCCAGGGACTCCAAGAAGGCCGGGTACTCTGCACCGATGTTGGGCCCGTAGGCCGAGACAACGGTGAGAGACCTGTCCCCAACCCGAAGGCGTAGGGACGCGACCCTCTCGTTCACCGGGGTAAACTCCAACACGTGGCGGCTGAGCTGGGGGGCTATGAGCAAACCCACCCCAGCCCGCCGTCTCTCCCCGCGGGCAACTCCAGAAAAATGGAGAGTCCAGCCTCTCTCCAGGAGTTGGGATCCGGAACCCAGGCTATGCGTGGAGGTGAGCCCGACTATATCTAGCCGGTATCTCTCGACCTCCCGCACAAGCTCAGGCTCCTTCCCCCCCAGCGAAGTGACGTTCCATGTCCCGAACGCCAGAAGCTGCGTACGCGGACCAGATCGTCTAGGCACCCGCCTTTGACTGCCACCTAGTCCTCTCTGCACCCGACCCCTACGGATCCCTCTGCGGGTGGTGGGTCCACAGGAGGGCGGGCCCACGTCGTCCCTTCGGGCTGTGCCCGGCCGGGCCCCGTGGGCAGAGGCCCGACCACCAGACGCTCGCATTCGAGCCCCAACCCCAGGCCTGGCTCCAGGGTGGGGCCCCGGCTGCGCCATACCGGGCGACGTCACGGTCCTTGATATTATACTGTCCATATGAGTCTTTGAACTGCATTTCGTCTGACCCGTCACCTAAGACCTGTTTGCCATGGGAGACCCTACCAGGGGCATGAAGCCCCAGACAACATAGCTCCTCGGATCATTCGGGCACTCAAACAACCCCACCACGTTAAGGTAGCAGTTCACGGGGTTTAATCTACAGCAGAAGTTTCAAATTGATATGTCTTTTAAAATGTTTCCCTATTCACCTGCAGCGTCTTGCCTTAATTTGTTTTGGGTATTATCTGTGAAATTCATTTCAATTAAATTAATTTAAATATTATAATATAATATTAAGCCATTTCCCTATAGCCGATTTAGTGCCCTGGGCAAGTGGGCAAGATTTAACTGTTGCGCCCCCCATATCTAAAAAAAATCAACCATTTAATGACTTTTAATACTTTTTAATGCCACCGCAGAAATCCTGTTAATGGTGTTTTTGTTGTTAACGTGAATTTGGATAAAACTCGTGCAACGTTTTTGTTTTTTGAGATAAAAAAGACAAAATGTTTTTTTGTTTTTTTTATACTCATCAGTAAATACCTGATGTGTCTCTCATTAATTAGAAGTAATTGTACATTTTCAGTAAAATCCTCCGTAAAGAGTTTCAAAATGCAGTAAAATATGTGCTCAACAAACACTATTGATATAAATATGATCATTAATGCAAAGAGACATAGAAACATCCGGAATAAGGTGAACACAATACCAGACTTACACCTGGGATGTTCAGTATATTATTTTTAAAACAATTATTTCAGTAAATATTATATATATATATATATATATATATATAACCGATATATAACCAAGTGGCTGGCATAGTGTACAGGAACATCTGTGCAGAGTATGGGCTGGAAACCCCAAGGTCAAAGTGGGAAACACCTCCAAAGGTGGTAGAGAATGACCGAGCCAAGATCCTGTGGGACTTCCAGATACAGACGGACAGAATGGTAATGGCGAACCAACCGGACATTGTGGTGGTGGACAAAGAGCAGAGGAAAGCCGTGGTGGTTGACATAGCAATACCAAGCGACTTCAACATCAGGAAAAAGGAACACGAGAAACTAGAGAAATACCAGGGGCTCAGAGAAGAGCTAGAGAAGGCCTGGAGAGTGAAGGCATCAGTAGTGCCCGTGGTTGTTGGAGCACTCGGGGCAGTGACCCCCAAACTGGAGGAGTGGCTCCAGCAGATCCCAGGAAATACATCAGACATCTCGGTCCAGAAAAGTGCAGTTCTAGGAACTGCAAAGATACTGCGCAGAACCCTCAAGCTCCCAGGCCTCTGGTAGAGGACCCGAGCTTAGAGGAAAAAGAGACCGCCTGCGGAGGGTGAGGAAGAGTTTTATATATATATATATAGTATATATATATATACACAATACTTTACTTTGTGTCACATTTCCCTGTGCAAATAGACAAAACATCACGTGAGGCACATGTAAATCAGGTTTGATCTGATTTAATGTGGTAATGTAATAGATCCTTCCATGACTTTGTTTATTCTCCTCCTCTCGGGATTTGAAAGTTAAAGTAGAGTCTGAGGCTGTTCTTTGGGATCACTGTGGACAAGGGAGCGTAGGTCCTGCTCCGAGTCTCTGCAGAAATGTGGGTCCGAACGCTGCTCGCTCTGCTGCTCTGTGGTAAGTGCCTTTTTAGAAACAGAACATTGATCCTAATTTCAGTGGATGTGACTGGTTTAAACTGATCGACTTGGAGAAACTGGATTATTTGGTGTTTTTTGACTTGTTTCAGCACATTCTTCTCTTTCATGTATTTTAGGATGGACATGCACAGGTAGAATAAACAGTGCAAAGAAACAAAAACAAATAAACAAATATACTTGAGAAGGCTTATTAATTTTATTTTATCATTATATATTTGTATTACAATAATGTGACAGTATAAATAAACAGCCTCGCCTTGTTTCTTGTCAACCCCTGATGCCTCTGCGCTTTGGAACAAACTACTCAAATTCAACATGGTCTTATTTTAAGAGGTTTAGAGTCATGTATCTCATTGTATCTCAGTTTCCTAAAAGGTTGAGTCGGCGAGTGCTGATCCAGTCTGTGTGTCCCATGTGAGCCTGAAGTCAGACGTGTTTGTGTTTCAGCCGTGTGCTTCAGTCTCTGCTCTGAGATCCCCCCGTGGATGATGTACCGCTTTGTGGATAAGAGTCTGACGTGGAGCGAGGCTCAGCAGTTCTGCAGAGAGCACTACAATGACCTGGCCAGTGTGAGCAGCTCTGAGGACAATCTCAGACTGCCCCGCCCTCCAGGCTACAGCGCCCCCGTGTGGATCGGCCTGTACGATGACCCCACAGACCTGAGTGAGTGGAAGTGGTCGGCCACTAACTCCAACGGATCCTTTGAGAGGTGGAATTCTTATGAACCACGTTACATTCACGAGCCTCAGCAGTGCGCTCATATCTCGCCATGGTGGGTACGCTCGTTTTGGGTCAGCCACTCCTGCACCGACACACGAGATGCCCTCTGTTACACAGGTGAAGATTTTGGATTTGTGGCATATACTTGATTGTGGCTTTTGATGTGCTGTGGATATATATGTTTCTTTCATTGAGATAAAACTATGTTTGTTTTGTAGGTTCCAGCCCAAAAGTCTTTCATAAAACACCTAATAAAATGAGTTGGGGCGATGCTTTGACCTACTGCAGAACTCACTACACTGACCTGGCTTTGATCGAGAGCGCAGAGGAGAACACTGCTGCTTTTGCTGTAAACGGCTATGCATGGATCGGTCTGTTCAGATCTACAGGGAAGTGGTCGGACAACAGGACAGTCGCCTTCACAGCCTGGAAGTATCCGGGTGACAAGAAAATCTACCGCAAGCCTTTCTGCGCTGCAGAGAACAAGTATAACACCTGGGAAGTCTTTTCCTGTCAGGAGAGACGTCCATTCTACTGTCAAGGTAACACGTTTTACACTGGTACCTCCTCAGCCCTGCATTAGTCACTTTGGGGAAAACATCTGGGAGCAGCTCTGGCGACAAAACTTTTGTCATAGCCGTTCTACCTGCTTTAGGGACTCAAAGCGCTTTACCTCAAGGAACCAGTCACTCATTCTCACTCATACAGCAGTGTACGCAGACACTGGTGTCCACGGAAGGTGTAACAATCTTAGGGTTGGTTTTAAGAAAGTTTAATTAAGGTTAAGTTATACTTTATTTATCCCGTAGGGAAATTGGTTCTCTGCATTTGACCCATTCTTAATACCGCTGGAGCGACCTGTAGGAGCAGTGAGATTCCAGTGTGGGCCGGCGCTCGGAGACCCATCTCCAGATGTGGAGCCAGGCTGAAACACCTAGCTGCAGGATTAACCTCTTGTACATGTTTTTAGTGATAGGGGAAACCAGAGCCCTGCACTGGTCAGCTCCTCCTCCTTCCTCTTCCTCCTGCGAAGCTCCCTCCGCTCCACAACTGTCTTCTGATAAGAGCGAAGCAGACAAATATAATCCGTCTTATTCTCCAGTGAACGGGCAAAGGCTGTGAGTGGCTTAGCTGTGAGTCTTGCCCGGATGCCTCCTTGTTTGTCCTTTTTTTTTGTTTCCTGCAGCGCCTCCGCTGTGCTGCAGGTGTGGGGGGCTCTTGCTGCCTCTTCAGTGTTTCAGTATTTGTAGTTCTCAAATGTCTTTAGCTCTTAAGCTGTTGGTTTACTTTGGCTCGTCACTGGAGACTCTGTTCTGTAGAGTTTGGTGCTTTGAGGCGAGTTGATCAGGGCTTTATAACATCAGCCTGACTTTGGCTCATCATCTTTAGTGAACGAACGTTGAGATGAGGTTTTATGTAATTCACACTGGACTGACTGCAGTAAAATACTCACTTTATGTAAAAGTGTCTGAATGAATAATGAACAAAATGTGAAGCGAGCTTTAAATAAAATCAAATTTGCTAAACACACTTTATATAGTTTGTTTTCAAAGTACTCTTGTCCTAAATCCTTTTGCTCCCTGTGTTTGATCAGGGGAGGCGAAAACCTACACAGTTGTGAAGATGGAGTTCTCTGGACTCGGCCTGGACGATCCAGCGATTCACCAGCAGATTTTAGACGAGGTTGGTTTTACACATTCCCAGAGCTGGAAACGCTCGGCAGAGAAACTTTAACGCTAACTTTGTGTTTGTTCAGATCCAGAAAAGGTTTGAAGCTGAAGGTCGCACTGACGTCAAGGTGAAGTGGAAGATTGCCCCGAAAAAACAACAACAGGAGAAAAAAGAAGAGGGACCCGAGGACTGTTCAACCCTGTGATGTGTTCCTCAAGTTCTCCTACAATACTCGTAAGGTCAATCGGGATAAATGTGCTCTCTCCCAGTAATCCCAATGTAAAATGTGCATGAATAAAGATGTTTTACAGGCATCAACACTGTTGCTAGGGGAGACCAGGGCTATTTGTCACGTGGGGTAATCCGTCAATTTGCTTTTTATAGCCACACTAAAGGGCCTTGTACACTGGTACTGATATAATATGTGTATTGGTATTCCTCTTCTCTTCCAATAATAATTTTCTCATTTGGACTAAAGACATGAGGACAGGGCATTTGAATGTTTTTATGCCTTCTCCCAAACTTTAATGTCTGGGTTGTTTCTGTAATGAGAGCTTTCCTTTTGTTAATGCCTTAAACAAAAGACACTGATCTGAAAGACAGAGATGTTAGCTTTGGTTTGAGCTGTTTTAGAGCTAGCATGCTAAAGCCGTTTGTTAGCTAGCTTACATTGTTGGTAAAGGGGACACTCGGGTTATTTGTTACATGGGGAATAACTGGTGGGACATTTTTCTTCTTCTGTGTCTAATATGTTTTTTATTATCGATCTATTTTGACATTATATTTTATAGAGCCTGTATGTTTAGTGAATTTGCACATTTTAGACCTCACAGAGCATTTTTCAAAAAAAAAAAATCAACAGATCAAATGAGTGTCACAAACACATCTGGCCTTGCATTGTGACAGTTTTAAAACATATTTTGTCCTTTTATCTAAAAAAGCAAAAAAGTTTATCAAATTTAAAATCAAAAACTCCATTAAAAACAATAGTGACAACTTGCCCCACATATGGATAAGGGGCAAGTTATCACAATTTTGTTGTGTTTGACGGTTAATAATTATTTATTGCAATATGATAGAAATAAAAGAGAGCGAGGTCTACTTCAATTCAAGGGTTCAAGCTTTCATTTAATGCAGGTCTGCAGGTAAAATGTATTCCGTTACTTTGTCTAATCTGAATACTTTTAGAATACTTTCACATTGATTGCCAATATATTTATGTACAAATATGGCGTATAATTACAAAAATGAAGACTACGATTGTCGGAACACCTGTTGTAAACTCACTTACCATTAATGAGGAAGTCTGTAACTCTGTTGGCAAATGGAGCAGCAGATACAGCGTCATGTGACACATGTGCAGTGTTTGTATGAACTGTGGCATAAGGCCTTTTAAATCTTTATTTTATTTTAGGAGTAAAACCAGGTCAACGTTGAAAGTTCTTTCTTAAAGCAGAACTAAGTAACTCATGCCCCTAGAGGCCATAAGCGCCACTGCAGGTGTCGTAGCATGTTGTGTTTTTTTACTCATTAATTGTCCGTGAGAGTAAATACTACGCTGACAGAAAAGACAAAGGGAGAGAGGGATATTGTACATCCAATTACACAATGGAGATCATTTTTTAGCTGTAAATACTGTTTAAGTGGAGCTAGCCCACAGTTAGCTTCTTCTTCTTGATTCTATTAGTGTGTATTGGGGCCTCCGACCCAGTGCAGGGAAAGTTGCAATTGTGGTTTTCTGGCCAGAGACACCAGGGGGAGATGAAAGACCCCCCCCCCCCCCCCCCCAATCATCCCATTAACACTTGTATTACCCCCAGAGGGACTATGGAAAGGATTTATTAAGGTAAACAAGTTACTTAGTACTGCTTTAATAATGTTGTGCAATATGGAGCTAAAATGTAATGACTGAGTACTTTGGTGCATTCCCTTGATATTTGGAAAGTAAGTATATTCTAAATACAGTCAAATGAAAGTGTAACTTTACCAAAATACAGTTAGTATTCTAAATGTATTTAGTTACTCCCCAACACTGGCTGTTGAATCACTTTGCTCCTCTCCATGGGTTTGTATCTTTATTGGGTAGTAAACTATATCATGCATTTATTGGGTAGTAAACTATATTCATGCATTTATTGGGTAGTAAACTATATTCATGCATTTGTTAAAGCAGTTTTGGAGTAATTATAGAACGTTTTGATTTTTCTCCTTTGTTTTCCCGCTCAACTGCTTCAAACATGACCATATATGGGCGATCCCAGAGACGTTGTCTGTATCTATCCCTGTCCCTAACCCTAATAATATATGTGTGTCATGAAATCTCATTTTTTCCCAGTCGACCGTCTGACTCTCCAGCATTAACCTCTCTGTGTCTCGAGGTTTCCATGTTGAAATCTAAAAACAAACCATCGTTTAAAAACACGTCACACTCAAACCACTCGCTCCAAAGAAAGAGAAAGCGCTCAGGTCTTTATCACAAAACAAGTTTAATTCTCCAACCCTTTTTTCGTCCTTTAATTTTTATTTTTCGTCAGTTTTTTTCTTTCTGCTGTTTGTGCACACAATAATCTGCTGCAACAGAAGACGAGGAGAAACAGAATGAGACAACAACAAAAAAACACTACAAAATATATCGACCCCAGAGCTCGGAGAAACATCGGGACGAAAGCACGAGGGGAGGAGTTTCCGAGGAGGCGCCGCGTTGGAGGACACGGGCGAGACGAAACCGAACCTTATCATGTGACGTTTATAGTTTCACTTCCTTATTGGACACCGACAGGAAGTGACATAGATAGAGGCAAACGATTTTACACTGTTGCCATTAAGTGCAAGAATACTTACTCCCCTGGCAGATTTCTTTTACATCGCCGGTCACAGTTTGGGCTGGATACCGTTAAACAACACCAGTCTGGTATTGAACAAAAAAAAGGTTTAGTTCCAGTTAAAAAATAAAATAAAAATCTGTATAGCCTATTCAAGTTTTGATGCAGTTGGTTCAAAATTTAAAAAAAAAGAAAAGAAAAGTGAAACACAATTTAAAAAAAGAAAGTGAAAAATCTTTACTTTTGTTTATTCCTTTGGTGAGAGACTCTGACCCGTGTGTCCTGTTTCCCTCAGTGTCTGTCCTGTGACTGCAGACAGTGGTACAGGCGTAACTTCACCATCACCTTCCTCATGGCTCGAGTGACTCTCCAGAACATGTGGAACAATCTGTCTCCAGCAAACGGCGGCGAGAAGAACGACCCGATCGCGATTTAACGCTGTCCACGGGGGATAAAGTGTGTTCCATAAATGGGTTTCTGCAATCTCAAAGTGTGGCGCCTCCCTTCACCAGCAGATGGCACCATTCATCCACTTTATTTTACCCCAGCTCTCTGTTGTCTATTAGGCCATTGAAGTAAACTTTAATGGCACACTCACAGATAAGCTCCTCCCTAAGTTATCCAGTAACCATTGCCCCAGAGGGAGAGAGAGAGGGACCGGCAGAGCAGGTGAAGAAAGACGTCAACTATTACACCTTTTTGTGGGTGCACTGTTTTTGCAAAGTCAAGGTTGTGTCTGAAAGGGTTTTCTTTAGGAAGTCATAGTCATCAGCCTTATCATCGCTCTTTGAAACAGCACTTTTCTGTTCCAATAGTGAATAATGGCACACCTACTGAGATAAATACGGAAAAGGCACCATCTACTTTACGGCTCGACAACAGGTCAAAGTGCTCATGAGGCGACAAGTGAATCACATTACTCACGAATTTGAGACACAGGAGTGTGTTTTTTATCCTAGATAAATGCAAGAAAGTAAAATAGACTTCTACAGGTAAGCACAGTTTTAAACAAGGATAAATGTTGACATGTTTATTGTTTTATCTACGCTGAATGTTCTTAGTTGGTGAAAACATCTATCTTTCCTCACAACATCAATAATATTAATATACAGGATAAAGTCAGTACTGTTTGTTACATTGTAAGTAACTAATGTTGTGCTCCCTGTACGATCTGGAATGCAGTAGAACTGGGCGAGGCTGGTTTAACCTATTTGCATTTGTCCCTCACGCAATATGTTATTTTTATTTTTTAATCAATGGTAAATATTGGTGAGGCTGCGATCATACAAACTTTCAAAAGGGAATCCACAACCTGCAGCTTAGGAGCTAAAGTAGCTTCACAAAGGCTTTATTTAATCATGTTAAAATATCTAATCACATTTCAGTATTAGCTTCTCTTCTGTAGACCAAATAACAAATGGATCATTAAGATTCAGATAAATATTTCATTATTCTGGGCTGAAACCTCACACTTAAAGGCACCTGCGTGAAAGATTGGCTCTCAGCCAATTTTGTTTTGCAAAGACAGAACACAGTTAATGATGTCCCAAATAAATCAATTAAGTAACTTCACTGCAGACAACATTTGTTTTCAAACACTGTTCAGTTTTGTTTAAATTGTAGAATTTACACAAAAAAGACCAACACCAGTAACTGCAGTTTACACTCCACTTGTGCTATACATTATAGTTTCATACTTGCATGACTTAACTTGTTCAGGCTGTGTTGTGTTAACTCTTTTTTATTCTGCTTCACAGGCAAGATGTCTTTCAGTGAAATGGCTGGATGGAAAAAATAATCCCTGTTCTTCAAGTTAATCAGGTTTCTCTGTCCAAGAGGAATGGCATCCAAAACAAGTGAGTCTGTGTAATTACATTCTTTTAAAAAGCATTAAATGTGGGACTGTTGAGCTCCATTAATACATAAGTAGTTTTGTAGTTTTGTGCAGATGAAAAGAAAAAAACAAAAACAAATCAGGATTTATGGACTGTGTTTCCTCACAGTGAACTGAGAAAGGAAACTAAACGATTTTTTTTTTAAAGAAATGGATCCAAACATAAAAAGGCCTGTGTCACCGACTGCGCCGTCTCTTCAGTCCCTGAGTCCAGAGAGACCAGACATGTCCAGTGGAAAGAAACGCAAAAAGTAAGATGTTTTCTCACGGCAGAAACACATTCTACTCACATCCTACCAATTATCTTTTATCATAATACTGTGTGGTAGAGTTCTCATGTAATATAGGCTATTACGAGTTTCAGTGTTTGCATGTTTTTATTGCAGAAAGAAAAAGTCAAGGCGGGCACCTTCAGCTTCACCATCTTTGAAATCCCTGAGTCCAGAAAGACCTGATTTGTCCAGTGGAAACAAACCTGAACGGTAATGAATGAATCCTTTGGTAACTCTGTATAATGCTGGGTTTACACATAACGACGACAAGTCACGAATGCCACGAATCCACATTCGTGGCCGAGGATCACCAATGTGGGTGGAATCTGATGATTCGGAGTAGAGGTTTCACGCACCGCCACAAACTGTTGCGACCTGTTACTACGCGCTACGATTAATGGCACGAATTATTACGCACGGTCACGAACATGCATCCCGCACTGCTGCAGGACGTGGTGCGCTCCTGCGCGCTGTTGCGGGTCATTGGGAATTGTCGAGTTCTGTCAGAAATCTGTCAAGAATCGGGCGAATGTGGACAAAACCGCCTGCCACACACAACGGGTTGGAGGCGGAGCAGAGGCGTCTTGCTCCGCCGTGCTCTCACCTGACTCATTGGGCTCTTGCCAAATCGGGTTACACAAAAGGCAAAGACCAACTGAGCGTCGGGCCTGTCCATATACTGTAGAATAGCAATAGTTTTTTCATAGTCTATGGGACTGTCACACCAGTTCAACCCCAAACTATCCTGTCACTGTGTAACACGAGCAAACGCTGAATCTATCAAGACAAACAATAGCAATAAACACACGCGCTTTATCTCAAATGAGTCTGTGCAACAGCGGCGCATTCAGCCAGACTTTACTCCACAGAATAAGCATAAAAAACACTACACTCACTGCGCACTCGATCTTCTGGGGATCTGTCGTAGAACTCTTCACCTCTTTATCCATGACTCTCACTCGTCTGGTCGATCATTTCCATTTGGGAAAAAAACTCTTTTGCATAATCCAGAACAACAGGCCTGTCTCCACCTGCCCTGCGCTCATCACCGCTTGTTTTACATGTCAAAAGTTGTAAATAAGTCTTAACACTTATCCATGTTATAGCTACTGTAACCACGCGTTGTTGTTTGGGTCAGTGCGTAAGGCAGCGTGGGAGATGCATTCAGGGACAGTAAACAGTGCGAGAAAGGCGCACTTCTTACTGTTTTGTTGTTGTTTTACACAAACGCGCGGAAGAAAAGCCGGAGGAACAACTTCAGCACCTGAGGAGCGGCAGGAGCAGGTGCTGTCCCGGGCCTGGAGCGCGGACTGGCCAACTTTGTGTGACTTTTCTTTGGCATAGTGCAGGTACGAACATCAACTTTTCGGCGTAGCGTGTGTTTCTATGAATTCTGAGAGTGAAAACAGTGATTCTGCTACGAATGCTTTACGAATGCTCTCACGCTGAATTACGAAGTGCCACTACGCATCACGAAAGGACACGCTCCGTTGCGAACTCCACGAACAGAGGGTGAATCGTGACATTCGTGGAAGATTTTTTGACAGCCAAAAACTTTCTCCACGAACATCACGAATGTCACGAACTGATACGCTCTGTTAAGAATCCCATTGAGATGCGTTAAGTCATGTCACGAACGTCACGAATGACGGAAAAATGCCATTCGTAACGCATCGTGCTTATGTGTAAACCCAGCTTAAGAGTTAACCTTTTACTTGCCGTCCCCGATGATCAGGGGCTTGGGTTAGGGATTAGGGTTATGATTAGGCAGTGTTGGGGAGTAACTAAATACATGTATTTAGAATACTCATTTTGAGCTGTATTCTGGTAAAGTTACACTTTCACTTGAGAGTATTTAGAATACAGTTACTTTCCAAATATCAATGGAATACATCCCAGTATTCAGTCATTACATTTTAGCTCCATATTGCACATTGAAGGGACTATAGAGAGTTTAAACATGTTAATATTATGTATTTTCCTCCCTCTACATGTTCCAGTAATGTCCTAATGTGTAGAATGAGCCCAGACCTGTTCACCACAACTGCCTCTAAAATCCTGCACTGTCACTCAAAAAGGTGTTAATTCGGGTCTAAAGTGCCGTCATGCACAAGCTTAATATAGAGACTGCAGTTACGCGTAAGACCTGAGGTGGCAGTAGTGAGCATAACATGACCAACTTGCATCTAGTCCCTAAGAAAGAACTTTTAATGTTGACCTGTAAAATCAAATAAAGATTAAAACGCCTTATGCCACAGTTTATACAAACACATGTGTCACATGATGCTGTATCAGCTACTCCATTGGCCAACAGAGTTAAAGAGCTCATCATTAATGCAGACCTGCCAACATTGAAGATTTTTTATGAGTACAAAAAAAAATAAACGCGCGAACCCAGGGCAAGCCGGATATGTTGAGGCAAGGCAATCTCTCCCGATAACTGTCAAGAACTGTTTGTGGTTTCCAAGTGTTTAATATTGCTTACGAAGAGAGGAGATCGCCAGATGCATTCAGACATGCAAATACATGGTGACAAAGGTGATAGTTCACAGGGCCGTGGTGGAACGCGCACTTTGTGTGAATGTTTTAACAGAGCACGTAGATTGATTGCAGTGTTTCCCACAGATTTCAAGGAGACTGTGGTGTGAGAGAGAGCACCACCTTGGGGGGGTCCGGGAGATTTTTTTAAAATTTAGATATGTTTTCCTGCATTGTGGTACATTTTAAGCAAAATAATAATAATTACTATTTTTGGCTATTATGCTGCTGTGAAAAGAATAATTTCTGGTTAATTTACATAGGGTACAGCTTTTTTAGTTATAATATAATGGATCAGTTTTCTTTCAAGGGCGAAGGCCCTTGATTCTTCTCTCAGCTCCGCCCCTGCAGCTCTCAGATACAGACTCTGAACCTCAGCCTGATGCTGCAGAGAGAAAACACTGACCAAAGCTCTCACCTCGTGTAGGGCAAGAACAAGAGAGAGGGAGGGGAGAGAACTAAAGTTTAAAGTTTAGAACGGGGTCCTGAATTTAATTCTATTGCGATCCAAAAAAATAAAGTAGAATAATTATCAAGCAAAGGTCTGGAACATAATTTACCGTAATAATAATCTGTGTGCTTTGAAAACAATGCAACAATTCATTATAGTTTTGTTTTGGGTTTCTATAACATTTTGTAGCGCATATGATTAACAACTATATTGACTCAACACTAAACTTTTTTGTTTTAGAACTGTAGTTCTTCTAATGGCTTCACTTTCATCACAGAGTGGACAGAGACAATAAAGGATTTGTACATAATGTTAAATTCCAAATCAGGTTCTGTACATCAGAAGATAACTTTTATTGATTATCGATAGGAATAAGGCCCATACACTTCAGAGAATGCCAACCATACAAAATAAAATGGTATCAGTTTTTTTCTGGCTACAGCTTAATGGTTTGGCATATTTTAATAGTTGCAAGTCCAAAGAGTGTAAATTTTGGTTCAGGTTCAGTAAACTTGCCAACGTTAACATCTCTGATCAGCTGGAACCACGTCAGAACCGCTCATATCTATGAGCACCCAATGACCACACGGTCCACCTGGAGGTCAACTGAGCGCAGAGCGCGCACTGAGCCATGGGCACTTGCCCGGTCAATTTAGCCTCACAGTAAATGATAGCTATCCATTAGCTTTGTAGGTTTTAGCTTGTAGATGCTCTCACGTTTCACGCGGCTATTGTCAAATATGAAAGCTACAGTCATCACAAAACTTGGATTAGTTTGGTGCACAGTGTCATGCACAGCTATGCGCTGTAACTTTGTTGTTGTTGTGCAGACTGATGCATGAACCGCTACCGCTAGCTACTAAGTGAAAAGCAGTAAAAGTTCACATGTATACAGCGGTTTAACTTTCACCTCACCGTGCGATGTCTCATACGGTTCATCGCCCTCAGTGGTGCGTCTGTTGGAGCGGGGTTAGCGAGTCGACGAGGCTACTGTCAGCCGGTGGATGCGGGCGGCTGTTTCGCTGCCCAGGTGAAGTGAGCGAGCGCGGGGCAGCGGGGCTCACTCAGCCTGGAGCTGGAGGCTCCTACGGCTGCAGCCACGGGGAAAGTGGCATATTTGACGTAACAGCACCAGTGAACTTTTACAGCCTGTGCATAGTTTATTTACGCGTTACACAGATCTCTGCTCAGCGGCAGAATGAACTTCAGTGAAAACATCTTCATAATGCGTAGTTTAGAACATGAAATCGTACAAGCGTACTAGGAGGTCAAAATGTGTGTATGTATGTTGGCAGGTTAATGGTAAGTGAGTTTATAACAGGTGTTCCACTAGGGTGGGCGATATTGACAAAAATGAATATCTCTATATTTTTTTCAATATCTCGATATCGATATTCATACGATATTTTTGCAATCCTTCACAGAAATGTGTGCAAACTGGCAAAGAAGCTCCAGTTGGTCTTGTGACTTGCTGTATCTGACCTATTATTGTATAGAATTACTAGTACATAAAGATATGACACATATCGACACGATGTATTTGGCGATATAATTTACACCTGACAAAATACTTCAAAATCAAAGCCTTTAGACAATAGGGGAAATTCATTTAAAGCTATTTTATTCTATTTATTCATCTAAAGCTCCACCTTCATCTGGAAGAACCATACTGTCAATGGGAAGAACACGGAAGATAAGATAAAATAATTTTGCTACAATATTTGCAACTTCATCTCCATCACAGTGAAATGCTCCTGTAAGTTCACCTGCCTCTGGGCAGTTTACTTGTGTTTTATTGTCCGGAGACAGAGGATAGACCTGTGAGTATTAACGCGTTTGGGAAGTGAGTATTAACGCGTTTTTCAAAGGATCCAGTTTTTCCCTATTTCTCCTTTTCGTCTCTCCCGATGCACGCGGGGGGCCGGGGCAGACGCACAGACACACACAGGAGGGAAAGAGACAGAGAGGGAGACAAGTTTGGCCTGGAACTTACGTGATCTGAAGAAAACAGGTGAGGAGGATACTATTAGCCTTTAACCGCGTTTGCATTGTGGTTTTCTTCACCGCGTTGTTAGTTAGCGCCAGGCTAAAAGTTAGGAAAGTTAGGGGTGCATACCTATGTTCCCCAGTGAAGAATTTAATCTTTTCTTTGTGCTGTCCACGGATACCTTAAAAGAGCAAAGCAAACTCAATACCAGTCGCGTCTTTGTTCCTATGTAAATTACCTGACTCCGGACAGCACCGCGTGTTCAAACGCTGGAAGGGAAGTTTTTTAAATATTCGTCAACACTACTCTATCAGCTAATAAAACACATCCCAGTATAAAGATGACCAGGATTCAGAAGATTAAATCACGTAAATTTATTTCCCTAACAGGTAATTTAATACAGCGCTCTGCTTCCCCATTTCCCTAACAGAAAGTCTGCCAGTCCTCCGTTCCCATGGGAGAGACTGATTCAAAACAGGGAAAGTCAGAGTATACTTCACATTTTCCCATCATGCATTATTCCTGAGCCTAAGACCACGTCTCGTTGTTTCCATTGGTACCCGAGCCGTCATGTGACGTTTGGCTCCGCCCTTCGCCGGCATTTTACATTGTCCTGTTTTTGTTTGGGTAGCAGGTTTAGCTCGGACACCCCCTCAGACCAGTAACTTTCCACTGTAACAAAGAACTGCAAAACACTTGTACAAACTTCTGGTTAAAATTGCTAAATAGCCAAAAAGGCAAAACATCACATAAAAATATTATAACTCTTCACCAGGTCCTATGTTCCCCGGGTCCTATGTTCCCCGGGTGCGATTTTTTTCCCCCGTAGGTGAGTTGGTACTTCAACCAATCACAAGTCATGAGAGTGAAATGTCATACATATCAAGCAGCTTAACCCTGACCCTGCCCTAGCCACTAACCTTAAGGATAGTGGGCTGGTGCCTAATCTTAATCAATAGAAGTGGGGGAACATAGGTACCGGGGAACATAGGGCTGACCCGAAAGTTAGCTGGCTAGCAAGGCAGTGCTACAACTTGTCCTGAGCCCTTTCCTCGCAAATATGAGCGACTCAAGTGACAAACTTCATTCATATCATTAGATTCTTCATCTCTGTAATCGCTCCACGCTGCCATGTTGTTGTTTTGACTGTGTTACGCAGCGGAGGGGGCGGCTGGCGCGCTACGGTAACCCACAAGGACAACGCGACAAAGTCCGGAAAAAAAAAAAAAACATGTTTGGGGGGGTCGGATTGTACAAATTATCAAATATCTCGATATCCTAATTTTGCATATCGTCCAGACAACAATTTCGATATTATCGTCTAAACGATATATCTCCCACCTCTAGTTCCAACAATCGTAGATCATACATGAATATAATTACAATCAATATGAAAGTATTCTAAAAGTATTCAAAGAATTCAGAAGATTAGATTAGATTTATCTGGAGATTTGATTTCTTATGAAAATTTGAAAAGATCTTTAACATTTCTCTCGATGAGCTACAATACAACCAGCTGATTTCTGCAATTCCTAAAACTTGGAAAAGAAAATTGCAAAATTGTAGGAAGAATAAGTTGATGGTTTGTCTCCCACTAATAAGATGCCCAAAATGGCTGTCTGGTGCCAAAATAAATAAAATAATATATATGTGGAATGTAAATATCACAGGCACCGCACTTTTTCCACACAGAATCTGCCTGTTTTGGGAAGATGAATTTAATGATCCACTTTTGTGGAAAGATTACTTTAGAACAATTTATAGAACTACAATAGATTCATATTCCAGGATATTTCAACTTAACTTGGAAAAAAGGCTCCCGCACGCTGTCTCACTCTTTTACTTGGCTTTTATTGCAGCAACGTGTCGGTCACTCTGACCTTCATCAAACTTTCAAACTTTCAAACAAGTTTGAAACAAGGCGAGGGCCTTTTTTCCAAGTTAAGTATTCTATTCTTCAACGCACCTGTTGCCGACTCAGGTGTGCAGAGCTTCCACTTATCAAGGATATTTCAACTTAAAATCTTTTATAAAATTATTGCAACAAAACAATCTCTGTTCAAATGGCAGATAGAAAAGGATCCCTGTTGTAGGTTCTGTGGGAGGAGGAGGAGGACCTGATGCATTTATTTTATTTTTGTCCACATGTGGCTAAGTTTTGGGTCAGTGTACAGTTATGGTTAAGGTCTATGGGTATTGCTTTGCAAATTACACCTCAGAATGTTGTGTTATGTGTTTTTGAGGGTAAATACACATACCTTTTGAATATGATTATTCTGATGGGTAAAATGTTTATTTTTAAAGCTAAAAATGCATCAAATTTATGTATAAAACACTTTAAGAATAGAGTTTATCATCAGTATATGTTAGAAACAATTATAGCAACAATAACAACAGAATAATTGAGCATGAAAAGAAATGGAATGTCTGCTTACTTGAGTCAGAGATATAAATATTAGGTGTACTTGCTATGCCATTTGTTATGTCGTAAATGTTTTGCTAATTATATTGTATTTTGTTTATGGATTTTGATTGGTATTAGTGACTTTATTTTATTTCTCATTTTCTATGTTATTATTTTCTTTTGCTTTGTGCTTCTTTTTTGTCTATAGTCTGTGTTCAAAATACTAAGAATGTGTGGATGATTGTGGTTGTGATTGTGGTATGAATGCAAGGGGGAGTGGCTGGGTTTGGGTGGGGGGTTTCGAAGTTTGTCTCGTTATTTTATCTTGTAAATAAAAAAAAAAAAAAAAAAAGAATTCAGAATACAGTACTCTGATTAGACAAAGTAACAGAATACGTTACAAATACATTTAAGGCAAGTATTCAGTATTCAGTAACTAAATACAATTTCACAGTATTCTCTCCAACACTGTGATTAGGGTTAGGAATAGCGAATGTGATGTAAGTTGCATTTCACTCACACGGATCGCACATATTTTTTAGAGACTAGATCTTGGCTATAGGTCTTTGTTTTCAATGAGGCACACTGGCATATGGGCTGTAAGCTCTCCAGTCAATATGCTTTGACATTTGGACATGCATAATTGCTAACCCTAACCTTAAGGTGGCAGGTAACAGGTTAAATAAGAGCCGGCAGACAGGGTTTTTCTTGATCACCACTGTGGGGTTTATTTATCTTCTTTTATTTATATTTAAAGACACTTGTGGTTCCCAAAAAGTGAGGGTCGGACTCGCAAGCCTCTGAGGTGGAGGTCCCAAGATTATTTCCAGATATAACCAAAATTAATATTATTTTTTTATTAAAATACCATGGATTTGTGAATTATATCAAATAACGTTAATATATTTAAATACATATATACTGGATTGTAAATGTAAAAAGGTTACAATTCATCAAAACATCAAACCAACCATAAAAAGCCCAACAAAAAGATTGGTCAAGGTTTACCTTAATCATTTGTGTCTTTCTTCTTATTTGTTTCTGTTTTTTCACATAAAGAACCAATGTTTGCCTCAAACCAGACGATTCTGAATCAGGGCTCGACTGTGAGTCCCTCAGGAGTGACCGCTCTAAAGAGAACCCAATGACATTTGCACTCGATAGGTAAGTATCCATCCATCCATCCAAATTACCCATCGTGTTTCAAAACAAGATCATTTGTCCGCATTCTTTGAAAACATGCATAGCTTTCATAGCCTCCAAACACTTGCATGGTTCAACTTAAGCACTGGGGGAAAATAGATGTGATAAATACATGTGCTTTATTAAAAGAATAATAACTCCTCTTCAAATAAGATGGTCCACACCAGAGTAAGTTCCAATTTGATCATAGTGTAATAACAGAATGAAAAGTCTTCATTATACTGTAATTATAAAAATGTTAAAATGGTTATAATTAAATTCACCAAAAATTTGAAAAAATAAACAGCACCATTTAAGACACTATTGTCTGAATTTGCAGAAGGGGATAAAAAAAAATAGACAACAATAAAAAGAGGGGAAGAGAGAGACATATAATGAATATTCAATGACAAAAATAAATTATGTTATTTCAGTGTAAAAATAATCCAAAGCAGAATTATGCGATTTTTAACCTTTCCTATTAGAATAACACTTAAAAAAAATATTTGGATAACTTTTGACTTCTCAAGATTATTTCCACTCCAAATTAGTTCTTTCTGATAAGCACCCTAGAGATCGGGGTCTGGAGATAGATTTTGTATAATGTGGGGGAAAAAAATTCGTATTCTCGCTTTGCGGGCTTTCATCCAAAATGGCCGACCTCCAAAATGGCAGACGGCGTTGCCGTTATAATAATTTTTGCTCAACTTGTCCTGATGTTCATCTGTACCAATTATTTTGATTCTATGACAAACTTAGTGTTTGTTTGTGGCGGTACTGCTATACGATTATATGAGGCTCTTCGCCGGTCCTGATGGCGCTCGAGCATAACCAGGCGGTTAGAAGGAGGGTAGTTTCCTACGTGGGTGCACCCAATGAATATACGACCCCTCTCTCTGTCTCCCTTCTCTGCTGTGCCCCTTTAGGAGATAAAGGAGACGGAGGGACGGGAGTGTTACATTGACGCGGTGCACCCACGTAGGACACTACTTCTAACCGCCTGGTTACACAAACAATACAAGTAAAACTTTAATGAGTAAATTAGTAATACCTCCCATCTCTGACAGTGATTCTGTTTGAACTTGTGCTTTGACCTCATCACGGTTTGATCTGTAGTTCAGGTTCATTTCATAATAAAACATTTCTATTAACAGAAATGTGAAAACTGCAAACCCTGCTGTTCAGACGCTCACAGGAAAGGTACGTAACCTTGAAGTACAAATCACACCATTTATTTGTGTAACTGTACGTATTTTTTCTATCTGCTATTTTCATAGACTGAAGATGCTGCTGCTCTTCCTCCCTCAATGGAAGACTGGACAACAGAACACGTTAAATATTGGCTGATAACTAAACTTCGTATTCCACCAAATGTTGCACAGAATCTCCATGCTCAAGGAACCATAGGAGCTGGCTTAGCATTTTTGAGAAACAGCATCTTATAGAGCTAGGGGTTCCACCAGCACAAGCTCTGCAAATTGTGTGTCAGGTAGAGAAGTTCAGACGCTCTGAGCCGAGTGCAGTAACAGAGGATCATCTGGAAACACAAACTGTGTCAACAGACTCAGGATTTCACAGTGAACGTTTGTCAGTTTTGCAAGAGGAGAGAGAGGTTTTTGAAGAGGACATCTCAGAGTCTTTTCAGAAACATCTCCAGATAAAACCACAAATGAAGAGACCAGTGAGTGCGATGCGTCCATTTGACAAAAGCAATGTCCCAGTATTTTACACAGAGCACCACTTCCTCCCAGCTGTAGCAGGTCCAAGTAATCTTCTCGAGCCTGTTCATGAATATCAGCTTCTGCCAGATTCAGAGGAGGTCAGTCAGAAAGAGGCTCTGTTTGAGTTCACTAATGAAATGTTCTGTTTCGCTGCGAGCTGCATGAATTCACGCACCAACGGGACGATTCATTTTGGAGTGAAGGATAAACCAAGTGAAGAACATGGTCAGATCATCGGCCACAAAATCAGCTCTAGGAGTCTTTACAGTGAGGCATTTGAATTAAATGTGAGTAAATACTTTGATCAGCAACACATAACCTCTGCCAGGACGTGCATCCGGCCTCCTGTGTTCATCCAAGTCCAACGTGAAGACGGAACAGCGTCAGACAAATGTGTGATTGAAGTGGATGTGATTCCTTTGTATTCACAGACTCTGGAGAGAGTTTTCTACACAATATTTAATATTCCGTCCTCAGAGGAGCAGCACTCTAAAACTGAATGCCTTTTTGTACGAGAAGGGTCCAGAAAAGTCAACATTTTGTCCGATTCAAATCCACGGGTTCTTCAAGATAAGATAAAAGACATTCATGAGAAAGTAAAGCATTGGGCATCTGCTCGCAGAGCAGCAGAACAGAGATATGAACCTCCTCCCTTCTGTGAAAACCAGGGTCAAAGACTCAAACAGCTGATCACTCGTGGACAAGATGCACTTTCAAACTCCATCCAAGTCTTTGTTGTCACTGACAAATGTGTCTCAACTCAACTGGAGCACATGGACTTTCTGAAAGAGCTAAACTTGTTTGCAGTTTTAGACTTTGATCCAGAGTCTTCTGAAGATGGAACGTGCCACTTTTACAGAAAAGACCGTGTTGCAAATCTGCATTTCCCACACATGTTCTCTACTCAAGACGGCACTTCAGTTATTGCAAAGCTTAACCTGTTCAAACAAACCAGCTGGATTTTCTGCAATGGCAGGCCGGTGAAGAGGGTGACTTAGAGAAACCGCTCACTCCCAGCGAGTGGCTGAAGAAACGATCCGGTGACATCACCAACATGGTGTCTTTTCTTTGCAGTCCAGACTTGCTTCCCAAGCACGGGTTATTGGTCATAATAATCCTTCACTCTACGGTAACTGACATCTCAAGTCCTATTTTGGAAACGTTTTGTGCTTTGTATCGCTCACTAGAAGGGATGGACAATATGCTTTGTCTTTGCAGAGACGCTACAGTCTTCAGTCACTGGAAGAATTTGGTGGACGTCCGCTGTAAAGAAGACATCACTAATAAATGCATCCACTCTTTGAGTTTCCAGGAGATCTCCAGCACCATTAAAACACTCAAAGAACCACAAACACGAGCATCTAGAAGATTCTTACCGTCCACAGGTTCTAGCTCAGTCCAACTGGAAAGAAAGACGAAGAGATGATGCCAGATTTGGAAATACTGTGTGAAAACGAATGTGAAAACACAGAAATTGAAACCAACAATTCCTTTGAAGAGTTTAAGAAAACATAGAGGAGGATTTTTACCGAGGAGGACGAGTGTCCTGGTGGAACTTTTACTTGTCGGAGCAGCAGGGCAGCCTGCCTTTCATCAAGCGAGACAGATACACTGAGCTTCATAAACTAATCTGTCCAGTTCACAGTTATGTGTCTCCATGTGTGATCGTGTCACTCTTCCACCACCCCGGCTGTGGGGGAACGACTTTAGCAATGCACATTCTCTGGAGCTTGAAAAACAAATTCAGATGTGCTGTTGTTAAGAATCAAAAGGCGACAAACAATGAAATTGCATCGCAAATCAGGAAGCTGCTCACATACGGTAAACAAGACCAATCAGGCTACACTCCAGTGCTCCTTTTGACAGACAATTGGTACGATATTGGGGACTTAAAACATTGCATTATTAGTGCTACCACGGACAGAAACCAGCCCAACATGGTTGTTATATTAACTGTGAGAGAACTCCATTTCCCAATGAAGCCTCAAGATACAGTGACAATCCAAATGTCTGCATCAGCGCCAAGCTCTCACCAAAAGAGAAAGATTTGTTTTATAAGAAATATGAAGAACTCAAAGACAGCCATGACAAGCCGGACACTTTTTATGCGTTCATGATCATGAAAATGATTTTAGCAAAGACTACATTATTGATTTGGTGAACAACATTCTCAAAGATCTTGATGTTGGTTCCAAACAGGGCAGACTCTTGGGTTTCCTGGCTTTGTTGAACACATATGTTCATGACTCCTACATGTCACTCTCTTTATGCGAAGAGCTGATGGAAATAAGAAACCCACTTCGGAGACGAGAAACACTGGAAGATAAAATGAATCCATATTCAACTCTTTTGATCACTTTTGATGTTGAAGAACATGGCACTTACCAAGCAGTGCGACTCTTACATCAGATGATTGCTGAAAACTGCCTGAAAGTCTTTAAAGAGCATAAGCTTAAGCTGTCCGATATAACTGTTGACTTGTTGTACTGCGAGAACATCTATAAGACACTCATGGGAAAGGACTTCCTGACACAGTTTATCCAAAGTATGTTGGTCACACGAACTCGGCGAGAGCAGGGAGACGACAAGAACACACTGTTTTCCCCTTTGATTGAGGACATACAAGAAGAAGGTGTTGATAAGGTCACTGAAGTGCTAGAAAGGGCTGTAAATAGATTTGATCGAAGTGCAACATTGCCTCAAGCACTGGCACGGCACATGTGCCTGAATGAGAAAGACTTTGACTCTGCGCTCAAATGGGCCTTAGACGCTCAGAGGAAAAGATCCAACTCCTACATGGCAGACACTGTGGGGCAGGTGTACAGGTGCAACCTCAAAAAGATTATTGAAGATTCCAAGGAACAGTCTCCAGAATCACTTGATGAATGTTTGAATTTAGCCTCTAAAGCTGTGTCTGCTTTTAAAGAGTCACAAGAACTGGCAGAGAAAGATGAACATCATGATCCACTTGATCGACATATTAAAAGTCGATATACGTCTTACAATGTGTCTGGCTATCTTGGAGAAACTGAGGTTACAATGATGCTTCTTGATTTGATCACTGAGCTTCCTGTTTTCACAGCTACAGGCAGACATAGTAGAGACAAAATGCTACAGTTTCTGAGAGGTCAACATCCTCTTAGCAGTTTGTGTCATCACAATGACCCACAAATGAATGCAATTGTCGATGTCCTTAAAGGTCATGAAAGGTTCTTGGTTTCATTAAAACCTGGACTCAAGACAAATTTCACTTTCTTTGAGGATTACTTCACTTACTTGAGGCCGAGACATGTTCCTGTCAAAAGGGAAACAGTGGACGAAAAAAACAAACGAAGGATGTCTCAACTTTTTAAGAAGTACATCAACCTTTTTAGTTGTTCCGAGGAGGAAAAACTTTCTGAAAAGGTGAGAAACCCCAAACTAAGTCTGCAGCAAGAAATAGTAGATCATCGCCGTGACTTGGAGATGATGCAAGCTGATTCTTTCGCCGGGCTTTTGCAGAGTTTAAGCCACAAAGACCCAAAGGACACTGAAGATATTCTAGTCAAATGGAAATTCATTGTTAAAAATTCAGGAGGTAGATTTCCACCAACTACTGACACTGTTAATTACATCCTTGCAAACATTGTTCTTCACAGTGTAGAGCCAAAATCCTGTCTGTTGAAAAGATATGAAGAGTTGGTCACACTCCTAATTGATGCTCTGCAAAGGGAGGGCACTCATTCAAATATGTCAGAGCTGTATTTTCTCTGTATGCTGCTGATGTGGCCCTCAAAGGACCAGCCTCTTAAAAACTTCACAGAGTACAGCAATATCACCACTTATATTGCATCGGCCAAAAGATCTTTCTCTAAACGTTTGGTTTCATGTTTCCATCAAGAAGTGCTATTGCTCATTTCTTCCTGGGAAAATCAAGTGGTTTAAAACGGATTGTCAGCAAAGCAAAGCTTGACCAAATATTACAAGAATCCAAATCTAGTGACCGAATTAGAAACCTTTGCACACTGGATCAGCATGGAGTGACTCAAACATCCAAGAGAAGTTGTTAAGAGTTAAAGGACATACTGTGAATGGGGACATTTACGTCACTTACGGCACAAACACCAAGATAATGATCCGTTCAGCATTCCGCGGTGATATTCGAAGTGGCTGCAGTCGTGAAGAAGTCTCTTTCTACATTGGCTTCACCTTAGAAGGTCCTGTGGCCTATGGTGTTGAATATGAAAATTAAAGAAATGAAAGTGAATGCTTAAATAATATATAAAAAATCAATACCTACTGTAGTGCTGGGCGATATGACGATACATATCGTGGGGACGATAGAAAAGTGCCTATCGTGCCATTTCTCTTCTATCGTTTCTATCGTTTCTAACCTAATTTAATCAATTATTAAAGCAAATATTTCATTAAATAGGCCACAAGAATGTATTAGTGTTGTCTTGTCACTATATGCATCCTCTAAGTTTATATTAAGTGATTATAAACAAGAATAAAAAAGAACTTTTTCGCAAAGAAACTCTGCCTTGTGGTTTTGCGACACCACCCTGCTTTACGATATCTCTGTCCGCCGCCACACCTGCTGTAGCAACGGCGACATCTAATGGACGTACACGCGGGGCTCTCGCTCCCTGTTAAACACCGCGTGGTTTCACTCTGCTTTACGCACGGCAACTAAACAGCTTTTTAGTGATGGATCTTTTTAGCGCGTGGATCTGGATTAAACACACGAGAGAGAAGAGAGGAGAGGCGTGGTGCAGGAGGTAAGAGACGGATCGGGCAGCGCGTAGAGCAGCTAAAGACGTACAATACAAACTGCTCGCCCACTGTTTCTTAAACATTACATTAAAGTTGAGAAAATGGCGGTAATAAGCTCCAATTTACATTTGTGTTAGTGTAATATGAGCCTTGATATTGAGGAGCAGATGATGCTCTGAGTAAGTCGTTCTCTACGCACGAGTTTACACATTCCTGTTGTTAAATTCGTGTTGACTCTGGTCAGATCATGTTTAGCCCATTTATCCTGCAGTCTCACATTTTCCTGACATTAACAATATAGGCTATATAAATTATCCATAGCAAAACCACTGCTTCAAAATAAAGTTGAAAAAAAGTAAGCAATGATATTTTTGTCAAACTTTTCAAAGAATAACTGAAAACTGACTTTATTGTGGTATATCGTGATGTGTATCGTTATCGTGATATAAAATAATCCATATCGTGATATAGGTTTTTTCCATATCGCCCAGCACTAACCTACTGTCTTGTCAAAGAGAAAGAAGTGATTGTTTTTCTCATTTCGACAAATTTAAGCATAGGGCCATATCGTTTATTCAATGTTTTATTTACAACAGACATGATGCACAATGATATTAATATAAAAACTTTCTGTACAATTAAACCATATTTTAGAGGATTTAAAATTTCAGATGTGGCCAATGTTTGTTTGTGAGGAATAATGACTCCTATTAGTTTATTTTGTTAAGCTGTAATGGGCAAAATACATAAATGTAAAAATGAATACAATTAATTGTTTGTGTTCTTTTACACATTACATTTTTGTAAGAGACAGTGCCAGCCTACACTTAGCAACTGTTGCCTGTAAATACATAATGGAATAAATGTTAATGCAACTCAATGTCTCTTTTTTTAATCTACAAATGAAACAATCTCTTAACAATTATAAACAAAGATATTTATGCAATATAA
This sequence comes from Neogobius melanostomus, assembly GCA_007210695.1. Taxonomy (NCBI): domain Eukaryota; kingdom Metazoa; phylum Chordata; class Actinopteri; order Gobiiformes; family Gobiidae; genus Neogobius; species Neogobius melanostomus. The sequence goes on along the minus strand of VHKM01000122.1, from coordinate 3,457,194 downwards.
AAGCAAACACAATGCAACCTGGGGGTCAATTATTTTATGAGTACTGCACTACAGGTTAAGATAGATTTCACTCAATAGTAGAAACCTCAATAAGACCATAACCAATAAGACCTTATTTTCGGGACATGCATATGTATATTTTGTAGACTCAAGAGTTTAGCTAATTTCACTATACTTTATCTTGTATATTTTTTACTTATATTAGTTTGTGTTACATGTTATATAAAAGAAAATCAAGTTTGTGGATGCACCTTCACTGACAATGGAAATAAAAATTATTCTGATTGTGGTTCTGTATATTTTTTCTACCGTTATACCTTTAGGGTGACTGACCATGTCAAAACTAGATAAACACAAAAATAAAAGATCTGACCTTTTTTTTCTTTTTGTAGGGCAAGTCTTTTTGTCCCATATGTGGTAGAAGTAGTACCTTTTGTCAGAATTTGACAGCAAAGGGTGACAGAGGCCGTAAAAAAATCAATCAATAAGTAAAAAATCATATACAGTAACTTTTTAAAGATAAAAAAAATAAGTGTAGTGACTTCAAAATGCATTTCTAAAGAATAAATACATAAATTAAACAACGTTTAGATTTGAATGAAGAAACCCAACTAACACCAGTGGGGCACATACAACACTTTGAGAACCACGGTTTAATGTCATTAACCTAGTCCAATCAGCATTGATATTCGATATCAAATAAACAAACCAAAATTACAATTTTATTAATATGTCATTTCTATTTACAATGGACATGCATACACTTCTAAACATGTGAGCTTTTACAAATACAATCAGAAAAAAAATATATTATTATTATTATACTGGAGATAGTCTCAGGGCGTTTTCAAATCTATTTGTCAAAAACGTTTGCAAAAATACATTCTTCAGGATTTTAGAGAGTTTAATGATTTAATATTGCAAATGTGCTGCTCTTCTGTAAATTCTTAGATTGTGCTGTCATCTGTGTCCAGCTGCAGAAAGTTGTGGGAACATTAAGTGTCTTTTTGACTGACACTTTATAATATTGATCATTTCTAAATGTTTGAAAGGGTATTTGGTTAGCCAGTTGTATGCTTCTTGGATCTGATAATAGTAACATTTACTCTCTCTAAAAGAAACATTTAAGTACCAAAACATTAAAAACAAGCATTCAAATTTACAAAACAACTTGATAATTTTCACGGAATATTGTACAAAATGTTCTGATCTTGATGTCACTCAATAGTAGACACAGGACAGATGATCAGCAGCTCCTCGTTTCTGCCGGACTTGTTGGTGCATGGGCTGAAAAAGGGCAGGATGACGTCGGGGAATCTGTCGGTGAAGGTGTAGATGAGCACTTTGGCGTCCACGTTGTAGAAGGACACGATGCCTTTGTCGTAGTCGACGTAGATGCCGATTTTCGAGGGGCGCGTGCTGACGGTGAGGCTGGTGGACGGCTCGGTGCGGAAGGCGTAGTCCGTTTTGTCCCGTAAACTCAGGAACCAGTATCCGTGCGCCGGGCTGACCGTGATCTTACCCTTACGGTAAACGGAGCGACTCGCCACGCCAAGGTCCCAGTCTGTTTTACTGCCCACTTCCACCTGCGACACAAACACAGGCATGGGGTGACACACATACAGTAGGCGTTTTGCGCTGCAGTCAAAATCCTGAGCTTCAAAATAAGATACAGCATGACCACATTCACTTGGATTTAGTTGGTGATAGTTGTGTTTTTAAAACTGAGAGTCAAAACAGGTAGGCTATTAATTCAGTATAGGATATTTTTAGTCAGATATTTGATCTCAATATCGTATTCTTATCAAACTTTTTATGTACAAAAAAAGTCCATATTACTGCGTATTTGACCTTTCAGTGGGTGGTTAGCTTAGCGCTTTTACTTTTCATCCCAGTGGCCTGTGATGCTTCTGGATCAATTTCATTCATTATTTTTTTTTTTTAAGAGTTTTGGTAGGTTTTCTGAATGAGATGTATGCTGTGACAGTGGAGATGGTTAGGTCAGCAGTGAAAACCTACAAATAATTGAATGGCGGCCGTGTCTTGGTAAGTTCACAGTGGTGCTATACTCTTTCCATTTCCGAATGATGAATTGAACAGTGCTCCGTGTAGGCCTGCCGCGATAATTACTATATCGACTTATCGCTCGATAAGTAAAATGAAGGACGATAACATTTTTAGTCTCGATAAATGCACGTGCTGCGTGTGCTTAAAATAAATACAGAAGAATGAACGCTATCACAGCGCTGACTGAGCGGAGCGTCCATCCAACCCGTCTCCAAGTGCGTAAAGACAGCACTGAAGCACATCAGCCGTATCCCCGCATGTATCCAGATAATTTATAGATCAGCGCTGCTTTTGGAAAGAGGCGGGGTGTAAACAAAGTGCCGTGCTGATTCCTAATTATAATACATCCATGGCTGATTCCGACACTTTCTGTGAACTTTATCGCGGAGCAAGAGGGACTCGTGTGAAAACACTTGGAGTTCCAGCCAAAAGAACGCATCACGGAGAGAATAACAACATTAATGCGACTGCAGATATGTCCAACTGAGAACGAAACGAAACCCCCGCCCAGTCAGTGTATCAAAGCTAATCAGCGCTACTGTTAGCGAGAGGAACCCGAGCGCTTTAGCCACTATCCAAATACAAGCACGATAGTCCTGAGAACATATTACTGGTCCACACTTTTCAAAAGCCAGAGAAACGCTGCAGCAGTTTGACAAACAGTCACTAAGTTCCCCCACCCCCCAAAAAAGCTGCTTTACTCCGACAGCCGTGTATACAGGAGGTGAGATTTGAAAAGAAAAGGAAAAAACAAAGCATATGGCTACTCTATTTTTGCAGTAATACAGTATTATCTGAATCCACACATTTAATATACATTTTATTCTAACCAGGTTTAATTCAACATAGAAATTAGTTTTTGTCGGGGGAATATTTAACCAGACTAATGTAGATGAAATATCAATATTGTTATTGGATATTTTTTAAAGAGGACACTGTATATTGGCTATTTAAAAAAATGTCATGACAGACCTAGTTCAAACACAGAACCTGGTGAGAGAGTAAGTTATGTTAAAAGGTTGAGAAGCACAGATACAGTGTCCTAGAATATATCGACCCTTCTAGTTTGCACTTTGTTTGGTATAAGGTGTTAATATTGAATGCCAAAAGTTCAATACATTTCAATTAAAATAGTTGCTTACAGTTTTCTTTTTATTGCCTACAGTATTTGCTTTATACTCAATATTATCGTTTATCGCGATATTTTCTGAGACGATATATCGTCCTCAGAAAAAATTATCGTGGCAGGCCTAGCTCCGTGAGATGTTCAAATCTTGGGAAATCTTTGTATAACTTAACGCTGCTTTAAACTTCTCCACAGCTTTATCCCTGACCTCTCTGGTGTGCTCCTTGGCCTTCATGATGTTGCTTAGTGACCAATACACTCTGACCATAGCTCTGAGGCCCTCACAGAACAGCTGGAATTATACTGAGAGTAGATTACACACAGGTGGCCTCTATTTAATGGTTAGGGCAAGGTGTGAACATTCTGCAGTCATTAGGAATGTTATAAAGGCAATTTAATGCACTCCGAAAATGCTGTATGAAAACTTATGCACGCCCACTTTTCACTTTTCTAAAATAACAGAATCGTGTATCATGTTGCTTTCACTTCACAGTTGTCTGTTACTTGTGTGTGAACGTTTAGTAAAAATTCAAAATAAATCTTTATGTTTAGGGTGACAAAATGTGCAAAAGTTCAAGGTCTATTAGTACTTTCGAGAGGCACTGTACTTACTGAAGATTGTGCTACAATACAAGTTTACCCAGATTTCTTTAGTTTTCACACATGTTGGAGCTTTGTAGACCGCCTTAGCTCCAACTGTATTTACTCCAAAGTTAGTTAAGTCTGTGTTCACACGCGCTCGCCAAAACATCGCAACATCAGCCACGTAACAACGATCAGCTGTTCAACGAACTTATTCCATGACAACGGCATCGACCTGTCAATGTGCCGACACTGACACGCGCGCACGTACAGGCACACTTTCCCGATGTTATGCGGCGGTCACTCCTCTCCCTCGTGGTTAAATACACTGAGGCTTATAGACGCGCAGCGTGGAGAAATGTACTTAATCAGCACATGGAAAGTTTCACTGCAGCAGAAAGGAAAGACAGGAACCAGAGGCGTACCTGATGATTTAAAGTGAATCCATTTTGCCTCGTCAGAGCAGTAATCCAAACGTCCTCATGCAGCGCGTAGTCATTCTTTCTTCGTGCAAAAAAGAGGCGTCAAAGCGAGAATAGTTCACCAGAGGTCGGCCGCCTTCACACCACAACCGCTCCGATGCAGAGAGCCAGATGCACCGCTCCGAGACCACCTGTTTCAGCCGCAGTCGGAGCGGCTGTTTTTGTCGCTCTTTTGCCACTTTTTTTTGGTACTCGTTTTCGTTGCTATTTTGACACTTTTTTCAAGAAGCTTTTAGATCTGGGTAATGCCAAACTGGAGAAATTCAGGTGGGGGTTAAAAATTAAATGTATTTTATATTTTGGACTAAACTGCTGTCAGCAAAACCTACACAGAAAGGGTACCGTTATGGCGACACATAAACCTCCCTCTCTGTCAGTACGCCTGCTTTTTTCGCCTTTTTCTTCTAACTGCATTTGTGGTTTCTGTGTTCCACATTGTTTTACTGAATACTTTTGTACGTCTTTGCCGTGTTTTTGTGAGGCTCAGTGGATTTATTTATTTATTTTACTGCAGAGAGTCCATAATGGTCCTGAAGAAAGCAGCTTTTTAAAAGTAAACAAACAGCAGCTTATCAGCTAAACCCATTTGAGACCTACACATTTCTTCTGAGACATTGAAGAGGCACCAAGTGCCCTCCACAGCTGCTGCACAGAGGAGGCGTCACAAGAGGAGCTACAGGAAACAAAAAGGGACAAACGAGGAGGTATCTGGGCAAGACTCACAGCTAAGCACCCACATGCCTTCTATTGTTCTGGCTAATGGAGAATAAACAGATGAACTGATAAGATCTTCCTAGCAGATGTTGAAAGACTGTTGTGGAGCGGAAGGAGCTGCGCAGGAGGAAGAGGAAGGAGGAGGTGGAGCTGACCAGTGCAGGACACCACACTCTGAAACAGGGACAAACCCAGGAGATTCTGCACCGTTTCAGAGGAGACTGAAGGCAGTCAGCCAGGTTTCCTTTTGGTGCTACTGTTCCCCAACCTCCGGGTCAGGGCGGCCCACAGTGGCAGCGCAGCTCAGTCGCAGCGACTCAGGACTAACACCTGAACACTATTTTGTTGCACGCTCGTACAATGCCAAATAAAGCACTTAATTACTGACTTACTAACTAACATTTTTGTCTTTGATACCGGAACTTTAACGATACCTGGTTTTTGATACCAATACTTGGTTGATACTTTTTCCGATATCTGTTCAAAAATGTTTGTCATCTACAACCAGAAAACAGAACAATAATGTGTGGAAGATCTGCAAATTTACAATATTGGGTTCATCTCCAATGTCAAGAATGTGTTGAAAAATGGGGATAATTTGGAGAAGAAATTGGGAGAAATTGTGGCAAAATTAAGGAAAATAGTAGCCTGGCTAACGCCAGACTAAATATCTCAAGTGATTTTTAGTCTGGGGATCACCAATTCATTTTCTCGTAGGAGAGGTGTGGTTTACGATTGTCCATAGACGTTTATTGTGCTGAATGTCTCTCATGCGTCTGCACGTAGCCATAGCCAATCGTATCATTGTATCAGATCAAAGCTTGATCGAAAGATGGCATCGTGTCTGCTGCTGTCATGTTGGATCCGTAAATAAACTTTTTTTTTTAATCCCTAAACAAACTACAAGCTTCCGTATGTCGAATAGTGTGTCATCGTCTTACTGTCCCTCCTCATTCTGTGATTGGTTCCCAAATCCATGTGAAGATTTCGGCCATGGTCCCAGGCTGTTGTGAAGTTCGAAAGGATTCGAGCGCACACAGCAGTCTGGTGTTAGCCAGGCTAGAAAGATGGGGCAAAAATAGTAAAAAGTGGGGGCACTTGGGAAAATATGAGTAAAAATGAGGGGAAATTGGGACAGGAATAAAGAAATTGTGGAAAAATGGGGCAAACATTGGACAAAACATATTGAAAAAGCACAGATTGCTCATTTTCTCAGCACATTCGTGGTCAAGGCAGTTCTTTTTCCGGACTGCGCAGGGGCAGGGTGGTTGCCGTTTTTCTCTGGGTAGCATTAAAAGTAATGGCCCAAATAAATACTCAAAAGCAACAACAAAAAGTACTTGGAGAAAATGTTACTTGAGTACAGTGAGTAACTGAGTGTAAAAGTCTGATTCATGATTCAGTTGTGACATAAATGAAGAGAAACATTGTGTTGTAGCTGCTTTTTTAAAGTGTTTTTGTAGTTTTTTTGGTCACTTTTCCATCGCATTTTTGTCACTTTTTTGTGGCTCTTTTGTGGCTTTTTTGTTTTTCCTTCACTCTTTAACCGTGTTTTTGTTGATCTTTCGCAGCGTTTTTGTCACATTTTGGAAGTGTTTTTGTTATGTTCTCGTCTTTTTGTTGTTGCTATTTTGTCAATTGTTACGTTGCTTTCTTATCGTGTTTCGTCACTTTTAAGTTACTTTTTCATCACTCTTTAGTCGAGTGTTTTGTCACTTTATTATTGTGTTATTGTGCGCCACCTTTTTGCTTGTAGATTTGGGTAATGCCAATCTGGAGAAAATGCGCCTGGTTTATGTGGGGGTTAAGAGGTTGTAGAGTATAGATTAAATCCATGACAAATACACTCTTTCCTCCTTCATCCGGCTATTCCAGTGACCCTCCTCTGCCTCATCTCCACTGCAGCAGCAGAACCATCAGCCTCTTCATCTTCTTTTCTTCACCATCACTACCTCCAGGGTCTATGCACCTGGAGAGATACTGTATTATTCACTATTTCCATTGATCCCCTTTGTTCTAAAACGGTAAGTTCTTAAAAGAGAAAGCCGAGAGCAGATCTTTCCTTTCAGATCATCAGGGTAAATGTCTAAATATAAAATGAGAGTCAGATGCATTTAATTGTTAAAGCAGTACTAAGTAACTTGTTTACCTTAATAACTCCTTTCCATAGTCCTCTGGGGGTAATACAAGTGTTAATGGGATGATTGTGGGGGGGTCTTTGATCTCCCCTGGTGTCTTTGGCCAGAAAACCATATTTGCCTTTTGTGTCAGTGTAGTATTTACTCTCACGGACAATTAATAAGTAAACAAAAACAAAAAAACAAACTTGCTACGACACCTGCAGTTGCGCTTATGGCTCTAGGTGCATGAGTTACTTAGTACTGCTTTAATAAAGACTGAACGTAAACACCAGGAGTGTGGCGCCATCTGCTGGAGCACAGAGAAACAACACCTAGGTCTCAAGGGAAGGTGTTTTTTTTTTTTTTTTTACTCCTTCCGTAGAAAGTGAAACCCGAAAGTATCGTAGCCTAGTTTAAACCTGGTTCAGTCCCGTTAGCTCCCAGTTTGAACATGGTTTATTCTTAGTCTAGTCCTGATTTAGACCCACATGAGGCCTTGCTTAGTCCGAGTTTAGTCTTTTGGACCTGGTCTACACCTGGTTTGTACTCGATAAGAACCTGGATTCATCCTAATTTGGACAGGGCATTGCCTGGAAGAGCGGGGTAAGTTTAACGTGTTATTGTTACAAGATTATAGATCAAAGTACATGTTTGGTAAGGTTACAACAACGATTGTAAGAAACAGAAAAAGTCAAGTGGCTAAAAAAAGCTAATTTCGGCAGATTTTGGTTGGTTATTTTAAGTATAAAAAACACATGTAGAGTTTAGGGAGATTTCCTCTTAAATAAACAGATATCTTCATTATTATTTTCCAGATATTAAACATATTTAATTTGGTTTTAAGGGCACATTTCATAATCGTAATATGATTAAGTATGAGCAGACATGTACATGTGCAGGCTCTCATTAGTACAGGCAGTACATCGTAGTGAAGGCTGAATGAACTGAGTTTGGTTGAGGCTCAACTAAACGCGGGCCAGTCGACGATTAAAAGCCTCACCAAAAAGAAAAAAAAATATTTATTTCTTTTCGTCTTGTATATGATCGTCACTTTTTTGTGTTAAAGTAACGATTTGTTTTTATGGACAACATACAGTACATCCAAACAGATAACATTTTTATTTATTTGACCTTTATTTAACCAGGAAAGTCCCACTGAGATTAAGAATCTCTTTTTCAGGGGAGTCCTGGCCCCAGAGGGGAACCTATTGTACATATTTTTAGTGGTAGGGGAAACCTACACAGACACGGGGAGAACATGCAAACTCCACATAAGGCCTCGTCCAGGTGGGAATCGAAACTGGGACCTTCTAGCTGTGTAGCACGAGCACTAACCGCTGCACCACAGTGCCGTCCAATAAATAAAATAAATAATAACATTTGTCTCTCTTATTATATTAACTTTAACCATTGAACTGGACTATCACGGACCTAATCATGCCTAAGAGGAACTGCTCTGAGTGGTTTACTAGTACTTTCACATTTCCATAAACATTTAAGGAACAGGGGTAAATGTCCAGTGTTGGATACAGTTCATCAGTAATGTCACATCTGGAGAGTAGAGATTATCAACAATTTTCTACTCTAATAAACTGTTCTGATTCCCAGCACCTACGACATGGACCCGCATGGACCTGGCCGCAGGTCTAAACGCAAACGTAAACCTGTTCCCAGCTCTGTGTCTCTGAAAAGTGACCACTCCAAAGACAATCCTCCAGTTTTCAGAGAACCTCCTCCTGACGACCACAGGTAAGTCACACTGATAAAATAGTTTAGGGTCGTTTCTGTCGTCGGACAATGTGTCTACATTTGGAGACACATGGATGGATGAAATGATAGAAAAAACAGAATAATACACAGCTAAAAAATGACGGATGGATGAATGGGTGCGATCAACACAAACTATTTTTAGACCCAGTTCAATCCCGCTTTGATCTGGATCTAAGCGTGGCGGAACTTGGAAGATGAAATTAGCGGTGTAAAAGGTTTGAGTTAAAATCACTGGTGAAAAAAAGAGTCTTCATCCGACCTCATCTGAAGATAGGCCCCTGGTTTCACGACTTCGAAAAGCCCTTGTATTGTAGACAAAAACCGCAAGTGGGTCAGAAAGATTTGAGGGGGAAATGTAGGTGGTAGTGTGCAAGTATAACAACACAATAGGAGTTTATGGGCAAATTTCATCCTAAATTAACAAATATATCCTCTTTATTTTAGATATTACACATAAACATTGTGTCCAGGAAGTATTCATCGAAATTAAGATGAACTTAGTGTGGTTGAGTTGAGGCTGAACTAAAGATAAAGTCATAGTAATCAAGTAATAGTAATTTAAAGGATATAGTTCACATTAGTCTGGTAAAAATGCAAAGGAGTGTAATGTCAGGATGTTTCCAGCAGAGGGCGACACAGACCGAAAGACTGATTTGGGTGCAGCTGCTGAGGTCAGAGTCACATGAATCCAGTGCTTCTGGTTGAACACAATCCAGACTTCCTGTTGAGTGTTTCTCAACCAGTGGTTTAAGGGCTCTCAGTGAGGGTTAAAGTTAAATAGTCTTTACATCACTTCTAGTCAGAGCGTATTTGCCAAAGGGCTTTTGAATGCAATAGATTAAGAACATACATTTACAATATTGTAATGTCAAATTACTTTAATTCTGACATTACACAGAATAGTGCATGCAGAATAGGATGAAATTTGCCCATAAACTCCTATTGTGTTGTTATACTTGCACACTACCAACCTAATTAACAAATATATCCTCTTTATTTTTAGATATTACACATAAAATTGTGTCCAGGAAGTATTCATCGAAATTAAGATGAACTTAGTGTGGTTGAGTTGAGGCTGAACTAAAGATAAAGTTAAAGTTAAATAGTCTTAGTTAAATAGTCTTTACATCACTTCTAGTCAGAGCGTATTTGCCAAAGGGCTTTTGAATGCAATAGATTAAGAACATACATTTACAATATTGTAATGTCAAAATTACTTTAATTCTGACATTACACAGAATAGTGCATTTCAGTGCAATCTAAAACTAATTGCACGCTTGGTCCTGTTTCAGCTCAAAAGACAAGGAGATCTGCTTCAGAGGAGAGAGAGGACGTTTGGTCCAGCTGTCCATTTTATTTACTTAAAGCCACACCGTGTAGAATTGAAAAACACCTCGTAATTTTTTTATTGGTTTATTTGGTCGAGACAGTGCATGTTAATGAACATACATGGGTCTCATGCATGTAAACAAGCCACACTGGATTGTAGCCTTGGGCTAATTTCCATCTGTCATCCCCCATGCGCACTCTCAAACACACTCACCCTGACCTATTGTACATGTTTTTAGTGGTAGGGGAAACCAGAGTACCCGGAAGAAACCTACGCAGACACGGGGAGAACATGCAAACTCCACACAGAAAGGCCCCGTCCCTGGTGGGAATCAAACCCGGACCTTCTAGCTGTGAAGCATGAGCGCTAACCGCTGTACGCTGTACTACCGTGCCGCCCAAACAAACAAACAAACAAACAAACACGTGCCTTTGCTGTGAGCGGCTCATCTCTCCTAAGTCAAGACTGTAACTCCAGCTCGTTGCCATGGGGATGTTGACTAAAGGCAGCAGAATTTGAGATTTGAATAGGTTTGGTTCTCATCCAAATCTATTCTTTGATTATCCATTGCAGTAATAGCCCTTTCTGAGTCCAGCTGGTCATTAGGAGCATGTTTTGGATCAAAATGCTACGCAGTGTCCCTTTAATTAAAATTTTAAAATATTAAGACACAAATGGCTGCCTTTTGTGGTGCTGCGTTTGGATCGTCTCAATGGGAAAACCAGACTCCCAACAGAATCACTGCACTGCATAATACTGTTAGTCTGAGCAGCTCCTGCAGAAGCTGCATTAGAGAGTTTTATCACAACACCCACTGTACCCGTGATTGAGTCTGGGAAGAGTCGGCATCAACTACATTTCCAGAGCGGAACATAAGCAAGTCGCACCGTTATTAGCGGTTCTGCGTTAATATTGGAAAAGGATTATGAATCACACAACTCACCTACTGTCAGTGTGTCTTTGGTCACTTAACGCCAATTAGAAAAAGCTCTCTCTCTGCTGTGCACTTCCTGTAGATTGTTATTGCAGAGGGGATCATTCTGAATGCCAGGGTGTAAAAGGTCCAGTGTTGGATACAGTTCAGTTCAAGGAAAGGCACATCTGGAGATCAGAGATAATCAAACATCACTTTATTTTCTGCTTAAATGAACTCTTCTTCTGATTCTTAACAGCATCAACATGGATCCACCTGGATCTGGCCCCGGTACCAACGCAACCTAAACCTGCTCCCAGCTCTGTGTCTTTGAAAAGTGACTGCTCTAAAGGCAGGCTTCCTCCAGACTTAACAGAACCTCGTCCAGACGACCAGAGGTAAGTCACATTGATAAAATAGTAAACAAATAGTTTCTGTCTTTGGACGATGGTCCTGTCCCAAATCTCGCACTTGGAATCTGCGTTGACGCTGAGAATCTGTAGTGCGTAGGCTGTCCCAATTCTCCCCACAGTTCACTACTGCACTTCACCACGCACGTCAATCTACACTTAAAGCTAGCGTGGAGTGATGCGGGCTTCAGTTAAACACATTCCCCAAAATTATCTTTGCACTGGTAACGCAGGTAGAGGTGCTAAGCAACGTATCGAAGCGGCAGCGCCCATCTGTAATAAGCGTGATTATATCAGATTTAAATCCACCCGCCCGGACCCGTTAACATTCCATCCCACCCTTGCCCGTGATAAATCACACAAATTAAAAGCATTATAAGGGGTAGGTCTATTATAAGTTCTTTGAACTTCTTCCTACTCCTTTTGAGCACAAAGTCTTGTTTTTGTTTTCCGCTGTAAAAAATGCTTGAAATACTTTTCTGCTCAAATGGATAAATAAATGAAAAATGAAAATGAAATGAATATTGAAGCGCTTTATTTTTTTCGATGCGCATCTGAACGAAACAACGTGACGCTAATGAGGGCAAACATGTGGGAAATAATTAGGCTATAATAATTATTAGGTTGTATTAAAAAGCCGGTGCTCCGAACTCCAAACCCAGCGAGGAGGAGGAGGAGGAGAAAGGCGAATTATAAAAACCCCAAATATTTCGTCCTATAGGCCTGCGGCTGCCTTACTTACTATACTACTGTGCAGGAACAGTACATCGTCCACACTCCCATGTTTGAGCTGCGTTCTGCGTTCAGTGGGGCGACGGTGGCGCAGATGGTAGAGTGGGTCGTCTCATGACCTGAAGGTGCACACTGTCGTCGTGTCCTTGGGCAAGTCACTTCACCCACCTTGCTTCCAGCGTCTGCGTACATTGGTGTATGAATGGGTGACTGGATCTTTGCTGTAAAGCGCTTTGAGTGCCTAATGTAGGTGGAAAAGCGCTATATAAGTTGAGACCATTTACCATTTTTGAATCACAAATCCAGCAGAGGAAAAGTCTCTCTCACTGGCAGCGCTGGATGCAGGGCCCGCCGCTCCGTCTGTGTGTAATCACTACCCACCCGCAAACCCACGGGTAAAATCCGCCTGTTTCAGCAACTTTTGCAGGTACCCATCGGGTACCATGGATTACACAAGTTTGTTTTAATCATAGTACAGCATAATATGATCGTGCTTGTTTTTCCATGTAGGGAATGATAAGCTCACATTGTGGTATATCCGTTTGCGCGCAGAAAAATGAGAGCCTCTTTACAGGACAGCGCAATGCCTCCCTTCAAGGCTATGAGTATGAAGAAGAAATTACATTTAACTAAATGTTTGTGTGACTTTATTAGAAATATTGTTTTTAGTTAAATCAGCAAAGTTATGGACCTGTCAGGCAAATTAAAAAACAACTGGTAAATCTCACTCCACGTGCAATGCTTTAACTCACATGACAGATAAGTGGTTAGAGAAAATGGATGCTGACAAATTGGTCAGTGCAGTGATGTTGGATTTCAGCGCTGCAGTCGATCTGATAGACCACAAAATACTGCTTCAAAAACTAGAATGTTATAGTTTTACACCTTCAGCCTTGTAATGAATGAGCAGCTACAGTACTAATCTCACAGAAAGCAGTGTGTGTTCTTTAATGGTCAATACTCCTCTACTAAAGCAGTCCACTGCAGAGTTCCCCAGGGCAGCTGCCTTGGCCCTTTGCTGTACTCTGTATTTACTAATGATTTATCTTTTATTCTGGAAAACTCATCTGAGGTCATGTATGCGGATGACTCCACTCTGTACTGTTCAGCAAGAACACCTGAACACGTTTCAAATCTGCTAATCATGATTTACAAAATATTAACAATAGGGTGAAGGATAACAAATTGGCTTTAAATATAGTGATTTCAACATCCATATTTTTTGGCACATCAAAGCTAATGAGACCTCACTGAAATTGTTAGTTAATGAACTGAAACAGGTGAAGCAAACCAAGTTAGGTCAGACTCACACCAAGCGGAAAAAAAACGCTTTCCATCGCTCAGCTTGCTCTACTTCCTTGGCCAGCCCCCCTTGTGCAGGAGCACGTGGAGGCGGGGTTTGAGACGCAGCTGAAGTGCATGAGCCAGTTACTGTATGCACAGGTGTCGGTCAGATCTTGTTCTGTGGTTGGTGATCGCCGCTGGAAATGGCTCTGTATTTGCATAGCGTTTACATTTTTTCAACGCTATGCAAATACAGAGCCGCTGCGGCCGCCCGTATCGTGGCCGCTCTCATGAGGATTTCCGGAGGCTTCTTTCTGGTCGTCAGGCAGCATAGGGAATGAATGGAAGCTCGCCGCTCTCTTCTCTTCTCTCACCTGGTGTGGTGGCCAAAATGTACCACCTGGCCTCTAGGTGTCGCTACAGGTTAAAGGTGTGACCTCTGACTATTTAAGAAGAGTGATCAGGGTGTGATGCGTTGCACCTGTGAGGAGAAACAGTCTTTTGACCGTGTTACATATAACCATATATTCTATTGGGCTCATCTATCAAGGAACACGCGTCCGAAACTTCTACCAAACTGGTGCATCCTAGTGGATTAGTGGCACAGGGCCACTGGCTTCTACACCTTGGATTCTCACCTTTTTTGGTCTGCTCACATCGATGAAATCACAGCCAAGATGGGTAAAGGTATTGCAATCCAGAAAACGTATGGCATACAGACTTAAAACTTCCTTGTCCCAAAAAGTTCATAGTGCGTTACAGAGCAATATTTACCTGGAATCAGCTCTCAGTCAGCACACGCAGAGTACAAAATAAATACACATTTAAAAAGATGTCTACTCAAGAACTACTGCAAATTACCATATGAAAATTAGACTTTTCCTGCCATGTTATTCGCATACTGACACTGTGTGTCACTATATTTCTGTAGACACTTTTCATCATGTTGTGCAAATGTATTTTTTATTGTCAAGTATGTAATTGTAATCTTTTAAAGGGACATAAATGGGCAGCTAATTGTGATCCTAATAAAACAACAAAACAATTCCAAATGCCCGTTCAATGATGGCACTTCATCGAAATAAAGTCGCAGCACAGCCATGCTACAGTTTAAGCTGGCATGTTGGGTGGGATTAAAAGCTTGCCAGCCGTGAAAAATAGCAC